>OY283144.1:53830339-56230339 GCA_958299785.1 Medicago lupulina | reverse complement strand
TCAATTTCCCTTTTTAAATTCCAAAAACAGTCCAATTTTTCTTCTTTTTTTATTTTTGCAATTTAGTCCCAAATTCTTTAAAATTTGCAGTTTAGTCCTTTTTCAGATTCAGTCCACAGGTGCCACGCCAGCTCAGTCCAGTCCACGTGTCACTACCTCATTGGCCAGAATCACACATGGCAGGCTATAAATAGTACACAGTGTCAGAGAATCAGATTCACGCGCGCCACATCACTAACAGAATCCACATTCTCTCTCTTGGCAGTTAAGATCAAAACAGAAATTCATCAAGAACAAATGCATAAACCCTAAAATTCCAGAACCAAATCCAATCCAAATGCAGTAAAATTTGTAGCAATTCTCAGAAATTCAACATTGAATCCCCATCATTGAATCGTCTTCTCTGCAATTCCGGTGCGAATTCACCATTAACAATGGCGAACTCCAGCACGATCACAGAGGGAGATTGAGAAGAAAAGGGAAATTTCAAGGATTCCAGACCAGTTCAGAAGAAAAAGAAGAAGTTTACCGGTCAAGTTCCAGATTCAAGCCAAGGAATCGGTGAAACAGAATCAAGATCCAAGGTTTCCGAAGATTCCGACTCAAATCACGAAGCCAAAACTCAGGTAACGCTTTAACTTCATCTAAATCTCTTCGTAAGCCATCACGAAAGCCAGAACAACGTGAATCCGGAGCCAATTGAACCGTTCGATCCAAAAAACTCAAACCCTAACAAAAAAATCATTCTGAAAATCAAGGATTTCCTTCGGAATTCACAACGAGTGTGAATCGAGGCCAATCCTCACGTTTTTACAACATTTCAGCAAGAAAAACACGAGAAAACGAACGGTTCAAACATGCAGAAGCAAAAACTCAGGGTTCACGTTGATCCAACGGTTGAAATCAACTTTTTCTGATTGATTCATGCTTAGGGTAACATCACGAACAGTTTAAGCCATGAACGAATCAATTCTGAGCAAGAATCAGGAAGTTAGGGTTAGGGTTTCACGAAGAAGAGAGAACGGCGTAGAGGAGAAGAAGAGAGAACGAGAGAAAGAAAGAAAATGAAATCAGACCGGTTCACAAGCTTAAGTACTTGCGCTAGACCGGGTCGGTTTAAACCGACCCATCCCTGGCACGCTCGTAGCCGTTTGATCTAGGTTTTGTGGTGTTCGGTTAGATCTGACGTTTGTGAGGCCCTTAGGTCAGTCCAGATCCGGATCCGTGGGCTTCACCCACGAGATTTTGGGGCTTTGGGCCTTTGTTTGCGTTTCTTCCACTGTTTCTTGCTAATTATGCCAATTTCTTTGCTGTTTGCACCTGTTTCTCATCAAAATTTTATCCAAAATTTCCTGAAAGATTACTGTAAGGTTTTCACTATTTTCTTGACGTTTTGTGCTATTTCTCATGAAAAAAACTGAATAAAAAATATGTGTTAGCTCTTTTTGTGATAATTTGTGTCCGTTTCGTTGTTTTCTTGATGTTTCGCATGCGATGTTCGTCCCAATTTTGTGTCATGTGTTTCCGGTACTTAACGCGCGTTTTGTGTGATATTTTGCAATTTTGTTAAGCTGGATTCTTGATACTAATTATGCGATATTTTACTATTTTGTTACGTTTGATTCTTGATTACTATTTTGTGATGTTTCCATTTGTTTGTTAAATTTGATTCTTGATTACTATTTTGTGATGTTTCCATTTGTTTGTTAAATTTGATTCTTGATTACTATTTTGTGATGTTTCCATTTGTTTGTTAAATTGGATTTTTGATTACTATTTTGTGATGTTTCCATTTGTTTGTTAAATTGGATTTTTGATTACTATTTTGAAATGTTTCCATTTGTTTGTTAAATTTGATTTTTGATTACTATTTTGTGATAATTCCATTTTGTGTTAAATTTGATTCTTGATACTAATTTTGTGATATTTTACAATCTTGTTAAATTTGATTCTTGATTGCAATTTTGCGATAATTCCATTTTTCGCTAAATTTGATTCTTGATACTAATTGTGTGATACTTTGCAATCTTGTTTAGTTAGAATTTTGATGCCAATTTTGTGATACTTTGCAATTTTTGTTTAGTGTGATTTTATGCCAATTTTTGTGATTAGTTACCATTTTGTTTAGGATTAATGTTTCATTATTTATCTTGTTTTACTAACCACTTTACTCTATGTTTCATGCATACTAAGCATTTCATCTCATTCCCATTTTTTTCCTCTAACTCCTTCACGCAACATCCAATGAATTCTCATGTAAATGCTTAGGTAGTTTACCTTTCTTTAATTTCATGCAAGACTATAGAATGTAAAATAGGACCCGATGTAAAAGACTATGGACTATAATGATGTACACCGACACATGCACTGACACACGCACACACGTTGTATGTCTATCGTTTAGGTGTATGTTTAGGATGCGCGATATTTAGAGAAAATTAATCTTTTTAGGAAAAACAAATAACTTCCATCACTTCAAATATTTTCCAAATAAACCTTGGAGTCAAAACTCCAAAGGATTTTTTCCTTTATTTTCTTAATCAAATCAAAATGCAATTAATTTCCAAACTTTAACCGTTTTCATTAACAATTGAACCAACCAAATGCTTTTTTCCTTTCTTTTCAATTCTAATGCCTATACGGTCTCCTTCCCTTCTTCAAAATCTTTTTCAAACTAAAAAAGACAAAACTCACAAAAACATTTTGGAAGAGAACTACATGGAATTTTGATCCCTTAAAAGGGTATGTAGGCAAGAGACTCACATCTCTCCAAGTCCAATAAAATAAAATCCAATCTTCTCCCTCTCATTCTTAAAACCAATTTCTTTTACAAGTAGCGATAAAAGCAACGCATAAACGTATAGCGTAGTAAAACGGTTCCTATAGGATACTATGGTCATTGCGGGTGCCTAACACCTTCCCGTGATGAAATCAGCCCCGAACTTAGGATTTCTAGGGTTTTCTCGATTTTACCTTCCCCAAAAAATAGAGACATCAATGATTGAAAGGTTCAAGTCCAATTAATGATTTGACACCCGAAAATCGCGATGACAGAAATGGCGACTTCACTGGGGACTTTAGGGCTACACCTAGTTTTTCATGCTTTATATTTATGCTTTGCTTTATTGTTACATGTAAAATTTTCTTGTGTACGTGTGGGGTGAGAATATCAAAAGCCCTATACCCGGGCTGAGTGAACTTAAGATTAGGGGAGATATAATCGACAATCCATTCCGAGGGTTGCCTCGTGCATTGGATTACGCGATCAATCTCACATAGCTGAGGCATTTTGGAGGTGATGTTGTCGGCGTGTGTTGTCATGCTTAGGCACTTTACTTCCAATTGACCGATGAAGGCTATGAACCGTAGTTACCAAGCCCATCCTTGGCCTTTTTTAGGACGTAGTGCGGTGGCTAAACCGAGCGTTGCCTCGAAATTTAGTCGTCACGCGATACTACACCCAAACTAAACCTTCTTACGGATAATCATGGGCAAACGTTGCTTTGTACTACCATGATATACGCAAGAGAGGTTGTGGTTTGGGAACTTTGTAGAACCTTGGTCACTATTATCAAAAGCCTTAGTTTCACCGGACACCGTGTCCACTAGTCACTTTAGCCCACCGTGCTTTCCTTATTAAAACCATGCATACATGCATTCATGCATAAAAATTTCTACATGCATTTATCAAAGGGTACAGACAAACTAAAATTCTTTGCAAATATAACCAGGCATGAAGAGGACTAAGTCTTACAAGTTCAAAGAAATTGATTTGGCTAGCCTAAGGGAGTTGGCACTCAAGGTTAAGAATCCGACTGGGTTTCGTCTCCGATACGGTGGTTTGCTTGGTATTCTCCGGACTAATGTAGAAGAGAAGCTGGTGCACACTCTGGTGCAATTCTATGACCCAGTTTTCCGTTGCTTCACTTTCCCGGATTTTCAGTTAGTTCCTACACTCGAGGCTTATTCTTGCTTATTGGGTCTACCTATAGCCGAGAAGACACCTTTCACAGGCCCAGGATCTTCTCTTACTCCTCTGGTTATTGCCAAGGATCTTTATCTCAAGACTTCCGAGGTGTCTAAGAATCTTATCACCAAGTCTCACATTCAGGGTTTCACTTCGAAGTACTTACTTGAGCGGGCTAATCTCGAATCTACTTGTCAGGACGCTCTTGAGGCTATTCTTGCATTACTCATCTATGGGCTCGTTCTTTTTCTGAATCTCGACAACTTCGTGGACATGAATGCTATTGAGATCTTCCATTCCAGAAATCCGGTTCCTACTTTGTTAGCTGACACATACCATGCCATTCACGATCGGACTCTCAAGGGTCGCAGATTTATTCTTTGCTGCATACCTCTTCTTTATAGATGGTTTATTTCTCACCTCCCGAGTTCTTTCCATACCAACACGGATAATTGGTCTTATTCGCAGCGGATTATGGCTCTTACTCCCGATGAGGTGGTTTGGATCACTCCGGCAGCGCGAGTCAAGGAGATTATCACTGGTTGTGGAGATTTCCTCAATGTACCTCTTCTCGGTACCCGGGGAGGAATCAACTACAACCCCGAGTTAGCCATGAGACAGTTTGGTTTTCCTATGAGAGCGAAGCCCATCAACCTTGCTACATCTCAGGAGTTCTTTTACTATTCCAATGCTCCCAACGGGCAAAGGAAGGCTTTTACAGATGCTTGGTCTAAGGTTCGTAGGAAAGATGTGAAGCATTTGGGTGTGAGATCCGGTATTGCTCATGAAGCCTATACGCAGTGGGTAATAGATCGAGCCGAAGAGATTGGCATGCCTTACCCTGCTATGAGGCATGTATCTGCATCTACTCCATCTAGACCATTACCGTTGCTTCCCGCGACTCAGGAGATGTATCAGGAGCATCTAGCTATGGAGAGTAAGGAGAAGCGAGCATGGAAAGCCCGTTACGGTGAGGCTGAGAACTTGATCATGACTTTGGACGGCAGAGACGAGCAGAAGGATCATGAGAACCGAATGCTGAAGAAGGAGCTAGCCAGGGTTAGGAAAGAGCTTGAGGAGAAGGATGATCTATTGAGGAGAGACTCCAGGAGAGTCAGAGGTCGTCGAGATTTCTTCGCCAGTTATTGTGGCTCAGCTTCAGACTCGGATTCCGAATACTACCCGGTTACTCCTTAGCTCTGGATGATAGGATTGCTATTGATTATGTTGTTTGTTCAGCTTATGTTTCAGAAGCCTACTCCCTTGGCTCAATGTATCAAAACAACTTGCTTTGGATAATTTGTTAGTCCAAAAATGTTTGCAAAGAATTCTGATTTGTCTAAAAAACCCTTTGGTAATAAAAGAGTCATTTTTTTTTGCATCCGCGTCTGCATATCATGCATCATATGCATCATTCATCGGTCACAAAAAACTTCCAAGTGCTCATTGCCTCCTGGTTCTTCTGCCGCAGAGTGAAAAGTGGCTCGTGCTCGAAGGACTGATCAACCTACCAGAGTACATCAAACCAGACAGTACAGAAGAAGAAATCAAGTAGCCATGGAGGAAGAGAATGCACAGCTCCGCACTGAACTAGCCTCTGTAAGGGAAGAGTTAGCCAAAGCTCTCGACGCCATGACTGCTCTGGTAGCCGCTCAAGAGCAACCAACCTCGTCTGCTCCAGAAACCACAGATGCAATTCCAACATCATCTCTCGATAGCCGTTTCGTCATGCCAAGAGGATTCCCGTACGGACTCCCACCTTTCTTTGCTCCAGATTCCACAGCAGGTGCTTCCAATGCTGCCAACAGTAACCAGATCCCCGTCTCAGGACAGGCTTCTCTTCACACTACCTTGCCTCAGTCGACCGTCTTCACAGATCTGATTGTGCACTCTACGCCTCAAGGCACCAATGCTAATGATTACCGTGGAAAAACTCCTATCTTGGGAACTGTGGAAGAAAGAATGGAAGAACTTGCCAGAGAACTCCGTCGCGAGATCAAGGCCAACCGTGGGAGCAGTGACCTCGTCAGAACCCATGATCTTTGTTTGGTGCCGAGAGTGGATGTTCCCAACAAATTCAAGGTCCCATAATTTGACCGCTACAACGGGCTGACTTGCCCACAGAACCATATCATCAAATACGTCCGAAAGATGGCTAACCATGCGGACAATGATTCACTTATGATCCATTGCTTCCAGGACAGTCTAATGGAAGATGCCGCGGAGTGGTATACCGGTTTAAGAAAGGATGATATCCGCACTTTTGATGATCTAGCTACTGCTTTCAAGAACCACTATGGGTTCAACACCAGGCTCAAGCCGAATAGAGAATTCCTCCGGTCTCTTTCTCAGAAAAAGGACGAAAGCTTTCGAGAATACGCACAGAGGTGGAGAGGGGCAGCTGCCCGTATCACCCCCGCCTTGGACGAGGAAGAAATGACTCAAACATTCTTGAAAACCCTGAAGAAAGATTATGTTGAGAGAATGATTATTGCTGCCCCAAGCAACTTCTCTGAGATGGTCACTATGGGGACCCGCTTGGAAGAAGCCGTCCGAGAGGGGATTATCGTGTTTGAGAAGGGTGAGTCCTCGAATGCACCAAAGAAGTACGACAATGGTCACCATAAGAAAAAGGAATCAGAAGTTGGGATGGTGTCTGCCGGAACCAATCAATCTGCCACTGCCGCTCCCGTCAATGCTACACAACTGCCTCAACCGTATCAGTACCTACAGTATGCCCAGCACCCGTTCTATCAACCGTTCTACCATCAATACCCTCCTCTACCGGGCCAGCCTCAGGTCCCTGTTAACGCCATCGCCCAACAGATGCAACAACAACCACTGGCTCAGCCACAACCGCAACAACAAGGTCCTCAATCTAGACCATCTTTCCCGCCAATACCAATGGCGTATGCTGAACTACTCCCAACTCTGTTACATAAGGGGTATTGCACCACTAGGCCTGGCAAGCCTCCGCCAAACCCATTGCCTCCCAGGTTCCGCTCCGATCTCAGATGTGATTTCCACCAAGGCGCCCTAGGTCATGACGTAGAAGGTTGCTACGCTCTGAAGTACATTGTAAAGAAGTTGATCGACCAGGGAAAGCTGTCCTTTGAAAACAATGTCCCACACGTGCTCGACAATCCACTCCCCAATCATGCCGCTGTAAATATGATTGAAGTCTGTGAAGAAATCCCTCATCTCTGTGTCCGCAATGTTGCTACACCCCTGGTGCCACTGCACATCAAACTTTGCCAAGCTTCCTTGTTTAGCCACGACCACGCTGCCTGCTGTGAATGTCTTCAGAACCCTATGGGTTGCAGCGTAATCCAGACTGATATCCAAAGATTGATGAATGACAACTACTTGACTACCAGTGATGTTTGCATGATAGTGCCGATCTTCCACGATACTCCAGTCAAGAGTACGCCCGTCAGAAAGGACGTTGAACCATTGGTCATACGGTTGCCTGGTCCAGTACCATATACCTCTGCGAAAGCCATCCCGTACAAGTACGGTGCGACTATGTTGGAAAACGGGAAAGAGGTACCTTTGGTGTCCTCAAGCGCAGTAGGCAGCATAGCTGAAGTGACGGCTTTGAGGAGCGGCAAGGTCCGACCCCTTTTGTTTCAGAAGAAAGATGATGCGCAAGTTACAATTCCTGCTGACAAGACTACTCCATTGACAATCCCTCCTGTTGTTGAAGGTGCCGGCCGTCCAGGCCAATCCATTGAAGATTCCAATCTGGATGAGATTTTGAAGATAATTAAGAAAAGCGATTATAAGATCGTTGATCAGCTGTTACAGACTCCTTCGAAGATATCCATCTTGGCCCTACTCCTCAGTTCGGAGGCTCACAGGAATGTGTTATTGAAGGTATTGGAACAAGCCTATGTTGACCACGAAGTCACAGAGGATCAATTTGGCGGAATAGTGGCTAACATCACTGCTTGCAGTAACCTTTGGTTTGGTGAAGATGAACTTCCAGAGGCAGGAAAGCACCACAACTTGGCCCTGCATATTTCCATGAACTGCAAAACAGATATGCTATCTAACGTGTTGGTAGACACTGGGTCGTCGTTGAATGTGATGCCTAAATCAACTTTGGATCAGTTGAATTGCCGAGGAGTTCCCTTGAGGAGGAGTACTTTTCTAGTCAAGGCTTTCGATGGTTCCCGTAAAACTGTGCTCGGAGAGATAGATCTCCCCATGACTATTGGTCCTGAAACATTCATGATTACTTTCCAGGTTATGGACATAGATGCCTCTTACAGCTGCCTGCTCGGGAGACCGTGGATACACGAGGCTGGGGCAGTCACTTCTACTCTCCACCAGAAGCTAAAGTTCGTAAGGAATGGTAAACTTGTTACAGTGCATGGGGAAGAAGCTTATCTGGTCAGTCAGTTATCATCTTTCTCTTGTATCGAAGCTAAATCTGCCGAAGGAACTGCATTCCAGGGTTTGACTATCGAGGGTGCGGAGCCCAAGAGAGCTAGTGCTGCTATGGCTTCGTTGAAAGATGCGCAGAAAGCCGTTCAGGAGGGTCAGGCCGCTGGTTGGGGCCAATTGATACAGCTGCAGGACAACAAACACAAAGAGGGTCTCGGTTTCTCTCCGATGTCAGGCATGTCAACTGGAACGTTCCGTAGTGCTGGATTTACCAATGCAATTCTTGATGGTGCTACTGAAAGAGGGGTCAGACCCGCATTTGTGATACCAGGAGGCATTGCAAAGAACTGGAACGTTATCAATCTCCCTGTGTTTGTGCATGATTCTAAGTAATATGTCTTGCTGTTTGGGCTTCATTTTCAAAATAACAATTCTTCCGCCTTGCCCGAGGCGGAAGTGACTCTTTTGTAAAGGGCATGTTTGTTCCGACATCACCATTATCAATAAAAAACGTCGTTTCTTCCACGACTCTTTTTCTTTCTTTAATGCTTTCCCCTTGGAAATGATGGTAATGCCAGAAAAAACCAAAACATCTGTGTTTTCTTATTAATTTCAAAGATCTGCATGAAAACTATTTTCTAAAAATCATCCAATCATGTCACGCAGATCGAACCAAAGTAAACCCGTTGAACACAGTGACTCTATGCTTCTCCAAACTGTTGAATCCCCGGTATTCGAGACCGAGGACGAGGATAGTGATGATATACCAGATGAAATTGCCCGACTGCTTGAGCAAGAAGAGAAAACCATTCGGCCTCATCAGGAGGAGATCGAGCTAATCAACTTGGGTACTGAGGATAACAAAAGAGAGATCAAAGTCGGTGCTGCATTGGAGGAAGGGGTCAAGAAAAGGATCTTCCAACTTCTCCGCGAGTACTCGGACATTTTTGCATGGTCGTATGAAGACATGCCAGGTTTGGATCCTCAGATTGTGGAACATCAGATACCGACAAAGCCAGACTGTCCTCCTGTCAGGCAAAAGTTGAGACGGACTCGGCCGGACATGGCCCTGAAGATCAAAGCGGAAGTGCAGAAACAGATTGATGCGGGTTTTCTCATGACGGTTGAATATCCCGAGTGGGTTGCTAACATCGTGCCAGTGCCGAAGAAAGATGGTAAGGTTCGGATGTGTGTTGACTACAGAGATTTGAACAGAGCAAGCTTGAAGGACAATTTCCCACTGCCTCACATTGATGTGCTCGTCGACAATACTGCCCAGTGCAAGGTGTTCTCCTTCATGGACGGTTTTTCTGGCTATAACCAAATCAAAATGTCACCCAAGGACAGGGAGA
The DNA here is from genome assembly GCA_958299785.1 of Medicago lupulina. Classification (NCBI taxonomy): domain Eukaryota; kingdom Viridiplantae; phylum Streptophyta; class Magnoliopsida; order Fabales; family Fabaceae; genus Medicago; species Medicago lupulina. The sequence goes on along the minus strand of OY283144.1, from coordinate 56,220,631 downwards.
AGACATCGTTCATCACTCCGTGGGGGACTTTCTGTTGTAAAGCAATGCCGTTCGGCCTAATAAATGCTGGTGCTACCTACCAAAGGGGGATGACCACTTTGTTCCACGACATGATTCACAAGGAGGTCGAGGTGTATGTAGATGACATGATTGTCAAGTCAAGCGATGAAGTGCAACACGTCGAATACTTGGCTAAAATGTTTGAAAGATTGAGGAAGTACAAGCTTCGGCTGAATCCAAACAAATGTACATTCGGTGTTAGATCAGGGAAGTTGCTAGGCTTCATTGTCAGCCAGAAGGGCATTGAAGTAGATCCTGATAAAGTCCGGGCCATCCGCGAGATGCCGGCCCCGCAAACCGAGAAGCAGGTCAGAGGATTCCTCGGGCGTTTGAACTACATTTCCAGATTTATATCCCACATGACTGCGACCTGCGGGCCGATTTTCAAGTTACTCAGGAAGAATCAGCCTGTGGTATGGAATGATGAATGCCAAGAAGCTTTCGACAACATCAAGAGTTATTTGCTAGAACCTCCTATCCTCGTTCCGCCAGTGGAAGGAAGGCCATTGATCATGTATCTGTCAGTGTTGGATGAGTCCATGGGATGTGTGCTCGGTCAGCAAGATGAGACTGGAAAGAAAGAGCATGCAATCTACTATTTGAGCAAGAAATTTACCGATTGTGAGACTCGGTATACAATGCTCGAGAAGACCTGTTGTGCCTTGGCCTGGGCAGCCAAACGCCTGCGTCATTACTTGATAAATCATACGACTTGGTTGATATCCCGGATGGATCCAATCAAGTACATCTTCGAGAAACCGGCTGTCACTGGAAAAATCGCACGTTGGCAAATGTTACTGTCAGAATATGATATTGTGTTTAAAGCTCAGAAGGCCATTAGAGGGAGTATCCTGGCTGACCATCTCGCTTGCCAACCGCTTGATGATTATCAGCCTTTGAAGTTCGATTTCCCTGACGAGGAGGTCATGTTTTTAAAATCAAGAGACTGCGAAGAACCACTGATCGGTGAAGGTCCAGACCCCGATAGCAAGTGGGGATTGGTCTTTGATGGTGCTGTTAATGCTTATGGCCGAGGAATTGGCGCAGTAATTGTGGCTCCGCAGGGGCATCACATCCCTTTCACAGCCCGGATTGTGTTCGAGTGCACCAACAACGTGGCCGAGTACGAGGCGTGCATCTGTGGAATTGAAGAGGCCATCGATATGAGAATCAAGCATTTGGACATCTATGGAGACTCCGCATTAGTCATCAACCAGATAAAGGGAGAATGGGAAACCCATCATGCTAATCTGATCCCTTACCGTGACTATGCGAGACGTCTGTTGACGTATTTCACAAAGGTCGAGTTGCACCATATTCCCCGAGAGGAGAACCAAATGGCCGATGCTCTTGCTACCTTATCTTCTATGCTTCAAGTAAACCATTGGAATCATGTGCCGATGATCAAAGTACGACGCTTAGACCGGCCTGCCCATGTGTTTACTGTCAGTGATGCAATTGTACAGACAGGTTCAGGCGGAGCCGACGTCAAACCCTGGTATTATGATATCAAGCAATTTCTGCAAAGCCGTGAGTACCCACCGGATGCTTCCAATAAAGACAAGAAGGCATTGCGCAGGTTGGCTAGCAAGTTCCTGCGGGATGGTGATGTCCTGTACAAAAGGAATTTCGATATGGTTTTGTTGAGATGTGTTGATGAATGTGAAGCAGAACAGCTGATGCACGATGTGCACGATGGCACCTTCGGGACCCACGCATCGGGGCATGTTATGTCTAGAAAGCTGTTGAGAGCTGGTTACTACTGGATTTCCATGGAGCGCGATTGCTATCAATACGCCAGAAAGTGCCACAAATGTCAAGTATATGCTGATAAGATCCACGTGCCTCCGCACACTCTCAATGTTATGTCTTCTCCATGGCCTTTCTCTATGTGGGGCATTGATGTGATCGGAAGAATTGAACCAAAAGCATCAAACGGCCATCGTTTTATCCTGGTAGCAATCGATTATTTCACCAAATGGGTCGAAGCTGCATCATATGCCAACGTGACTAAGCAAGTGGTAGTCAAATTCATCAAGAACAATATCATCTGTCGGTATGGTGTCCCTAGCAAGATCATCACTGACAACGGTACCAACCTGAACAATGACATGGTGCAAGCCTTATGCGAGAAATTCAAGATTGAACACCACAATTCTTCTCCTTACAGACCTCAGATGAATGGTGCAGTTGAGGCCGCTAATAAGAACATCAAGAAGATTGTGCAGAAGATGGTAACAACATACAAAGACTGGCATGAGATGTTGCCCTATGCTTTACACGGCTACCGCACTACAGTTCGTAGTTCAACCGGGGCAACACCTTTTTCTCTTGTATACGGCATGGAAGCAGTCCTCCCGTTGGAAGTGGAGATCCCGTCTCTCCGTGTGATTATGGAAGCCAAGTTGTCTGAGGCTGAATGGTGCCAGAGTCGGTACGACCAGTTGAATTTGATTGAGGAAAGACGCCTGGATGCTTTGGCTCACGGTCAGACGTATCAAACAAGGATGAAAGCTGCTTTTGACAAGAAAGTCCGTCCTCGGGTATTCAAAGAGGGTGAACTCGTGTTGAAAAGAAGAATGAGTCAGCAACCCGACCCAAGGGGCAAGTGGACGCCTAACTACGAGGGACCTTATGTTGTCAAGAAGGCTTTCTCTGGCGGTGCTTTGATCCTCACACACATGGATGGTGTAGAACTTCCGAATCCTGTGAATGCCGATATAGTCAAAAAATACTTTGTCTAGATATGAAAAGAACAGCGTGGTAGGTCGAAAACCCGAAAGGGCGGCCTAGGCAAAAATGCGCTTCCCGGTGGATCGAAAACCCGAAAGGGCGGTCCAGGCAAAATAAGGGACAAGAAACAAAAATGTAAGAGCTCGCTGAGATTACATGTAACTCAGGCAAAAATGAGCGTCTTGATGAGCTGAAAACCCGAAAGGGCGGATCATGCAGAAATGAGATTGAAATAAAGACAATTGACTATATCTGGCAAATTACCATTCCCTTTAGGATCTTTGCAATTGATGTTTGGCTGTTCTCATCCGAGGTTTCGACGCCTGCGGATCCAAGAGTTTCAGATACCATAGCAGTTACTGTGTTCAATGCACCACCAACCAATAAAATTACCATTTTCCAAGATTTGTAAATCTGTGGGGTCGCGCTCTTGGCCGGCTACCACCCTTATACATCGATTTGAGCCTATGCTTTTGTTTGGCACTCTTTTCTATTCTATTTTCAAAGCTTTGTACAAAAGATTTTTTCTGTGTTAATAATGATGTGTCTGGAATAAACATTATGAAAATTGAAATTTTTAAGTATTTTGAAAACAAGCCTGAACAGCTAGGTACATTCAAATGAACATGCATGAACAAATCTACATTGATATCAATTCCAATTCAAGTTGCTAGCTAGCCTTCCTCCCAGTGACGGTCTGTGGTCAATGGTAAGAATAAAAAAGACAGAATGAAAAGCATGGAAAATAAATATGCTCGCTAAGTCGAAAACCCGAGAGGGCGGCTTAGGCAAAAAATGAGCACCCCGATGGATTGACAACCTTCAAAGGCAATTCAGGCAAAAACAGGGGCATGTGAAAAACTATTCCCCGGTGGGTCGAAAACCCGAAAGGGCGATCCAGGCAAAAATGGGATGATGAAAGAAAAAATGAAATGAAAAGAGAAAACAAACATGCAAAAGCATTGACCACAGATGCGATGTCCGAAGCACTTGCATGACCGTTCCAACGAGCAGCAATACTACTCAGATTATTTTTCGCCACAATTTCACGGCTTCCTGCCTTCAGCGATGGTCTCAATGTATTTTCAAACGACGGCATCCCCAGAAGAGGAACTTTTGCAAGTATATGTCCGAGCATGAGCCATTATGTGCCCAATATTCCAGTGTTCCGTCTGTCTCTGCGAAATTCTGTCTACAAATTGCCAATCATCATGCATGCCCAAGCATTCATACATGCATAATCATGCATCCTACATGTTCATGCATTTGATAAAATTGTCATGCTATTCATACGCATCTGCATTCTCAATTCCTATGTTAATCTCAATCAAAATCAATCTTGTCAACTTTCAAATTTCTTCTGTCAACAACAAATGTCTACTGTCATGTCAATTTCAAAGTTCAACAGTCTTGTCAACATTCCTTTCAAACTCAAGCTCCTGCAGTTATGTCAATCAAGTTCAAGTCTTTTTCAAATACAATCTGTTTCTGTTATCGGTCAAGTAGCAAGTTCACATCCAAGAACAGCTTGTACCTTTCCTTTTGGTATCCGCCGAGCGGCAAGTTCGCATCCAAGAACAGCTCGTGCTTCTTTTGTTCCTTGTCAGCCAAGTAACTAGTTCAAATACAGGAACGGCTTGTGCTTTCTATATTTGCTTCCAGCCAAGTAACCAGCTCAAATACAAGAGCAGCTTGCGCCTTTGTTGTCAATATTCCCGGTCAAGTGGCTAGTTCGCATCCAAGAACAGCTTGTACCTGTCAATTTGCTTTCGAGTCTCCCTAGTGAGTCTTGTTATCTGCTATTCTGTTAATGTCAATCAGTCCCGCAATGGATACGACATGTTCCTTTTCGCTATTCTGTTAATGTCAATCAGTCCCGCAATGGATACGACATACTCTGTTGTTTGCTATTCTGTTAATGTCTACCAATCCCGCAATGGATACGACATATTCTGTTAAATTCAATTCTCAGTTTGTCTTGCATTCATAACACAAATGTTGCATGGCATACATAGCATTTACAAATGTATTTTTACGCCCAAAATCAGTGCGAATGTCGATATTTAAGTATCTTCGTCGCGTCAAGCCAAAGACTCCGTCTCTTGACTCTCCAGACAAAGAAACTTAAATAGGGGCAGCTGTTATACCCTCATTTTGGACCTAAAAATACTCACTCAAATTCCTCTGCTATTTTCCAATGCTTTCAAATTCACCGTGTTTTCTACTGTGTTTCAGTTGCATACATTACTGTTTCAGTCTTTTAAATTTTTGCATAAAATCATACAAAAGGGTATTTTGGTCATTTCCCGCAAAGGAACCCATTTTAGTCCCTACAATTTGTCCCTGAGTCTTGTTCAATTTGTTTGCATGAATCATATATCAAAATTCTGTTTGAAAATCATCTTAGTTTTGCATCTGAGTCAGTCTAAGTCAGTTTGAGTCGTTTTTGCCCCAAGGGCATTTTAGTCTTTTCACATTATTTGAATTTTGGGCAGAGAGGTATTTTAAAATACCTCATTTTTGGTAGTTTGCTCGTTTTAGTCCGTTTGGTCAATTTTAAACGTTTCACTTTACGTTATTTTCAAGTTACGTTTTTTAGCCAATTTTATTATTTTTACATTTTAGTCCAAATACTTTTAAAAATTGCGATTTAGCCCAAATATTTTGTTTTTTGCAAGTTTGCCCCAATTTCTTTTTAATTCTCAAAAAACAGTTCAATTTCCCTTTTTAAATTCCAAAAACAGTCCAATTTTTCTTCTTTTTTTATTTTTGCAATTTAGTCCCAAATTCTTTAAAATTTGCAGTTTAGTCCTTTTTCAGATTCAGTCCACAGGTGCCACGCCAGCTCAGTCCAGTCCACGTGTCACTACCTCATTGGCCAGAATCACACATGGCAGGCTATAAATAGTACACAGTGTCAGAGAATCAGATTCACGCGCGCCACATCACTAACAGAATCCACATTCTCTCTCTTGGCAGTTAAGATCAAAACAGAAATTCATCAAGAACAAATGCATAAACCCTAAAATTCCAGAACCAAATCCAATCCAAATGCAGTAAAATTTGTAGCAATTCTCAGAAATTCAACATTGAATCCCCATCATTGAATCGTCTTCTCTGCAATTCCGGTGCGAATTCACCATTAACAATGGCGAACTCCAGCACGATCACAGAGGGAGATTGAGAAGAAAAGGGAAATTTCAAGGATTCCAGACCAGTTCAGAAGAAAAAGAAGAAGTTTACCGGTCACGTTCCAGATTCAAGCCAAGGAATCGGTGAAACAGAATCAAGATCCAAGGTTTCCGAAGATTCCGACTCAAATCACGAAGCCAAAACTCAGGTAACGCTTTAACTTCATCTAAATCTCTTCATAAGCCATCACGAAAGCCAGAACAACGTGAATCCGGAGCCAATTGAACCGTTCGATCCAAAAAACTCAAACCCTAACAAAAAAATCATTCTGAAAATCAAGGATTTCCTTCGGAATTCACAACGAGTGTGAATCGAGGCCAATCCTCACGTTTTTACAACATTTCAGCAAGAAAAACGCGAGAAAACGAACGGTTCAAACATGCAGAAGCAAAAACTCAGGGTTCACGTTGATCCAATGGTTGAAATCAACTTTTTCTGATTGATTCATGCTTAGGGTAACATCACGAACAGTTTAAGCCATGAACGAATCAATTCTGAGCAAGAATCAGGAAGTTAGGGTTAGGGTTTCACGAAGAAGAGAGAACGGCGTAGAGGAGAAGAAGAGAGAACGAGAGAAAGAAAGAAAATGAAATCAGACCGGTTCACAAGCTTAAGTACTTGCGCTAGACCGGGTCGGTTTAAACCGACCCATCCCTGGCACGCTCGTAGCCGTTTGATCTAGGTTTTATGGTGTTCGGTTAGATCTGACGTTTGTGAGGCCCTTAGGTCAGTCCAGATCCGGATCCGTGGGCTTCACCCACGAGATTTTGGGGCTTTGGGCCTTTGTTTGCGTTTCTTCCACTGTTTCTTGCTAATTATGCCAATTTCTTTGCTGTTTGCACCTGTTTCTCATCAAAATTTTATCCAAAATTTCCTGAAAGATTACTGTAAGGTTTTCACTATTTTCTTGACGTTTTGTGCTATTTCTCATGAAAAAAACTGAATAAAAAATATGTGTTAGCTCTTTTTGTGATAATTTGTGTCCGTTTCGTTGTTTTCTTGATGTTTCGCATGCGATGTTCGTCCCAATTTTGTGTCATGTGTTTCCGGTACTTAACGCGCGTTTTGTGTGATATTTTGCAATTTTGTTAAGCTGGATTCTTGATACTAATTATGCGATATTTTACTATTTTGTTACGTTTGATTCTTGATTACTATTTTGTGATGTTTCCATTTGTTTGTTAAATTTGATTCTTGATTACTATTTTGTGATGTTTTCATTTGTTTGTTAAATTGGATTTTTGATTACTATTTTGTGATGTTTCCATTTGTTTGTTAAATTGGATTTTTGATTACTATTTTGTGATGTTTCCATTTGTTTGTTAAATTTGATTTTTGATTACTATTTTGTGATAATTCCATTTTGTGTTAAATTTGATTCTTGATACTAATTTTGTGATATTTTACAATCTTGTTAAATTTGATTCTTGATTGCAATTTTGCGATAATTCCATTTTTCGCTAAATTTGATTCTTGATACTAATTGTGTGATACTTTGCAATCTTGTTTAGTTAGAATTTTGATGCCAATTTTGTGATACTTTGCAATTTTTGTTTAGTGTGATTTTATGCCAATTTTTGTGATTAGTTACCATTTTGTTTAGGATTAATGTTTCATTATTTATCTTGTTTTACTAACCACTTTACTCTATGTTTCATGCATACTAAGCATTTCATCTCATTCCCATTTTTTTCCTCTAACTCCTTCACGCAACATCCAATGAATTCTCATGTAAATGCTTAGGTAGTTTACCTTTCTTTAATTTCATGCAAGACTATAGAATGTAAAATAGGACCCGATGTAAAAGACTATGGACTATAATGATGTACACCGACACATGCACTGACACACGCACACACGTTGTATGTCTATCGTTTAGGTGTATGTTTAGGATGCGCGATATTTAGAGAAAATTAATCTTTTTAGGAAAAACAAATAACTTCCATCACTTCAAATATTTTCCAAATAAACCTTGGAGTCAAAACTCCAAAGGATTTTTTCCTTTATTTTCTTAATCAAATCAAAATGCAATTAATTTCCAAACTTTAACCGTTTTCATTAACAATTGAACCAACCAAATGCTTTTTTCCTTTCTTTTCAATTCTAATGCCTATACGGTCTCCTTCCCTTCTTCAAAATCTTTTTCAAACTAAAAAAGACAAAACTCACAAAAACATTTTGGAAGAGAACTACATGGAATTTTGATCCCTTAAAAGGGTATGTAGGCAAGAGACTCACATCTCTCCAAGTCCAATAAAATAAAATCCAATCTTCTCCCTCTCATTCTTAAAACCAATTTCTTTTACAAGTAGCGATAAAAGCAACGCATAAACGTAAAGCGTAGTAAAACGGTTCCTATAGGATACTATGGTCATTGCGGGTGCCTAACACCTTCCCGTGATGAAATCAGCCCCGAACTTAGGATTTCTAGGGTTTTCTCGATTTTACCTTCCCCAAAAAATAGAGACATCAATGATTGAAAGGTTCAAGTCCAATTAATGATTTGACACCCGAAAATCGCGATGACACTTGTACTCAAGCAACAAAAGTTTCTGATCAAGAAGATCTTTCTTCAGTTGCTTGTTTTCTCTTTCCAATTCAGTATTCCTTTGAAGTAATTCAAACTCAGTAGAGACATGCTTGAGATTGATCTTTGTCAGCCAAGAAATATCCAATTCTTTTGGATGAACACCATAAGGGATGACATCTCTGGTTAATATGCATAAAGGAGTCTTCACAAGTGTTCTTCTGACATCTACCTCTTGCAGGTTATTGACAACATCTCTTAGCCAGTCTTGAAGATTGTTCTGAGCAATGTCTTAAGCATCAAAAGATGATCTCTGAAGTTCAGACAAGACAAAATCCACTCTTTCTCTCAATCTTTTCCACTGCTTCACATAGCTTTCTTCATGAACTAGGTTGTTTCTTGCTTCAACCAACTTGTTCAGCTCCTGAAATATATTCTCACACACATCTGCTAATATAGTAGAATCTAGAAACAGGGTGGGTGGAGAAAGGACATTTGTAGATCTAGCAAGAGTACAAGCTTGAATGCCTTGGTTAGAAGATGAAGGTTGGTCATTTGTAGAGGTTTCAGAAGATAGATTAGGTTCAGCAAAAAGAGTGTTGGTCTCAGAAGGTTGATCAGGAACAGATTCTGAGATCATGGTAAATGATGAGCTTGCAGACTTATTAAGAAATCCAGGTTTGAACCAGGAATTAGTTTGCTTATCTCTATTATCAGAAGAATCTGATATGATCATAAAGTTAGGTTCAGTGATCTGTTCATTAGAAGTATGAGACTCAGATTGATCAGCAACAACTTGTTCAGGAACACATTGTTCAGGAACAAGTTGTCTTTTCTTGGCTAAGTTTCTCAATGAAATTCCAAAGGAAATATTAGAGTGTGTTGCATTGAGATGATATGGAAACTGTTCAAGATGAATGATAATATCTGTGCAGGTTAATGAGGCCATTTGTAAGTTTGGTGCTTGTTGTTGGGGGCATTCTGAAATAACTTCATCAAAAGCTAGTTCAGAGGCTTTTTCTATATTAGGTTCAAAACCTGATAATTCACCTGAGTAGTGATTTATCAGATCCTGAATGACATAAGGGTCACTTGTTTGGGTAGTTGATTTGGGTAGAGATACTGATACCTCATGATTGGCAGACTTAGGCCATGTTTGACCACCTACAACCTCTGCATCAGCATGAATAAATTGAAGTGGTTCAATCATTGGTGGTTGTAGAGGATGATCTGCAAGTAGTCTTACATAAGCATTGATCCTTCTTTGTTGCATATCATGTATTCTTTCTTCAACAGAAGGATACATAGGAACAAAGATTGTCAGGCTTTTTCTGGTGCTTGGTGGATGATGATGGGGATAAACGTTTTTGTAAGTTTTCATAAACTCTATTCAAGGGAATATCATCTATGTTTGAAGAGGTTGAGGTAGAAGTTGAGTGTGAGGTTGAGGTTGAATGAGACTCTAAGGTTGTACTAGATTCTATGTCTATTATATTAGCAGTGTTAAGAGAATCAATATTACCTTTTTCAGCTTCTAAAGCATCAACTTCTGAAATAGCAGCTTCCTCCCTCTGAATATCTTCAGTAGCCTTCACAAGTTCACCAACACCTGAAGTTTCTTCATCTTGAGCATCAGTTGATATCAACAAACTCCTAGCTCAGTGGTCACAAACTCTTGTGCTTCTTCAGCAGCTTTAATCACTTGTTGTGCACTTACGCCAACATCTTCTATTGCTATGCTTGATGCAGGAACTTCAATCTCTTTTGCAAGTTTCAGGACCGTCTTAAGTGCAGCAGCTTTCTTGCTTCTAATCTCTCTTGTCACAAGTGTAGTAGCAGCTTCTATTTGCTCTCCATATTCTTCCAAACAAGGAGATTCTATCATCTTCTCCCCATAGAAGCTTGCTGAGTGTTTGTATTACGACGCCGGGCCACTTCCCCCTTGACCTGCCCAACATTGTCCCAACAGTTTACTGTTTTACTGTCATCCAAACCTCATATATTCATGCATTCATTCATTCATGCATCTGTAGCTCGTATACCATTCATACATGTTTGCATTTCTACTCTTTGTCTTATTTCATTTGCACCACATGAAAGGGTTATCCCCAATGTGTCTGACCAAAAAGGGTTAACCAATCAAGTTGTTTTTAAGTGGCAGGTCCCACCTAGTAATCATTTTACCAAATATTCCCCAATACCTTTTCCAACTTTATCTTTAATATACTTTGTTAAAGTCTATCATATTCGTCTTTACCTGTTTAAAGGTAATAGACAAGTCTTTCCTTGCATATTCGTCTTTACCAATTTAAAGGTAATAGACATGTCTCTCCTCGCATATTTATTTTCATGCATATTCGTCGGTTACTATTTCAAAAGTAATCGACAAGATTTTTTTTCATGCATATTCGTTGGTTACTATTTCAAAAGTAACCGGCAAGATTATTTTTTTCATGCATATTCGTCGGTTACTATTTCAAAAGTAATCGACATGATTTATTTTCAGTACTTTCGTCGGTTACTATTTCAAAAGTAATCAACATGATCTATTTTTCAACACATTTGTCGATTACTTTTTCAAAAGTAATCGGTAAGATTTATTTTCAGCATATTCGTCACTATTTCAAAAAGTAATCGGCATGATTTATTTTCAGCATATTCGTCGGTTACTATTTCAAAGGTAATTGGCAGGATCTATTTTCATGTATATTCGTCGGTTACTATTTCAAAGGTAATTGGCAGGATCTATTTTCATGCATATTCGTCGGTTACTATTTCAAAGGTAATCGACAGGATTTATTTTTCAGCACATTCGTCGGTTACTATTTCAAAGTAATCGGCAGGATTTATTTTCAGCATATTCGTCGGTTACTATTTCAAAAGTAATTGGCATGATTTATTTTCAGCATATTCGTTGGTTACTATTTCAAAAGTAATCGGCATGATCTATTTTCAGCATATCTGTCGGTTACTATTTCAAACGTAATCGGCAGGATTTATTTTTAGCACATTCGTCGGTTACTATTTCAAAAGTAATCGGGATGATCTATTTTCTGCATATTCGTCGTTTACTATTTCAAAGGTAATCGGCTGATTTATTTTTATGCACGTTCGTCTTTTACCATTTCAAAGGTAGTAGGTAGTCTTTCCTCCCCAGTGATACTTATCATTTCGTTCCCTACTCATTATTTCAACTGGTCAAAATTGGTGTACTTGAATATTTAAGTCTCTTCGACCCGTCGATTTAAAATTTTCATCATTTTAAATCTCCGTGTCGGAGAAACTTAAATAGGGGCATCTGTCATACCCCAAATTTTGATCAGGGTCCTCCATTTAACCATCATTTTATGTGCATTTCAAAACCCTTTTTATTCACCTTTTATTCACGTTTTAATTCTCATTTTAAACGTTTTTTAACGCTCGTTGTGCGGGTATTTTAATTCTCAGTTTTGTTTACATTTTTAAATTGTATTTTAATACTCGTTGTGAGGGTATTTTAATTGCATTTTTAAAGCTCTTGGCACCCGCATTTTATTTCTCGTTTTTTTATTCGCTTTCGAAGGTTTTATTCGTCGAGTAATTCCGTCGTCTCAGACGAAATTTCGGCAGAGAGGTATTTTAAAATACCTCATTTTTTTGGTTCCGAAGGGACAATTTTAATTACATTTTATTATTATTTCTTTTCTTTTGATTTTATTTCTTTTGATTTTTATTATTGTTTTTTTTAATTTTTAATTTTTTTTATTATGCATATTTTTATTTGTTTAGTTTTTTTTAGTCCATTTCTTTTTAGTCCAATTCATAGGGTGTTGTCCAAGCCAAGGGTACTTTGGTCCAATATTTTCCACCTTAACCCTATTTGACCCATTATTTATAGGCTGTTCAATCATTAAATGCAGAGGGCACAAACTTTCAAACAAACACCTTCCAAAATCAGCTGAAAAGAAAAACAGATCAAATTCCCTTTTCTCTCCAAAAAATTCAAGAACAACCAAGAACACTATGAACACATATTTTTCCAACAACTAAAATAACACCACAAAACACCCAAAACCGAATTCATACAAACCGTTTTCGGATTCACAAAGCTCAACAATATAACTCAACATTCGAATCTGTCAACAAAAACATCAGTAACAATTTCGCTGATCCAGAACAACAACAACAACAACAAGTCCGAACTGTACGAGCTCGAATTCGAACTCAAGCAAACACACATAGAAACGAAACCGAAATAGAGAAGGTAGTATACCCTATATTTGTTTTCTTCCTTCTTGTCAAATTTTTTTTTTCGAAACTTAAGTGCTAGATCTAGGTCGTATCTTGGCCGTTCTTTGAAAAACAAGTCCGGATCCATACTTAAAATGAAAAAGGATGTTTGAATATGTAAAAAAAATTGGATTCGGAGTTGTTTTGGAACTCCGGCACGACGGCGCACCACCGGCCATTGCGCCGGAGGGAAGGATCACGCCGGATAAGATGAAGATAATCTTCTTCGTTCTTATTTTTTTCCAGAAATTTAGAGAGAGAAGGAGAGAAGGATCGGTTGTAGAGAGAGGAAGGAAATGTTTAAAATGAAAAAAAAACCGTACTCTGCTCTTTTTATAACTCAAGACGAACCGGTCCGGTTCACTTGAACCAGACTGGTTATGTTCGATTCACTCCCTTTTCTTCTCAACCCTCAGATCTTTATCCTTTTTTGATCAAACGACTGTGTTTTGTTTTCTATTAAATTCTGTATATGTTTGTCCATGGCATAACTGTGCAACTCCAGGAATAGGCCACGCCCCAGGATGCTCCTATTTTGAGATTCAGCGTGCTTGCTCTTGTTTTATTATGTGCTTGCGTGTTTAAAACTGTCAGATCTACGATCTGATGGTCCTTGTTTTCTTTTTTTAAAAAAACCCTTTACTCCTTATTTTGTGTGGCTGTGATGAGCTTTTTAGTGATTAAATTTGGACCCCTTGATGCATCAAGTGGTCCAGATTTAATCCAGCTAAGCCAATTTTTTATTTATTTATTTCTTCACCATTTTTATGATTTTCTACACCATTTTTGGTATTTTAATGCCTCTTTTGTTCCTAAAAATTTATTTCTATCTTTTTAAACTTTCTAGCTTCAAAAATTGTTTTTAATTGCTTTTTTTATTACTTTCTTTTGATATTTGTTTGTTATTAATTGTGATTTTCTCAATGCTCCATTTATTTTGTGCTTACTTGTAGATTAATTTTGCTTAGAATTGTTGCATGCATATTTAATTTTCGTCATTCATATTATTTATTGTCATTGGTTTAGTTTGTATAATTAGGGAATTGATATAATTTATTTTTGCGCATTTTATCTCTTGCCATTATATTTCTCTTGAGACCATAGAATGTATCTAGGAGGTTATGTAATAACGTAGTAACACATGCACCGACACATGCACCTACACTTTATTTTTACCGCATTATGCCATAACCGCGATCGAGGACGAAAAATGAATTAGGAACAAACTAGGACTAAAAACTCGACTAATGTGAATGCCTTAAAATTGAACAACTAGTAATTTTAGGTTTGAGATTTTACTATGAGATCTAATATCCCCGATTTTTATTTTTTACGCTTTTCGTTACGTTTTACGTATAGTTTTTTACCGTTAGCTAAAAATCAATTTTCCCAAAAAAAAATCAAATAATCAAAACTCCAAAAATATTTTCTTAAGAAACCTTGGATTTTAACCCAAGTGATCTTTTTCCTTTATTTTCTTAATCAAACTTTTAATCAATTTTAATATATATTTAGACTTGCTTTCATGTAATTAAAATTGACCAACTTCACTTTATTTTATTATTCTATACCTTGAGGTCTCGCAGCCCTTCTAAAAATCTTTTTTCTAAAACTTTAAAATCAACCCAACTCACCAAATAAACTTTTGAGGTGAACAACATGATTTTGATCCCACTTGTGGGTATGTAGGCAAAAGACTTGTGTCTTTCCAAATCAATGAAAACAACAAAAAACATACTTCTTCTCCCTCCATTCTTTCACTTAGACTTTAGGCAATATTTTACAAATAAATAAGCAAGTAATTAGCACAAGATAATTTAGGCAAGAGACTTCTTCGGAGTACCGAAGTCGTTTAGGGTGCTTAACACCTTCCCTATTCGAAACCAACCCCCAGACCTTGATCTCATAAGGGTTTTTACTCACTTTTTCCCTTCCCATGAATAAAAGTTGAGAGTTCAAAGATTGAAGGTTCAAAACCAATTAATTGATTGATACCCGAAAATCGCGAGCACAATAGTGATCCAGAATATAGTTGACTCTGACATCAAGTGGATCTTGTTTGCAGATTGGAGGAAAGTCATCCATCAGGTTGGATACAACTGCAGATTCCTTCAAATATGTGCTAAGTTTAGTGTAGTCCTCTTTCTTGATTAACTTTATGTGCTTCAGAGTACTACCATTGATCATTTTCCCTGTTACTGTGTCTAGTTGTGCATCAGTAAAGATATTGACCTCCTTGAGTGTGTTTAGAATCCCTCCTTGATGAAGAATTTCTGAAATAAGTCTTCCATAGGGAATCCAGGATCTCTTGATTATTTGGCTTTCCCTTAGAGTCTTAATCATGTGCCTGAAGATGTACTTAGGCACATTTGCTTTCTCCTTGGTCATGAAGAAGTGTAGAAACATTCTGTGATCCAGTGAAGGTTGATATCAACCACCACCTTTTGGTAGAAGATTCTCATTTTGGATCTTCAAGAGAAGCTTATGTTCCATACTTAAGTCACAATACTTTCCCTTTTTAGTACTGTTGAACATTGTCTTGTTCACTACATCATTCCATGGACTTGATTTGTTGTTGCCCAAGCCACTAATAAACATTCCTTCAGATGCTCTTTTAATCACCCAAGCAATCACTTCTTTTGAAATAAAAACAAAGATACCCATGATGCTCGATCTTATTTGTGTACAAGTGAAGGGTTCCAAACCCATTTCCTCTATTGTTTTACCCGCTAGACTGGGGTCAATCAGAACTTTCTCATCCATTTCCAACTGAGCAGCTTTACGATCGTAGACTTGTGCTCTAACCCAAAAGTGCGTTACTAGGTTCATGTAGGTTGGACCATTCAACATTTCGAAGTAGTTGATGAGGTTCTGAGCCGCATAGTAACTATTGAGCTCACAACCATGATGTGCTAGAGATATGAAGTCCACATTGTTGGAACAAAATGTGTTTAACAATAAACCCTAAAGAGTTTTGATGATAACAAAGTATTAAAAATTGACAATTGGTATTGCTAACATTTGTTCAAGTGTACAGGACCATAAACATAGTGATTTATCTCATCAAGGTTCTGAACGAACAAATAAAGAGCAAAGGAAGTATCTATTTAAAACTTAAAGCGCTCCTGAAGTCTAGCGCTCCTGAAGTCTAGCGCTCCTGAAGTCTAGCGCTCCTGAAGACTAGCGCTCCTGAAGACTAGTACTCCTGAAGACAAGAGCTCCTAAAGAGTATGACGTCATCAGAAGCTGAAGGTCCTCAGAAGCTGATTCTTCGAAGCAACAGTATTTCACCAGATTTCAAGATTCAAGTGTTGTATTTTAGAGCGAAAATTATGGAGCATTGGCAGAAGATTAGTGGATTTAAGCAACGGTCATTTCAAAAGGATTTGAAGTCATTTTGTTGCAAATAGACAAGAAGCGTTGACATTGTACTTTGTACGAACTGTACAACCACCTTCTCCACTACTCTGTTCTTTGTCTCTGCTAACAGACAAGAATAACAGCTCTTATGTACAACCAAGCCTGCATCCTTGTTCCTTCTCAACTGGAATGGATTTGAAATTGATTCTTTATAGGACAACAACTAAATCAGGCAAAGAATCATTGGTGAAAGATCAAGCTTCAGTAACGACTCTTTTTGAATGTGTTGGCACTTACAACGTTCACTTCACACCTCTATATAAAGGAGTGAAGACTTGAAGAACTATAAGAGACTCTACAATATATTTTAAAAAGCGCCAAAACTCTGTCAAATTGTCTAAGCATTCAAAGTTCACTTAGAATTTCAGTTTTCAAGTTCTTATCTTTGAAATTCTTAAGTCTAAAGAGTCTGTATCTGATTTGTATTGTGAACACCACTGATTGTATATCAAGTGTTCAATCTCAAACATTTTTCTGTGTAATTTTGTTTGATAGAAGTCTCTTGCTTGTGTGCTTGAGCATTAGAAGTCTCTTGATTGTGTTCTTGAGCATTTGAAGTCTCTTGCATGTGTGCTTGAGCATTTGTAATCAGATATTACATTTAGTGAACTCTCCTTGGAAGTGCAAGGGGGACAGGACTACTTCCGGATTGTGGAAGGAACCTGTATAAATCTTTTGTGTCCTGCTTCTTCTCTTTTCTCTCTGTTTTTCATTCCGCTGCATACGCTCCTGAACAGTATCTTCAGAAGCTGTCTATCTAGCTTCTGATCATTCTGATTCTGAGTTTTGGAAAGAGAAAACGTTTTATTTTAAAACACAATTCAACCCCCCCCTTCTTGTGTTTTTCTCCCCTTCAATTGGTATCTAGAGCCTTGGTTCTGTTGTCAAACACCTAACAGTGTAACAGTCCAAGATTTGAGAAAAACATGTCTGCTGATTCATCTGTTTCTGGTTCTGCTGGCTCTAGTGGTAATCATCATGCTGTTGCATATGATTATAGTGAAAAGAAAACTGACTCAGGGAAGGTTCCAAAGTTTAATGGAGATCCTGAAGAGTTTTCTTGGTGGAAAACCAACTTCTACAGTTATATCATGGGCTTAGATGAAGAACTATGGGATATTCTGGAAGATGGTGTTGGTGACTTAATTCTTGATGAAGAAGGAGCTGCTGTTGATAGAAAAATACATACTCCTGCTCAGAAGAAGATGTACAAGAAACATCACAAGATCAGAGGCTCTCTAGTTTCTGCTATACCACGAGCAGAGTACATGAAGATGAGTGATAAGTCAACTGCTAAAGCTATGTTTGCATCTTTATGTGCTAACTATGAAGGAAGCAAGAAAGTTAGAGAAGCCAAAGCACTGATGCTTGTTCATCAGTATGAACTGTTCAAGATGAAGGATGATGAAAGTATTGAGGAGATGTACTCAAGATTTCAAACCCTAGTCTCTGGACTCCAAATACTGAAGAAAAGCTATGTTGCTTCTGATCACGTGAGTAAGATTCTCAGAAGCCTTCCTGCCAGATGGAGACCAAAGGTGACTGCCATTGAGGAAGCTAAAGATTTAAACACTTTAAGTGTTGAAGATCTTGTTAGTTCTCTCAAAGTTCATGAGTTAAGTCTAAATGAACATGAGTCTACTAAAAAGAGTAAATCAATAGCTCTTCCATCAAAAGGCAAGTCATCCAAAGCTCTTAAAGTAGCTGAGTCTGATGAAGAAGATTCACCAACTGGAGATTCTGATGAAGAGGTTACTGAGATGATGGCTATGCTCTCAAACAGACTTCAGTATCTAGCCAAAAAGAACAAGAAGTTTGTGTCCAGAAGAGGTAGCTTCAGAAGCTCAAAGAAAGAAGATCAAAAGGGATGCTTCAACTGCAAGAAGCCTGGTCATTTCATTGCTGATTGCCCTGATCTTCAGAAGGAAAAATCAAAGGAAAAGTCAAAGAAACCAACATTCAAGTCAAGCAAGTTCAAGAAACAGTTAAAGCAGAGTTTGATGGCTACATGGGATAATTTGGATAGTGAATCTGAATCTGACAAAGAAGAGTCTGATGAAGGTGCAAAGATAGCTGTTGGGTTAGTAGCTACAGCAACTTCAGAGGCTGAAACTGAATCAGATTCAGAAGATGAAAACGAGGTATATTCCAAAATCCCTAGAGAAGAACTGATAGAGTCACTTAAAGAACTCCTCACTCACTTTGAATTGAGAACCAATGAGTTGAAAGGTTTGAAAGAAAAATATGTTGCTTTGATGAAGCAACAAGAATCAACTCTATTGGATCTAAAAGCGTCTGAAGAAGGACTCAGAGGTTTTGACTTCATATGCAAGACATATGAAGACAAACTTAAGTTCTTGTGTCAGAAGCTGCAAGAAAAATGTGATGGAAAATCTTTAAGTAACCATGAGATTGCTCTTGAAGATTTCATTATGTCTGGTATTGACAGAAGCAGAATTGCTTCTATGATTTATAGCATTTACAAAAACAATGGTAAAGGGATTGGATTTTCAGAAGCTAAGTCTAGTGAAACCAATCTCAAAGCATATTGTGAATGCATAAAGGAAGGATTGAAAACCTTCTTTGTTCCTGAAGGTGCAAAAATGGGAACTGTTGCTCAATCAGAACCTGAAGCTTCCAGTTCTAAGGCTAAGATTACATCAAAGCCAAAGAATTTCAAGCCTAAGGATATGATAAATTCTGAATCTAAGACCACAAAGATTAAGATTCTGAAGAGATCAGAACCTGTTCCTCAGAGTCTGATAAAATCAGAATCTGATGTCCTAAAGTCTAAGATTCAGAAGGGCAAGGCAGTTGGCGCTCCTGAGGTATCAAAACCAAAAGTTGAAAAACCTAAGGTAATGATTAATCAGAAGCTACCCAAGAAGAATCTAAAGGATCAGGAAATGGTGAGTAAATTCTCCAGCTCTAACCCCAAAGGACCCATAAAACAATGGGTACCTAAATCTGAAATTGTCAATACTGCAGATTTGTCTAAAAGCAAGAACAAAACAAAAATCATGGTACCTGGACAGCGGTTGCTCAAGGCATATGACAGGAGAGAAGTCAATGTTCCTATCCCTCACAATGAAAGAAGGAGGAAATGTAAAGTTTGGAGGCAACCAGTCTGGGAAGATTATTGGTACGGGGACTATTGGTAACTCCTCTACCTCTATTAATAATGTATGGTTGGTAGATGGGCTTGAACATAACCTATTGAGCATCAGTCAATTCTGTGACAATGGTTATGATGTTTTATTTGAAAAAGCCAACTGTACAGTAATCAACAAGAATGACAAGTCCATTGTGTTCAAGGGAAAGAGAGTGGAAAATGTCTACAAAATCAATTTCTCTCAACTGGCTGATCAGAAGGTAATTTGCCTTCTATCAATGAATGATAAGAAATGGATGTGGCATAAAAGGCTGGGACATGCTAACTGGAGATTAATCTCTAAGCTTAGCAAGTTACAGCTTGTCAAAGGCCTTCCTGACATTGATTATCATTCAGATGCACTCTGCGGTGCATGCCAGAAAGGAAAAATTGTTAAAACATCTTTCAAAGCAAAAGACAATGTTTCCACCTCAAGACCCTTAGAACTGCTTCATATAGACCTATTTGGACCAGTTAGTACTGCATCCTTATATGGAAGCAAGTATGGATTAGTTATTGTTGATGATTATAGCAGATGGACTTGGGTAAAATTTCTGAAAAGCAAAGATCATGCATACGATGTATTCAGTAACTTCTGCACCCTTATTCAATCTGAAAAAGAAGCCAAAATTTTGAAAATCAGAAGTGATCATGGTGGTGAATTTGAAAATGAGCCATTTGAAGTTTTTTGTGAAAAACATGGAATCCTCCATGAATTCTCTTCTCCTAGAACTCCACAACAGAATGGAGTTGTAGAAAGAAAGAATAGAACGTTACAAGAAATGGCAAGAACCATGATTCATGAAAACAATTTGGCAAAACATTTTTGGGCAGAAGCTGTGAATACAGCGTGTTATGTCCAGAATAGGATCTATATTAGACCTATCTTGGAGAAAACAGCATATGAATTGTTTAAAGGAAGAAAACCCAATATCTCTTACTTTCATCAATTTGGATGTACATGTTACATTCTGAATAACAAGCTCTACCTAAAGAAATTTGATGCCAAGGCCCAAAGAGGAATCTTTTTAGGTTACTCTGAAAGGTCAAAGGCATACAGAGTGTATAATTCAGAGACACTCTGTGTTGAAGAATCTATGCACGTTAAATTTGATGACAAAGAGCTTGAAGATAAAACTTCAAAGCAAGGTGAAAGTTTTGCAGAGATACAGGTTCCTGAAGACATTCCAGAACCTGGTCAGTCAGTTGAATCTGAAGATAGTTCAGAAGCAGCACCCACATCAGTTGCTCCTGATGAAGTCGCTCCTGATGAAGTCGCTCCTGATGAAGTTGCTCCTGATGAAGTTGCTTCTGATGAAGCACATAATGGCTCACAGCAAGCAGATTCATCCAACTATACATTCAAATACAAGTCTTCTCATCCTCAAGATCAAATCATTGGAAGTAAAGAAAGTCCCAGAAGAACAAGATCACACTTCAGACAAGAAGAATCTATGATTGGACTAATTTCAATGATTGAACCAACAACTGTTGAAGAAGCACTTTCAGATGATGGATGGATCATAGCTATGCAAGAAGAGCTGAATCAATTCCAACGGAATGATGTGTGGGATCTGGTACCCAAACCTCCTCAGAAGAACATTATTGGAACAAAATGGGTATTCAGAAACAAGCTGAATGAAAAAGGTGAAGTAACCAGAAACAAAGCCAGACTTGTTGCTCAGGGGTACAGTCAACAAGAAGGCATTGATTACACCGAAACATTTGCTCCAGTTGCAAGATTGGAAGCAATCAGGTTACTTTTATCTTATGCAATTAACCATGGAATAGTATTATATCAAATGGATGTCAAGAGTGCATTTCTTAATGGTGTCATAGAAGAAGAAGTGTATGTCAAACAACCTCCTGGCTTTGAGGATCTGAAGCATCCTGACCATGTTTACAAACTTAAGAAATCACTATATGGCTTGAAACAAGCTCCCAGAGCTTGGTATGACAGACTAAGTAATTTCTTGATTAAAAACGATTTTAAACGAGGTCAGGTTGACACAACACTCTTCAGAAGGACTCTTGAGAAAGATATTCTTGTTGTGCAGATATATGTTGATGATATAATATTTGGTTCCACTAATTCATCTCTTTGCAAGGAGTTCTCTAAGTTAATGCAGGATGAATTTGAAATGAGCATGATGGGAGAGCTGAAGTTCTTCCTGGGCATTCAAATTAATCAAAGCAAAGATGGAGTATATGTTCATCAGACGAAGTATACAAAAGAGCTTCTGAAGAAGTTCAAGCTTGAAGATTGCAAACTGATGAACACTCCAATGCATCCTACATGCACCTTAAGCAAAGAAGATGAAGGATCAAAAGTGGATCAGAAGCTATACAGAGGTATGATTGGTTCTCTGTTATACCTCACTGCATCTAGGCCAGATATTTTATTCAGTGTATGCTTATGTGCAAGGTTTCAGTCAGATCCTAGAGAATCTCATTTAACTGCAGTTAAGAGAATCTTCAGGTATCTGAAAGGAACAACTAATCTGGGACTCCTTTATAGAAAATCCCCAGATTATAAGCTAATTGGATTCTGTGATGCTGATTATGCTGGTGACAGGATTGAAAGAAAGTCAACCAGTGGCAATTGTCAATTTCTGGGTGATAATCTGATATCCTGGGCTAGCAAGAGACAAGCAACTATTGCTATGTCTACAGCAGAAGCAGAATACATTTCAGCTGCAAGTTGTTGCACACAACTACTCTGGATGAAACATCAGCTGGAAGATTATCAGATACACGCTAACAGTATTCCTATCTTTTGTGATAATACTGCTGCTATTTGCTTGTCAAAGAATCCTATTCTGCATTCAAGAGCCAAGCATATTGAGATCAAACACCATTTTATCAGAGATTATGTTCAAAAAGGAATTTTAGATATACAATTCATTGATACTGAAAATCAATGGGCTGATATATTTACTAAGCCTCTAACTGTTGAAAGATTTGAGTTTATTAAGAAAAATTTGAACATGCACCACGTGTCTGATTAAAATTGCTTGCTCCTGAATAAGAAGTTCAGGTTCTGAAGTCACTTCAGAAGCCATTGTCCTTCAGAAGCTCCTAAGTGAGGTCCTGACGAAAATGTGCTCCTGATGAGTCATCAGAACCTCAACCTTCAGAAGAGAATCTTTGTGCTCCTGTATAGCAGAAGTTAGTAGAAGTTCTGGAGTTGCTCCTGGCGACATCTGTCCCACTAACTTATACAGCTCGTCTGAAATCTGACAGCGTGGCATAAATGTATTGGCGTATAACTCAAAAGGCAATGATGTTAATTTTACTTTTCGTAGTACTATCTCGCGCCCCCAACTGTCATTAATGCTATGTTTGTTTGTCCCCTGTTTTTCAAACGTTTTTTTTGCTAAAAAGCACTTAATCAAAAACACACACTACTCACTTCACTTCCTACACTTTCTGTTTTTGTTTTCGTATCTGCTAAGAAAAGTTCTCTCTCTCTCTCAAAACCCTAAGAACCCTAAATCTCAAACTTCTTCAACATCAATGGCTTCATCAAGTTCTGTTCAAGAATCCAACGCTCATCTCGCAGTTCAGCAAGCTGAAGGTCAGCAAGAAAGGGCTGCTTACGAGATCAAAGGAGTCACCATGAGCCTAAAAGAATGGCAACTCAAGATTCAAACTGAGAATCCGGTAGATTTTGAATCTCTTGCTTATCATGGCTGTGACATCAAGAGGTTTTATGAAGTTCAAGGGCTGATGAACTATTTCAATATGCTCAACGGTCCTACCTACAAGACGTTAGTAAGACACTTCTGGGTAAGAGCATCAGTCTATGATAAAGCTGCATCAAAACTGGAGGAAGACGAAAAAGTTTTGATTGATCCCTCTCTTGAAGGGAAAACCAGAGAAGAAATGGGTTTGGAACCCTTTAAAGAAGTTCAGATCAGGTCAAGCCTGATGGGTATTCCAGTCTACATTTCTGAAGCTATAATTGCTTTTGTCATTGGAGCAGAAGCATCTGGAAAGTACTCCGGTGTAGATATACCAAACTCTCAGTCAAGCTCCTGGAGTGATTTGGTAAATAAAACTCTCTTCAATTCTACAACAGCTGGTAAATACTGTGACTTGAACATGATCAACAAGATGCTCCTGAAGATTCTCAACGAAAACCTGTTGCCTAAAGGAGGTGGTGGTGATCAACCATCTTTGGCTCACAAGGTATTTCTTCATCATCTCATCACTGGAGAAAAGATAAATCTGCCTAAGTACATCTTCAGGCATATGATAAAAGAGCTCAGGGAAAGCCAGAATAAGTGCAGAGTCTGGGTTCCCTATGGAAGACTGATTTCAGAAATCTTCCATCAAGGAGGCATTATTAAGGCTCTGAATGAAGTAAATTACTTCACTGATGAACAGCTGGAAACTGAGACAGGAAAGGTGATAAATGCAAGCACCTTGAAGCATATGAAATTGATTCCTGAAGTGACCAAGCTGAAGACAGACATCTGTGAATCAAGGGTCATATCTAATCTGATGGAGGACTTCCCTCCCATCTGCAAGAAAGACACCCTGGCTGTTCAAATGGCTCTCATTGCTGATCACTATGAGACCCATGGAAAGCTGATCAGTCTGGATGAAGTTCCAGAAGAAATGTATGGACAAGAACTTCCTGTAGCTAAAGGAAGAAAATCTAAAAGAAAGGTACTTACTCAAGAAGAGTACTTAGAAGGTGAAAATCCTTCCAAGAAGGCAAAGAAGGAAAAGGCTCCTGAAAAGTCTTTATCTGGTGCTCCTGGAGGATCATCAATTCAAGAAGAGGTTCAGGATCTGAACCCAGGAGCTATTATTCCTCAGAAGACAAGAAGTGGCAAGCAAATGGTTTCAGCATCTACAACAACAACGAAAGTGAAACAGATTCCTCAAAAGAAGAAAAGGACTCAGAGGCTAAGGAAACTGAAGGAATCTGTATACACTGCTGAAGATTGTGCAGCTGCAGAGGCACAAGAAGAAGAAGAGGCTACCGAACTGGTTACCAGGGAGGTAAGAAAGAAGAAGAAGGCTGAATCTGAAGCTGTTCAGAAGGCTTTGGAGCTGGCTAAGGAAATAGAAGTACCTACTGAGGTCTTGCTCAAGGAAGATGCTGCTAAGGTTGCTGAGCAAGCTCTGATGAGCTCATTAGAACTGCAAGCTGAAGTTGCTACTGAAGCTGCAAGTATTCTAGCTACTTCTGGATCAGATTTTATATCAGGTACATCCTCCTCACAACCCTTAATACATATAGAATCTGACTCCACTCCCTCATCACCTTCTCAATCCAAAACCTCATCATCCTCATCTTCTGATATTCCTATTAGCATCCTCAGAAGAAGCCTATCACCATCCTCCAAACTCCACAAAAATTCTTCCAAACCTATTTCTCCTTTCAAACCATCTGAACCATCTATCCAAGCTAGGGTCAGTAGTTTGCTAGAGTTACAATGCAGCAAACTACCCCCTAATCATCCACTTCAACCACAAACCATTAAACCTGTCAACATGATTTTTCCTGACAAACCAGAAGATGACTCTGTTATAAATAATCTCAGCAGTCATCTATCCGGTGAACTTCCAAATTTTAACCTAACACCACAAAAAGCCTCTGAAGTAACAACTTCACTAGTTGCTTCAGAAAGCCCCCATCAACAAGCACCTGAACCATTTGTGTCCCCATCTGCTTCTGAACAGTATGTTCCTGAACAATCTGTTCCTGAACAAACTGTTCCTGAACCAACCATTTCTGACCATGCTCCTGAAACTCTTTACACTGAAAATGCTATGAAGATTGATGATTCTGTCATTGATCCTGATACACAAACTACTCAATCTTCTCCTATGGAGGTTGACCAGTCTGCTTCTGATCAGGCACAATCACAATCTGAAAGCAATTCTCAATCTTCAACCATAAATAACCTACAAATTCAACTCTGTGCTCCTCCCAAGCCTAGAAAACAACCTTCACCACCCACCAGATTCTTAGATTCTAATGTATTAAAGGGAGTGTGTGAGGACATAGCTGACAAAATGATCAAGCTCATTTCATCCAGAAGTGACTTGAATCACAGAGAAAGCTATGAGAAACAATGGAGTAGGCTCAAGGAGAGAGTTGAGTATGTCATGCAAGCTCTATCCTCAACATGTGTAGAAGCTCAAGAGCAAGCTAAGCAGAAACTTCAGGACTGGCTGAACGGCATCAATGAAGATCTTGAAGAGGTTAAGATAACTGGAACTTGGGCTAGATCGTCTTTAAGTATCAGAGGAAGAGAACCAACTGATTTTCTGCCTCAGTACATTCATCCCAAGGACCTGGACTTATCCTTCCTTACAAAGGTCAATCTAAAGGCATCAGCTCCTGATCTAGCTTTAGCTCAAGAGAACAAGATCTTAAAGGAAAAGAATAAGAAGCTGGAAAAAGATCTCCTTGAGCAAAAGCTACTGTTTTTAGAACATAAAGCTGAAACTGATGCTAAACTGGAAGAAGCCAGGATCAGAGAAGAAAATATGGCCAGAAGCATAGCTGAGATGAAGCAGAAGCAAGAAGAAAACAATGACCTCCTGAAGAAGATTCTTGAAAACACTCTCAAACAAACCAACCCATAGTTGCACACCCTTTGTTGTTTGTTGTGTCTTTCAGTTTGTTCTTTTATTAACTGTGTATGCTTCTGAATTCAAACACTTCTATATATTTCTTTGCTCCTGATCTTATTAATTGCTTCTGATTATTTATTTTTAACGCACTTCACTTGTGATATTGATTATGCTCTGAATCCTTTTACTATGTTTTTCTCTTTCTTTTGTTACTTTCTTTTTGTTAATGACAAAAGGGGGAGTAAGTGTGATAGTATTTAAAGGTCCTGAGCCCCATTAAGTTTTTGAAATTTAATCGTCTCTCAATACTTTTTGTTAGGGGGAGTAACTTTATTTCAAAATAACTTAACTGAACCATTATCTCTCTCTATCACTTCTATTCTCTTTGATTATTTTACTAAGCGTTAAATGAATTTAATTAACAAAGATAGAACTCAGGGGGAGCTTACAAACCTCACCTTAAAGTACTATTAGACTCAGGGGGAGCTTACAAACCTCATACCCTATAAGTCAACTTGTTAATTAGATTAACAACAATTGATCAAATTTTTAAATACTATGGTTTGTCATCATCAAAAAGGGGGAGATTGTTGGAACAAAATGTGTTTAACAATAAACCCTAAAGAGTTTTGATGATAACAAAGTATTAAAAATTGACAATTGGTATTGCTAACATTTGTTCAAGTGTACAGGACCATAAACATAGTGATTTATCTCATCAAGGTTCTGAACGAACAAATAAAGAGCAAAGGAAGTATCTATTTAAAACTTAAAGCGCTCCTGAAGTCTAGCG
This sequence comes from Medicago lupulina, assembly GCA_958299785.1. Classification (NCBI taxonomy): domain Eukaryota; kingdom Viridiplantae; phylum Streptophyta; class Magnoliopsida; order Fabales; family Fabaceae; genus Medicago; species Medicago lupulina. Next base: position 56,193,889 of record OY283144.1, on the reverse strand, counting down.
CTCCTGAAGTCTAGCGCTCCTGAAGTCTAGCGCTCCTGAAGACTAGCGCTCCTGAAGACTAGTACTCCTGAAGACAAGAGCTCCTAAAGAGTATGACGTCATCAGAAGCTGAAGGTCCTCAGAAGCTGATTCTTCGAAGCAACAGTATTTCACCAGATTTCAAGATTCAAGTGTTGTATTTTAGAGCGAAAATTATGGAGCATTGGCAGAAGATTAGTGGATTTAAGCAACGGTCATTTCAAAAGGATTTGAAGTCATTTTGTTGCAAATAGACAAGAAGCGTTGACATTGTACTTTGTACGAACTGTACAACCACCTTCTCCACTACTCTGTTCTTTGTCTCTGCTAACAGACAAGAATAACAGCTCTTATGTACAACCAAGCCTGCATCCTTGTTCCTTCTCAACTGGAATGGATTTGAAATTGATTCTTTATAGGACAACAACTAAATCAGGCAAAGAATCATTGGTGAAAGATCAAGCTTCAGTAACGACTCTTTTTGAATGTGTTGGCACTTACAACGTTCACTTCACACCTCTATATAAAGGAGTGAAGACTTGAAGAACTATAAGAGACTCTACAATATATTTTAAAAAGCGCCAAAACTCTGTCAAATTGTCTAAGCATTCAAAGTTCACTTAGAATTTCAGTTTTCAAGTTCTTATCTTTGAAATTCTTAAGTCTAAAGAGTCTGTATCTGATTTGTATTGTGAACACCACTGATTGTATATCAAGTGTTCAATCTCAAACATTTTTCTGTGTAATTTTGTTTGATAGAAGTCTCTTGCTTGTGTGCTTGAGCATTAGAAGTCTCTTGATTGTGTTCTTGAGCATTTGAAGTCTCTTGCATGTGTGCTTGAGCATTTGTAATCAGATATTACATTTAGTGAACTCTCCTTGGAAGTGCAAGGGGGACAGGACTACTTCCGGATTGTGGAAGGAACCTGTATAAATCTTTTGTGTCCTGCTTCTTCTCTTTTCTCTCTGTTTTTCATTCCGCTGCATACGCTCCTGAACAGTATCTTCAGAAGCTGTCTATCTAGCTTCTGATCATTCTGATTCTGAGTTTTGGAAAGAGAAAACGTTTTATTTTAAAACACAATTCAACCCCCCCCTTCTTGTGTTTTTCTCCCCTTCACACATGGTTTTCAAATTGAACATTAAGATCCCATTCTTCTAACGACATAGTTCTTCCCCTGATGTCATATGCAGGTGCTTCTTGCATGGACGTTTCTGGAACTGAACTTGAAGATGCCATAGATGAAGATGAATTTTTTAGGGTTCTAAGGTTTTTGATTTTTGAAAGGATGAGTTTTCGCAGAGAATCAGTCAAAAAATCAGAAAGTGTGGGTTGTGGAGTGAGTAGCGTGTGATTTTTGTCTAAGTGTTTTGAGTAAAACGTTTGCAATTTAGAAGGGGACAAACAAACACAACATTAATGACATAGGGGGCGTGAGATAGTACATTCAAAGCTTAAAATCATCATTTCCCTCTTAGGTTATACACCAATACAAACAAGCAACATTAGAAGTTTTTCAAAGAAACTACTAAGCTAGTGGGACAGGTGTTACTAAAAAGTAACTTCCAACGTTTCCACTAATACTACTATTCAGAAGCAAGAAATCCAGCTTCTGAGGATAAGATGTTGACGTCATCTTCAGAAGCACATTTTCCTCAGAATCTCAGTTAAGAGCTTCTGATGGACCATAACTTCTGAACTAACTTTAGGACCTAACTTCTTGTTCAGGAGCAAGCAAATTTAATCAGACACAAAGTGCATGTTCAAAGTTTTCTTAATAAAAACAAATCTTTCCACAGTTAAAGGTTTAGTGAATATATCAGCCCATTGATGTTCAGTATCAATGAATTCTATATCCAAAATTTCTTTTTGAACATAGTCTCTGATAAAATGGTGTTTGATTTCAATATGCTTGGCTCTTGAATGTAAAATTGGATTCTTTGACAAACAAATAACAACAGTATTATCACAATAAATGGGAATACTGTTAGCATTAATCTGATAGGCTTCCAACTGATGTTTCATCTAGAGTAGTTGTGTACAACAACTTGCAGCTGAGATGTATTCTGCTTCTGCTGTGGACATAGCAATAGTAGCTTGTCTTTTACTAGCCCAGGAGATCAGATTCTCACCTAGAAATTGGCAATTGCCACTGGTTGATTTTCATTCAATCCTGTCACCAGCATAATCAACATCACAGAATCCAACTAACTTATAATCTAAGGATTTCCTATAGAGGAGTCCAAGATTTGTTGTTCATTTCATATACATGAAGATTCTCTTAACAGATGTTAAATGAGATTCTCTATGATCTGACTGGAATCTTGCACACAAACATACACTGAATAAAATATCTAGGCTAGATGCAATGAGTTATAACAAAGAACCAATCATACCTCTATACAACTTCTGATCTACCGTTGATCCAGTTTCTTATTTGCTTAAGGTGCATTGGAGTGTTCATCACTTTACAATCATTATAGTCTGAACTGCTTCAGAAGCTCCTTTGTATACTTTGTTTGATGAACATATAATCCATCCTTGCATTGGTTGATTTGAATTCCAAGGAAGAATTTTAGCTCTCCCATCATACTCATTTCAAATTCATCCTGCATTAACTTAGAAAACTCTTTGCAAAGAGATGCATTAGGAGAACCAAATATTATATCATCAACATATATTTGCACAACAAGAATAACTTTCTCAAGAGTCCTTCTGAAGAGTGTTGTGTCAACTTGACCTCTTTTAAAATCATTTTTAATCAGGAAATTACTTAGTCTATCTTACCAAGGTTTGGGAGCTTGTTTCAAGCCATATAGTGATTTCTTAAGTTTATAAACATGGTCAGGATGCTTAAGATCCTCAAAACCAGGAGGTTGTTTGACAAATACTTCTTCTGATATCACTCCATTGAGAAATGCACTCTACATCCATTTGATATAATATTATGCCATGATTAACTACATAGGAAAGAAGTAACATGATTCCTTCTAATCTTGCAACTAGAGCAAATGTTTCATTATAATCAATTCCTTCTTGTTGACTGTAACCTTGAGAAACAAGTCTAGCTTTGTTTCTTACTACTTCTCCTTGTTCATTCAGCTTGTTTCTGAATACCCATTTTGTTCCAATGATGTTCTTCTGCCGAGGGTTGGGTACCAGATCCCACACATCATATCTCTGAAATTGATTGAGTTCTTCTTGCATTGCCAATATCCATCCATCATCTGATAGTGCTTCATCAACTGTAGTAGGTTCTATTACAGATAGTAGTCCTATCATAGACTCTTCTTGTCTAAAGTATGACCTTGTTCTTCTATGACTTTCTTTGTTTCTAATGATTTCATCTTCATGATGTGAAGACTTGTATTTCAAAGTATTTTTGGATTGATTGGCTTGCTGAGAACCATCTTGAGCTTTATTAGAAGCTACTTCATCTTGAGCTTCTGGAGTGGGTTCAGCTTCTGGACTAACTTCAGATTCAACTGTCTAATCAGGTTTTGGAGTGTCTTCAGTAACCTATATATCTGCAAAACTTTCATCTTGCTATGGAGTTTCACTTCCAGGCTCTTTGTCATCAAATTTAACGTGCATTGATTCTTTAACACAGAGTGTCTCTGAATTATACATTCTGTATGCCTTTGACCTTTCAGAGTAACCTAAAAAGATTCCTCTCTAGGCATTGGTATCAAATTTCTTTAGGCAGAGCTTGTTATTTAGAATGTAGCAGGTACATCCAAATTGATGAAAGTTAGAGATATTGGGTCTTTTTCCCTTAAAGAGTTCATATGTTGTTTTCTCCAAGATAGGTTTGATATAGATCCTATTGTGAACATAACATGTTGTATTAACTGCTTCTGCCCAGAAATGTTTAGCCAAATTATTTTCATGAATCATGGTTCTTGCCATTTCTTGTAAAGTTCCATTCTTTCTTTCTACAGTCCAATTTTGCTGTGGAGTTCTAGGAGAAGAGAATTCATGGATAATTCCATGTTTTTCACAAAAAGCTTCAAATGACTCATTTTCAAATTCTCCACCATGATCACTTCTAACTTTCAAAATTTTCAATTCTTTTTCAGATTGTATTTGAGTGTAGAAGAAGTTACTGAATACATCATATGCATTATCCTTACTTTTCAGGAATTTGACCCAAGTCCATCTGCTGTAGTCATCAACAATGACTAGTCCATATTTACTTCCATATAAGGATGCAGTGTTAACTGGTCCAAATAAGTCAATATGAAGCAGTTCTAAAGGTCTGAAGGTTGAGACAATGTCTTTAGATTTAAAAGAAGTTTTCACAATCTTCCCTTTCTAGCATGCACCACAAAGTGCATCTGAATGATAGTCAATGTTAGGTAGGCCTTTGACAAGTCATAACTTACTAAGCTTATAGATTAATCTCCAGTTAGCATGCCCCAATCTTCTGTGCCATACCCACTTCCTATCATTCATTGATAGAAGACAAATTACCTTCTGATTAACCAGTTAAGAGAAGTTGATTTTATAAACATGTTTTACTCTCTTTCCTTTGAACACTATGGAATTGTCATCCTTGTTGATTACTGTGCAATTGGTCTTTCCAAACATTACATCATAACCATTGTCACAAAACTGACTGATACTCAAAAGGTTATGTTGAAGACCATCTACCAACCACACATTATTAATAGAGATAGAGAAGTTACCAATAGTTCCTGTACCAATGATCTTGCCAGACTGGTTGCCTCCAAACTTCACATTTCCTCCTTCTTTCATTGTGAGGGTGAGGAACATAGACTTCTTTCCTGTCACATGTCTTGAGCAACCGCTGTCTAGGTACCATGATCTTTGCTTTTCCTTTGCTCTTAGACATTTCTGCAGTATTGACAATTTCATATTTAGGTACCCATTATTTTATGGGTCCTTTGAGGTTAGTGCTAGAAGTTTTACTCTTCACTTTCTTGTGCCTTGAGGTGTGAGTTTGACAGCTTCTGACTAATCAATACTTTAGGTTTAGCACCTTTTGATTCTGATTCACATGAAGCCACAACTGTTTTGTCCTTCTAAGACTTAGACTTTAAGATACCAAATTCTGACTTCAACAGACTATGAGGAACAGGTTCTGATCTCTTCAGAATCTTGATCTTTGAAGTCTTAGATTCTGAACTTATCATTGCCTTAGGCTTAGAGTTCTTTGGAATTGAAGTAATTTTAGCCTTAGAGCTAGAAGCTTCAGGTTCTGACTAAACCACAATTTCAAATTTGGCACCTTCAGCAGCAAAGAAGGTTTTTAACCCTTCCTTGATGCATTCAAAACATGCTTTTTAAGATTGATTTCATTAGGTTTCCCTTCTGAAAATCCAATCCTTTTGCCTGTTTATGTAAATGTTGTAAATCGTAGAAGCAACTCTGCTTCTGTCAATACCAGACATAATAAAATCTTCAAGAGCAATTTCTTGTTTACTTAAAGGTTTTCCATTACACTTTTCACGTAGCTTCTAACACAAAAACTTGAGCTTCTCTTCATAGGTTTGTCTAAGTCCTTCTTCAGAAGCTTTCAGATCCAATAAAGTTGATTCTTGTTGTTTCATTAAATCAACATATTTTTCTTTTAAATCTTTCAACTCATTGGTTCTAAGTTCAAAATGTGTAAAGAGCTCTTTAAAAGACTCAATAAGTTCTTCTCTGGGAATTTTAGAGTATACCTCATTTTCTTCTTCCGAGTCTGATTCAGGTTCAGCTTCTGAAGTCACTGTAGCCACTAACCCCACAGCTAGTTTTGCATCTTCATCAGCATCATCCTTATCAGATCTAGATTCACTGTCTAAATCTTCCTAGGTTGCCATTAAACTCTGCTTGATCTGCTTCTTGAACTTGTTTGATTTGAATGTTAATTTCTTGGACTTCTCCTTTGATTTCTCCTTCCGAAGATCAGGGCAATCAACAATGAAATGTCCAGGCTTCTTGCAGTTTTAGCAACCCTTTTGATCTTCTTTCTTGGAGCCTTTGTAACTACTCCTTCTGCTCAAGAACTTCTTGTTCTTCTTAGCCAGATATTGCAGCCTATTAGAAAGCATAACCATCTTCTCAGTAGGATCTTCATCAGAATCTCCATCAGGTGACTCTTCTTCAGATTCTATAACTTTAAGAGCTTTTGATGACTTCCCTTTGGATGGCAGAGCAATAAATTTGCTTTTCTTAGCAGGCTCATGTTCATTTAAGCTTATCTCATGAACCTTGAGAGAGCTGACAAGATCTTCAACACTTAAAGTGCTTAAATCTTTAGCTTCCTCAATAGCAATAACCATATGTCTCTATCTAGCAGGCATACTTCTTAGTATCTTGCTCACATGATCAGAAGCAACATAGTTTTTCTTCATTATTTGTAGTCTAGAGACTAGGGTCTGAAATCTTGAGTACATTTCCTCAATGCTTTCATCATCCTTCATCTTGAACAATTCATACTGATGAACAAGCATAAGTGCTTTTGCCTCTCTAACCTTCTTACTACCTTCATAGTTTGCATAGAGAGAAGCAAACATTGCCTTTGCAGTAGATTTGTCACTCATCTTCATATACTCTGCACGAGGTATAACAAGAACAAGTGAACCTCTGATCTTCTGAGTAGGAGTATGTTTCTTTCTATCAACAACAATTCCTTCTTCATCAAGGTCCAAGTCACCAACTCCATCTTCTAGAATATCCCATAACTCTTTATCTAAGCCCATGATATACAATCAATGGTGTTCACAATACAAATCAGATACAGACTCTTAAGACTCTAGAATTTCTAAGATATGAAATTTGATAAAAATTTCTAAGTGAAATTTTAATGCAGAACAATTTTAACAGAGTTTAGGCGCTTCCAAATTGTTGTAGAGTCTTGCCATTCTCTAAGTCTTCACTCCTTTATATAGAGGTGTGAAAGAGACGATGTAAATTGCCAACACATCAAAAAGAGTCGTTTGAAGCTTTGATCAAATCACCAATGATCTTTTACCTGATATGGTTATTGTCCTATGAAGGATCAATTTCAAATCCATTCCAAGTATGAAGGAACATTGTTGCAGGCATAGCTGTTATTCTTGTCTTGTAGCAGAGACACAAACTGAGTAGTGGAGGTAGTGGTTGTACACTTTGTATAATTGTACTTTGTCAACGCTCTTCAAAGAACAAGCATCCAATGCCTTCAAATTCATTTGAATTAGCCGTTGCTTTACTCTTCTGGTCTTTTGCAATGCTAGGCATGATAAAATCCTTTGAACAACCTTTTAAGCTTTGATTCTTTCATCTTTTGACGATCTTCAGCTTCTGGTGATCTTGCTTCTGATGAGGTGCTTCTGAAGAACTTGCTTCTGATGATGTCATCACTTTAGGAGCACTTTCTTCAGATATTTCACGCTTCCTTTACTATGTTGATTCCATTGCTCTCATTTGTTCGTCCAGAACCTATACTTTAAATAGACATTAAATTTTTTTCTATGGTCCTGCACACTTGAACAAATATTAGCATATCCAATTGACAATTTTTAATACCTTGTTATCATCAAAACTTAAGGATTTATGTTAAATACATTTTGTTCCAACAGTATATGTCGATGCAAGTTTAGTTCTGAATATTTGTGATCCTTTCTTGTATCGTTTGTGATACTTGTTAAGGACCTAGATCGAGTTGTATACTCATATTTGTACTACACTGTAGTTGTGAAACAAGGTGCTAGTTGTTTGTATTTGAAGGTAACTTCATTATGAGTTTGTTTAGGTTTAACAAGTTGTTGGGGTTGTGACTGACCATAGGATAGTGAGATCGGATCTCAGATCTAGGAGTTCCTAGGTTGAAGTCTATACGGGTAAGTCCTAGGTCTTTAGTGTAAACAAGGAGTTTGCTGAGAGCTATAGAATAAGGACTACACTAGTAGATCTTCTTCCTGGCTTGGTAGCCTCCAGAGTAGGTGTGTTTGTCACCGAACTGGGTCAACAAACTCACTGTGTTCTTTACTTTCTTGTCGTTTATTTTCTTGTTTTTATTTCTGATTATCGCTTGATGTTGAAACATTAACCGGAACATTGCAAACACTTTAACATCGTACATAACATATTAAAACAAGATACGCTAGAATTTGAATTGGCATCAGAGCAGGCACCCTGCCTATTTTAGGGTGAGCTCTAGGGAGTTTCTTTCTATCGCTATGGACAAGGAAGGTGGTTTTGTTAACAGACCTCCTCTGTTGGATGGGTCAAACTATGATTATTGGAAGTCACGCATGATTGCTTTCCTCAAATCCATTGACAGCAAAACCTAGAAGATGGCCTGCTGCTGAAGATGAACTGGATCTTGGAAATTCCAAGCCATTGAATGCTCTGTTCAATGGTGTAGACAAGAACATGTTTAGGTTGATCAAGAAATGCACTGTGGCTAAGGATGCTTGGGAGATTCTCAAAACAGCTCATGAAGGCACTACCAAGGTAAAAAGTGCTAAAATCCAACTTCTTACTACAAAATTTGAGAATCTGAAAATGTTAGAGGATGAGAGCATTCAAGACTATCACTTGAATATTATTGATATTGCAAACTCCTTTGAGTCTCTTAGAGAGAAAATTTCTGATGAAAAACTTGTTCGAAAAATTCTCAGATCTCTTCGTAAGAGGTTTGACATGAAAGTTACTGCCATAGAGGAAGCTCAAGATATATCAAGCTTGAAGGTTGATGAATTAATAGGGTCTTTGCAAAATTTTGATATAACTGTCAACAGCAAGACTGATAAGAAGGGCAAGAGCATTGCCTTTACATCTAGTCTGGATTCTGATGAGACACAAGGAAATCATGAAGATGATAAAGACATGTCAGAATCACTAGCACTTCTTGGGAGACAGTTCAAGAAGTTTTTCAAACGGATTGACAAAAGGACCAGGCCAAATGGTTAGAACATCAGACCCAACATTGATAATCAACCGGGCGAGGAGAAGATGGCAAGATCCGATGAAAAGAACTCTAAATACAAAGGTGTCCAATGTCATGAATGTGAAGGATATGACCATATCGGAATTGAATGTGCTACTTTTCTAAAGAAACGGAAGAAAAGTTTAGTTTTGTCTTGGTCAGATGGAGATGACTATGATGATGATGTGAAAGTTGAATCAGCTAGTTGTGTCTCTACCTTAACCGGTAGAATTATGTCAGACACCGAGTCTTGTGAAGAGGAGATGTCTTATGAAGAGCTTGCTATGTCCTATTATGACCTGACTGCTAAAAATGTTAAATTGACCCAAAAGGTTGAACAACAAGTGAAAGAGATTGCCCAACTGCATGGTGAAAGATTTGACAATCTAGCTCATATCTCATAAATCAATGATGAGCTATCAAAATTGACTTCTCAACTTGAGTAAATGAGGGAACATGTTGATATGATGAATGCATAATCAACAAGGAGCACGCAAATGCTTAAACATTCGAATGAACATCAAACCAAGAAGAAATCAGATTCATGGGTGTGTGATCACTGTAAAGGAAAGAAACATATTAGACCTTACTACTTCAAGTTGCATGATGAGTTAAAGCAATCTCATTAGAAACCCTTCAAGAAAAGATGGAACCTCAGAGGAATCAATCCAGGACTAATTGCTCACACATCCTTAAGAGCATCATCTAAGGAGGACTGATTCTTTGATAGTGGATGTTCAAGACATATGACTGGGGTAGATAATTATCTTGAATATGTGAGACCTTATGCTACCAGCTATGTTACTTTTGGTGATGGGGCTAAAGGATAAATTATGGGAATTGGTATCCTGACCAAACAGGGTTTGCCAAGACTTAATGATGTGTTTCTAGTTAAAGGGTTAGCTGCCAATTTAATTAGCATAAGTCAGCTGTGTGACCTAGGAATACAAGTAAACTTCACCAATCATGAATGTTAGATTTCAGATGAGAAAGGAGAAGTACTAATGAGAGGCACAAGGTCCAAGGATAATTGCTATCTTTGGGTATCTCAGGAGGAGGCCTTTATCTCAACCTGTCTTTTAAGCAAAGAAGAAGAGATCAAATTGTGGCATCAACGGTTAGGTCATCTACATCTGAAAGGAATGAAGGAAGCCTTATCATCAGAAGCTATCAGAGGTCTACCTGATCTAAAGATTATTGAAGGCAGCATATGTGGTGAATGTCAGATTGGCAAACAAACAAGGATGTCGCATCCAAGGTTGGAACATCAAGCAACCTCCAAAAATCATCAATAAGAGCTTCTTTCACATTCTTAGGTTCAAATTTGGACACAAAGCAGGAATTTGAGACAATGTAATTTGTTCTTCTGGTTCTGATCCTTTGATCTGGATCTCCAATAATGAGCTCTTGAGGATGACTTTTCTAAACTCTGATTGACGGTCCTTTACTCATTTCTACATTGTTCAGCTCAGCTTCTTCAGAGTTAGTTTCAGGTTCTATAACAGTTTCAGGTATCACCTTCTTTTGAGTAGATGTTTCAGGACATGCTTTAACACCTGGTACTACTTCAGGACTTGGTTCTTTAGCAACATCATCTATAACCATATTGATGGATTCCATAACAACTTGAGTTCTATTATTGTACACTCTATAGGCTCTCCTGTTAGTAGAGTAACCCAGAAAGATTCCTTCATCACTTTTTGGATCCATTTTTCTTCTGTAATCTATGCCAGCTAGAATGTAACACTTGCTACCAAAGACATGGAAATATTTTACAGTTGGCTTTCTTTCCTTCCACAACTCATACAAAGTAGTTGCAGTACCTGTTCTTAACGTTACCCTATTATGAACATGACAGACAATATTCATGGCCTCAGCCCAGAAATAGTAGGGAAGATGTTTAGCATGAAGCATGACCCTGGCTGATTCTTGCAGAGTTCTGTTCTTTCTTTCCACCACACCATTCTGTTGAGGTTTTATATGAGATGAGAATTCATGCTTGATTCCTTCATCTGTGCAGAATTCATGAAATTTGGAATTTTCAAATTCTGTTCCATGGTCACTCCTTATCCTGACAATGCCTCAATCTTTCTCTCTTTGAAGTTGAATGCAAAGTTCCTTGAATGACTCAAAGGTATATGATTTTTCTCTAATAAAGTTCACCCAAGTGAATCTAGAAAAATCATCAACAACAACCATAACATACCTCTTACCACTAATGTTGCCCACTTGCATAGGCCCCATCAAGTCAATATGACGGAGTTCAAGGACCTTTGAGGTTCCCTGATGTTCCAACCTTGGATGAGACATCTGAGTTTGTTTACCTACCTGAAATTCTCCACAAATGCTTCCTTCAGTGATCTCCAACTTGGGTATACCTCTGATTGCTTCCAGTGAAATAGCTTTCTTCATCCGTTGCATATTCAAATGACCCAGTTTTTGATGCCACAGTCTGACCTCTTCATCTTTACTCAGCATGCATGAGTTTATGAGAGCCTGTTCTTGAGAGACCCATAAGTAACAGTTGTCCTTAGATGTAGTACCCTTCATACTCAACTTACCTTCCCCATCTATGATCTGACATTTAGTGTTGCTAAAATTTACACTCAGACCTTGATCACACAGTTGACTAATACTGATCAAATTTGCAGCTAACCCTTTGACTAACAAAACATTATCCAATCTTGGGGATCCCTCACTGACTAAGTTTCTAGTACCTACTATCTTTCCTTTAGCTCCATCTCCAAAGGTAACATAACTCTTAGCATAAGGCCTAACATATTCAAGAAATTTGTCTACCCCTGTCATGTGACGAAAACACCCACTATCAAAGTAACAGTCTTCACTTGAAGAGGCTCTTAAATATGTATGTGTTATTAGTCCTACACACTTAGGTCTCCATTCCTTCTTGACCATACTTATTGTAGGTCCGGGTTGATACAGTCTAGGGGCCCCGTACAACTTATAGCAGAAAGGTTTTTTATGACCTTGTCTATTGAAAAAGTGACACTTCCATGAGGGAGGTTCCTTTACTAGCTCAGGTTTAGGAAGTTCTACAGGATGTTCCATCATTTGTTCTTTTACAGTAGTACTATATGTTCTAGTAGATGCTACAAATTTTATTTTCTTAACAGGTTTTCCCTTTTTGGCCTTATGGTGGTGTTCTAAAGCCTGAACATATCTACTGTTTTGATGATCCATCTTTAGGAGTTCATGAGTAAAGCCTATACCATTAGGTTTGCCTTTCACTTGTACTTATAGCATCCTATCCAGAACATCAGTTCCAGTGGTCATCATTCTAACTTGCTTTAAGACATTGTCAAATGGAGAATTAAGTAACATTACCTCTTTGTTTAGTTTAGAGATTTTTGCAAGATGACCAATCCTTTCTTCCTGTAGATGGTTGATGATTTCTTCCTATTCCATCAGAAGTTTAGAAGTGTCTATATCATTAATATCTTTATAACTGTAAGGCACATTCACTTTCTCATAGTATGGATCTTCATCACCAGATTTGGATTCAGATTCTATTCTTCCAGTCATAGTAGTGACACGTTTAGCAATATCACTTTCTACATCTTCATCTGCTTCCTCATCATCAGACCAGGACACAATCATCCCTTTCTTCTGCTTCTTGAGAAAATTTGCACATTCAGTTTTGATGTGACCGTAACCTTCACATTCATGGCACTATACCCCTTTGTAATGGTTGTTCTTCTCATCAGTTATATCATTCCTTGGGTTGCTCTGTTGCTTATCAGTGTTGAATCTGATGTTCTGCCCATTACCTTTGGATCTCCTATTTACTTGCTTGAGAATCCTATTAAACTGTCTTCCAAGTATAACCAAATTTTCTAATAGATTTTCATCCTCCACACTCTCTTTCAGTGCCTCGTCATTAGCAGTGTTTGCTGTAAAAGCAATGCCTTTGCCCTTCTTCTCAGTTCTGTTATCAACAACAAGTTCAAAGTTCTGAAGGGAACCTATGAGTTCATCTACCTGCATACTGGAGATGTCTTGAGCTTCTTCAATGGTTGTGACCTTCATGTCAAATCTCTTTGGTAGAGATCTGAGAATTTTCCTTACCAACTTTTCATCTGACAATTTTTCTCCATGGGAGTCAAATGAATTAGCAATGTCTAGGACATTCATATAGTAGTCCTGTATGGTCTCATCCTCTTGCATTCTTAGACCGTCAAATTTGGTAGTCAGGAGTTGAATCCTTGAGCTCTTCACCTTGGATGTACCTTCATGAGCAGTTCTAAGAATTTTCTAGGCATATTTAGCCACATTACATTTTTTGATAAGTCTGAACATATTCTTGTCCACTCCATTAAAGAGAGCATTTAGAGCTTTAGAGTTTGCAAGAGCCAGTTCGTCTTCAGGTGCAGTCCATTCTTCTTCTGGTTTCAAAACCTCAGTTTTGTGGCCATCTTTGTCAAGAACAACTGGATGTTCCCATCCTTTCGGCACAGCTTTCCGAGTCTTGATGTCAATAGATTTGAGATAGACACTCATTCGTGACTTCCAGTAATCATAATTGGTTCCGTCCAATAGAGGTGGTATTTTAACAAACCCTCCTTCTTTTTCCATAATGCCAAAAATTGTCTCCTCTGGATCTCACCCAATAACAGGCAGGGTGCCTGCTCTAATGCCAATTAAAGTTCTGGCACGTTAGACTTAGGATGTTCTACGTGATGTTTCAACACCAGTTAGACGCAATATGATGTTGAACTAAAAGGTTAGAACATTAAGCTAACAAAAAAATAGATAAACGTAAACAAACAGAAAAGTAAAATGCACAAAGAGTTTGTTAACCCAGTTCGGTGACAACACACCTACTCTGGAGGCTACCAAGCCAGGAAGGAAATCCACTAGTGTAGTCCTTGTTCAATAGCTCTCAGCAAACCACGATTTGCACTATGGACCTAGGACCTACCCGTACTGACTTCAACCTAGGAACTCCTAGATTTGAGATCCCATCTCACTCCCTTATAACTGATCACAAACTCTGTGATTCTCAAAATACAAACACAATTAATAAAATGAAGTTACCTTCAATACACAAACAACTAACACCGTGCTTCACAGCTTTGGTGTAGTGCACAATCTACCTAACTCTTTGCTTAAAAGCTTCAAAGTAGTGAACAAAATACAACTCAAAACACAGTTCTAAACATACATCAATTTGACACACGAAAGGCTCACAAAATGACAGACTCAAAACTCTAAAGATCTATTCTTCAAATGACAGCTTGAATGATTGAACTAGGTCTTGCAGCCTTGTCTAAATATTGAAGCAATACGGGTCAGATCATTTTGTTGGGCTTCAGAATAAACCGGTGATCCATTTCTCAGTCAACAGAACCAGATAATGAAACTCCTAAAATGTAGGCACATCTTTAGGAACATACCGATCACCTTCAAGACTTTCCTAAGTCGTTAGCACTTCCTTAGGAAATCACATATGTTCTGATTCTCTAATAAAGACACGCAGGTTGACCAACACTAATGGAGGCGTGAATTCCTTAAACAAACAAACACGTGCATAAAATAAGGCAAGGTACATGACACACAGAACCATGCCTGGATATTGGAACATTGTGTTCCACATCTGAAGTGAATATTTGTTTTAGATAAAAGTGAAGTCAACATACAAATATCCAACACCTTTGAATACTTTACAGAGGGATGAATTCTCTTCCCAAGTTCCAAGACATTTTACATTGAAGAAAACACCTAAAAAGGCGAAGAAAGTAGACATTTCAGCACCAGAAGATGCACTAAAGCGCATAGGCGCATCGAAAGGGGCTCTAGGTGCCCAGGAGCATGCTAGGGGAGCTATGCGCATAGACCTGGCAGACACATGCGCCTGGTGCATGGTCTGGGGCACTAGGTGCCCAGTGACTTGCGCAAAAAATCAGGTTTCGTGACTTTTTCACCCCTAGAAGCCAATGTTTTTAGCCCAATTCAGGTGGAAACTTTCCCTATAAATACAGCCTTCCTCATTCATAATTTATCGTTCAGAACTGGAGCAAATCAAAAGGAAGGCGATTCCAGGAGCTTTTGGGGGAGTTTTATCTTCTCCTTATCTTTCTAAAGTATGTTTATATCTTTTTCTATTTTGTCTTAGTTACCATGTGTAACTAGATATTTATAGGCTAAGGTTCTAAGATAAATCTTTATTTGTTTTGTTGGATAATTATTTAATTTAATGTCGTTTATTTTAGTTTATTTTCTGTTATCTATTCAGTTTTTTAGGATTAATTTGTTTCAAATGAGTGCAACCCTAGATTAGGTACTTAGGTTGTGACTGACCCTAATATTGATTCTTATATCTTGATATTTATATCTACCTATCTAGGAAGTAAGTAGTTAATAACTAGATGAAAGACACCGAAAGAGAATTTACCCACCCTAGTAGCATATACTTAGGAGGTGAGATTACTAATATTGAGTAAAATCTGCTAAATCTAGGATGTAACTAGTTATTAATTATGGAAACAAGTGTCTCTAGGGAGTCAACTGATCTTAGTAGAACCATTCTCCTCGACCCTTTGGTAAGGTAGATGATGATAGGGTTGCTCGTTTGTAGAACTACCAAGAGGAGAAGGAGAGCGTGTTATGAGTGTCCTAAGATTCATAGATGAGATGATCTTCAGGAACATTGGCCTTCATTGCCCTTGGAAATCTAGGAACGCCAATTTAAGTCTTTGTTTCAATTACCTTTAAATTAGTAAGACCCCACACGTAAGGATCACCGTGTGATCATCATGTGCAGTTAGTCATCAGAGGGATAAACCTAAATCACCCGAGATAGTATAGACCCTGCATGCAAGGATCACCGTGTGATAAGCAGGTGCAGCTTGAAAACCGACTAGGTTAGAACGTCCCAACGACCCCATCACTTGTACAGTCTACTTAAGATAACTAAACGCGACATGAATGTTAATTAATTCCAACAAAATATATAGGGGAATTCGAAAAGTCTTAACTGTTGCTTACTTTTCAGCAACCAAACAGGTAACTTGCTCTGTTGCAAACAAATAAAAATTGCAATCTCTAACCCTTAACTCTTTTATTTTATATGGTCAAAACAAAATAAGTAACACAAATTGTTTGGACGAAACAACAATCTATGTGGATACGGTACTCTACTTATGACTTTATTACTTGATAAACGATTTGGTACAATTGCCTAATCCGACCATCAGTTCATTCATGTATGAATCCTAGAAGTACATCATAATACACTCCATCACAAACGGAAAGTCCTAGCTAGTGTACTTTACCAAGGATGAAAGAAGTGTATAGTTATTCTGCTGATTTAACTCCCTGAAGTTACTACTGTTTCCCTATATACTATAATCACTATCTTAGTTACTTGCTGATTCGGGTAGGTTTTCACCAATATTAGGTATGTCACCTTCCTAAGTACCGTTATTTTAGGGTCGGTTCACATTCAAAAGAAATAAATGAGGTTGCACCTAGTGTTAGGTCTGTGTTTTGATGACGTTTATTAGGCTAGATTCTAATTTCTTTTGATGATGTTTTATTGATCTTATTAGTTAATGATTAGAATATGTTAAAGCACCTAGCAATCCTTGTTCCAATGTGTCATTTTTCTTGTTGTGTGGTAAAACTTTTTTTTTTTTGTGTGTGTTTGGCAGAACCATTTTTCTAAGCCTTTGATTCGATTCAAAATAGTTTGAATCGTATCATTTTTCTCTCTGACCTTGACTTTTCAATAATATATTATAAATAGGCGGCATAGGATGAAGGTATCTTGCCTTTCAAACTCACTTATCTCTTGGCGTAAAATAAAATAAAATCTTATCTCCTATTTATAAGAAAAAAGTTGACTTTTTTATATTCGTTGAGTAATTAATGTATTTGGTATAGAATAAAGATCAAATACATTATTTATGCAATGAATCAAAAAACTAACATGTTTCTTATAAATAGGACCGGATAAAATTGTGAACAAGTTTTGACCCAAAATTGAAAGGATTTGTATGTATAAATGAGGACACGTAGGTAATTTTGATTAATCCTTTATAAAATACCGCGCAAATCCAATTTGTTGGAAGCATGCACATACTTGAAGGGTGGTTCTTCATTCCACTCTTATCCACTCTATCCCATATATCTTAAGGACCATAATTTAAACCCCTTTTCACTTTGAGCATTTTTTGTTCAAAACCATGGCGGAAACTATCATTGGTTTCACCGTTTTCAATTCATATATCCATAGCTCATGTCTTCAAACAAAACGATTTTCAAGATTGGTAAAGTTGTCCTTATCATTTTCATTCAATTTCATCTCTTTATTAGATTCATTTGCTAGTTTCAAAGCTGAAAAATGAAGATTAATATGTTTTATTTTTTGCAGCCTAGGCACCCTTCAAACTCTACCCTCTTTCACAGGTCATTGCAGGTACTTAAAATTAGAGCTGAAAAATTAGTGATTAATTTCAATATATCCGTCTTTAATTTCCATGGATAATTATCGGGTGCAATTGGATTGAATTTTCAAAGGACTAGACGAAGTTTATGTGTCCGAGTTCAAACTTCGGAGAAAGAAAAAGTAGTAACAACTACTAATATATTAATATTTGTCTATAAAAAAAAAAAAAAATCAATTGAAATAAATACAAGTTTTTATAGGTGTAGCAAAACCATTTTCAGTTTATATTTTAATGGTTCTTTGTATTTGTAAATAAGGTGTTAGATGGAAAGATAAAAAGAGCATCTATGTGCAAAGTGAATGGTTTACCAGATATTCCACTAATGGCAGTTCTAGTAGAACAATTGGAAGGACAGAGAGATCTTATAACCGAGAAAACAATTTGGCATCTTAGTGATCAGCAAATAAAGAATGTTTGTAAGTGTTACATAATATATTATAGACCTTTATCAAAAATATATTGATTTTTGTTGTTTCTCTTATGATTTTAAATTTGATTGTCTATTGGTACCCTTTAATCCTTTGTAGATGCTTGGTACATAATGTTCACTGTTTGGGGAGTCTTATTCTTTGGTTCCATGAAGGTAAAACACTTTTCCTTGTATTTATGTGTATAGATATTATTTAATTTGTTATATGATTTTATGTTGGTGCATGATTGTGAAATGAAATTTTCAACATGTTTATCATGATTCAGGACCCATATTATGATTCAGAAACATATAGGGGAGATGGTGGAGATGGCACTGGAAACTGGATATATGAAAAGGTATTTATTTCTTTTTCATGACTTAGTTATTGATGTAATACTAGAAGCCTCAAACAGGGGAACACAAATCAAACCTTGTAGGTATACTAGAGTAAGAGGAGTGTTATGAATGGTCTCTTTCTAACACTATAACATTCAATCTTTTACCAGATAAAATCTATGTGGTATCACACTTTAAAAATTGATTCTACGTAAAGTGGTAAGACTCACATGAGTGTTTCCCTCAGCAGAAGAGTGAGTGTTAGAAAGTATTAAAAAAAAAGTGTTATTAGCATTTTTTCTAGAGTAATGTTCATATTTTAAATTGAGTTGTTAAATCAAACATTTTAATTGAATAAACAACAATTTTGGTTTTATAACATGTGAGATGATGTCAAAATAGTTTTGAAATCTATCAGAATTACAAACATATTGTTAAGAGTCATGTTAACATGTGTGCACATGATAAGGTCAATAACATTATTGTCAAAATACTAGTTCAATGAACAAAAATGTCAAAATCGTTTAATTCAACGCGGATAAATGTTCAAACCCTGACTCTCCCATTCATGTGTCAATTTTTGGTGACTAATAACATTTCTTCTATCTAAAAATTTTTATATCAAAAACACCATATCATTTAATTTGCCTTGCTTCTTTTGCCTACGTCTACCAACCTCTAAATCAGTTCCACTTAGCTTATGATTGAATTCGAATTGCAGCAGTTGATAATTTTCATATTCACACAGTGAACGCATCGTTGGTCATTACATTAAAATAGGACTATCCAAATTTTAAGCTCAATATTTTAGTTAAAAAAAAAAAACAAAATATATTTTGAAATCTAAACAATCTGATAGTCCAACAACAACCGATGTGCCAACTGCATGAATACAAGAGATTGTTGAGTGCCGATTGCGCACAGTAAGACTTCCAATGTTTCACAAATTGAGTTTTAACTTTTCGAGTTTACGTGTTTAGGTACCAAAATCGTGTTAACTAGGAAGTAAACTCGGTTTCTAGTAAAATCGGAAGGTTTGACGAGTTTGACCGAGTTAACGCTGAGTAAACTCGTGTAAACTCTACCGAGTTTACAAGTTTACATCTAAAAAAAATAAAAATCCCTTAAAAAAAATGGTATTTTTTTCAAAACCCAATTCCTTTTCAACAAGCCCAAATACTGAAACGTTTACTAAATAGTTACCTTTACAGTAACACGTTGTTCTTGAAATGAAACGTTTCTTTTTCCTTTTCCTCTGAGTTCTCAAACCATGAACAGAGGGGCACATACCAGTTAGGGTTGTGATTCCGACAGTGGAAATTCAGATTTCGATGCTGGTGATTGCGATGCCGGTTAGGGTTACAGTGGTGGTGTTTGTTGACCTTTCGAAGAAATTAACTAGTTTATTTTTTAGATAGTTTTATTAGCAACTTCAGGAACTTGTGAAACTTACTTTTTTGGATGGTTTAATGGATGACTTAAACTTAGAGATCTATGAAACTTATGATTTTGTGCGTTAATTTTTGTATTTTGATGAAGTTGAGCATAACGTTTTATTATGGTAGTTTGGTATAATTTGCGCTTGTAATTAAGTCATATTTTGCACTATTGACCTATTTATAATATTATATTAACTTATATATGTCATGCATATAATAAATTTTATATAATTTTAATTTTAAACTCATACGAGTTCTCGAGTCAAGTTTACGTAAGCAAAACGAGTTGAAGTAGACTCTCGAGTTGCAAAACCTTCCGTCAAACATTAGAAGAGGCCAAAATCTCTTCTAAATCATATAGCAGATTAATTTTATTTGTTTGATATAAGGAGTTTTTTTTTATATAGAAAACAAGGTGGAGAAATTAATTATTTAAACAATAAATATTTTATTTGAATCATCTAAAACCTGTCCATTTATTTAAGAAAAGCCTTCTTCCTAAAATACATGCTGAAATTCCACACTTCTATTTCCTGTCATTATTTGTTCCACATCCATGAAAGAAATCTTGCATTTTAAATTGTGGCTATTTTCATGGTTATGCAGCAAGAGGTCATGGAAGCAGAGGCCAGAGAAGCCCTGTGGCGTGAGGAGTTAATTGAGGAAATAGAACAAAAAGTTGGAGGGTTGAGAGAAATTGAAGAAGCAGCCAAGGAGGAGGAACTTGTTAAATGATTTTCTACAATAATGCATGCCATTTAGTCCACCAATTAACCAAGTGATACATCATTATTATGTATATATACACAAGAGTAAATTCTTCTGCTTCAAAACTCAAATGTACTGTTATTAAACTACGGTTGATTTCTTTGAATATGATGTCACAATATAAATCAATGAGCGAGATTGATTTTACTCTTATAATAACTCGAATATACTGTATTATTCAAGATTTCAACCATTCTTGTAATTATTTTTTTGAAGGTACTAATCTTGTAATTATGTAAATCATTAGATTGGTCAACAAAATTATAAATTATAAATGTTAGCTATTTTGAACTTTGCATATTTTACAAACCACTCTCTCCGGTCATTATTGTAAACAAAAACATACTTGTTAGAGCGGTTCTTTTTCGAGATTACAGAGGCTCTTTTTTTAGGTTGTTTTGCTGCTAATTTGGGGCCAAGCTCTGATTTTGAGCGGAATTGCAAGACCTTATTATTGATATTGAAACTGCTTTGCAGCGTGGCTGGTTTCATGTTTGGGTGGAGCATGATTCTACTTTCGCACGTTTGGCTTTATGGAAGCCTCTTCTTGTTCCTTCCAGGCTTTGTATATGTTGGTACAACTGTTTATATGTTGGAATTCACATCTTGTCATAAGATATCTTTAAAGAAGGAAATACTTGTGCAGATAAACTGTCTAAGCAGGGGGCATGTTATTACCAATACTGTTTGGTAGGATTCCTTACCTAGTTTTCTTAGATAGGATTTTTTTTGGGACAGACATGGTCTTCCGAATATTCGTTTCCCTTAGTTTGTTCTTTGTTTTGTTTTCGCTTATGAAGGTTTTCACTTAGTGCCCTAGCTCTCCCTCTAATATAGTTTTTTCTTTTATAATAAAATTTTAGAGCAAATGGTAAAAAACGAGAGCAATTATGAGGTGTTAATCTAGTTTAGATGTGCAGTTGCTTCCTGATACTTTTTTTCTCTCTTAGTTCATAAAAAAAAATGTAAGACTCTTGTTTACAAAACATATTCCCAAGATTTTTGATAGAGGAGTATACCAACTACCAAGGATCTTAATATGATCGGAACATGCCAAATTTTTTGATATGATCCAAACATGCTAAATTTTAAATGAAAGGGTAGAATCTCGTTACACTTTTTTTTTTTTTGGTTGAGAGAACCTCGTTAAATATAAATAATAATAAAATCAAATATCTTAAAAACACTTGCAATTTTTCTATATATTATCAATAGAGACTCGCACGTGATATCGCATTGGACAACGGAACATACAAAAAATGCAGGCACTGCTCGAGTTCGGTGTTAGTTATCCTCATAATCAATGCAAAAGATAACGTGGACTGGATAATGTCTTCCCTATTTTCTTTTTCACGAAATGAAAATGAATTTGCAAAAAAACATAAAATAAATAAAAGCATATACAATAATATTCACCAAAATAATTAGTGTTGTTTGAACCTTAATATTTCCCTTAATACGAGCAAAATCAATTTTTTCTACATTCCTAAAGTGAGTTGAATA
Source organism: Medicago lupulina (assembly GCA_958299785.1). Lineage (NCBI taxonomy): Eukaryota > Viridiplantae > Streptophyta > Magnoliopsida > Fabales > Fabaceae > Medicago > Medicago lupulina. The sequence goes on along the minus strand of OY283144.1, from coordinate 56,172,021 downwards.
AATGTGCTTATGAAAAAATAAAAGGTTCCAAAGTGAAATAAATTGTATATGCTTTTATCTATTTTTTCTACATTATCCTCATTAAGGGAAATATATTGTGAGTTGAATAGATGTGTTTGTGAAATATATTGTATATGCTTATCTATATTTTCACAAGCATATCTATTCAACTCACTTTGAAACCTTTTATTTTATTTTATTTTTTTAATATTATATTTCAATATGTTTTTTTTCTTTCCATTTAATTTTTTTAAACCGGTCTATTTAATTATTTTTTTTGAAGGAGGGTCCATTTAATTTTATTATCTTTTTTTAAGGAATTATATTATCTTTTTATCACTTATATATTTAATTTCAATATCGTTTAATTATCACAACTTCGCTAATATTTTTATTCAAGCTTTCATTGAATGACACCATATATTTTTATTCCCTTTCTTCAACCTCGCAAATACACACACACACATTAGAGTTTAGAGTAATACTTTATGTTTGTCTGTCTATTTTTTTTGTTACGCTAATGCGATTAATTTTTTTTTAGTGTTTCATAATGCGTATTATTTTTTGTGTAAAATGTAAAAGATATTTTTTGAAGGAAAAAAATGTTTAAAATATAAAAGATATATTTTTACAAATACTATATTTACTCAATGACGTTTATTTTGTATAATATGAATATAAATTCGTATCATCATATAAAGAACTTGTTAAATATCTGAATAGGAGAAATAATTTAAGGAGGTTCAAATAATAACATAAATACTATCAAAATATTTGGAAAATTAAAAACATAAATCATCTTGTTTAAAAAAAACATAAATCATCACAAACTCAAACATTTCTACTCTCCATCAACACAACTCCTATTTGATTTCTAACTCTATTCATGTAGCCTCCATCTTGTATTCTTCATGGATTATATGAACCGATTTTTTTTATTTATATTGCTTTCTTTGTCACGCTCAATCTATGTATATTGTGTGTGTATATATAAAGAGAATACGCTAATCAATAGCTTGATATCGGGATGTCAAATGGTATGGTTTCGCTCTGCTAGGGTTTGCCCCTAGCATGAGCGATGCCTTTCCAATTGATTCCACTCACATAACTCCATCATCTCATGCTTTAATTTTCAGCTGGATCATGTTGCTTCTCTCCAAATTCACGTGAATTCACTTAATACCTTTCACTTTTTTGATCACACTTCGGCCTGCCTCGCCATGTTTGATTGGCAGGCTAAACTCGCGGCACCAGCTACAATCTCATTGCCAGTGCAGTCACACTCTTCTACTCAACATGTTTTGGATTCTGTTCAGACTCTCAATGTCCCTAAAAAATCATTTGCGGCTGTTCTGGATAGCAGGAGCTCTAATGATGACGCCTCTCTACCGGTTCCTTGCATCAAAGGGGACGTCCTTTGCATCAAAATTGGGCAAGAGGAATACGCCAAAGGGCTGGACGAATGTCGAAATGCACTCCGGGGACGCATCACTTTGGTCAAGGGTGATAAGCCTTATACGGCTCGTGATTTGGCTAAAAAATTATATTCGATATGGAAGCTTGCTCAAAAGTGGAAAATGGTGCCTCTTGGTAAAGGATATTATGACTTTCATTTTGAGTCGTTGGATGAATTTCGGAAAATTTGGGCAGCGGGTACGGTTAATCTTAAGCCAGGACTTCTTCGCCTCTCCCAATGGACGAAGGATTTCTCTCATTATAATAAGAAGCAGACACATGCTTCCATTTGGATACGGTTAGTTGAACTACCACATGAATATTGGCGAGAACGTACCTTAAAGGAAATAGCATGCGCGGTGGGTACTCCGATTGATATTGATGCCCCCACACGAAATAGAGCATTTGGACATTATGCACGGATATTGGTTGATATTGATTTATCTAAACATGCTTTCGACGATATAATGGTGGAACGTGAAGGGTTTGCGTTTAAAGTGGAAGTGCAATACGAGAGGCGGCCTCTTTTCTGTCACCATTGCTTTGTGATTGGACATGTTTTAGCAACCTGCAAATGGCTGCACCCTGAAGTTAATAAGGAGGTTTCTGACCGTGGTAAGAGACCGGCGTTAGATGATCCCACATCAAGGACTATTCTACCTCGTCAACATTGGGTTCCTAGAAAGGATAGGGGTGCATCTACCTCCCCATAAGTAAATGTAACAGATAACGCAAGTCTGCAAACACAGGAACATTCAGCACTTTTCTTGGAGAATACTATCACTATAGATGTTCCTTCGGCTTCTGCTGTCCCAATTCCAACATCTAGTGTCACAGCTAATTCATTTAGCTTTGCTTTGCATAATGTTACCGATGAAGTTCCTCAAGGTAGGTTGTCGATCACTGTTCGACCCATCTTGGAATTAGCATCTCATGAAGCGCATGATGATGTGCAACCACGTGAAGTGGTGCTAACGCAACATGAGATTTCAGTTGCCGCTGCACCGATTTCACAGTTTGTTGCTGGGCACGATGACGTGCAAATGTTTAGAACGGAGCAAACACAATCAGTAAACACGAACTCTCCTGTTCAGTTTTCGGCCGCTGCTGCACCTGGTTCACGTTTTGAAGATCACGCTGAAGTGAATGATAAATTGAACTCTACTGCTCGAGTTTTTCATAGAGAGAATTCCCCATTGCTGATCAGAAATATCCCCCATGAGGAAGAGTGCATTGACACCACATTTGAAGAACCACGCACCAACCACACACTTGAATTTTGTCCACGGTAGTCTGGTTCAGTCCCCACATTATTTTCTCAGCAGGAGGCTCAAGATGCCTCGGCCAGTAGTGCACAGGCAGGTATTGAGGGTGTTACCAGCGAGGAACAACAGATGGGTGCACGTGTGGCTGCTGCCCAAGCAGATTTTGATGAGCATGGTGACGTGCAAGTTGGTTCACCTGATGGCCCTCTTTTGGTTCGTTCCATTGCTCCTTCTTTGGTGTCAACACAGGCTGCAGATAGGTGCCATGATGGGATTGAAAACCGTGCGCATATGGATGGTCTTGATGCTGGTTTAGCGCAACCTGTCTCACATGTTGTTCACAATAGTTCTAGAATCCAGCACGACTTGGAATTATGGCGTCGAATTAAAGAGTATGATGCAAAAGCTGCTGAAGAAGCATTCCTTTCGGTATTAACTAGGAAACAGAAGCAGCATCTTAAGAAGACTAATGTAGGTAAGCCGTACAAAACCCGTTATACGGGTGATAACTCTTTTGTTCCTCAATGATCCATTTGGTGGATGGAGCAGTTTGGTTATCGGTGTTAACTACAATTTTAACGGTTGTTTTTTTGCGGACCATTGTCGTATGCCTCAGTTTAGATATTCGTAGGTGGCTGTTGATTTTTCTTTTATTGCTCCTTTGTTTCTTCTTTTTTCTTGTTTCTTTAAGGGTTTTGGCCTAGTCCCCCCTCTTGTATTTTTCCCTTTTTTTTTTTTTATAAAATTTGAGATCGGCGGTAGAGGATTGGCGTTCATCGGAGTGCCAACCTAGTTGGGATGTCGTTGCTTCCCCTTGATGTCTAACCTTTCTCCTGGCTTAACGAAAAAAGAAAATATAAAGAGAATAGTTGGTTTTTTCTTTTCCAATTATACTCTATAACAGATTTTGTTATAAGAATACCATATTTTTGGTGTCATTCAAAAAGATAAGAATTCATATTATATGATATTATATTTGTTACATTGTTGATGTCATTGAAAAAGATATGTTTTGTTTTTTTAATAAGAAAAAATATGCATAGTTAGTTACAATATAAATGTGCAATATATATATATATATATATATATATATATATAAGTAGAGTTTTTTTAGGCATCTATACTTGTACTTTTAATTAAAATCATAATTTTATAAAAATAATTTTCTAGTAGGTCAAACAAAAACCAATTTTATCCTTTTTTTAAAGAAATTTTCGTTTTTGTTTGGCCTATTAGGGGGTAAATCAAAACAAAAAAAAATTACAGGGTGGAAAACCGAAAATGACCTATATTACAGGGGGTAAAGACCTATTAACCCAAAAAATTATATGCATTAGCGTAACAAAAAAAAAAAAAAGACGGACATAAAGTATTACTCTAAACGCTAATATGTGTGTATATATTTTCGAGGTTGAAGAAAGGGAATACAAATATTTGGTGTCTTCAATGACAACGTGAATAAAAATATTTGCTAGGTTGTGATAATTAAACGATATTGAAATTAAATATATAAGTGATAAAAATATAATAAATTCCTTAAAAAATAGATAATAAAATTAAATGGACCCTCCTTAACAAAAAATTAAATGGACCGGTTCAAAAAAAATTAAATTGAAGAAAAAAGCATATTGAAATATAAATATTAAAAAAAAAGAAGGTTCCCAGCATGAGTTGAAGAGAGGTGCTTATAAAATAAATTGTCGAGAAGTAAGTTTTGTACAATATTTTATCAAACAACTTTTAACTTAAAAATAACTTTAAAACTAAAAAAATAAAGAAACCAAACAACTTTAGCTTCTTTCTTAAATGGCTTTATTTTAACTTTGTTTTAAAGAAGCTTTTAGACCATAAAAAAGTCTGGCCAAACGGTACCTAAGATGTGTTTGGTAAAAAGCTTTTTTCACTAGCTTATAGCGTTTTTTGAGAAGCTATTTCAAGTAGCTTTTGAGCTTATAGCTGGTAGTTTTTTTTATATATTTTCTTCCAATTTTAACCCTATTAATTTAATTTAATTATTTTTTAATAAAACAACATGTTCATGGCTTAAAAAATAACGGCCAAGTTCATAGCTTATTTTTTAATAAAACAACTGCCACTTATTCAAAAATCTGTCATGCTTTATTTTATTTCTTAAAATAAATGTTTTATATTTAACTATAACTAGCCTACGGTACGTTGTAAAATTTTATATATTCTTGCTTACATTTTTTTTCCACCTTCATCTTATTTTTGGGATTCATAAAAATAGAGATCAATGAGCTTTTACCCTCTTTTGTACGAAAAGAGAAGAAAAAAAAACAGAGATCAAAATTGTCGGTGAAATTTTATTGGAGACTATAGTTGAGTTGGATGTGAAATTTTATTCGGTGAAATTGGTGTGAAATTTTAATTGTTACAAGCCCTATAATGTAAATTAATTAAGATTGTATACCTAAATATAATTAAATAAAAATTTAAAGTTACCTTATTAAAATTGATTTTTGTTATAGAAAAATTGACTCATTTATTTGACATTTAATGTTACATTTGTATATTACATTTTGATTGGTTGATATCTTGAAAGGATAAATACCCCCTAAACAAAAGAGGGTAATCTAAATCTCACCATCTAAATTTGTTTCCAATGAAATAAGAAATTAAAAATAAATAAAGGTATGGAGCTTTAGATGTGATCCTTAAATTCACATCGGTTAACGATTATGAATGAATTAAATATAAATATTCAACATCTTAAGATTATTGTAAGAGGAGTGATAACAACACTCTCTTTCGGATACTCTCTCTAATACTCACTCTCTCATTAGTTAAATCAATGTGGGTCATACACTTTGGAAATGAAACCCACATAAAATGGTAGGACATACATTAATTTTAGAGTAGTGCTAGCAACACTCTCTTTTCAACACTCTCTCAACCACTCACTTTTTAATTGGCTTAACCATGGTGGGTCTCACACTTTAGAAATAGGTTCCACTTAAAGTGATGGGTCATATATTGGTTTTATCCAATAAAAAAATGAGTATTGAAGAGAGTGTTTAAAAGAGAGTGTCCCTAGCATTCCTCTTAATTTTATCCAATAAAAGAGTAAGTGTTAGAGAGAGTGTCCAAAAGAGAGTGTTGCTAACATTCCTTTTATTGTAAAAATATGGTATAAAAACAAATATCGTAGATTCAACTCCTATTATCAACTTAATAACATTTTTGATTGACGATTTATAAACATCTCTGTTAATCTTAATGAACCTTGAGACATGCCTTTATCTTATTGAGTATATACAAGCCGACTCATCTAAACATTTTTATTAAAAATAAATAAAGGTGGTATCTTGATCTCTTAATAATTTAAATCATTAGTCCATTATTGGTCTCAACAGTCCTAGACACCCCAACAAAACCCCACTAGAGGGAATCCGCCCCCTTGTTAGCTTTCTATTCTACAAGAAAAATGTCATAACTACTCATAAGAGGTCCCACCAGTGACATAAACATTAATCCACTTTCTCTCTCTTATGAATTTGGAATCCATCACATGAGTCTCACCAAACCATTCACAAGAAAAATAACACTTTTTGTCTGTTCAAGCTTTGAACTTTTATCCATTGCCTTTTGTTTTCTTTCTGTTTTGTGAGCATTTAAACATTCTTGGTGTCTCTCAAATTGACAAGATCATTTATCTTGAGTAATCATGGCATGTTCATTAAAGAGTGTTTTCTATGTTCCTAAATTGAATGAGAGTATGCTTCTTGGTACTAAACATGTTGAAGCAAAATCAAGCACCTATACTGTTTTAAGTACTGATTTCATTGGAAAACCCATTGTTCTTTCAGAAGTAAATGGCTCAAAGTATTCCAATTTGAAAACTTCTAGAGATGTCTCAATTAATGTATGTAAAAGTATTGTTTCTTTTTGCTTTGCTACCATTTTTTTTTTTCATATACATTAATTCTATGTTTTTATTTTAGGTTTTTTTTTTCTTGTACAGTAATTCTATGTTTTTATTTTAGGCACATGTAACAACTTGTGTTAGCAAATCTTTGAAATGGTGGAAGAAGAACTTGAAGGATAATATGATTGAGATCCATTCAGCTCAAGAACTTGTTCATTCATTGGTCAACGCTGGTGATACATTGGTTGTGGTGGATTTCTATTCACCTGGCTGTGGAGGCTGCAAAGCCCTTCACCCAAAGGTATTATTTAGTCCTCATCTTTTTTTTTAATTGCAATTTAGTCCTCTACAAACACAAAATACCATTTTTTTTTTTTTGTAAAAATAGAGGAATAGAAATGAATAAACAATTCACGCCACTAAGTAAGAGAAATTATATAGAGATTAAAATTATATCTAACCTTTATTATTATTGTTATTTAACTTATTTGTCCACCCGAGTCTAATTCAAATGATTGATGCGTAGTTTGTGTAAGTGTTGTAAATTTCGATATTGTATTCTATTTATGCAGATAAAATAAAACTTAATTGCAGTGTTGGACTCTATCTTATATCCAATTAAGGGTTTTTATACGTCTTTTTCTAAATCCAAGATTTTGGTCTCTTAATTTGAAATCTTTAACACCATGTGAAATTAATGATTGATTAGTGATTTGATATTGCGCAACACTTTCATAAAAAAATAAAAGAAAAACATTTAGCATTGTTTGAAAATCAATCAAATCGAGAAAAAGTGTCGTATTATCATTTGTCACAATATCGTTTGTTAAATGATGATATCACTTGCTTTATAATCAAGTTTGAATCTCAAATTTTATATTTGAAAAATTCTTAAAGTTATAAAAAAATTAGAGACTAAAATCACGGATTTAAAAATAAGGAGATCAAAATTAAATAAAAATGGATAAAAATTACATTCGAGTAACAATACTAAACCACGTTTCATGTGCGATCAGATATGTCAAATAGCGGAGTTACACCCAAGTATAATATTTCTGAAAGTGAACTATGAGGAGCTGAGAAGTATGTGTGAAAGTTTGCACATTCATGTCTTACCATTCTTCAGATTCTACAGAGGTGCAGAGGGTCGAGTTTCTAGCTTCAGTTGTACTAATGCAACGGTAAGATACTAGGAATGGTATTACCAAACATGTTTAATAATACTGAGTTTGTCGAAACCACTGCGACATACTATAATTCTATCAGATTCATTGTCAATCTAAACATGCACTAATACAATGGTATTACCGCCGTTTCTTTCTCAAATCTAACTTTTTTATGACAATGTGGTGTAATTTTTTACAGATAAAGAAATTTAAGGATGCCATATCGAAACATGGAAATGAACGTCGTAGCTTAGGTCAAGCAAAAGGTTTGGATGAGACTGAGTTGAAAGATTTGGCGTCGATTAGTGAAATAACAATCGATTCTCCTTTACTATATTCTGTTGAAGAAAAATTGAAAGAGTTTTCTGATGTTTGGAATATGGCAAGTTATAGCAGGGGACTTGTACAGGATATTACATGCTGATTGTTTTATGATTTGGATCCTCTTTCATGGTGTGATAGCACTTTTTCATATGGAAATATTTTTGCTGCAAGTACGACGACATTTATCTTATCATATTAGAGAATGAAGATTATAATGGAGTAAGGAAACTGCATTACCATTGTAAATATATAAATATAATATATTCTTTAAATTCTTTTGTGAACAGTTGTAAAACCATCATTTGTATCACTTTAATTATAGTCATTTTTCTATCCCCAATTTTTGTAATGGAAATCTTATTAGTGGTGTGAAATTTGAATCGAACCTCTTAAATTTATTTATTTTTGAAGAGGCCAACGAACCTCTTCAAATTAAAAAGTGTTAACGTGGTATTATTAATTTTTTGGATCGAAACTATCACATATTGCTTCAGTAATAGTATAACTATTTGCAACAATTAATGTCGTTACCCCAAATTAAAAATATGATCATAGAAACTAAAAAAATAATATGTTTGTAAGATTTAATTTGTCAAAAAAAAACAAAAAATATTTGTAAGATCAACAAAAATGTGCATCCATAAGTTCTGATTCAACTAACAAAAGTGAAAAAATTATTAGGTTGGATGTCGTGATCGGTGTTCGAACCTCGTCTCCTTCACTTATGTATGTAAATTTTCAATAACTATTGTCATTTCATTTATGTAACAAAAGAGAAAACAATAATTATGCTTGTACGAAAAATGTAGTTTTGTAACAAAAATTAATCGGGGATGCAATGTAAGTGTTTTTTACACAGACAACCAATAAGAATTCAGAATTTTGCAATTGAATACATACAAACAATTTTAAAATATACTTTAAAGAGTGATATCACATAGATTATTAGTGTAAATTAATTTCATTGAATTTAGGTAGCCATGATTTGTTAGCGCGCTCGTATTTCTTGAGCAAGTGTTGCATTTTTGAATAATAATTTGCTGTTTTAAAAAAATTGAATTGAATTCATACTAGTTTTTTACATTGTTTTTTTTAACAAGCTAAAATGGAATATATTAAATCACTAAAATGGTTCATTTTGTACAAGGTGTGCAAAAAAGAATCACTCAATAAAATACAATGTTAAGTGTCTCATGCCATAAAAGAAACACTACAAAAGAATACCAGAAAGAAAGCTACACCATAACACTCATACAATGTAAATGATGTCGTCATCAGTCATTATAACTGAAAGCCGAAAGTGAACATAGTGACATTTAGCCATAAGAAAGACATAAACTTGACATTGTATGTTAAATGATCCAAATCCAAAGCTTTTTGCTTGAAAATGATGTTGTTCCTTTCCTTTCAAATAACTCGGACACAAGCATGCCAAATTACTTTGAGGAACGAATTGTAAATCGCGGTAACCCCGCCATATGATCAAAGTGATGAAGATGAACACGAACCGAATATGGTGCAATAAAAGAAATGTTTTTACATTGTTAATTAATTGTGATCATCATATCATTACAACATTTGTGATTAATTCTAACTATTTCTAAAGTCTCATCTTTTTTTTTTTGGCTACTTAGTCTCATCTATGAGTGATTTTGATTTATTAGTGTATGAAAATTAATTTCAAATAACTTTAAAGTCAACACAAGATGCATATCGTGCATCCATCAGAATACAAAATGGCATTATTGCACATCCAACTAGGCAAATGACGCATACCATGTGCATCAGACATTAAGGCACAGCAGGGTCTCATTTGGTTGGTGTTTTATAGTATGATAATATGGATAAGGCAATCTAGTGAAAAATGCATGTCATTTGTTAAATGCAAATTCTATGGATCAAACTGCAGTGCACACGGTTTCGAATAGACGCAATGCACTTGCCACTGCCAACCAGGGCTGAATCACGTGGGGAGGGAAAAACTGCATAAATATTTTAAAAAGTTTTGCTTATAAATATATATTTTTTTAAATAAATAAAAATTATTAGTAACCAAAAAAATATGAAATTATTATCTATATTTATAGCTCGGTTGGTTGCTCCATTCATAAGGGTTAAAGTTTAAATCATGAATTTTCCACTTCTCCATACATATAGTATGAGTCTAAAACTAGATTACTTGACTATTAAAGAGTTTTATTATAGGATAAAAGATGACCTTAACAAGTGCTTATAAGTAGGGTACAATCTTTTTTTTAACGGGCTAAAACAATATTAAATTGCCATTGACACTAAGTTATAATTAACACAAGATGTGACATAATAAAACTCTACAAGTGCAATCTGAACAACTGAAAAAAGAAACAACAAGAAAAAACAAGATAACAATCTAAACGACGACTCTGAAGCATAAGAGGAGATTAAGCCACAAAGGATGAAAGTCAAAAACAAAATTATTAGTATTTTTGTCCTTCAACAACCAATAAGAAAACAATTTTACTTTGTCAACAAGAGATTGCAAAGATTCTTCCTTCTACACCGAAAGAACAAAAAAAAAATTCCTTTCAATTTACCTAATCAATAGATAACCAAATAAGATGTAAAGATGAAGGCACACTTTTCAAAAAGGGGCGTAGATGACTTAACTGAATTAAGTGGTCATATGAACACCATAGATCTAAACAATGTGCTAACAATGGTCATATTTTATACTATAAAAGAAAACACAACCCAAGAATAGATGATCAACATTTTCAATGCTTCCACAACGATTCACATGAAATTAAGAATTAACCGTAATAATATGCTTCTATGAATCAAATTATCCTTGATAGGAATTCGATTGCGGAACAACCCTCTCCTAATAAGTTGGTTTTATGAAATTGTATTAAACTCAAACACAAATTCTAATGTCGTATCATAGTCTACTCCAATATTTATTGGATCAAATTACTACTATCATACATTTTTATATGCAAATAATAATATACTAACGCTATTGGTCAAAATAATACATTATACATACTACAAGGTTTCAAATCAATAACACCGGTCCAAGTAAGTTTTAATGTTAACGAATGTTTAAAATATCATAAACTTTTAAAGTTTGGTATCACTAATTTTAATGATGTTAAACTTTTATAATAAAATAGTGTTATGTATTTTTAAATATATATTAGAGAGAGAGAAAATTAGTTGTTTTATGAAACAATTATTTTTACAAAGAAATAAAAATGGGTACTCTCCCTGTATTATTATATTTGCATTGATCCAAGTCATAGCCACGAGGGATCGCTGTAATCGAAGCACATATGGGACCTACATAGCATATTTGAAATTTAGATATTATTCTTACAGGTTAGGATACATCCACTAGTTTTTATTAACATGTGTTTTAGCAAATATATAACTAAAAAGTTGTTAAACACACCTTAAAATGAATGTTGCTAAAACACTCCTTTTAAAAAAATAAGTGGGTGTACGTTAGCAACTCCTATAAGCATTTCCTAGAATACACCCACTTATTTTTATTAAGGTGTGTTTTATCAAATGATAACTAAAAAGTACTAAAAAGTACTTAAAACACTTCCACATAAAAACTAGTGGGTGTGTTCTAGCAAATTCCTATTCTGATTATCACTTTTCTGTTGGCCACGCTAAAAGTTCTAAAGTACCGGTCTACCACGGTCGTTCATCATTGATACATATGTATTTTGAAATTCTTAGTAATGCATGACTATGAAGATTATTCAAACTGAAAAATATTGGATATTTTTTACTTTGATATTGTCAGTGTCGACAACATATGTTGAAAGAGCTTTTTCAACAATAAAGATTATCAAGACTAAATTGCGCAACAAGATCAACAATGTGTGGTTAAATTAATTGATTTTAAAATTTATTTAAAATATATATTTATATATTAAATATTTATGATTGAGTTTTTACCCCGTGCATTGCACGGGCTCCTACACTAGTATGACTATATATATATTAATGAGTTGGTTTTAAAGCATTGGTTGTATTGAGCTTGATTGATGGCTTGCACCAAGATTGCAGCAGTGGCATCTCAGCTATAAATTAATTTCCTCTTTGATAGCTTCTAACATTATATTGCTTCTTTTACTACATGTATCTTCTATAATGCTCATCTTTCTTTCCATCAATAAATAACTTTTTTTTCTAGAGCTTCTCTTTTGTTTGTTATTTTGCTATCGATAAATATTGTTAACTAACTTTACCGTCAGCATACAAGATAACACCAAATAATTTTTCAAATGTAGATATGTACATTGTCGCTCACAAGAGGCAAAACACAAATGCATGGCCTGCAGCCAGTCCAGTGACTATTTTTTCGATCAAAAGTGGATGAGAAGGAAACTTTTGTTGAAGCCTGAAGTGCCTTTCTTCCCAACACAAGTATTGTGTTTTTCTCCCTCCCTCAGTTTATTTTACAAGTTCCTGTTCATGAGTTGTCTCTGCTGTAGATTTATTTGGTATACTAATATTTATTGAGTTTTTAGTCCCTCTTTGGTAAAAATCTTCTGTTTTTATGAAAGTTTGTGTGTATTGTCAGTTCTAATAATTTCAAATCAATATTGATTGCAGAAGAGGGTTTGCCTTATTTTCATTCTGAACTGCATATCAGAAACTGCCCAATGCTAGAAGCAAATTAGCAGAGGAAGCAAGGGAAATAGTTATCGACAACAAAATCATCGCACGAGTGTTGTGTCCAGGTGTGTCACTGAAATACTTCTTTCTTCTTTATTATTATGTCATCAATAAATAATTATTTCGACATTCACATCAGCATACAATACAACACATCAAATGAAATTCCTTTATTTTTTACAAAAACAATTAAGTAATTGCGTTCTGGGACTACATGTTTACTACTTCATCTATCAGATTTCATTGCTTAGTCTTTGTGTGGAAATTTTTTGTTATTTTTATTATTAGTCTGTTTGCAGATCAACCAGGGGCCTCAAGGGTGATTGTGTGACTGGAACCAAGATGGAAGCAGCCTCAGGTATAAACTTCCTCTTAGATAATTTTTTTTTTTAACATTAGTCCTTTAAATACATGCATGGTCCAATGCTTGCCAAATTGAAGACAATAGCCTCTAGGAAAGTAATATATGCGTTCATCACATAACTCGTTAATTGTTTAATTTCAACCTTACAAAGTCGGTGTATTGTTGAGCTAACGGATGAGGATACCGTCTACTTTGAAAATCTATGCTTGTTTCGGTCCTTTGTGCGTTGTGATTTTTGTTTGAGCACCGAGGTTCCTAGACACAATAACTATTGTGAGATTTCCCTCCCCGAGACCAAGCTATTTAATTTTTACAAGCTCTTGTTTCGCTGCAGTTTGCTATTCAACTATTATTTACTCCTGCCTCTCTTTTTGTTTTATTACTGAATTCAGAAAAGAAGATAATTGCTGGAGCAAATCAAACGAGCAGGAGTTATCTGTTGTGAGTTGATTTCGCAACAACTACTTTGCTGCAAAGCGCTGGATGCAGTAGAGGATCCATACTCATAAAGATCAAAGAAGAACAGTCTTTTCTTATAAGCTGCATTTTGTTGTGATTTCTGAAGCTATTCGTATTCATTCAAACTAAGCAACTTAAGATGGCTTTTGTGATAGAAGCACTTTTTCTAGCTTATGTGGAGGTGTTGTTTGAAAATATTGTTTCTGATACTTGCTGTGAATCAGGGGTGAAAAACAGTAGTTTTAATTTCATTTTGCCACATGCTCATTCATTAAATTTCAAAATGGAAGAAAACATTGTGCACAGTTATTCGGAAATTGATTTGTTGCTACAATACCATTTGTATCTGAATTAGCTATAATACCATTAAGCCTGGAAAGGAAAGATAAGATGTTATTTTCACATTTGTATCTAACAAACAATTGATTTTCTATACATGTTGTGGAAAAAAATCTAATGAAGAAAAATAGGGTCATTTTTATGTTCGCCCTCAACAAATATATTATTCCATAGGGACTTTATTAATTTACCCCATAGGGACTTTATTAATTTGATTGAGTAATCTTCTCGAGAGCTTGAACTATGTACCTCAATTAACTTAAATGTATAGCAATAGCTTATTTGGTTATTTATATGATCAATATGTGAGATTATTTGATCCAGTGGCTCTAAATCATGGCCCTCCCATGGACCATTTGATACACACCAATCATATGGTGTTTATTATTTATTTTTCACCATTTACATGAGGTACACATCACTTTTCTGCATTTGCAAGTTCTATACAGTTTTCTCATAAAAATGGAACTGTATTAATAAACTCGCATATGCTTGCCATTTTTTTCATCCACATAGCAATGATTTTATTGTGATATAATGTTATTAATAAAACTCATATTTACAGCTCAAGCGTAGGATTCAAAATTCGATGTATTTTTTATATCAATGAAAAAAATGGTTTTGCAATGTCTGTGTAAAAGAATTGGATAGATGGCTGCTGTACTCAGTTGACCATCACTACAACATTTACTGGACTTGGTTGCAGGTCGGACATGCGAATTTGGCTTCTCACAACAACAAGATTGGGCAGAAGCAGGGGTGAAACGAAACATAATTCTAGAACTAAAAAAGAGTGTTATTGTTATAATATTGTATTTTGATGCAGTGTCACTAACGTCAGGGTGACGGAGATTAACCAATTTCTCCATGTCCTCCGGCAGTTCAATGAGCCTTCTACAACATGCCAACAACAAGAACTGCAGATTGTAAAGCTTGCAGGTTTCAGAAGGCAACTTTTCAGTCTTAGTGTGAGAAAGATTTAAGTATCGCAGGTATAAAAAAATTTCAATAGAGTTGGGAACCTCAGTGATACTCCTGTAGTTTGACAAGGATAACACCCGAATTAGAGGAAAGCAATGAAGCGAAGAATATGCAATTACATAATAAGGAAAATACAGAAATTACTTAGAGCGCAAGTTATCTTAGTGCATTTGTAATTTCATTAGCATTTACATTTCATTTGTATTGCATGCAGTTAGTTAGAGGACTCAGCTTCTATATAAGCTACTCTTGTAACTGTTTTTCATAATGAATCAATACTTTCTCTTTCTTCTTTTCCTAGAGCTTCAAGCTCTATCCATGGTGATTTCCATGGCGGTTTCAGTCTTAGAACCCGTAATTGTTTCATTGTTGGCGGTAAGTCATGTACTACCTTGTGCAATAACAAACAAAAAGGCAGTTGTTTTTGTAACTAGTGTATAACCCGGCGTTGCCTGGGTTAGACATATAATAAAGAATGAGCAAAATTTGATATGCATGGTATCTATAAATAAAATTGACCACGGATCAATACGAGACAAATATCTTAATATGTACACATAAATAGAATAAAAACATATTTTTAGTACATGAGAATCAATAGATGCAAAAGCGGATAAAGTTAATTGGATTTAGTAAAATTATTAACACATATAAAATAAAATAAACATTTTTTTAATTTTTTTTAAATGCCCATACACCTAGGAATCCATACCCGTTATTAAATTAGCAAAATTATATCATTGTTATTTTACTTAAATAAAAGTATTCTCGTCGTGAAATTAAATACAACTGAATTTCTTAATTAATGATTTTTGTTTGATGAATAATTTGTTGTCAAAGTGAAATCGTGTGGTATAATATTTTTGTATTTTTGTATTTTTGAGGTGTCTACTCTGTGGTAAAAACTTGACTCTCTAACTTCAAATGACATTGTCCAAACCTCAAATGAGACAATTGTAAAATGATCATTTGTGCCGCAAGTATTAATAATAAACTTTAAGGAATAAATTCTAGATAATTTCAATTATTTTATAATAATTGGGGAAAAAGAATGCAAGATAAAAGAATACTAATTTTTATATGGAAGAAATAATAAAATATATTACAACATGAATAAAACTCCAGCTGGCCCTAGTTTTTTAGTGAGAGAAACCCCAACTTCTCTATAAGTTTTCTTTCACTTTCACTCGTCGAGGAGCAGTGGTTTTAGGTCATTTTTTGACCAAGAATCACTCATCTGCATCTTTTTTTTTCCTTTTCTTTCAATCTAAATAAGTGATTTCCACATATATCTTTTCTTTTGTGTTTTTTTTTTTTGGTGATTTCTTCATCTGAGTATGGCGTTGTGTTGTTCATCGTCTTGTGAGGCGTTGTTTGATTTCGCATCTTGTTGCAGTGTTCATTTGCTTCATATTGAAAGACCAATTTTAGTCAATCACAGATTTAACCAATGATTTGGACGTCAATGTTGCAGATCCAAAAACATGGCTATTCTGATGATTTAGATTTTATCATATTGTTTGTAGGCATTTCGCCATTGTATGCTATTAAATTGGGTGTTGTGAGTTTGTTCGCAGATTCACCCTTTACCTTTTTAGCGATGTCGATTCCGATGTATTCTATCAATTTGAATGAATGAACATCGTTTTGCTTTTGTGAAGAAAAAAAAACATAAATAAAACCCGTAAAAAATAATTGTGAGAATAATATAAGTGGTTAGTTTTCATAGAAAAAAAATTATGAGAGAGTGTAGGAAGTTTTTCCATGACAATATAAGAAGTTAACAAAATAAATTACGTTAAAGTTAAATTAGAAAGTAATAAAAACAAACAAATAATATATTTGGACAATTCTTTGGAAAAAAAAATTGACTATAATTTTTTTTTGTTGAAGGAATTTGGATTATAAAATTAAAGTAGATATGAATTATTTGTTGATATGATGAAAATTCAAAGAAATATTTGAAAATACAAAGAAAAAAAAACCAATTTTTAAAAAAAAAATAACAAATTTTCCATCAATTTTTTTTAACAAATTCGGAAACTTGAATACAAATAAAAAACTTCATTTATTAAGATAAATAATGCTGAAATTGAAGTAGTCATTAATTTATTAAACCAAAAATGTAATGTTTAATAAAAATGATTGAAAGTATTATATATAGTTTGTTGAGATATTTACACTACATAAATTATTAGGATTTCAATATAATATTTAGTGGATAAGATCAAAAGTTTGTTGAGATATTTATGCAAAATAAAATATTAATTTTAAAAAATAAAAAATAATAAAAATATTGAGAATATATACTATTGGTAATGCTAGAAAAGTACATAGACCTTTTACTACATACAATTTATCAAATGTATTAAATGAGTCATATAGCCCTCTATTGTATAATAAGTTATGTATCTTTCATGTAGGTTCGGTTCCTCCAACATGGTACAGTATGAAGATGAAATCATTGTAGGTAATTCATTGATGAGGCTATACATTTCAAAGATCACTTCCTCATCACCGATAGATCGTCGATGTATCAACGATCCTAACACTAGTTCATTAAAGTATTCTTCACTGACTTTTTCCTGATCTGTGGGCGATTCTACCCTTCTGTAATCCACAACTGAACTACCACATTTTTTTCTAAGATGGACTTCTTCGGGAAAATTGAACAGTACTCAAAGCACTTTTTTAAAGGAGTCGAGAGATAATGGTAGCTCCATTGTAGAGCAGGTTGCACCTTATAATGTACGAATTCCCAAATGTCACGTATTAGCGCATTATTCCAGTAATCCAGGGACAATTCAATGTGAAGAAAATCAGCAAGTGCTACTACTGCTAATGGCAATCCATGACATTTTTTTGCAATTTTCCTGCCTATTTCTTCTAGATTGGATCGTTGTTGCTCGTTACATGCCCCAAATGAATGTCCGGCAACTAAAGAGCAACAACCTTCGCTTTCCAGAGGTCTCAAATATTGGACATAAAAAAAAGTTTGCATGGACCTTGGTATTCTTTCATCTCTAGTTTTAATGATGATTCTGCTTCCCCTTTTTCCAGCATTTAAGATATATGTCAATAATGTTCAATTGACACATCTTGCATCCAGAACCCATCCAATATTAACAGAAACTGTGGGAAAATGATATGCAAGTCACTTGTCTCGTTTCTTTTTGTATGTGTTATCGTTACTGATTGTTTATGAAGTAATAGATTCTAGAATGGTTTCAAAAACCCTCAAAATATCAAAATCATTTGAGATATACCTCCACAGTTTTAATTCAAATTTGTCATCTACTTCAGGGTCATTGTAAAGGAGTTTAGCAAGGGTTGAAATCATTCTAATTTGACAATCATTACAACAAAAGATGTTTGAGTCTCTCTTTATCACCTTCTCTTCCATAAATTGAAGATTCATCAACCAAAAGAGACCTTGTATTGTAGTTGGAGTTTCACGCAAAACATTGCTGGAATTTGAAACACTTCTTTATAGTTCTAATTAACACTAATCCCACCTTTGATTAACCCTAATCCCGCCTTTTTTGAGAGGTTTAAAAAATCTTTATGAAAAAAGCTTACTAATTTAATTTGCTTCCACTATCTCGTATCCAATACCAAACCCCCTTTTTAAAACCACAATTAATCCCTTTTCCTCTCTTTCCAGAATTGAACGTTATACGGTTCTCAAACGTTTTCCCCCTTATTTCTGCGATCTGAACCCACAAGGCTGCCATGTCCGTCCCTTTCTTCCCCATTTTCCTTCGATTTCTGCTCAAAAGTGTGATTGTTATGCAGATTTCGTCCATAATAACTTATTAATGGTATGATAAATAAACTAATCTTCACGTTAATGCTATTTTAGTTTATTTTAGTTTTTATCAACAAAATAGAACCAGACACTTGTTTTACCGAATCAGGAGCCAACTTATTTATGAATCCTGCGTGCATTGATGATAACCAACATAATCCAGGTGAATGCCAACTTTTCAAAAAGCATGTACCTCACCTGGGGTGTTCAACATGCATCAATTGTGGGTGAAGATCTTCACCTAGTCTTAGATAAATTAAAACCTCAGGTGAAAAAATTTATATTTACCACGCATCAGTTTTCGTTTCAATAGGTTTCTGTATTCTAGTAAGATATAAGAGTTGTGAAAATAAAATTTTATTGTCCTTTGCAAAGTGCTGCAAATGAACATTTAGTGGGGGAAAAAATGATATTATAGCCTAAAACTAGAGAATTTGCCACACTCTTCGTGAAGGGAACTTTAGTGCCGATTTTCTTGCTAAAGTAAAGAAGGTTCTTCTCACGAGCATAGTTTGAAGGTTTGGGAGATTCCTCCTATTGGCATCAATGGCCTGCTTATGGCTG
This sequence comes from Medicago lupulina, assembly GCA_958299785.1. NCBI lineage: Eukaryota > Viridiplantae > Streptophyta > Magnoliopsida > Fabales > Fabaceae > Medicago > Medicago lupulina. Next base: position 56,152,739 of record OY283144.1, on the reverse strand, counting down.
ATGCTATGAGGCTCCTTTTCCTACGTGCTTAGGCTTTCTTTCATGTTCTATCGTTCTTTTTTCTAGTTTTGTTTCCTTTTCTTTTTCCTCCATTGTACCAAAAAAAAAAAAAGGTTCATGTATCACTTAGATTTGCAATCTGACTGAACATTTTGCAAACTGCAATTAAGTGAATAAATTGAGAGAAATGTATTCATCAGTTATTGGCTAATGTATTGTGGAAATATTCCATGGTTGCTGCATAACAAAGAACTATAATATTAATACCCATCTAAATTCTAATAGCCTGATCTATGTGATTATCATCACTCTTAATTCTTAGGTGGTATGGTGAGCGCATGCCAATACGGGTTTTCCGAAACTACGAACACGAAGGCATTGCTTATCCAAACAAGCAAGGTATGAGGGTTTATACAAGCCTATGGAATGCAGAGAACTGGGCAACAAGAGGCGGATTTGTGAAAATCGATTGGAGCAATGCACCATTCAAAGTAGGGTTTCATCATTTCAGAGCAAGGGCTTGTAAGTGGAATGGAGCAGCAAGCATTAATCAATGTGCCTCTGATGTGAAAGCAAATTGGTGGACATCTTCAGTATACAAACAGCTTAGTTATGGCAAGATAAGGCAGTTGAATTGGGTGAAGAAGAATTTCATGACCTATGACTATTGCAAAGATTACAAAAGATTCAACGGACACACATCCCTCATGAATGCTTCAAAACACAATTCTAATCTTTTTATTGGGCTAACGTTTCAACATTCTGAACGGTATTTTTTTTATGAAATTTTAGTTTTGATTAAAAGTAAAAATATAAATGTTTGTTATTTTTTTAACTAGTGTATTTATCCAGCGTTGCCCGGGTTAGACATATAATTAAGGATGAGCAAAATTCGATATGCATGGTATCTGCAAATAAAATTGACCACGGACCAATACGGGACGAATATCTTAATAGGTACACACAAATAGAATAAAAAAACATATTTTTAGTACATGTGAATCAATAGATGCAAAAGCGAATCAAGTTAACTAAATTTAGTAAAATTATTAACACATAAAAATTAAAATAAACATTTTTTAAATACTCAGACACGTAGGAATCCATACCCGTTATTAAATTAGCAAAATTATACAATTGTTGTATTACTTAAATATAAAATTTCTTGTCATGAAATTAAATACAACTGAATTTCCTAATTAATGATTTTTGTTTCATTAGTATTTTTTTGTCAAAGTGAAAGCGTGAGGTATAATTTTTTGTCTTTTCAAAATAGATGGAATAAGTCTAAGAGGTGTCTACTCAGTGGTAAAAACTTGACTCTCTAACTTCAAGAGACATTGTCCAAATTTCAAATGGAACAATTGTAAAATGATCATTAGTGCCGCAGTTATTAATAATAAAATTCAAGGAATAAAATCTACATAATTTCAATTATTTTATAATAATGTATCTTTTTGTATAAAAAATAATTTTACACATTGATCTTTGCAAATATTTGTAAATACTTTAATATCCACTAATACTCGTCTAGAGGATATTCATACGAATGTGAGAATGACATAAATATCATTTTGTCAAATAGAGAGTTAACTAATATGTATACTTGAGGACATCCATTATCATCTTTGATCATAGTGAAGTAAGACTTCATTAAAAAGAAATAATTTCATAGTATAAAGAGTAAAAAAAAGATATTGATAAAGTTCAAAGAATAATACAAATCTTATGATATATAATTGATTCAAAATTGATAAATGTTTATTTGACATTCAAAAGATCTGCAACAAATTTTTAATTCTATATAAGACAATAAAGATCCAAGAAAACAAATGAAAGAAACATTGATAAATTTAACTTTTTCTATTGTTGCTCGACAAATGAAAATATTCAAGTTTTTTTTTTCTTATATGCCACAAAGCATAGTAAAATAAAATCAAAATATACTAAAAAATAAATTAGTACCTCTCACTCTTTTTTTTTTATACAAAAGAAGGCTAAAGGCCCAAGTACCTTTCGCTCTCTATTCAACGTAGGAAAAAGAAATACTCATACAGAAAATAAAAAATAATGAGATGAAAAAATAACATAGATATTAGAAAAATTATACTCAGAGGAGAATTGTTAAAGATAAATATATATTTTTTGAAGAAAAAGATAAATAATATAAAGTATGAAAAGAAAACCCCAATAAATAAAATGGTTGAAGAGTGTTAGGGAAAAAGAATGCAAGATAAAATAATACTAATTTTTATATGAAAGAAATAATAAAATATATTACAACATGAATAAAATCTCAACTGGTCTAGTTTTTTAGCGAGTGAAACTCCAACTTCTCTATAAGTTTTGTTTCTCTTTCACTCGTTGAGGAGGGGTGGTTTTAGGTCATTTTTTGGGCTAGAATCACTCTGCATCTTTTTTTTTTCTCTTTCTTTCAATCTAAATAAGTGATTTCAACATATATCTTTTTTTTGTGTGATTTCTTCGTCTGAGTGCGGCGTTGTGTTGTTCGTCGTCTTGTGAGTCGTTGTTTGATTTCGCGTCTTGTTGCGGTGTTTATTGGTTCATATTGATAGACCATTTTCACGCAATCACAGATTTAACCAATGATTTGGACGTCAATGTTGCAGATCTAGAAGCACGGGTATTCTGATGATTTAGATTTTAGCATATTGTTTGTAGACATTTTGTCGTTGTATGTTATTAACTTGGGTGTTGTGAGTTTGTTCACATATTCATCCTTTTCTATTTTTAGCGATGTCGATTCTGATATATTCTATTAATTTGAATGAACGAATATCGTTTTGCTTTTGTAAAAAAAAAACCATGAATAAAACCCATAAAAAATTGTGAGAATAATATAAGTGGTTAGAGAGAGAGAGAGAAGAGGAAGTTTTTTATGACAATTTAGGTACGTTAAAATTAAATTAGAAAGTAATAAAAACAAACAAATAATATATTTGGACTATTCTTCGAAAAACAAAAATATTTGGACTATAATTTTTTTTTTAAGGAATTTGGACTATAAAATTAAAGTAGATATGTATTATTTGTTGATATGATGAAATTCAAAGAAATATTTGAAAATACAAAGAAAAAAAAATCAATTTTTAAAAAAATAACAAATTTTTCTTCAATTTTTTTAACAAATTTGGAAACTCAAAAACAAATAAAAAAGCTTTTATTTATTGAGACAAATAATGCTGACATTGAAGTAGTCATTAATTCATTTGTCAAAAAAAAAAAGTAGTCATTAATTCATTAAACCAAAAATTATTTAAGTGAAATATTTAATGGATATGATTGAAAGTATTATATATAGTTTGTTGAGATATTTACGCTAAATAAAATATTAGGAATCTAATAAAATATTTAGTGGATAAGATCTAAAGTTTGTTGAGATATTTATGAGAAATAAAATATTGATTTAAAAATAAAAAATAATAAAAATATTGAGAATAAATGTGGAAGTGACACATGACATAAAAAACCTTACTTTATATATATATATATATATATATATATATATATATATATATATATATATATATATATATACTAGAGTAAATTACACTCCCCTCCCCTCAAAGATGCTTGAAATACACTCCCCTCCCCTCTTATGTTAAAATATACAATTTCCTCCCTTGAAAAATAAAATTTACACTCCCCTCCCTTATAAGATGCTTGAATTACAACCCCCTCCCTTGATAATTAAATATACATTACACTTTAATCTATTTTAACATAAATAAATATTTTTATGATATATATTAATTTTAAACCACCCTTTAAGAAAAATTAATTCATTTCTTTATAATTTAAATGTTAATGATAATTAAATTTAAATATTTTGCTATTGATTTTATAATTTAGAGTTTAAAATTAACTTTTAAATAACCATGGTTTATTGTCGTTAGTAATTTTTCACATATTTTAGTTTTATTTTGGCTTGTTTCATATTTTATAATAGGGTTTAAAACTACATGTTAATGAAATTGTGAATAAAAAATAGCAAAAAATATGTATTCAATTTTTTATTATGTTAAAATAGACCTGCAATACTGTTATTTTCGAAGTGTATTAGATTATTATTTTTTTGCTAGATTATTAAAAATAAAAAAATATATATTGAGGGAGTAAAGTGTAGATTTTAACATAAGAGGGGAGGGGAATGTAATTCAAGCTTTTCTAAGGGGAGGAAAATGTATTTTTCTCTAATATGTTTTGAATAAGAGGGGAGGGGAATGTATATTTTAACATAAGAGGGGAGGGGAGTGTAATTCAAGCATCTTTGAGGGGAGGGGAGTGTAATTTACTCTATATACTATTGATGTAAACAACAATCTTCCTTATTTATTAATTTTGTTAAGTCTTAACCTATTTTTTTTCCCTCCACTAATTCCCTTATTAAGTTTGTAACAACTCTATCCTAAAACTTTGACTCTAAATTTACATCATATATGTAACACCCCGTTTTCCCAACATATAAATAACATACAATAAATCAGAGTTCATCACAAACAGGATGTCACATTCGTTCTTCAAAATATCATTAAATATAAATAGAGTTAAAATCCACTATTTATTTAAACAACTTCCTTCAATAATTTGAAATAATGTCGCAGCGGAAAATGTTCAACGTTTTAATCCATACTTGGCACTAAGGCCTCAACATCAACTTAAAAAGAAATATGTAACAAGGAAAACAAAACATATAAATATCCCCATCTCGTTACGTATCAAAGCATGACTCCTATGACGACACGAGGAATCAACTCACATCAGCGGTTACTCCTGGTTATCTGCACGTTACCCACGTAGAGGCAACATTCAAACAAAAGGGGTGAGATTTCACATTCAATAATAATAAGCAACAATTCATGTAAAGAATTAATCAATACAAAACAACAACAATTCAACATTAAGAATACTTTACATAATTCCAACAACAATCATCATTTAACTTCATTCAATAATTCATCAACAGCAACATCGACAATGCAACAACAACGAATCAATAATGCAACAACTACTCAACAAATGCGGCATAATTATGCATGTGGTACCAACAGAGCTACAACTCCCTTTGCAAAAGTCATATTCGACTTGACAGACTACAACCCCCTTCGCTTAAGAAAAAACAGAGCTACAGCTCCCTTCGCTAAAGTCATATTCGACTTGACAGGCTACAGCCCCTTTCGCTTGACAATGCTTATGCAATGACACAACTTAAATGCAACAACATCAACATCATAAAATCATATTAAATCAACCACAAAAGATTTGCACATCAACTCAAAACCAATGGAAAGATAAATCAGTTATCAACAATTTTCATGTTTATGACAAAGTCTGACTCAAAATAGAAACGTGTGAAAAAGACACAAGAACGCAAAACAGACAATCTGCTACTGAACAACTCGCGAGGCGAGCACAACTATTCGTTGTGGCGAGCTCACATATGGACCACTCCCTAGGCGAGCAAGATCACTCGCCGAAGGCAAGCTAAAACAGGTAGCTTCGGGAACTAGACATTTTTCACCCAAAAATCCTAATTTTTAACTTCCCAATGTCCAAATTTGATTCTAAAAGTTGTCTAATCATTTTTAAATATGAAGAGGCACTCAAATTCATATAAACTTGACCCAAAAAATCATTTATACGAACATCCATTTTTCTACTGAACAACTCGCTAGGCGAGGAAAAACACTCGTTGTGGCGAGTTGGGAACTACTCGCCAGGTGACTAAGATCACTCGCTTGGCGAGCGATGACTTCTACTCGCTAGGCGAGTGTGAGCACTCGCCGTGGCGAGCGACGACAGACAGGTCTACGAACAAACCTCTGTTCTCACTCGAAAACCCCAATTTTGACAACCCAAACCCCAAAATTGATAGGAAACATTACTTAATGTTATTCTACAATCTAGACATCACTTTCTAACATTAGTTCATGGGATCGCATACACTTTCAACAATTTTGATTGAATTTAACCTAACTATTATAACACCAATGAAATTCAACAAACAACAACATGATTAAACCCTTTTCAGAAATTATATGTTTATGATTAAAGAAGGTTAGTCCCACCCTTACCTTAGATTGGTTGAATTCTGAAACCTAATAGCTTCCTCTTCTCTGACTTCTCACTTTTCTCTTTTTCTCCCAATAATTGTTTTCACGTGTTCTGACTTTCTATTCTCTACCTCTTATATTCTTTAACCTAAATAAATTCTCCTCATTCCAAAACTGCCCTTACTGCCTCATTATTCTATTTTAATTTTATTCTCTCACTAGTAATATTTTTATAAACTACTAATATTACTAACACATAACACAAAAACCCACACACCGCAATTATTCAAATAAAATATATAAAAAGACACTAAACTCGATAAAATAAAAAAATAATAAAAAAATAGGGTGTTACAATATATGTTTTTCATTTCTCTCTCTAATAATCGTGAATATTTTTTAAAGCAAAAATTTAATAGATATCTTAATTCTTATCCTTATTATTTATTAATTTTATTAGGTCTGCAGCAACTTAACCTATTGTTTCTCTAGATATTTTTTTTGACAAGTTGTTATACACTTATTTAATACGTTTACAAACAGAATACCCTAATTTTCATGCAAACTCGGCTACTCTAAATGATTTGTTAGGCACCATGAAATGCATTAATTTTTTTATGTTTAACTATAAAAGTAATAAATAAAATTGACATGTGCAACAATATAATTTTGTATTCTTTTTATCTTTTTTCTTTATAATTTTTTTTATTATCATTTGATTGTAATATTGTATCTCTAATAATCTAATTTGCATTTATTGATCGACTCATAATCTTACGGGTTAAAGATTATTTATTGGTCTCTATTATAGTCGAGAAGACCCGTGCGTCGCACGGGTCAAAAGTCTTGTTATTATAGAAAAAGTTGTTTATGGGTATGATTGGAATAATGAAAAAGTAAGTACAAATATACTCATCTAGTTTGTTATACTTTTTTAAGGAAAATGCTATGTCTAGCGATGGATTGTCGAGTGAAATTTTCTAGAAACAGCTGGCTATTTCTTATTGGTTGATTTATTATTCACCTCCGTTGTTTTCCTCCACATCTCCTTGAATTGTGGCAAGCAGTGTACTGTGATTGGTTGTTCCTAATTCTTGAAGATTTCTTGATTCCATTTGTATGGAGATATAGCACTGCTCACTTTTTAAATGATAAAGGAAAAAAATATTCATATCGTATTTGTTACGTCTTTTTAATATTTAAATTTATTCTTACATATTTGTTATTTGAATTGAAAATTGAGGGTATTTTTGAAAAGTAAAATTCAACTCAAAAATGCTAGTTTTCTTTATATATGTATAGATTTCAAACATCTGTTTAAATTTTTTAGCAAAAATTATGTTTTTAGACAGGTTAACAAATTTCACAGAGTTTTAAAAAGGTCACGCCAAACTTAAAATAAAACATACTCATAAAGCATACTCTAGATTTAGTTTTTTAAATTAGGTTTGATCTATTTAAGTAATGTCTTATTAAATCCGGCTAATTTCCACTCCCTACCAAGACGTCTAGTTCTAAATTTATCTCCGGACAACCCACCCTACCTTTTTGTTTTTTGTTATCCTAAATTTATCATCGTAGGTTGTCAATTCGGTGAACCTACAGCTACGACATGGATTAATTGGTCATGAAGAGGTTATTGTTGTTTTTTATTTTATCTATACAATAAATACTTGAAAATTCAAACTTTGCTAGTGACACAATGTGAAAGTAAAAATACGAAACCGATTATTTAACTTTGAACTTTAAATATGCTTTGGACGGAGCAATATGTTTGGTGAAAGATATTAATTGGTGTACTATACCCAAGTAAAAAAAAAAAATGGTACAATACCCAAGTCAAATTTACTCTCTGTTTTTTCTTTTTTTGACAATCAAATTTACTCTCCTAGCATCCGATAAAATTCTATGGACATAATAATAATAATAGGATTATATCCGGTTAAAATTTATATATCTATGCATTCATAAAATCTATTTAAATTCAGCTCCCTAAAAGAAAGTTCTTGAGTTTAAGCTTCGTTGATAACAAAAATATGATTGGGATGAAGGACTACTAAAAAAGTCAATCAGATTATCAACAAAGATTAGTTATCGACAAAATTGATAAATAATCCATATCTCGTCTTGTATTAACAATAAGTTTATTCTTTTATGGGAAAACAAATTGTAGTAAGAATGAGTTTCCCTGATCATTGATATAATCAAAAAATTTTAGATTCATTAAATAACCGATATATATATATGTGTGTAATATATTATAAATCATATATATTAATTATTTAATAAACCTAAAAAATATATTTATTTATAATAATGATCGGATATATGCTTACTTATATAAAAAGTAGTCTATTTTGGTGTGCGAGGTTAATAAAATATTTTGCTTTAAAAATGAAAAAGTTATGGCCGTTTTTTCGGTTCTAGTTCTAGTAATTCTTTTCAAAATGTTGGTTAATAAAAAATATTATTATATTAGAAAAGGTTACAATCGTGAAATTTAATATTTGCTGGAAACTTTGACATGCATGTACGGACGTCCTGTTTTAGTCCTCAAAGGTTAACATACAATGTTTCTTAAAAAAATGGTCTATGTTCTCACACACACTGGTAAACAAATTGACCAAATTCAGTTAGTGATGACAAAAGACTGAAACAGAGAATTATGTGAAAAACAGAACAAGTTGATGCTCGATAGCTAGCTATTGTCAATTGTTAAATTACATTTGAGTTATAATAAGGTACTCATTTCCATGTGCAAGTGGCATGGACAGTTTTTACTTGCATAAATTATAAATATAGAGAATAAAAGAGAAATGGAAGTAAATATGTGTCGTTAAAAGTCTTATGTTAGATAGAAGATGATATAACGATATGTTTATAAGTGGGGATAATCATCACCTCACATGCGATTTTGTGGGGTTGTGTTAACCACGATATCCTCACCTCACAACTCAGTTTTATGGGTTTGTGTTATCCCCAACTACGATTTATAAGAGGTGTAATAATCTGACCTTATCCATTTGTAAAAACATGCTTGGTTTTGAAGAAAAATAAGACTCCAAAAGTCATTTCTTTCAATGTCTTTTATTTCTTCCACCTATTCATTCCTTTTGTTTCTAATCATTTTCCTCTCTTCCCCTCCAAACTTTGCAAACAAAACCCTAATCCACAAAACTAAAAGTTGAGTTTTATCATGAGAAAAGCAAACAATATAGCTCACTTGTTAGTAAAGACGTTATTATTGAAACTTAGTTCTCAAGTTCATATCGCACATGTCATCTATTATTGAGAATAATATTATTAATGAAATGAGTTGATTAAGTATACATGTAAAGGATAATTATAGGTTGACACCTTTTTTTCTCCCATGCCACTTTTATACCACTTCACGTGACATTTTTTATTTTCATTTATCTTCCCTTTTATCATACCCTTTCTATCTCTTCTACAAAACAAGTGACATATAGAGGTGTATAATGGAGGGTTGTCGTATAGGGAGGTCAATGTATCAAAACTCATATGTAAAAAAAAAATTCTTACAAATGTGAATTTAGAATGATTACACGTGTCAGGCTCTTAGCAAAGTTTACAAGAGAAAAATAATAATAAAAAGCACATGGTATACGAAGTAGTATTTTGTGCTTTGCATAAAATACGAAATTGCTGAACTTGGCGGTATTGGGTCCCCACACTTCACACATGTGTCACTTCTTTTGTTATGACGTTGGTTTATCAAGCAAAAATACTCTTTGTTCCCTCACAGATTTGGATTCTCTGTTACGACATCGGTCATGCAATTACTAATTTCAGTCGTCCGATCTTAAATAAATAGTTGAGATTATTTAAAATTAATTTATTAATGAGATAATTTAAAGCGCGTGATCTCAAATCAACGATTGAAATCGTCTCTAGGGCGTAACCGTGTGAACATTATACCATAGACTGTTCAAGTCCCTCTCCCCAACATTCATCTATTTATTTCCCCACATTCTCTTCTTCTTTTCCTCACAACTCATATTTTCTCTGCCTCTCAATTGAGGTATTGATTCAATCAACACTAAATTTTTTCTCAAAACTTACAAGTTTCTAAAGCAAAAAGATGGCACTTTTGGTGCTTTTCTTTGTTGGATTACTCTCTCTAGGATCAAGTGTCTTTGCATCCAATGATGGTTGGATTAATGCCCATGCTACCTTCTATGGAGGAGGTGATGCCTCTGGCACAATGGGTGAGTAATTAACAATTCACAATTATGCAACAAAATTAATATATATGCTTAAATTGCCAGACAAATTTTGTTAGGAATTTTTTTTTTCCACACCAAAATTGGTCTCCTCTTTATGAATTGAAATGATCTATGATATTTTAATTTTTTTGTCTCAAATTCATCAAATTGCATCATGTACTCTTAATATGGAACAACAGTAATTTGAATTATAAGCACTAAATATTAAATATTATATAATTTTGTAATCATTGTTTATTGTAGGTGGAGCATGTGGATATGGAAACTTGTATAGTCAGGGGTATGGGACTAACACGGCTGCTTTAAGCACTGCTCTATTCAACGGTGGATTAAGCTGTGGAGCATGTTTTGAGATAAAATGTGTTAATGACCAAAAGTGGTGTCTTCCAAAATCAATTGTGGTCACTGCAACAAATTTTTGTCCACCAAACAATGCACTTCCAAATAATGCAGGTGGTTGGTGTAACCCTCCTCTTCATCATTTCGATCTCTCTCAACCTGTTTTCCAACAAATTGCTCAATACAAAGCTGGAATTGTACCTGTTGCTTATAAAAGGTATTTTAATTTTTCTCTTTGTATTTCTCTTATTTTCAAGGTGGTTTTTGAATTAATATTTTAGTGGAAAATTGTCAAATCTGCTTAATTTTAGCAAATATCTAATAATTTCTTTTGTTGGAAATTGTGTTTTTTTTAAAGGGTTAGTAATTTTGGTTGTAGAGATAACTTTTGATCATAGGTTTTTTTTTTTTTTGAGGGAATAACTTTTGATCATTGGTGTTTTCATAAATTCTACCAAATGGTATCACAAAATTTATGTGAATAGATAAACGTCAAATTAAACTAATCCTATATCTTTTCTTTTGCTTCCGATTTCAAATTTAAAAAGTTCTAATCCATTATCTTTTTCGTGTCTCAAAATTTGTTTTAATAATTTTCTATATATATGAAATAAAATAATATATGTGTAATTATATAAAAAAATATATGAAAGAAATTAAAATCCTTTTCTCACACCGCTAGTGGATTCTCTAATTCCATTTTTATCCCCCAAAATTTTCTTGATTATATTTATATTTAGATTAAAAGATTACATACATTTATTTCTATTTTTTACAAGAAAACAAAATATATTTAACATGTTCTCATTCTAGGAATTTATTCCAGTGGCATTGTGACGGCACTCTTTAACTTGTTATACCCCCAAAAAAATCTTGTGTCTATATATATATATATATATATATATATATATATATATATATATAATAAAATGATATATGAGTAAGTATATAAAAAAAATATTGGATTCTCAAAATCCATTTTTATCTTCCAAAAAATTCTTGAATATATTTATATTTCTATTAAAAGACTGCACATGTTTCTATTTTTTACAAGAAGACAAGATATATTTAACATGTTCTTATTCTAGGAATATATTCCACTGGCATGGTGACGGCACTCCTTAACTTGTTATACCTTATCTTGCCACTTTATTTGATTCTCTTTTAAGTAACTCATTTAATTAATTGTTGATAACGTATAGGGTCCCTTGCCAAAAGAAAGGAGGCATTAGATTCACAATCAATGGTCATTCATACTTCAACCTTGTACTAATTACCAACGTTGGAGGAGCTGGTGATGTTACTGCAGTTTCCATCAAAGGTTCAAAAACTAATTGGCAACCAATGTCTAGAAATTGGGGTCAAAATTGGCAAAGCAACTCTCATCTTGATGGACAAAGTCTCTCCTTTAAAGTCACTTCTAGCGATGGTCGCACCGTAATCGCTAATAACATTGTACCTGCCGGATGGTCCTTTGGTCAGACTTTCACCGGCCTTCAATTCTGATTGGATCTGATCCGGTGCATTAGTGCTAGTAGTACATTTGCACCCGAGGATATATATTTAGTTAGATTATTATAAACCAATAATAATTTGTTCATTAGATGTGCTGGGTAGTTAAAATTAAGGAATTATTTCTATTTGTTATACTTAGTAGTAGTATGATACAATTGGGGTATATAATAGAAAAATATCAAATTGTAATATTGATATATAGGAGTGAGTTGAGTCTAGTGATGAGTTTTAGAGGAAAATGAGAAGGGCTTATTTTAAGATGCCCCTGTCATTTGAAGTGTGGTATGAGGCATTATATGTTCTGTTCTCAATTTGAAAAGGGAAGAGACAGTTTAGATTGCAGAGGTGGATGTTTGCTTATAATTTACCACCCGCAAGTTTATTTTATTGTATGGTTTGTATTATGTATCAACCCCATAATAAAAATAATAAAAGTATTATATTTACTACGTTACGACAACTTATTATAATCGAATGTTTAATTATTTTTTTTTGGGTCAAGTAGCTTAGTGGTTAGAAAAATTCACTTAAAGGTGAATAAGTAGGGTATTCGGGGTTCGAACCCCAGGCCCTACATATAATATGCAATGTCCATTATCAAGTGAGCTAAGCTCGTGGGTGTCAGGGTTTAATTTTTGTTGTAATTCTCTCAAATATTGTTTATATAAACTTTGGTTGATGTTCCGTCTATTCCAAAATTTCCTCCATATGTCGAGGTATGACAATGTTAAAGAATTTGTGGAATTTCTTCTTCAAAGCACGTATTCTTAGAATTTGATCCTTACACTTCTCGTAGAGAAAAGGCTCATCCTAGAAATATTCCCATGCCCTCTTTTAATAATGCTTTAAGTCAGGAGGAACCATTCCACACCAAATAATTCACAATGTTAGCGTACCCTTTCCACGACGTTGTAGCGCTCTGGATAATTGAAACTGCTTCAACCTATGAAGTTATATCTTTAACAACTAGAGTTGTAGCTTGCAGTAGTTGCTCATCTGAAAATGTTTAAGAGATAAGACTCTCCACCTTGCAATTCAACCCTTTAAGTAACCTTGATAAATGATCTGCAATCTCATTGTCTACGCCTTTGCAAACCCTGGTATCTAGATCAAACTCTTGCAGCAACAACACTCACCTAATTAGTCTTGGCTAAGCATCCTTCTTTCCCATGTGATACCTAATTGCAGCATGATCAATGTACACAATAATTTTGGTCCCATCTAATGAAATTGGCTTAACTCATCATTAAAATCCGGTTCACTCATCCTTTATCTATCCGATGTGGGCATGGGTTTTTCCCAATACACCCCCGTCATGCCTAGCACTCTTTAGGCTTTTGTGTGTGAATCGGCCGCCACGCTCAACAGCACTCTTTGGGCATTGGTGCGTGAATCGGTAGGTGGCCCTTGAATTCGACATACTCTGATACCATAATGAAATTGGAGGCCTAACTCATCCTTAAAAACCACTTCACGCACCAAAACCCAAAAAGTGCTGGGCGTGACGGGGGTGTATTGGGAAAAACTCATGTCCCACATCAGATAGATAAGACTCTTGGTAAGAGTTTATATAGAGGAGACAATCCTCACCTTATGAGTCGGTTTTTAAGGATGAGTTAGGCCTCCAATTTCATTATGGTATCAGAGCCTGTCGAATTCAAGGGCCACCTACCGATTCACGCACCAAAGCCCAAAGAGTGCTAAGCGTGACGAGGGTGTATTGGGAAAAATCCATGTCCCACATCGGATAGATAAGACTCTTGGCAAGACTCTTGGGCGTGAACCGGTTTTTAAGGATGAGTTAGACCTTCAATTTCATTACCAACAAGATAGGATATGAACTGGTCAAAAGAAAACACTACTGCCAACAATTCCTGTTTAGTGGTGGTGCAGTTAAGCTAAGCCTCAATCATTGTTCTGCTTGCATAATAGATTGAGTGAAAGACTATGTTATGTCTTTGACCCAATAGAGCACCCACAACATAATCACTTGCATCATTTGTAACGCCCACTTAGAATTATTTTTGATTATTTAATTATTTGATTTATTTGAGGAGCCTAGAATATAATTATATATATTTTATGAGATGTGGAGAATTAAGATTTATGTGATTTTTTTTTAGTGATTTTATATGATGTGGTGACTTATTTTATTGTTTAATAAAATAAGATTTGAAAATAAAATAAGTATTGAGATGTGGGGTTGTTTTGAGATTTTAAAGAGTTTTGGGGAGAAAGAGTAATAAGATAGAATAATTAAGGGGATATAAATAAAGGAAATTAGGTCAAGAGTTGTCAGTACGTACGTTTTTGAAAAAAGGAGAAAAACCAGAGAAGAGGAGAAGCCAAGAGGGAGAGCTGCGATTTTTTGCAAAACTAAGGTAAGGGTGAGCCTAGCATACAATTCTATTAAGTCTATAATTCATATGATCATATTTAACAAGAATAGAAATAGTTTTGAAGAATTTGGGAATTAGGTTAAAAGTGATGAATTGATGATTAGATTATGAGAAACTGTAGAATTGATGTAGAAACTGATTACAGAATATAGAATAACCTTAGTGCAAATGTTTCAGTCGTATTTGGGGTTAAACATGGTGAAAATTGGGGTTTTTGGTGAGAAAGTTCGTAACCCCGTACCCTGTTCTGACATCACTCGCGAGGCGAGCATCATAACTCGCCGAGGCGAGTACTCCTGCATCGCTCGCGAGGCGAGCAACCCAGCTCGCCACAGCGAGTAACCCTGACCCCTCGCGTGGCGAGTAGATCCACTCGCCATAGAGAGTTGACCTGTGTGAAACCTTGATTTTTAAAATGTTGTTTAAGTCGTGTTTTAGATGGTTTTGAGTGTCTTAACATGTCTAAGAATGATTAGGTAAGTTTTTAGGATCAAATTGGACCTAGGAAACTTATAATTGAAGTTTTTGGATGAAAAATGTCGAAAAGGCCGAGAGCACCCAGTTTTACTCGCCTTCAGCTCACCCCTAACTCGCCAAAGGCGAGTAACCTATTGTCCAGCTCGCGAGGCGAGTAACTCAACTCGCCATGGCGAGTAGTTCAGTTACAGACTGCCATAACCTTGTGTTTTGAGTTCTGTTTTGCATGAGTATTTGAGAGTTGATCCTTGGGTAGTATTGGAAGCTAACAATATAATAAATCGCGTTCTGTAAAGATGCTATATGATGATTTAATGTTGTTGTTCAAGATTTATGAATTATATGAAATATATGTGGAATATATGTGATGTTTTGAGATGATGATTTCATTTGACGTTGTGATCATTGATTGCTGCCATGTTGCTGTTTATATTTATCTAAAGCTGCATGAGTCGGTCTATGATGTGGGATGTTGATCCAAATTGTTGGAATCATATAAGATGTGTCATGATGTCTAAGTTGTAAGAAGTTGAGTCCATGAATACTCATTCAAAGATGAGGGCTCATGCCCTGGAGCTTTTGCTCAACAGAGATGAGGGCTTATGCCCTGGAGCTTTTGCTCAATAGCGACGAGGGCTTATGCCCTGAGAGTATATTTATGCTCAAAACGACGAGGGCTTATGCCCTAGGTTGGTACCACATGCATAATTAAGATGATAGAGTTGCATAGACGAGTTGAAGTTGCATTGTCGAGTCAATGTAGTTGATTTATTTATGAAGTTGATTTTTAATGGTGATTATGAAGATGCCTATGATGTTAAATGTTTGCTGCTATGTTATGATGAAGATGTTTATGTTGTTAAATATAATTGTTGAATTATATGCTTAATATTATTGTTTTGTGAATCTCACCCCTTCTGCTTGGAAATGTTGCTCTTCGTATGAGTAACTTGCAGGTAATCAAGAATATGTGCAGTTGTGTGAGGATTTCCCTCGGTTGTGTCTTAGGTGCTCTGATACGTAACGGGATGGGAACCTTGTTATTTCTTTTCTATTCCTTTACGTATTACTTATGAAGTTTTATGACATTGTGGTTGAAATTGATTTATGAGGTTTTTATGATGAGGCCTGCGTGCCAAAACTATTATGTTATTGAATTTATTCCGCTGCAAAGTTTTGAAATATTACGATGACTACTTTTTGAAGAATAAATTGTTATTTATTCATTTTTGAAGAATTTGAGAAATGTGACATTCCGTTATGTGAATACTCTGATTTATTTAAGAAACTTTTATGTTAGGAAAACGGGGTGTTACATCATTCATAGTTTCAAATGGCTTGTTCCAATTAGGAGCAGTGATTATGGGTGATGACACTAATGCTTTCTTCAAAGTGTCAAAAGCTACAACGCATGTATCATCAAGTTCAAAAGCTACATTCTACTGTAGCAATTTGCAAAAGGGCTTAGAAATCTGAGATAAATATTTAATAAACCTTCTATAAAAACCAAAGAGTTGTGTTATTTGAACAACCTTTTTTATGACAACTTTTGATATGACCATTAATTTGCAAAGAAAAAGTGGTATTGACACAAATATCAAAGCAAGAGAGAGAAATAGTAAAAAAATAATGTGAGTATGGGAGAGAAAGTTGTCACCAAAGTTTTCAAAAATGGTTGTACAAATATTATTTTTCAAAACCAAAATGTCCTAGAAAACTTCTAACAACCTTCACATTTGTAGGATGATCAGTTGTGGCTTTGTCTACCACCAAATAGACATTTTCCATTCCCACACCCTTTCGGTTTCAAGGAACTATAGCATCAAAAGCAAAATAGATCAAGCTTCACTTTAGAAAATTTTGAGTGAAAACAGTTTGTTTGAAAGAAGCACGTAGTTAAGCTTTATAAATCTTAAGCAAAAAATATCATCACCTAATCATGTATAAACCATACGAAGTAGTTTAACTCATGATGAGATTAACCACTAAGATGAAGGTGAAATAAAACATAAATAAAAACATGAAAAACTAAATTAATAGATAAAATAGAGTTAATAAAAAATTACAATCCAAGAAGAAAGGAGGTGAGCTTGAAGCTTCACCCGAATAATCCTAACTCTAAATCACTAAGAACTAGCTCTTATGCTCATCTATGGAGAAAATGAGATGGAGTGAGAACTCTAGTGTTGCTTATCCCTAGATGGACTTGGCCGCTCAATTCACAAATGTAAAAGATTGGACCTTTGACACTAACATGTGGTTGTCCTTTTATAGTACAAGGCCAACCACTACAAGTTTCACCCTTTGCTCATTTTTCTATGAGTTGTCCTTATCTTATCCTACCTACTCTAGGCATATTATTTTATTCCCTTACCTCCATCATTGGTGCTAACTCATAGAACTTAACTATTAATCAAAGATAGGAGATGGTCATATGTACTCATACTGCTGTACGACTTGGCTAGTGATCCAGAGTGCTACATCTTTCCATATCCTCAATGAAGCATAATCCAATCCACGTTGTAGTTTTCCAGATTTCCAATGTCATTCTTCACCCTGTTCCATCAAACATAAAAAACAAGCGTTACTAGTTCAAAATGATCAAATAACACTAATTAAAACTATAAAATCCTAAATATGCACTAATATGATGTTTTAGGCCATGCATTCACTCAATTTCTCGTTCGTTATGAGGTTAAGTGGAACATGATAATCAACTTTTTTACTGGTTATCAAAAATCATATAGGATTTTTAGCTCCTTTGTAAAGTCATTTTAGAGTTAAAGTAGCAAATTTGATTGTGTTTTAGTTGAGTTTTGTAAATGTGATGACGTTTCATCTTATGTTATTTTCTGCATATTCTTCAGTCATTTTAGTTATGTTTTTATCCAAATTAAAAGAATTTTAGAACAATTGCCTATGATTTATAAGACAGTTGTAATGTTTTTATTTCGAGTCATATAATCAGGCCAACAATATCCTTGTCGACAGTCAAAGGAAAATCCACCGATTCCATACAGATATCCTATCAATCCTTAGAAATTTGTTACATTGAGACAATGTATAGAATAAACTCAATGCATAAAATTTCTTTTTACTGAAATCAAGCGTGCAGCCACACATTCATCGCCAACTCACTATATAATGAAAAATTAACCTCGTTAAGATTTGATCAATGATCATGATCATAAAAATTAATTTCAACAATTTATTTTTTTGGTACAATTTCAACAATTTATTTGAGTAAAATAAAAAGAAAGAATTGATTTGATTGATTGAAATTTTAAAAAAAATTAAGATATCTACTATTAAATCTTTTTTTAGGCAAATATCACTTAAATCTTTAACTTTTATTCAATTAGAAATTGATTTGATTTGAATGCCTTGTCTCCAATATGGAATGAGCTCTCTTAATTCTTTACTTTTAGGCAAATCAATTAAGTATTTATTTTTTATTCAATATGAAATCGATTTTATTTGATCACCAAACAAAAAAAAGTTGATTTGATTTGAATACCTTTTCTCGAATATGGAATGAACTCTCTGAAATCTTTATTTTAGTCAAATATCAATTAATTCTTCAATATTTATTCAATTAGAAATTGATTTTATTTGGTTGCCTTGTCTTGAATATGGAATGAGCTCTCAAATGTTGCAATTTTCTTTCTGTTGGTGAAAATTATAAGCTTTTATTCAGTTTTTAAATATTTTTTTGGCGTTTTGTCCCTCACTGCCTCTCTCTGCCTAGTGAGTGCTTCCTAGTCTCTTCTCTTTTATTCTATGTTTTTGTTCCCCATGTTTGAAGAAAATACTCTCTATTTGTTGATTTGTTGTATTATTGCTACTTTCTTTGATTCATCGTTTGAATCTTCAACTATTTTGAAAATAATATATGATGTATGAGCTTATAAGTCTTTTGCTTATGTTACTTGATTTTACTGCAAATGTCATTTGTTTTTTATTGATCGCGTGTATTTTACAATTCATAATAAGATTTGATTTATGAGTTCGAAAATATTTCTTCCGATTCATGATTCGAAAACTTAAGCTGCCGATTCTCATTTACTAAATGGACGAAAGAAGATATGTATAGATCTTGAGTGGATCGATATTCAATCCCAAGAAACATGAGGATAAAAATTCTCTTGTGCATTGAATTTATTCAAGAATGTGATTTTACTTGCTTAAGTATATTTCATTAGGTTTGTTGTTTAAAAACATCAAGGTTTATTGTTTTACTATTTTTTTAATGTATCATCGTAGTAAATTTAGGCTTAAACCCAAGAATCAAGCCAAGGATCTGACAGGTTCAAGTTTGCCTAATAATCAACAAAGAAGTCTTCCCGATCACATGTGTGTTTCTTCTTCTTCTTCTGCTTCTTCATCTTCTTCTGATGATGAAAATAACGTCTCTAATGATGACACATCTAAGAAGTTAGTCCTTTATGACCCTTTAACAAATGGAGACAACACAAATCAACTTGCCCCTGATCCTCTTCGGTGTAGACCTCCACGACCTTCGCGAAGCAAACCTCCAAGTTCAGCTCCTAGAGTTTCGCCAGTAGTTGGTGCGTTTACTGTTCAATGTAATTCCTGTTATAAATGGAGGTTGATTCCAACAAAGAAAAAATATGAAGAAATACGTGAATATAACCTTCAACATCCTTTCGTTTGTGAAAATGCTCGTGAGTGGCGACCCGATATATCTTGTGATGATCCAGAGGATGTTTCTCAAGATAACAGTATGATTTGGGCTATTGATAAGCCAGAAATTCCACAGACTCCGGATGGATGGCAGCGACTGCTACGAATCAGAGGTGAAGGAAGCAGCCAGTTTGGAGATATGTATGTATCCATTATTAATAGTCATTCTGTTTATCTTCTGTAATTAGAATAGAAACAATACCTATGTAGAAATGCAATACCATCGTGGAATTTCTGATCAATTTTTTATCATCATTTTGTTCATTTTATGATTTTTTAATATTGCAGATACTATAAAGCACCATCAGGCAAGAAATTGCGCTCAATGCCCGAGGTCGAGAAGTATGTCCCTTCTGCTTCTGCTTTACTATCTCTGCAATGTGACCTTGAAAGCTACCTTGTCTTAATTGAATTACTGTCATCATACTTTCAATCTTTCTTACATTTCGTTCCCGGTTCTTGTGTTTTAAGGTTCTTGGCGGATCATTCAGAGTACATGACAGATGGTGTAACTCCTGCACGGTTCTCATTTCAAATGCCTAAGCCCTTGCAAGAGAACTATGTAAAGAAGAAGCGTTCTCATGCTAAATCTGTTGAACCTAAGCAAGGTACATACCATTTTTAACTAAATCACAAGGTCTCAAATGCATGATTTTGACTTGATGCGCCAAAAACCTGAAAGAGATGAAACTCTCATATTGTGTAATGTATAAAAAGGTAAATGTTAATCTAGCACCCTCTTTTTGAATGAAATGTTGGCACTGATGATTTTTGTGCATGGTGATACGTGTGATGCAGTAAGTCCTTTAGCTTGGGCAGGTCCAGAAGGCGGTACTAATTCGAATGACCCTGTTAGACGTCCTGCGAAGAAGCAAGCAACTCAGAGTTTCATCCATAAAGATGCAGTTTAGTAACAAGAACATTAGTTCACAAGCTGAAACAGAAGGAAGGACCTGATCCATAAAGATTGCATCTTACTCTTTAATATGTTTTGCAAATAGAGAAATGTGTGAATTTTGGGATTAGTAAACTAATTGTTGAAAATGAATTGCTATATTGGATGAAAGGTATATCAGTTCATTCCTTTGACCAGAGTTATAAAAGGAAACATCAATTTTTTGCATCAACAATGTAAAAACAGAATTTCATTACTTTGAGCAGACTTACCTATCAAATTTTAAAAAACCATTCTATGTCACATCAATTTTAAGAATTTGAACAAATTTTTTTGTTCTCTCTTGGACCTTGGGACTGTTCGTATTTATTGATTTATTTATGTATTTGAGTTTATCTACTGATATAAGTATTTGTGAGATTGTTTGTATGAACTTATGAAAATAGTTTATGATAGTGACATGACCATAATCAATTTTCACTTATTTTTATAAAATCAATTTTGACTTTATTTTATCTTTTGCTATAAAAAAATAGGTAGGTTACACGTAATCACTTATATGATAAGCGCTTATCTACTAGTGCTCAACTAAGATGTCTATAAAAAATGCCTTACTCTTTTTGTACTAGCAACCATTTTTATACAAGTCTTCTTACGAGGGTGGCAGCCACATGTATCAACTTGAATGATAAAGTCAAGTAAGCACTCTTCCTAACTTTAATAACCAAGAGATACCATGTTAATTAATTTAACCAACATACTAGTTTGAAAACTAGAATTTCACTATGGAAAGAAGAATTAAAACTGCTTATGGATGTAGATATATAATTTCTTTTAAGAACCAAGTTCAGTTATGAGATGCTTCTAGTTTAGTGGTTTCCAAGTTGTTTGAAGTATATCATACAACCGTCTTTGACGAGCCCATCAATATTGAAACCAGCTCTCAAAAATTAAACCAAACCAAATCGAAAAAGTGTCTGACTTTGTCTTGTTTGGTTTAAAACAAAACCACAAACCTAAGCCAACGTGGTTTGGGTCGGTTATTGGTTCTTGATTTTGAGATCTATAGAACCGATGAACAAAATTGATGCTAATCACACCACCTATTTTCCTAATATGATCCCATGAGACGTATGTTCTTTAAAATAATCCAAAATTCAATTCTAGAT
Source organism: Medicago lupulina (assembly GCA_958299785.1). Classification (NCBI taxonomy): domain Eukaryota; kingdom Viridiplantae; phylum Streptophyta; class Magnoliopsida; order Fabales; family Fabaceae; genus Medicago; species Medicago lupulina. Next base: position 56,130,920 of record OY283144.1, on the reverse strand, counting down.
TGCAATTGTGATTGATTAAGGCTTGCCAAACTAAACAAATAGTGTGGTGTCAACCATAATTTAAAACTGGGTCGTGACAATAATAAAATTATACATGTTGCTTTACGTATCGATCTTTGGAAAGGATCGGTCCTCGTTAATCCAAATGAAGGAGAATTGGCTAGTTCCTCAATTTATTTGATCATGTTTGTATTGTAAATTGATTGAATGAGAGTAACTATTGTTTGTTCAATCATATTTTTGTCGTTCAATTCAACTATGATTAAATCAATTGAATTATGACTCGAAGATCTTATCAATCCCATATCAGATTTTTTTTTTTTGTGGTAACCAGAGTTCAAACCCTAAACCTTGCATATATTATGCATTGTCCCTAACAACTGACTAAGCTCACAAGGACCAACCCCATATCAGATTATCAAAACGTTAAAAAGAATCAAACAACTTTCAAAACTAAAATTTGTAAATATGGTTGAACTTAATATATTAGATATATCAGAATCGTAAAAAATGTTAGCCAGCCACATGTCCACCAATAATTGGATGACTATGATATTTCAATCTCTCCCATATATCATCCATCGTTACATTTCATGTCCCCACAGAATCTTTTCCCAGCCAACAACAATGAACAAATTAAGATAAAAGGATAAGCCAATTCACAAGCCAACCGTCCGATCTAAAATATCACCAAAACCAACGGTTAATCATAAACAGATCACAACAGCCACAAGAATGGTTCCAAACCGAAATACATATGAAACATGCCATGCTGAAAACAAAAACAACCTACAACATTTCCATCTACGTTTTCAATCTTTATTTTTTCTTTGTCACTGCCACCACTACTACTACCTTTAGTAGTTGAACATGGCCACTGTTACTACACAGGCTTCTGCAGCCATTTTCCGGCCATGTGGTTTGAAAACAAGGTTCCTTACTGGTTCTTCTGGTAAGTTGAACAGAGAAGTGGCTATTAGGCCAATGGGTTGTTCACCTTCTGCTTCTTTTAAGGTTGAAGCTAAGAAAGGAGAGTGGTTACCTGGCTTGGCTTCTCCAGGTTACCTCACTGGCAGGTATGTCAATCAAATCTAATATTAGTACGCAAAATAGTAGGATGAAGCACTGACACAGACACAAACATAGACATCTAACAGAGACACCTAGTGACACGTAGACATTAGTTATAATTAAGTTGAAGTGTTTGAGTGTAACTATATGTGTTGATGTTCTATCGATGACACTGACACATATCAGACACGAGAGATTTTCATTATGATATCTCCATGATACAGATCAATATTCAATCCTCCTTGAGCTTATGTAGAGCTATATAGGATATGTCAAGTAGTAATTTAAATATTAAAATTTAATAATTTATTTAAAAAAAATAGACATTAAATATGGTTCTGAAGTTTGTTTGATATTACTGTATATTATTATAGACCTGCTTTTTTTGTTTCATAGAACCCTGATCTGGCAGAAAAATCTTTGTTAGAGGAATCTTCACTAACTATAGGCACCTCCAAAGCATGAATTCGTATAGTGGTTTGTTATGTAGTTTTTGACTAACCTCTTCTGCTAGACTCAGTCAGAGTTATTTATTGCAGACCATAAATTGAAACATGATTCCTGCACAAGCTATCAATATATTTTTCCAAATCAAATATGTTTAGACAATTGTTAAGGATACACACTTGATGAATTGTGAAACTGAAAATGAATGCATTCTTTACCGTTACAGTAACTTGTTAATATGTTTGTTTTGTGTTGCTATCAGTCTTCCCGGAGACAATGGATTCGATCCATTGGGACTTGCAGAGGATCCAGAGAACTTGAAGTGGTTTGTTCAAGCTGAGCTTGTGAATGGACGTTGGGCTATGTTAGGTGTTGCAGGGATGTTACTCCCTGAAGTCTTCACCAACATTGGAATCATCAATGTTCCAAAATGGTACGATGCAGGGAAAGAAGAATACTTTGCTTCATCTTCAACACTCTTTGTGATTGAGTTCATTTTGTTCCATTACGTCGAGATTAGAAGATGGCAAGACATTAAGAACCCTGGTAGTGTTAACCAAGATCCTATCTTTAAGCAATACAGCTTGCCAAAGGGTGAGGTTGGTTACCCTGGTGGAATTTTTAACCCTTTGAACTTTGCACCAACTTTGGAGGCTAAAGAGAAGGAAATTGCTAATGGTAAATGCTTTATTATCTCTAGCTATGCCTGAAATACTGCATTAAAGTCTTTTCTTAAATGGGACCTGGGTTGGACTAGTGGTATTGACTTGGACCTGAGAGTATGCTCCTCTTTAAGGTCTCAAGTTCAATGCTCCCTAGTGCGAATTTAGGTGGACTAATTTAGTTTTTTTTTTTTTTAAAAAAGTCTTTACTTAAATATATTTTTGACCATATCTAATTAACAAATCAAAATAGATCAATTTCATAAGGATTAAAATTATATTTAATCTGTATTTTTTATTATGAAACTATGGAATTAAACTTGTGTATTCCAAATGTTTGTAGGGAGATTGGCAATGTTGGCATTCTTGGGATTTGTCATTCAGCACAATGTGACAGGAAAAGGACCATTTGATAACTTGTTGCAGCACCTTTCAGACCCATGGCACAACACCATTGTTCAAACACTGGGTGGCGGCAACTAAAATGTTTGTTGTATCCAATGACATGAAAGCCTATGTTATTCTAATGTAATCCTGAATGGATGAATTTTGAAAGACATCTGGGCATGATTGTTAAGATCCTTAATCTATTTCCATGTACAGAGGAACTAAGATGGTTTATATTGTTCTTTATATTATCAAGCATAATAAATAGAAATTAAATATCTATTACAATTCTTAGAATTTGGGTTGAATTTAGCTTAACCCTTTCGAAACGTTCTCTATGGTTAGGGACATCATCCCGTTAGAAAGTCATTTTCAGAACATATCTCATCTAATGAGACTCAACAGATTTCCTCATGCCTAGGACTGAACATTTGAGATTCAACCGATTTCTTCATGCGTAGGAATGAACCTTTGAACGAGGACTTATGGCCCGATAATGGGCATCTCAATAATTTTTCATCTAGTTCTAATTCTATTTTAGAATTTAGGTTGGACCTAACTCACTTGAAAATTCATTTTCAGACTCTATCATTTAATGTGAGACTCTCAACAATGACAATATTCTGAATATTTAACTTTACTTCCATTTTCTACATGATTAAATTTAGGGGTGGGCAAAGTTTGGTTTTGAACCAAAACTGTAGGGGAACTGATCTGAACTGTTTTTCAGTTCGTTAGAATTGAACTGAACTATATTGGAGCAACTTGAACTGAACTGAAACTGTTCTTTAAAACAGTTAACTGTTTCACTTGAAAAAAAACTGAACCGAACTGTTGTCAACTTAAGTGGTTTTTTTCGAATTAAATTGAACTGTTATGATATTCATTGAACTAAACCAAACAGTTTTACACAACAGCAACATCATCACAAAATTAAAATGTTATCATGGAATCAATTTGTTTCCAGCATTACACAACATCAACATGTCTAAAAAAACCAAAATGTATTGACATGTAACAAAAACAACTCTCCATCAATCAACAACCAACATCATCATCGAGATTAACCACACTAGCTGATGCCATTGCGTAAGACGATGAAGAAATCATCTCTGCAAAAATTATATTAAATATTATTAGAAGCTAACATATATATGGCAAATCTGATAAGCTGAAAGCATAATAAAAAAAACAGAGAATTTATTATCATCATCAAAAGTAGCTGCCAAATACATAGCTGCCAAATAAAAAACATAACTAACCAAAGTCAGTTTTGGCCTAACACAATACCAAACCACCAAAAGTAGTTAAAGGACAACATCATATAAAAAGATAATCCATAAGTGGTTTATCAGATGTGGAACCAGCTCAGTTTTGGCCTAACCTTAACTTTCTCTGATTATAAGAAACCAAATTCTACAGTCTTTTATCTAATAAAAAAAGGAGGAATCATTAACGCAAAATCCCTCAAACTCCATTTTTACACTAAGCAACATTAGTGAAAAATCACTATTATCATAGAGGTTCTATTATTCTAATCTAATCAAGAAACTGATGAACACGAACTTTTCTAACATATTGAGGTAATAAGAGCATACTTTTTCTTTAATGCCAACACAAACACGGTTAAAAAATGACAATGTATTATTTTTGTAGAACTAGAGATCTTGTAATAAATTTACCTTGCTCAAAAGTTTCTAGTGAAGTAGATAAAATAGTCACAAGGAAGGGGGGGGTTTGAATTGTGACCCTTTAAAAATTATCCTGAAACTTAAAAGTGCTTCTCAAGTTGTTTACTTGGAATGGTTAAGTTAACTTTCTGAACTCAGAACGTTCTGAAGTTCATACACAAAAACTGATTAACAAAGTAAATGTGTTGGTGTGTGTTGTGTATACTGAAAATAAAGAGTATAGGGAAGAGAGAAAGAACACACAGAGATTTATAGAGGTTCACCCAATGTGGGCTAGTCCTCTCCTCACAATTTTGTGAGAGTTTCCACTATGATGCCTTGAGATAACCTCCCAAGTCCTGCACCTTACAATCTTTGTTCACCTGAACAATTACACTTCTGTATTCTCTAAGCCTCAGCAGGCTTGCACCTTCTTGCTAAGTTACCTACTTAGACTTTTACACCTTTGCTCAAAACTAATACTTTAGTACCCCTAAAGCTAGATGAGACTTTGTTACAGTTTGTAAGAGATGTGAATGTTTGAGAATCAAACTGAGGAGGGAGAAGAAGAAGAAGTTATCTGCGAAAGAGATAACAAAGAGTTATTGATTTACACTACAAGAAGGGATAAAGAACCTTCAGTGATGATCAATTTCAAATGCAAGAGCTTCAAACAAAATCAAGTTGTTTTCTTGTATGCTTTGCAGTGGTGCCAGTTTTGCTAAGGCCTTGATCTCTATTTATAGAGTCATGGGACTCATATAGCCGTTGTAGGGTGTCCAATGGTGTTATGCCATGTGTCCTTGGGTCCCACAAACATTAACTTGAAAATCTGGGTGAACATTCTGATCTCTGATGAACATCAGAATGTTGTTGCGTTCATGATGATCTTCATCTGGGTTCATCATGTTCTTCATCTGGGTTCATCATATATGAATGAACATATGAAGTTCTGGGCGTGCCATGTGTTTTTTACATGAATTTCTAGGCAATAGCCAAAGTATGAACTTTTCATCAAACTTCAGAAAGTTCATTTCCCAGATCTGCCTTGGGACTTGGTGCAGGATTGAGTTAGTGGATTCTGCATCTTCATGCCCATGCTTTGAGAGATTGTGTTGTCCTTGTACAGTACCAACTCCCATGCGTGTCTATCTCTGATTGATCAAGATAGATTTGCTTTGCTTTTGCTTTTTGCTTTTCACCTACTGTACTGTTCATAAAGTCAGCATGTGCAGAGCCTGAACATTCTGATCTTCAGAATGTTCCTTTGTTTCACTTAGGATGATTTGTAAGACTACCATTTGATGTAATCAAATCCTAATAGTGAAACAATAATGAAGAGCAGTGAATATAACTCCTAGGATGATATTTTCCTTTGGAATATTCCTAGTACTTTAATGTTCATAGTCTTTAAATGAACATTAAGTATCCTTTTTGACATATTCCTTGTATATGCCTTTATTGCTTCATTGATCCATGCAGAAGTACTTTCCTTGACATATGTTTATGTCACATGTGCCTTGCATGACCTTGATTAATGTTCCTGAGATTCTGAAGTGCAGCTTCTGAAGTGGAGCTTCTGAAGTGTAGCTTCTGAAGTGTAGCTTCTGAAGTATTGCTTCTGAAGTGTAGCTTCTGAAGTGTAGCTTCTGAAGTGTAGTTTCTGAAGTGTAGCTTCTGAAGTGTAGCTTCTGAAGTGTAGCTTCTGAAGTATTGCTTCTGAAGTGTAGCTTCTGAAGTATTGCTTCTGAAGTGTAGCTTCTGAAGTATAGCTTCTGAAGTGTAGCTTCTGAAGTGTTCAGAAGTTTGAGTCTTCTGATCTTTGCGCGAACATTCTGATCTAACTTTCTGACCTCAGTGTTAGATCATGAATTCAAATGTACTTTTATTCTTTGAATCTTGGTATGATTTAAACCTTGTTCCTGTCTTAGTAAAACACTCAAGAGCACAAGTTAAATACCAAGGAATTAATCAAAGTCCATTAATTCTTTAATCATAATGGTTTATTATCTTTAAAATTAATTAGGGATTTTGCCTCAACAATCTCCCCCTTTTTGAAGATGATAAACCTATGATTTAGGATTAAGGATTTTGATTATATAAACGAAGATAAACAGAGCTTAGAAAATATATTTTAATGCTCCCCCTCATTTTTATAATCTATTATGCTGAGTTTTTAAGAACTTAAAAAGCTCCCCCTCAATTTCATAATGCATTTGCATATAAAAATAAAGATATGCAAGATTGAACCAAAATCAATATCATTCATTAATGTAAACATGAAGTACAATTACATGAATTATATGGTTCAAAAACAAAAAAGAAATTCAAAGCATGTGATCAAGCAAAAGGTGAAGTCACTAAACTCCAATAACTATTGATCACTTAGACCTACTTAGGGCCTAAAACTAAGAAGAACTTAAGACATAAATCCTAAAGCTTCTCCCCCTTTAGTCATCTGCAAAAAGGATAGGGAGGAATAACACAAAGATTCAGGGAGTAGAATCCCCAGAATCAGAAGATGGTTCATCTTCAAAGATGGAGGGGTCATCAAAAACTGGAGGTGAAATAGCCAATCCAGGGGCATGCACCTTGACAGTCCAGTCAGCCAATACACAAGCAATTTTGTGGGTTTTGGTAGAAACCCTTAGTGCTCTTAAAGCTATCTTTTCAGCCCTTGAAGGTTTAGCAGGTGCAGCAGCACCAGAAGCTTCAACTTTCTCTTTGTTGGCAGACACAAAGGTGTTGAGAGAGTCAAACAAAGCAGACATGTTTGGGAGTTTGTTTGTGGTTTTCATTGGTAGTGGAGGTGGAGTATAGGAGGGTATGGTGTTTGGAGTGGGAAGGTTGGAAACCAAAAAGTTGCTTGCACCAGCAACAGATCCCATGGTAGAGGAAGAGAGGTTAACATTCTGAACAGTATGAGCCATACGTTGAACTTCTTCTGAAGGTAAAGATCCAGAAGCCAAAGGCATTGGATCTGCTGACATATCGGGCTCATTTGAGGCATTTTGATCAATATGTTGATCAGCAAAGAGTTGATTTTGCTCAGCACCTTGAGCATTTAGATCAACTGTTTGTGCTTTGTTAGCAGTTGGAGCAATTTCCTCAATGGGAGCAGTTTCTTCAGCTTGAATGGGTTCAGCAACTTGCACATTCTGAACTCCTGGTTCAGTAGTTTTCTGAGCTTGTTGAGAGATTTCCTGACCATCTTGAAACACTTCATTGTTGAAGTCAGAATTGAAATCTTCAATGTTGAGGTCAAAGCCAGTTGAGAATTCCATATGCTCATCTTGAGCATGCTCTTCCCTACTCATGTTGGAAGCCAAAATCTCAGCTACTTCCTGAGTTTCTTCATCAACATTCTGAGTTTTCTTCTCAGTATTTTCTTCAACTCTCTGATCTCCAGCAAGAGAGTTTTCTTCAGCAGCTTGAGGTATACCTTCATGAACCTCAGTAGCCTTCTCAGAATCCATATATTCTTTTGAATGAGATGTTTCTTTATCCTTCTGAGCATTCTCTTCAATTACTGATTGTTCAATCAAGGAGCTGAACTGAGTGTTTCCTTCTTCCACAATCTCTTTAGCAAGTTCTGCTACTTTGGAGGATATCTCTAAAGTAGGTGGAGAGGAGGGTCTGACTTCTTTGTCTTCAGGAGTCTTGTCTTTGATTTCTTCTAACTTTCTCTTCTTTGTTGCCTTCTGAACATTCTGACGAGAAGATCTCTTTGTTGAGCCAGATGTTTCAGAGGTTGTGAAGGAAGCCATATTTGTGGTGGTGATGCGTAGTTGACCTAGAGTTTTGGAGGTAAACTTCATGAAGTCAATCTTGCGTGGTTCACCGTCAAGTGGCACTTTTGCCTTCTGGAAGATAGGAGTAAGGTGCATTCCATAGGGTAATCCAGCAACCGTTTGCTTCATGGCCAAGCATAAGTCAATCATGTGTTGAATGATGATGAAACAGAGATTGAGTTTGGTCTTGCTTATGAGGTGGTGGAGGATGCAGAGATCCATATCAGAAACAACATCAAAAGATCCACATTTTGGTACTAGAGTGTGCCTAATCATATTGTGAAGAATTTTTGGAACATCTACTAGATTTGTGGAGTTAAAGGTGAGATTGTCTTTGGTGTATTTGGCTATGAGTTGTTCTTTACTAACTTTGAGGTCATCAAACCATGAGCAAGAAAATAGTTTGTTACCTTCATTAGGGATTCTCAAAGCTTCAGAAAGAAACTCTTGAGTGACTGTGATTTGTACTCCTTTGACAGAAGAGATGAGAAAGTTCTCATTCTCCTTCTTCTTTTGCTTCACAATCAGATTGGTGTAGAATTCTCTGACCAATCCTTCATAGGTGTGTTCTTGTAGAGACACAAAGTCAGTCCATCCTTGTGGATCTGTGAACTTCTTCAGATTTCATTCCTTTGTCTCCAAGCTTTCAAACTCAAAGTACTTGGATCTGCTCATAGGTCTAAAGGCAATCTTGTCTGCTCTTTGAGCCTTGAGGACAGCAGCTACTTTAGTGAAGTCTTTTCCTTTGCCATGCTTTCTTGGGGAAGATTCCTTCTTCACTTCAGTCTCCATATTTTCTTCTTCATTCTGAAAAGTAGACTTTCCCTTTGTTGAAGAAGCAGACTTCTCTGTAGGCAGAGGCATAGCTTCTTTTGTAATCTCCTTTCTTCTCTTGTAGATTTTCCTGGCGGACTTAACAATCTCAGTGAGAGTTTGTTCAGAATCTTCATCCATTTCTTCAGGAACATCCTCTATTTGTTCCTTATAAGTCTCATCCATTTCCTCATCGTTTGAAGCAGAGCTTTCTTCTTCAGTGCTTGGTTCTTCCTCCTTTTCTTCTTCAACTATCTTCTCTTCTTCTTCTTTACCAGAATTTGTTTCTTTATCTTCATCAGAGAGAAGATCCACGTGAGAAACTGTTGGTTCCTTTGAAGATTTCTTCATCCTAGTAGAGCGTCTAGTAGGAACAGGTCTAGGTTTGATGATTGATTGTTTAGAAGATTTTGATCTTGAGGATTTTGGTTCGTCGAAAGCAGGGTAGATGACGTCAGGAAGAACTGTATGAACAGGGGTTTCGTTCAAAGTTGGTTGATCAGAGGTTTGATCAGCAGCGGTGTTTTGTGGTGGTGATGGAGAATGTTGTACTTGAGAGTTCTCACGATCAACAAATTTTGAGGTTGTTTTGGTTCTTGCCATTTTGCAGAAAATGTGAAAAACAGAGGAATTTTGAAGTTTTGTAAGAAAATGAGAAGAGAGAAGGTTGGGTTGAGATAGATGTGAAATAATCAGAAGTGGTTACTGATTATATAGACAAAGCGTGTAGAAAGAAGAAAAGAAATGATGGTAGTTACATTGGGAAAGAGGAAAATTGGAACGGACAGGAGAGAAAAAGGATAAAGTAGCCGTTTGTAAAAAGGAAGGGGATTGGTTGATTTGATAGTTAAGGCTTTACATGATGGTTAATCCTTAAATATAACTTCTTATAACCAAGCATTAAATGCTTAAGATTATAGAAGGATATTTGGAGAAGGGTAACACAAAATCTTACGCATGAGATTTCTGACCCAGATTTCAGATTTTTTGAACGTTCTGACCTTTCTGAACATTCTGAACTCAGAAACATTCTGAACTTAAGAACATTCTGATGAATGTTCTGATTGAGATAGATCTATCTGATTTGCATCAGATGATATCAAGGGGTTTAGTCTAAGGCCCTTAGTGATCTGTAATCAATCTTTATTGGGATTTTTCATGATTAACAATTTTTCTTTAAGAAAATTGAATATATCCTCAACAAGGGGTTTTGTGAAAATGTCAGCTAGTTGATTTTCAGTGTCAACAAAGCTTAATGCAATATTCTTTTTCTGAACATGGTCTCTAATGAAATGATGCTTTATTTCAATATGCTTAGACCTAGAATGCTGAATAGGATTCTTAGAAAGATTAATTGCACTTGTATTATCACAATAAATAGGAACATTTGTGTACCTTAGAGAGTAGTCTTCCAGCTGATTTCTTACCCACAAAATCTGAGAGCAACAGCTAGCTGCAGATACATACTCAGCTTCAGTTGTGGAGAGAGCAATAGTGTTTTGCTTTCTGCAAGACCATCCAATCAATGCTTGTCCTAAGAATTGGCAGGATCCACTTGTGCTCTTCCTCTCAACTTTGTCTCCAGCATAATCAGCGTCACAATATGCTACAAGATCAAAACTAGAACCTTTTCTATACCAAAGGCCTAGATCAGTAGTACCTACCAGATACCTAAGGATTCTTTTGACTGCAGTCAAGTGTGATTCTTTTGCACAAGTTTGAAATCTAGCACATAATCCAACTGCAAACACTATATCTGGTCTGCTAGCAGTCAAGTATAATAATGAACCTATCATGCCTCTATATTCTTTTTCAGAAACAGATTTTCCACTTTCATCCTTATCTAAACTTGAAGATGGATGCATAGGGGTGGTCATGATTTTTGCCTCATTCATTTTATATTTTCTAAGAATATCTTTGACATATTTTTCTTGACTTATGAAAATTCCATTTGGATGTTGTTTAATTTGTAAACCAAGAAAAAAACCAAGTTCACCCATCATACTCATCTCAAATTCGTTTTGCATAAGGTTGGAAAATTCTTCACACATTTTTTCTTTAGTTGCACCAAAGATGATGTCATCAACATACACTTGAACTATAAGTAAGTCAGAGTTATGTGTTTTTCTAAAGAGTGTGGTATCAATTTTTCCTCTTGAAAATCCATTTTCAATTAAAAATGTGCTAAGTCTATCATACCAAGCTCTAGGAGCTTGTTTAAGGCCATAAAGTGCTTTGGTAAGTTTAAAAACATGATTTGGTTTTTCTTTATTTATGAAACCGGGAGGTTGGCTAACATAAACTTCTTCATTTAGAAAACCATTTAAGAATGCACTTTTCACATCCATTTGAAAAGTTTAATGCTTTTATGAGCAGCATAAGCAAGAAGAATTCTGATGGCTTCTAACCTTGCAACTGGTGCAAAGGTCTCATCATAGTCAATACCTTCTTGTTGGTTATAGCCTTGAGCAACTAACCTTGCTTTGTTTCTGACAACCTTACCTTCTTCATCAAGCTTATTTCTGAACACCCATCTTGTACCAATGATGGTTTTGGCTTAATTATTCGGAACCAGGTTCCAAACTTTGTTTCTTTCGAACTGAGAAAGTTCCTCCTTCATGGCTTCAATCCATGAGTCATCAACAATAGCTTCATTGATTGATTTAGGTTCCATTTGAGAAATCATTGCCATGTTGTTATCTTGAAAGGACATTCTGGTTCTTACACCATCGGTTGTGCTTCCAATGATTTGATCTACAGGATGGTCTCCTACCATTCTCCAACTTCTGGGTGGACTTTGGAAGGTTTGATCCTGAACATTCTGATCATCTTCTTTCTCTACTGTGTTCACAGTATTTATACTGGGAACGTTCTGAAGTGTTGACATCTCAGTGTCTTCACTTTCTTTTGGTTGAGAATATTCATCATATTCATCAAATATGACATGCATACTGATTTCAACTGTCTGGGTTTTTAGATTGTACACTCTATAACCTTTAGAAGTTGTAGAGTATCCTAAAAAGATAGCTTTATCTGATTTAGGATCAAACTTACCCAATTTTTCTTTATTGTTCAGAATGTAGCAATAGCAGCCAAATATGTGAAAATAAGATATGCTAGGTTTAATGTTTTTCTAGAGTTCATATGGGGTTTTGTTAAGAACTTTTCTTATTGAAACTCTATTTAAAATGTAGCAAGATGTATTAATGGCTTCTGCCCAAAAGTACTCTTCAACATTTGATTCATTTAACATTGTTCTAGCCATTTCTTGCAAAGTTCTGTTTTTTCTTTCAACAACTCCATTTTGTTGTGGAGTTCTCGCACAAGAGAAGTTATGTTCAATACCATTTTCATCAAAGAATGTTTTGAAGGATGCATTTTCAAATTCTCCTCCATGATCACTCCTTACTGTGATGATATTGGAACCTTTTTCATTTTGAACTTTTTTACATAAGTTTTGAAAAGCTTCAAAAGATTCATCTTTGTGTTTTAAAAATAGAACCCATGTAAATCTGGAAAAGTCATCAACAATAACAAAGCCATATCTTTTGCCATTTAGACTTGCAGTTTGAACTGGACCAAAGAGATCAATGTGAAGAAGCTCTAAAGGTTTTTGAGTTGAAATAAACTCAATAGTTTTACAACTGCTTTTTACTTGTTTACCTTTGACACAAGCTTCACAGATCTTGTCCTTTTCAAAGCTAATCTTGGGCAACCCTCTAACTAGATCAAGTTGAGAAAGTTTAGCAATAGTTTTCATGCTTATATGACCAGCCCTCTTGTGCCAGATCCATTTGTCTTTTTCAAGAGACATAAAACAGGATTCAGCAGGCATATCATTTAGTTCTAAAACATATAAATTCTTTTTCCTTGATCCAGAGAAGAATAATTTGTTAGAGGAGGCTTGCCTTACTTCACATATGTTAGGTTTAAAGACAACTTCAAATCCACTATCACACAATTGACTTATGCTAAGTAGATTATGTTTTAAACCTTCTACATACTGAACATTTTCTATTTTAGCAGAGTTAGGTTTACCTATTGTGCCTTTTCCTCTGATCTTACCTTTATCATTGTTTCCAAATGTCACCAGTCCTCCATCCTTCTTTTCAAAGGTTAGAAAACAGTTCCTGTCACCTGTCATGTGCCTAGAACAACCACTATCCAGGTACCATGGTTTTGTTCTTGCACCCTGAAGCAGGACCTACATTTGACAAGATAAAAACTTTAGGTACCCATGTAATGTTGGGTCCTTGAGGGTTAGTTCTTCTAAGAGATCTTTCCTTATTGTAACATTCTGTTTTGTGAACTCAGATTTGTTACAGCAGGAACATATCTTCTTAGCCTTCTCAGCCTTTTGTGAACTTTCTGATCTATTAAGATGAGAACGTTCTGAGCTAAGATTAAACTTACTTTGTCTGATAAGTTTTTTCTTAACATAACATACTGATTCATTATGTCCTAATCTATCACAAAAAGAGCATTTCATTTTCATAATCGGTTTCTTAGGTACAAAGCTTTCAATGATTTTGCTTGGATCTTTAAATCCTAAACCAGATTTTTTAGCACTTTCATTTTGAGATCCTAAGATGTTTTGAAATGTTTCTGTGGATTTTATAAAACCTGTAAGATCATTCTTTAATGTTTCAACTTCCTTTTTCAAAAGTTTATTCTCCTTTTGTAATTCAGAAGGTAAAGAAAGAATGCCTTTTTGTTTTCTGTTTAATTCTTTTTGTTTTTCTGACATTTCAAAGTGAGAATCTTGCAAAACTTGTATGGTCTTTCTAGACTCATCATATCTGTTTTGAAGTATTTCTTTTTCTGCTTTTATCTCAGAAAGTTCTTTGATTAAAGAATGACATCTATTAGTTAAAAAATTTGAGTCATATAGGAGACTATCTATCTTACTTTCAAGATCTTTATATAGAGAATCAGTTTTATAGATGATTACCTCTTCCTCATCATCTGACTGAGCCATTAGTCCCATGTCTGCATCTGCATCTTCTTGGGGGTCTGATTCTTCTATGTCATCCCAAGTGATCATTGCTCTTTTCTTTGGAGGAGGTTTTCTTTGAACCTTTTTGATGTCAGGACATTCATTTTTGTAGTGTCCAGTCTTGTTGCATCCAAAGCAAGTGACTTGGCTTTTGTCAGCTTCAGTTCTGGTGCTGTTGTTGGTGTTTGGAAACTTCTTTCTGATCTGATTTCTTCTTAACATCATTCTTTGAATTCTTTTAGAGATCAATGCAAGTTCATCTTCAGCTTCCTCTTCATGAATTTCTTCTAGTTCTTGTGGTTCTTGAACATCATCATCAGTTACTGATGGGGTTTGCTGAGATGCTTTTAAGGCAAGTGTTTTTACCTTATTTACTGGTTTGTCTCCTTGAAGTACAACTTCATGAGCTCTTAGTGAACCAATAAGGTCTTCCAGGTTCATAGATTTTAAATCTTTGGCCCGAGTGATTGCAGTGACCATAGGTCTCCACATACTTGGAAGACATCTCAATATCTTTCTGATTCTCTCATGAGTAGAATATGCCTTACCAAGAGATCTCATTTCATTTACTATTGTAGTAAATCTAGCATACATCTCATCAATGGTTTCATTTTCACTCATTTCAAAGACTTCAAACTTTCTGACTCCAATGTCAATTCTAGTTTCTTTGACATGAGATGTACCTTCATGATGTATTCTCAAAGTATCCCATACCTCTTTAGCATTTTTACATTCATCAACTCTTTCACTTTCTTCCATGGTTAGTGCACATGATAAAAAGAGCCTAGCTTTAGAGTTTAACAATACCTGAGCTTTCTCATCTGTTGACCATGCACTTTTACTTTTGATAGCTCCTTCTTTGTTTGTTGGAACAAAATCTCCATCTGTGATAACTGCCCACATGTCATTGTCTTGAGATCTGAGAAAGAGTTCCATCTTTCCTTTCCAGAAGTAATAGTTTGATCCATCAAAGAGTGGTGGTCTGTTTGATGATCCTCCTTCAGCTATGTACTTGACTTTAGACATACTTCCTGAATCTTTTCTCTAACACTTGTTTAAGTGTTCAAGCCCTTAGAGCCGGGCTCTGATGCCAATTGAAGTAGATAAAATAGTCACAAGGAAGGGGGGGTTTGAATTGTGACCCTTTAAAAATTATCCTGAAACTTAAAAGTGCTTCTCAAGTTGTTTACTTGGAATGGTTAAGTTAACTTTCTGAACTCAGAACGTTCTGAAGTTCATACACAAAAACTGATTAACAAAGTAAATGTGTTGGTGTGTGTTGTGTATACTGAAAATAAAGAGTATAGGGAAGAGAGAAAGAACACACAGAGATTTATAGAGGTTCACCCAATGTGGGCTAGTCCTCTCCTCACAATTTTGTGAGAGTTTCCACTATGATGCCTTGAGATAACCTCCCAAGTCCTGCACCTTACAATCTTTGTTCACCTGAACAATTACACTTCTGTATTCTCTAAGCCTCAGCAGGCTTGCACCTTCTTGCTAAGTTACCTACTTAGACTTTTACACCTTTGCTCAAAACTAATACTTTAGTACCCCTAAAGCTAGATGAGACTTTGTTACAGTTTGTAAGAGATGTGAATGTTTGAGAATCAAACTGAGGAGGGAGAAGAAGAAGAAGTTATCTGCGAAAGAGATAACAAAGAGTTATTGATTTACACTACAAGAAGGGATAAAGAACCTTCAGTGATGATCAATTTCAAATGCAAGAGCTTCAAACAAAATCAAGTTGTTTTCTTGTATGCTTTGCAGTGGTGCCAGTTTTTCTAAGGCCTTGATCTCTATTTATAGAGTCATGGGACTCATATAGCCGTTGTAGGGTGTCCAATGGTGTTATGCCATGTGTCCTTGGGTCCCACAAACATTAACTTGAAAATCTGGGTGAACATTCTGATCTCTGATGAACATCAGAATGTTGTTGCGTTCATGATGATCTTCATCTGGGTTCATCATGTTCTTCATCTGGGTTCATCATATATGAATGAACATATGAAGTTCTGGGCGTGCCATGTGTTTTTTACATGAATTTCTAGGCAATAGCCAAAGTATGAACTTTTCATCAAACTTCAGAAAGTTCATTTCCCAGATCTGCCTTGGGACTTGGTGCAGGATTGAGTTAGTGGATTCTGCATCTTCATGCCCATGCTTTGAGAGATTGTGTTGTCCTTGTACAGTACCAACTCCCATGCGTGTCTATCTCTGATTGATCAAGATAGATTTGCTTTGCTTTTGCTTTTTGCTTTTCACCTACTGTACTGTTCATAAAGTCAGCATGTGCAGAGCCTGAACATTCTGATCTTCAGAATGTTCCTTTGTTTCACTTAGGATGATTTGTAAGACTACCATTTGATGTAATCAAATCCTAATAGTGAAACAATAATGAAGAGCAGTGAATATAACTCCTAGGATGATATTTTCCTTTGGAATATTCCTAGTACTTTAATGTTCATAGTCTTTAAATGAACATTAAGTATCCTTTTTGACATATTCCTTGTATATGCCTTTATTGCTTCATTGATCCATGCAGAAGTACTTTCCTTGACATATGTTTATGTCACATGTGCCTTGCATGACCTTGATTAATGTTCCTGAGATTCTGAAGTGCAGCTTCTGAAGTGGAGCTTCTGAAGTGTAGCTTCTGAAGTGTAGCTTCTGAAGTATTGCTTCTGAAGTGTAGCTTCTGAAGTGTAGCTTCTGAAGTGTAGTTTCTGAAGTGTAGCTTCTGAAGTGTAGCTTCTGAAGTGTAGCTTCTGAAGTATTGCTTCTGAAGTGTAGCTTCTGAAGTATTGCTTCTGAAGTGTAGCTTCTGAAGTATAGCTTCTGAAGTGTAGCTTCTGAAGTGTTCAGAAGTTTGAGTCTTCTGATCTTTGCGCGAACATTCTGATCTAACTTTCTGACCTCAGTGTTAGATCATGAATTCAAATGTACTTTGATTCTTTGAATCTTGGTATGATTTAAACCTTGTTCCTGTCTTAGTAAAACACTCAAGAGCACAAGTTAAATACCAAGGAATTAATCAAAGTCCATTAATTCTTTAATCATAATGGTTTATTATCTTTAAAATTAATTAGGGATTTTGCCTCAACATCTAGTTCTTCAAGGTCCTCATCAAATAAGTTTGAGAAAGGAGATCCTTTTAACCAATCTTGAGTGCAAACAAGCACTTCCACAATCTTAGGTGTAAGATTACTACGATGAGGATCCAACACCCTTCCTCCAGCACTGAACGCAGATTCTGATGCTACAGTAGACACTGGAATAGCCAACACCTCACGGGCAATACTTGCCAAAATGGGATATTGAGACGAGTTAACTTTCCACCAATTTAGAATGTCAAACTGATTTGACTTAATATAAGTTTCGCATTCTTCGCTGAGATATTTATCAAGCTCAGTCCTAGCATCAATTCTACGCCCAGTTGCTTTTACATAGAAACCCATGCCATGAATATCATCATCATCTTCCTCTGGTTGTGATTCTCCCATACTTTGAGACCCTTCCCCAATGCCTTCATATTCTCGATAAATTGACTTCAAAGACGACAACAATTTTGCTTGCAATTCTTCGGCAACTTCTTTTGCAAAATAATACCCAAGAAAGTGGTTGACATATCCCAATTTGCTCCTCGGGTCTAGAACAACCGCAATCAATAACATCATGTTTACTTTATCAGGATCAACCCAATACTTATCAAATTTACTCTTCATTTTAAATGCCATCGCCTTTATTCTCTCATCATCATTTTCACATAATGTTCGGATCTTCCTTCCAATTGCAAATACCTCTTTCATATATATGTTACTAGTAACATACAAAGATCCAGAAATACGCATTGTACTATCATAAAACATCTTCAGAAATGGCAGCACCGAACTCGCATAGTTCCAATCCTCATCATTAGGTACACCTTTGCCTCCATTCTTCTTGGACAACTCTTTAACAAACTTAGCATCTGCAATTTTTAACAAATCAAAGGCAGTTTTATATTTCAAAGCGGCTTGTAACATCAAATATGTGGAATTCCACCTGGTTTCAACATCTAGGGAAATGATGCCTTTATAAGCAATTCTTGCCCTGTCAACACACCCCTTGAACCTTGCCAATCTTGAAGCAGATCCTTTTACATACTTGACTGCATCGCGTATTCTTGTGATAGAATCCTCGTGTTCTTCGAAACCTTCCTTTACAATCAAACTCAAGATGTGGGCACAACAGCGCATATGAATTTAATCTCCCTTCAAGATCAAACAGCCCTTTGCATTCATCCAATCTTTCATAAATCTGATTTGTACATCATTAGACGATGCATTATCAACCGTAATGCTAAATACCCGATTCAACTCCCAAGCATTTAAGCAAGTTTCCATTTCTTCAGCCAAGAGTTGTCCCGTATGGCCTGTGATTTGACAAAAAATCAGAATTCTCTTATGCAAATTCCATTTTTTGTCAATGAAATGTGCAGTTAGGCTCATGTAGCTTAGATTTTGACAGGATGTCCATGTGTCTGTCGTAAGACAAACCCTTCCACAATGCTTTGACATAAACTCTTTAAGTCTTTGTCTCTCCCCATCATAAAGCGACCAAATAGCACGCCTTAATGTAGTGCGGGATGGGATATCAAACAGTGGTTGCAAGACTTTCACAAAGTTTCGAAAAAACTCATTCTCCACAAACCAAAAAGGAAGCTCTGCGCCCACAAACATCTTCACAAGCTCCAAACAACACGTCTCTTGGTTAAATTTTACAACACTTGATTCCACTTCTGTAAGTTGTGTTGTGGGAGAATTTTTTTGCCTTTTACTTGCTACTCTATCAGGGTGTTTCAAACATCTTAGTAAATGATTAGCCATAGAAGTTGTTCCAGCCTTGAATTTAATCGGTTTACTACAATAATTACACTTGGCCTTCTTCTCAAAACCAGGCAATTCAACAAAATGATTCCAAACGTGCGACCGATATTTATGCCTAGACGGTGGCAAACTAGAAGAAGGAGTTGTCGATGGAGAGACAACATGAGTGATAGAAATGACATCTTCATCCGACGACATCTGTCAACAAAATGAAATAAAGCAACTAATCGCAATAAGGAAACAGGGAGTGCCCTGTAGGCTAATTAGAAATTGCATGATCCATTAAATTAAATGACAAACATTTTCAAAGCGTATTTTCAGTTAAACTAAAGCCAGACTAGACAATGCTTATTAAACAAACTCAGTGAAAAACACAACAAACCAAACAAAAGCATTATGATTTTTTTTTATTTTATTACAAAAGCATTATGAAATTTTGACCCATATGAATTTTCACATGAAACCCATATAAATTAATCATGCATCAGCTGTAGAATCAACAACCCATATGAAATTTTGATCCACAATGGAAAAACATATGAAATTGAGATGAAATTTTGATCCAGAATGGAAAAACATATGAAATTAAGAACAACCCATGTGAAACTGCGAATATTGAGCACAACCCTAACATACACAACAGATGAAAAGCATATGAAACTGAGATGAAATTTTGATGAATATGAATGAAATGGGTACCTCAGAGTTGCAGCGGTGACTAGAGATGAATCACGACAGAGATAATGATTCACGACGGTGACTGAGATGGAGGGATCATGACGGTGACCGAAGATGAATCACGACGGAGGGATCCCGACGGACGACGGTGGCTAGAGATGGAGGGATCACGACGGTAACGTTTTTGGCTTTGAGATCGCAAGAGAGGAATAGATCTGGGTATTTGGCTTTTAGATCAATTTGGATCAGTTAATTGTATTTTATTTTTCAAAACAGTTCAGTTAGTAAACTGAACCTCAAAATACAATTCAGTTCAGAACTTTAATACACGGTTCAGTTTAATATCGGTTCAGTTCGGTTCGGTTCAACAGTTCGGTTCAATTTTTGGTTTTTTTGCCCACCCCTAATTAAATTACCAACTTGGGTCACAGGATCAAATTTCTTAAATTGTATCATCAACAACACATCTTGCTCGAAGTATGAAGAAACCTAGTTTCCCTTAAAAAGTGGTGTCTTGAGTATTACCAATGGAAAAATAAATTGAAGCGAAGAGGGACTTGTCCCTTATATAGGTCTACTCAAATTGACTGAACGCGCTTAAAGTATAAAATCTAAGTGTTATTGTATAGGTTTTCTTTATAACAAAAGATAAAATAAAGTCAAATTATTTTCAAATTATTATTATTTTCATTTAAGATGTAAGCTATTTTCATAAACATGCCTAAATGTGTTTATGATCAAAACAAATTCAAAATAGATATGACATGTCTATAAGTTGTTTCCTTAAGATAGCTCAAAGAGTCTCACAAATATGTATCCAATAAAAATCTCAACTAAATAATTTCAAACAGACCGGCCAATGTGACTTCCAGATGGTTTAGAAATAAGGAATGACTTCAATTAGTAATAAATTGCAGCAAATTCAATTTTGCACAATGCTTTGCAAAATTGAGAATGCAAATTTCATAATAGCAGTCACAGTTTTAAATAAAGGTCTGCGACTACAATCTGAACTGCAACATCACAGTTTTAATTTTAGAACCTCAAAGCAACCACAATTGAGACTGCATTGGCCACATTTAAATGTGATTCTTCTCAACCTTAAGGATCGCGACCCGACAGAAAACATTATTGTGACCACTATTCAAAACTCTGATTTCTGGTAACCCAACAAAATGGTGGATATTTTTTAAAACTGGGAAATAACATACTTATCATAATGATAAATTTCGAATAATCTAAGAGAGGAGTTGGGATAATCTAAGAGGAAGAAAAACCAAATAATGTTAATAATGAAAAAAGGTAAAGAGAAGATATTGATAGAGTATAATGTATGTCAAAGTATAAAAAAGCAGCTTAAATTTCTCAATTTTATACCAGCTTCCGATAGAAACTTAGGATTTGTTAGACACCAAAACTTAGGATTTACGAGTATTTGAACTGCGAAGTGGGCCGTATCGATGACCTTTCATACATACTTATATGAACACACAAGATATTATTGATATTCTAAGAAAACTTATAGCGGACTCAAAAGACTGGGACAAATACTTTTCAACCCAAACTCATAGCATATATAATTTACTAACCCAAAAGTCTTACATTTCTCTATTTGTAAGATATATTAAAGAGTAAGATGCAATATTACGCCAAAAGCAACACAAATAAAATGGGATTTAGAGATCTGATCAGGTCATTCCTTCTGTTTTAACTAGTGAACTAATGTTCTTCTTACTAAACTGCGTCTTTATAGAGGACACTCTAAGTTGTTTGCTTCTTTGCAGGACGGCTAACAGGGTCATTCGAATTAGCACTGTCTTCTGGATCTGCCCAAGATAAAGGAGTCACTGCATCACAGATATCACCATACACAAATTCTCAGTGCCAACATTTCATTCAAATGTAAGGTGCAAGATTAACATTTATACACTAAATGAGAGTTTCATCTCTTTCATGTCATTAACTTAGCAGTGTAAAAATCATACTTCTCCACTGGACAAAATACACGGCTAATAACAATAACATAAAAATGGATGTACCGAAAGAATAGAAGTGGGAACGTGTGTAAGGGTGAAATTAAACTTTACCACCCTAAACTTTTATGGATAAAGACTTTGATGCATCAAGTTAAAATCATACATTTGAGCCCTTGTGATTTAGTTAAAAAAAATTGTACCTCGCTTAGGTTCAACAGATTTAGCATGAGAGCGCTTCTTCCTCACATAGTTTTCTTGCAATGGTGTAGGCATTTCAAATGAAAACCGTGCGAGAGTTACACCATTTTTCTTGTACTCAGGATGATACGCCAAGAACCTTAAAATACAAGCATGGTGAGTGAAATATAAGAAAGATGAAAGCCAAATTTTAATAATAAGACTAACAATAATTCAATTAAGACAAGGTAGCTTTCAACGTCACATTGCGTAGTAAAGCAGAAGGAACATACCTCTTGACCTCGACCATTGAGCGCATTTTCTTGCCTGATGGTGCTATATAGTATCTGAAATATAAAAAAATCAGAAGAGTGACAAAATGATGATAAACAAATTAGAAATTCATAGCCAAAATTCATAATAGTGGTATTGCTACATATGTTTGTGAAATCAAAAGAATAACCAATAATGGATACATACATATCTGCAAATTTGGTGCTTCCTTCACCTCTGATTCGTAGCAGTCGCTGCCATCCATCTGGAGTTTGTGGAATATCTGCCTTGTCAATAGCCCAGATCAAATTGTTATCTGGAGAAACATCTTCTAGAACATCACAAGATAGATAGGGTCGCCACTCACGAGCTTTTTCACAAACAAAAGGATTTTCAAGGATATATTCACGTATTTCTTCATATTTTTCCTTCGTTGGAATCAACCTCCATTTATAACAGGAAGCACATTGAACAGTGAAAGCAATAACTTCTGGCAAAACCCTAGGAGTTGAACTTGGAGGTTTTCTTAGCCGACACGGCAGAGGTTGAAGCAGAAGAGGATCAGGGGCAAGTTGATTTGTGTTGACTTCATTTTTCACATCGTTATATTCATCTGAAGAAGAAGATGAAGAGGAAGAAGAAGAAACAGATATGGTATCGAGAAGACTTGATAGTTCATTATTGAACAAAGTTGAACCTTTTTGGTCCTTTTGATTCTTGGGTGTAAGCCAAAAGTTTGCACGATGCATTTGATTTTCTGAGAAATCTAACACCTGATACATAACAAAAATAAAGATCAAAGAAACATACTTAAATCAAACCTTACCTTAATATTGTTAAACTATCGATAAACCTTATGAAATAAATTCAAAGCACGAGAATTTTCGTTCTCGTGTTTCTTGGGACTGTATATCAATCCACTCAAGATCTATGCATATATTCATCAAATAAAGCACAGCCAAGGTTTTCCAAACATGAATCGAAAGAACTGTTTACCAAATACGATTGTGTAAAATACACAGTCAATGAAAAATAGTATTTGACGTAAAAACATGTAACATAAGCAAAACACTTTTACGGTGATTAAAATCATACATTAATGAGAGTAGAAATAACACAGCAAATCAACAAATAGAAAGAGAGAGCAAGTGAAACCTAAGAGAGACTGAGAGAGAAAGAGAGAGAGTACTGTTCGTGTTCGAACAATATGCTGAGTAGGAAGAAAGAGCAAAAAAAGCGCATGTACGAGGACACGATGTGCTAGGGCAGTTGTTTGTGAACGGTATTAGGGTTGTTCGAATGTTTTGTGAACGGTATTTAAAGGAAGAAAAAAAAAACGAAAATAACCCTAGTGGGCTTTTTGAAACCGCCCTGGATCCTTTCGAGGCTGAACCTACAATAGAACGAATTTGGACCCCCTAACATGTCAACTGTTGAGACCTACAATATACGAGAGAAAAGTAATGAATAAATAGATAACAAAAAACCAACTTTCTTAGAGCATTGCTATACACAGTGAAATACATGATCAAGAAGGCTTGGCGAAAAGAACACAAAAAAAAAAAAGTTAGTCAATGAAAATAGGTAATTTTGACGTATACATGGTAACACGGAGACTCAGTTTAATAACATGATAGTTAGTTGATTGAATTTCAGCTCATAACAACAATGAATGAAAATCGGTATATAAAATATAATTAAAATTTATTTTTCCTTCCTTTAACCAAAACGAATTTGTCATGAACGTTACCTCTTAAAAGAGAAGAAACTTTGTTGTGGAAACGATTTCAATCACCAGGTCTTAGCCAAGTCAATCTAAGGTTCAGAGAAACTAGAGTTTCTTATATTTATAGACTAACTTATGTGCACTTGTTAGATACTTTTAAACAAAATATATATATTTTGAAATAAGTTCAAAACCATATATTTGAATTTATTTAAATCCAAAATATATCCTTTATTGAAACAATTTCAAAACCATATATTTGATTTTATTTAAATCTAAAATATATCTTTTGAAAAAATTTCAAAATTATATCTTTAATTTTATTTGAATCCAGAATATATATTTTTTAAACAATTTCAAAACCTTATTTTTTATTTTATTTGAATCCAAAATTTATATTTTTGAAACAATTTCAAACCCATATATTTGTTTTATTAAAATCCAATTTAAATAAATACATATTTTTGAAACAATTTCAATATCATATATTTGATATTAATTTATATATAAATTGTATTTATTTATTTATTTTCTATGCTTTATTTGTCCTTTGTGTGTAACCCTGTAGGTTCTTATAACATAGATAATAATATTAAATATATCTATCTATCTATCTATCTATCTATCTATCTATCTATCTATCTATCTATCTATCTATATATATATATATATATATATATATATATATATATATATATATATATATATATATATATCATATTATAAACGGTGATAGAAATTTATATTTATAAATAAGTTGTATTTATTTACTAAAGGACAAAATTGACAAGTGCATCAAATCGCAACAAGTAGTAAGTTATATCGTTCTCTACAAGGATTGTCGTTCAACTCAATAATTAGCAAAACTTATTTTAAAACAAAAAGTAAATAAAGATGAAAAGAATTGCAGGGTTAAATTGCCCTACAAAATGTGAGATTAAGTTTTTGTGATTCAGATGATTAACAATGATTAGGGTTTCCTTGAATCCTCCCTTCGTCTTTATTGGAATTATCTTTTAAGAAATAAAACAACTTACGCGGTGTATCACTGATTTAATGTGTCACGACGTTCAAACCCACACTAGGCTCTTTAGATAACTCGTGTAGGACCCACCAGAGTAGTGTACTACGTTTTTCTAAAGAGCGGGGTAAGGACGGAGATATAACTCAAACCTTAACTTCCTAACCTCTATATGAAGTAGTAACTAGAAAGCCAATGAACTGATAAAATTTTGGGTTATGAGTGCCTACTTTAATCCTACGAATCAATCTATAAGGTTACACTCGTAGTTAACCAATTGTCGAAGCATTAAGAACAGGCATAATCTAATTTAATTCTCAACACAATCAAAAGCATCTAAATGAAAACTTTATTATAATAAATTCCAACAAATAAGAAGGGGTTCATCGTGGAATCCTAATAAAGAGATTTAGTTACTCATGGAAACATACATCATAACAAAACAATAGAAAAACATACCCTACAAAAAATAAAAGGAGGAGAAATTCCACCTTAAATCTCTTATGCTTGACCCTTGCTCTGAACCATTAATGTTTCTGAATGAATAAAATAGTGTGCAAGGTCTCTATTTATAGCATTGTGCTACTTACGGGGTTAGGAGAAGAAAATTGGGCATTATCCACCGATCCAGCTTGGAAAAAGTGGATTTTAACCCGGTAACAGTGCAGGTCGCAGGGAGCCTGAGGCAACAAGGAATGGTGTCCCAGGCGCAAAGGTGCATATATAGGTACAGGCGCATGGCGCCTGAGGCAGCCTCTCAGGTGCGATTTCTTGCATTTTCTTCCCATTTTCGATCGTTCTTCCTTTAGGAAACTCCTAGGAACTTGCAATGAATTTTCTTCGCTTTGTATTGTCTTAAACAACCTTCTAAGAACCCTTGATCTTCAATTCTTCATCCTTGATACTTCATATGATGTGTTCACTTGATGATTTACATGATTCCTCACTACAAACACTCAAAACACCTATGGAGTTGCATGATCTAGAATAAAACTGAATTACAATGACTCGAATGAAAACAATACAATACGTTCCTTAAACCATTGACAACTCCTCTAACTCTCATCATATTTGTTTTCAAATGCATATAAAAAGTACTAAAAACATAGCCAAAGTGTCATATGATGCTCTATCATAATTTATTTATTTATTTTCTCTCATCTATTTGTCCATTGTGTGTGACCATGTATGTTCTTACAATGGTAATAATATTAAATTGTATATATATTTCACATTGTAAATACTTGCAATCGACTTATGAAGGAAACGAGTGTCGAGAAGTTTGTCAACGCTCCCCTTTTTGTGGTTCAAGGACCAAACAAGGGTATATGGTAAACTCGTCATTTAATGAATGAATCTAAAATGTTTGATTTTTGCTTATGATAGTGACTGAAAGATGTATGCTTCCCATAATTTTTTGGCCTCCTTATTCTAAACAATAATTAGGATGGAAAATTAGCTTGATGTCTTAGCTTAGGATATTAAGCTTGACTTGCATGTTTAATTCTAATAAATTATTTTTTAATTATCTCATGAGTATCTGAACTACGTGATTATTATGTTAACCTTGTACATTTGATCATTGCATTGACAATTATATTGATTTACAATGTTGACTATATTTTTGAGTCGAATGTGTTGGATCGTTATGCACCCGTTCAAATTATCTAGCAGGGGGGGTGAATATATACAATTAGTTTAAAAGTTTTTCAAAAGAATTTGCAACGAGAAGATGGATATCGAGAAGATGGAGAATCATTTAATTTGAAGATATTGTTCAATAAGTTAAAAATCGATAATCACTTTTTTGGGTAAACACTTAACTTGTTAAAACTTATTTTATGCAAAATTGAAATATTAACAAGCAAATGATAACAACACAAAGTTTATTCAGTTGGGTTATTAAGATGATGAATTCTAAGTGTCCCTATCAATGCTATTGAATCTTTGTAAAGATTCAACACACAACCGAGTTTCTTTCAAATCTATCAAAAATTATGTTTTTAACAAAAAAAATAAAATTAAACCACAATTAAATCAATTCACAACATAAATTAAAAGAGTTAAGGGATGGATAATTGGACACAAAGATTTATAGTAATTCATCCGCATTGTCCTTGCTGGTGGGTTACATCTACTCCAAAAACAAACGTCAATGAAATTTTGTTGAATATTGAATACCAAATGTTTGTTAAAATGATTACGACAATATTGCTCCTTGAGAATTCAACCTAGAACCCCAATCTTTCACCAATTCTTGGTGCTGCACTTGAATCTTCCGGCACGAGACTCAAATAACTATGCCAATCAACCAGTTCTATGAGCCGATGAATCCGAGAATCTCCTCAATCTTTGCATGAGACACCCAACCACCTTCAGCTTTCTTTGATCTTGAACATTCAACATTTGATTCTTCTTTGATTATTGAGAAACCATCGATTGATCTTGAGCCCGACTAAACTCTGGTTTTATTATTTGATATGTGGAAGTGCACCGTGGGAAAACTTAACATCCTTAATGCAGCAGCCCATCCCGTAGTCCAAAACTTCAAGATTTAGTTGGTATCACAAGCACTAAGAAGTGTCTTATGTGAAGGTTCCATTTAAATAATTTTTCCACAAATTTATTTTAGCAAGGATGAACTAAATATGTTTTTTTTTAAGCACCAAAAATTCAAAACACCAAAATAATTTATAGATAAACCTAGAAATCACATTTTGAGTTCACTTTTTTTGCTAGACTTATATCACTACACATAACTTATTTGCAATATTTGGTAGCATTGCGATAAGACCTTAATTTATTTGATTTTCATATAACTATAGCTACGAATGTAAAATATTGCGAGGACTAAACATTAAAGGAATTCTTTAAAGGAATTAATAACAAACTTTTGAAAATTTATATGAACTAAAAACATACTAAACTTTTCATTTGACTCATTTTCAATCAATGTGAGACTGACATAGCACACTTAAATTTTAGAAGTTTGCAATGGAGGATTGTATAAATTATGAAATTTGCACCAATCCATAATAATGACTAGAAATGAAAATTATGCCTACTACTAACGAACTATTTTGCTACCCTAATAATTAAAATTTGGCATAGACATATCGAGAAAAATAAATAAATGGTTGCTATCTTTTAGAAAAAGAAAAGGGCAAAACGCAAGAGAACCAAAAAGACAAAAGTAACAAAGGGTGCAAGGACAAGGGGAAGAGGATATAGTGTCAATGTGTCAAGTTTTTGCTTTAAGGGGACCCATCCCAACTCCTCTTATTCACAATTTGTGGCTTGGATTTAATTGAACCAAAGAAAATATCTATCCTTTCATATGCCTGATTGGTTAAAGACACAAGTTGAGCTGGTTTTGATGGATCCACCACCCAAGTTGTGAGACAATTTTAGTTGTAATATCTAACATATTTCAATATAACTTTTTTGTCTATATATTTTAATATAATTTCAATACGTGGTGCGTATACATCGAAGAATATTCAATAATTTTTAGATAAAAAGGTTCTTGTAAAATAAAATAAAAAGGTTATTGAAAATATTTTAAATATACAAGTGTTTAATTATTAAATCTCAAGCCGGGGGTTCTAAGATTATTCAAATGGACCAAAGATTTTAACATGAATAAGCAAAGGAGTACTCATGCTCAAGTGTGGATTCGTTTGATGGAATTGCCACAAGAGTACTGGATGGATAGGACATTAAGAGAAATTGCTAGTGTCGTGGGCACACCGCTCATTATTCATAATGCAACGTCCAAGAGACTTTATGGACACTATGCTCGCATCTTAGTCGATATGGATTTTTCTCGCAAGATGTTTTATGAAATTACGGTCGAAAGGGAAGGATACTCTTTTAATGTAGAGGTGGCCTACGAGTGGTTCCCTGACTTTTGTTCACACTGCCAAAACATTGGCCATGACATCACAGTTTGTAGATGGCTTTACCCCCGTCACGATAATAATGCTCACAAACAAGCAGTTGCACAGGGGAAAAAACCAGCACCAACAAAGAAACAGACATGGATTCCTACTACTGAAAACCCTTCCAGCATAGGGTCTTCTCTTGCATTCGCTTCCCCTCAACAAGATGTGACACCAGCAATGACAACAGAGGTGCCTCTGAAGGTGGGAAAAACACAAGAAGGGGGGGTTGAATTGTGTTTTCAAAAACGTTTCTTTCTTACGAAAAATAACAATGTTCTCAGGATACAGAGTCTGATAGAGTTCAGACTCTGATTAGAGTTCAGAGTCTTAGCAGCGGAATGTAGAACAGATGCAAGAAAGAAAGAAGACACAAGCAATTTTATACAGGTTCCTTCCACAAACCGGAAGTAGTCCTATCCCCCTTGCACTTCCAAGGAGAGTTTCACTAAAATGTAATATCAAATTACAAGTTGCTCAAACACACAAGTAAGAGACTTCCTTTGCTCAATCACACAAGAAAGAGACTTCAAATGCTCAAGCACACAAGCAAGAGACTTCAAAAACAATTACAGAGAATTGAAAAGAGTTTTGAATACTTGATATACAATCAGAGGTATTCACAAGACAAAACAAAACAGAACAGACTCTGTTTTTCTTAGACACTTAGAAATTCTAAAATGTAAGCTTTTGTAAGAATTATCTAAGTTGTTGATGAGCAATGTTTGCGACTTAGAGTATGAAAGAAGAGCTTAGTTCGCGTATATATTCAGTTATAAGTTCTTCAAGTCTTCATCTCTATTTATAGAGAACTTGAGAGACGTTGGAAACTGCCAGCTCATCACTTTTTCTATACTGAAGCTGATTTGACACCTTTGATCCTTTGCCTGATTTGAGGATTGTAATATGAAGTCAAATTCAAATCCATTCCAGCAAATATGGAAAAGTTTCTGCTTTAGTTGCTGTTATTCTTGTCGTGTATAGAAGACACTGTGCAGAGTTGGTGGTTGCAGGGACAGGCGTAGGCATAGTGGTTGTACTTTTCGTACGTTGTACTTTGTCAATGCTTTTCATTGTCTGAAGGATCTTTGCTTCTGATGAATCTGCCTCTGGAGACTATTAGCTTCTAATGAGTCTGCCTCTGAAGAACTTGCTTCTGATGACGTCATCTTCAGGAGCTCTTTCTTCAGACGCATTCTGACTCTGAATTTCCAGGAGCGCTTTCATTCAGATGTTCTTCAAGCTTCAGTCTAAATTTCCTTTGCTCTTTAATTCATTCAATCAGAACCTCTTGTAAATAAATCTTTGATAATGGTCCTGTTCACTTGAATAAATATTTAGCATATCCAATTGATAATTTTTAATACCTTGTTATCATCAAAACTTAAGTGGTATACTTGTGAAACACCCTTTTTTCCAACAGCCTCCACCTCCAGAACCAACATCAGAGGTGCCTCCACCGCCAGCACAGGTGCCTACACCCCCAACACCACACCATACAGCTAGGTCTGTCCCTGCGCATGTCCCCGTTCAGCAAGACATTACACTCACAGCAGAGGACGTCCAACAAGAGCCCGTAGAGGTAGATAATTCAGATGCACAACATGTGGCAGCCACAACCATGAGCACGCATGACACAGAGAATTTGGAGAAGACAAGTGATATACCTATTCAGGAAGCCACGGTAAACAATACTATTTTGTCGCAAGATTCTTTCAGTATGCAACTTAATAATGTTACAGATGAAATTGTTCGTACTGAAATTATTAATGATGAGCCAATTTTAATGTCGGTCCGGACTTTAGATGTCTCATCTATAGTGGCAGACCCTAATGCAAATATTGATATTTCGGATGAGTCTCTTGTTGATGTTGATGTAACCGAGATCAGCTTTCAAGAGGGTGTAGCGCAACACATTGTTACTAATATTCATAGTAGCGCTAGAATTCAACAAGATTTGGAACTATGGCGCCGTTTTAAAGAATATGATCAAAAATCCGCAGAGGAGCCTTTTCTCCCCGTGTTAACAAGAAAACAGAAGCAACACCTTAAAAAGACCAATTCTGGTAAGCCTACCACAACCCGCTCAACGGGTGATAACTCTACATCTAATCAATGATATTGCTGTATTGGATTGTTCGTGAGTTTGGTAATTCCGAAACCAAAAGCATGAGTTCTTGGTTGAACCTTTTGATTATTTTTAGTAGGTTTTTATGAGGACCGTTGTGGTTTACCTCGGATTAGATATCCGTAGGCAGTTGTTAATTTTTTCTGTTTCTTTTATTTGTCGTTTTTTCGTTTCTTTTTCTTTTTTTCTGAGGGTTTTGGTCTAGTCCCCCCTCTTGTATTTTTCCCCTTTTTTTTAATAAATTTTGAGATTGGCGGCATACGATAGGAGTTCATCGAGGTGCCAACCTAGTTGGGATGTCGTTGCTTCTCCTTGATGTCTTCCCTATCTCCTGGTTTACAAAAAAAATAAAAAATATTATATATAATTTATCAAATCCTTATGATCTTGTACGAGACTTTATTAAAAAACAATTTTTTCAAGATTGTATAAAAAGTATTATTAAAATATACAAATAAATTTGGTCAAAAAAAAAATACAAATAAATATTCTATAAGTATTACTTAGATAGTAAGACAAATTTTATTTCAAGAAAAAAAAAAAAACCAAATTCGACATTATTTCGCGAGTTGTAATCATCTGGA
This sequence comes from Medicago lupulina, assembly GCA_958299785.1. Lineage (NCBI taxonomy): Eukaryota > Viridiplantae > Streptophyta > Magnoliopsida > Fabales > Fabaceae > Medicago > Medicago lupulina. The sequence continues at coordinate 56,099,711 of OY283144.1, read as the reverse complement.
TTTGGAAGTATACGACTTTATGGTTTTAGTTTTGTTGATAAAATATGATTTTGTGTTTTTATTATATAGATAAAGAGAAATGACATTTGTACAGTTAATTATAATAATTTTTGTAGTAATTTTTTCTATTATACTCGCATTATGTTTTGATTTTTTCTCTATTTTTTTTTTGACAAGAACTTTGCCTCTAAATTGTTTTGGTTTTCGTGTCAATCATTACTTTTCTTTAAAAATTTGTATTTATTTCATAAATTGTCAAGTAAATGATTGTTCAAATAACATTTCTTATTGACAAAATATGTTTTGTTTGAACCTTTTAATTGCCGTGTGTACGAAAGAATATAGGGAGGAGTCGTTATCTTTGACACCCTATGATATCTTAAAATAACTAATCTATCATGATCAATGTGTAGAATTATTTTTTAGGGAATCAATGGTGTAGAATTATTTTATACAACCTTTATTGAAAATATGAAGCTTTTTTTTTTTAATTTTAATAAAATTGAATAAATAATTATATTAATTTAACCATATTAAAACAGGTGGCAATACCTTCCACCCTCAAAATACTTCAGTGGGGGTAGGGGGAAAGTAAGGGAAAACATAAGAAAATCTATTCTAGTGGTCCTGCATTTATGCTAGTTGTTTAGATCCTTGGGTGAAGAAAAAGGAGAGCTAGCTGGCAAATTTTAGGAACTAGTTTATCCTCTCAAGTCTCCAAGGAGACCTATGCTAAGAAAATTGGTGTTCACACATATGTAAAAGTTGAGAAACACGAGTAATTTACTTAAATATTTTTCGGTAATTAATTGTCGAGTTTCTTCAAAACCGGAGGAAAATCTCGGCAGTTAACTGTCAATGTTTTGTTATAACAACATAACTGACATAGGAGTTTCCAAAACTCCATTGTTACGTTTTTTATTATCCTAGGTGCGATTTTCTGCCATTCTAAGTCAATTTCAAGCACAAAAACAAGTAAGTTATTTGAATCTTATTGCATTGTTGTTTTGTGGTTAAATTGTTTGTTTTTTCCTTGACATTATGGTGCTATTGAATAAAAATCGCGTTTTGAATAATTTCAATTAAAGTCCCGTTTTGTATTTTGAATAATTGCGTATTTGAATAAAAACTAATTAAATTTAACGTGAATTCAAATAATTAAAATTGCGTATTCGAATAAAAACTAATTAAATCTATCGTGAATTCAAATAATTAAAATTCCGTAATGAATAAATAAATTCGAAAAGTGAATAAATAAGATAATTATCACATTACATTACATTCCGAAATGTACCTTCCAACTACAACAATTATCTTACCTCTAAATGGGGTAAACTCAAACCAGCCAAACAACAGGACTCAAGCATTCGCCCGACATTCAAGCTTTTCCTTTGAAAAGAATAAATTTTTGTTAGGCTTGGTTTAGATGATGGTATCCAAGTGCCACCGAAATGAGGTACATTTCTTGACACTTCAATACCGTCATCTAAACCAGTCTAACAAGAATTTAATCTTTTCAAAGGAAAAACATGAATGTCGGACGAATGCTGAGGACTTGTCGTTTGGCTAGTTTGAATTACCCCATCTAGAGGAAGACAATTGTTGTAGTTAGAAGGTGCATTCCCTACCTAATGAAGATCTTCTGGCGGAATCAGACTCTTGATAATATATTTAGTTGATCTCAGCAATGTTACCCGCATATCGATCCACTGGAACATGTTGTGCTCCCAAAACATACTCTTCACGTTTTCGTCGTTCTTTAATTCCACCCAATTGAATGATACTCTCCACTCGTCGAGTTAGACGTTTATACCGAACTAATTCCACCCTCCTTGTGTCTCTGGGGTTGACTCCTTGGTTGAATTCATTCAGTTGATCCTTGAGACCTCTTAACGTTACACAAAGGCACCAAACCTCCAACCTTTTTAAAGAGTTTTATCGTTCATGAAAGTTTAACCTAACATAAAATATTAGTCTCTAAAGTTGTGTGCAAAGCCAAATGATATCCAGATTATATAGAAAACAATAGCTTTTAAAAGTTTAATTATAAAATATCAAATAATCCTCAACGTATCACTTAAAAAAATTGAAAATACTTCGATTCTATGCTAAAATAAGCTACAATTTACAATTTCTTAAATTCTCTTTGAATTTATTTTAGTTATAAGGATCAAACTAGCATTGTCCAAATTTAAGGATCAAATTGATGATTCCTTCATTATGTAGATTTGTAAGTGCACACGAGACATGAATATGACAAGAGTATCCATTATCCACTAATTATGAGTTCATTGTGTGTGGTTATATTCTAGTTTTGGACTTCTTTTTCAATCACATCCTTTGCAAAAAGGAGATTCCTCTTGTGATGTTCATGTTTGGAGAAATTGTGAATTACCTAGAGCATGCATTGATTCTTCTGCAGTAAACCAAATCATGTAAAACAAAGAAATCCACAAATTCCTTTATCATAAGGATATAAAGTAAGCATCTCAAGAGTGAAGAGCTTATACTTGGTAAAAGATCTTTACCATCACTAGCAAGTATTTTCACATATAAAATTTATATGTACATCAACTCAAACACAACAAGCTAAACACAAATAAAAACACCTATTCATAGTGTTACACAAAAAGAGACAAAATTAGTTCCCCTTTATTGTGCTGAGACTACCAACCAAATGCACATTGGTGAGAAAGATGGTCACTGTCCCAAGAGAAGAAGTGACTAAACTCAATTCTCAAACACAATACAAAAAGGATTATTTCTTATTTAAGAGTTCTCATGGAAATTAAGTGATCTAGCTAAAGCTGCAGGATTAGCCATCAACATTGGAGATGTTTGAACATGGTTTTTACCATCTTTCTTTGATTGAAAAGCCTTAATCATACCACCCCTACTCAAACCTTCATTCTTAATTCCAAGTGTTTCCCAAATAGAACTCTTTGCAGCATCACTTGGATCATCAATTCTCAATGTTTTAGGAACCAAAACACACCCATTTCTTTGTTTTGGTGATTCTTCTGTTTGCAAATGGTCTTGTTTAGGAATTTCGTCGTCGTTGTTGTCATCATCCCTCGAGTGTTTCCCGAGCGTTGGAGATTTCGGACTAGACCTTGGAGTTGTCGCGGGAGTATGAGCCGGAAACCAAGGAACATTCCAAAAAGGAGCAGGGTAAAATGACATGGGAAATCCTGGAGGACACAAAGTTTGCGGCGAGGGAATTGTGCCGGAACTCCAAGTATAAGGCCAAGGAACACTAGTCATACATGGAACTTGAGGAATGAAACCATTATTTTGCTGTGGCAATGATTCTTGTGACATGTTTTTACCACTTTCCTCCATAGATTTTGAAACTGTAACAGAAGATGCACTTGAAAAATGATCACCATTATTTCGTGTGTCGTTAAGAACCTTTTTCTCCACTGGATTGAGATCATTTGACATTGAATCATAGATATGTGGATGATCCAACCCAAAGCTGAGAACTCTACCATTGGTTTTCAAATTTTGAAGATGATGAGTTGCGTTAGGGGAAATAATTCTCGCTGCATCAAGAGCCTCAGAGATGGTGATGTGGCGATAATGTGACGAAGAATTGTTCTTATTTTTTCTTCTCCCTGCACCGACCGGAACATTTCTCATGGTTCCTCCAGCAGTCCAATATCTTTGACACGCCTTGCAAAAATAGCGCGGCTGATTGATGTTATAGTTGTTATAGTAACAGAATTTTGTGTCCGCGCTGTTGCAACGTGGACACGGGAGTAATTTGTCTGGTTTCTTTAGTGTTTTCTCTTGAGTGCTGTTGTTGTTTGCCGTTGTTTCACTTTGTTCGTTTTCGGATTTTGAACTTTCTTCATCTATGGAAGGTGTTTTTGGGTTCTGAATACCCTCCGGTAATGTTGCTGCTGAATTGTTGTTGATCTCTGCAGCATCTGGTGGAGGATCAGCTTCTTTCTTTTTCTCAGCATCTTTATCTGCTTCAAGATCCTATTAATTTGACACAATGTTTTCATTAAAGATTAATGATGAACATGAGACATGGCACCACACTAACACGTTGACACCACTAACTATTTGAGACAATATATGTGATTTAATGTAACTATTGTATGTGTCATTGTGGTGCCAGTGTCAGACACCTAACATGTTTTCAAATTTGAAGTATTAGTCCTGCATATCCAAGAGCATAAGTACATAATTCGCATTTTTATTAATTCAAATTAGATTATAACTTAAACAAGAAGAAGATCAAGAAAAGGTTGATGAAATTTAACATCCTTATAAAATAAAATTAAATTAAAAGGGGTATGGTGAGAAAACTATTACACACTGAAACTTTTTACAGTATACCAAAGTATGAATAATTTAGATTTAGTAACTCATGAGTTAGGTTAATAATTTCTGTGTGAGGGATATAAACATAAACTAGATATTCAGACTAAGTAAAAGTATAAATGAGATTATAAATAAAAAGACTTAAGTAGAAGTAGAACTTTTCTACCGTATACTTCTCATAGGAAGGTCTAGTCAATTTATTTTACTTCATTTGTCTCATAATACTTGACACAGTTGACCTTCTTATGCATATCTTGAATAATATATTAAAAAAAATTATGAAAATTTAATATTTTGAAAATACTTATCGAGACGATTTTAAAGACATCTTATATGATATTATTTGTCTTTGTATATTAGTAGAAGAATATGATCAAAGTAAGTTAAGTCAAAATTTCATATTTTTAAATAGGTCATCCATTGCAAGATGAAGCGAGTAATGCAAAACAAATACCCTGTTGTCTCACTATATTTGACTGAAATTGTTTGGCGTATGGTTTTAATCGGTAATTAATTGAAAAAGAAAATTAACCAAAACATTAAAAATAAATCAAAAACTTTATTTCAAGTCCTTACCAACTTCTGTAAAAATTTAAAGAAAAAAAATTAATCAACTCTGTTTACAAAACTCTCTGTTTCGGAAGCAAGTAAGAAAATTGAACTAGAAAACACGATACAATTTTTTTAATCAAAATTAAACTTGTAAAAATTGAAAATTCCCTAAAAATCTAAATACTACTACAAAGATTTTCAAAAAGGGGTAAATTTCAGAACATGAAAAAATTAAAACATATAGAAAAAATTGTAAAAAAGATAAAGAAAAACCAATCCATTACCTCATGCTCAAATTTATTTAATTTTGACATCAAAACGAGATAAAGCACAAAAATTTATTTAATTTTGACATCAAATATATCTCTCTAATCACATAAAGATCTTTAGTGTCTATAATTGTGCGACATAGCATACTTTAATCTATCAAAAAAGTTGTACCTTCTCTATTTCTTCTTCTTCATCTTCATTTTCAGACTCACTATAATATCCATCTCTTTCTTCTTCAACATCCATCGTCGCCGCCGGCGAAACATTTTCCTCACCAGCAATCATAAGACCTTCACCTTCCCCAGGAAAAAGAATCTTCTTCCCAAAGAGCTTAATTTCAGGGTCCTTAGTTTCAATCATTTTTTCTTAAGATCCAAACATACACAAAGAAACAAAAACAAAGGGAAGTTAAAAAAAACGCGCGAGACAGTTATTAGTTAAGGTTTATGTTTGGTTTGTAGAAAGATGTTTTAGACAGACAGTGTTTCGGTTTTTTCGAGGAAAAATGTTGCAATGAAATGAGTGCACGACGAATTGGATTTTGATCCGTTTAAGCTAAAAGCTGCGTGACACGTCAGCATTGAGCTTTGATTCTTGGCCACAAGTTTTTGTGGCTTGTAATTGATTTTCTTTTTCAAACGTTTTTTTTCTTCAGGATTCTCTAAGTTGAATATAACTTTTCGTGTACCCTACTTGTGGGAACGCCACGTCAACTTTTGTTTTTTTTTTGTTTTTCTACTGGTGTTTAGTGGAATTTTGGGTAACGTGGTGGAAGTTGATTGGTTGTGAATGACAGCGTCCAAGGAGACAATGCTGATAGGTTTTTTTTACCATAAAAATAGGAAAAAGAGGGGTATAAATAGAAATAGTGAAAGTGTATGATAGATGTGATATTTTTGTGATGTTATAGGAAGAGAGATTAGAAGAAAATGAAATGTCGGAAAGGATTTAGAAGATCTAAAATTGTATAAATATTATTACTCTAATAAATTTTCACATACAAAAAAGTTAATATGTTGGTTCTCTAATATAAAATAAGTTCGTGAATTTATTATTATTATTCATTTTTATACTTGAATTTTTGAAATAGTCAATCGTTGTTCGATTTACTTGACGTTTATCGACTAAGACTCTGTGTGAAGTTTAGTCGTCAGACATGGTGATGCACAAGATTAAAAGTTTATATGTCAATCTATGTCACCATCTTTCATCAATCTTCACCATTTTTCCTAATATTTTTTATGATGTCAATTTCATTATCAAATTGACCCCAGTTAAATTTGACTATCAGATTAGTCACTACATATATGGGAGTTGACATTGACGAACACTTAAAGTCGGAATTAAGTGAATAAGAGAGCTTCATAACATCTGTTCATAATTTAAGTGATAAGGTTCAAATGATAAACAATAAAAATCCTTTAAACCTATGACTATATGATTTTGATTTCCAACTCATGCGTACATATAAAAGCTCACTATTTAACAAAAGCAAGTACATATAAATGTTTACTATGTAACATAAGCAAATCTTAAATATATTATAGATTTATGAAATTAATAGTCTCCAAGTTTCGCGTGAGTAACAACATATTTACAACTAATTAAAACAAAAGTTCGAATACTGTTTAAAGATCGAGTTAACAATGATGACATTCTCTGGCGAAACAATGGGGTTTACATGCACGTCGTAGTAAGAGTTTTCAAGAGTCGTCATAGGTGCAAAGTACATATCGTACCTGTTATGAGGATGTGATCTCGGTTTATAGACATTTTGTACAATGATTTTAATTTCAAACCTTTATCTTAGAGTTGACCAAAGATTTAGGCCTTCCATAGGCAAAATCGAGATTGGACACTTGTATTAGGTGAAAATAGTTTCCACCTAAATCAGCATTGTTTTTCGATACATGATTCTGACCTGATAGTATTACGAAGTGTAAGAGGTCATTATTATGGTATCTTCAACTATATACCGAAGCCAATATATATATATATATATATAGTGTATCAAGTGAGAGGAGTAGTTATTGTGAGAGATGAGAGGCTTCAATTTCAACCATTGGATCAAAATGTATGGCTGAGATTAAAACCCCCAATTTAGAATGGCACATGTTCCCCCTCTCTTTTTCTGCTGCTTCATCTCTTCCCTGCTCTCTTTCAAAATCTCTTTCTCCTACCTCTCCAAAATTCCATGGAATAAAAGCATCATCCTTCATCGAAGCTTAAAATTTTCGGCAATAATTAACAAACAATTTGTCAATTTATATGACATCCAAATTGTCTGAGTATTTAAATCACCGTAAAATTAGCAGTACCCTAAAATTCATATTGATACTATCATTATTCAATTTCTATGAAAACCCAAAATTAAGCAAACAAAGTTAACCAATAAAACCCAGAAGAATAGAATGAAATTAAGCTTGCGAATAAATGTGAAAACCCATCAGACCTTTAATTCCAATATCCATTTTGATTCAGATCTTACGATTAATTTCGTTTCTCATGCAAAAGTGAGCAGGTCATCTAAGTAGATTAGATTCTCATAGTTTGTTCTAATAGTAGTTAAATTCATATACAATTAACAATTTAAGAAAAAACCCACTAGTTATCAAGAACAAAAAACTTGGATTTTGAGTTTTGTTATAATAAATTTCAATTAATTTCTAGAAAAGACCATGAACCATAACAGAGAGAGAAAGGCAACGAAGAACAATGGAAGGAGAAAGGTTTCAACAGGAAGAGAGAGAAAGGCGCAAGAAGAACGATCGAAGGGGGTTCGTTTGTCGGACGTAGCATTGAAGACTCGAGTGAAGAGTTCGAAGGAATGCACGGGTAATTCAAGGATCCGAAGGTTCAAGAAGCACCAAATTCAAGGGTTACTTGAAGTTTGCGGGAGTGTTTTACATAGGAGTTGAAGAATTAGGGATTTAATTTGAAGGAACTCTTGTAAACATTGTAACCAACATTTGTTACTTAGTGGATGACCTTGGTGAAGGCGTATTTCATCAAGTAGAGTAGACTTAGCCCTTAGCGATGACGAAAAAGGGTGAACTACAATAAACTCTAGTGTTCTCTTTCTCTTTCCCTATCCTTTTATTATTTGATATTGCTTGTGTTTAATTGAATAATTGATAGGTTAATTGCTAGTATTGATCTAAGTTGTTTTTCATTGAAAATTAACCTAATTCATTGAGTTAGGTTTGACATAATTTGCTTAAATCAATTGAGTGCTAAGTCTATTCAATTCTTCAATCACACTTGCATTGTGTTTTGATTTGTTAGCATAATATTTTTGTTCTCATAGGTTTGGTTTGAAATTGTGTATTGTTTTGTAATTTGTTCAAGGATCATTAATAATTGATTGTGTAAAAATATTTGTATCATGAATCTCTCAATTCTAAGATAAAATCTTATTCCACATATATTTGATTCTTATTGATTCATTGTTTGTGATTATTCAAGCAAATTCCCAATAGTCAATTTCATTAAAATCCAATTTCATCAAATCTCCAAAAAGTTTTTCAAAATGTTATTCACCCCACCTCTAGCTTGGTTTTCGTCTAGCCATATAGACCAACAAGTGGTATCATAGAGCTTGATCTCTTCTTACGGCTAACTACCGGGAGAGTTGATCCATATGGCTAGTAAGGAGCCCAAAGGGGATTATAATAGAGCACCTATTTTCGACGGAGAAAATTATGACTATTGGAAAGAATGCATGAATATTCACATCCAATCTGTGAATATGGACGTGTGGGACGCCGTGGCCAACAGGCGGTTTCAACCGCAAGTTGTTGTCGACGGTGTAGCACAAGATAAGCCAAGATCCGATTGGAGTGATGATGACAAAAAGAAGGTCGAATACGATTTGAAGGCACACAATATTTTCATCTCCTCTCTTGGGGTTAATGAGTATCATCCCGCCTCTCATTATAAGACCTCTAAAGATATGTGGGATGCATTGGAAACCCTTCACGAAGGGATCGATGACGTAAAGCAATAAAAAATTAATACCGTTGTGCAACAATATGAGCTTTTTTGCATGGAAGATGGTGAAACCATCCCCTCCATGCAAATGAGATTTACTCATATTGTAAACAAGTTAAAAAACCTTGGTAAAACAATTTCAAACCAAGATTGCACTAATAAAATTTTGAGATGTAAGACAAAGGAATGGCATCCCAAAGTTACCGCCATCAAGGAATCACAAAATCTCAATGCTCTTAGTATGATCACAGTCTTTGGCAAATTAAAGGAACACGTGCATGAGATCAATCACTTCAAGTTAAGTGAGTATAACTCTAATAAGAAGGAATGGAAGTTCGTTGTTTTAAACACCACCTCGTTCGTATCTACCTCTTCAATTCAAAATGATGATGAGTCTGATGATGATGCTATAAATGAAGATGGGATAAGCTTGTTTGTAAGACGGTACAACCGTTACATTAAAAGAAATGGGTTGAAGCACAATAACACGATTCTAGTGAACTTTAGGAAGGCCTCAATAAAAGGAAAAGAATCGGATAATGATGAGAAAATTGTTAGTTGTTATGGTTGCGGAAAAGTAGGTCACTACAAAAATGAAAGCCAAGAACTTGCTAAAGAAAGAGGAAGATCCAGATTCAATCGAAACTCAAGAGGAAGAAAGGCCTACATTGTTTGGGAAGAAGATGAAGTTACCTCCAATAATAGTGACAATGAAAACAAGGATGAAGACGACCGATGCTTCATGGGTCAAATGAAGAAAGCTAAAAATGAGGTAATCTTCTCGGACTCCGACTCTGATTCTTACTCCGACTTTAAACCCGCTTATAAGGACTTACAAGATTCTATTAAAGAAATGCATGCCGAATCTCTAAATTCCTTTGTAAAGTTAATTGCTCAAAAGAAAACTATTTTGAAATTAGAATCCGAAATTTCTAAACTTAAAGAAGCCTTTGAAAGCTTAAGAGATGAGCATGCATCACTTGTTAATGATAAAATTGTAAGTCTCTCAATAGAGTCACCTAAACAAGATCTACCAAAATATGAAACTAAGTGGATGGATTTTTCTATTTGTGAAATTTTCCCTAGCTTGCATGAAGAGATTAAGTCTCTAAATAAGAAACTAGAGCAAGTTTACAAAGGAACTATGACCTGTGTTATGAACTCAAAAGATGAAAGAGCTTCATTTAAAAGACCTTATACAAAATATTCTTATGTTAAGAAGAGTCAAAGAAAAGCTCATATTCCTACTATAAGGTGTCATTATTGTGGTATAAGTGGACACACCACACCTCATTGCCACATTAGGAGATTTGAAGTTCCTAAAGGGATAATGATGTGGGTGCCTAAAGTCTATTGTTGTGAAACTCATCCCAAGGCTCCAACTTGTGTTGGGAGCCATAGAAATCCTAATTGATTTGTGAAATATGTGTCTTACAACCTCAAAGGAATCCTTCCTTCTAGGTTGCCCAAGGCACTAAAACTAAGGTGTGCACTTTCTTTACTTTTTTACTCTTTAGCACATCCTTAATTCACAAATCAACTATGGAATTCCGTGTTTTTATCTTACTTCCAAAACAATTGGGAAAGGTTTGTTTGTTATAGTGTGTGTAGATTTGATGATGAATGAAGATAGTCAAGGATGATGCTCCATAATAAGCTCCTTAATTCTTAAGGACATCATGAGCAAAAGTTGATGAAGACGTATTCAAGGACTTTAAATACCTAACCTCTCCATAGTCTTATCATGTTGGTTTATCACGAGTGACCTCTCAATCATCATTATCAGTGTAGCACTCTAGCAAGGGAGTAAGTTTATTTTGATCTCTCCTTGAGAATCTCCTCCTTCCATTCTCTATATGTTTGTTATATCTCTCATGTTTTAATTACGTTTGTTTTTCATGAGAAGTCGTTCGTTGATCTTCTTTCATCCTTTTTGCAAGCTATTTTATTTTTCTATGCCTTGTCTTGCATGCTTGCTTGTATTTCAATTGCGGTTGTTTACATGCTATTTGTTTTGGGGATGTTCACTAAATCTTGTTTGTTCAAATGTACACAAATAAATTGCTTGGTACCTCTTTTTTTCTTATGTTGGGCATGTGTCTTGTTAAAAGCACCAACTCTCTTTGACATTGTTAAAGTGGGAGTTTATCTCATCATGATTGTTGTCTCGTGCATGAAATTTGGTTGTCATGTTTATGCGCATGTTTATGGTTATTGATATCCATGCTTGTTGTTATCTTTATTGTTGATTTTATGCATGTTCATTGGTATCTATGCATGTTTATGTCGGCTTGTAGTCAATTGCGATTGCCTACTTACTTGTTTCTATTATTTCCTATTTTACTCCACTTTGGTTACTATCCCTTTTTGACGTTGTCAAAGGGGGAGATAATGTTGATATATTTCTTCATACACGTGACTATATATTGCCATATTTGTTTGCTCGTGTTGGTACGTTTCTTGTATGCTATGTTTCAGGGGAAGATATTAGTCCACATCATCAACATGTGTTTGATGTAACGTCCACTTTAGATTATTTTAATTATTTGATTTATTTGAGGAGTCTATATATATATATATATATATATATATATATATATATATATATATATCATGAGATGTGGAGGATTAAGATTTATGTGATTTTTAGTGATTTTATATGATGTGGTGACTTATTTTATTGTTTAATAAAATAAGATTTGAAAATAAAATAAATATAAAGATGTGGGGTAGTTTTGAGATTTTAGAGAGTTATGTGGGAGAAAGAGTAAATAAGATAAGATTTGATAGGAATATAAATAAGGAAATTAGGTTTAGAGTTGTCAGTACGTACAATTCAGTTTTTAGGAGAAAAAGGGAGAAAAGGCAAGAGACCAAGAGAGCTGCGATTTACCGCTTTACTAAGGTAAGGGTGAGCCTAGCATACAATTCTATTAATCTGTAATTCATATGATTATAATCGACAAATGTAGGAATGATTTTAGAGAATTGGAGAATTAGGTTAATCTTGATGAATGGATGATTAGATGATGAAAAACTGTAGAACTGATGTAGAAATTGATTACAGAACTTAGAATAACCTTAATGCTTATGTTTCAGTCGAATTTGGGGTTAATCATGGTGAAAATTGGGATTTTGGGTGAAAAAGTTCGTAATCCCGTACCTGTTCTGTCACCGTTTTGCCAGGCGAGAATCGTAGCTCGCCACGATGAACATCCCCTCATCGCTCGCCAGGCGAGCAACCCAGCTCGCCATAGCGAGAGACACGTGACGCTTCGCCAGGCGAGCAATCCAACTCGCCATGGCGAGGGACATGTAGTGACTTCGCCAGGCGAGCAATAGAGCTCGCCATAGCGAGCTATGCTGTGACAGAATGTCACGTTTTTTTTGTTTGCGATCTGTTTTGCACAAGACCTTGAGAGTTGAACCTTGGGTAGTATTGGAAGTTAACTATAATATAATTGATGATTTGTAAAGATGCTTGTGATGATTTAATGATTGTTGCTATTGATTAGCGAATCATATATGCATTATGTGAAATATTTGTGAAGTTTATGCGATGTTTGAGATGATGTTTGCAGTTGATAATGTTATATCCTGTGACTAATGATTGCTGCCATGTTGTTGTTATTATTTAATTAAGCTGTATGAGTCGATCTATGATGTGAGATGTTGTCCAATTGTTGGAGTCATATAAGATGTGTCATGATGTCTAAGACGTAAGAGATTGAGTCTCATGCATACTCATTCAGAGATGAGGGCTTATGCCCTAGAGTTTTAACTCAACAACGACGAGGGCTCATGCCCTGGAGCTTTTGCTCAATAGCGACGAGGGCTCATGCCTTGGGAGTATATTTATGCTCAAAGCGACGAGGGCTTATGCCCTCGATTGGTACCACCTGCATATAAGATGTCTAAGATGATTAAGATGTTCGAGTTGCATAGTCAAGTGAAGTTGCATTGTCGAGTCCGGTTGTTTAAGATGTTTATGATGATGGTTTATGACGTTCCTTATGATGCTAAATGATGTTTGTTGTGACGTGTTTATGTGATGATTTGTTTTTAACTATAATTGTTGAATTATATGTTTAATATTATTGTTTTGTGAATCTCACCCCTTCTGCTTGAAAATGTTGCTCTTCGTATGGGTAACTTGCAGGTAATCAAGAATAGGTGCAGCCTTTTGAGGACTTCCCTTGGTTGTGTCTAGGTGCTCTGATACGTAACGGGATGGGGAACCTTGCTTATGTTTTCTCTATTCCTTGCGTATTACTTTTATGATTTTCATGACTATGATTTAGTATTTGGAATTGAAGGAAAATCGAATTCGTACAGAATAAAGCAGCGGATAAAATTTCGATTTTCTTTCCTTGGATCATTACGAATTTCAAACATGAATCAGTGATTCGATTGTTACCTCGAAAATGTGGAGTCTGGAAACTGGTTACTGGAACTGGAATCTCGATCACAGCAAAGCAAGCAGCAAAGCCTCTAGCAAGTCCACACGAACAGTGCTCTTCCAAAACTCGGTGCTAGCCAAGGAATCAGAAGTGCAGAGAAGAAAGGTTGCTCCAAAAACGTTACCAAAAACTTCAGCACTAGGGTTCTATTTATAGAACTTCTAGTGTGCTCTGCAAGTCAGAAGTCACTATTGGGCTTCAGTAAGCCTAATAACGAGTTTAGTAATTTTGCTAACTAATTAGCGTTCTTTACTAAAAGCACCCCTTATATAAGTCGTACTTATATATTTCTCTTTTGACTGTTCTTTGTGTGTGACCCTATAGGTTCTAGTCACGTTGGCAATAATATTAAATCTAATATTTAATACTATAAACAATGAGCGGTATCTAGCAACACATCATTGCTACCCAAGTGACAAGAATGTCAAGTGATCTGACGAAACCTTTCCATGATAATACTCATGTGTACACTTACTCCTTTGTCTCGATATCTTCATTGATCCCAAGGCATAGATATTGTCACCCTTGTATAGATCAATGTTTATATTTCTTGATTCCAAAATATACTGAATAACGAATAAGTGCAATATCTTATATTGACTTAGTTCGGCATGGCCATGCAGTTTTACAGTCATATTTTATCAAGAGACCTAAAGATATATCTCCTGTTTATGAGGAGGGACAAATCCCATCTAGGACACTCATGCCCCTCAGCATGATTCATCAAGTACCCATCAACCAACGTTATGGTTATCCTTTTACAGACAACGTTAGAATGGCAATAAAGCACTTGAGTCCACATCTAGGGAACATAGTGGTTTCAGGTCTAAGAGCGATATACACTATTATCATTGTGAGAATATCTTATGACAATTTCATAACTTACTATGTAGTATTCTCACGGTGGGTCAATCCAGTATAAATATTACTCCTAATATTTATACCTATGTATATATACTTAATATCTCATATCTATGACCCATGAGATGCGGTCATCAGTCTACATACATAATAGTCTCAATGCTTTATTATTATCCTCTATTCATATTAAAGCTTTGACTACGGATACATTTAAGAATAGCGTTCTTTATGATAATGTAATCTCATGATTAAGTCACACTTAATATATTATTACACGAACAATCTATTCTAAGGACTTTATTAATGTTATCTAAATATAATAAAGAGTGCCATATATTATTCAATAATAAAAGTCATGATACATAAGTCAAGTATAACATAAACAATTGGCCTCTAGGGCTTATATCAACAGGAATTTTATGAGACATTTTGATGAGGCCTTCGTGCCAGAGACTATTATGTAATTGATTTTATTCCGCTGCGAAGTTTTGAAATATTGCTATGACTACTTTTTGAAGAATAAATCATTATTTATTCATATTTGAGATGTTTGTGAAATGTGACGTTTCGTTATGTGGTTACTCTGATTATTTATTTTTGAGAAATTTTTATTTTGGGAAAACGGGGTGTTACATCAAGTGAAGTTGCATTGTCGAGTCCAGTTGTTTAAGATGTTTATGATGATGGTTTATGACGTTCCTTATGATGCTAAATGATGTTTGTTGTGACGTGTTTATGTGATGATTTGTTGTTAACTATAATTGTTGAATTATATGTTTAATATTATTGTTTTGTGAATCTCACCCCTTCTGCTTGAAAATGTTGCTCTTCGTATGGGTAACTTGCAGGTAATCAAGAATAGGTGCAGTCTTTTGAGGACTTCCCTTGGTTGTGTCTAGGTGCTCTGATACGTAACGGGATGGGGAACCTTGCTTATGTTTTCTCTATTCCTTGTGTAACGCCCGCTTTGAACTATTTTATTTATTTAATTATTTGATTGAGTTTAGAATCTTTTTAAATATTTTATTTGATTTATGGTGATGTGTGTTATTTTTGTGTTATATGTTGGTGTTTTAGTAGCATATTATATTATAATATATATGTTATTTGGTGTAGAGATATTATGTTAATTGGTGTGAAAATATATTTGTTATGTGGTGTAGAAATACTATGTTATTTGTTAGAAAAATATATGTGTTATTTGGTGTAGAAATATATATGTTATTTTGTGTAAAAATATATTGTGTTATTTGTTATAGAAATATGTTTGTTATGTAGAGATATATTCGTTATTTGGTTTGAAAATATATTTGTTATTTGTGTAGAAATATATATATTATCTACTGTAGAAATATATTTGTTTTAGAAATAATAAGATATGATGATATAATATAATATATATTTTGATGATGTGTGCTTTTATGTATTTTTAGTATTATCTTATTTGATTTATAATATAATATATTTAATTAAATATGGGTTGTTACATAATTTTAGAGAATTTGAGGGAAGGAGTAGAAATAAGATAAGATGAGTAAGAGAATATAAAGAAGAGAATTAGGGTTAGAATTATTTAGTACGTGATATAACTTTTGAAGAAACCTAGAGAAAAAGAGAGGAGGCGCGAGGGAGAGGAGAAAAACCTAACTTTTGATATATATATACACACACTTCCTCATAACACCCAATTTTTTTGAATCATTTGCATATATTCTCTCTAGGTCTCAAAAACTCATTGCTCAAGCATTCTTCAAGATTAAACACTTTTTCTTAGAATCGCTTTGTCTTTGAGTGTGTAGATTCTCTAGGGTTCTAGTAGGGATTGTAAGTTGGTTCTCTCTAGAAGATTGATTGGGCTTAATCAAGGCTTCAAAGGAAGTGAATAATCTCATTCCACCTCCAAAGAACTTGGGGGGTCTTTCTAACCGTTCTTGGAATCGAAGGGGGTTTGCTTGCCGGACGTAGTATTGAAGACTCGAGTGAAGAGTTCGAAGGAATGCACGGGTACTTCAAGGATCCTAAGGTTTAAGAAGCACCAAATGCATGGGTTACTTGAAGTTTGGGTGAGTTTTTTACATAGGAGTTGAAGAATTAGGGATTTAATTTGAAGGAACTCTTGTAAACATTGTAATCAACATTTGTTACTTAGTGGATGACCTTGGTGAAGGCGTATTTCATCAAGTAGAGTAGACGTAGACCTTAGCGAGGAAAAAAAGGGTGAACTACTAAAAACTCTGGTGTTCTCTTTCTCTTTCCCTATCCTTTTACTATTTGATATTGCTTGTGTTTAATTGAATAATTGATAGGTTAATTGCTAGTATTGATCTAAGTTGTTTTTCATTGAAAATTAACCTAATTCATATAGTTAGGTTTCACATAATTTGCTTAGATCAATTGATTGCTAAGTCTATTCAATTCTTCAATCACACTTGCATTGTGTTTTGATTTGTTAGCATAATATTTTTGTTCTCATAGGTTTGGTTTGAAATTGTGTATTGTTTTGTAATTTGTTCAAGGATCATTAATAATTCATTGTGTAAAAAGATTTGTATCGTGAATCTCTCAATTCTAAGATAGAAGTTTATTCCACATATATTTGATTCTTATTGATTCATTGTTTGTGATTGTTCAAGCAAATTCCCAATAGTCTATTTCATTAAAATCCAATTTTATCAAATCTCCAAAAAGTTTTTCAAAAAGCTATTCACCCCCCTCTAGCTTGGTTTTCATCTAGCCATATAGACCAACAAGTGGTATCATAGAGCTTGATCTCTTCTTACGGCTAACTGCCGAAAGAGTTGATCAATATGGCTAGTAAGAAGCCCAAGGGGGATTATAATAGAGCACCTATTTTCGACGGAGAAAATTATGACTATTGGAAAGAATGCATGAGGATTCACATCCAATCGGTGGATTATAATAGAGCACCTATTTTCTCTTCTTATCCTTACTTTGAGAACCGAGCCTCCAATTTCTTAGGAACGGCCCTGACTATAATGATGAGTAACTTTACAAAAAAGATATCAAATGGGTTACAAGAACTAGTCTCCCGCCTAATTCTACCCAAAGTCTCAATCTCTTCCCGTGACCAAGAGACTCAATCCTAGTAGTGTTCCCCAAGATGAATCAACCTAACCCTAGTGTTTGTTGCCAAGAGTAAACTCTATACAAACCCTAGATTTCTTGTTGACTTCTAAACCCTTGTTCTCATCCCCCTCTATCTCTCTCTCTCTCTCTCTCTCAAGGTTTAAATCTGATACAAGGTCTATATTTATAGTAAAAGCAATCCCTCAAAAAACTGAAACAAATCTGAGCCTGAAAATATGTTTATGTTTTATTCCTCCTGCGCAAAATCGGCCACCGAAAAATGTCGAATGGAAAGGCTAAAAAACATAGCCAAATTCAGCCACCGGATAGAACTATACAACCACCGAATTTGACAGCATCAAAAACTCCAATTTTTAGTCACTTTCACAACAATCTCCACCTTGACTCTAAATTAGTGATGATGTCAATTTAACATCAACCACCTTGCTGCTCTTTCCCTTGCTTTCCACTACACCAAGTAGCTCCACAAGTTTCCTCCTTACCTCTTCAACCATCAAAATGCCTTCCGCCTTCTTGAAGATACTTGCATCCAACTACAGTAGAAATTTTAGGTAGTTCCACAAGTCTACACCTTAACCTCTTCAGCCATCGGAATGTCTTCCGCCTTCTCAAAGATCCTTGCATCCAAACTACACTAGGAATTTTAGTAGTTCTACAAGACTACACCATACCTCTTCAATACGGAACATTTCTCGCTTCCTTGAAGATCTCCTTGCATCCAATCACCCTTGGTCTTTTAGGGTAATCCCACAAGGCATGCTATACATTCTTCAACCTCTATAATGCCTTCCGTCTTCATGAAGAATTCCCTTGCTCACAACTAAAGCATAACACCTGTCATACCCCATTTTTTGACCGTTTTGTTTTCCTTTTTACTCGTCATTTAAATTCGTTTTACTGGGTTATTTTCTCAAATTTCTACATTTTTATTTCACAGTATTTTATCAGTTTTTTCTCAACATTCTACATATCTATATATTAGCATTTTATCTGTACGCTTTGCAAACATTTTACTCGTCTTTTCACAAATTTGTGTCCATATAAATCTTTTTTTATCTATTCATTTTACAGCGTTTCACTACTATTTTCTCATTTTTACTCGCTTTTGTAGACTGAGAAGTCTCGTCGTTTCAGACGAAATTTCGGCAGAGAGGTTACTTTGAAGTACCTCATTTGGTTCCGAAGGGACAGTTTTAAGTTTTTTATTTACTTATTTATTTCTCTTTTATCCTTTTTTAGTTTGTTTTATTTAAAAGTTTTTATTTATTCTATTTTATTATTTATCATTTTTATTTTATTATTCACTTCTTTTTTACTTTAATTTTCGTTTTTTATTTATTTAATATTTTTTGGTCCAAATTTTGGTCTTTGTCCACGTGTCAGTCCAAGATTGGTCCATATTTTTGTTGTCTTTTGCATCAGAGGCCCAGGGGCATTTTGGTCATTTTTTCATGTAGCAGAGAACCCTAGAATACAGTCTATAAATAGATTGTCATTTTTTTTTCACATTGACCAAGAAGAACACAATCACTGTAGCCGCAGCCACATCACATCACAAACACTAAACTTTTTCTCATTTCATTTTTTCCAGATCAAAACCAACATAACACAAAAAATCAAGAACATGAAATTTTCAAGCACATGAACAACACATAAACATCACCACAGATCCGAATTCACACAAACACAAAATATATCTCAACTCTCAAAACCATCACAAACGCCCCAAAAGGAGCCCAAAACCAAACCGGTTTTCTTTTTTTTAAACACCACCACCGTTTATAACAAAGAACAAGCCGAACCGGAAGAGAGGGAACTCGCGGCCGGAGCTGCCATAGCAAAGAAAAGCGATTTCGAAGTGAAACTGTAAGCCTAAAGGTAGTATTTCATGCTTATCTTGGTGTTAGTAGCTTAAACTTTGAGTTTTGTGAAGTTTTGGTTTCAAAAAATTCGAAAGTTCAAACCTAGATCTAGCCAAAACCCTCCACCCCTTTTTGATTTTTTTTTGCAGAAAAGGAAAGAGGAGAAGGAGAAGAAGAGATTGGTAAAAAAAAAAAAATTAAAAAAATAAGTTTGGCACTCCGACGCGGTGGCGCCGCCGCCAGAAACCGCCGGCCGCCGCGTCGGACCACTCCTCCTTTCTTCTCCGGCGCGCTATCATGTAGAGAGAGGAGAGAGCTTCTCTCTCTTCTTTTTTCTGTGTTCTTTTAGAGAGAGGAAGATGGAGGAAAATGAATAAAAAAAAACAGCAAAACCTTTATATATTAGTGTAACCGGTTCGGTTCTATCCTGAACCGACCCAGGTGAACCGAACCGGTTCCTCCTTCTAAGCCCAGCTCTTTCCCTTTTTTCTGATATCTCTACAGTTTTGTGTTATGCACCCCCAGCACTGCTTGCTACACTTCCCTGCTTCTTTAAAAAATCTTTTTCTTTTACATGTCAATTTTAACTACTTTCATGCATTTTATTCAATTTAGTATTTCATGTTATATTTGTCATATCATTTAGTTTACTTGTGGATTTAATTTTCATCACATACATTTTAATTCATATCACTTTCCATCTCATGCATTCTTGTTTATCTAATTCATTTAATGATTTTTTTTTATCTCATGCATTCTAGACCTAAAAAATCGTTACATGCATATTTGACTTGTTTAACATATGTGCCTATTCTATGTATTTGCATTTTATTTTTGTTTGTCACTTTATTATTTTTATTTGTTTAAATTTCATGATATTAGCGTGTATTTAGGACTCGTGTAATTTATTTATTTATTTTTTTGCGTTTTTATTTCTCGTCATTTACTTTTGCGCAAGACTTTAGAATGTATTTAGGAACCTATGTAATTATCCAAGTAATGAGAATATGCACCGACACATGCACCGACACAATCACACACTTATTTATCGCTTTTACGTTACGTCATTACGTTTAGTTTTTTTTAGTTTACAATTTAACTTACAAAAATAATCATTTTCTCAAAAAATCAAATAATCAAAACACAAAAAATATTTTCCTAAGAAACCTTGGCTCTCAATCCAAGTGGACTTTTTTCCTTTATTTTTCTTAATCAAACTTCTAATCAATGTTTAATTATTTAGACTTCCTTTTCTCTGATTAAAATCAAACAACCTTACATTTTTATTCTTCTATGCCTTACGACCTCTTATCCTCTCAAAACACTTTTTAAAACTTTAAAAATCAATCCAACTCACCAAACGAAATTTTTGAGGTGAACTACATGATTTTGATCCCGCTTAAGGGTATGTAGGCAAAGGATTTATCCTTCCAAATCAATAAAAATAACAAAAAAACATACTTCTTCTCCCTCCATTCTTTCACTTAGATTTTAGGCAACATTTTTTTACAAAATAATTAAGCAAATGATTAGCACAAGATTAATTTAGGTAAGAGGCTCCTTCGGAGTACCGAAGTCGTTTAGGGTGCTTAACACCTTCCCTAATCGAAACCAACCCCCGGGCCTTAATCTCTTTAAGGGTTTTTTACTTGTTTTTTCTCTTCCCGCGGATAAAAATTGAGAGTTCAAAGATTGACGGTTCAAAGCCAATTAATGGATTGACACCCGAAAATCACGAGCACAGAAATGACGACTTCACTGGAGACATTAATTTCCTAAGTGGGTTAAGCCCACCTTACCTTTCTTTACTTGTGATTTATTTTTTTGCTTATACACCTTGTACATACATACTTGTTTATTTTCAAACGTGAGTGGTGAGATAAGTCCTACACCCGGGCTTGAGTGAAATTTAAGATAGGACGGGGTATAATCAAAGTTCCATTCCAAGAGTAATCTTGAGTCTTGGTCCATGTGATAACCCCACTCAATGGAGGGATCTTGGAAGTAATATTTGTTGACACGAGTAATCATGTTAGCTGTATTATTTTTTAAGTGACCGTCGAAGTTGAGGACCTTATGTAACGCCCATTTTTGATTATTTAATTATTTGATTTATTTGAGAAATTGCTATATATTTTTATATATATTATGTGATGTTAAGTGAAGATTTAATATGATTTTATGTGACGTGGTGACTTATTTTATTGTTAAATAAAATAAGATTTGAAAATAAAATAAAATATTTAGTTGAGGATTAGTTTTGGATTCTAGAGAGTTATGTGGGAGAAAGAGTAAATAAGATAAGATTTGCTGGGAGTATATAAAGGGAAACCTAGGTTAGAAACACGTACGCGTATCAGAATTTGGAAAAAAGGTGCAAACGGCTGTGTGAAGGAGAAGAGTTCTAGAGCTGCGATTTTCTGCTTATAACCAGGTAAGGGTGAGCCTAGCATTTGATTATATTATCTTGTAATCCATCTAATCAAGATTAAACAATCATAGGGATGTTTTGAGAGAATTGAAATTAGGTTAAAAAGTGAGAATAATGATGAAGTAGGCCATAAAGCTGTAGAATTGATGTTTAGATTGAGCACAGAACGTAGATTAGCCATTATGATGATGATTCTGAGAGTTTAGATGTTTAAGATGATGAATTTGGGACTTTTTGGGTGTTTTTTCGTAGAACCCGTAGCAGTCTATTCATCGCTCGCCTGAGGCGAGCCATGCAACTCGCCGTGGCGAGTAGACCTAGTTTACTCGCGAGGCGAGCAACTCAACTCGCCATAGCGAGCACTACCCTAGAGCTCGCGAGGCGAGCAATCCAACTCGCCATAGCGAGCAAGGCCTAAGTTACTCGCGAGGCGAGCTTTCCCACTCGCCATAGCGAGTTCTGTCAGAACCCAGAACTGTGTACTGTTTGCGAACTGTTTCGCATAGAACCTTGAGAGATGACCTTTGGGTAGTTTCTGGGACTTTTAATAATGTTTATTATAAACTGTAACGATGAATACATGATGACTGAGATGATTTTGATGCTTTTCATGCCGCTTATGTGTGTTATATGAACTATTAAAGTCGTAAATGTTTGACTTACTTAAGATGCTTGCTTTATGGATATTATTTGAATGATGTAATTACTGCCATGTTGCTGTTTACCTTTGTATAGTTGCTGCATGTGTCAGTCCTTGTTGTTTAAGATGTTTTGCGACGTTTAAGATGTTAACTTGTTTAAGTTAAAAGTGTTGAGTCTCATGCATACTCATTCTATGATGGGGGCTTATGCCCTGGAGTTTTTACTCACCAGCGACGAGGGCTTATGCCCTGGAGCTTTGCTCACCAGCGACGAAGGCTTATGCCTTGGAGTATATTTATGCTCAATAGCGACGAGGGCTCATGCCCTGGATTGGTACCACATGCATATAAGACGTAGGGTTGCATAGTCAAGTGATGGTGTCGAGTCGAGTCGTCCAAGATGTTTACTAAGATGTTTATGATGTTGATTATGACGGTGCTAAATGATGTGTTGTTTATGTTGATACTTTATATGCTAGATGTTTTATCTGAGATATGTTGAATTGTGTTTGATTGTTGATTGTGATTATTTAATTACATGTTTAATATAATTATTTGTGAATCTCACCCCTTCTGCTGGAATTGCCGCCTCGTGGGCAAGTGCAGGTAACCAAGATTAGGTGCAGACGTGTGAGGATTTCTGCAGTCGAGTCTAGGTGCTCTGATACGTAACAGGATGGGGAAACCTTGCTTATATTTTCTCTGTTCCTTGCGTATTATGCTTTTGATATGATTATGTTATCTTTGCAGATTTTATTAAGACGTTGTTGAGGCCTGTGTGCCAAAGACTTTTCTTTATGAGATGATTTATGATTTTCCGCTGCGATAATTGAGAAATATTTTACGAATATTTTATGAAGATTTAATGATTATTTATTCATTAACATGAGATGTTTTAAGATATGTGATGCCCTGTTTATGTGCTTACTCTGATGCATGATTGTCTTTTTAAAGAAATTTTTATGTTGGGAAAACGGGGTGTTACACCTTAGTTACCTTTAACCCATCCTAGCCTTTTAGGACGTAGTGCGGTGGCTAATCAAGAGTAATCTTGAATTGGTTGATACGCGATACTACACCCAAACGAGACTCTCTTACAAGTGTTATTGGACCAAGAGTAATCTTGCAAACCAATGACGTTTGGAAGGGGTTGACAACGTTGGGAACTTTTTTAGAACCTTGTTACATATACTTGTGAAGCCATAGCTCTTACCTTGTGATGATTTCACCCTTGACTCCATCATGTTAAACCTAACCTCGCTTTGTTTTCTTTATTTCTTTAGCATAATCATGCATACATGCATCCATTCATGAAAAACTTTTTTTCTCATCGAAGGACTTAGACAAGTTTTTTTTAAACATCACGGATGAACAGACCTTGTAAGAAAGAACACCAAGAATTCCAACTTCAAAAATCTTAACTAAGCTTTTGCTTTTGTCAAGAACTTCTTTCCTTGGTTTCATTCTTACCTTTTGAAAAAGGACCTTATTTTAATATATGTACAATTTTCAAATGAAACCACATTCCTCTACAATGTTTACAATTCACTTTGCTAAGTCCTTCAAAACAAAAAATTCACATTTTTGCATAAACATATCATGCATCATTTTGCATTCATAGTTTCTAGTCCGTGTCTCACATTGTGTCTTCTCAATAAAAGGTCAATCCGTGAGTCGACTCGCATCTACAACACTCGAGCAAGTCAGGAAAAAGAAAATGGAACGTCTTGAGCAAGAGAATAAAGAACTCCGTGAAAAATTGGCATCCATGCAAGTTGACATAGAGAAGCTAACTACCATGGTGGCTACTCTGATGGCCGCTCAGAGTCAGATATCGGTCTCTCAGCCTATTAGCACTACTTTGGAGCCAGTCGTGTCTGCTGTTCCCTTTTCAACTGTGCTTACCAGTGCTCCTCAACGCATCATGCCAGGAGCTTACCCATGGGGCATGCCGTATATGTTCGGTAAAGGTCGTCACCCCGTTGTCACCGAAGTTCCAACTCCTTTTGTGTCGCATCTTCAGCCAGGTGCACCTGCTCCTCAAGCTGCCATGACTTATTCAGCACCGTTTGTTCATACAGTTCAGCAAGGCTATGAGCCCATTTTCCATTCTGATAGTGTTGAAGCATCTGACAGAGTAGAGGCTTTGCAGAACACAATTCATGAAATGAAGCGAGAGATGAAAGCTCTTCGTGGAAAGGAAGCATTTGGACAAAATGTGTATGAACTTTGTTTGGTTCCTAATGTGGTGGTGCCACCCAAATTTAAGGTCCCAGACTTCGATAAGTACAAGGGGAATACTTGTCCCAGGATTCATTTGACAATGTACGTGAGGAAGATGTCCACCCAAGCATACAATGATAAAATGCTTGTCCATTTCTTCCAAGACAGTTTGGCCGGGGCTGCTCAAAAGTGGTACATGAGCCTGGACAGCGCCAGAATCCGTACTTTCAATGACTTGGCAAATGCTTTTATCCACCAGTACAGCTACAACTCGGACATGGCCCTAGATAGGGAGCAGCTTAGAGCAATGACTCAAGGGGATAAGGAAACTTTCTTGGAATATGCCCAAAGATGGAGAGGGTTTGCTGCTCAGATCATTCCACCACTATAGGACAAGGAATTGACCAGGATCTTTCTCAAAACTCTTAGTCCATTCTACTATAAGAAGATGATCGCCAGTGCACCAGGTAACTTCGCCGAAATGGTAGGTATGGGTACGCGTCTTGAAGAAGGGGTCCGAGAAGGACGGCTAGTCAATGAAAGTGTTTCCACTGATGATTCCGAAGAAGAAGATCAGGAAGTGAGTATGGTGAAAGGTTGGCCTCAACAACAGTATCCGACTTATCACCATGTTGCCGTTGGTTTGTCCGACGCCAATGTTGTTCCAAATTTGGGTTATCAACCCCAGCTTCTACAATATCAACGACAGTATCAACAACTTACCGATTGGGTATTGATCTGATCTCTTTTGTGCCTTCCATCAAGGGGCATCCGGCCATGACATCAGGCATTGTTGTGCTTTGAAAGCCGAAGTCCAGAAGCTGATTGAAGCCAATGTCTTGTTTTTCTAAGATTGAATTCGGACGTACAAGTTAATCCGCTACCGGATCATGGTACCTAATGTCAACACATGGAATGTGTTAGCTGCACTTGGGGGTCGATGTTGACGTTTCTTTCTACTACTCTTTTGTTCGAATAATATGTCTGTTTGTTATTTTCTGTTTTTCAAAAAAATCCTTTCGTTCCACCCAAGACGGAAGTGAACTTGTTTAGGGCTTTTTGCTTTACGTATTTTCATCATTAATAAAAAGGTCGTCTCGATCCCGACTTTGTCTTATTTTTATTTTTGTGCTTTTCTAGAAAATTGGTAATACAAAAAACCAAAAAATATAATTTTCTTTTTTAATGTCTGCATAATCATAACATTTATTTACTTGTCAAAATCAACAAATTCATGCATTAATAAACCCGTTGAACACTTTAACCCTGTGCTCTCTCCCAACTTTGAGTTCCTTGCATATGAGGCTGAAGGAGAGGAAAATGAAAGTATTCCCGATGAGAGTTCTTGTCTACTGGGCATCTTAGCCGTCAAAGGTACAAACAAAGACACCAAGAAGATTTTCCAAAAGAGGGCGTTCACTTACAAAGACTGGCATGAGATGTTGATATCTGCTTTGCACGAAGTATCATACATCAGGTGCACACATCAACAGGGGCAGCCCCCCCTCCGTCCCTCAATGACCAACACATGGATACCGTACTTTAGTACGCACTTCAACAGGGGCAACCCCCCCCCCCCCTCCATCCCTCAATATGCAACATGAAGACCGTGTCCACCACAAAGGTCAAGGTCCCGTCAATGAAAGGTTCTCCCGGACAGTCATATCAAAAGAATGAAAAAGCTTCCAGCAAGAAGGTTCGTCCCTGCGAATTTCAAGGAGACCTTATGCTCAAAAAGTCACTATCTTTCAATCAGAATCTAGGGGCAAAGAAATGCCTAATCACAAAAGATTGTGACAAACTCACACGTCATACTGAACACTGATGCAGTTAAGAAATACATTGTAAAAAAAAAAAAACAGCTCGCTAAGTCGAAAACCTGAAAAGACGGCTTAGGCAAAAATGAGCGTCTCGGTGGACTGAAAACCTGAAAGGGCAGTCCAGGCAAAAGTTAGAGACATACAAAAATGATGAAAATGATTACCCTGATAGATTGAAAACCCACAAGGGCGATCTATGCAAAAGTTAAGGGTTGTGAAAAGGTAACTGCATCATACTGGACGTGACTCACTTGGGGCACTTCAGTGACACAAGGACCTACCTCAAGTCAGACATGACTCACTTGGGGCATTTCCGTAGTCAGAAGACATCCATTTTGAAGTTGCTGCAAATCAAAGACTCGAAACAGTGGAATTCAAAGTTGTCATGGAGAATAGCGGTTATTGTGTTCAATGTACCTTTCCCATATGATTACCATTTTCCAAATTTTTAAAGATCCGTGGAGCCACGCCCTTGGCGGGTCACCACTCTTTCAAATTATTTTGAGTCTATACCCTTTATTTTGAATCTTCATTTACTTCTACTTGCATAATTTCTTCTATTTTTGATGTTAATACTTAAAGCAAAATTATTTCAGAAATTTTTTCTAACTTCTTCATGTCTTTTGAAAAGACTTTAAACAACAAACACACTTTCTTTGAACTCTTGAGTAGGTGAGACGTGCGTCAACATTCGCCTCGAGAACAGTTAACCTCTGTAGGATGGACATAGTCATTGCTTGAAAAAAAAAGGGAAAAAACAAAAAAGAAGAGCTCGCTAAGTCGAAAACCTGAAAAGGCGACTTAGGCAAAAATGAGCGTCTCGGTGGATTGAAAACCCGAAAGGGCGGTCCAGGCAAAAATTAGGGGCATACAAAAAAGATACATTCCCGGTGGATTGAAAACCCGAAAGGGCGATCCAGGCAAAAGTTAGGGATTCAAAAAAGAAGCAAAAAAAACAATGCAAAAGAAAAGCATGACTAGTGAAATGTACCCACGAGGGAGAGCTTAAGGTTGGTTCAGAAGTGGCGACTTCTGCCAGACTTTTGGTTAACGGATTTTATTCTCAAAGCATGGTTGCTCCATCTTCAACTATTAATTTATAACAGGCTTCACCCTGGCGGTGACTTGATCTCTCTCTCCAGTGTTACTATCTTCAAGGAGATTTGCCGAGTGTTTGTGTTTGCGACATGAGTCCGAATCTCACCTCAGCCGTCCAGTTTTGTCCCATCAAGTCATCTAAAGTCACATACATACATTTATACACATACACTCACATATTTACATACATACATGCCTGCATACATACATTTATACACCTACACTCACACATTCATATAAATCACACATACATATGCGCATACATACATACACTTATGCACATGCGTGCACATATTCAAGCATATACACTTTCATGCACATACATACATACATACAGAGGTCATCTATACACAATTGCATACACCACCTTGAGTCTTGATTCAACAAAATCCAAAGAAACGAAACAAAACAACAAAATGTCATCCCTAGTGTGTCTAACCCAAAGATACCACCAAGTATACACTTCAAGTGACAGGTTCCACAAATCGTCAATCTACAAATACACATTTCATTTTTCCCCAGTATTTTCTCAAGTTTTACCTCCCCAACACTACATTTACCGCTTTTTACCTGTGTCTTGCTCTCCAACAATGATAGCAAACACAACACTACCTTTACCGCTTTTTTACTGTGTCTTGCTCTCCAACAATGACAGCAAACACAACACTACATTTACTGCTTTTTACCTGTGTCTTGCTCTCCAACAATGACAGCAAACACAACACTACATTTACCGCTTTTCACCTGTCACTTGCTCTCCAACAATGACAGCAAACACAACACTACATTTACCGGTTTTTATCCGTGTCTTGCTCTCCAACAATGACAGCAAACACAACCCTACATTTACTGCTTTTTATCCGTGTCTTGCTCTCCAACGATGACAGCAAACACAACACTACATTTACCGCTTTTTTTCTTGTGTCTTGCTCTCCAACAATGACAGCAAACACAACACTACATTTACTGCTTTTTATCCGTGTCTTGCTCTCCAACAATGACATCAAACACAACACTACATTTACTGCTTTTCTTGTGTCTTGCTCTCCAACAATGACAACAAACACAACACTACATTTACCGCTTTTCTTTGTGTCTTGCTCTTCAACAATGACATCAAACACAACACTACATTTACTGTTTTTCTTGTGTCTTGCTCTCCAACAATGACAGCAAACACAACACTACCTTTACCGCTTTTTTACTGTGTCTTGCTCTCCAACAATGACAGCAAACACAACACTAAATTTACCGCTTTTCTTTGTGTCTTGCTCTCCAACAATGACAGCAAACACAACACTACATTTCCTGCTTTTTATTTGTGTCTTGCTCTCCAACAATGACAGCAAACACCACACTACATATACCTTTTTCTTGTGTCTTTCTCTCCAACAATGACAGCAAACACCAACATCGCATTTACCTTTATCATTTTCAAGCTTTTATTCCCCAGTGAACTCTTGTCCCCAGTCAGGTCATCGTCACCATATTGCATTCACAACACCGCACTTAACATTGCATTCACAACACCACACTTAACATTGCATTCACAACATTGCATTCATAACATTTTGTAGTTAATACGGATCAAAAATGGTGTACTATGATATTTAAGTCTCCTCGACCCATCAATTTGAAACTTTCGATTTCAAACCTCTGTGGCGAAGAAACTTAAATAGGGGCATCTGTCATACCCCATTTTTTGACCGTTTTGTTTTCTTTTTTACTCGTCATTTAAATTCGTTTTACTGGGTTATTTTCTCAAATTTCTACATTTTTATTTCACAGTATTTTATCAGTTTTTTCTCAACATTCTACATATCTATATATCAGCATTTTATCTGTACGCTTTGCAAACATTTTACTCGTCTTTTCACAAATTTGTGTCCATATAAATCTTTTTTTATCTATTCGTTCTACAGTGTTTCACTGCTATTTTCTCATTTTTACTCGCTTTTGTAGACTGAGAAGTCTCGTCGTTTCAGACGAAATTTCGGCAGAGAGGTTACTTTGAAGTACCTCATTTGGTTCCGAAGGGACAGTTTTAAGTTTTTTATTTACTTATTTATTTCTCTTTTATCCTTTTTTAGTTTGTTTTATTTAAAAGTTTTTATTTATTCTATTTTATTATTTATCATTTTTATTTTATTATTCACTTCTTTTTTACTTTAATTTTCGTTTTTTATTTATTTAATATTTTTTTGTCCAAATTTTGGTCTTTGTCCACGTGTCAGTCCAAGATTGGTCCATATTTTTGTTGTCTTTTGCATCAGAAGCCCAGGGGCATTTTGGTCATTTTTTCATGTAGCAGAGAACCCTAGAATACAGTCTATAAATACACTGTCATTTTTTTTTCACATTAACCAAGAAGAACACAATCACTGTAGCCGCAGCCACATCACATCACAAACACTAAACTTTTTCTCATTTCATTTTTTCCATATCAAAACCAACATAACACAAAAAATCAAGAACATGAAATTTTCAAGCACATGAACAACACATAAACATCACCACAGATCCGAATTCACACAAACACAAAATATATCTCAAGTCTCAAAACCATCACAAACGCCCCAAAAGGAGCCCAAAACCGAACCGGTTTTCTTTTTTTTTAAACACCACCACCGTTTATAACAAAGAACAAATCGAACCGGAAGAGAGGGAACTCGCGGCCGGAGCTGCCATAGCAAAGAAAAGCGATTTCGAAGTGAAACCGTAAGCCTAAAGGTAGTATTTCATGCTTATCTTGGTGTTAGTAGCTTAAACTTTGAGTTTTGTGAAGTTTTGGTTTCAAAAAATTCGAAAGTTCAAACCTAGATCTAGCCAAAACCCTCCACCCCTTTTTGATTTTTTTTGCAGAAAAGGAAAGAGGAGAAGGAGAAGAAGAGATTGGTAAAAAAAAAAATTAAAAAAATAAGTTTGGCACTCCGACGCGGTGGCGCCGCCGCCGGAAACCGGCCGGCCGCCGCGTCGGACCACTCCTCCTTTCTTCTCCGGCGCGCTGTCATGTAGAGAGAGGACAGAGCTTCTCTCTCTTCTTTTTTCTGTGTTTATTTAGAGAGAGGAAGATGGAGGAAAATGAATAAAAAAAAAACAGCAAAACCTTTATATATTAGTGTAACCGGTTCGGTTCTATCCTGAACCGACCCAGGTGAACCGAACCGGTTCCTCCTTCTAAGCCCAGCTCTTTCCCTTTTTTCTGATATCTCTACAGTTTTATGTTATGCACCCCCAGCACTGCTTGCTACACTTCCCTGCTTCTTTGAAAAATCTTTTTCTTTTACATGTCAATTTTAACTACTTTCATGCATTTTATTCAATTTAGTATTTCATGTTATATTTGTCATATCATTTAGTTTACTTGTGGATTTAATTTTCATCACATACATTTTAATTCATATCACTTTCCATCTCATGCATTGTTGTTTAACTAATTCATTTAATGATTTTTTTTTTATCTCATGCATTCTAGACCTAAAAAATCGTTACATGCATATTTGACTTGTTTAACATATGTGCCTATTCTATGTATTTGCATTTTATTTTTGTTTGTCAGTTTATTATTTTTATTTGTTTAAATTTCATGATATTAGCGTGTATTTAGGACTTATGTAATTTATTTATTTATTTTTTTGCGTTGTTATTTCTCGTCATTTACTTTTGCGCAAGACTTTAGAATGTATTTAGGAACCTATGTAATTATCCAAGTAATGAGAATATGCACCGACACATGCACCGACACAATCACACACTTATTTATCGCTTTTACGTTACGTCATTACGTTTAGTTTTTTTTAGTTTACAATTTAACTTACAAAAATAATCATTTTCTCAAAAAATCAAATAATCAAAACACAAAAAATATTTTCCTAAGAAACCTTGGCTCTCAATCCAAGTGGACTTTTTTCCTTTATTTTTCTTAATCAAACTTCTAATCAATGTTTAATTATTTAGACTTCCTTTTCTCTGATTAAAATCAAACAACCTTACATTTTTATTCTTCTATGCCTTACGACCTCTTATCCTCTCAAAACACTTTTTAAAACTTTAAAAATCAATCCAACTCACCAAACGAAATTTTTGAGGTGAACTACATGATTTTGATCCCGCTTAAGGGTATGTAGGCAAAGGATTTATCCTTCCAAATTAATAAAAATAACAAAAAACATACTTCTTCTCCCTCCATTCTTTCACTTAGATTTTAGGCAACATTTTTTTACAAAATAATTAAGCAAATGATTAGCAAAAGATTAATTTAGGGAAGAGGTTCCTTCGGAGTACCGAAGTCGTTTAGGGTACTTAACACCTTCCCTAATCGAAACCAACCCCCGGGCCTTAATCTCTTTAAGGGTTTTTTTACTTGTTTTTTCCCTTCCCGCGGATAAAAATTGAGAGTTCAAAGATTGACGGTTCAAAGCCAATTAATGGATTGACACCCGAAAATCACGAGCACAACACCGAAGGTCCTCCATAGTTGTACCATTCCCGGTGTGTTCAACTCCACCTAAAGCTGAGCTTCCTACCTCTCAACTAGCAAATGCGTACATCCCACTATGTCATCCACCTTGAAACTCCACCTCACAGGTAGATCACAAGTAGTATTACCACCGCCACTCCAAGCTGACCATGAGTATTCTTACCACAACTGTAACACCCCGTTTTCCCAAAACAACGTAATATTATATAAAACATCAGAGTTCAACATACAACGGAGTATTACATCTACTTTTCAAAATTCAGTTTAAATAGATTATAAAAACTATTTAATTCAACACCTCATTTTATAAAAATCTGCAGCGGAATATTCATTTAATAATCAATTCAACAACTATGTCATCATCCTTGGCACAAAGGCCTCATCATACTACAATTTATTTCATAATAATAAAATCTCCAACAACATGTTCTTCAGATAAAATGATACATAAAGGAATGAAAGAATTAAACATCAAAAATCCCCATCCCGTTACGTATCAGAGCCTACGACACGAGAGCCAACTCCTATCTATCCTTCGCTACCTGCACTTGCCCACGAGGCGGCAATTCCAGCAGAAGGGGTGAGTTCACAAATCAAAAGTAATATACAAATATATGAATCAAACGTCAAGATTAACAAATCATAAATCCAACTCATCACATATACAATATAGCACATCATAGCATCATCATAAGCATCATCATAACAACATCATATCAAGCATCAACGTCTCAAAACATCGTCTCATAACATGTCAACAATTTGACTCAACTAAATGCAACTCTAACATCTTGACATCATGCATGTGGTACCATATTTTTATAGCATTAATATGCTTCACCGTCGCTTTGAGCAAATGCTCCACCGTCGCTTTGAGCATAAAGCTCCACCGTCGCTTTGAGCATAAAGCTCCACCGTCTCATAATTATGCAAATGCATGGACTCGTCATTTAACAACTTGACTTCAACTTCTCAAAACATCATTCATAATGCAGGACTGACACATGCAGGTATAATAGTTACATGGCAGAACATCATCTCATTAATCATATACATCGCAGCACGTAACATCATCACAATCACATAACATCATATTTAAACATCACTTAACCTCATCCAAAGCAACTCAAGTTTAGCAAAATATAATATTTTCATGTAAACATACATTAATCCATCGTATCAACAACAATAGCAACATATACATTAATCAATTACATTCATATCAAAGTCCAAAACATCCTTCAAAAGCAACCAAGTTTGATCAATAATACATAAGCTAAATACTCATAAAACACCTCAATTGAACCTCTAATACTTAAGTTTGAAGTTTGGGAACTAACCATAGGTTTTCGGACTAACTTGGGATAAGTTATACTAAGTTTTCTTCAAGTTTTCCTCAAGACCTACTTGGAGTATTTTCATCATAACTCAAAATCTACAAATCATTTTCAAGCCCAACCAACGCCATTATAAAGCTAACTTAATTACCTACAACTTTCATGTTTACACCAAAAGCTAGTTCAAAGCAGAAATGGGTGAAAAATAGTGAACTATGAAGGATCTGGTTCACAAAAATCGTGTCACGATTTTGGAAATCGCGACGCGTTTTTACGTCCAGAACCACTTAGCATTCTGCCATCAAAATCGCGTTATGGTTGCAAAAATCGCGGCACGGTTTGACAGTATCAGGTCAAAAAAACAGCTTTTTCAAAAATGCGATTTCAGCATGGTTTTACCCCAAAAATCCCAACTTTGATCCCTTTATCACCCAAAATGAATTGTTACATTGTTTATGGGTTCATTATACAACAAAACATCAGAAACATATCATGGAAACATCATCAACAACATAAAACAACATCATAGAGCAATTTATCATGTTCTTTAACCTAATTCCAAAAACCACCATTTTCAATCCATTTTCATGAAATCATATACATATATATTAACAATTGAAAGGTAAACCCACCCTTACCTGATTAAATGAATAAGGCAAGCTACAACAATCAATCTTCTAGGCTAATCCCCTTGTTCTTGGTTCTTCTCCCTTCTACCCAAAAAGCTTATGTTTTCTTTTCTGTACGTACCAAGTTTTTGTCTGCCTCTTTCTATTCCTTACCAACCAAAACATAACCCCCTTTTCTTTCCATTTACTCCCTCACTAACTTTCTATTAATTCTCCTTAACCCCTCCTTAACTCCATTAACTCTAAATAATTCCCTTTTAATTAAATAAATAATATATATCTCCTATTTTATCAAATAACACAAATAATTATATAATAATAACAACACATCAGATATTCACATAAATCACATAAATTATATGAAATACATAAAACATACTAAAATCGACCAAAAATAAATAAATAGCAACTAGGGCGTTACAACTCTCCCCAACTTAGAGAATTTTCGTCCTCGAAAATGTACCTAAGAAACAACAATTCAAAACAACAAAACAGAACAACAAATCAGAACAACAAAAGACAGTGTAAAACCGTCACTCAACACTACTAAGCTCGACACAACTCTACTAATGGTCTGACAGACCGACCTGCTCTGATACCAATTGTAACACCCCGTTTTCCCAAAACAACGTAATATTATATAAAACATCAGAGTTCAACATACAACAGAGTATTACATCTACTTTTCAAAATTCAGTTTAAATAGATTATAAAAACTATTTAATTCAACACCTCATTTTATAAAAATCTGCAGCGGAATATTCATTTAATAATCAATTCAACAACTATGTCATCATCCTTGGCACAAAGGCCTCATCATACTACAATTTATTTCATAATAATAAAATCTCCAACAACATGTTCTTCAGATAAAATGATACATAAAGGAATGAAAGAATTAAACATCAAAAATCCCCATCCCGTTACGTATCAGAGCCTACGACACGAGAGCCAACTCCTATCTATCCTTCGCTACCTGCACTTGCCCACGAGGCGGCAATTCCAGCAGAAGGGGTGAGTTCACAAATCAAAAGTAATATACAAATATATGAATCAAACGTCAAGATTAACAAATCATAAATCCAACTCATCACATATACAATATAGCACATCATAGCATCATCATAAGCATCATCATAACAACATCATATCAAGCATCAACGTCTCAAAACATCGTCTCATAACATGTCAACAATTTGACTCAACTAAATGCAACTCTAACATCTTGACATCATGCATGTGGTACCATATTTTTATAGCATTAATATGCTTCACCGTCGCTTTGAGCAAATGCTCCACCGTCGCTTTGAGCATAAAGCTCCACCGTCGCTTTGAGCATAAAGCTCCACCGTCTCATAATTATGCAAATGCATGGACTCGTCATTTAACAACTTGACTTCAACTTCTCAAAACATCATTCATAATGCAGGACTGACACATGCAGGTATAATAGTTACATGGCAGAACATCATCTCATTAATCATATACATCGCAGCACGTAACATCATCACAATCACATAACATCATATTTAAACATCACTTAACCTCATCCAAAGCAACTCAAGTTTAGCAAAATATAATATTTTCATGTAAACATACATTAATCCATCGTATCAACAACAATAGCAACATATACATTAATCAATTACATTCATATCAAAGTCCAAAACATCCTTCAAAAGCAACCAAGTTTGATCAATAATACATAAGCTAAATACTCATAAAACACCTCAATTGAACCTCTAATACTTAAGTTTGAAGTTTGGGAACTAACCATAGGTTTTCGGACTAACTTGGGATAAGTTATACTAAGTTTTCTTCAAGTTTTCCTCAAGACCTACTTGGAGTATTTTCATCATAACTCAAAATCTACAAATCATTTTCAAGCCCAACCAACGCCATTATAAAGCTAACTTAATTACCTACAACTTTCATGTTTACACCAAAAGCTAGTTCAAAGCAGAAATGGGTGAAAAATAGTGAACTATGAAGGATCTGGTTCACAAAAATCGTGTCACGATTTTGGAAATCGCGACGCGTTTTTACGTCCAGAACCACTTAGCATTCTGCCATCAAAATCGCGTTATGGTTGCAAAAATCGCGGCACGGTTTGACAGTATCAGGTCAAAAAAACAGCTTTTTCAAAAATGCGATTTCAGCATGGTTTTACCCCAAAAATCCCAACTTTGATCCCTTTATCACCCAAAATGAATTGTTACATTGTTTATGGGTTCATTATACAACAAAACATCAGAAACATATCATGGAAACATCATCAACAACATAAAACAACATCATAGAGCAATTTATCATGTTCTTTAACCTAATTCCAAAAACCACCATTTTCAATCCATTTTCATGAAATCATATACATATATATTAACAATTGAAAGGTAAACCCACCCTTACCTGATTAAATGAATAAGGCAAGCTACAACAATCAATCTTCTAGGCTAATCCCCTTGTTCTTGGTTCTTCTCCCTTC
Organism: Medicago lupulina; assembly: GCA_958299785.1. NCBI lineage: Eukaryota > Viridiplantae > Streptophyta > Magnoliopsida > Fabales > Fabaceae > Medicago > Medicago lupulina. Next base: position 56,063,129 of record OY283144.1, on the reverse strand, counting down.
TACCCAAAAAGCTTATGTTTTCTTTTCTGTACGTACCAAGTTTTTGTCTGCCTCTTTCTATTCCTTACCAACCAAAACATAACCCCCTTTTCTTTCCATTTACTCCCTCACTAACTTTCTATTAATTCTCCTTAACCCCTCCTTAACTCCATTAACTCTAAATAATTCCCTTTTAATTAAATAAATAATATATATCTCCTATTTTATCAAATAACACAAATAATTATATAATAATAACAACACATCAGATATTCACATAAATCACATAAATTATATGAAATACATAAAACATACTAAAATCGACCAAAAATAAATAAATAGCAACTAGGGCGTTACAACAACCTCTCCAGGCTGATGTTGAGTGTTTGAGGTCTCTCTAGACGAGCACCGCTCTACCAGGCATCACTCCCAAGGTGAGAAACATCACCTTCTTCATCCTCCAAACAACACACCACCAAAGCACCTGCATCCTCATAACCCTCAAAGACAATTTGTGCGGAGTTACCATTAATTTGTGTCTCAAAAAATTTCTTCCATCCTCGCCTATTTCTCATTTATTTTGTAGACATTTTTTCTTCCAAGGGTTCTCAATTTATCAAGCATGACAAGACAATGCCAATTTTTCTCCCAACAAAACAATCTATTATCACTCATCTAAGGCACTATGATTTGAGCTCAAATCTTCTTGAGAGGTATTTATGGCAATACTAATATAACTTGCTATTACAAAAGAAATTTTTTAGGTTAGATAGAAATTAATGTGGTTTGTTATTCTAGAAAAATAAAGATTAAATTGTGTGAGGTGGTCAAAATTTGTTTTTTCTCCACAAATTTAGGTTACATATATTGTTTATCTCCTTCCATTCAAATTAAATATTAGGATTTGAACATTTCATTGTTTGCGTACAATTTTTACAATCAAAATTCTTGAAAAATCTTAAAGCAAATATTTGGTGAGTATATAAGTTAGTTAATGCATTATCTATGTATTTATTTTATTTTATTCTTCTCTTATTTTTCTACAAATTTAAGTAAATTCTTGTCTATGTTGTCTTTCTCTGTTATCGAAAATTTACTAGTGGATGTTCTGCTAAATTATAAATACTATGTGAAGTTAGCCCTTGATGGCGAGGGAAAGTTAGGCTGCTTAACTGGAGACATCCCTCAACTAGAAAGTATATGAAGTGTTAAAAGATTAAGAATTATGGTGTTGATTGAAAAAGAAAAAAAAAAGTTAAAATAAAAGGCCAAATAGCTGAAGTCTATGTTTTTATTTTGTTTAGTGTAATCTAGAGGATTTTTATTTAATTTGTCTAAATGAAGAGAAAAAATATATTAAAAACTTTTATATAGAATTGGTAGCCAATTTGTTTAGGAGTGTAAGAGTTAGTCAATGATTTATCCGTTCATTTATGTAAAATACTTTTACTACGGTCTAGATTTCTTATAAACCTAAATACCACCCTAAAATCTCTATTCTTTTTCTAAAAATTTAAGAGTTATTCAATGATTTCTTCGTTCATTTATGTAAAATACTTTTACTACGGTCTAGATTTCTTATGAACCTAAATACCACCCTAAAATCTCTCTCTTCTTTTTCTAAAAAATTAGGTAATGTATATTGTACATATTCTTCGATTAGGTGGTTAATGAGTTATTTATGTACCCCATGAATTCATTGTGATATTGGTGTCTGCTATTGAAAATTCACCAGTAGATGCTCTAGAAAATTATAAATATTGTGTGAAGTTGGCCCTTGATGGCAAGGGAAAATTAGACTACTTAACTGGAGACATCGTTCAACCAGAAAGTAAATGAATACTTATTTGATGTCTTGAATGATTCGGAATTAGGGTGTTGGTTAAAAAAAAAAACTAAGTTAAAAGGAAAGGCTAAATGATGAAAGACTATATATTTTAAGTGTTAATTCTACGAAGTGTTACCGGTGTTGAATCTTTTCATTTTGGTTTATGAAATAAAGAGGACTTTGATTTAATTTGTCTAGATGAAGTTATATTAAAAGCTTTTATAGAGATTTGATAGCCAATTTGTTAATGAGTTTAGGATTAGTCAAGGATTTCTCCCTTCATTTATGTAAAATACTCTTAATATGGTCCAAATTTCTTATAAACCTAAATATGACTCTAAAATTTATCTTCTTTTTTTTCTTCTACAAAGCTATGTAAATACCTCCCAAATATCTACCTAAATATACTCCTAATTTGTCTAAATTTGATGCTCTAGAAAATTAGAAATATTATGTGAAGTTAGCCCTTGATTACAAGGGAAAAGTTGGCTACTTAACTGGGGACATACGTCAACTAAAAAGTATATGAATGCTTATTTGAAGTCTTAAAAGGATTAAGAATTATGGTTTTGGTTAAAAAAATATAAGTTAAAAAGAACGGTTAAGTGGTGGAGAAATTATATTAAAATGTTTATAGAGATTTAGGAGCTTAGGATTTAGTCAAGGATTTCTTCTTTTATTTACGTAAAATACTCATGATATGGTCCCAATTTCTTATAAACCTAAATATCCACCTAAAACTACCCAAATAGTACTATAGTTTGTTCTGTTTACATTATTACCATAAGAGTAATATATCTTAGTTAGCAAAGTATTTTGATTTAATTTCACTTTTCCCCTTATCTTTTGTTAATTGTGTGATTTTGCACCCTCTCTTTTGTTTGAGCGATTTTGCACCCTATCTTTTTTCCCCTTTTCTGATTTTGCACCCCATATTTGTGTTTAATTGCACTTTTGCCCCTTATCTTTTTGTCAATTGTGTGATTTTGCACCCCCTATTCTTTTTTTTTTTGAGCGGTTTTGCACCCCATCTTTTGTCCCCTTTTCCCTATTTTAATGATGATTTTCAACAAAACACAATTGGCAAAAGATGGGGTGCAAAATCGCTAAAAAAAAGACAAGGTGCAATGATAGACGTTTGGCAAGTGCACCAAATACTATCGAAGTAGTAAAAATATCGATCCCACGAGGATTGTTTTTAATCGCAATAAGTTAATTTCGTTATGCAATAGGATGTATAAAGGTTATATTTGTTTTGCCACTAGGCGGAAGATTTGGTTTGTTTTTAAAAACAAATAACAAAAAGATAAAGTTTGTTTCGAAAATATTAAGAGAGATGAGATCGGATCTTCAAATCCTCTATGTTTCCCCTAATTGGTTACTGTACTCTGTTCCTATTAATGGTTCTTTAAATCCCACGTAGTTAACAAAATAGCCCTAATCAATCCCTTGAGTTAGGACACTCCTCTTAAACTACAGCCCCTAATTCCTTAGGTGGTCTAATAATTCTTGAAGGTTTAAGCACGTTAACCTAATATCACTAATAAACGATTATCCATTCCTAGACTAACCATGTTTATTAGAACAATTCAATTAAGTCTAAGTTGAAAGCTAGGGTCAGTAGTCATTCATTCTCACGAAAACATATTTATATTTGATCAGGATATAAAAAGCATTAAGAACAATTGAATTGAATAAAGACTTAAATAATCATTAATATGGAATAGAGTTTCATCACAGCAACATAAGATCAATTAGGGTTTACAAAGAATCATCTCGGATCCAATCTCTAAGAGATTTAGCTACTCATAGCAATGTTTACAAATAGCATAATCAATTGAATCAATAAAACATACATGAAACTGGTAAAAGGATGAAGAAATCGTCCTCCTTGCAGTCGCCTTGATGTCAAAATCGCACTTTGCTCTCCAAGATTCGTAACCTTTGTTTTTGGAATACACTTCAGCTTAAATAGGCACAGAATTTCGCCTAAATGTGTCACGTTTTAAGTAAATCGTGACACGTTTTTTCCTTATGTAACAAGAAAAGAAATTAGGGTTTCACAAATCGTGTCACGTTTTGGCCAACGTGACACGTTCTCCTTGCTTCCAAAAACATGCGTTCTGACTTGTGGAAACGTGTCACGTTTTTCAACCAACGTGACACATTTTGTGACTTAACCTATTTCTTCAGTTTTCTTGTTTTTTCTTGCTTTTCTTGCTGCTTAAGTTGCCTTGTGAACTCCATAATATGATAATATATACATAAAATTACGTAATGACAGCATGTCATCACAACCCCAAACTTAAACCATTCCTTGTCCTCAAGGAATTTACATGCAATAATTGACAATTGACAGTAAAATAACAAGTACCTGATCAAGTGATGGTAATCCAAAAAAAGTTCATCTCCTTACTAGCTAAAAGTGAGCTAGTTTGACTTGAATGCATCCACCAATTCACAACTCCACGCAGCAAAATGAATAGGGTTCACACTCAATCTCATGTAAAGCTACATATTGCCATACGTTTGAAAAGTTTCTAAACGTCAATTAAAGTCAATATCAATACACACTTTGAGGTCTTTCAGGGTTATAACGGGGCTTAGGTGAAGGTGGGATGATATTTGGATAAGTAGGCTACACACAATGTGAGTTAGGCACTCCTACGAAAGTTAAAGCACAATACAATCCTCTTTCACTTATGGAACACAATTCTTTGTCAAGATGGGGCTAGAGAACATTCTTAACCAATGGGACCTTCGAGTATGAAGTTACTCGGATTTTCAATGTGTTTTTGTCCCTTTTTCATTCTGTATTCTTTTTTTTTTTTTGATACACCATTTTTAGTGTATGTATTCCCCCTTTTTTTATTTTTTTTATGTTCTCTAGTTCCCCCACCCCAAACTTAATTGGTTGCACATTCCAAAAGCAACCCCAAACTTAATTTTTAAGCAACAGTCTACAATGCCTAACTCAGAAAAATAATAAGGGATAAATCCTAAGAGTCTCTAAGTTTGTTATGTAGTTTATCACCGAACAACGAAAGTTTTAAACCTACCGGCTCAACTTGTCTAAGAAAATGATAAATTCAATATAATCATGGTAGGTTTCAAAAGGCTCACATGACCAAGCACTTTTGCCTCAGTGTGTATTTGACAAAAACCAATTAACAGAAAAGAAACAATGCAAGTTCTAGAAATGTAGATGCATGGAACACTCTATATAAGTAAATTGAAAAATAAAATTTGGCCATGAACCTTACAGTTATGATATTTGGGAGTTGTGACTACCTAGCACTGTCGTACACTTCGCCTTTGAATCAAGTCACTCCTCCTTATGAACTTTTGGAAACATCACTTGAACACCCATTTGTTACTAAACTGTAAAAGGTCAATAAAACACATAAATTCATCAATAATAAACAAGTTCAGGCTCAATTACATCATAGGGGGATACAACTGATTAAACTTTAAATTGTTCGAAAATAAAAATAAAAGTACATCAAAATGAAAAAAAAATAAAATTGCAGAAACAAAAAGAAAAATCATAACAAGTGAGCCATCAGTAGCCCACTCAATCTTGCATCAAGTCCGGATCAATCCATGTGCTCGGGTTCTGCTCCTCATATGTATCCTCGCCAAAATGTGACCTAGACCTCGCACCACCAGCAGCAAAGTCTGCCCTAATCTCCTGCTCTCTTGCTTGGGCACGACCTCTGGTGACATCAAAGTACTGATCCATCGCCTCCTCGGACCCATCAAAACGGTCAAAAGACCCAGTAATCGCTCTCCTGATGAGGCAGACTGCCTCAGTAAGCTTCGGCCCGAACCTAGGACGGTTCCAATACTCTTGGTCTGACACCTCATTCATCCAGTTGCAGTGGCCGAACATGTAGTCCAGCATCATGGGATGAATAGGTGCATGGGCACCTTGTTGGCTGCTTCCTTCTCCCGGCACAAACTCTGGCTGAGGCGGGGGCTGTTGTGGTTGTGGCTGAGGCTGAGGGCATGCTTCCTCCTCAGCTCCCAACTGCTGCATGCGCTCCAAATAATCCTTCAGAAAAGCCTCCATGTAATTATCAGTGATCGGCTTCATCATCTTTGTCTCGAGGTCATTGATGTAGGACTCGCATTCAGCTTCCTCACAAAGCCAGTTGATGAGGCTCATGTGAGGGATTGCCTTCTTATTTCCTTGGACAAAGTCAGCTATGTTGCTGGCAATCAACTCACCAACATTTATAGGGCTCCCCTCCAAAATGGCAGCAATAGTGTGCACTCGAACCAAAGGAATCTCCGATGAACACGAAGTTCCCTCCAAAGTTTTCACCACAAAAGAGGCCCAAGCCTTTGCAACCGGCTTGAAATCCGCCTTCAGCAACATTCTTCTGCTTCCTTGCCATTGAGCACCCTCTACACACAACAAGGCCTTCACCTCTTCCCATGTCTCCTCATCCCAATTTGCACAAGTCTCCCTCCTCCTCTTAACATCACATTGTTCCGGAGGAACAATCTTCAGCATGGCGTTGATAGCATCAGGGGAAAAATTGATGTCCTTACCCCGCACATAAGATTCATACCGCCTCCCGGAGAACCGAGCGTTGGCATAAAACTCAAGTGCCATTGTCTTATTGGCCTCTGGAAATACCATGTCATTAAGCCCATGCCACCCCCTAGCCGTGATAACTTGTTCGAATTCCGGGTTTCCTAAAAGTTTAGGGAGTAGAAACCCCCTCTCTGGTATAACACAGTAACTTCTTATCTCTTTGAACCGGTCTCGGGCTGGGGTGTCATGGAAACGGTAAGCGAGAGATGGTGGTATGGCCGGTGAGGCTGTAGGTTTGACCGGTTGTTTGCGTTTGGCGGTGTGAAGCGGCGGGACAAATGCGCGGGGGCGTAAAGCTCTCGCTAAATAGTAAAGTCGCCACCGAAGTTTTTATTTTTGAAAAGGGGAACGTCGATAAACCCCTTCGAGAACGAGAACAAGGTCATTGCGACCAAAATTCGGGTTCGGGAATCGGTTATGCGAGGGGAAGGTATTAGCACCCCTCACATCCGTTGTATCCAACGGGAACCATTAATTAGTTTAGCGCTTAATTAAGTGTTAGTTTTATGTTTGTTTCCCTATTATTAAAAAATGTTTGTGAAGAAATAAAAGAAAGAAAAAAATGATTTAAAGACCAAAAATGAGTTTTTTATTAGTGTGCTTGACAAGAGTTTGATCTTGCTCCTACGTATCTCCGGGTGAGATGGAGAAATCAAAGCCACGTAGTTCTGGGGCAAGAAATGTTTTTGTGTTTTTTTGATTTTATTTATGAAAATAATTTAGTCGCGCTTGGGCGGAAAAGTTTGCTTTAAAAAGGGGCGGACTCGCACTTGGGCGATGGTATCCGTTTGAGAAAAAGATTGAACGCACATGGGCGTGAAAAAAGGTTTGCTTAAAAAAGGGGAAGGACTCGCACTTGGGCGATGACATCCGTTTGAGGGAAAAAATTGAACGCGCATGGGCGTGAGAAAAGAAGATTCGCTTAAAAAAGGGGACGGACTCGCGTTTGAGCGATGACATCCGTTTGGGAAAAAGATTAAACGCACATGGGCGTGGAAAAAAGATTTTTGGTTTATGTTAGTCAAACAAAATAAATAGTATTTTATATATAGGACCAGAACACTCTGGAGAATGAATATATAAAACAAAAATATAATATTAACAGTTAATTTAGGACCAGAGCACTCTGGATTAATTTAATTAACATGGACCAGATTGTTCTGGAGAATAATTAAATTAAACAAAAATAGAATATTGACAGTTAATTTTGGACCAGAGAACTCTGGATTAATTTAATTAACATGAACCAGATTGTTCTGGAGAATAATTAAATTAAACAAAAATATAATATTAACAGTTAATTTTGGACCAGAGAACTCTGGATTAATTTAATTAACATGGACCAGATTGTTCTGGAGAATAATCATGTTAAACAAAAACATAATATTAACAGATAGTTTAGGACCAGAGCACTCTGGATTGAGATGTGTGTATTTCGTGTAAAAATAAATGAAATATATATATATATATATATATATATATATAGAGAGAGAGAGAGAGAGAGAGACGAAAATGAGAAGAAGAAAAAGGAAAGAGGAAAAAATATACCTTTGTGGAGAGAATAAAAGAAAGAGAAAAAAAAAAAGGTATAAAATGAGGATTGTTTTGTTTTTTGGTAGTGATGATGTGATTTTTTTGTGTTGATTTATGGTGGTTTATGTGGTTTTAATGGTGGTTTTGTTGTTGATGGTGAAGAAAAGAAACATGCTAAGACTAAAAAGATGTGTAGTGGTGTGTTGCTATTTTTTGTTCTCTCCCAAAATTTTCTCTCATGAAAAACTCTCCTTTTTTTCTTTATGGCAAAATCTCCCTCTCTTTATAGATGAAAAGAAACTTGGGAAACAAGCTAAAATGGAAGAAAGTTGGCATGTGATGTCATCTTGGTGATGTCACCTTGATGATGTCACTTTGATGTCACTTGATTTCATTTGTAGTATGGCCAGAACATTCTCGAGAACATTCTGGAGAACGTTCTGGTAGACTATCTTTGATGAATTTTCATTTTATGCTTCTTTTATTTTTCTCTTTTTTTTGGGGGGAATTAATAATGATGAAAAACAATAAAATTAAACAAATTAACACTTATTTTTGGGTTTTTTTTTAAGAATTACATGGACAAAATTTGGGTACTACAGCTGCCCCTATTTAATTATATTTTACTAGAAAATACGAATACGATTGTTTTCATATTATCGTTGTAAAAGAGAAGTAAATATAAGGACCCGAATTTTGTCCTTCAAGATAATGAGAAAACTCATAATATGGTAAGGAAAAAGTGTAAAATGGTGATGTGAAAGCATGTAAAATGATCGTCTCCAGGCTGACGCTGGTACTTAGATTTGAAAGAAAATGATCGTCTCCAGGCATGACTGGTACTTAGATCGACATGAATGAAAATGATTGTCACTAGTTGGATCCTGGTTAGACAAAACGGGTATGATTGTTGCCAGTCACACACTAGTGAAACGATACGAACAAAATGCCTTCACTGAGGGGAGGTTGATCATATTCAGCCGCTTGCACTGAAGGTAGATCAGAAGAAGGTGATGATCTTATTCAGCCGTTTACACTGAAGGTCAATCGGAAAAAGGTGATCTTATTCAGCCGCTTGCACTGAAGGTTGATCCCTGAGGAAGGACATGATCTTATTCAGCTGCTTACACTGAAGGTTAACCGGAAAAAGGTGATCTTATTCAGCCGCTCGCACTGAAGGTCGATTCAATGGGAAGGAAAAATGATCTTATTCAGCCGCTTGCACTGAAGGTCGATCGGAAAAAGGTGATCTCATTCAGCCGCTTACGCTGAAGGTCGATACACTGAAGGTCAATCCTTGAGGGTAAAGGTGATCTTATTCAGCTGCCTGTACTGAAGGTCGATCCCTGAGGAAAATGATGATCTTATTCAGCCGCTTGCACTGAAGGTCGATTCACTGGGAAAAGGGATGTTTGACCGATTACCGCCAAGTGGGCCTTGGTGAAATGATAAAGGGTGATATGATCGTCGCCAATCTGATGTTGGTGAAACGATTATGATATGATATGATGTGATGTGATATGATATGATCGTCACCAATCTGATGTTGGTGAAACGATAATGATATGATATGATCGTCGCCAATCTGATGTTGGTGAAACGATAATGATATGATATGATGTGATGTGATATGATATGATCGTCACCAATCTGCTGTTGGAGAAACGATTATGACAGGATATGATTGGATATACTCACTGGGGGAGTTTTCAACGGGGAGCTTTAGTCCACTAGGGAGTGGGATAGTTTGGGAAGAGATTTGCTGGGGATTTTCAAGAAAAACTTGTTGAGGAAATTCTTGAATGGGGTTCACTGGGGAACACCGGGATAACTTGCTGAGGAGTGTTGGATTGATGCTCACTGGGGAACACATATAACTCACTTGAGAGTTTAAGAAACCTTTCTGGGGGATAGATTTCATGGGGGGAAAAGTATGATACCATATGAGATGCATGCAAATGAATGCGCACAATATGATGCATGTAGTATGCTGACACTTGGGATAAGCCAATGACATGCTGGGCTTCAATTGTGATTAGGTGCCGAACATGGTCGAGCTTTGGGATTTTTATGGGGTAAAAATGGTTAAGGTGCATTATTTAGGGGTTTCTGATCCTTCGGCAATCGCAACACCAAGCACTCTTGAAGCTTCAAATGGATGGCTGCTGACAGAGCTTTCAACATCTCGTGCTTGCGTGGGCAGTTTGTATATCGCGTAGCTTATTGATGAGCGAAATCACTCGTTGTTGCTCTGAGGAATTTGCGAAACACAACACCTCACCGGAATCGTCGATTTCTTTCAGATATTTTTCTTTTAAAATCAAAGTAATCATGGTTCAAAAACTTGATGTTATTATTTTTATTTCAAAATTGTATCATAAAAAATAAATAGCATTTATTGGAGATGAGAAAATAACAAAAACTAAAAACAAAATGACAAAAATAAGAAAGATGCATTTTATTGATGGTCAAACATGACTTAGTGCATGGGATGGTAGCACACTAAAGGTGTAACTTCACAAAAATGAATAAAAATGGCAATAGGGAAAACAACTGGAAGTTCCCATTGAGTCATGGCAACCACTACTTTCTTAGTAACCCTAAACCCTCAATAACCCGCTTCTTGGAATAGCACACGAATTGGCTCTTCAGTTGATATTAGGAGCAGATTGTTCGGATGCAGTTACCAGCCTTTTTTCTTTTTCCCAACTTTTGCCTAAGTCGCCTTTTTAGGTTTTCGACTTAGCGGGGTTTTTTTGTTTTTTATATCCCTAACTTTTGTCTGGACCGCCCTTTCGAGTTTTCAGTCCATCGGGATGCCCCTTTTTGCCTAAGTTGCCCTTTCTGGCTTTCAACTTAGCGGGCGTTCTTTTGTTATTAGGCATAATATTTCTTGACTGCATCGGAATTCACAGGACGTGGAAAATCCTCGCCGTCCATTGTTGTGAGTATCAAGGCTCCTCCAGAGAAGGCTTTCTTCACTACATAAGGGCCTTCATAGTTCGGGGTCCACTTTCCACGTGAATCCTTGTGTATGGGTAAGATCTTTTTGAGCACTAATTCACCTTCTCGAAACTCTCAAGGATGGACCTTCTTGTCGAATGCCTTCTTGAGTCTGCTTTGATATAACTGGCCATGGCATAATGCTGTCAACCGCTTCTCATCGATGAGATTTAGCTGATCAAATCTCGCTTGGACCCATTCTGCCTCTTCTAGTTTGGTCTCCATCAAGACTCTCATTGAGGGGATTTCAACCTCAATGGGGAGGACTGCCTCCATGCCGTATACCAGAGAGAACGGGGTTTCCCCTATCGAGGTGCGAACTGAAGTCCTATACCCATGTAAAGCAAAGGGGAGCATTTCATGCCAATCTTTATATGTTTTCACCATCTTTTGAACGATTTTCTTGATGTTCTTGTTTGCTGCTTCCACGGCTCCGTTCATCTTTGGCCGGTATGGTGAAGAGTTATGGTGTTCGATTTTGTAACTTTCACACAACTCTTTCATCATTTTGTTGTTCAAGTTGGTGCCATTGTCAGTGATGATCTTGTTGGGGAGTCCGTAGCGACATATTATCTCCTTTTTGATGAACCGGACTACCACTTGCTTTGTTACATTGGCATATGAAATAGCTTCAACCCATTTGGTGAAGTAGTCGATGGCAACTAGGATGAATCGGTGTCCATTTGAAGCTCGAGGTTCAATGGGTCCAATCATGTCGATGCCCCACATAGAGAATGGCCAAGGTGTTGCCATCACATTCAAGGGAGTTGGTGGAACGTGCACCTTATCAGCGTAGATTTGACACTTGTGGCATTTCCTTGCGTAACTGAAACAATCGGATTCCATGGTCATCCAATAGTACCCAACCCTTAGGATTTTTCTAGCCATTGCATGTCCATTGGCATGAGTACCAAAGGACCCTTCGTGGATTTCCTTGATGGGCAAGTCTGCCTCATGTTTGTCCACACATCTGAGAAGAACCATGTCGTGGTTTCTTTTGTATAACACATCCCCATTCAGAAAGAATTTAGTTGCGAGCCGCCTCAAGGTCTTCTTATCCCTACTTGAGACGTTTGCAGGATATTCTTGATTTTCGAGGTAGGTCTTGATGTCATGGTACCATGGCTTGCCATCAAACGTCTCTTCAATCGATAAACAGAATGCTGGCTCGTCCCTGCGCTCCACTTTTATAAGTGGCGCTTCATTGTGAAACTTTACTTTATACATTGATGATAACGTAGCTAGAGCATCTGCCACTTGATTCTCTTCTCTAGGGATATGATAGAAGGTGATTTCGTCAAAGTATTTCATTAGCTTCAAGACATGATCACGATACGGGGTTAGCTTGGGATGACGAGTTTCCCATTCTCCTTTTATTTGGTAAATGACTAGGGCTGAATCTCCATACACTTCCAAGATCTTGATTCTATAGTCGATGGCAGCCTCAAGGCCCAAGATACATGCTTCATATTCCGCCATATTATTTGTGCAGTCAAAACATAATCTTGCTGTGAAGGGGATATAACCATCCTTTGGAGAGATTAGAACGGCTCCAACCCCATGCCCCATGGCATTAGATGCACCATCGAATGCAAGCATCCATCTAGCTCCTGGCTCGGGTCCTTCATCATCTCCTATGACTTCATCGTCTTTTACGACCATAATATCCTCGTCTGGGAAGTCAAAGTGTATGGGCTGATAGTCTTCCACTGGTTGATGAGCCAAGTGATCTGCTAGCACACTTCCTTTGATAGCTTTCTGAGTTACATGCATGATATCATACTCGGATAATAACATTTGCCAACGGGCAATCCTTCTAGTCAGTGCGGGTTTCTCAAAGATGTATTTGATCGGATCCATCTTTGATAACAGCCATGTTGTGTGACAAATCATGTACTGTCTCAAACGGCGGGCAACCCATGCCAAGGCGCAACAAGTTCTTTCTAGAAGGGTGTACCTTGTTTCAACATCAGTGAACTTTTTGCTCAAGAAATATATGGCATGCTCCTTTCTACCAGTTTCATCATGTTGCCCCAGCACACATCCCATGGATCCATCCAATACTGTTAAGTACATAATGAGAGGTCTTCCAGGAACGGGAGGTATCAAGATGGGTGGTTCTTGCAAGTATTGTTTGATCTTTTCAAATGCCTTTTGGCAATTTTCATTCCATATGATGGCCTGATCCTTGCGTAGCAATTTGAATATTGGTTCACAAGTAGCGGTGAGATGAGAAATGAATCTAGAGATGTAGTTCAATCTCCCTAGAAAACCACGGACTTCTTTTTTTGTACGAGGAGCCGGCATATCTTGGATTGCACGTACCTTGTCAGGGTTAACCTCGATTCCTCGTTGACTAACGATGAAACCAAGTAACTTCCCGGATCTGACACCAAAGGTGCACTTAGCTGGATTGAGTCGCAGTCTGTATTTCCTTAGACGTACAAATAGCTTTTTCAAGTGAAGAATGTGGTCTTCTTCAGTCTTAGACTTAGCGATCATGTCATCCACATAGACCTCTATTTCTTTATGCATCATGTCATGGAAGAGAGCCACCATTGCCCTTTGATAAGTTGCCCCAGCGTTTCTCAAGCCAAAAGGCATTACCATGTAGCAATAGGTTCCCCATGGAGTGATGAAAGTAGTTTTCTCCATGTCTTTTGGAGCCATCTTGATTTGATTATAGCCTGAAAAACCATCCATGAATGAGAAAATCAAGAATCGGGCTGTATTGTCTACCAACACGTCAATGTGAGGTAATGGGAAGTCATCCTTGGGACTTGCTTTGTTCAAATCTCGGTAGTCGACACACATTCGCACTTTACCATCTTTTTTTTGGCACTGGCACTATGTTAGCAACCCACTGTGGATACTTCGACACGGCTAGGAATCCTGCATCAAATTGTCTTTTGACCTCCTCCCTGATCTTGAGTGACATGTCTGGTCTTGTCCTTCTCAACTTTTGTTTTACCGGTGGACATTCTGGCCGAAGTGGCAGCTTGTGCTCAACTATCGCGGTATCCAATCCCGGCATATCTTGGTATGACCATGCGAATACATCCGCATATTCCCTCAAGAGTTCGACCAACTTCTCACGCACTTCTGCCTTCAAAGACGATCCAATCTTGACCTCTCTTCTGTCATGTTCAGTTCCCAAGTTGATTACCTCCACAGGCTCTTGACTCGGCTGTATCTCTTTAGACTCTTGCTCTAACAATCTTGCCAACTCATCAGGAAGCTCACAATCGCTTTCACAATCCTCTTCAGCTTGGTTGATGGGGAGTTCAAGGTTATGCAGGATTGTAGTGGTATCATGTTCAATGGGTTTATTCAGGGATCTGCATGTTTTTTTTTTTTATGATGATTTTTAGAAAGATGAACAAAACAAAAATAAACAAAAGAAATGGAAAAGATTGCCATTTTTGTAAAAAATAAATGCATAAATGAAGGAATAGAGAGTAAAGGAAAACAAAGCTATTTATTGATGATGATTCAACATCTTAAATAAAAGGGTGCCCTACAAAGTTATCCTTATGCCTTGGGCAGAGCAAAAGGGTTTGAAAAACATGATAAGAATTACTTTGAAAAAGAAAATATCTCTGGGATTTCAACGGCATTCCAGTTGTTGAGACTTGCATTCGGAGAGCAGTGGTAGATCAAACAAGGTATATCCTTATCCTCTGGAACATCTTCAACGGCAGCTACTTGATTTTCATTAGCAAAACCCACACTATGAAAAGTTTCTTGAATGTTAGCCATGGGTATCTTTACAACATCATTCTTTTCCATGGATGGTTTGTACCCCACTCCATGCTTGTCTCTTTTCATAGGCATATCCCACAACTGTTCACAACCTTTGGAGCCTCCCCCTTTAGCAAATAACCTACCGTCCTTCCACAAAGGAGCAGGGACTTTAGGTTTCCTAACACAAGTTTTATTACACACTGCCACAGCATTGGCGACCTCTAAAGCTTGGAAAGCAGTTTCCAGAGATCCTTCATTTTCTTCCACATATTGGAAGGAGGATAGATGACTTACAAAGATGTCTTCTTCGCCAGCAACGGTGATCAATTTATCACCCACCACAAACTTTAGTTTTTGGTGTAAGGTAAATGTCACAGCACCGGCCGCATGGATCCATGGGCGTCCCAACAGGCAGCTATAGGCTGGGTTGATATCCATCACTTGGAAAGTGATATCAAAGGTGTGCGGGCCTATTTGGATTGGAAGGCATAACTCTCCAATGACAGATCTTCTAGACCCGTCGAAAGCTTTCACAATTAAAGAGCTGGGCTTCATATGGACTCCATCAATAGACATCTTGTTGAGAGTGGACTTTGGCAGCACATTCAATGATGAACCAGTATCAACTAACACTCTTGCAAGGACAGTGTCATGACACATTGTGGATATGTGTAATGCCTTATTGTGGGCTTTCCCTTCTGCGGGTAAATCTTCATCATTAAAGCTTAGACAACTACTAGCAGTGATATTGGCAACTATCCCATCAAAGTGGTCTACCGTAACATCTTGGCTTACGTGCGCCTGATTCAACACTTTCAACAATGCCTTCCTATGTGCCTCGGAGTTCAGTAGTAGCGAAAGGATGGATATCTTGGAAGGAGTTTGGTTTAGTTGATCAACTATTTTGTATTCACTCCTCTTGATGATTTTTAGGAACTCATCATCCTCCTTTAATGCTGACTGATCACCGAATTCCTGCCCCTTGTCTTGACTGGGAGCTTCTTTCCTTTTCTGAGCTTCTACTGCTGCCTCATTGCTTTCTCTTCTAAGTTGATTGGGAACAAAGATTCGACCACTTCGAGTCATTCCACTCCCTTCGGAAATGTGAGTAACACCATCCATCGCCTTCATAGGTTCGTCCTTAACCCTTTCTTCTGGTTCATGGACAAAGGCGGTTGCATCATAATTCCAAGGTACTGCTTTGGAGCTTTTGTAAGGAAATGGTGATGGAACACAAATGACAACAGGATGCCTCTGGTTCATCAATGAATTAACGTCTCTTTTTTCATAAAGGATTTCGACAGATTTTAGGGCTTTTGTGTTGTTTTCAAAATGCGGCTCAATAACTGAGACATCTGCCATTTTTCTTGCTCGACTGATTTGCAATATGCCTTGATTCATCAATTCTTGCACTTGCTCTTTGACCAACCGACAACCTTCGGGGCTTATGGCACATTCTTCACAATTGTCATGAGTTCCTTTGATCAAACCGCATTTGGCTAGCTTGGTATGGACCATCAGCAAAGGAGTTCTTACTTCTTCAACTCTTTTAATCTCGTCAAAGTCTTCACTTTCCTCCACAACATTGACGTTTGGTCCATTATAACTCGGCAAAGGATTGCTCTTCACATTGGGCATGTTCTCTTTGAAGGACAAGCTCTTGTTCTCAACTAGCTTTTGCACCGTCTCTTTAAGTGCTCTACAATCTTCAATGGAATGGCCAATTGCTCCAGAATGAAACTCACATCTAGCATTTGGATTATACCAATGTGGATATGGAGGTACCAAAGGTCTAACATTTCGAGGCATTACTAAAGAATTCTTTATCAAGAGCGGCCAAAGTTGGCTGTACGGGATAGGGATCGGGTCGATCTGACTTGGTTGTTGATTGTTGGGAGGCCGATATTGATTCTGTCTTGAGCTTTGACCCCAATGATTTGGACGAGCAGGCTGATACTGAGGCTTTTGAGGTGATTGTTGTTGATATTGCCCAGGTGCTGCTGTGGCCACATAATATTGATCTTGGTATGGTACTTGAAGAATAGGGGAATGATAGGCATTTGCAGGTGGATAATAGGAATTTCGAGGATCGGCCATTACGGCATTGGTTTCTCCTTCTTTCTTTTTTGGAAAAGAGGTTGGAGATTTCCTTGCAGCACCTTGACCACTTTGAGCAATCGGAATCTTTCCATTCTTTAAACCCACTTCCACCATTTCCCCGATAATGACAAGCTCGGAGAAACCGGATGAGGCACTTCCTATCACCTTTTCATAGTATGGAGCTTGTAGGGTGCCTATGAAAATTCGTACAAGCTCTCTTTCAGACAAAGGCGGTTCAACTTGCGATGCTAATTCTCTCCACCGCTGTGCATATTCCTTGAATGTTTCGGTTCCCCTTTTGGTTAAATCCTGCAGTTGCATCCTATCCGGCGCCATACCCATGTTGTATTTGTACTGTTTGACAAAGGCTTCAGCTAAGTCCTTCCAAGTTCGGATCCGACTCTTCTCGAGATGCATATACCAGTTCAAAGAAGCTCCGCTGAGACTATCTTGGAAGAAATGGATTACGAGCTTATCATCTTGAGCAGCTATACCCATCTTTTTGCAATACATAATCAAGTGATTGCGAGGACAAGTCAAACCTTTGTATTTTTCAAAATCTGGTATTTTGAATTTTGGGGGAATCACCACATTTGAGACCAAACACATATCAAGCGCATCAAACCCGAACTCATTATTCCCTTCCATTGCTTTGACTCGTTCTTCTAAAGCGAAAATTTTCCCTTTAGATTCTTCATTTTTAACCACTACAGGTGGTCGTCCATCTAAAGAAGGCTCAATATGCTCCCTATGAGGGCCTGATGGGTTGGAAGAATGATACACTAACAATGGATTTTCTACTGTACCTTGAGGTATTGGAAATTCTGCGGTAATATCAACATTCTCTTGCATCACGGGAGTTCCATTTGGACGAGGCACTGATGCTTGAGCAGGACGAGGCTGAGACGGGCCACTTTCAGTAGGGTCTTCCAACTGTGGAGGCGTGTAGCCTGGAGGAAGACCAAATGGAGGCCAACCAACAACTGTTGCAGAAGTTGGTTGTGGCTCGAGAATAACATTTTCCACTACTAGAGGATGCGGGTTATGTTCTCTGTTTGCAAGTTCTTGGAGAATATCCATCAACCGATCCAACTTCCCATTCAGCTGGTTGATGTCTTGTCTCATGACTTCTTGGTTTTGTTCAATCTCTTCCATGATTCTTCGCGCGTTGTTTCGAGTGTAATGCGAATGCCGATGAATCAGTTTGGTTTGTGGGAATTCCTGGTAATAGTAAAGGGAATGAGTTTTGGGTATGAAAACAAATGTATGCATGTTACGTATGATGCAAATGCATGAAAAAGTTTTTTTTTTTTTTATTAGCTTTTAGGGGACTGCCAGGCCTTTGGTATTATAGCCTTTGCAATTCCCTGAAGCAAACTTGTATGTTAAGAAAATGATTTTATGCATGAGGATGCAATGCATGTATGTATTGTGTGGGTATGGATAATTGAGGAACAAAACTTAAAGGGAAGGCTCCCTATGATGACTTAGTATTATGTGCTTTCTATATCAAGGTTCTCACCAAGGATAGTTCTAAATTTTTTTGAGTTAGGAGTACCTAGAGTTATGGAGGCATCTCAGAATTTTGTCATAATAACGGGTTAACCATTATACGACAACCTTTCACGAGTGCATCTCTTCTAGGTGGGGTTTGTACTAACCAAACGAGATGTCTACCTCGAAAGCCAATACAAACACCAAAGTTTGAAGAGGTTCTAAAAAGAAGGTCCTTAGAGTTATGGGTCCAATTCGGAATTTCACCATAATAACGGGTTAACCATTATATGGATGACCTTTCACGAAAAGACCAACTCTAAGCGGGGTCTTCATATTGTCTAAACGAGATGTCTATCTCGAAAGCCAATACTACGCAACCACCATCCTAAACCTAGGTTTTTTCAAGCTCGGGTGTAGAGCTCCACTCAAAAATGTTTTGAATAGCACATCCCCGATACAATATCATAATAATATAAATGCGAAAATAAATAAACAAAATAAATAAATAAAGCGGAAATAAAATAAAGCAAATGAGATCAAGGATAAACAAACATTGAAAACAAACGAGTTAACACTGAAATCTAAACTAACTAACTAGGTTTGATTCAACTTAATCCCCAGTGAAGTCGCCAGCTGAAGCGGCGGGAAAAATGCGCGGGGGCGTAAAGCTCTCGCTAAATAGTAAAGTCGCCACCGAAGTTTTTATTTTTGAAAAGGGGAACGTCGATAAACCCCTTCGAGAACGAGAACAAGGTCATTGCGACCAAAATTCGGGTTCGGGAATCGGTTATGCGAGGGGAAGGTATTAGCACCCCTCACATCCGTTGTATCCAACGGGAACCGTTAATTAGTTTAGCGCTTAATTAAGTGTTAGTTTTATGTTTGTTTCCTTATTATTAAAAAATGTTTGTGAAGAAATAAAAGAAAGAAAAAAATGATTTAAAGACCAAAAATGAGTTTTTTATTAGTGTGCTTGACAAGAGTTTGATCTTGCTCCTACGTATCTCCGGGTGCGATGGAGAAATCAAAGCCACGTAGTTCTGGGGCAAGAAATGTTTTTGTGTTTTTTTGATTTTATTTATGAAAATAATTTAGTCGCGCTTGGGCGGAAAAGTTTGCTTTAAAAAGGGGCGGACTCGCACTTGGGCGATGGTATCCGTTTGAGAAAAAGATTGAACGCACATGGGCGTGAAAAAAGGTTTGCTTAAAAAAGGGGAAGGACTCGCACTTGGGCGATGACATCCGTTTGAGGGAAAAAATTGAACGCGCATGGGCGTGAGAAAAGAAGATTCGCTTAAAAAAGGGGACGGACTCGCGTTTGAGCGATGACATCCGTTTGGGAAAAAGATTAAACGCACATGGGCGTGGAAAAAAGATTTTTGGTTTATGTTAGTCAAACAAAATAAATAGTATTTTATATATAGGACCAGAACACTCTGGAGAATGAATATATAAAACAAAAATATAATATTAACAGTTAATTTAGGACCAAAGCACTCTGGATTAATTTAATTAACATGGACCAGATTGTTCTGGAGAATAATTAAATTAAACAACAATAGAATATTGACGGTTAATTTTGGACCAGAGAACTCTGGATTAATTTAATTAACATGGACCAGATTGTTCTGGAGAATAATTAAATTAAACAAAAATATAATATTAACAGTTAATTTTGGACCAGAGAACTCTGGATTAATTTAATTAACATGGACCAGATTGTTCTGGAGAATAATCATGTTAAACAAAAACATAATATTAACAGATAGTTTAGGACCAGAGCACTCTGGATTGAGATGTGTGTATTTCGTGTAAAAATAAATGAAATATATATATATATATATATATATATATATATATATAGAGAGAGAGAGAGAGAGAGAGAGAGAGACGAAAATGAGAAGAAGAAAAAGGAAAGAGGAAAAAATATACCTTTGTGGAGAGAATAAAAGAAAGAGAAAAAAAAAGGTATAAAATGAGGATTGTTTTGTTTTTTGGTAGTGATGATGTGATTTTTTTGTGTTGATTTATGGTGGTTTATGTGGTTTTAATGGTGGTTTTGTTGTTGATGGTGAAGAAAAGAAACATGCTAAGACTAAAAAGATGTGTAGTGGTGTGTTGCTATTTTTTGTTCTCTCCCAAAATTTTCTCTCATGAAAAACTCTCCTTTTTTTCTTTATGGCAAAATCTCCCTCTCTTTATAGATGAAAAGAAACTTGGGAAACAAGCTAAAATGGAAGAAAGTTGGCATGTGATGTCATCTTGGTGATGTCACCTTGATGATGTCACTTTGATGTCACTTGATTTCATTTGTAGTACGGCCAGAACATTCTCGAGAACATTCTGGAGAACGTTCTGGTAGACTATCTTTGATGAATTTTCATTTTATGCTTCTTTTATTTTTCTCTTTTTTTTGGGGGGAATTAATAATGATGAAAAACAATAAAATTAAACAAATTAACACTTATTTTTGGGTTTTTTTTTAAGAATTACATGGACAAAATTTGGGTACTACATGGTGGTTTTAGACTTTTTGGCTTGAGGGGCCTTTCCTTTCTTTCGGGTATCAACCATGGTGTAAGGTTAGGGTTAGGTAGGAAAAGGCTAGGGTTTGAGATTAGGGTTTAAGGTTAGGGCGTGGATGATGATTTTTGAGAGGTTGATGATGATGAGGTTGGTATTTGTGGTTGGTTTGGTGATTTGGAGATGAAAAGATATGGGATAAATATTGGGATAAAAGATGTTAAGCCAAAAATGGGATAAATATTGATGGCCAGGATGAGTATAACTTTGAATTAGCAGTAAGCTATGAAATGAGAAGTGATCCACGTATCCCAACTTAAGTAGATATGATGGATTCAAATGGTTCTAGTTGGAATTGGGGGCTGATTGAAGGCATTTTTAATGCGCATGATAGGGAGGCAATTTTGAAGTTGTCGTTGCTGAACTGCGACAAAAAAGACAAGCTTATTTGGAAGTTCAACAACAAAGGAAGTTACACGGTAAAATAAGCATACAAGTATGCAATGGAAACACTTGATGACAACGAAGAATATAGAATATCGGGATAGTGGACAGGGATATGGAAACTGAAGATACTGCAAAAAATAAAAGTTTTCCTACGTAGAGTATTGCGAGGAGTGCTTCCAACACGTATGCGTCTTCAAGATAAGAGTGTGCCATGTACAGTGAGCTGCCCATTTTGTCAAACAAATTATGAGAATGATTGGCATGTCTTTATTGGGTGCGAAGAGGCAAAATCTGTTTGGCAAACGGCTGGACTGTGGGAATTAATCCGAGACACTGTCAATAATGCTACTAGTTTTGCGGATTGCTTTTTTTCTTCGTTGCGTAGGTTAACAAGTGACAAAATTAATGACATCGCTCTGATGTTTTGGTGTTTATGGCGCCATCGTAATGACAAAGTGTGGGATGGTGATTTAAAGACTATCAATATAGTTGTGTAGCTTACGCGTGAATCTCTTTCCAATGGCAAGAAGTGCGGTCTAGACCAGCAGCATCGGTGCAACAACAACAACAATATATAGAAGTTTGGCAACCACCAGTCGAGGATTTCATAAAATGCAATGTAGATGCGGCGATGTTAAAGGCACAAAGGTGTTTTGGTATTGGTATGTGTATTCATAACTCTAGGGGCCATTTCTTAAAGGCAGCAACATGTTGGCATGAAGGCAACCCCCCTCCTCAAGAAGCAGAAGCAATAAGATTACGTGATGTTATTTCTTGGCTTGGTAGAGTAGGTTAATAACTGTCAGACTTATTAGCGTGTTGATTTTGTTCCTCCATGTCGAGTTTATACTAGATACCGAGAATTCATAGCGAAATGGAATTTAAGACGAGATTTGGAAATTTTCTTAAGCATCTAAGGAAGATAAGAGTTACTCAGGATCGTCAAATTAATCTACGCAGATAAGGGGCGAATGCCTTAAGAGAATTCAGTAAGGGAGATCGCGTATTCTTGTAAGTTATACCTAAGTTAAGAAGTTTGGAGACCCTTCGCTGTTAAGAGGATTGTGTACAAGTTATGTAGATCTCTTTAGATACACCGAAGTGTGGATTCAACAGATTATCAAGTAGAAATAAACGGTTATAGCATAAATGTTTTGAGTATGTGCATGAGACAACAAGATACTTCAGACGCAAGTAAGCGTTACGAGGCAAACCTGGGTTCCATTAGGACCCCAGTAGAAAGGCAAATCCTGAGTGTTTTAGTTACTAATGAGTTAGTGTTGTGATTAGTTACCGTCAAACGGGTTGGCTACAGACCCAAAGTAACTAGTCTAACACGCAACAAGGATAAGTTTCGACCACGATGTTTTAAGATGAACCTAAACTTTGAAGAGACTTCTAAATCAAGAAGATATTTCCTGATAATGTGTGGGTTGCTTCAAGATGTTATGATTAAACTCAAGCATTGTTAAGTGACCCCCAAATTTTGATGACGAAATTTCTTTTAAGGGGGTATAGTGTAATATCCCGCTTAAATCCATCAGTCATATGTCTCTTCAGTTTAGACATAAATTATGTATGATTCGGATCGGAAACAAATTCGGAAAACGCATTTGAAGTTTGGTAATTCCTGTTGGGATTTTGTTTACGGGTTTTGGGACAGGGCTTCACTAAAACTGTAAGAACTTTCTCTCTGTAACTTGGAATCAAGTGATTTTTAATGCTATGGTTAGCTAAAACAATTCTGGATGTTTTGGTACCAGTTTCACTGATTATGGTCCAGTATTGAATTCTGTAGACGATTTTGAAGTTGGGGGCTGAATTAGGATTTTGTGTTGAACCATGAATATGAGTTGTTTTGATGTGCTAAAGTTTAACTGCTCGGGAGTTCAAATGGAATTGTGTATAAGCTGTTGAGAGTGTTTGAGGTGAGTTCTTAGATAGTTTCTACCTTGGGTTTGTGTGTGTGTTTATGTGAGAATTCAATTTATGCTAGTTTTTGGATTTAGGGATTTAGTAACCCTTTGTGCCATAGATGATCAAAACATGTTAATGTTTGCCATGTATTATAAATTCAACTGTTTTTATGCTTCTTGGACACATGTTGTACATTAGAACGATTGGATTTGAGGTTTTTATGCCAAAAATACGATTTCTACACTTCTGGACTGATGAATGCTCGCTTAAGCGAGTGGATCTCGCTCAAGCGAGATTTAGGCAGAAGCTAGCAAATGCATCTCGATTGGCACTCGCTTGGAGCTCGCTTACGTGATATTCAACTGCACAACACATTTTGAAATTTTCTTGTGGTCCAGAAATGTCGTTTGAGGCCCGTTGCTTGCAATCTTTTATCGAACTATGAACCCCTCAATTCTAAGTGTCTAAAGTACAATTCTAAACAAGGTTTTAAACAAGGGAAAGGCATGGCAAATCATTAACATTGTTTGTTAATAAATGGTACGCAAGAGTAATATGATATGTAGTACGACCGGGTAGAAGTTAATCCTAAGAATGGGGAATCATAGAGCCTCGAATTAGGAAGTCGAGAGCAAGCATGTTAGCATGTAATATAGTCATGTTAGGTTAAGTTTTATATGAGCAACTATGTATGCAATTACCAATAATCGGGTAGGTTACGGACCCATGGTAATCTTTCAAGCAAGTATAAGTTATGCGCTCACATGTATGTATATGACTAATGTATGACTATGATAATAAGTAAATGTGTAGGTGTCGTGTCTCTATGTTATCCACGCCAAGGGGGATACGAGAGGTTCACGCCAAGGGGGACGGGACACGCTCCGCAAGGTAGGTCCGCACGACACTGAGGGAGTCTAATGTATCCTAGCTAGGTTTCAATCGGTAATGTTTGGGAATATATTTCGGGGTTACTCCACTCGGGATTATTCCGTAAAATGAACCAAGATAATGTTGATTGTTACACGCTAAATTATGATTTAAATTATGATTGTTACCTAGCGAATGACTTAAATTATGATTATGCTATGTTTATGATATGATACGATTATGTTAATGCTATGATATATATAGGTAAATGCTCCTGCAACGAGTTATGATAACTCACTGTCGACGATACTAGTTTTCCTCAATCGTCCAGTCTCTTATGTTTTGTATATGACATGTTAGACCATGTAGGTGTCGGTTTCCGGCATAGTGGTCTTAGTACCCTTGACCGCCATGATATGCAGGGCATTTAGCGAGACTAGTAGCTTCTGAAACGAAGAACCTTACGACGGTCCTACCATGCACGACCGTCTAAGTATGCAAGTCCGCACACACGTATAATCAACCGTCAGGTTGTATTGTAGACATGTGGTGACCGTAGGCTTCCCCCAAGGTTACCTATAACCTAGGATTAGGTAGAACTCACCGAGACATTATGTCTCATCCCAATCCTTTTTGTTCAGATTAGCAGGTCGGTTTAGCAGGACTTAGCAAGCTTGAAGCCGGATGGATAATCAGCAAATGCTCGTTCGTATCCGTTGCAGGATGTTATGGACTTAAAGATGTACTTTCTATGTTTTGGACGTGTAGTATTGTATTGTTGATTGTACGAACGCGTATTGTTGTATACAATATTCATTCGCAGCACTTATGTTGAAATTTTTAATGTATCCAGTACTAAGTTAATGCACATGTTGAGTATTCTAGATACGCTTAGTATGAGCGTTACAATTAAATACATAGCAATATTATAAACTTTATATCACTCGGTAATCTTATGATGAATTAATAAACAAAATAAATAATTAGTCAGCATAATCAATTCTACCTTAACCAAGGTCCTAAGTTCGAATCCAGCGTTGGGCATGCAGCAGTGTTAAAACTCTTAGGGAGAGCTTGCCGCCCATTTGGGTCCCACAATGCTTGAGGGATTAGTCTCCGCAGTTGCGCGCGGAGGATACCCGGTTTATACCCAAAAAAAAAAAGAATAAGCTGTATAATTATACAGTGACGATGTTGTTTTCACCATCTCTTATGAGTGAATGAATGCGACAATAATTATATTATATGATAATATACTTTTAAGATTGTAAGGGAAATTGAATGATCATAGAAACATAACTGAAACTGTGAGAGGAATTATTAAAGTGTAAGCATTATGACGTACAAATAAAATTATAACCTTTGAAGTAACAGATAATTGTCTTTCAACTTAATTTTTACTCTTACATGCACACACATTTATCATTGATGCACTTTCGTTGTAAAGGACGATGACATGCTTTGTATCTACAATCAAGGATAGTTTGACAATTTAATGGATCTGCATGGCAAATAAAAATAAAGGATTGTTACTAAAAATTGATCAACTAGTGCGTGTGTGATACAAAAGAAAATTTGAGAATGGTGAAGAAGTGACATACTGAATGGTCTTCTGCTAGCATTGGTTACATAAAACAAAGAAATAAGGATTATCAAAACATAAATAAATTTCAAAATTTGAGCCATATCTTTCAACATTTACACATAATTAATTGAAAGTTGTTCAATCATTTTATAAGTAAAATTATATAGTTTGTTAAATAAAATTAATTAGATCATAGAACTTAAGAGTTGCAACATGCCTATCATAAAATTATAATATTTGTTAGTAAACATCTTACACAAAAGTTTTGGTGATGATCAATGATCATTAATTTTTATTATATTTTTATATTTGTCTTTTAGCCTTTCATTATAGTATTTTGCTCAATGATGCTGATGTTATTATTTTATCACTTTTGCATTGATAAATTTTTTGTATCAATGATTATCATATAAAATCTTGCCACCGCATGTCAAAATTTCTGGAAGTGTCACTTAATGGATCTTAAAATTACTGATCGTTATTGACATTAAACTTTAAATTTTTGAATAAAATAGGGATAAATGAGAAATACCGTTTGGAATATCTTCAGATAGACATTATAAATCGTTTCAAAAGCTTACAAACTGCTTAAACTTACACTAAATACATTTTAAGCAGGGTTAAATATATTCCTAAAAAAAGGAGGGTAATTATACTTTGATCCCTTAAAAAAATATCATAGGCTTATTTGATCCATTGGTCCCCTAAATAATTTCAAGTTTTCATTTTGATCCCACAATTAATAAAACGTACCTTTTGGTCCCTCATGTTTTCCTCTGTTTGCCAAATAAATCCCGACTCTTAACTTTAACTTCAAATATCAATGGCGGACCAACCTTAAAAGTGGTTCATCGTAGACCTTATTAATTTTGTTAATTTAAACCATTCGATCTATTTATCATAAAAGGAACCGTTAGATCTATTTAACCATTACATGTGAAATACCTAAAATACCCTTAATGTCAAATTAAAAATTTCAATTTCTTTTCTCCACTTCTTCTCTAGCGAGCATCTACTCATCACCATCTTCCTTCTACTTGAAACCCATAATTCATCTTCTGGCATGGAAGTGATGGAACATAGTTGAATCATCAATCTTTCTTCAGTTTTCTAATTGGATTCTTTCTCAAACACAATTTACAATCTTCCCATAATCCATTTTTATTTTCCAATCTACGATCTCATAGAATGAGAGAAACACAAACAGTTGCCACCGATGCCGTTAAATCCGCCGTCGTTAAAACCGTTCCCGCTGCCGTCACATATCTGTGTATGGAATTGGGAAGATAAGAAAAGTGAAAAGAAGAGAAGAGAAAAAGGGAAAGAGAAGAGCAGAAGAAGAGAATAGAAGGGAATGGAAAGAGAAGAAGAATAGAAGAGAGGAGAAGAGATGCGAAGGGAAAGAGAAGAAGAAGAGAAGAGAAGAGATGTGAAGGGAAAGAAAAGAAGAAGAAAAGAGAAAAGAAGAAAGTGAGAAGAAAATATTTTACTGGATTTTTTTTTCTAAAGATTTTCTTTTTTCTGGATTTTTTGTTTTAATTTATTGTTTTAGTTTTTTGTTTTTTTTGTTGTCATAATCCATTTTTTTTGGGTTATTTGTATCAATGTATTAAGATGATTGATGAAGATGAAAATATAGAAGATGAAGAAAAGGAAAAAATCAAGTGTTGGGTGGTACATCGTAAGATAAAATAGACATGTATAATTCAATCGTTCTCTATTTTTTTTTAAATCAAACGGTTTAAATTAAAATAATTAATAGGATCTATGGTGAACCACTCTTAAGGTTGGTTCACCATAGACATCATTTGGGGTTAATCTAACAGTTGGGATTTATTTGACAAACGGAGAAAAAAATGAGGGACTTAAAGGTACGTTTTATTAATTGTAGGACTAAAATTAAAATTTAAAATTATTTAAGGGACCATTGGATCAAATAAGCCAAAAAATTATGATCTTTCAAGTTTGTAACGTTCAATTGTAGCTCTTTTTATGCTTTTATAGACACTAAATGCAGGGAATAAAAAATCTCTTTTTTGTTCATTAAAAAAAAAAACTCTTGGAAATGGTATTGCACAAGGAGATAAGCAAAACTGTCGTTGAACGTCAAAAAGACACCATTCCTTTTATTATTTCTCCATTTCAAATTGGTTTTGTACTGGGGCGAAATATCCATGAAAATATTGTGGTGGCTCAAGAAATGATATATAGTATGATCAAAATGAAAGGTCGTAAAGGATTCTATGCTATTAAAGTTGATTTATCTAAAGCTTACGACAAGTTGAGTTGGGAGTTTATTTGGCGTATTTTTACAGAGCTGAAGCTGCCGAATAATATTGTGAATATTATTATGTATTCAGTGACTAGCGTGGAAACAAATAAGAAGTGGAATGGTGCAAGAACTGAATATTTTCGTCCACAAAGAGGTATTCGACAAGGTGATCCCATCTCGCCGTATCTTTTTGTCATGTGTATCGATAAATTATCTCACCTTATTTCTCATGCTGTGGAAACTGGAGAATGGAAGGTGCTCAGAGCCGAAAGGAGAGGGCCGATTGTGTCGCATCTTATGTTTGCCGATGTTTTGTTATTATTCGGCGAGGCTACTGAGGTTCAGATGCGGTGCATTATTAGTATTGTGGAGAAGTTTTGTAGCTTATCGGGACAAGAGGTTAGTCAAGAGAAAACTAGTATTTTATTTTCAAAAAATACTAGTAGATGTGTTAAAGATAAATTGTTACAATTGTCGGGATATCGTGAAACAAACTCTCTTGGAAGTACCTTGGTGTTCCGTTACTTGGTAAAGCTCCAAAAAAGAGAGGATTATAGCTATATTATTGATCAAGTGAGCATGAAGTTGACGAGTTGGAAAGCGAATCATCTCACTTTTGCAGGAAGGGTGACTTTGGCTAAAAGTGTGATGGAGGCAATCCCGATATACCCAATGATGACTACAATTATTCCAAGAGCTTGTGTTGATGAGATTCAATGAATGCAACCAAGGTTTATATGGGGAGATACCGATGAGAAGAGACGGTATCATGTTGTTGGGTGGGATACATTGACCAAGACAAAAATTAGTGGAGGATTGGGGTTCAGAAGACTAAATGTGGTGAATAAGGCATGCATTCTGAAGTTGGGGAGGAAGTTACAAACTGGTTCTCAAGACCTTTGGTGTTCTATTTTGTGGGGTAAATATCGTAGAGAAGCATATCAAAATAGTGTTATTGCTAGAAGTACTGATTCGCATATGTGGAAGGCTATTGTGAAGTTGTGGCCAATGCTTGAGGAGTACAGTTTTTGGTCAATAGGTAATGGCATGAGTGTGAATATTTGTAGTGATGCATAGACAGATAAAGGTTTTCGGATCAGAGATCTTGAGTTGGATGTCCCCGAACAACTGCAAGATGCTAAGGTTTTGCTCTTCTGGTTGAGTTTGGCATGTGGAATATGGAGCTGTTACATGGATGGTTGCCAACATACATTATCAACAAAATTGCAGCGCTACCTCCTCCTAATGATAGTGCTGGTGCAGATGTGCGTTATTGTATGGAGAATTCAGTGGGCGAAATAGTGATAAAAGAAATGTACAACGATTTGTGTGGTTTTGATGATGGTTATGGTTACGACTTGCATTGGAATAAGATCTGGAAGTTGCAGGTGCCCGAAAGGGTGAGATGCATAGTTTGGTTTATGAAACATGAAAAGCTTTTAACAAATTCTCATAAGAATATGATGGGTTTAGGTTCAGCTATGTGTGATTTTTGTGGAGATTTATCAGAAACTATCTTGCATGTGATTCGTGATTGTCTTTTAGTTATGCCATTGTGGTTGACTGTGGTTCATAATAATGCTAGAAGTAAGTTATTTTCTTGTAATTTTCAGTAGTGGATTACAATGAATTTATGTTTGGAAGTGGGTTGGAATATTGAGGAAGGTCGGAGGAATTATAGGGCTATGGCTTGTTACTCTATTTGGAATTGGAAAAATAAGGAGAAACATAATGATAGTTATAGTAGACCTTATAACCCAGCTAGTGTTGTAAGGAGAAGTTTACGCAATTACCATTTGGTTGTTAATGCAATAACAACTCAGAGAGAGAATCAGTCTCGTGTGGTGTTACTTCGGTGGAGTCCTCCACTGGTGGGCCAGGTGAGATTGAACACAGATGGATCCTGTAGAGATGGGGGGTCATATTGGTTGTGGTGGCATCATTAGAGGAAGAGATGGTGAGTGGTTGGGAGGTTTCTCCAAGTATATTGGAATAGGAAGTGCTTATTTGGCAGAATTATGGGGAGTGTTGGAAGGGCTCATGTATGCCAGAAGGTTGCAATTTCGATTTATTGAGTTGCATGTTGACTCGTTAGTTGTTGTGAAAGTCATCACTTCACATGGGCATGGTAATTGGAGAGGGAGGTCGCTAGTTGACAAGATTCATCGCTAGCTTGCTCTTGATTGAAAAGTTGTTGTTCACCACTCTTACCGTAAAACAAACCAATGTGCAGACGCTTTAGCTAACTATGGTTGTTCGATGGATTCAGGGATTTGTTTCTTTGATTATGTCCTAGCAATATTAGTCTTCTGTTACTTTCTGATTTGATGGGGAATTCTACCCCACGTGTGATATCGTTTAATCTCTTTCTTTTTAGGCTTAGGCCCTCATCGTTATTGAAAAAAAAATCTCTTTTTTGTATAAATGAAAGAAAATACGTACTATCTTTTAAAAAAAACAGGACTAGCAATATTGGTTTATTTTGTCATCATTCTTATCGATTGTTTTGCCTTAAAGAAGGGAAATGGAAGATAATTGATTTTCTCAAGTTTGGGGAGCATTATATGTTGGGTTTGAATTTTTTTATTTTTATAGATTATAATTTTATTAATTGTTTTTTTTAGTAAATAATTCTATTAATTGTTGGATATTACAAGAAGAATGCTATACAAAGATTGAATATTTTACCTATAAAAATGACATATATATATATATATATATATATATATATATATATATCTAAAGTATTATGAATATTTATTATAATAAGGGGAAATTACACTCACCTCCCTTTAGGTATGTTAATATGGTACTTACATCCCCCTCTATTATGGTAAATTAGACTCTGAGGTTCATCAGAGTTAGATGCTCACATCGATAGTGAAGTTGAATTTACAACCTTGTAAGTGATTCAACTCCTTACCAGTTAAATATATTTTAGGGTCCTTATAAAATTTTAAATATTTTTCTCCAATGCATTTTAGATTATTTTAGTGTCCACCTTATATTAAAGCGGATGCTTTTCATCCCAATGAACTTAACTCGATTGATAGAGATACTATATAATATATACATGGATCGAGATTCGAACTTCAAATTTTTCACTTACTTATCTTAAAATGATGAATTTCTAGCGATTAGAGAACTTAAAAAAAAAAAAAAACGGATGCTTTTTGATTTAAAACAGTTGTTTTTATAAAAGGCGGAACTAGAAACACCCATTTCTATCTCTAAAAAAAAAAAAAATTCTAGGTAGGACCAAAAATTGATAACAGTTTTACAGAATTTATTTATATTGACGTTGGTACATGTAATATTCATTTTTTATATGTGACAGAAATAAAAATGAAATGTGTTTGGTGACAAAATTCATTTTTTTTTGTTTAAATACATTTTTAATATCTTTTTTTTTTTTTGTAAAACCTACTTGGATTGGATTTAGTGTTGGCTTGGGATACGCTTCTCAAGATCTCGAGTCTCCTTGTATCAATTTTGGTGGGATAAGTTGACTTCTTAACAATAAAAAGAAAACCCTTATTTAAAAAAAAAATTGAAGTTTTGGTCCCTATTTAAAAATCAGTTTTTTAGTTCCCTAATTTTAATTATTCTTCATCATCTCTATTATCATTTTCATCTATAAACTTCATAAAAATCAATAAACTTGTTAAATAGTCCTACATCGGATAAAAGATAGTCTAGACATGTATTTATAAGTGGGTTAATCTCAACTCACAAGCCGGTTTTATGATATTGTATTTGTTGATAGTTAAATTAAAGAGGACAAATGAAATTATGAGGATGAACATGATTAGGTCAGGGATAGTGGTGCTGAGAGCACTAGCTTTTGGTTATTTGAGTATTCGAATTGGTTTCAATGAACCCATCTCTTTCTCTAAACGTGGTTCATAAAAAAATCACTTTTCTCTTTTGCTTATGTTTTGAGAATTACAAGTTTAATTCACTTTTTCTAATTAACTTTTTTATTTTATCTGCTTACATAACACCAACATTTACTTTATAGTTTGTGTGATGATATCATAGTTATCAAACCCAACTTTGATTTTCCTCTTCAATCTTTACTTTTCTATCCGATATGGGATATATAACTCACAGTTGCACACAACAACTTTCATATTTTCAAGGTAAATATATATTGGGACGCGAGTATTTTAACCCCACCGCTTTTCCAAACACCCACTAAGTTTTATCCCATTAAGTGAGGTCAGTTATAATAAGGGTGGCAAAAAAATCCTAGCCCGCAGGTATCCGTGGATAAAATCCGTCATGGGCACGGACACAGATGAATGGGTATTTAACTATCTGTTATCCGCAGGTATAATAAATGGGTATTTAACTATCTGTTATTTTATGAACACGAACACAGATTTGATGATACCCATGCCCGCAGGTGTCCGTACCCATTAATAAATTAAGTAAATTACTAATATATATATATGAGGTATATCACATGAGAATGACAATTATATATGAGAATGATAGGAATGAATATGAGCCATTAAATTAAAATCAAAGGTTGGGATTAAATCATAGATTAAGTGACTCATAACAGCGTTTCCTTTTCTCTTCACAATCATTGATATTAATCTAATGTCCTATATCAATCAATTATGCTTTTTGGATGTTTATTTGAATTTTGGATATTTGAATTTTATTTTGACCGTTGCTTTCCGGATTATGGTATGGATTATGAAATTTGAATGGAATATGTTATGCATGGATGTTTAAAACTCGAAGTTTGTAGGTAATTAAAAAAGTTTTTCTTTGTACAAAAAAAAATCACAATCCATAGATATTCGTGGGTATCTAAATACTCGCGGATTACCTGTATAGAGATACCTGCACGAGTATGAGGATAGGCATGGGTACAATATTTATCCAATGGGACAGGAACATATATCATATTACCTGTATCCATGGATACCTATTGATCGTACCCCATCAGAAGGTGGCTGCCAGTGCTTGGTTGGAGGTGGTGGCTCACGGAGTCGAAAGTATTCCGGTGAGCGTTGGACTGAATGAGGGTTGTGTACCTGCAGACACTCCCACGCTCAAGTCAATAGAGTTTTGGAGT
The DNA here is from genome assembly GCA_958299785.1 of Medicago lupulina. Lineage (NCBI taxonomy): Eukaryota > Viridiplantae > Streptophyta > Magnoliopsida > Fabales > Fabaceae > Medicago > Medicago lupulina. The sequence continues at coordinate 56,030,136 of OY283144.1, read as the reverse complement.
GAGGGTGAGAGTGTGAAAGAGATTCTACCTTGGAGGCTGCAAGAAGCCTCCTATTTATAGAGGTGGGTGAATGTAGAGCCGTTGTAATGGCACATGTGTGTCTGACAGTTACGAAATCATGAGAAGTGTAACCGCTGGTGAGATATTTGCGGAAACATGGGTAAAGAGACGTTGCCGAACGTTTGAACTATTCTCCTTTGCTCCGAGCACCCCCCCTCGCGGGGAAGGAGTGTGTTGCGAGTAATTTGCCAGTTTGTTATTGGGCTCAAGCAGTTAAGCACATGTCTTTGACCGGTCCATAATAGTAGCCCCCCAAGTCGTTGCTCTTGATAAAGAGTGATGACTTAAGTGCGGCAGGGGCTCTAATCGCCGAGGCCTTAGTAGAGATGGGATATACTTGCTTAGAGAACCGAGTGGTTCCATGGAACATGTTCTTGACATATGAAATGAGCATTCTGTTTATCCGGCACAGGTGAGCGTGTTTCCAGACTAAGCATTCGTAGTTCTTTTAGTATTTAAACTTTTAAGAGTGATGTGTGCAAGTGCATGTGCTCGTTGATCTTTCTTGTATGTTCGCCACATGATTCTGAAGTTGTTGGTCTATATGGCTAGATAGTTTACCAAGCTAGAGGGGGGATGAATAGCGTTTTAAAAAAATTATTTCGGAGATTTGATAAAAACGGATTTTGATAAAATTGACTATTGGAATTGGCTTGAACAATCACAATCAATGAATCAACAAAAAGCAAATATATGTGAAATAAGATTTTATCTTATAATTGAGAGATTCTCGATACAAATCTTTTTACACAATCAAACTTTAATAATCTTTGAACAAGGTAAAAAAATGCACAATTCCAAACCAAACCTATGTGAACACAAATATTATGCTAACAAATCAAATACAATGCAAGTGTTATTGAAGAATTGAATGGATTTTGCAATAAATTGATCTAGGCAAACTTGTGTGAAACCTAACTCAACGAATTAGGTTAATTTTCAATGAAAAACAAATTAGATCAATACTAGCAATTAACCCATCAATTATTCAATTAAACACAAGCAATATCAAATAGTAAAAGGATAGGGAAAGAGAAAGAGAACACTGAAGTTTATAGTAGTTCACCCTTTTTCGTCCTCACTAAGGGCTACATCTACTCTACTTGATAAAGTACTCCTTCACAAAGGTCATCCACTATGTAACAAATGTTGATTACAATATTTACAAGAGTTCCTTCAAATTAAATCCCTAATTCTTCAACTCCTATGTAAAACATGATGAGTAGAACCGAAAGTGTACGGTTTACCGATGTAGTAATAAAAGATATCGTTCCGACAAGAAGTTATGAATTCAATTAACTTTCAATAAGGATTAGAAGAAAGTCAAATAATAAAGTTGTGATTTTTAATTGAATGAAAATAATAATAATAATAATAATAATAATAATAATAATAAAAAGAGCCTTGGGATTTATTGGTCCATCTTAATAACAAGTCTTTCACAAACAAACCCTAAACCGGTAATTTTATATTGGTCCCACTCTCTAAAGACAAGTTTCTCTTAAGCCTATCCCATCTTCTTTCGGTTTCAGTGAGTGTGTTCCTCTAGCAACCACGCCTATTCTCATGGTTGATTGCTATTGGAATCTTTGAAGAACGAAACTTTATGTGTCTCAAGGTTTGCTAGACTATTCTCATATTTTGCAACCCTTGTCTAATTTCACTTGTTCCAATATCAAAAATTCTTATTTTGATCCTTCGCTTTGATATTTGTGATGATGAATTAACAAATATTAACTCCTCCGCGTTCGCTTCATGAGTTTGGTATTTGTTAATTCATTTTAAGATCGGTGAAATTATATTAGAAAGTGAGGTTATATAAAATTAGATTATGGTTTGGTTTGATTAGGATTATGTCATTAAGACTTATCCAACAATCCCAAGACAAGAAGAGTCTACTTACTCACGTTCATCGTAGACATAGAGAAAAAAGAAGAAGAACAAGAACATAAAATAAAGGTTGATCTTTTATTAAAGAAAACAATTGTCACTTATTATTTCTAAGAACAAAAGATGATTTTACAAACTAGATGGTTGCTCTATTTATAGTCTAACATTGACTTGAGCCCCAAGAATAAATCACTAAAGTGTTGCACAAGAAACCATGGGCTCTAGGTCAGAAATACTAAAATAGGCAGCTTGTCGGAGAAGCAAAAGCAGTAAAAGGACCAAAGGGGGCGCGCCTCTTGTCATATTATTGTACAAGATCTTCAAATTCTTTGCACATGATATTTTTGTATGAAATATTCAAATTTTTGACATGAATCATTGCACCAAATATTTTTGTACGAGATCTTCATATTTTTGGCACGAATCAGCTCCAATTATCCTTTCTTTTGCTCAAAGACTCAATCTTTCAAATATTTGTTCCTGGAATATAATAAGTTGCAATTGAAGTAAAATAGTTCTAAAAAAGAAATAATATTAAATTAAACGAAATCAAATATAAATAAAACAGGCTCAAATATTATATTAAAAACACTAATTATTGACTCATCAAACTCCCCCACACTTGAATCTTTGCTTGTCCTCAAGCAAAAGGCATAAGCATAACAACAAACAAGATTTAACATATGACAATACAATTAAAAACTTATGTCTCCTCTAAGGCTTCATTTCAAGTGTACACTAATTATAACTTCAAGTATTCCTTGTGAACCTATTCAACCCAACAACAAGTTTCAAGTGAGTGTGTATGTGTAGTTCAACCCTTTTCTTGCTCCTGTATAAGATAATTATTATGAGGAAACAAGTTCTAACCTTAAGACTAAACCAACCGACAAAAGTTCTTTCTTCATTTCATATAAGAGAGATGGGAAATCTTTGATCATTATGGCATTTTTATTTTTAATATTCGGGGATGGGGGTAGACGCTAGTAAAGAGGTTACCCTCGATACACCATTGCATCTGTGAACATGTGTTGGCTGTTAAGGGTGCCATCCACGCTTTAAGGAAAGCAATTATTTGCTTTATTTACTTTGGGTAATTTTTTAGATGCCATTTTTTTCTTTAGAAGGATTACGGAAGCTTACTTTTGATTGTCAAGGGAAACACCAGCTTCACGTGGGAAGTCAGTGAGGGGGCATCCTTTCCCATTTGATTTACTATTTCCCACACTAACTTATAATACTTTTACTCTGGAAACTTTAAAGGGTTAATTTACCATTGAAGTTAGAACGTGTTCCTTAAAATACCTATTCCTACACTTATTCAAAGGCTGCAACTTGTGCTTTTCTCATATTAAAACACAAGAAATTACTTTCATGTACAAGAAACAACGACAACAAAAAAATTATGCCATAATTTTACAATAAAAACAAGCTGCTTAATCATGCCTTTCGCAACAAAACATAACAAAAGAATTGAAGTTCAAGGGAGTTTGGAAACACTACGACAGTAGACACTTTATTTGCCCCCCCCCCCCCCCCCACCTGGGAGAAGCATTGTCCTCAATGATTCAAAATTAGAAAGAAAAGAGAAGAAGGAGTAGAAGAAGAAAAGGTAGAAAGAGAAGGAAAAGGAGTAAAGAAAGCTCACAATTTATTGAGGTCCGTAAGGTGGACCTTGGAGGTGAAGGTGTTGCATCATGTTCTGGAGCATTTGATTGTTTTATTCATTTATTCGATTGCCCCTTTGGACATCATTCCTTAGCCCGGCCATTTCAACACCTTGTCTTTCTTGTTCGGTGCTTATACATTGAACCTTGGTTTGCATCCATGCCCACCGTTCATCATTATAGCTTTCACCCGCTTCTTGTTCATGGTGCAAGTGTGCACCTTCCTCCTCTTCATCACCAACATCATCACCATCATCACCATCGTAATGTACCTGTGGGTTAGTGCCAACATAAAGCAAATTCTCCACCACCTCTGGATTAGTTATATCTGGATTAGGTAGAATAATCAAACAATTAGCATTATTGACTTTCCACTCAAATTTGAAATTGTGGGTATAACCATAAGGTTTAATAAAGAACATAGAGGTGAGTGTATCTAAATTTAGATAAATATTTTCTTCAATCATATTCACTCCACTCTCCTCACCCACTCCAAACTTCCTAGCAATGAATGTGATGATTCCACCTACCATTATGTCACCTTTATCATTTGGTTTCTTTTTAGCAAGTGAAACAAAATAATCAAGCAAATAACACTACTAGACAAATTGAAATTGGAGACGGGCAAAATCCATCTCTAAAATACAAAATTTCCGTCATTAAATCAATTAGAGACGGAATCAGAGACGGATTCAGTTCGGTCGTTGAATCCGCGGTCGTTAATCATTTTTGAGACGGAATTTATATTCCGTCTCCGATTAGACACGGAATATTCCGTCTCTGAACTCAAATATCGGTCGCTCACGTGTGATACCATGACAAAAGAAAATTCCGTCTCCAAAGCATATAATTCCGTCTCCATAGAGACAGATTCCAAATTCCGTCTCTAACAATAATATATATTTCAAAAATATATATTTATTTTCACATTGGCAGTTTCCAAGATAATTGTCTAATAAAATTCAACTTAACATCATAATTACACCATCTTAATTAAGCTTCACATATCACGTTCTATATAATGTATAGTCCACAATAGATGTACAAACAAGATTTCCGTCAAACTTGTTGAAGTAACATTGGTGAGTCAAAACCTTTACAATCTAAATAATAGTTACAACAGCAAAATGAAGGCCGTTTTCAATACCCTGCCAAAACCAAAAACAAGAAGACAACAATGAGGATACATACCTGATAAGGCATACTGTTGTGTATGGCATATAGATATTCTATATTCTTTGGCACATGAAGTTGGACTGTTCTACTAATGTAATATTAACAACACATGTATAAAGGCCTTATTTGTAGAATCAATTGTAGTGATGAGGAAATCCCCAAAATAAGCCTATGACTGCAACATGTAATGGCCACTTGCCATATTTTCAAGTTCCCAACCATGTTTTCTAGTGAAGTAATATATAATTTTTTTTTTTTTTATAAAATAAAACCATACACTTTGATCCTTAAAATATTTTATTTTCCATTAAAAGCTTTGGCACTTGAATAAACATTACCTTCTCAATGTAGGAGCGAACCATATCATCGATGTTGTGCACAATACTGTCTGGTTGGCCCTCTGTGGTTATGCAACAATATCTATTAGCATCTCACACATCATTACAAAAATATAATTCCCACTAAACATTTGGAAAACCATGTACAAGAAAGAGATGTCAATTCAATGCGTACCTACAACGACCTTTGTAAGCCCAGGCAGATCGATAAGTGTCAAGTTAACAGCTGCAAGAATCAGAAGAGGTCACCAGTAATTCAACACTTAATGAGTAGAACCACAAGTGCACAGTTTACCGATGTAGTAATAAAAAATATCGTTCCGACAGGGAGTTATGAATTCAATTAACTTTCAATAAGGATTAGAAGAAAGTTAAATAATAACGTTGTGATTTTTAATTGAATGAAAATAATAATAATAATAATAATAATAATAATAATAATAATAATAATAATAATAATAATAATAATAATAAAAAGAGCTTTGGGATTTATTGGTCCCACTTTCTAAAGACAAGTTTCTATTAAGTCTATCACATCTCCTTTCGGTCTCAGTGAGTGTATTCCTCTAGCAACCACGCCTATTCTCATGGTTGATTGCTATTGGAATCCTTGAAGAACGAAACTTTATGTGTTTCAAGGTTTGCTAGACTATTCTCATGTTTTGCAACCCTCTTCTAATTTCACTTGTTCCAATATCAAAACTTCTTCTTTCGATCCTTCGCTTTGATATTTGTGATGATGAATTAACAAATATTAACCCCGCCACGTTTGCTTCATGAGTTTGGTATTTGTTAATTCATTATAAGATCGGTCAAATTAGATTAGAAAGTGAGGTTATATAAAATTACATTATGGTTTGGTTTGATTAGGATTATGTCATTAAGACTTATCCAACAATCCCAAGACAAGAATAGTCTACTCACTCACGTTCATTGTAGACATAGAGAAGAAGAAGAACATAAAATAAAGGTTGATCTTTTATTAAAGAAAACAATTGTCACTTATTATTTCTAAGAACAAAAGATGGTTTTACAGACTAGATGACTGCTCTTTTTATAGTCTAACATTGACTTGAGCCCCAAGAATAAATCACTAAAGTGTTGCACAAGAAACCATGGGCTATATTTTAGAAATACTAAAATAGGCAGCTTGTCGGAGAAGCAAAAGGACCAAAGGGGCGCGCCTCTTGTCATATTATTGTACAAGATCTTCAAATTTCACATGATATTTTTGTATGAAATATTCATATTTTTGACATGAATCCTTGCACCAGATATTTTTGTATGAGATCTTCATATTTTTGGCACGAATCAGCTCCAAGACTCAATCTTTCAAATATTTGTTCCTGAAATATAATAACTTGCAATTGAAGTAAAATAGTTCTAAAAAGGAAATGATATTAAATAAAACGAAATCAAATATAAATAAAATAGACTCAAATATTATATTAAAAACATTAATTATTGACTCATCAAAACACTCCCCCAAACTTCAAGTAACCCTTGAATTTGGTGCTCCTTGAATCTTCGGATCCTTGAATACCTGTGCACTCCTTCAATCTCTTCACTCGATCAATAAACACAGAAAAACAATTTTAAGTTTAATTTCTTTAGCTCCATTAGATTAATACTAACACACACACACACACACATATATATATATATATATATATATATATATATATATATATATATATGGCTCACAACCGGAAGGTAAACCCCCCACATTTTGACGTAATTGACCACCGTCTGAGGAGTAGTAACAACCGAAGTTGGAATAATAGAATCAGCAACTCTTGTTGTCGTAGTCAAACTCGTCTCTAGTCATAACTCCTTAGATTATTGATCACGGATGACCGAAAGATCACAACTTGCAAACACAGATAAAACGTAAAGTAAAACATTTCCAAAACAAATGACCCGATCAAATTTTGCTTCAAATTAATATGAACCAAACGTCACATGGTAATTTGGAGATAAAAACAAATAATATCGATGCTAGTTGCTTATGCTTGGTGATTCCTTTTACAACTTTGCTATTAAACAATTATAAAATTCTTAAGATTGTTGGAAAATCAGATGTGGAATTACAACATATAAGAAATTAAAGAGAAATATCATAACAAATAAATATGACTAATAATAAAGTGAAATAAAGCAAAAGGAATTTATCAAATTTGGTTGCCGACACCTGTTCATCAAAATCTTCATAAATCAAATTAGAAAAAACCTGCAAAACAACACGCTGGTATGTAACCTGAGACATGACATAGTCACTGTCCTTGAGGATTTTATTCGCCTCATTAGTGCATATACTTTAACAATACAACAGGTCCTTCCTCGTTATGAATTATAACTGGAGGTGACATAACAACTCAAATTTATCTCAAAGATAATAGAAGATGTGACCCATAAGTTCAATATTTTGGATGATGGAAAATAATTGTGTATAAAGAAACATAAAGTGAGAGAGTATGTATGTGTATACTATATGCGGATATTTTTTTTGCAATGGTAATTACTATGTCCTGTAGTAAGTTACGTGAGGCTTATTTGCAGGGCCGTTCCTAGAGTTTTACGGGTCTTAGACATAATATGAGAAAATGGCCCCGTACATAATACATCATAAAATACTGTAGAAGTAGAGAACAATAGCACATGCGAAATAGACTGAAGTTTTAGCACCTCAAAACATCGTATGTCAAATGCAGCTATTGATAAAAAGAACAACAAAACAAAAAAGTTGATACGTCTCACATCGATTTTTTTGTAGTGATCTCACATCGGTTTCATAATGATGAATGTGTTTCGCATGTTCTTGCATTATCAAATTCAATTATGCAATCCTTTCAATCAATTCAAGAAAGTTGACATTACTGTATTGATATAATTTATTTTTTTTGGAATCCTTGAAAGTAAATATTAAGGTTAATTTCTCAAGTAGGCTCATTTTCAACTAAAATAGAATTTGTTTTGTTATGAAAATTATCCCAATTTCTTGGATAATAAATATCATCGATATTTTTAATATTAGTGAGACAGATTATTAGGAATAAAGGGCCAAAAAAAATATCACAAAATTCTTTGATAATAAATTTTAGAGTACTCCCTCCGTCCCAAATTATAAGCAAAAAAAAAAAATCACACTTATTAAGAAAACTTAAACATAAGAATTTGAAGTATAGTTTTTTGTGTTTTCTTTGAAAAAAGTTTCATAGAAAGATGTAAAAACAATTTCCATTGGCTATTGGTTATGGAAAAAATGAAAGAGAGAGAAAATTTTACGAGAATAAACAAAAGTTTTTCTTGCAAAAGAGATTTTTTAAAAAAACAAGACTAAATAGGATAAAAATTTGTCTTTTTTGCTTATATTTTGGGACAAAGAAAATGTATTTTTTTTTGCTTATATTATGGGACGGAGGGAGTACATTATTAAGAACAACCAAATTTATTTATATGAGGGTGTATATAGAAATTTACGTACTACATGGGGTATATATAGCAAATCATGCCAAAAGGGCTAATAACATTAACAAATTTCAGCCCAGCCCTTCATCATGGCAATGTTTGGGGCCTTTTCAGAGAATTTTGCTATATACCCCCCAAAAATCAAATATTTTATATACACCCCGACCTTAAAAATTTTTTGGCCCCCTACCGGCATGGGCCCTAGGCCGTCACACTCCCGGCGAATGACCTAGGGTCGGCCCAGCTTATTTGGAGAAGTAAATGAAGGATATATCTGCGAGAGTTGTGGCAAGTTGTGAAGGTGAGAAAAACACAAGAAGGGGGGTTGAATTGTGGTTTAGTTTTCTTCTCCTAAAACTGAATTCACTGTTCAGAACCTGATAAAGTTCAGCTTCTGAAGTAGTGATCAGAATCTAAATGCAACAGATAAATAAGAGAGAGAGAAGAAAAACACAAGCAATTATACAGGTTGCTTCCACAAACCAAAAGTACTTCTGTCCCCCTTGCACTTCCAAGGAGAGTTCACTAAAATCAATATCTGATTACAAATGCTCACTGTTAAAACTAGCATGAGACTTCAAACTACTCAAACACAACTGCAAGAGACTTGTTATGCTCAAGCACGCTGCAAGAGACTTCTATTCAAACAGAATTACAAAGAAAAATGTTTGAGGTTGAACACTTGATATACAATTAGTGGTGCTCACAGTACAAATCAGATAAGACTCTTAATACTCTAGAATTTCTAAGATATGAAAGTTTGATAAGAAATTATAAGTGAACTTTGATGGGAAACAATTTATGCAGAGGTTTAGCTCTTATAAATTGTAGTGAGAGTCTTACAATCCTTCAGGTCTTCACTTTTTTATATAGAGGTGTGAAAGGAACGTTGTAGGTTGCCAACACATCAAAAGAGTTGTTTGAAGCTTGATCAAATCACGAATGATTTGTTGCCTGATTTGGTTATTGTCCTATGAGGGAACAATTTCAAATTCTTTTTATGAATAGAGATATACCAGCGTAGTCACATCTATTAAATAGTACTACTGCAGACAAAGGTAGTGGAGTAGTGGAGGTAGTGGTTGTACAAATTGTACTATTGTCCTTTTCTGCGTTCTTCATAAATTAAGCATCCAATGCCTTCAAATTATGCTGAAATAGCCGTTACTCCAGCCTTCTATTCCTTCTGCAATGATGGATGTGATAATATTAACATATAGCAACTTTGTAGCTTTCAGTCTTTCAGCTTCTGATGATCTTCAGAACCTCTGATGACGCCAGCTTCTGGTAGATAGCTTCTGATGATGTCAGCTTCTGATGATCTTCAGAACCTCTTGTCTTCAGAACTTCATTTCTTCATATGCTTCCTTGCAACACAAGCTTCCTATTTGTAGATTCCATTGTCTTCGTTTGTTCTTCCAGAATCTATACTTGATTTAAAGACACTCAAATTTTTGTCTATGGTCCTGCACACTTGAACAAATATTAGCATATCCAATTGACATATTTTAATATCTTGTTATCATCAAAACTCAAAAGTGGTATTGCTAAACACATTTTGTTCCAACAAGTTGTTCCTTATATTAAGGAAAATGAGGCATAATAATACGAATGAGATTTAAGCCTCTGACCAAACCGCATCAACAGTTACAAAAATGAATATAAAATAAATTTGACAAATAACGCTTTGACTAAATAAATATCACATGGTTAGATCAACAACAAATAATGAACAACTTTTAATAACTTTTGAAATATAATATCAACTTAAAAATACAACATAGTTTTCATCGTTAATCGAGCTCGAAAAAATCTCACCATGATTTTGGATCTTTTAATTTCTCTACTACTAGTAGAAGAAATCGAAGAGCATCTTCAAAGACCAGTATAGATGGACTCAAACATAAGCATCCGTGAAGTCATTCGAAAATTCAAATTGTCTCGTAACTACCATTTGATACAGTTTTTACTTAGTTTAATGGCATTTATCGAACAACTCACATGATAGTTATACAATCCCTAAATTAAATTATATATAAATGATCACGATCGTTAACATGAGATTAAAAGATCCAAAATTATAAATGTCAATAAAGCAAGAAGAAAACCATAAAATAAGATGCAGCCATTTTTTATTAATCATCGAAATTTTTCTCATTACTTCAGTTTACAATCTGTAACTTGGAGGACACAGAGTATTACACAAGTCGTAAGTTGGAGGACATAAACACAAGTTACCGATACAACTATCGCAACAAGCTCTAAATAATGGACCAGCTTCTTTTTGACAAAGACATTGGTTGTTCACACAAGTACTACCTTCTTTGTAATAACAAATTTTTTGACAACCCAAATGCACAACACCTCCTTCTCTTGCTTCAGATTTAATGCACATATCTGCATATATACACAAATTATATTAGACATTTGGAACATTAATTAGAGAACAACATTTTATGTAAAAAAGTTGAAACTAAATCAATTAATTGAAGTGAAAAATAACAATGTGATAAAAAATTCACTTATTAATTAACTTCTGACCCGAAACAATGACGGAAAAAAGTACAAATAACACGAGTTTGAAAGAAAAGCTGATTTTCATTGTAGCTTCCATCCTTCTTCTGTTCATCTACAAAATGTTCTTTGTGCATTTATAAAGATTAATTAATTAATCAATGTACTATGACTTATCTGGTCAAAATACATATTCGTATATTTATCCGGTGGATATCCCTGTAAATATTCCTTTATACTACTTTCCTAAACAATCAAATGATTTTTACGTTAAAAAGCATTTTTATCTTTGAGCAAATAGTTACTTTAGTCCCTGGCTCTGCACCTCACTGTCATATAGGTCCCTGACTCAGGATTAAATACAAACAAGTCCCTGACTCTACACTTCCGTTATCACTTTAGTCTCTGCCGTTAAAAAAATTTGTTAAGTGATGATGTGGCACGCTGACAAGGAGTATGACGTGTCATAGGGACTAAAGTGAAAGTAAAAAATGGTCACTTTGGTCCCTGAATCGAAAATCAATATCCTCAATTTATTGTTAGATCCCTGACTGTGTATACTTACTGTCAATTAGGTCCCTGAATCGAAAATCAATATCATCAACTTACTGTTAGGTCCCTGCAGACTGTGTATACTTACTGTCAGTTAGGTCTCTGAATTGAAAATCAATATCATCAACTTACTGTTAGGTCCCTGACTGTGTATATTTACTGTCAGTTAGGTCCCTGACAGTAAAAACGAAATTTTACTAAGATCCTTGGCAAGTTACTTTCAGAATTGTCTATAATATACTTAATTCATTAAGACCTTTAATGCAGGTACTACACAAACTTAAATCATGATAAAATAGATGAACAAGGTAGTTCTCCAATTAGGAGCATAACTTAAATCATCATAGAATAGATAAACAAGGTAGAGTTCAAACATAAAAAAAAAGTGAACCTGTAGTGTAGAATTTGTTCACACTTAAATCATACTCCCTCCGTCTTTTTTTATAAGCAAAAACCACTAATTCACACTTATTAAGAAAACTAATACTTAGTGATTTGAGGTATAATTTTTTGTGTTCTCCTTGGAATAAGTTTCATAGAAAGATGTAAAAATAATTTTCATTGGTTAAAAATTATAGAGAAAATAAAAAGGGGAACAAAAAACATGCATTTAATTTTACATTGGAAAAGATGATATGTTTCAAAAAACACAATAATAGCATAAAAGTTGGTTTTTTTCTTATATTTTGAGACAAAGAAAATGAAATTTTTTTGCTTATATTTTAGGACGGAGGGAGTATATGTTTTTCTTTTGTTTGTTATTACAAAACCAACCAAATTCCTGTTAGTAATTTGCCAAGGATCTTAGTGAAATTTTGTTTTTACTGTCAAAGACCTAGCTGACAGTAAGTATACATAGTCAGAGACCTAACAGTAAGTTGATGATATTGATTTTCGATTCAGGGACCTAACTGACAGTAAGTATACACAGTCAGGGATCTAACAGTAAATTGAGGATATTGATTTTGATTAAGGGACCAAAGTGACCATTTTTTACTTTCACTTTAGTCCCTGTAACACGTCATACTCCTTGTGAGCGTGCCACATCATCACTTAACAGATTTTTTAACGGCAGAGACTAAAGTGATAACGGAAGTGTAGAGTCAGGGACTTGTTTGTTTTTAATAATGAGTCAGAGACCTATGTGACAACGAGGTGTAAAGTCAGGGACTAAAGTGACTATTTGCTCTTTTATCTTTATTAGTTAAATATTTTTTGTTTAATCTAATTATCCTTATTAATTAATTTTGTTAAGTCTGCATCATTTTAACCTAATAATTTTCCTCTAATTTTTCTTCAAAAAACTAAAAATCTAATAATTTTCCTTCAATTTGTTGTATTAGGTTAGCAGTAATTTAACCTAACAAATTTCATCTAAAAAAAATGCATCGCACCAATTTTATTTCTATCCTGTTGCCTCTTTTTTTTTACAATATTTTGTACACTTATTTATACTTAAAAAATGCATCACATCAATTTCATTCTAATTTTGTTTCCTTCTTTTCCTTATTTATTAATCCTTATTTATTAATTTGTTTAAGTCGGCAACATTTTAACCTAATAATTTCCCTCCATTACTGTATTAGTTTAGCAGTAATTAAACCTAACAAATTTCATCTAAAAAAATGTATCGCACCATTTCATTCCTATCATGTTGCCTTTTTTTTTTTTTACAATATTTTGTACACTTATTTAATAAAAAAAATGCATCGCATCAATTTCATTCATATCCTGTTGCCTTTTTTTTTTACAATATTTTGTACACTTATCCTTATTTATTAATTTTTGTTAAGTCTGCAGCATTTTAACCTAATAATTTCCTTCCAATTTGCTCTATTAGGTTAGCAGTAATTTAACCTAACAAATACCATCTAAAAAAAAATGTATCGCACCAATTTCATTCCTATCATGTTGCCTTTTTTTTTGACAATATTTTGTACACTTATTTAATACTAAAAAAATGCATCGCATCAATTTCATTCCTATCCTGTTGCCTTTTTTTTTACAATATTTTGTACACTTATTTAATACTAAAAAAATGCATCGCACCAATTTCATTCCTATCATGTTGCTTCTTTTTTTTTTGACAATATTTTGTACACAAACTTATCCTTATTTATTAATTTTGTTAAATCTGCTGCATTTTAACCTAGTAATTTCCTTCAAATTTGTTGTATTAGGTTCGCAGTAATTTCCCTCCAATTTGATATTTTTATTTTTGCAAATGAAAGGACGTGACCTTACAACCTTCTTCTCATACCACTGCTTAACTGGTATTCTAATTTAACATGCATTTTATCGATATGCATATTTTTTTTGAGAATTGGAATATCCTTTTTGCGTCTTTTGTTTTTAGTTTGAGATGTTTACACCAATTTTGGCAGTCTTCCTATTTAGTTTTGTTGCAATTTCTTGGTCTATTATCTAAGGATTCAGACTGTGTCGTGTAATGTCATGTTTTTTGAGACTGTTCTTTTTTTCACTGTTACCAATTATATATTGCATTTTATTATTCGTATGTCAATCCCTTAATAATAAACTCATGCGACGCACGGGTCAATAATCTAGTTTTGTTAAGTCTGCAACATTTTAACCTAATAATTTCCCTCCAATTTGTTGTATTAGGTTAGCAGTAATTTAACCCAACAAATTTCATCTAAAAAAATGCATCGCACCAATTTCTATCATATCTTATTACCTTTTTTTATAATATTTCGTACACTTATTTAATACTAAAAAAATGCATCGCATCAATTTCATTCATATCTTGTTTCCTTTTTTTTTTTTTCCTTTTTTATTAATCCTTATTTATTAATTTTGTTAAGTCTGCAGCATTCTAACCTAATAATTTCCCTCCAATTTTCTGTATTAGGTTAGCAGTAATTTAACCTAACAAATTTTATCTAAAAAAAATACATCGCACCAATTTCATTTCTATCATATTTTTTTTTTGACAATATTTTGTACACTTATTTAATACTTAAAAAAATGCATCGCACCAATTTCATTCCTATCCTGTTTTTTTTTTTTTTACAAATTTTTTTTTGAAGAGGCTAAAATGAATTATATTACCACAACAAAAGATCCCCCTAGCACAAGGTTTACGAGGGTGGAAACAACAAAGTCAGAACAGTATTTACAGGCACAAAACAACAAAAACATAAATAGAAATAACAATTAACCTATGCCCAAAATGGTGAATGGACTAAGCCACCAAACATGGTAATTGAAGGGAAGATACGGGTATTTCTCCTTCAACCACATGAAAGCGAGCGACTTAACTTTTTCTACCACCTGAGGAATTGAGCTTTGCTTGACGTTAAAAAACCTGTTATTTCTTTCTTTCCAAATTTCCCACGTAGTTGCAAACCAGATTACCTGTAAAAGTGCACCATGAGCCTTGACAGTACGACCATCTAAGGAAAACCGATTAAAATGGTCAATCACACCAAGAGGTAGGGCCATTGAGAAGCCCAACCACCTTAATAAGAATTGCCAAACCGAGCCAAACATAGGAAAGTGTAAAAACAAATGATTGCTAGTTTCAACTAAGTTACAACCAGCAATACACAACCGAAAGTCAAAAGGAATCACACCACGATGAAGGAGATTATCTTTCGTTGGCAGCCTATCACGAAACAGACGCCACACGAACAACACGACCTTATGGGGAACTTGTTTATTCCAAAGAGTTGTCACCACCACCGTAGAAACACCAATCGGTTGCGAAGTTTGCACTTTATAAGCACTTCGAACGGAAAAAACATGAGATGTTTCCAACTTCCAATGCCAAGTATCAGTTTTATCAACCTGTAAAGACACACTTTGAAGTAATAAGATTAGTTCCCCCACCACCTCCTCTTCCCACGCAAAAAGCCTCCTCCTCCACGACCAAGCCTGACCCTCCACCCCCAACCTAACTGACACATAAGGAACACACTCAATGACTTCGAGAAACTTTGATACGCTTAAGAGAAACTTGTCTGTAGAAAGTAGGTCCAATATAAAATTACCGGTTTAGGGTTTGTTTGTGAGGTACTTGTTATTAAGATGGACCAATAATCCCAAAGCGCTTTTTATTATTATTTTCTTTTAATTAAAAATCCAAACTTTATAACTTAAATTTCTTCTAATCATTGTTGAAAGTTAATTAAATTCATAACTCCCTGTCGGAACGATACTCTTTTTATTACTACATCGGTAGAACTGTGCACTTGCGGTTTTACTCAACACAAAATGGTAAAAAAAAATGTGGGTGGTAGCGGTTTCATAGAGGAATGTTTTTGTTCATTTATTTCATGAGAAGAGAGAAAGTAAATTAGACAAACAAAGAAATGAAAAAGGAATTCAAACATGAAAGAAATTATAAGGATAAAAACTAAGAAGTGCTTGTTTTGTCCGTGAGAGTATAAGGAATACATTGAGTTGACGGTAACTTTATAGATTTGTTGAAGGAGTTGGAGATTAATGAGAAATTATGCCACCAAAAGATTATATTCATTAAAATAATGTCACGTCATTTAAAATGTCTAATAAACATGCATTTTGTCAACTTAGTAGAACACATCTACATTTTTTTATTGTCGGATCACACCAAAGACCAAAAACAAAGGAATTTGAAATAATATAGGTTGAATGATTACTTTTTTACATGAAAGTGTAACATCAATAAACTAAATTTTAAGATAAAAAATTTAAACAAATGAAACCAAAAAACTACATTGTGTTGTATAATTGCATTATGTTAAGAGCAATCACACAAGTGAGATTGATATCATGTCTTCATTGAATGTCTTAAGATATTAGGTATATGGGTAATCTCACTTATGTGTTGTTCAACATCTACTTTTGCATAAAATGTAAAACTTTAACTCATATTTGACACATTAACATGTCAGACTCTCTGTACCCACGGTTGAAAATTGGGACATCTCTTTATTAGTTTTTGTAATCAATTAATCAAATTTGTTAGCTGAAGTATGTTTAGTATAAAAAGGCTTGTTCATATTTTTGTTTTGAAAAAAAAAATAATTAACGGAAATTATACATATCTTTTTTGACCCATGTCAATACCTAATGCAGAAGATTCAACTAGTGTAGGCCCATTTGATACAGAATTGCTGACATGATTGACTTTATGCTGAGAAGATGAAATCTTTGATGATTAGATTAAAAGAAGGAATTATGCTCTTTATTCAGATGGTTTCGCTCACTTTTAAGTGAAACAATTAAAATATTCTACATATGTTAACGGAAATAATTGACGCTACGTGATTTAAGTCACGTCGAAAAAACACATTGAAACTCAACATGAGTTAACTCACGCTAGTTTCATTTCCTTAAAATTCACACGGAATCTTATAGTTTGTTATTATACATTTGCTACACCTATGCCATAGGAAAACGGTGCCAACTATTCAAATAGATGTGCTGGCAACAATAGCTTGTTGAATTATGAAATTAAATTACATGTGTATGCATCACAATAATCCCAAAACATTTATGTCGGCAAGGACTCATGCTACAGATGCACTTCAGGAGGAAAATTTGATGTTGAAGGAGCAAATCGAAGTAATGAAGGAGAAAATTTGATGCACTTCAGGAGGAGAATTAAATTACATGAAGAAGTTTATTGTTTTTCAGCGAGCGTGACTTAAGTCAAGTGAAAAATTTGGAAATTTACAGTAGCGTGACTTAAGTTACGTGAAAAATTGGGAATTTACACTAGCGTGAGTTAAAATGCATAGGGGTATTTCGGTCATTTACTTTGGGAATGAGCAAATCTATTTAGGTAAATAGCAGAATTCTAAAACAAGAATACGACCACATTTGTCCTTAGTAACTGCCGGTAATGAACTAGTAAAATGAGGCACATCTTGAGATCCCTTGCAACCAAGGTTGTCAAAATCGGGACTTTACTTCAAGTTGAAAGGAAATAGCAAAATCGGGACTCGTAAAATCGCAATCAAAATCGAAGAATTTTACTCAAGGACTTTTGTAGAATCGATATAAGAAATCTTAAAATTGCAATCAAAATCGATGGATTTTACCTAAAAAATAAAAAATACTAAATATATGTTACAAATGGTATATGGTTATAAATAACTTCGTTTATAAGAAATCGTAAAATCACAATCAAAATTGAAGGATTTTGCCTATTTTAGAATTTTACTATGGATTTGAGTCGTTGAAGATGAAGAAAGTTACAAAATCCTGAATTTTAGAATTTAAGTGGAGATTTTAACAACAATGCTTGCAACTATCTTCAGGATCTTGAAAAACAGCTTGCATTGAATTTGCATTAGAATTGGATTTCTTACCATAATTGGGGCATTATCATTCAAACAACTTAGAAACTGGATCACTTGAACTTCATGTAAGATTTCTCTAATATTGTGCACTGAAGCACAAACACATCTTTGAGAACACGTAAAAGAAAGTGTAGGTTTATGACCATCAAATTCTTTTCAAAGAGATCTTAACTCAGCATAATAATCAATTGATAGATTATGTACTTTGTTTGATATTGTTGATCTCAGTTTTGAGTTTACAAACACGAACACGATCAACTTTATTGAATCTTTCTTTCAATTCTCTCCACACATCAGAAACAGTATCAATGTACACAATACTCTGCCCTATAGAATTTGAAACTGAATTCATGCTCC
Source organism: Medicago lupulina (assembly GCA_958299785.1). NCBI lineage: Eukaryota > Viridiplantae > Streptophyta > Magnoliopsida > Fabales > Fabaceae > Medicago > Medicago lupulina. The sequence continues at coordinate 56,011,803 of OY283144.1, read as the reverse complement.
ATGAATTAATGAGGCTGTTACACCTCTCCCAAGCTTGGAAGCTTAAATCATCTGGTTTAGGAGAAACAATGGTTCCATTCCATCTACGAACAATTTTTTTTGTTTGCCACCAAGGCCTCTGCACATTGCTCGCGCCCAAGCTTGGAAATTCGATGTGCTTAACTAAGGCTTGATTGCACCTGAATGAGGTCCATGACTAAATTGAATGTAATAAGGTGAAGATAATTCCTGCATTGAACTCTATTGTTGATAGCTTTTCCATTGTTTCGCACCATTGTTAATCACAACAAGAAGGATACAGAAAAACTAAGAAAATAGTGATGAAGGTTCAGGAAACAACTAAGAAAATTATGATGAATCACGAGAAACAAGAATCTCGACAATGAATCAAAATTGAAAGAAAACAAAAAAGGGAAAACAGAGGATGAAGATGATGAATCTTCAAAGAAAAACAAAGAAAAGTTTGAAGCGTAAGGAACACGCATCCATGGCAGAATTGGAAGCGTAACTGAATCGTAACAACCTTCTTCTCATATAAGGAACTGATACCATATTAAGAAAGTTAATTGAGAATCCTAAAAGAGAAAATGAAGAACATTGTGAAAGAAATTCTGTTATTCATTAGTTGAGTTTGTTACAATGGTGGTGAATTATTACTGCACTATATCATAGCCTTTATAACTAACATAACAGTACATTTTTATGTGGCAAGTTAGTTAGAGCTATGGGAGATGACTTGTTCCTCAAGTAATCTCTCTTCTTCTTCTTCCATTCTTAACAACACTTTCAAAGTGTTTTTTTATCTATTACATAAGGAAAATGTTTCTTAAACATCTCAAAGGTGTATACACCTTGAGAGAGATAAAAGAGATTGGTGTGAAATGTTGATGATATGATTGAAAGAGAGATATGGAGAGAAAATGAAATATTTATTGGGAAAAATCCATGTCCCACATCAGATAGATAAGACTCTTGGTAAAAGTTTATATAGAGGAGACAATCCTCGTCTTATGACCTGGTTTTTAAGGATGAGTTAGGCCTCTAATTTCATTAAGGTATCAGAGCCTGTCAAATTCAAGGACCACCTACTGATTCACGCAACAAGCCGGTCCTATCAATTCACGCACCAAGCCCAAAGTCAAATTCAAGGGCCACCTACCGATTCACGCACCAAGCCCAAAGAGTTATGTTGAATGAATATAGAAAAATTTAGAATGTCCAAATATCATTGTTGATTCATGATTGTGTAATTTTGGAGCTGTTTGCACATCTTCTGCTAGAATTCTCTCTATCAAAACTACTACTCATTACAATCATAATAAAACAACTACAAATTTTGTTGGACTAGTGACAACACATTCTATAGTGGACTCCAAAATTAAAACATATTTGTATATTGTGTCTATGGTAAAAGCTTGATTGCTGTGGTGAAATCGCTACCATATTTGGTGCCTGTTATTGGCTTGACTTATACCTATGTCATATCCAAGTGGAATTGACTCAAATGTGAAAGTAACTTTCATGGACATGTACCTATAACTACTCTTCAATGTTCGATAGCTGTTCACGTATAGAATATGCATTAGGGTCAAGGCTATTTCCACTAAGCCTTGGACCGTATAGGTTGTGTTTTAGAATTTGAATTGCTTGCTTTCGTTAATCCCACACAATCACGCAGTCAGTATATCATAGTTGTTAAATTAAAATTAAATGGTTAAGATTTAATGAGATTTTATTTTATTTTAAAAAAATTAAAATACCAAATTTAAAATATCAATTATTTGATCTCGATCCAAGAGCTATCAATGTGCCAACCGTATGATTGTATGAAATTTCCAATTGTATGGATGCATGATTGTATGAAATTTAAAATCAAATTCCAGTTTTGCCACCCAAATATTGTGTCATTTTCCACTTTACTTGTGTGCTGCATCTTTAGTCACTATATTGGTCACTTAATAGATGTTCACCTAACTATTCCCACGCACCCCGAAGACCCCACATAATGATGAAAGCTTTACAAATTTGTGGAAACGCGTTGAAATATCCTCTAAGAAATTATTAGGTTGCTATCACCTTTTTGAATTTGGCAACATGATTGATTGCTCCTCCCATATTCCATATTCCACATTCCATGCTAGAAGAAACCTATAGAAAAATCTAATGCTAATCATCATGTATATAAATTGAGAACAGCGTTTGAGAAGAAACATAATACCCTAGAGCTTGTTTGTTAAATAAGAAATCTAAGTGAGAAGAATGAAAGGCAATATTTTTCATCTGTTTGTGATTTTTTTAGGGCTCTCCCATCTTGTATGCTTCAAAGCAGTTCCAATTACAAGTAAATGCATCTATATCATATTCTAAACTTCGTTTCTTTAAAAACTTCTAGTTAATTTATTCTTATTATTATTCTACCTGAACAAAATTTTGCTTCTATAAACAGGAAGTGAAAGCCTTATACAACGTGCTCAAATTCATCTTGTATTAGAGAATGCCAACAATCACAAGGTACAATTAATATATTAAAACCTAAGGCCATTAATTGCTTAAATCGCAATCATGACAGATCACTCTTTGATCTTGTATAGAAAATGTTACTAAATGTTAGCAATTAGTTGTTAGATTAATGTTTGCTTCTTCATTCCGGTTTGAATTTAGGACCTCCAACTCTGTAACCCTTAGTTCAAATCAATTGAACTATCCAACCTTCTCTTGATGTCATCGTAGACGTTGACCATCTTTTTTAAAACAATGACTATTGAATGTTGTTAAGCCAATAATCTTTATTATCAATGATTTACAGGATATGATCATCAATGGAAGAAACTGGCCGCGAGAGGAGCCTATTGTTGTTGAAAGGATGGATTTGGAACTCCATGACTACCCACCATCAGGGGCTAATGGTCGTCACACTCCAAGAGTTCCATATCCATGATTTGTGCATGTTGAATGCTCTACACATATGTTATTACGATTTATGTATAACAGTGAGGGAGAGGCTATTTTAATTTTTAAGTAAATACTTATAATGTATGTACTTGTAGAGAAGAGAGGCTTTTAAGTAAGTAACTTCTTATTTTGGGAAGGATAAGACCCCGTAAGTTGATCTACTTCTACCATAAAAGAAATTGTTAGTATCAAGTATATATATACAAGCTTTTCTGTAATAGGAACTTGTGAAGCCATTATTGTAGCCCCAACTTGTGAAGAAATCATTGTATTATTTTAATTTAGTAATTTTGTGTACATGGATTCTTTGCAATATTTAGTTCTTGTTCGAACTTCATAATCTGGTTCTAAACAAAACAAATGCAGCTAAGGATATAAGAACACATGCGAATGATCACGAAGCAGATGATTGTGCCTACGTCTTTGACAGCAGAGTAGTAGTTGTAATGTTCCATTACTCGAGCTTAGGGTTACATATTAAATATTACGGTCCAATTTACAAGATTCTAATTTCATATGCTCAAGCGACCACCCACTTATCATTAAACAAGCTCCCTTGTTTAATTCTTCTTCAAGGTCTCCATCTCCTTGTTAGCCAATATTTTTAAGGCTATCATTAAAGCTATCATTAAATACAGTCAAAAAGTTGACCTTGTAATCGAAGGAATTGTTCTCTTATGCTTATCGAAGTTGGACCTGCTAGGGATACTTGAAAGCGCGTGTCTTGGTTCGACAGATGGAAATTCTCGAAGGGCAGTTTTTTGGATAAGGTCAAAGCAACAGATATTTCCTAGAAACATTCGAAATTCAAATCGAATGGATAAGTTAGTTTATTGCAGTTATTATTTTGAATTCGAATCTAGGTAGTTATTTCAATTTGTATAAATAGTAGTTTTTCCCTAAGGGAAAAGGGTCACAATCCAATCATACAAAAAACTTACACTCAAATTATCCGCATGGAAGAGAGAAACGAGTTACAAGTTGCAATGTATGAACATGTGTACCAATTTATATTCAATCAATGCAATTTAAGTTTGTTTTCTTAAATGTCTTTGCAATTTACTTGTTTCTTTTGAGCAATTCATTTACTTTTATTCATATCAATTTCGATAGAGTTCAACTGGGTTGAATTCGATTGCTTTTTTACTTTCTTTTATCAAGTTCTTCAAGAATAATATTAAACTTCTGCAAATAACAAACATAATAAGTCCTTAAGATTTACTAGTTGATCTTGCAAGTAATTAATTCTAAACTAGCGATTGTTTACCAAAAATCAATGTAAACACTCCTCCACCATGGCACTTAGACACGATTCCGTTTCTGAAAGTTTGCTACCGTAATCGTTTCATGCAGCTGTTTCTAGGACTCTTATCTACGAGTTCGAGAAAGAAATCAAGGAGGACAATGTATACGCAATAGAGAAATGCTAGCAACACACCTTCTAACACACACTTTTCAACACACTCTCTTTGATTGGTTAAAATCCACATGGGTCCCACCAAATTGATATGGGACCCACATAATTTGGTGGGACCCATGTAAATTTTAACCAATCAAAGAGAATGTGTTGAAAAGTGTGTGTTAGAAGGTGTGTTGCTAGCATTTCTCATACGCAATAACAAATGATCTAACACTACTAAATGTGTGTCACAAAATACGAAATCTTTGCACTTCACCATCTTCTTGAAAACTAGATCCCATTACTTGAACCTCTTCACACATTTTCTATAATCAATCGGAGATACTTGGTTTTTCTGTCCATCTAATTTTCTTTTTTTGAAGAAGATATCCATCTAGGTTTCTACCATTGTCAAGGCGGTGACAAGTGAGGCAGATGTCTTAAGCCTCACATTTCTTTAGGCCTCAAATTTATTACCTAGTTGATAATATTAGTTTTATTGCTATTAATTATTTTTGATCATATAATAAAAGTTTTACTCATTAATTTTTCTACTAATTGATTTACTAAAGGTATTAAAAATAATTTGTTTTGTTGTTTTATATGGTAAAAACTAACAAGGTATCTGATAAATATTTGTCAAGTGTGTTAAAAACTATCGAAGTAGTAATAATTAATTATGTGAGAGTTAACTTAAAATCAGGTTCTACAGAAATTGTGCCACGATGGAGAAGCAACGTGCCACGGTGGTTGAAGAATTTCGTGAGGCAAATCACTAGAAAAATCGTGCCACGTTGGGATCGCAACGTGACACGATGGTGCGCTGGATGCGGAAAACAGAAACGTATTTTTTAGTGCAGATTTGTTACAAATTTTAAACAATACTTTTACTATAAATATAGACCTTGTATCAGAGTAAACTTTGAGATAGAGGGGGCTGAAACAAGAGTTTAGAAAGGAAACAACAAAACTAGGGTTTGTATAGAGTTTGTCTCTTTGCAACAAACACTAGGGTTTGATGGCTGATTCACCTTGGGAAACACTATTAGGATTGAGTCTCTTGGTTACGGGAAGAGATTGAGACTTTGGGTAGAATTAGGCGGGAGACTTATTCTTGTAACCCATTGATATCTTTTTGTAAAGTTACTCATCATTATAGTGGAACGAATGGCTGCTCTCTCCCCAGACTAGGTCAGTTTTGGACCGAACTGGGTAAACAAATTCTTTTGTGTTCTCTCTTTCTTTCTCTCGTTGTTTTCTACTTTTATTTGTGATTATAAATGTTACCCACTTGTTTTAGTTGCTTAATTATTCCTTGCTCCACACATCAAGTTGTTATTGGTGTATTTTTCATCGAATTCACAACAAATTCATATCACAGGGACTGTTATAAATTTCTACTCGGCAAAGGCATGAAATTCAAGGGTGTATTAAAATGGGAGAGTTGCTCAAGGCAATTGGTTCGGTTCTAGTGATAACATCCAATGTGATAAAAAGTACGATTAAAATTGGTTTAAAATTAAGGTTCAAAGGTGATCAAGCCATTTGAATCCTCAATTGCTCATTGTAAAGTAATTTGCACCTCTTTTCTATCATTGTTCACCTAGTTTTACGACGAATCAACAAAATAGTTTTTATCAATCTCTTAAGTCAAAACTCTTTTCTAAAATTACTATCCCTTCATCTCTTAAGTGAATCCATAATCGTCCGAAGTTTTACTTGTCCAATAATTCTTGTATCATAACTCAACAATTATCTATCTTTAACTTAATCTGTTAAGTTAACCAGATTTCATAGGTCAGATTTAACAGTTATGGCTAGTAGTCAATTAAATTCTAATATCAAATCATATATTTAAAAAGTTAGGGTTAGTAGTCATTCATAAACATACAAAATGCATTACACTCAAACAAATCTAAATAATACTATTATTCCATTGATGTTAAAGAGAGTTCATACAAATCACACGAATACAACTTACAATAGAAGATAACAAAGGATAAGAAAAGAGAATATGCTACTCGTAACTAAAGCAATGAATAACAAATGATAATGAAATATTACATAAATCAGAACCAACTATGAGTTGGTTTGAGATCCATTGCTTGTTCCTAGATCCTCGACTGTAAAATATGCTCTCAAAGCTCCAAAATTTTGGACCCTTGACTATGAAACGTGTCTACCTTTTATAGATTCACTTAAAAATCGTGCCTTGATCTATAAATATTATGGCCTGATATAAAATAAATTTCAAAATCTGATCAGACGCTCATCAAAATCGTGCCACGATTTACAGAAATCGTGGCTCGATGTAGTGAAATTGTGGCCCGATTTTCTGCTTCCCACGATTCATTGTTTTCTATCTATTTACACTGAACTCAACGATTAAAAAACAACCAACAATATACATATGACATAGTGTCATCAGTATCATTAGTTGTTAATTTCTCAAATGCCTTGTTTCAAATTTTGTTTTAAGCCTCTAGATTTATTGGGTCCACTCTGACTTTATAATATAACAAACCAAATAAAATGAATCATCACCATCAAAAGAAAAAATTATCAATTTTATAATTAAAAAAAATCTTCCACATATGGTTAATCCTAAATGTTGCTTACGATATATGGATGGAGATGCATTTGTGGCCTTAAACCGACAAATAACCATGTTTATAGCCCTTCTTTTGGCATATAAAGATATGTGAATACAAAAGTAACAAAACTATTTGTCGACTCACAACGTGTTGCTTGGTGCTTTCATAACCAATTTCTTAGAAAGTGCACTAGCAATAAATCTAAATTGTTTAATTTAATTTTTCTGTAATGTTCGTTAGCCACTGAAATTAAGATACATTCTTCATATCTTGTATATACAAAACACATTCTGATTAGCTTTTGTGTTCGGTGGGAGAAAGTGGTGTACAAAGTTGTGGAAATAGGCTTTTGTCTCCTGCTTTGGAAAAGTTTGAGGCTAATAAAATAATATTTATTCTAGCGTATCATTTTAGTGGGATTCAAATATATATTATAGTAAACAAGATCTGAAACTCTTTATTCAAAAGTTTGGATATTGCATGAAAAGCATGGAGTTTAATTTATGAAACTTTAGACACAAAGTGATGCACGTATATAACACTTAAGATTCGTATAAACAGGGGACACCTGTAAACCTAACAACGACACTTCTTCATGCAGAGATCTAAGTATAATTTAGATACGTGTAGGCGTGTGGGATGATATTTTTCGGTTCGTTATATGATTAAACAATGTATAGTATTTGTCCTCCTAAACATGACTCAGTTGATAAAAGGGTTCATACCCTAGATTCTTCGCATATTGGGTGATTTTTTAGCCATTGGTTATTTGACCAAAAAAATAAAATAATGTAGTGTTTAGATATACAAAATGATGGAGAAATAGAAAGAGATGTAAACCATCGAATCCAAGCAGAAAGTATGAAATGGAGGAGTGCCTTTGGTGTGTTATGTGATGTGAAAGAACCGGTTAGATTGAGGGGGAAATCTTATCCAACAGTGGTCAGACCAACAATGTTGTACTGGACAGTGTGTTGAGTGGTAAAGAACCAACAAAAACATAAAGTAAGCATATAAAAAATGAAGATGTCGCATTGGATATGTGGTAGACTACATGAGATAAAATTAAAAATAACATTATCATGAAGAATTTAGAGATAAATGAATTAACGAAAGACATGGTTTTAATAGAACATTATGGTATGGTTTGATTAATGTATAGTGTTTAGATTTAGCCTGAGTGGCCAACTCGTTATTGGGCTTGTGGGCATGTGGAAATAAGGTAAAATGCCTAGAGTATTACTTTTCCCACCCCATGGCCTTCTCGCGCGCCCCGTAAATTTTCCAAAAATGTCCTTGTGCAATCTGAATTTTATGTTTTCCTTTGTTATAGGGTGAAAATTTGAGTTTTTCACAAATTCGAATTTTTTCGGATTTTGTAATCCGGAAACTTCAAAAATAGGGCGCGCTACATGATGCTTCCGGATTACATAATCCGAACACCCCCTAAATACCCTTTTTCAAGGGAAAAACAGTTCGGATTATATAATCCGAACTGTATCAGCACAAGTTTTAAACATGTTTGTAACATGGATAGTCAATTTAGGGAACAATATTAATCTTCCTAACTCTCATCCTTCTGTTTTGGGTCATTGTTACCTGTTCTTAGTCAAAAATTGGATTTTCACGCTACTTGATCGGATTGCTCCGAAACTTCCACATAAAATCAGAAAAAATTCAAAGATCGTGACTCCCCTAGAAGAGACTTCTTACGAGACTCCGCCTCTCAAAATCCAAAATTCCATTGTTTAGACCTATTTTTCATTTTTTTTTAATTTTTCATATTCTCAGAAAAATCCGAAAAAATTTGCATTAGTTTTATTTGATTTTTAGAATTTTTTTGTGGTATTTTTATATTTTTATGATTTTATTTGACAGGTTTTCAACATTTTTTACTTAGTTTTTTGTTGTTTTTAAAAGCAAAACTCAAAACTGCTGAAATGTGACAGAGTCTGATGGCTGATAATATATAAGAATTGTCCGGATTATAAAATCCAAAATAGTGAACATGAATCCGAATTTTAAAATTCAGAATGTACCAAGGATAATTTTGGAAAAAATAGGGCGCGCAAAAAATTGCATAAGATGGGAAAAGTAAAAATCAAATGTCTATGTGCATAGGTTTCTACCCGGTCAAATATGTTATGCATAGTCTATAACTTGCATCACAAGCAATCAAATTGAGTGAATGAAAACTATAGAAAAAAGATGGAATCAGAGGATGATGAAGAAGATAGATACATAAATAGAGAGACAGAGAGAGATATATTTTGTAACTATATTTCATTAATTTATGAAATTGAATGTTTACAACTTATTTATAGAGATAATTTGTCGGTTAAGAAACTAGTTTTAACCAACCACAAAACTAGCCAAAGCTTAGCAACTTGGTAACTAACTTTTGTTCAATATTATGTATTAACTAACTAACAATATATGTTATCTCATTTTGGAAATTGTGTTCTTTAGGCACCAATCAACTATTCACCTCAAACTTCTAATAATACCCTCAGTAGTAGTTAATTAGCGTTTACATCACTTTTTAGATCAGTTTAACCCATTTAAAAAGTGATAAACTCTTTGTAACTACTAATTACCAACAAATGATAATTAACTACTATTCAATTTTTTTAAAGTGTTTGTGAGCAATTGTTAAGAGTCTAAATGGTAACTTCATTTCATTTCCATAGGAAGGATACGTGATATGACTTCCTTAGTTATTTCAAGATGAAATTATATGTCTTAAGAGAGTTTCAGTGTTCGATTTCAGTCAAGAAACCATCAAATTTAATAATCCGGTTTAGTATGAATGTTTTTTTTTTTTTAAATATGACTTGATTTGATTCGACTAAATTCGGTCATAAAAAAAATCTTATATGAGCTGTTTTCACAAAATATATATATATATATATATATATATATATATATATATATATATATATATATATAAACATCAAATATTATTTAGTTTTGTCCTGTTTTCAATTATTTTATATTGTTTACGATTTTGATTTAGATTGGATTATATGAAACCCTTATATGTCATGTATGTTTTCTGTATTAGTTGCCTGTGTTTCCCACTCTTACAATAAGAATCTATTGACCAAAAAAACAAGAATTTAAGTATGACTCATTATCATTACAATCCTAAGACCATAACAATAAAGACACAAATATCTATACTTGTTTAAATTACAATAGAAATTTAATGGCAAGAGCAATTGCAGCATTATGCAACACAAATTTGTATAACTAATCATCTGAAGGAGATGGAGCAACCTCTGGTGATGGTGAAGGAGTTTCTGATTGATCAACACGTTTAAACCCAAACTTCTTGATGAGTTCAGTGGCAATTAGTTCATTAGCTTTGTCTGATGGATGATACTCATCCCAAAAAACGTACTTGCTTCTATCTTTACACAATGTTGATGCTGGGATACATGTAAGAGCTGGTCTAATCCTCCCAAATGAGCAACATGGTGAGTCTGCGTTTTGGAACCCTACATTGAAAAGATTATGACAATGGAAGTCATTCTCGAGGGACAAGCTAGCATTTTCATAACATCGAGGTCTAGCGTAAGTGGCTGATATGCAATGTGTATGTGTAAATCCTATTGTATTAGATTCAATTTCAGCCGATAAAAACAGCTAAAATTTTCTTTTTCAATTTTTTCTAAGTGTTTATATTGTTTCACAATAGAGGTTATCATAGTTTTAGTTTTTTGGTTATCGGATGTGATTTTATTAAAAATAGGCTTAATTGCATTTTTCCACCCTATCTTTTGTCAATTGTGTGATTTTGCACCCCTTCTTTTGTTTGGAGTGATTTTGCACCTCATGTTTTGTCAATTGTGTTTGTGTTTAAAATCAACATTAAAAGAGGGAAAAGGGGACAAAAGATAGGGTGCAAAATCGCTCAAAAAAAAAGAAAGAGGGGTGTAAAATCGCACAATTGGCAAAAAGATAGGAGTCAGAAGTGCAATTAAACACAAGAAGGTCCATTTAACCAGAAAGGAGGTAAAAATTAGGGTGCAAATTCGTACAATTAGCAAAGGATAGGGGAAAGGTGCAATTAAGCCATAAAAATACATATCTTTGTCTTTTTCCTTCTGCAAATACATAGGATAAAAAAATTCTGAAGAAAGTAATATTTTACTTACCATACTTGCTGGGGTTGCTAATCACATCATTAACCACATCATAAGCATCTCCAAATCTGTAGCTTGCATTGGGAAGTTGCTTCCCCAAATCATTTACTACCTTACTTGAAGCTTTGTTAAAATTAAGAGCTAGCTTGTTTGTTTTTTCTTGACAATTCCCAGATGTACTAAGGACTCTTTGAAGGGGAATGCATCCCATTGGGCCCAGCCCAAACACCATCAGTTGCCTTGCTCCTAGGCTATGAAGTACCTAAATATTTCAAAAGCATAATTAAAAAAGATTTTAAGCACCCCAAGAAAGATGAGAGGTGTAAAAAAGTTGCAAAACCTTGCTTTTTACATGTCTGTATTTTAAAATTCAAGCAAATAAAGGGCCTCTCACTATGAAATTCGCATCAAATAAACCGAATTTAGATTCTCAACAATTTTCTTGTTTAGATAAATCTCAACAATCATTAGTTAAAGATCACACTCAATAGTAAAAGTTTTTGCTTTATAATCTTGAGTGTATAGTTTAAATATCTTTAAAACAAAAGTCCAGCTAACTTTAAAGACATATGTTAAGAAATTCGAAAAGTAATATTTTAACTTTTAAAAAACTAAATACACGATTTTTCTAACGAATATATCTTTATTGAGTTGTCTTAAAACAATGATAAAATATTATTTATTAGTCTCATTTTAATTAATAATAATTTCTCTCTTCATCTCCTTCACAACAAATTAATAATTTCCGATATTTTTTATAGAGAAAAGTATGTGATATCTGATCTTTATTAAATAGTCAAGATTCGATTGTATATTTTTTCTTGTTGCAAGAATCAAAATCCCAAATGAAACACACAAAAAATGATCATGCTTGATTAGATTAAATATAAACCTTTAGTTGTTCTTGAAGTGTTCCTACTAAGTAATCGATGAAGGTTTCATCGTTGTATGTCCATGAATCACTATAAAGAGGCATCAAGTAGTTGTTGATGAAGTCATTGCTACCTAAAGCAACAACATAACGTGCTTCCTGAAAAAACTTCTCTGCTTCAACTTTTCCAATTTTGCTTCTAATTAGTTCTTGTGTCCCCTGAAACAGCTCAATTTGTTTGTAGAGAGAAAATCTTTGAATCTGCAAGAGGAATACTTTTACATTTCAAATAAAAAAAATAAAAGACAGTGACTTTCTTTGGTAAATAAAATAAGAGTAATGATATTCAGATTCTCATTTTAACTTACATAAATGACACCTCTTTTAGTTACGTTTAAAAATATGGTTAATTCTTTTTTTTTTTGGTAAAAAAAATTATGGTTAATTCAACTACATGATTAATCATAATTTCACCTTTTTCGAGTTTATTTAAATTAATCGTCTATTCAATCAAATTAACCATAATTTTGAATACGACCAGATATATCATGTATAGGAAAAAAAAATTAGTGTCTTTTTTGTAAAATTGATCCTTGTAATCTTACAAAATAACTGCCAGTTTCATTCAATATGCCACCACCTCCTGAAGCATAGTTCACTCCATTTTCCAATATAATATCTTCACTTAAAGATGGATCCAGAAATGCTGGAGGCCTAGGAAGCCCCATGTTGTCACCTAAACATGTAAATAATATGAGTATGATAATAGCATGAGGTAGCAATAAGCATACTCAAACATAACATTACAATATATTATATATTTTGATTTATTCTATTTACTACCACTTTATTAAGGAAATTAATGTACCACTTTTTTTATTATGTCTTCTATTATAATTAACACTTTCGAGCATAAGCATGCAATCGAGTAATCACAATTATTGGATGATAATCGAATAGTCTATCCTATAATTTCACCAAATTAGAAAAAAAAAACTGTATAAGCATCAATTTTGTTTTCATTTTGGTAGAAAACTACTGTAATTAGGAACTTTGACACCCCAATGACTCCAAATAGTACGTGCAAAAACTTCGATCCTTCGAACTAACTATTAGACTAATCTCTGCTTAGGTGCTTAGTTCGCGGCTTAAGAATGTGTTATGCAGACATCTAATTTTGATCCTTCCGCAGATGCTTAGTGCTACTTAACCACCTGAGCCAAACTCATTAGTTAAATATCAAATTTAAAATAAAAGTAATTAATATTTTATTTCTAAATAATAAAATAAACTCTAATTTCAAATGATGTGTTTATAGATTTTCTTAACACACTAATTTCTTGTAACTATAACTAGCCGCAAATTAATTATGTGCAAACATGTTAATAAGTAAAAGATGTACCTATAATATCAGCAACTGTACGACCATTAGAGAATCTCCCATTAGGAAGTCCATTTCCTATATCAATACCATACCAAGGCAAACTTGCTTGAGCAAGACTTTTAGATAGATATTTGTTGTTTCCAACATCAGATAAAGAATCACCAAAAATGAACTGAACCATCTTACAATCACATCCTTCAAATATGCAAACTGCTAAAATAACAATTACAAGATAAAATTTCATGTTTGTTAGTGTAGAGAAATTGATAATATCTCTTCAAAGCAGAAGGGTCTAATAAGAATATAAGCACTTGGTTTGTTTTTGTTTTGAAAGTTATTTAGAATTTTTGTTAAATATGGAATGGTTTGATAGTGTTTGGCAGAGCAATAGAGAGAAAAATATGTATAATGTGGAAAAGAGAGAGAGTGAAGTAGATTGTTTGATGAACCAACTATTACTGATTCAAACCTACTGCAACTACCCGTATATACTTTCTGTTGTGAGATGAAGTCATCATTTTTATTATTTTGAATCTACTTTTTATTTTTCACAAATTTGGTTTTAACATTCTTTTTAACTGTACTTATGAATGTTGATCTTTGGTTATCAATTTTTTGGAAACTTATTTGGTTCTAAAAAATTGTCTTGTGGGACCAAAAATTCGCAAAAGATAGCTCAAATGGTAAAGGCTCGTTAGTACATATGTACTTTGCACTACTCGAGAGTCTTAATAATAATAAAAAAATTAAATTAAATACCTACTCTCATTAGCGGTGTGAGCGTGAGTCAAATTCGCACAATATGCATGTAAAAATCTGTCTAACTTTTATATCATTTTAAATGAGTTTGGAGTTAGGGTGACCATTGACCAAGTACATATATACATTGCACAATTTAGGAACTTTGACATTGTGTGACTCAACTTTAATGTCCAAAATGCTCAAAATCATAAGAGTCACTAGTAGTACAATTTAGAAAGTGGAGACGAAAATTATAAAATAATATGTGTGAAGACCCGATTCAAAAAAAGTAAAAATTACACGTCCAAATCGTGAATTTATGAAAATATAAGGACCAAATTTAAACTGTATTTGAATTTTGTATTTTTTTTATTTTTTGGGTTGTATTCAAGTCAAGTTTTGGTCACCAAATGAAATTACTATCATAATTTTCAAATGAAGATAATTGGAAATGAATTGTGGTTGTATTGAATAAGATATATTGTGAGGCGGAGGGAGGGTTTGTTTTTACTTTTCTAAATTAAGAAAGCAATAAAATATTTAAAAAAATAAATGAAATGTGGTTGTATTTTTTATTTTTATTTTTTAAACAAATGGTTGTATTGTTTTACGATCATTTACTATGGTCTATGGTATTCTTTCAATCTTCCCAAACTTCATGTACTATAGTTACTATATATGCAACCTTTTAGACTGGGTATTCGAACTTCTTTTACGGTAATATTGGCACACAAGTTTGAGTGTATAAGAAATATTTAGGTGCAAAAAGTGATTACCTAATTTTCTTGATTTGGTCCACATTAACCAAATCGTTCTGTCTCTTCTAATATACACTCCATGCAATTTCAAATCAACCTTTATAATTTTCTTTATGCACCTCATTTTACTACCCTATAAGATTTCTAGTGTGCCTATAGCCCTATATTGTTCGGATTATAGAATTGGAATAACATAAATACCCGTATAAAACCATCAAAAAAGGGTTCGCGGGGAACCGATAAGTTGGGAAAAATAACACATTTTTCTTTAACTTAATAACTTTTCATTAAGATAAAAATAAAATATGTAAAATAACCAAACATTTAAAATTGGTTTCTACGTTCTAACTACTACTATCTTACAAACAAAAGTTCCAAGGAGTTGATTTGATTTATAGTAATTAAAATTTACGAAATTTAATGTCATTTTCGAAATATCATAGTTAAGAGAATACATATGGTTACCCTAAAAAAATAGGATACAAAGGGTCGTACGTGTACGTGTATAAGATCAGAATCTGGGTATTATCACAAATTTATGCGTCATTGCATCTAATAATATATCAAAAATAAATCTAATACTAATAGTTTTTGGGTTGAATTTCAATATCACCAAGCGGGTAACATTTACTAGTAGTCCTTATTAATTCTCAAAATGCTCAAAATACATGCCACATATATAGTCTTTAGCAGATATCAAAATTAACATGATGTTAAGATGAAATTTGACTAAAATAAGTGGACATGCTTCATGATAATTTTTTATTATCAATAACCCATTTTGTGATCATCAACACTGAGAGAAGACTGCTCCTGTTCCATTAACCTCGTGACCATGAGTCTTCTCTTCTTGTAATTAGCCTTGAAACATGCTTGTCTAAGCCTTTTTGTGTTTTCTGCAAGTTGCAAATCTGGCTTTTCCTCTACCTTCTTCATTTCTTTCTGCAATACTTCCACAGCATTCCTTATCTTTTCATCACATTCATTACCCTGCTCCTGCACCACCAATGAAAAATAAATAAATATAACGTTTCAATATTATCATTAGCGTATGTAAAATGACAACATAGAAAATATGACTCTGTAAATCATAGTTTTTGATGTATCAATATTCACTACAAAACTTACTAGAAAAATTATTTGGAACTAAAATTAGTAAAAGAGAAAAATATTTTCGCAAGCAAATCATGATTTTAGGTTTTAAAGACCGATATTCACCACCAAGTCGCAATATTTAGCGATGAAATTAAAAGATCAATTTTAGGTTTTTGTTTTCTCTCTAAATCTCCTCCCTACCCCATGTGATTATGAACAATGAAAAAATTACACAATGTGTATATGTATTACCGACTTAAAAGAATTCAAATCTCTTTTTTAACTTATGACAAATGAATTTGAAATAACTTCTACTAATTTTTGAATAAATTTCCAAAAAAATCATTATTAAAAATACAAAGAAAAATCTTTTTTTTTTTTAAATCTATAACAAATAGGCCCTAGATCTCCTCACTACACAATGTGACATTGTGATTATGAACAAAGAAAAAATACATCATATGTATATCTATTAACAACTCCAAAAATATTGGAACTTACTTGAACATTCTTTATAAGGGTTTGAAGACTCATTAGTTTCCTATGTGGCCACCTTTGAATTCCAAGATCCCTACACCTTTTCTTCAAATGTGTAAGCCCAACATTAAGCTCTCTAGCAGCTTGTGATATTGGCATGTAGAAGTACTCAGAAATTGTCTCTTTTGTTAGCATTCTTGCACTATTTGTATTCTCTTCTCTACATCTCTTACCCTTCACAATTTCCTTTACAACATTTTCTCCAGTAATGTTGCTAATAGAAAAGATATGTTTATCTGAATAATATCCAGCATCAACTTCATTCCACATTGAAACCACATTTTTAGCATCACCATAACCATAGTCTGTCATTGAATAATTTTAAAAATACCTCGTTAACAAAATAAATAAATTAATAACAGTAGAGTTAAATTGGTAAAATGATAACCTTCTACGCTTAATGGTGCTGGTACAAGTAATTCAGGTGGAAGAGTTTCATTTCGAAAATCAGGATAATAATTTTCTATGAAAGGATCAAAATTGGTATCTTGCATGGGAAATCCATAATGTGACCAATCATTGAATCTGTAAAAAAAAAATATATATATAATTCTATATAAGGAATTTTTAAAGATAATTTCATGAAAAGTACAAAAAAATGAACTGTAAGAAATTTGATACTTACCTGTAAAGATTATTATTATAATTATAATTATTATAATTATCATACGTAGAAAATTGGAAAGGAGGTTGCAATGGATCATCATAATCTTGTATTGCATGATGATCATATTTCAAAACCGTGAGTGGATCAATACTCTCCATGTTGAAGTTGGCAAATGAGTGTGGAATATGATTGAAGATATAACTGGTAAATTTATATTTGAAATTAAGAAAGTAAATTAATTATGATTATGATAAGTAATGATGATGATGATAAGTGTATAGGGTCATTAACTTCTGGAGAATGTGCGCGCCGCAGAATTTATTGTTTAACGTGTGGGCTACTGTGAGTTACAACTTACAAGATGAAATTAATCAATCAGTTACCATAGCCTATCCATTTAAAGGGCATGCATTAAGGAATTTAATTTATAATAATTGCATTTGTTATGCATTTTCATTTTTATCAAGAAAATTTATACTCCTTTTATTAAGAAAATAGAAAAAAAATTATATCGCTTGATCGTACACTTGATCTATTCAGATTTTATTAAGTTTGTATCTCGTAAGTAAGTGTTGCGATAGACATGGAGTTGTATCATATTGTGGGATAATATTTGGGTGAGATTATGGTGCCAATGTTATGTGGCATTGATCAACCACAATATTATTAATGTCTTTATTCTATCTTTTTTTACAAGGATTTTTTTTTTTATATATATTATGACATTGTGGTTAGTCAATGTCATATGACATTAGCACCCCAATGCTATTTATAAAAAAAATGTAATATATCTTTGTTCATAAGTTGTATCATTTTTAATTTAAAACTTTCTTTTTTCATCTTATTATTAACTGGTATTCTAGAACACTGGTTAACATGACCTATTATTTTTAAGTGAAAAAAAGTTAACCACATATTTATATAATTATTTTAATATGCATTAAGTATTTTCTTTATTCACTATAATTATTATCAACAATCGTTTCTTAATTATATGGCTTCCCTCGTTTTTCCTACTCTCTTTTTTTTTTTTTATTGTTACAAATTTTTCCTACCCTCTTTACTAGGGTGTTCAAAGCAAAGGTGATAGACCACTGTTTTTCAATCTTATTTTTTATTTTATTTTTATTGATAAAAATTATTTATCCTTTGTTTTTTCAAATTTTCGGTGTATTTTTATGCCACAGTGACAAATATAAGTTCTATGTTTTTTATGTTTATTAGTGATAAACATATGTCTCGTTTTGTATGTATACGTCAAAAAAAAAATTATTATTTTTAAAATTTATCAACAAAAAATATTATTATCATTACATCAGAGGTTAAAGTGATGTAACTCAAAAATAAGTCAATCCAAACGGGCCTATCTCGTGTCCAGGAATTAGGATTCAGGAACAAGCTAAAGTTCAAGCAAGGATGAACATGAAATTAGCATACATATCAAATTGGACAGTAGTAGTTATAATGCTACATAACTTAGTCATCATGCATATCAACTCATCTTTCCACAAGATGTTAATAAGTGAGGACATGTTCTGATGTGAGAGGAACTAAATGTTATTATCATTACATCACAGGTTGGATTAGGGAAAGACCGAAAAATGGTATTACAATGAAACTTAGAGGGTGAAAAAGCAGTTTATTCAACAACAATGAATATATAAAACATCTCAGTATTTAATTAATCAAGCACACAAGTTCAGTTATAAGATTACTTCAACATGGTTTTCTTCATGAAGTTCCAAGTTCCCTGTTCAAGTAATCAATAAACATCCTTTTAGCACTATCTGAATCGGAAGGAGGAGGTCGCCCACTCAAACTTGTTTGCCCTGTCAATTTCATGAACGTACGTCGCAACCTACGAAGCTCTGGCAACCCAACTGATCTCGAAAGGTTGATAGGAGGCAAGTCTTTCCCTATAGAAATGCCATTAGCTGGTAGCATACCAAGATCACGAGATTGCGCTTCTGCTATAGCATTAGTAACCTCTTGTGTTGCTTTATCCAGCTCATGGAGAGAATTTGCATCCGAAAAACGTGAAGTTTGAGTTGCAATAGTTGGTTGCAGTATCTTCACATCGCGGGTTTTTGAGTCCACTTTTTTGGTTATGTAAGAGACAGCATCATCTATAACAGAGGCAGAATCAGACGAAGAAGATGATGCCGATGATTTCAACTCAAACAAAGGTGAATCCCATCTATTTCTTCTCTCTGGTTTCTCAAACCTCCTTATCAAATCATCAAATATTGCATCATCATAATTATCTTCACCTTTCTCCCTACGCTCCTGATTCCATTTTCTACAATCATTATCCTCAACATCACAGTAAACAACACAGTATCTAATCCCTGCAGCACGAGCCAAACACCATAGCTCATATCGGTAACCCTTAATGTTATTCAAAGAATCAACGATAATAACAGTATCTTTTGACAGAGACCTATCAACTTCTGACCTAAGAACTCCTCTTAAATTCTTCTCTGATGGCATATTTGCATAACTTTGATTCCGATCAAGATGAAAACAAGCTTCATCTATGATTCTCACTTGATGTTTGAATTCTGACGATTCTTTGAGAGCTTTGGCTAGACTTAGCGCAGCTTTGGATTTTCCACTGCATGGTTGACCACATATTACAACCAGTGCCATTTGAAACTACGAAATTGTTGTATCCTCAGTTTATACGATGATATGTCTTCAGCAACCACTACCTGCAATATATTTATACGTAAATAATTATAAGGATAAAAACTTAGATGCTAATCTATAGGAGCTGTTACTACTGTTTTTTCTTTTGTTGGTGTTGGGTGTGTAGACGGAATGGCAACCAGAAAACTCACACACAAACGATCCCGGATAACCACGAAAAAATTGCAACCTAACAATCTCAGCAATGCCAATTGAGCCAAGTCTTACAGAATGTTGCTACTATTATCTACTATAAAGATAATCTAACAGTCACTAATAGTTTTTGAAATTGTACGAGTAGAGCAATTTAATCCCACAAATTAACGAAAGTGCAAATTAGTCCCTTACATCAAAAAAGATAAAAAAAATTATTTAATCGCAATTTCAAAAACTAAAATGCGGATTTACTCGAACCTTAAAAGAATAATGCTATAAAGCTTTGTAGCACTCTAAAGCAGTGCCTCAAGTTAAGTTCTCTGACGCAAAGACACTTATGATTGAAGGTGTGTGAGTGTCTGACTATGATTACATAGAATTATTTCATTTTCTCGAATTATTATTTGTGTCCATGCTTCATAGTTTATAAATTGTAGAACAGAAAAGCAACTGAACAAAGGAAATCATTTAAATGAGCAAGAAGTTACTGGAACTACTATTAAATCATATTATGGGCAAGATTGGATCAGCTTCAATCTCATTGAGAACTTGTAAATTGAAATAATAATATCTATGGTTTTTTCAAATACGAAGAAAAAAAAGAAGAAGATAAACGAGAGATTATGAAAAAATTCAATTAAGAATCAGGAACAATTACTGACCTCACTGTTTGTTTCTGGCGACTGACAACTTTGTTTATGGGTATGGTATTGAATGGAGCAAGAAAGAAAAATGCGTTAAAGTACTCTCTCTAAAAATTACCCTCTGCCTTCTCCCTAAAGCCAAAAACAAACACCGCCTCCCTCTTTCCAATCATCCACAACGCCTTCCCTTCCTGTTCACGTCGATTGAACGGGTTCTTTGGCCAAGTTCACGGTGGACGACGCGGCGGTTCTGTGGTTTTCTCCTTCCGGTAATCAACACTTTCTTTGTTTAATCCTTCTTCGACGCGTTTCGCCGCCGTTAATATGGAACAAGGAGCTGCAGAATTAGTTTTGTTTGTTTTAGGGTTTTAATTATTTATTTAATTAATTACTTGTTAAATTATGTTTTATTTTTATCTTTTACTTTTTTTAATTTTTTTCCTTCTTTTTCCGGTAAAAGTTTGAGTTTTGTTTGTTTTAGTTTTAAAAGGAGTATTCATATTGCAGTAATTATAATTTTTTAAAAAGGATTACTTTCTTCCCTCCACGTAGGCGTAGTTACAATTTCACTCTTAAAATATTTTGGATTTGAAACCCGACATCCGAATATTACAATGTTCTTGTTAATCGAGTTATGTTTTTGAAAACAAAATATTATTGTATCATTTAATTTAAAAAAATTTTGTATAATTTCCCTCAATTTTATCATTTGGTTCATACCCCAACTTTGATCAAGAAAATAACCCATTTTGGTTTGATATGTATATGATATCTCTTTTTTTTTTAAATAATGTATATGATATCTATTATTACCGATTCTTATGTGTTTACTATATCAATGTTTTTAAAGGTACAATGTGATCTCTCTATCAATGAATCAAAATATGCATTTCAATATTAGTTGCTAATTTATGTAAACAAAATAAAAATATATTAGTAGATAATTTTTTTACCAAAAAATATATAATAGTAGCTAACTCCTAATCTCTTTCTTCTCTCTCTTCATCTTATTTATTTTTTCTCTCTTGATATTCTTTCCAAAATTTAGAGATAAATATAACTTCGTGAAGGAGAGAAAAGAAGAGAATGAGGGGAAGATGATCTAAATCCCTATATTTGTGTTTTATCTATGATTTAAGCTTTATATTAGTCTGCTTAAGTGTAGAAAATCATGAGATTTGAAGGATGATGAATGATAATTAAGATAAATTTTAGAAGCATCTGGACTTGGAGTATATCAGAATATCATCTATAAACACAACATCAAAATGATCTAGATAAGTATGAAAAATACGGTTCATATATTCCATAAACACTTCAGGCGCATTAGTAACACCGAAAGGCATCACGGTATATTCATAATGTCTGTAACGTGTCCTAAAGGTCGTCTTCTGCATATCGTTATCTTTCACCTTGATCTGATGATAGCCCGATCTTAAATCAATTTTACTGAACACACGCGCACCCACTAACTGATCCATCATATCGTCGATCCTCGAAAGTGGATACCTATTCTTTATTGTTACTTTATTCAGTTGCCGGTAATCTATACATAGCCTCATGCTGCCATCTTTCTTCTTAACCAACAACAACGACGCTCCCCAAGGCGATACACTCGGTCTTACAAACTTTTTATCAAGCAAATCTTCTAACTGCTTTTTCAACTCTGCTAATTCGGAAGCTGACATACGGTAAGGTGTCACAGAAATAGGCTTAGTTCCCGGAAGAAGATCAATGGAGAATTCTACTTCCCTCTATGGCGGCACATCAGATATTTCATCAGGGAAAACTTCTGGAAACTCGCATACCACTTGCAACTTATCAATCACCGCTTGATTCTCAATAGACAGGAATGCCATCAAAGAAAACATTTGTATTCCATCATGCATTAACTGTTTCAACTGCTTGGTAGTCAAGAACTCAGTTTCTCCTTCTTCTTCGGCAGAAGAAAAACGCACCGTTTTACTAAAACAATTAATATGAACGTAGTTAACCTCCAACCAGTTCATACCTAGTATCACATCCATCCCACTCAACGGTAAACAGACTAAGTCCACCGTAAAATCTCTACCAAATATCGACAAAGGACACTTCAAACACACTAGAGAAGTAGTCACCGAACCCTTAGCCGGAGTTTCGACAACCATCTCCCCATTCATTGACGACATAACAACACCCAATTTCGAAGCACAATCAGCAGCAATAAAACAATGTGTAGCACCAGTATCTATAATAGCAATTAAGGGAATACTATCAATGAAACATGTACCTCTGATCAGACGATCCTCATTTGCTGTCTGAGTACCCGTTAAAGCAAACACCTTCCCCTTAGTCGGAGCTTCTTAGGTTGCTTAGACTGAGGGCTATTATGTCCTTCTTCACCACAGTTAAAGCAAACTATATCATCATGCTTGCAATCCGCAATTGTTTGTTCCTTCTTGCCACAACGGAAACACTGCTTCACATCGCGATTACAAGTGTTACACTTATGAGCTTTTTCTCCACACCGAAAACAAACAATTTCAGCAGGAGTATCTCTCTTTCTATGCTTACTCTCGTCATTCACCCTCTTTTTACCCTTATCAGCCGGAGCATTGTAAGGCTTACCACGACTTTGTTGTTGCTTACCCTTCCGCTCATTCATAATCTTGTAATGAGCTTTGGTGTCTTCCTCATAGATTCTGCAGCTACTCACCAAATCAGAAAACTGTCGGATCTTATAGTACCCTATTTCCTGCTTAATCTCAGCACGCAAACCATTCTCGAATTTGATGCACTTAGAGAATTCAGCAGTCTCAGCATTATAGTGCGGATAAAACTTGGCCAACTCAACAAACTTAGCAGCATACTCCGTCACTGACATATCACCTTGCTTCAGCTCCAGGAACTCAATTTCCTTCTTCCCGCGAACATCTTCCGAAAAGTACCTACTTAGAAATTCCCTCCTAAAGACAGCCAATGTAACTCCCTCTGCTTCGTTCTACAGAACTCTGCTTCGTTCTACAGAAGCAGACGAGTACTTACCCACCAATCATCAGCCTCCTCAGCCAACATATGCGTACCAAAACGTACCATCTGAGCTTCATTGCATTGCATGACTCGAAAAATTCTCTCAACTTCCTTGAGCCATGTCTGAGCTCAATCAGAATCATATCTGCCTTTGAAAGTAGGTGGATGATTTCTCAAAAAAGTTTCCAGCATTCGAACCCCATCATTAACACCAGCATTAGGTTGTTGTCCCACAACTTGAGCCATAGCTTGCAACGCGACAGCAATAGCAACATCATTCCTTCAAGCCATACCCTGTTCATTACACAACGAACAATAATAAGAAAAACATGACGACAGTATTCAACCGTCAGACGACACAAACGACTCAACTACTTGGTCGGACGAACCGACCTGCTCTGATACCAATTGTAACACCTCGTTTTCCCAACATATAAATAACGTACAATAAATCAGAGTTCATCACAAACAGGATGTCACATTCGTTCTTCAAAGTATCATTAAATATAAATAGAGTTAAAATCCACTATTTATTTAAACAACTTCCTTCAATAATTTGAAATGATGTCACAGCAGAAAATGTTCAACGTTTTAATCCATACTTGGCACTAAGGCCTCAACATCAAAAACGTAATGAAATTCCAAATCCAAAAGTGGTTCAACATCAACTTAAAAAGAAATATGTAACAAGGAAAACAAAACATATAAATATCCTCATCCCGTTACGTATCAGAGCATGACTCCTATGACAACACGAGGAATCAACTCACATCTGCGGTTACTCTTGGTTATCTGCACGTTACCCACGTAGAGGTAACTTTCAAACAGAAGGGGTGAGATTTCACATTCAATAATAATAAGCAACAATTCATGTAAAGAATTAATAAATACAAAACAACAACAATTCAACATTAAGAATACTTCATATAATTCGAACAACAATCATCATTTAACTTCATTCAATAATGCATCAATAGCAACATCGACAATGCAACAACAACGACTCAACAATGCAACAACAACTACTCAACATATGTAGCATAATTATGCATGTGGTACCAACAAAGCTACAACTCCCTTCGCTAAAGTCATATTCGACTTGACAGGCTACAACCCCCTTCGCTTAAGAAACAACAGAGCTACAGCTCCCTTCCTTAAAGTCATATTCGACTTGACAGGCTACAGCCCCATTCGCTTGACAATGTTTATGCAATGACACAACTTAAATGCAACTATATCAACATCATAAAATCATATTAAATCAACCACAAAAGATTTGCACATCAACTCAAAACCACTGGAAAGATAAATCAGTTATCAACAATTTTCATGTTTATGACAAAGTCCGACTCAAAACAGAAACGTGTGAAAAAGACACAAGAACGCAAAACAGGCAGTCTGCTACTGAACAACTTGCGAGGCGAGCACAACTACTCGCTGCGGCGATCTCACATATGGACCACTCGCTAGGCGAGCAAGATCACTCGCCGAAGGCGAGCTAAAACATGTAGCTTCGGGAATTAGACATTTTTCACCCAAAAATCCCATTTTTTAACTTCCCAATGCCCAAATTTGATTCTAAAAGTTGTCTAATCATTTCTAAACATGAAGAGGCACTCAAATTCATAAAAACCTGACCCAAAACATCATTTATACGAACATCCATTTTTCTATTGATAGAAAACATTACTTACTGTTATTCTACAACCTAGACATCACTTTCTTACATTAGTTCATGGGATTGCATACACTTTCAACAATTTTGATTGAATTTAACCTAACTTTTATAACACCAATGAAATTCAACAAACAACAACATGATTAAACCCTTTTCAGAAATTATAGGCTTATGATTAAAGAAGGTTAGTCCCACCCTTACCTTAGATTGGTTGAATTCTGAAACCTACAAGCTTCCTCTTCTCTGACTTCTCACTTTTTTCTTTTTCTCCCAAAAACTGTTTTCACGTGTTCTGACTTTCTATTCCCTACCTCTTATATTCTTTAACCTATATAAATTCTCCTCATTCCAAAACTGCCCTTACTGCCTCATTATTCTATTTTAATTTTATTCTTTCACTAGTAATATTTTTATAAACTACTAATATTACTAACACATAACACAAAAACCCACACACCGCAATTATTCAAATAAAATATATAAAAAGACACTAAACTCGATAAAATAAATAAATAATGTCGTAATTCGGCTTGACAGGCTACAACCCTCTTCGCTTAAAAATCAACAGAGCTACAACTCTCTTCGCTAATGCCGTAATTCAGCTTGACAGGCTACAACCCCCTTCGCTCAACAATGCTTATGCAATGACACAACTTAAAATGCAACAACAGCAACATCATATAAACATGTTAAATCAACCACAAAAGATCTTCACATCAACTCAAGACTACTAAAAAGATAATACAATTATCAACAATTTTCATGTTTATACCAAAGCCCAACTCAAAACAGAAACGCGTGAAAAAGACACAAGGACACGAAACAGGCAGTCTGCCTCTGAACAATTCGCGAGGTGAGCACAATTACTCGTTGTGGCGAGCTTGTATTTGGTCCACTCGCTAGGCGAGCAAGATCACTCGCCGATGACGAGCTAAAACAGGTAGCTCTCGGGAAACTAACATTTTTCACCCCAAAAGTCCCAATTTTAACTTCCCAATGCCCAATTTTGATTCTACAAGTTGTCTAATCGTTTCTAAACATGATAAGGAACTCAAATTCATATAAAACTTGACCCAAAACATCATTTCTACAAAATCACTATTTCACTACTGAACAGTTCGCTAGGCGAGTAAAAACACTCGCTGTGGCGAGTTGACATCTACTCGCTAGGCGAGGAAAAACACTCGTTGTGGCGAGTTGACATCTACTCGCTAGGCGAGTATGATTACTCGCCATTGCGATCGATGACAGACAGCTCTACGAACAAACATCAATTTTCACCCAAAAACCCCAATTTCGACAACCCAAACCCCAAAATTGATAGGAAACATTACCTACTGTTATTCTACAACCTGAACATCAATTTCTTCACATTAATTCATGGAATTATCTATACTTTCAACAATCTAATTGAATTCAAAACCTAACTTCTATAACATCAAAAATTCAACAACAACAACAAGATTAAACCCTTTTTCAGAATTATATACTTATGATTAAAGAAGGTTAGTCCCACCCTTACCTTAGATTGGTTGAATTCTGAATCCTACAAGCTTTCTCTTGCCCTCTCACAAAGCTCTTCTCTTCTCTGACTTCTCACTTTCTTTTTTTCTCCCAAAACCGTTTTTACGTGTTATGACTTTCTATTCCTAATCTCTTCTATTCTTAACCTAACAAATTCCCGTTATTCCAAAACTGCCCTTATGCCTCATTAATCTAATTTAATTATATTCATTCACTATTAATGTCATAATAAACTACTAATAATACCAACACCTAATACAAAAATCACACATCGCAATCATTCAAATAAAATATACAAAAAGACATTAAACTCGATGAAATAAATAAATAGTAAAATAGGGCGTTATAGTAAGCGAGCTTCAAGAGAGTGAGCCTAGAAGCTACAGGAAGCCGGTCGCTTAAGCGAGCAACCCTTCGCTTAAGCGAGCAGCACCCTGTTCAGCAACTTTTGATTTTTCGCTTTTTATTTCATTTGAAGTCAAATTGGACATGAATTTATGAAATGAACTTAACTTTTGGAAAATGTCCAAGAACGCCGATTTCCCGAAACTTGTTTTTCTCAAGTGAATGATGTAGGGTTAAGTATGTATGCTATTTAAGTGGTTACTAAATATGATATTGATCTATTTCATTGAGAGTTAAATCGTTTTGCTTTGAAAATGAAATCTATTTGGAAAAGTGGCATTATAAGACGAACTTTGTGATTTGAGAGATTTCTTAGTAGTTGGCCGGTGAAACGCACATATGTGTACACCTACACTCATAAGTGATTAGTGTGCATGTATAGTTGAGGCAATTGAATTGTTTTGCTTTGTTTTAGTTCGTTGACCCCAATTGTCCAAAGTTGTGAAATATATTATACGAACTTGATCGAAAATATTCATTGAACCCGTTTACATTGAAATTCTTTCATGAATGGTTTGTTATGAATAAATAAAGATGTATGAATGATTGATGGTTGTTGAATATGATGTTTATCATGATGTGGTGTATTTTCTCCTTTACTTGAATCGTGAGAATGACATGAAGTTGTTGAACTACTTGGTGATGTTGTTGGTGTTTATATATGTTATGTGCATATATGTTGTTGGTGAATTTTCTTAAATGCTATTGGTGTTGAATTTTTGGTGAAAGCATGTACTCTTATAGCCGTTGAAAATGTGGTGAATGTATGCATAGTCGATTGAGTCATACGTTCACACAACACATGTTGAGTCAGATGTTTACATCCATATTGCCGTTGACCGGATACTTGTATCCATATAGCCGTTGAAATTATAGCCGTTGCCAATGATGTTCTGTTGGCATCCGGGGTGACGACCTCGAAGGTGATTTAGTACCACACGTGTCTAAAGTCGGTCTAGGCACATTGCATGTTTAAGATGAGTCATAATTGTTTTATGTGCTCGTTGTGAATTACGTGTTGGTGTATTTTCGTGCTTGGTGATTAGTTGAAATTGATGAATCTTATACTTGTGCAAATATTGTTGATGATAATTTATGACGATGCTCATTTATGAACGATGAAATATTATGTTATTTTAATCATGTTTATCTTTTCGATTATGATTGATGTGAAGCTAACCCCTAGTGGTTTGTGGTGGACCACCTACCTATTTGTATAAATGGGTAGACGGCGTGCAGGATTAGTTGTTTTGCATTGCTTGGTGAGTTGCTTGAGGATAGCGGGAGCTTCCTCCGTTTATTTCGCTTTGTCGTGTCTTAGAGAGGCTCTGATCTAGGACGATGTTTACTCTCGTTTTGGATTTTATCTGTTGTTGAGACATACTTTATGTTGAGATTTGATTATGATCTAGTTGTATTTGTTGGAACAAAATGTGTTTAACAATAAACCCTAAAGAGTTTTGATGATAACAAAGTATTAAAAATTGACAATTGGTATTGCTAATATTTGTTCAAGTGTACAGGACTGTAAACAAAGTGATATATCTCATCAAGGTTCTGAACGAACAAATAAAGAGCAAAGGAAGTATCTATTTAAAACTTAAGCGCTCCTGAAGAGTGGCACTCCTGAAGACTAGCGCTCCTGAAGACAAGAGCTCCTGAAGAGTATGACGTCATCAGAAGCTGAAGGTCCTCAGAAGCTGATTCTTCGAAGCAACAGTATTTCACCAAATTTCAAGATTCAAGTGTTGTATTTTGGAGCGAAAATTATAGAGCATTGGCAGAAGATTAGTAGATTTAAGCAACGGTCATTTCAAAAGGATTTGAAGTCATTTTGTTGCAAATAGACAAGAAGCGTTGACATTGTACTTTGTACGAACTGTACAACCACCTTCTCCACTACTCTGTTATTTGTCTCAGCAAACAGACAAGAATAACAGCTCTTATGTACAACCAAGCCTGCATCCTTGTTTCCTCTCAATTGGAATGGATTTGAAATTGATTCTTTATAGGACAATAACTAAATCAGGCAAAGAATCACTGGTGAAAGATCAAGCTTCAGCAACGACTCTTTTTGAATGTGTTGGCACTTACAACGTTCACTTCACACCTCTATATAAAGGAGTGAAGACTTGAAGAACAACAAGACTCTACAATATTTCAAAAACGCCAAAACTCTGTCAAATTGTCTAAGCATTCAAAGTTCACTTAGAATTTCAGTTTTCAAGTTCATATCTTTGAAATTCTTAAGTCTAAAAAGTCTGTATCTGATTTGTATTGTGAACGCCACTGATTGTATATCAAGTGTTCAATCTCAAACATTTTTCTGTGTAATTTTGTTTGATAGAAGTCTCTTGCTTGTGTGCTTGAGCATTAGAAGTCTCTTGATTGTGTTCTTGAGCATTTGAAGTCTCTTGCTTGTGTGCTTGAGCATCTGTAATCAGATATTACATTTAGTGAACTCTCCTTGGAAGTGCAAGGGGGACAGGACTACTTCTGAATTGTGGAAGGAACCTGTATAAATCTTTTGTGTCCTGCTTCTTCTCTTTTCTCTCTGTTTTTCATTCCGCTGCATACGCTCCTGAACTGTATCTTCAGAAGCTGTCTAACTAGCTTCTGATCATTCTGGTTCTGAGTTTTTGAAAAGAGAAAACGATTATTTTTTAAAACACAATTCAACCCCCCCTTCTTGTGTTTTTCTCCCCTTCAATTGGTATCTAGAGCCTTGGTTCTGTTGTCAAACACCTAACAGTGTAACAGTCCAAGATCTGAGAAAAACATGTCTGCTGATTCATCTGTTTCTGGTTCTGCTGGCTCTAGTGGTAATCATCATGCTGTTGCATATGATTATAGTGAAAAGAAAACTGACTCAGGGAAGGTTCCAAAGTTTAATGGAGATCCTGAAGAGTTTTCTTGGTGGAAAACCAATTTCTACAGTTATATCATGGGCTTAGATGAAGAACTTTGGGATATTCTGGAAGATGGTGTTGGTGACTTAATTCTTGATGAAGAAGGAGCTGCTGTTGATAGAAAAATACATACTCCTGCTCAGAAGAAGATGTACAAGAAACATCACAAGATTAGAGGCTCTCTAGTTTTTGCTATACCACGAGCAGAGTACATGAAGATGAGTGATAAGTCAACTGCTAAAGCTATGTTTGCATCTTTATGTGCTAACTATGAAGGAAGCAAGAAAGTTAGAGAAGCCAAAGCACTGATGCTTGTTCATCAGTATGAACTGTTCAAGATGAAGGACGATGAAAGTATTGAGGAGATGTACTCAAGATTTCAAACCCTAGTCTCTGGACTCCAAATACTGAAGAAAAGCTATGTTGCTTCTGATCACGTGAGTAAGATTCTCAGAAGCCTTCCTGCCAGATGGAGACCAAAGGTGACTGCCATTGAGGAAGCTAAAGATTTAAACACTTTAAGTGTTGAAGATCTTGTTAGTTCTCTCAAAGTTCATGAGTTAAGTCTAAATGAACATGAGTCTACTAAAAAGAGTAAATCAATAGCTCTTCCATCAAAAGGCAAGTCATCCAAAGCTCTTAAAGTGGCTGAGTCTGATGAAGAAGATTCACCAACTGGAGATTCTGATGAAGAGGTTACTGAGATGATGGCTATGCTCTCAAACAGACTTCAGTATCTAGCCAAAAAGAACAAGAAGTTTGTGTCCAGAAGAGGTAGCTTCAGAAGCTCAAAGAAGGAAGATCAAAAGGGATGCTTCAACTGCAAGAAGCCTGGTCATTTCATTGCTGATTGCCCTGATCTTCAGAAGGAAAAAGCAAAGGAAAAGTCAAAGAAACCAACATTCAAGTCAAGCAAGTTCAAGAAACAGTTAAAGCAGAGTTTGATGGCTACATGGGATAACTTGGATAGTGAATCTGAATCTGACAAAGAAGAGTCTGATGAAGGTGCAAAGATAGCTGTTGGGTTAGTAGCTACAACAACTTCAGAAGCTGAAACTGAATCAGATTCAGAAGATGAAAACGAGGTATATTCCAAAATCCCTAGAGAAGAACTGATAGAGTCACTTAAAGAACTCCTCACTCATTTTGAATTGAGAACCAATGAGTTGAAAGGTTTGAAAGAAAAATATGTTGCTTTGATGAAGCAACAAGAATCAACTCTATTGGATCTAAAAGCTTCTGAAGAAGGACTGAGAGGTTTTGACTTCATATGCAAGACATATGAAGACAAACTTAAGTTCTTGTGTCAGAAGCTGCAAGAAAAAAGTGATGGAAAATCTTTAAGTAACCATGAGATTGCTCTTGAAGATTTCATTATGTTTGGTATTGACAGAAGCAGAATTGCTTCTATGATTTATAGCATTTACAAAAATGGTAAAGGGATTGGATTTTCAGAAGCTAAATCTAGTGAAACCAATCTCAAAGCATATTGTGAATGCATAAAGGAAGGATTGAAAACCTTCTTTGTTCCTGAAGGTGCAAAAATGGGAACTGTTGCTCAATCAGAACCTGAAGCTTCCAGTTCTAAGGCTAAGATTACATCAAAGCCAAAGAATTTCAAGCCTAAGGATATGATAAATTCTGAATCTAAGACCACAAAGATTAAGATTCTGAAGAGATCAGAACCTGTTCCTCAGAGTCTGATAAAATCAGAATCTGATGTCCTAAAGTCTAAGGTTCAGAAGGGCAAGGCAGTTGGCGCTCCTGAGGTATCAAAACCAAAAGTTGAAAAACCTAAGGTAATGATTAATCAGAAGCTACCCAAGAAGGATCTAAAGGATCAGGAAATGGTGAGTAAATTCTCCAGCTCTAACCCCAAAGGACCCATAAAACAATGGGTACCTAAATCTGAAATTGTCAATACTGCAGATTTGTCTAAAAGCAAGAACAAAACAAAAATCATGGTACCTGGACAGCGGTTGCTCAAGGCACATGACAGGAGAGAAGTCAATGTTCCTATCCCTCACAATGAAAGAAGGAGGAAATGTAAAGTTTGGAGGCAACCAGTCTGGGAAGATTATTGGTACGGGGACTATTGGTAACTCCTCTACCTCTATTAATAATGTATGGTTGGTAGATGGGCTTGAACATAACCTATTGAGCATTAGTCAATTCTGTGACAATGGTTATGATGTTTTATTTGAAAAAGCCAACTGTACAGTAATCAACAAGAATGACAAGTCCATTGTGTTCAAGGGAAAGAGAGTGGAAAATGTCTACAAAATCAATTTCTCTCAACTGGCTGATCAGAAGGTAATTTGCCTTCTATCAATGAATGATAAGAAATGGATGTGGCATAAAAGGCTGGGACATGCTAACTGGAGATTAATCTCTAAGCTTAGCAAGTTACAGCTTGTCAAAGGCCTTCCTGACATTGATTATCATTCAGATGCACTCTGCGGTGCATGCCAGAAAGGAAAAATTGTTAAAACATCTTTCAAAGCAAAAGACAATGTTTCCACCTCAAGACCCTTAGAACTGCTTCATATTGACCTATTTGGACCAGTTAGCACTGCATCCTTATATGGAAGCAAGTATGGATTAGTTATTGTTGATGATTATAGCAGATGGACTTGGGTGAAATTTCTGAAAAGCAAAGATCATGCATACGATGTATTCAGTAACTTCTGCACCCTTATTCAATCTGAAAAAGAAGCCAAAATTTTGAAAATCAGAAGTGATCATGGTGGTGAATTTGAAAATGAGCCATTTGAAGCTTTTTGTGAAAAATATGGAATCCTCCATGAATTCTCTTCTCCTAGAACTCCACAACAGAATGGAGTTGTAGAAAGAAAGAATAGAACGTTACAAGAAATGGCCAGAACCATGATTCATGAAAACAATTTGGCAAAACATTTTTGGGCAGAAGCTGTGAATACAGCGTGTTATGTCCAGAATAGGATCTATATTAGACCTATCTTGGAGAAAACAGCATATGAATTGTTTAAAGGAAGAAAACCCAATATCTCTTACTTTCATCAATTTGGATGTACATGTTACATTCTGAATAACAAGCTCTACCTAAAGAAATTTGATGCCAAGGCCCAAAGAGGAATCTTTTTAGGTTACTCTGAAAGGTCAAAGGCATACAGAGTGTATAATTCAGAGACACTCTGTGTTGTAGAATCTATGCACGTTAAATTTGATGACAAAGAGCTTGAAGATAAAACTTCAAAGCAAGATGAAGGTTTTGCAGAGATACAGGTTCCTGAAGACATTCCAGAACCTGGTCAATCAACTGAATCTGAAGATAGTCAAGAAGCAGCACCCACGTCAGTTGCTCCTGATAATGTTGCTCCTGATAATGTTGCTCCTGATGAAGTTGCACCTGATGATGTTGCTCCTGATGAAGCAGCTTCTGATGAAGCGCAAAATGGCTCACAGCAAGCAGATTCATCCAACTATACTTTCAAATACAAGTCTTCTCATCCTCAAGATCAAATCATTGGAAGTAAAGAAAGTCCCAGAAGAACAAGATCACACTTCAGACAAGAAGAATCTATAATTGGACTAACTTCAATGATTGAACCAACAACTGTTGAAGAAGCACTTTCAGATGATGGATGGATCATAGCTATGCAAGAAGAGCTGAATCAATTCCAACGGAATGATGTGTGGGATCTGGTACCCAAACCTCCTCAGAAGAACATTATTGGAACAAAATGGGTATTCAGAAACAAGCTGAATGAAAAAGGTGAAGTAACCAGAAACAAAGCCAGACTTGTTGCTCAGGGGTACAGTCAACAAGAAGGCATTGATTACACCGAAACATTTGCTCCAGTTGCAAGATTGGAAGCAATCAGGTTACTTTTATCTTATGCAATTAATCATGGAATAGTATTATACCAAATGGATGTCAAGAGTGCATTTCTTAATGGTGTCATAGAAGAAGAAGTGTATGTCAAACAACCTCCTGGCTTTGAGGATCTGAAGGATCCTGACCATGTTTACAAACTTAAGAAATCACTATATGGCTTGAAACAAGCTCCCAGAGCTTGGTATGACAGACTAAGTAATTTCTTGATTAAAAACGATTTTAAACGAGGTCAGGTTGACACAACACTCTTCAGAAGGACTCTTGAGAAAGATATTCTTGTTGTGCAGATATATGTTGATGATATAATATTTGGTTCTACTAATTCATCTCTTTGCAAGGAGTTTTCTAAGTTAATGCAGGATGAATTTGAAATGAGCATGATGGGAGAGCTGAAGTTCTTCCTGGGCATTCAAATTAATCAAAGTAAAGATGGAGTATATGTTCATCAGACGAAATATACAAAGGAGCTTCTGAAGAAGTTCAAGCTTGAAGATTGCAAACTGATGAGCACTCCAATGCATCCTACATGCACCTTAAGCAAAGAAGATGAAGGATCAAAAGTGGATCAGAAGCTATACAGAGGTATGATTGGTTCTCTGTTATACCTCACTGCATCTAGGCCAGATATTTTATTCAGTGTATGCTTATGTGCAAGGTTTCAGTCAGATCCTAGAGAATCTCATTTAACTGCTGTTAAGAGAATCTTCAGGTATCTGAAAGGAACAACTAATCTGGGACTCCTTTATAGAAAATCCCCAGATTATAAGCTAATTGGATTCTGTGATGCTGATTATGCTGGTGACAGGATTGAAAGAAAGTCAACCAGTGGCAATTGTCAATTTCTGGGTGATAATCTGATATCTTGGGCTAGCAAGAGACAAGCAACTATTGCTATGTCTACAGCAGAAGCAGAATACATTTCGGCTGCAAGTTGTTGCACACAACTACTCTGGATGAAACATCAGCTGGAAGATTATCAGATACATGCTAACAGTATTCCTATCTTTTGTGATAATACTGCTGCTATTTGCTTGTCAAAGAATCCAATTCTGCATTCAAGAGCCAAGCATATTGAGATCAAACACCATTTTATCAGAGATTATGTTCAAAAAGGAATTTTAGATATACAATTCATTGATACTGAAAATCAATGGGCTGATATATTTACTAAGCCTTTAACTGTTGAAAGATTTGATTTTATTAAGAAAAATTTGAACATGCACTACGTGTCTGATTAAAATTGCTTGCTCCTGAATAAGAAGTTCAGGTTCTGAAGTCACTTCAGAAGCCATTGTCCTTCAGAAGCTCCTGAGTGAGGTCCTGAAGAAAATGTGCTCCTGATGAGTCATCAGAATCTCAACCTTCAGAAGAGAATCTTTGTGCTCCTGAATAGCAGAAGTTAGTGGAAGTTCTAGAGTTGCTCCTGGCGACATCTGTCCCACTAACTTATACAGCTCGTCTGAAATCTGACAGCGTGGCATAAATGTATTGGCGTATAACTCAAAAGGGCAATGATGTTAATTTTACTTTTCGTAGTACTATCTCGCGCCCCCAACTGTCATTAATGCTATGTTTGTTTGTCCCCTGTTATTCAAACGTTTTTCGCTAAAAAGCACTTAATCAAAAACACACACTACTCACTTCACATCCTACACTTTCTGTTTTTGTTTTCGTATCTGCTAAGAAAAGTTCTCTCTCTCAAAACCCTAAGAACCCAAATCTCAAACTTCTTCAAACATCAATGGCTTCATCAAGTTCTGTTCAAGAATCCAACGCTCAACTCGCAGTTCAGCAAACTGAAGGTCAGCAAGAAAGGGCTGCTTACGAGATCAAAGGAGTCACCATGAGCCTAAAAGAATGGCAACTTAAGATTCAAACAGAGAATCCGGTGGATTTTGAATCTCTTGCAAATCATGGCTGTGACATCAAGAGGTTTTATGAAGTTCAAGGGCTGATGAACTATTTCAGTATGCTCAACGGTCCTACCTACAAGACATTAGTAAGACACTTCTGGGTAAGAGCATCAGTCTATGATAAAGCTGCATCAAAACTGGAGGAAGAAGAAAAAGTTTTGATTGATCCCTCTCTTGAAGGGAAAACAAGAGAAGAAATGGGTTTGGAACCATTCAGAGAAATTCAGATCAGGTCAAGCCTGATGGGTATTCCAGTCTACATTTCTGAAGCTATAATTGCTTTTGTCATTGGAGCAGAAGCAACTGGAAAGTACTCCGGTGTAGATATACCAAACTCTCAGTCAAGCTCCTGGAGTGATTTGGTGAATAAAACTCTCTTCAATTCTACAACAGCCGGTAAATACTGTGACTTGAACATGATCAACAAGATGCTCCTGAAGATTCTCAATGAGAACATGCTACCTAAAGGAGGTGGTGGAGATCAACCCTCTTTGGCTCACAAAGTTTTTCTCCATCACATTATCAAGGGTGAGAAAGTGAATCTACCCAAGTACATCTTCAGGCATATGATTAAAGAGCTCAGGGAAAGCCAGAACAAGTGCAGAGTCTGGGTTCCCTATGGAAGACTGATCTCAGAAATCTTCCATCAAGGAGGCATCATTAAAGCTTTGAATGAAGTAAACTACTTCACTGATGAACAGCTGGAAACTGAGACCGGAAAGGTGATAAATGCATTTACCTTGAAGCATATGAAGCTAATTCCTGAAGTGACCAAGCTGAAGACAGACATCTGTGAATCAAGGGTCATATCTAATCTGATGGAGGACTTCCCTCCCATCTGCAAGAAAGACACCCTGGCTGTTCAAATGGCTCTCATTGCTGATCACTATGAGACCCATGGAAAGCTGATTAGTCTGGATGAAGTTCCAGAGGAAATGTATGGTCAAGAACTTCCTGTTGCTAAAGGAAGAAAAGCAAAGAGGAAGGTTCTCACTAAAGAAGAGTATCTGGAGGGTGAAAATCCTTCCAAGAAGGCGAAGAAGGAAAAGGCTCCTAAAAAGTCTATATCTGGTGCTCCTGAAGAATCATCAATTCAGGAAGAGGTTCAGGATCTGAACCCAGGAGCTATTATTCCTCAGAAGACCAGAAGTGGCAAGCAAATGGTTTCAGCATCTACAACAACAACGAAAGTGAAACAGACTCCTCAAAAGAAGAAAAGGACTCAGAGACTAAGGAAATTGAAGGAATCTGTGTACACTGCTGAAGAAAGTGCAGCTGTAGAGGCTACCGAACTGGTTACCAGGGAGGTAAGAAAGAAGAAGAAGGCTGAATCTGAAGCTGTTCAGAAGGCTTTGGAGCTGGCTAAGGAAATAGAAGTACCTACTGAGGTCTTGCTCAAGGAAGATGCTGCTGAGGTTGCTGAGCAAGCTCTGATGAGCTCATTAGAACTGCAAGCTGAAGTTGCTACTGAAGCTGCAAGTATTCTAGCTACTCCTGGATCAGATATTATATCAGGTACATCCTCCTCACAACCCTTAATACATATAGAATCTGACTCCACTCCCTCATCACCTTCTCAATCCAAAACCTCATCATCCTCATCTTCTGATATGGATGATATTCCTATTAGCATCCTCAGAAGAAGCCTATCACCATCCTCCAAACTCCACAAAAATTCTTCCAAATCTATTTCTCCTTTCAAACCATCTGAACCATCTATCCAAGCTAGGGTCAGTAGTTTGCTAGAGTTACAATGCAGCAAACTACCCCCTAATCATCCACTTCAACCACAAACCATTAATCCTGTCAACATGATTTTACCTGATAAGCCAGAAGATGACTCTGTTATAAATAATCTCAGCAGTCATCTATCCGGTGAACTTCCAAACTTTAACCTAACACCACAAAAAGACTCTGAAGTAACAACTTCACAAGTTGCTTCAGAAAGTCCCCATCAACAAGCACCTGAACCACTTGTGTCCCCATCTGTTTCTGAACAGTATGTTCCTGAACAATCTGTTCCTGAAAAGCTGTTCCTGAACCAACCATTTCTGACCATACTCCTGAAATTCTTTACACTGAAAATGCTATGGAGATTGATGATTCTGTCATTGATCCTGATACACAAACTACTCAATCTTCTCCTATGGAGGTTGACCAGTCTGCTTCTGATCAGGCACAATCACAATCTGAAAGCAATACTCAATCATCAACCTTAAATAACCTACAAATTCAACCCTGTGCTCCTCCCAAGCCTAGAAAACAACCTTCACCACCCACCAGATTCTTAGATTCTAATGTATTAAAGGGAGTGTGTGAGGACATAGCTGACAAAATGATCAAGCTCATTTCATCTAGGAGTGACTTGAGTCACAGAGAAAGCTATGAGAAACAATGGAGTAGGCTCAAGGAGAGAGTTGAGTATGTCATGCAAGCACTGTCCTCAACTTGTGTAGAAGCTCAAGAGCAAGCTAAGCAGAAGCTTCAAGAGTGGCTGAACGGCATCAATGAAGATCTTGAAGAGGTTAAGATAACTGGAACTTGGGCTAGATCGTCTTTAAGTATCAGAGGAAGAGAACCAACTGATTTTCTGCCTCAGTACATTCATCCCAAGGACCTGGACTTATCCTTCCTTACAAAGGTCAATCTAAAGGCATCAGCTCCTGATCTAGCTTTAGCTCAAGAGAACAAGATCTTAAAGGAAAAGAATAAGAAGCTGGAAAAAGATCTCTTTGAGCAAAGGCTACTGTTTTTAGAACATAAAGCTGAAACTGATGCTAAGCTGGAAGAAGCCAGGATCAGAGAAGAAAATATGGCCAGAAGCCTAGCTGAGATGAAGCAGAAGCAAGAGGAAAACAATGACCTCCTGAAGAAGATTCTTGAAAACACTCTCAAACAAACCAACCCATAGTTGCACACCCTTTGTTGTTTGTTGTGTTTTTTTTTAGTTTGTTCTTTTATTAACTGTGTATGCTTCTGAATTCAAACACTTCTACATATTACTTTGCTCCTGATCTTATTAATTGTTTCTGATTTATTTTTATTTTTTTTAACGCATTTCACTTGTGATATTGATTATGCTCTGAATCCTGTTACTATGTTTTTCTCTTTCTTTTGTTAATTTCTTTTTGTTAATGACAAAAGGGGGAGTAAGCGTGATAGTATTTAAAGGTCCTGAGCCCCATTAAGTTTTTTTTTGAAATTAACTTAACTGAACCATTATCTCTCTCTATCACTTCTATTCTCTTTGATTATTTTACTAAGCATTAAATGAATTTAATTAACAAAGATAGAACTCAGGGGGAGCTTACAAACCTCACCTTAAAGTACTATTAGACTCAGGGGGAGCTTACAAACCTCATACCCTGTAAGTCAACTTGTTAATTAGATTAACAACAATTGATCAAATTTTTAAATACTATGGTTTGTCATCATCAAAAAGGGGGAGATTGTTGGAACAAAATGTGTTTAACAATAAACCCTAAAGAGTTTTGATGATAACAAAGTATTAAAAATTGACAATTGGTATTGCTAATATTTGTTCAAGTGTACAGGACTGTAAACAAAGTGATATATCTCATCAAGGTTCTGAACGAACAAATAAAGAGCAAAGGAAGTATCTATTTAAAACTTAAGTGCTCCTGAAGAGTGGCACTCCTGAAGACTAGCGCTCCTGAAGACAAGAGCTCCTGAAGAGTATGACGTCATCAGAAGCTGAAGGTCCTCAGAAGCTGATTCTTCGAAGCAACAGTATTTCACCAAATTTCAAGATTCAAGTGTTGTATTTTGGAGCGAAAATTATAGAGCATTGGCAGAAGATTAGTAGATTTAAGCAACGGTCATTTCAAAAGGATTTGAAGTCATTTTGTTGCAAATAGACAAGAAGCGTTGACATTGTACTTTGTACGAACTGTACAACCACCTTCTCCACTACTCTGTTATTTGTCTCAGCAAACAGACAAGAATAACAGCTCTTATGTACAACCAAGCCTGCATCCTTGTTTCCTCTCAATTGGAATGGATTTGAAATTGATTCTTTATAGGACAATAACTAAATCAGGCAAAGAATCGCTGGTGAAAGATCAAGCTTCAGCAACGACTCTTTTTGAATGTGTTGGCACTTACAACGTTCACTTCACACCTCTATATAAAGGAGTGAAGACTTGAAGAACAACAAGACTCTACAATATTTCAAAAACGCCAAAACTCTGTCAAATTGTCTAAGCATTCAAAGTTCACTTAGAATTTCAGTTTTCAAGTTCATATCTTTGAAATTCTTAAGTCTAAAGAGTCTGTATCTGATTTGTATTGTGAACGCCACTGATTGTATATCAAGTGTTCAATCTCAAACATTTTTCTGTGTAATTTTGTTTGATAGAAGTCTCTTGCTTGTGTGCTTGAGCATTAGAAGTCTCTTGATTGTGTTCTTGAGCATTTGAAGTCTCTTGCTTGTGTGCTTGAGCATCTGTAATCAGATATTAGATTTAGTGAACTCTCCTTGGAAGTGCAACGGGGACAGGACTACTTCCGAATTGTGGAAGGAACCTGTATAAATCTTTTGTGTCCTGCTTCTTCTCTTTTCTCTCTGTTTTTCATTCCGCTGCATACGCTCCTGAACTGTATCTTCAGAAGCTGTCTAACTAGCTTCTGATCATTCTGGTTCTGAGTTTTTGAAAAGAGAAAACGATTATTTTTTAAAACACAATTCAACCCCCCCCCTTCTTGTGTTTTTCTCCCCTTCAGTATTTTCTTTGTTGATGACATGGCTATATTATTGAAGTGTATGGTGATTTTCCGCTGTGATGTTTTATATTGAGATATTCTACGCATGTCTATTGTGGATTATTCGAAGACGT
This sequence comes from Medicago lupulina, assembly GCA_958299785.1. NCBI lineage: Eukaryota > Viridiplantae > Streptophyta > Magnoliopsida > Fabales > Fabaceae > Medicago > Medicago lupulina. The sequence continues at coordinate 55,971,058 of OY283144.1, read as the reverse complement.
GGCGTCTATTTCTTAATTATTTATTATAATTGCGTGATTTATCGCTTTAATATAAATATGGTGTTACACAAGGCACTCACCAAGGATGAGTACCATGATGAAGCATCTGAACAACTAGCAAAGAAAGCCAAAAAGGCTAAAACAGACAAGGCATCTGAAGCAATTGGTTCTGGTTCAACTATTCAAGAGGAAGTTCAGGACTTGAAACCAGTCAAGGTTCTGAACAAGAGGGCCAGAAGTGGGAAGGAGCTTTACCTTCACCACCTCAACCCAGTCAACCCTCCATTCCTAAAAGTTAAAGAAAACCAGTTGTCAGGAAATTTAAGATTGCCTTTGAAGAAGATGAAGATGCTGCTGTTCAGAAGGCATTAAAGCTGGCCAGAGAAATTCAGATACCTGCTGAGGTTCTAGCTAGAGAATCTACAATTGAAGTTGCTCAGTTGGGATTGGAAATCATTGAAAACTTACAGCAAATGGCAGTGGTTGTTGATTTGATGGAAGCTACTGAGGTTGTTCAAGAGGAAGCAGGATGTTCAGAAGCTCCTAATACTTCAGAAGCTCCTGAAGGTAATTCTAACTCACACATTGTTGAAATAGGATCTAGTACCTCCCCTGAATCTAGGTCTAGTTCAGTCACCCTATCATCATCCTCATCAACATCATCTGATACAGATGATGTACCCCTAAACAAAGTTTACACCAACCTCAACAAATCTTTATCCCCATCACCATCAACCAAAACTCATAAAAAGCTAGATTATGATACATTTGTGCCAATGTATCCCTCTATTTAAGAGAGGTTAATTGGTTTGCACAAAAGAAGAATTGATGCTTGCATTCATCTACCCGTTGATCATCCCTTACAACCACCCATGATTGAGGCTATTCAATCTATTCCTACTGATGCTCACATAGGGACAGATTCTGCAAACATCAATGTATCATCATCTACACCTAACTCACCAACACAAACAACTCCAACAACAGAAACATCTGAACCATCAATAATACAAAACCTTGTAGATCACTATTCGGGTGAACTACCTAAGTATGAGTCAAACCAAGAAAAAGCATCTGACATAGCTTCTGATGAAGTTATGACAGAAAGCCCCCAACAACATGAACCTAACCAACAAATGACCTCAACCACCAACATAGATTATGTTCCTGAACAACCTGTTCCTGAACTTAGTGTTTCTGAACAAACCATAAACAGCCAATCATCAACAACCAACACTCCTACTGAACTTGAAACCTCAGTAAATGACCAACCCTCATTCTCTAACCTAGTAATTCAACCTGTTGCACCTGCCAAGACAAATGTCCCTTCTCCACCCACCCTGTTTCTATATTCAACTATTCTAGCAGATGTGTGTCAGGAGCTGAACAATCTGGTTCAAGCTAGGAATAACCTCATTCATAAGGACAACTACGAGAAGTTGTGGATAAGGTTGAAGGATAGAGTAGAATTTGTCTTGACAGAGCTACAGAGAACATGCATTGATGCTCAAGACACTGCTCAGACAAAGCTTCAAGACTGGCTGAAGGGAGTTGTCAGTAACTTGCATGATGTGAAAGTTCTTAAAACTTGGGTGAAGACTCCTCTGTGCTTAAGAGCAAGGAATGCTTCTGATTTCATTTCATCAAGTATACACCCAAGAGAGTTGGACTTAAATTGGTTAAACAAGATAAATCTTAAGGAAGCCTCTTCTGAACTGGCACTTCTTTAGAAGAACACTCTCCTGGAAAAGGGAAATAAACAACTCAAGAAAGAGCTTCTAGAGCAGAAACTACTTCTATTGGAATACAAAACTGCCACTGAAGCCAAGCTGGAAGAAGCAAGAATAAGGGAAGAGAAGCTGATCAGAAACAATGAAGAATTCAAGCAAGAAGTGAAGGAACAAGCAAAAGAAACAAACAGGATAATGCAACAGATAATGGAGATGTTTCAAAAACAAGCCCAACCCTAGTTGCACACCATTTTAGCTTGTTTTTATTTCCTTTATCTTTATATATTGTTTCTGAACTTGTTTATGCTTCCGAATTAACTGTTTAACATATGTGATTCTGAATAATTCATGCTTCTAGATATAAACTGCTTCTGAACTTTATTATATTGTGTGCTCTGATCACTCTTGATATATTTTCTCACTTTGTTTTTCTCATCTCTTCTTTTTGTTCTTATTTTTTTTATATACTTTTTGTTGATGACAAAAGGGGGAGTAGATGTATAGTATTTAAAGGCTCTGAGCCCCATTAATTTAATTTCAAACAATTTAAATTAATAGGACCATCCTCTTATCTCTTAGTTTTTTAATGTGAGATCATTCTGAGTGTTATTACGTTTTTAATGATGAATTTAATTAACAAGAATAGAACTCAAGGGGAGCTTACAAACCTCACCTTATAGTACTATCGGACTCAGGGGGACTTTACAATCCTCATAACCTAAAAGTCAACTTGTTAATTAGATTAAACACAATTGAACATTTTAAATACTAATGTTTGTCATCAAAAAGGGGGAGATTGTTGGAACAAAATGTGTTTAACACTACCTCTTGAGAGTTTTTATGATAACAAGGTATTAAAAATTGTCAATTGGATATGCTAATATTTGTTCAAGTGTACAGGACCATAGACAAAAATTTGAGATCATCATTAGGTTCTGGAAGAACAAAAGAGAGCAAAGGAATCGACAAAAAGGAAGCTTAAAGCGTCTCAAGAGAACTGCTACTGAAGTCAAAAGTGCTCCTGAAGACAAAGTGCTCCTTAAGTGATGACGTCATCATAAGCAAGTTCATCAGAAGCGTCTCATCAGAAGCTGAAGATCACTAGAAGTTGTAGTTCATCAGAAGATGCAAGACTTAAAGCTTCAAAGGTTGTTCAATGGATTTAATCTCGTCTAAGCATTGCAGAAGACTAGAAGAGTGAAGCAACGTCTAATTCAAATGAACTTGAAGGCATTGGATGCTTGTTCTTTGAAGAGCGTTGACAAAGTACAATTGTACGAAGTGTACAACCACTACCTACATTACTCAGTTTTTGTCTCTGCTACAAGACAAGAATAACAGCTCTGCCTGCAACGATGTTCCTACAAACTTGGAATGGATTTGAAATTGATCCTTCATAGGGCAACAACCATATCAGGCAAAAGATCATTGGTGATTGATCAAAGCTTCAAACGACTCTTATCTTGATGCGGTGGCAATTCACAACGTCTCTTTCACACCTCTATATAAAGGAGTGAACACTTGAAGAATTGTAAGAGACTCACAACAATTTAAAAGAGCCAAACCTCTGCTGAAATTGTTCTGCATCAAAAAGGTCACTTAGAATTTCTTATCAAAGTTCATATCTTAGAAATTCTAGAGTCTTAAGAGTCTGTATCTGATTTGCATTGTGAACACCACTGATTGTATATCAAGTGTTCAACGTCAAACATTTTTCTTTGTAATTTTGTTTGATTAGAAGTCTCTTGTAGTTGTGCTTGAGCATAGAAGTCTCTTGATTGTGTTCAGGAGCATAGGAAGTCTCTTGCAGTTGTGCTTGAGCATTTGAAGTCTTTCTAAGTTTAGCAGTGAGCATTTGTAATCAGATATTACATTATAGTGAACTCTCCTTGGAACTGCAAGGGGGACAGGACTACTTCCGGTTTGTGGAAGGAACCTGTATAATTGCTTGTGTCTTTCTTCTCTCTCTTTCTCTCTCTCTCTCTCTCTCTCTCTCTCTCTCTCTCTCTCTCTCTCTCTCTCTCTCTGTTTTATCCGCTGCATCTAGAATCTGAACATCACTTCAGAAGTTGTACTCTAACTGCTTCTGATTAGTGACTTCAGTAGGAGAAAACGAAGAAAAAGCTAAAACAATTCAACCCCCCTTCTTGTGTTTTTCTCACCTTCAAATAGATGGTCGTGGGGTTTGGACTCATCTTCCAGATATATTGTTCGTAGTGCCTACATCTTTTTGAATGAGCAGGTTCCTTTTGTTATTGCGGTTTTGTTACCTTCATTTTGGCATAAGGATGTCCCATTGAAGATGGTGCTATTTGCATGGCGTTTGTTCCGTGATAGGCTATCTACCAAGGACAACCTTTTTCGTCGTCGAGTTCTTGACATTGATAATCAAAATTGCATAGGCGAGTGTGATTCGGTGGAAACATCTTCTCACTTATTTTTGCATTGCTGTTTATTTGGCTCTGTCTAGAATCATATTTATCAATGGTTAGGTGTTTCTGCGGTTATGCCGAATGCTGTGGCAAATCTCTTTACTCAATTTTCTTATCTTGGTGGTGTTGCTAAGTCGACGCGTTCGATCCTTCAGGTGATTTGGTTTGCAACAACGTGGGAAATATGGAAAGAAATAAATAACATAATTTTTAATGCTAAGGAAAGCTCTATTTCGCAGGTGGTGGACAAGATTAAGTCGGTAACCTTTAGGTGGTTGAAGGTGAAAATTGCTTCACTTGCTTTAAATTATCATGGTTGGTGGCTTAGCCCGTTTACCATCCTCGATATAGGCTAATCATGTCTGTATTTCTTTTTTGCTATTTGTTTTAGTTTCAGGTTGTTGCCTTGTATATATCCTTGAGACTCTTGTTGGCGACTTTGGTGTTTTCTCCTAAGCACATCTTGTGCTAGGAAAGCCTCTTATCGTGGTAATATATTTCATTTTAGCCTCTTCAAAAAAAAAATTGATGAATAACTACTACTATAAGAGTTATTTCATGGTAATGAATAAATAACATAATGCCCAAAAGAGAATTCAATTGCAAAACCTCGACCTACATTTTCTTAGTGACAATCTACTTAAATTCTCTAAAGGAAGTTCTAATTGAAAAAGGAGAATTATTTTGTAATTCTCTAAATTATTTAGAGGTTTTGGTCAAACAAAAATAAATTATTTAGGGGTTTTTAAATAAGTCATGAATCTGGATGTTTTTATTGGAGGATATGTTGATAACAAGCGTAAAACTAACCCACTTGGGTTGGTTGTGTTTGCTTGGGAATTTATAGTGTGCTCCTTTTTAAGGTCTCATGTTCAATTCTCTCTTTGCCTACACATTCAATAACTAAAAAAAAAAACTTTGCGTTTTTTTTACATGAACTAAAAAGAGACGTTGGAGAAGAGTGTCAGCACAAATAGAGTCGTTGAGAAGCTTTGATAATGGACGTTGGTCATTTGCCTGATATGGATAATCCCATTCGAAAGTACTTTGAATTTCCTTTGCGGAAAGGAGAATTATTAGTTGCTCTTCTTGTTCTTGATGTCCTTTGTTGGGTTGTACACATAGACGGAAGAAGACAAAAGTGTGGCTCTACCATATGTAGTGATAGAGACAACTCACAAAATAAGACAAAAACTTATGTGGATTTTGGGTCCCTCAGATCCAAGTTGTCAGTCAGCTTTTGTGTCTGATCTCCTTCACAAAGTCTATGGAGATCACTCCCAGCTTTTGTGAGACTTCCTTCTACTAAGAACGTTGACTTCTAGTTGACCTTCCAGTAGATCTTCCACCATAGTCTTCTAAGATTCCCAATCCATTTATGATGCTCTTCATATGTTCCTTCTTCATGATAAGGAGTTCCTGCACACTTGAACATATGTTAGTATACCAATTGTTCTTCAATACTTTGCTATCATCAAAACTCAAGAGAACTAGTAAGAATCATTCTTGTTCTAACAATCTCCCGCTTTTTGATGATGACAAACGCAAGTATTTTGAACAATTGTTGTTAAATTAATTTATAGTTAGACTTCAGGGTCCGAGGTTTGCAAGCTCCCCCTGAGTGTGTGATAGTCCATTAAGGTGAGGTTTACAAGCTCCCCCTAAGTCTTATTCCCCGTGAATTAAATTCATTCTTAGTCACTCTTAAGTGCATCAGAACAAATATCAAATGCTTATCAGAACATTGGCAAGATATCAGAATCTTTGATCACACAGAGGTTTGTAAGCTCTAATCAAGACCAATCTGATACCTCATTAGAGTCTGATAAGATTAATCAATTACACACATATTTTTAGATTTTAAACTTATCAAATGCAGAAAACAAAAATCAACAAATTTATACTCAGTGGTTGTTTGGTTTACCGCCTACCTTATTCGTGCGAATGGGTATTCGGCTTGCAGGATTAGTCGCTTTGCTTAATGTGAGTACGCTTAAGGCTAGCATTTGGATGTTACCTCATTTTCTTCCTTTGGGTCGTAGTGTCAGGCTCTGATTAGGATGTATGTTTGTCGTTTATGTTTACGACTTTATGAGATATTTATTCACTTTGTATGTTGAGAGTTGAGTTTTATTTTGGTGATGTATTATGATTATATGTGACATTGCTACTTGGAGATTTACTTATCTGTTGATGAGATGTTATGATATTATTCCGCTGCGATGTTTTGAAAAATTATTTATGCATGCTTTCGACTTATTGAAGAAGTAGCATCTAAATTCTTTGTATGATTTGTATCATTTGTGTGATTTATCGTTTTAAGGGTTTAAGGTGTTACATGACACAAGACTATTGGTCACACTCCAACGGCTACAAGAGGTCAAGAAACTCTATAAAAAGGAGTGGAAGGCTCAACATTGAAGCACAACTAACAAGCATACAAAAACAACTTATTAAAAGTGTTTAAAAGCTTCATAGCAACATGATTTCACAAATCAACTCTAAAGATTATTAAAATCTCTGAGTGTGAATCAAACTTCTTTCTTATCTTTTCAAAGATAATCTTCCCCCTCCACTCTTCTTCTTCCTCTTGTCTGATTTCATTTAAACTTTCAAATCATTGTAAAGAAAAAAAGTCTCATCTAGCTTTAAGGGTATTAAAGTGTTAGTTTGAGAAGAAAGTTGTAAAGTCTCGTGTGACTTAGCAAACAAGGTTGTAAGCATGCTGAAGCTTAGAGAATACAGATTGTAATGGTTCATGAGAACAAGATTGTAAGGTGCAGGATTTGAGAGGGTATCTCAATCATCATAGTGAAAATTCTTACAAGATTGTGAGGAGTGGATTAACTCACGTTGGGTGAACCACTATAAATTTTTGTTTAATTTTAAAAGGCTTAATTGCACTTTTGGACCCCTATCTTTCCAAAAGTTGCGGTTATGGACCCCTAACTAATTTAAATACAAAACAGCCCCCTATGTTTTGATTCTTTGGCAGTTTTGGACCCCCAGTCCATTGTTGACTCGGTCAACGCTGACGTGGAACCCTAAGTGAGGTGCCACGTGTCAATTTTTTATTTTTTTTTGTCTTGGGGGTCCAAAACTGCTAAAGAATCAAAACATAGGGGGCTGTTTTGTATTTAAATTAGTTAAGGGTCCATAACCGCAACTTTTAGAAAGATAGGGGTCCAAAAGTGCAATTAAGCCATTTTAAAATGGGTCACAATTCAAACCCCCCTTTCTTGTGACTATTACATTTACTTCAACAGCAAACACGCATTAACGTTAATTAAGATTGTTGAAGTTAACTTAAATTCAGTTTAAGTACGTACATGTAAACTTAGTATACATAACCTACTTAAACTGAGTTTACATGTACATACTTAAAATAAGATTATGTAGAATCATTAAACAAGATTAAAGAGTTTAAAATAAAATTTAACTTTTAGTATGTACACTTAAACTTAGTTTACATGACCTACTTAAACTAAGTAAATGACCTACTTAAATTGAGTTTAAGATTAAATTATAGTAGAATCAAGTTTTCTCCATTGTTAAAGGCAATCCTATTTCTTTTCCTTTAAGTTTCATTTCACTCAATTTAGATTACAATAGAAGTCTTCTCCACTGACGAGAGAAATCTTGCTTGGAGAAGTATGGTTTTGGAAGAGGAAAGAAGAAGATCTTTTTCTGAGTTTTGGAAGAAGAAAGAAGGAAGAGGCGATAGTTTTCTAGGTGAATTTCAAAATTAAATTTTTATTTAAGGGTAATTTTATCATTTTGGGGGTGTAACCATGAATACATTGGGTGTAATTAGAAATGTTTTTAATCTAAACAAGGGTCAACTCATTTAATGTGACTATAATGAATAGCATGTTGAATTGAACTAATGACTAAAAACTTCATTTCAAACTCGGTCATAAACCGAATCATTTCATATCAACTCTAGCAAGTAGCACACTAAACCAGTTAAGTTTGGTTTGTTTAGCAGCCCTATATGAAAATCCAAGCAATGATATAACACAAAACTTTCATATATTATAAATAACCATAGTGCCAAAATCATAATCATCAAGTAATTAGCAGGAAACATGAAATAGACCAGCCAAGTGTACAGAACAATTTTAGATCTCAATAAAACACTAAACACAAGTAACTATTGTAATCAATGTCTCCCCCTTCCTCCTCTTCCACGCCAACCTCCTCTTCCACCCCTTCCTCTGCCACCATTTCCTCCATGATGCTTACCTCCACCACCACCACCAAACTTCTTGTTCCCCTCAGATTTCAATTGCATCTCTTCAGGCAAGGGACTTATATGATCCACACACTTTCGAAAGCTGAAATCATCAACGGTGTCATCTTCCCTGATGAGGAAATAGCACCTACTGTTATAGCGAGGGTGGTCGCGAACTTGGAAAGCACAAATCCCTACGCCAATCTTTCTTTCAGATTCTGCGTGCCCATTCTTGAGCAATTCCAGCAACATCGTGTGCTCATACTACAATACATAACAAGTCAATGTGGTTTCAGTAAGAACTAAATCAATGTTGCAACTACTGAAACATTTTCATACATGACTGAGAACGGAGAACAACGAAAATAGAGAACAGCGGTAAAATAAAACTGTCTCATATCCAACCAAGGCTTTAAGATGGGGTTGGTTACTGATGAAATCATCTATGGTTTAAGAGGAATGTGGAATAGTCTCAACTCTCAACCACAATAAAAATCAGCATTCATCTATAACTTTTCACAAGATCAAAGAACAATTATCCAGGCGAAACAATTTCTGGAAATTTAAGCATTGATTGCAGTTTTAACATTCTGTGGCATTCGGAAACAAGTTCTCATACAATTTCAATACTTCAGCACCATGAAATGAAAAGATGCGGTGAAACTGTGTTGTCAACATCATTGTCATGTCATGTCACTTTTTTTTAAAAGGGTCGGCTTAACGAGCCAACCATATAGTTACAAAAAAATTATGTCAGTCATATGTCTTGATAGCCTTACAATGCTCACCAAAATTATGAATGTGGCAGAATTAGCTAACTGACCACCTTAAGAGATTAAAAAACAGATCCAAGGACAACTTATTCTATCGAACTTAAGGAAAACATTGCAAGGAAACTGCCATTAAAGATAGTAAAGTGCATATAAATAGCACCAAATATGGATAGCACATGTTCTGCTTTCAACTTATCAAGCAAAACAGCTTATGAGGCATCTACTTTCAACTTAGTGTCCTTAGTTTAAAAGTGAAGAGTATCTCAAAATTGATTTCATCTCCTCTCCAACATACTTTTAACAAAAACAAAGATATTCAGTCATAAAAAGAAAATCAAATTACAGATACCCATTGTTTGAATAAGTACTTTTTTTCAAATAAAATGACTATTACAAATAAAATTACACACGAATAGAAGGTAAGCAAGCAACAAATTGCGGAGCTGAGACTTTTTGGATGGCAAAACCAATCCTCGTGCAAAAACTAAACTTTTATCGTAAACTGACCCTAAACTTCTTTTACATCAGTTTAAAAGTCTGAAATCAAATTTGCACTAAACTTTATATCAACTACACTAAATTTAACATCAAACATAGTTTTAATTGAAAAATTATTCAAACACAAACGAATTCGAAACATCATTTTTAACCAAATCAATTTCACAATATTTCATTCAATATCATATATTAGACAAAAACTAACCAAAACTCTGTTAATCGAAAATCAATTGAAAAATAATTACTAGAAACTACCAACCCATGACAAAAACATAAATTGAATAAATTAACAATAACACGAAGAAATCATATAAATACCTTGTTAACATTGAGATTCTGAGGCCAAGCATGAAGAAATTTGTGAAAGTAATGAAACATATCCAAAGAAGAACCAAACGATTTGGGTCCCAATTTCACACCAGCAGATGCTTCCTTTTCTTCTTTTTCATCACCTTCGTTTTTTTCCAACTTCTCCAACCTTTCTTCTTCCACTGATTTTTCCTCGTCTACTTTAGACTTCTTCGAAACGACGTCGTCTTGGGGTTGCGCTTCTTCTTCTTCTTCCCTCGCTCGCTTTTCTTTGGACTCAGTGGCGTTTTCGACTTCCATGTCTACGGTGGCGGCGACGGTTGTGTTGGGATCGACGATTTCAGGGGCGGTTTCTTCTGCCATTAGGGTTTTGGGGGAAATTGTAAAACCCTAGATTGAGATGGTTGGGAGTGTTCGTGGTTTTGTTCGTGGCTTTAATATAAAGGAACTTTTGGTCCCTTCTTTCAAAATGAATATTTTTAAAGCGCTTTTTACGCAAGTATTAAAAAAATATTAAATTATTTTTATTAACTATTCATTCCGTTATAAAATATAAACAAAAATTAAGCAATAATAATTTATGTATTTGGTTCAACATTTGTATCAAATACATTAATTTATGTTGACTCATTTTTGCTTATATTTTGAGACGGAGAGAATATTAATTAGTTTTCCGTTAAAGTAAAAGTAATACTTTAAAAGTAATGTGCATAGTATTAGTTGAAGGGTACATTTATTTTGGAACAATTTTTTTAAGAGTAAATTACACTCCCCTCCCCTCAAAGATGCTTGAATTACACTCCCCTCCCCTCTTATGTTAAAATATACATTCCCCTCCCCTCTTATTCAAAACATATTAGAGAAAAATACATTTCCCTCCCCTAAGAAAAGCTTGAATTACATTCCCCTCCCCTCTTATGTTAAAATCTACACTTTACTCCCTCAATATATATTTTTTTATTTTTAATAATCTAGCAAAAAAATAATAATCTAATACACTTCGAAATTAACAGTATTGCAAGTCTATTTTAACATAATAAAAAATTGAATACATATTTTTTTGCTATTTTTTATTCACAATTTCATTAACATGTAGTTTTAAACCCTATTATAAAATATGAAACAAGCCAAAATAAAATTAAAATATGTGAAAAATTACTAACGACAATAAACCATGGTTATTTAAAAGTTAATTTTAAACTCTAAATTATAAAATCAATAGCAAAATATTTAAATTTAATTATCATTAACATTTAAATTATAAAGAAATGAATTAATTTTTCTTAAAGGGTGGTTTAAAATTAATATATATCATAAAAATATTTATTTATGTTAAAATAGATTAAAGTGTAATGTATATTTAATTATCAAGGGAGGGGGTTGTAATTCAAGCATCTTATAAGGGAGGGGAGTGTAAATTTTATTTTTCAAGGGAGGAAATTGTATATTTTAACATAAGAGGGGAGGGGAGTGTATTTCAAGCATCTTTGAGGGGAGGGGAGTGTAATTTACTCTTTTTTTAATTCAAGTGACACTTATTTTAAATAAAATATTGAAATCAAAATCATTTTAATATGTCTTTCAAAAAGATGAATTTAGAAACAATTTTTTTTTATGTGATTAGCATTTTCAAACAAGCTTCTTAAAATTTTAATAATACATAATATTTTGTTGCAATTAAAACACATAATAATCTTATAGCTAATTTTTTTTTACAAACACTAAAAATGATGAAGGAGCGAGAGAGGCGGTTACCATAGGTCAACCACATTGACACTCCTTTTCGTCGACGATGAGACAAAGCAAGAGGAATGGATCCATTTAGGGTGACACCAAATAAGGAGGATTGGATTGCGGTCAGTTTGTAACGTCAGATAGCACTTCGGCTAGAATATAGGGGACAAGACAAGTTCAAGGTTTCGAGCAATATGGAGGGGGGTTTGACAGGTCATAGTTTTGGGATGGCGACAGAAAGAAGGTTGGTAGTAGGTATCATGACATTGTTAGGCTTTTTTATGGCCATGATAATCGATCAGTAGTGGCAGGTCAGAAAGTAGTGATTGTTGCTATTGTGAGAGGACACAATGTTGTTCGTAAATTTGGAAGTGGCAAAAGGGAGTATGTCTACGGGTAACAAGTTACAATTAGACAAAAATATGAAGGTTTTTGCGATGAATGGTGTGCAAAGTGGTTCGACTACAATATCGTATTATATTACAAACATCCAGAGAGGTTAACGTACATGGAGTTAAAGCAAAGTCTCGGGGTATATGGTATTTTATCAGATGTTTACATCTATGTTGATAACTGAAAATTATGTAGTTTATTAGATTGCGCTTATCTCCCATGATCTATAGGAAATTTCGTGATTGCATGGCTTGACACATCTAATCATTGACTATTTAGGAATTCATGGTTTTAATTGGTTTTTAGTCCTTTTGAACTAGTAACGCTCGTTGTGGATGTTTTGCTGAATAGGTTAAGGATTTTCCCTTGAGATACAAGAAAATACGTGAAAAAACAGTCTGTTAAAGTATGAAGATGCAATGCTAGGAAGTGGTCTGAAGATATATCATTGTGGATCGTCCAAAGTGGTTGTACGATTGTACCAACTCTTACGGCCCTTAGTTATCATTGCTTAAGGGCTATGTTCTATGAGATGGTGCCAATCATTGCGGTACGAGAAATAAAAGAATATGATATGTACTGAAGAGTAAAGATAAAGACACCTTAATAGGAGGTGAATATTGTGAAATTGAAACAAAGGTTAGTGGACGTGGGTTTTGATGCATTTTATTTTTGTCCCTCTTGGAGGAGATCATGTGTTTATGTATTTTTCAAATTTCAGGGAAGTGATGATTTGGTTTAATGAAGCTCTTATTTTTTTAGTCAATTTTTGCATAATATGACACCTTGTTCTCATAAGTTGATGGTGTACGAAAGAGGTGTATGGGTTAGGCTGTACGGAGTTTCGATTCATGTGTGGAATGAAAAGTTTTTCCACTTGATTGTTATGTTCAAAAGGAAATTATTGAAAGTACATCCAAGCATAAGATCAATTTAACTTTACTCGTATATTTTAAATAAAACTCCATGTTTCAAGGTTATTAATTGTGCTGAAGAAGTTTTGATTGAAAGCAAGGTGTATGGAATTAAAATGGTGGAGTTGGGTTTGAATATAAGGGACGATGCTTTTCTTGATTATGATGAATATGAATCTAAGTGTGGTGAGTCTAAACATGATGGTGATTGTCAGAGTCTATTAGCTTGTATTTTATCGGATATTATTCGAGAGGTAAAAATAGGTTTGAAGCTACAAAATTCTCTAAGTCCATGTCAGAAGTTGTTGAGTTCGACAGATGTTGAGAATATATTCGACAGAAGCCACAGTTCGACAAAGCATTGAAAGTTTTCAACAGAAAGGTGGAAACTGACAAGCGGTTAATTCAGCAAAGAAAATGGTTTCAAGTGTCCAGATACGTGGAAGACTTGCAGTTTTCGACGAGAACATGCAGTTTTTAGCAGTTTAGGTTCTGCAGTTATTTTCTATATGTGTATATAGTAGTTTTTCATAAGAAAAAGTGTCGCAAATCATTTATAGAATTCTAGCACTCGAAGTACCAACGTCTAGAGAAAAAAGTCATACAAAATGTATGTAATGCAATGCAATTGACCTTTTCTTTAAGTTTCTGCGTTTTAAACTTTTACGTCTTTTACTTGCATTTCCTTTACTTTTCTCTATCGAAAGACAATTATTTTCATACATAATTTCATCTTGTTCATAAAGCAACCTATGAATATGATGAACATTCATATATTTTATGGAAAAAGATTGCACAACATGTCTTAGGATTTCTGGTTTGATGATGCTTGTAATAATCAAAACTAAGCTTGTTGTTTACCAAAAACCCACGTAAAAAGAGTCGTGATAGTAACAATGAGGTAGATGATTTGGTATCTCAATTGCATGAGGGTTGGACCAAACATGAGAAGGTAGCTAACCGATGATGTCTAGATGAGCCTCTTAGATGACCAAATTGATATTATTAATAAAATAAAAATAAATTTTATAATAAATGGGGGTGGTTGCCGGTGTTGACTGGCGGTCCATAGTGTTGGCCACGATTGAGCTCTGACGACCCACGAGGGTCGATGTTGGAGTTTCGATGACCACTAGGGAAGTTCATGGTTTCGATGACCACTAGGGAAGTTTTGATGACCTAATAAAATTATATTTCTAATAATAAAATATTAAAATTAATAAAGTTTTAATATTAAATTTATTTAAAAAATCTTTCAGTTTTTATTAATTTTTTAAAATTTTACTTTTTTATTTATTAGATTATTCTTTATTTTATTGAATTAATGTTTATTATTATTCAAGATAATCCATTGAATTTTTTAAATAAGATGGATGTTTCAAATCAACCGAAGTTTTAGTTGGATGTATCCAAACCAATCCATCAACAAATTTTTTTGTTTGGTGGATGGATTTGATAGATTAATCATTGGATGAATTTGATGAATGTGGAGTGGATTTGGTGCATCCTATTGTCACCCCTATTTCCAAACCCTTGCCCTACGGTTACTACAAGTTTAAAAGAGAATTCATTTCTACTTCCTTCTTTTTTATATTTTGAAGCAAAATAGCCTATAACATTTCATTAAACTCAGTCCAACTTCCAACCTATGCAACATAAATTTAGTGACAGAACAGAACAAAATCTTTCACACTGTAGGAAAATGAATTAACTTGTAAACAAATGAAGCAAATAAAGAAAAAAAGTCCTCTTTTGGAAAAACTCCCAAGTCATAACCTCTAACAGCCCAAAGAGAAAGAGTTCTTAAAATACAAAATAATGAATGACAATAATTAAAGGGAATAAAAAACGATTATCTTTCATGAACTTTGCAGCCTGAGGAAATTAAACTAAATAGCAAAATGACTAGAATACAAGTTCATCGAGATGCATTTGCTCGAGCCAAGAGACTCTATTTGAAGATTGGAATTCAGTTCAGCAGATGCAATAGTGCAGAACCTGCAAGCTTCTCTTTTATCTTAGTTGATAAGAGATTGGACCCAAGATATATCAGGCTCTTCACCATTGTTTCCATGCTGAAAAGAGGTATATCTTTGCGATCGACCAAAGCCATTTCCGTTAACGGACCAATCAGGATTTCCAGTATGGGCCCACTTAGACCAGGAGTTAACAGACCGACTCACTGAAATGGCACCAGGACGGGGCTGTGAGAAACAGCTCAAGTCATTTAGCATGTGCAGCTGACCATCAAAGAGGCCATTTGCATATGGAGACAAAGGCTGTGCAAAAGGTAATGGATACATCGAAGAGATTGCTGATAGTGAATTAAGATAAAGGCTCGATGCAGAAGCCATGTCCATGAGATTAGGAGCAGACGCAGCTGATTGGGGTGAAGAAACAGAAGAAGTAATGGAAGCATGCGATTGACGCAGCTCTTCAGCAACATGTGCAAAAAAGCACACCTTTCGGTTACAACTAATACCTTCTTTGCAGAGCCTTGTGCGATACTGGTCTGGATGTAGCCAGGTCTCGAACACTCCATGAGCATATTCACACCTATCCCTAGGGTCTCTCCTTCGAGCATTCTCTTGAGGATGGTAAAAAGGACACTCGGTCCAATCATGAGAGTATGTACGATGACAAAGAAGGACCTTGACCGAATACATGCGAAATTCATCTGTGGCAAATATACTGTTTCTTATATCAGGAATTGATGGATCAATTGGATATTTTTTCTTTTCTGATGTAGAACTAACAGCTGTGTCGGTAAACTTTGGAGCCACAGGAGAGGATGGAGAGCCATTTTCACAAGATGACCATGGAAGAGAACCATCATCGACAGACTCATCAGCAGCACTATTTGAGAGAAGTTGTTCAAGACTTCTTTTCACAACTTCGAGCTTATGAGGAACAACAATAGGAAGAACAATAACATCCACCGGACGGTTCCCATTAGCATCAACACAATAGATGTCAGCGCCAGCTGATAAAAGTAGTTTTACAGCATCAACAGCATTTACCGTACCACTCGAAGCAGCACAGTGAAGAGCAGTGGTTTTATCAGTCCCACAAGAAAAATTTACACCAGCCTCTGAACATGAAAGTATAAGCTTTAGAATATCAATACTCCCACAGGATGCTGCCACCATTAAAGGGGTTCTGTCCTCAAGAACAATTTGGTTATGTCCATTTTGACGGACACACCAGGTGCCGACCTCTTGTAACAGTGAGGCATCACTGTCTAAAGCTACTATAAATTGTTCAAAATCATTCTTAGAAGCATGTTCAAGTAAACTGGACAAAGAATCATTTGTACTAACAGTTAGATTTTTCATGTCTTTGAGGTTATCTGAACATCCTAAAGCAGATGAAATTGAAAGAGATTTTGATTTTTCAGGTCCACCGCACATCATTCAATTAGCTGAAATTAACAAAAACAAAAACAAAATGATGAATAAAGGGCAACCCGGTGTACTGAAGCTCCCGCATACGCAGGGTCCGGGAAGGGGTTCCACCATCTACGGTTTAAATACAGATTTCAAATACTAAAAGTAATAAGCATCCCTTGTATCCCTCGATACGATACGAAAACAGCCATAGGCGAGAGACATATCAGAGTCTGCATCCCAAATGACCATGCATTGCGGACGTATCCCATATAAATAACATGTATCTTATTAAGTCGCACTTTGAACACTCTCTAACACTCACTCTTTTATTGATTAAAATCAATGTAGGTCCCACCACATTATGTGAGTTCAGTTGATTTAACCTAATAAGGGAGTGATCGGTAGAGAGGATGTTTTGAACAGAGTGTTAAGTAGCACTTTTCATATTCTATATATCAAAAGATTAAAATTCCCTAGGTCACGAAATCAAATTCAAAGGGAATAAGCCAAATGAATTGAAGAAATCCGCCCAGTATTAACATGATCAAAATTTAAATAGTAAAAAATAAAAAATGATGATCAAGTGCAATTGGCATTAAAATTTACAGATAAAAAGGTAATTATTACATAACAATAAGACAAGCATGACCTATTATAGATAAGATGGAAACATAATAATTTATTCTATATATCAAGGATATACATGATTTTGGGGTGATTTTTTCCACTTTCAATTTTATCTTTTATTTAAACTAATATGTTTGCAATTTCATCCCTTTTATTTATTATTTAAATTATTAATTGAAAAATATTAAACCACACTAAAATAAGAACAACACCAGTGCAATACAATGTAAACTGTAACAAATTTTTTTTTGAAATTAAATTATTAATGAAAAAGTTAGTTAAATCCCATTAAAATAGGAATAACAACAGTTAAATAAGAACAATATTTGCCATCGTAAAATAAAATTTATTTTAGTCATATTTGGAAAAAAAATAAAATTGATCATATTATATGACAAAATTGATAGCTCTTTGTATATAGGGAGGTTGAGTAGTTCACTTGGTTTAATTATGGGGTAATGAGTTAGACTTAGAGGTGTTCAAACCCGGAATAAAGGACAACAATTAATCTAACAACTAATTAATAATATTTAGTATTAAAAAAGAATAATTAAGCGTAGTAGAAGAAAAACGGGTACAATAGAGACATTGAGATATAGTAATTAGGTTTTGGAAGAAGATGAAATCAGATAGAAATAAGCTAGAAAAAAAACAATGCCCTTGATAATTAACGGAGTCAACACGAGCCTTTAGATCTCATCAAAATAAATGGATGATTGTTGATGTCAAAATTTATTACAACACTATGAAGCACAGACACTGCTCGAATTGGATAGTTCGATTGATTTAACCAAGGGGTAAAGAGTGAGGTATGTTTTTCAAACCCCGAGCACAGGACAAAAATTAATCTAACAACTAATTAATAATATCTATCATAAAAAAGAATAACTAAGCTCAGTAGAAGAAAAAACGGATACAATAGAGACATCGAGATATAGTAATTAAGTTTTGGAAGAAGTCGAAATCGTATAGAAATAAGCGAGAAAAAATCAATGCCCTTGATAAATAAGGGAATCAATACGAGCCTTTAGATCTCATCAAAATAAATTTGTATTACAACCCTACGAAGCACGATGCACAAACATTCATTGGATCAAGCGTGTCCCAATAACAGATACATATAATTACACTGGATTATGTGATTTTCTTAAATTATTAATAGTGTTAGCGTACATGTCCAATATCCTTACCTGTGCTTATGGGTGTTATTTGATCCCATAATGGGCGTATGGGGGAAATTTTTTAAAACATACACGGCACATTAGCAATCAGGAAATTTAAGAGTACAGGAAAATGAAGCTTCTTGTCAAAAAATGATAAGAGTACCTACATAAATGAATTTGTGAAACTTACCTCTTATTCTTCTTTCTTTCTACTAATCTTCTTGATTTTCCTCTTAAATTCTTTGAAAAATTGTACAACTCTCACCACTTTTTCTGTATTTTTTCCTTGCGTTAAGGTCGAGTATTTATAGAGTGATGGTGCGATGAATATCATTAGTATTATTTTTTCCGAAAGAATAATGGTGTAATGGCTATTTTTTGTTTACTTTGCAATGGATATGGAAGGCTGATAAATAAAGTATAAAATTGATTATAAAACTAATCAGCCATTAAATTAATTAGTCAATTAATGAAAAAATTAAATTGATTGGCATGAATTGATGTAAAATGATTACTCCCTCTGTCTGTGTCCGACTAATGTATGAACATTCGTTTGTCTCCGATTAAATTCGACAAGTGACTACTCAGTCCGTCTCAAAAATAATAATCATTTTTTAGTGGTGGTTAAGCCTTGAACCCCAACATTGTATATATTATGTATTATTCCTACCAACTGAGCTAAAGACAAAAAAATTAAGTGTGTTGATTTCAATAATAAAGTTAGTAATTAAGCAAGAGCATTTCCATAAAATACGTGATATGAGTACCGGTAAATAAATAAAAAATTGCCTACTTTTTTTTTCTTCTTTCTTTCTGGATTTTGTTCTTTTTTTCTTGTAATTAATTACTTGGCTGCCATTTGAGATCAATTTACAACTTTTAATCTTCGAGTAATCCAATAGATTTATGTGTTTTTTTTTAAGGCCTATTTATGAAAAAAAAAATTGAAGGTTGTTTTTAATAATTTGTTTTTTAAGGGTTAAGACCTATTTATAATACTCAGAATAAAAATACCATTTTTAAAAAATAAAAAAACCAATTTATAATTTTATTTTGAAATATATGATATCATAATTTCTTTTTATAAATTATTTGTTATAATATATTTTTCAATTTATTGATGTTTTCAAAATAATTTTAAGTGACTACACTCGTTTTTTTAAGGCAAAAAGTTTATATCATTTCATGAGATATTAGCTTAACGATACATGATGTACGGTGCATCAACTAAAGTATGAGCACTCGTTAATAATGTGGTCTCTCTAGCTAATGTATGAACATTCGTTTGTCTCTGACTAAATTCGACAAGTGACTACCCAAAAACGTTTAGATGAGATGACACAATTCTCTTCTAACTTAACCAAGGTCATGAGTTCGAATTAAGCCTTGGACATGCATCAAGGTTAAAAATCTTAGGGATAGTTCACCACTTATTTGGGTCCACAAGGCTCAAATGATTAGTTATTAGATTAATATTTACTCATTCGTCCAAGTTTGAACTTATGACCTCCAATTTATTTTATTTTAATTTTTTTTGTTAGAGTTTGTTAATTTTTTTAAATTATGTAACTTTTTTTTGTCAAATTTAAAGTATTTAACTTAAAAGTTAATTAGAAAATCAATTTATGTTCTTTTTAATGGCAATAACCTTTTTTTATTTAAATAAAATTGTCAAGGAAATTACCAACAAGCACAATGGATCCCTTCCCTCAAAAAAAAAAAAAAAGCACAATGGATCCCGTCCAATTTAATGCTAATAAAGCAGGAGATTTCCATACTAATATTAGTAGGTTATTGCCATTAAAAATGTGTCATTTTGATTCTATATTATTAGGCATTTAAGAAACACGTTTTTCCCTCAAAAAAAGAAAACGTCTTATTATCCTTTAAAAAAAAACACGTTTTATTTATTTTAGGTTGCCAAAATTATTTCAATTCTGTTATGATCTTTAGGATTGAAATTTCCATTGAGATAAAAAGAATTTAGATTTAATTAGTTTTTTTTTTTTTGAAGAAATCAAAATGAGATATATTACCAACATCAAACTAATTTTCCAGCACAAAGTGTGTTAAAAAAATTAGCCAAAAGGTACTACAGAAGTTCACAGTATAAAAACAAACTAGCCAATACCCGATCACCAATTATGAAAACTATAAAGAAAAAAGTATTTTGAAAGAAAGAGTATTTTGAACACCATGAAACAACCGATCATTCCTATCATTTTTTCCTTTCAAATCACCCAAGTGCTAGCAAACCAAATCAAGTGCATAAAAGGGCACCTTGACTTGGCATAACCTGAAGAAGTACCAAATTGATGAAAATGATCTAATATATTAGATGGATCTGCTGAGTGAACACACAACCAAGGTCTAAGAAGTTCCCAAATCTGACCAAAGATACTGCAAATTAAAAATAGATGGTTCTCTGATTCCTGAAGACCGCAACCAGTGACACATAGTTGAGAGTCAAGATCAATAACCCCTCTTCGAAATAGATTTAATTAATGTAAAAATTTACATATGAATCCAATCATATTTCATTTTCAATGATCTTTTCTATTTAAAATTATAATTTTTTTTCGCACGAATTTTTTTTCTCTGATAAGGAAAAGATTCTTATAGAACCTAGAGAGAGAAAATTAGGATCGATTTGTTAAAATATCTATTATACCATTATAAACTTTCATATATTAACTTACCTAAAAAAAACTTTCATATACTAATATAACATTTTTAACTTAATAACTTTGTATGACTTTGTCAAAAAAAACTTTGTATGACTCTTGCTAAAAAAAAAATTTGTAGGATTCTTTTTTTTTGACAAACTTTGTAGGATTCTTAAAATATGAAGATTTTTTTTTTTTTATATTTGAACGAAATTGTGCCCAAAACTCGCATTATTCGATTAGTTTGATAGAATCTATTTCCCAGTCGAATAGAATATGGTATAAACGAGTAGCTGAGGTAAAACATCAACCGAATAGCTTAAAACTAAATACCGAAAACTTATAAGTATTTTACAGCTGCTTGACTCTTTTTTTTCTTTTCAAAAAGAGCTGCTTGACTTCTTGGTTCAATATATACAGGGTCGTGTGTCTAAACATCAAAACATCTACAAAATAGCACATGACTTCTACATAGCATAAAGTGTTACATAGCTGTTTGTCTTCTACATGTGCTTATCGTGATTTTAATTTTGTTTTCCATGGTTCTATATGTTATCAATGGTTTGTTCATTTTTTTTTTTGTTTAGATGTTAGATTAGAATTTTCTAGGGATTGTAAACCAAGTTGCTTGTGATCATATCAATATCAACTTGAGTGAAGGTAATATAGAAATATATAGATTAAAGTTAGTTACAAAACCCTTCGGTGTTAGTTGGTGTAAATAAAGTTTAAAATGTTCTATTCTATGATTAAGATGTATTAAGTAGCTAATTTTCAGAAAATGAGATTATTACTCACTCCTACCAAAAAAAGAAAAGAAAATTAGATTACTAAGAAGAGAGTAGGGATCACTATTAGATTTTGATATCGGCTCTAACACATCTTTATAAAACCGACTTGATGTGTGGATATAAATGGTGAGTGACCCGAATCAATACACTCTAAAACCATTTTTAAGCACGCTCTGATACCATATTAATCTATATGGGACTTGGTTTTTCCAATAATCACCAACAATATGGTGCTACCATTGTAATTTGAAATTCATAAAACTATAGAAATTGATACTTTTCATTTTAATCTCTGTAAATTCCATTATCAAAATTTTGATGAGGAATATACTTTCTTTCTTCAATAAGAAGAAAATCTGCTAACTACATATATGTACTGTATCTCAATTTAGGTTAAGAATTTATAGTGCACATATCCATTGAACAAAATAAAATCAGGTAACACATTTAGTATACACATTTAGTACTCAAAATGTAAAAATATCATCTTCTCCACTTATAAGCAAAACAATTGGTGAGGAATATCTGATCTGATTCTAGTTCTAATTTATATCAAAATCTACTCTGAAAGACGACTCAGACTGATGAATAACGCAGAACAGATCGGTGAGGATCAGGCTCTTTGATATGCTGCAATAAAGGACACAAGTTCAACCCAAATATCTGAATCTCTAAGTTCGAGTGCCTCTTAAGAAAAACATCTGTTACCTGCAAAAGTACTTGACATTCAAAATCAAACCAGCTAATTCGTTTGTATAAAGATCGTTCGACGAATTAACTTTATATATTTTAAATGATAAAGATTTACTTGCCTGTGAGCATCCGAAAAGTTTAAGTGACCTTAGCGACAAGCATCGATCCACAATTAAACCAAACTCATTGTCTGTCAAATTTCGACACCCCGATAGATCTAAGGTATGCAAATTTTTGGCATTGTTTGAAAGCGATAATGCTGTCTGTTGGCCAACCTGGATTAAACCAATTGTGACAGACACTCCGAAAGATTAACAATAGTCCACAAGCAGTTATTGTTTTCTGAAATCAATCAACATTACTTATATGATCTATATTTTAGATAAATTATCTTAAGAGTTGGTTATGAAATCAATCTTTGAAGATAATGATAAAAAATAATTGCTAACAGTTCCATTCTAAATTGCAACCAGATTAATCCTTCCATAAACATGGCAAAACTTTACACATGTTATTAAGTGCTAATGTGTTAAACGAGACATTTGGCAAGAAAATATTAAAAACTTTACCCTCTTAAGGTTATTAAGTGAAAGTTCTTCCAAGGATTTTCCTGTTATCTGCAAAAAAGCGGCAATTGCTATACCGCTGTAGTAAAGGAAAAGTTAAGTTATTACGCAATTGGAATGTAGACGGATAATGATTACATGAAGCAAGCACTATGAACACTATCCAAAGAAACAATCCAGACATATAATTTGTAATAAAATGTATAGAATGGAAAGCATCAGTCAGATCCACAAAATTATTCCTAACATTGAAAAGGCAAGAAAATTCGTACGAATCCATATATAATAGCAATAATCTATCAATCCATACCAATAAGTTATGTTTTTATACAATATATTACAAGAGACCACCTGAATGGATTGCGGCAGAACTTCAATTTACGCAATTCTCGGCAACTATTTGCAAGATATCCAATAGTTAAATCGGTCAATTTGCACAAGTTCATAAGATCAAGAGCATGCAGTCCTGGACAATATTCAGCAATGACTTTCATCGATGCATCCGTCAAATTTCTGCACATTGATAAATATAACACAAATTTTAGAAAGTAAAAATAGAAAATATTTTCACAAAGTAAATGGAGCCTTAAAATAGTACTTACATACAGTCCTTTAAAACAAGCTCCTTAATGTTGTGACCACATGCAATGATGTAACTCTCGATGAACTTATCACTAACATTTTGAACACCGGCTAGCGACAACACTTCTAATTGTTCGAGTCGCTTCAATCCCGACAAGATTAAATCAGCATCAATGAGTACACAATCATCAAGATACAACTCATTCAAAATGGATCCTAATGAATCGGCCAAAATATCAAGACTAGCATATGTGAGAAGAGAACATTGACTTAGATTTATGGATCTAAGTGCCGGTGCAGAATAAACTAGTAATTGCAACCCTTTATCCATAAGACGACATGCACCAGTGAGAGATAGACTAATCAATCTAGACAAGCAGTTTGCTGACTTTGCCAATGTAGAAAGTAACGTATCTTCGTTTATAACTCGTCCACATCGGTCAAGTTGTAGCACCTATTCCACAAATAAATGTACAAACATGAATTAAGATCTTACAGATCTTTTGATAGCAGACAAAGCATACAAAAACTAAAAGATAATGTATATATTGCCACTAAAATCTTACAATTAAACAATGAAAAACCTTGAAAAGTTGTATGTATACATATATTGAGATTTTCAAATACAAAAAAACTATGGACACAATTGAATAAATTTAATGCTGTCTACTACTGCCATAGCAATAACAAGCATCATCAATTCTCACTATCTAAATTCTATTCACACAGTAAATTTATGTGAAACAATGCTCCAATTAAATTTAGAAAAATGCTATATATTTGAAACAATTGAATTTAATGGACATACCTCTAACATGGAAGTGTCCAACTCTCCAAAATATGCAGTGAATTCTTCCTGTGTCAACCATGAGCAGTCTTTTAGCCGAACATGAGTAGGAGACCCACTTAGAAGTAGTTGAAGAAAGCGAGCATTCATTTTTCTAGAATCGCAAAGCAACGCGCAAAGCCTTTGTTTGAACTCATCCGGAATACCATCAAGCGAAACCATTGAATCAGCATGGTTAGCAAGGCATTTAAGAGACAATTCTTTCAACGAAGGAACACAAAACCTTCTATTCACCAAATCTTCTCCATTCCTTTTGGGAACCCAAACAAGGGATTCATCAACAAACCCCATTTTCTTGGTTTTGGAAATTCGTTCTTTAATAGCTTTGATTGTTTTGGAGAAAGGAGTTGGAGAACCAACATCAATTTCATGCAAAACACCGTCATCTTCACTACTATCATCATCATCATCAATTTGTTGAATACTGTGAATGAATGATGCATATCTGTTTGCACCGCCATTGTAAAACTGTATGTTCCCATCATCATCATCATCATCATCATCATCATCATCACTTTCGGTTTCAGTTTCACTTTCATTGCTAACAATATATGAAGGCATTGGATTTTCATTCCTCTGATCATCGTCATCAGTGACTTCACTGATAACGATGGTACTGTCGTACTTGGGTAAGAGACCCAAGTGATAATCATCGGTGTCGTCATATTTAACACCGTGACCCTGTAGTTGTTGGCTTGTAGAAGCTACATTGCTGAGTGGAGGAACAGAAGAATTGGAAGAAGAAGAAGAAGGTTGTTCTTGTTTTTGGTTGGTATTGGAATTTTCTGTTCTTGGGTCCATTTTCTTCTGTTCTTGCTTTCCCGCGTGAAACTAGAATGTGAAAATATTCAAAGGGTAATTGTTTGATGCAGAGAGATGGGAAAATGAGCTGAAATAAAGAATTGAATGAAAAGTTAAGGGTATTATGGGAAAAACAAAATTAATAATTTATTGATGCTACATCATATACTTCTGCTTCCTCTTGAGTGCCTAACTTAGGGTGGGAAAAAAAACCAAAAAACTTAACTGAATTGATTAAGTGAATCGAACCAAACAAAAAAAAAAAAACCATTATTAATAGAGTTTTGAAATTGAACTGAAACAATTCGATTCAGTTCAAAATACTTCGGTCCTGTTTGGAACAATTCGGTTCTGTTTTACCTTCTAAAATTAGATTTTGTTTGGTATTTTATATTTTTTCAATTGTATCAATAATAACAGTTCGGTTTGGAACAGTTTAGTTATATTAAAAAACAGTTCAGTTCGATTTGAAATGCAAATAGTTATGTTCGGTTCAATTATTTTAAATTTATCAAACAGTTTGGTTCGGTTTAGTTTTCATTCCGATCCGAACCATGCCAACCTCTCCCTAAAATTTCATTTCCAAGACAAAAAAATTACAAAAAGACATTACAAAATTCTAAACTTTCCTTAATTACAACCGTAGAAAAGTGGAATTTTGTGCTTAAAGTAGCAACATGTTCAGCCTTGTAAAAGCATAATCAATCACTTGTGTTTGGGAAAAGAAATACTGAATCAGAAAATGACATAACTAATTAAATTCCTATGAATGATTTTACTTTAAAACAACGAACGACCTTAAGTATACATTTTGTAAGTATACAAAAACATTCCCTTGTTCATAATTTAAATACTAAAATATTTTGTTAACAATTTTAGTAACAATGTTGGACGCAGGGGCGTGTATCCCTTCATTAGTATGAGGTAGCAAAGCTATTCAATTTTTTTTTCTTTAACAAATAAAAATAAATTATATTAACACTGCTATAACAGTCCTCTTAGCATAAGGTGTACCAAAAAGACTACTAAAAAAGAACAAGCAGTTCACTCAAAATACAACAAGAGGTTAACCAATGCCTAAACACGACAATGGACTCGACCACCACAAATGGTCACCAAAAACAAAAACAGCCTTTTTGGTCTTCAGCCACCACAAAGAATAATACTTTACTTTGTCTAGTAGCTGAGGCATGGAACATTCTTTCTGATTAAATAATACATTATTTCTTTCATTCCATAAGACTCAAACAGTAAGCAGCCCAACAAGCTGCAAAAAAGACCTCATCGACTTCAAGCCACCGGTGGAATATGTAAACTGCACAAAGTGACTCGAAATATCACAATGTTCAATGCCATCAAAGCCAATCCAAAGCTGCAAAAGAGGCCACAAAGAACCAAAACAAGTGCATGACAAGAACAAGTGTCGAGCATCTTCCAAAAAACTGCAACTTGACACACACTGGCGCGCCTCTGCATCAAGGACACCACGATTCGCCAAATTTGTTTTTGTAGGAAGACGATCCCGAAGCAATCGCCAGGCAAAAATAGACACCTTAAGCGGTACCTGTTTGTGCCAAATCAAGTCAACATCCTGCCTATCCTGCGATATCTCCTGATCAGTGAGCATAGCATACACACCACGAATAGAATACCCTTCGGAGGGATCCAGAAGCCACTGCCACACATCATAAGAAAGAGGTTGCAAAGAAACATCAACAAGTAATAACCTACACTCCTCTAGTAACTCTTCCTCCCAAACCCACAAACCCCTACACCACTGCCAAGCTTCACCCCCATCCCCCCAACCTGCCAAAGCGAACCCTGAAGGCGGCATCATCACACCACCAGTCATGCAAAAACAACGTGTCTGCCCCATCACCTACACGCCTTACCACACATCCCTCAAACCAACCATCACCGCCCCCACCTATCCCATCCCTAATCTTCACAACCTCCTTCCACCACATAGAACCACTCCGGCCCCCATCCGCCAACCTCCCATCCTCTTTACCATATCTAGCCACCAACACTCGATACCACAGACCTCCTCTATCAACTAGAAATATCCAACACCACTTCCCCAAGATATCGGCTTTCCCAACTAGACAGTCTAGATTTTATACGGTTAACAGGTTCCCAAAAAGACAACCGATGCGGGTTACCACCAATAGGCAAACCCAAGTGGAAGAAAGGCACTTTACCCAATATACAGTTCAAAAGCGACCCCGCCTCAGTCAACCAAGAATCAGCAATATTCACCCCCACCAACATACTTTTATGAAAATTCACTTTTAAGCCAGACACCGCCTCAAAAAGGACTAGAACTGCCTGTAATGCACAGACGTTTGCCCAACTCTTTTCACCTAACAATAATGTGTCATCTATGAAGGTGAGAAAAACACAAGAAGAGAGGGGGGGGGGGGGGGGTTGAATTGTGTTAACTTTTTCTTCGTTTTCTCCTACTGAAGTCACTGTTCAGAAGCAGATAGATTTCAGCTTTTGAAGTGATAATTGTAACAACCCGATTTTTCGTTAGTTTCATTTTTCATTGTTTAATATGTGTTTATATGTGCTTGTGCGTGATTATTTATCCTTGGATGTATTTTCAGGAGTTTTCGTGTAGAAGAGTATTTTCATCATTTTGGTGAGAAAGAGTAATTTAGTAAATTCGATTTGAGGATTATTTTTAGTGTTTCAAGTGGGAATCATTATTTTTATTAAGTTGTTAGTGGGTTGTGATAATTAATTAAGAGCCGGTGTTTATTCATTATTTTTACCGTAAGCGAGTAGAGAACTTGTGGAATTGATTATTTAGAGCTTTGAGCCCATAAAACATTTTGAGGGTTAGGCCCATTAGTGGTGACTCTTTATAACCCATGCCTTAAGAGAAATTAGGGTTAGAGCATTCATTTCACAATCTTAGAAAGAGGTAGAGAGAGAGGAAGAGAACTGGAGGTAAAGAAGAGAAAAGTTTGAAGATCAAGAAGGGGTTGAGGATTGTAGGAGCTAAGTTGAGGCTAAGGCTAGGATTCTTGGAAATTAAGGTAAGGGGGTTAGAATTCAACCATAATCTCTTAGTTTAATTTCTACCCTAATTTTATACTTAAGTGATTAATTGAGCTTAGTTGTGGAAATTCGTGCTTTCATTTTGATGACGTGTTTAAGTATGTGAATTACATGATAATTGTGTTGTTGGTGTTAAATTTGCATGCTTGAAATGTATATATGGGTTAACTTTGTGATTTCATGAGTGATTTCATGATTATTTGTTGTTGATGTTGTTATGGGGTGTGTTGTTGATGAATTGATGCCATGAGTTTTTATAATATGGATTGGTGATGTGAATTGGGTTGTTGTTGAGAGTTTTGGTGAAACTTTGTTGGATTGTTGATTTATGTTGAAATGATGTTTTGATTTCACGTTTTGTGTAACTTTGAGTGCCTTTTTATGTACATATACTTGTAAACAACTCTTGGAATGAGTTTGGACATTTGGGAGATCAAAATTTAGGTTTTTGGGTGAAAAAAGGTTGGAGCCCGTAACATTTTTTGACAGAACTGATGACTGGTCGCTTAAGCGAGCAATCACAGTAGCTACTGCGACTTGGTCGCTTAAGCGAGCAGGTGGTCTCTTAAGCGAGTAGTGCCTAGTTTTCAGCACTTTTTGCTTGCGTTTCGGGCGTTTGGGGGATGTTTCGAGCTTTCAAAAATGTTTCTTTCAAAAAAGTTTCAAAAACTTCAAGTCAGCCTCTACAGATTTGGAATTACTGCAAAGGAACACAGTACTGAAAAGAGAAAAGAAGCAGGTAAGGAAAGAGCTTCTAGATCAGAAACTGCTACTACTTGAGTATAAGTCTTCTACAGAAGCTAAGCTGGAAGAAGCAAGGATTAGAGAAGAGAATCTGAGCAGAAGCAATGAAGATTTCAAGAAAGAAATCAAGCAACATGCAGAAGAGACAAACAAGTTGCTCAAACAAATGATGGAAATGTTCCAGAATCAAGCCAAACTTTAGTCGCACACATTATTTTTAGCTTGTTTAGTTTGTTTTTACTCTTTTGAGTTCTATGTTTGTTTGCTTCTAATCAAATATTATGCTTCTAAACAGTTTTTGCTTTTGAACTTAATTTATTGTTTCTACAGAATTTCTCACTATGTTTTTCTCATCTCTTTCTTTTTGTCATTATTTTATACTTTTTGTTGATGACAAAAAGGGGAGTAATCTATAGCATTTATAGGCTTTTAGCCCCATTAATTTAACTCTAATCAAGATTAAATTAATAGGACCTTCTTCTTTTCTCTTAGTCTAATTAATGTGAGATAAATTCTGAGAGTTATTTCGTTTTTAATGATGAATTTAATTAACATGGATAAAACTCAGAGGGAGCTTACTAACCTCACTTTAAAGTAATATTGGACTCAGGGGGAGCTTACAAACCTCATACCCTTAAAGTCAACTTGTTAATTAGATTAACAACAATTGAACATTTTAAATACTAATGTTTGTCATCATCAAAAATGGGAGATTGTTGGAACAAAATGTGTTTTACATTACCTCTTGAGAGTTTTGATGATAACAAGGTACTAAAAATTATCAATTGGATATGCTAATATTTGTTCAAGTGTGCAGGACCATAGACAAAAAATTTAGTGTCTATTTAAAGTATAGGTTCTGAAAGAACAAATGAGAGCAATGGAATCAACAAAGTAAAGGAAGCTTGAAGCATCTGAAGAAAGTGCTCCTGAAGTCTAGTGCTCCCGAAGTGATGATGTCATCAGAAGCAAGTTCATCAGAAGCACCTCATCAGAAGCAAGTTCACAAGAAGCTAAAGATCATCAGAAGATGAAAGAATCAAAGCTTCAAAGGTTGTTCAAATGTTTTAATCACGTATAGCATTGCAGAAGACCAGAAGAGTAAAGCAACGGCTAATTCAAATGAATTTGAAGGCATTGGATGCTTGTTCTTTGAAGAGCGTTGACAAAGTACAATTGTACGAAGTGTACAACCACTACCTTCACTACTCAGTTTGTGTCTCTGCTACAAGACAAGAATAACAGCTATGCCTGCAACAATGTTCCTTCATACTTGGAATGAATTTGAAATTGATCCTTCATAGGACAATAACCAAATCAGGAAAAAGATCAAAGGTGATTGATCAAAGCTTCAAACGACTCTATTTTGATGTGCTGGCAATTTACAACATCTCTTTCACACCTCTATATAAAGGAGTGAAGAAAACTCTGCTGAAATTGTTTTGCATCAAAAGTTCACTTATAATTTCTTATCAAAGTTCATATCTTATAAATTATAGAGTCTTAAGAGTCTGTATCTGATTTGTATTGTGAACACCACTGATTGTATATCAAGTGTTCAACCTCAAAATTTTTTCTTTGTAATTCTGTTTGAATAGAAGTCTCTTGATCGTGTTCAGGAGCATAGGAAATCTCTTGCAGTTGTGCTTGAGTAGTTTGAAGTCTCTTGCTAGTTTTAGCAGTGAGCAGTTATAATCAGATTTTACATTTTTAGTGAACTCTCCTTGGAAGTGCAAGGGGGACAGGACTACTTCCGGTTTGTGGAAGGGACATGTATAATTGCTTTGTGTCTTTCTTCTCTCTCTCTCTCTCTCTCTCTCTCTCTCTCTCTCTCTCTCTGTTTTTATCCGCTACATTTAGAATTTGAACATCACTTCAGAAGTTGCAATCTAACTGCTTCTGAACTAGTGACTTCAGTAGGAGAAAAAGAAGAAAAAGCTAACACAATTCAACCCCCCCTTCTTGTGTTTTTTCTCATCTTCAGTGTTATCACATAAAATAGGAACATTTGTGTACCTTAGTGAGTAATCTTCCAACTGATTTCTGATCCACAAGACTTGAGAGCAACAACTTGCTGCAGATATATACTCAACTTCAGTTGTGGATAGTGCAATGGTGTTTAGCTTTCTGTAAGACCATCCAATCAATGCTTGTCCTATGAATTGACAGGAGCCACTTGTATTATTCGTCTCAATTTTGTCTCCAGCATAATCAACATCACAATAGGCTACAAGATCAAAACTAGAACCTTTTCTATACCAAAGGCCAAGATCAGTAGTACCTACTAGATATCTAAGAATTATTTTGACTGCAGTCAAGTGTGATTCTTTTGCACATGTTTGAAACTTGGCACATAAACCTACTGCAAACACTATGTCTGGTCTGCTAGCAGTTAAATATAATAATGAACCTATCATGCCTCTATATTCTTTTTCATAAACGGATTTTCCACTCTCATCCTTATCTAAACTTGAAGATGGATGCATGGGGGTGACCATGATTTTTTCCTCATTCATTTTGTATTTTTTAAGAATGTCTTTCACATTTTTCTTGATTAATGAAAATTCCATTTGGTTGTTGTTTGATTTGTAAACCAAGGAAAAAACCAAGTTCATCCATTATACTCATCTCAAATTCACTTTGTATGAGGTTGGAAAATTCTTCACACATTTTCTCTTTGGTTGCACCAAAAATGATATCATCCTCATAAATTTGATCTATAAGTAAGTCAGAGTCATGTGTTTTTCTAAAAAGTGTGGTATCAATTTTTCCTCTTGAAAAACCATTTTCAATTAAAAATGTGCTAAGTCTATCATACCAAGCTCTAGGAGCTTGTTTAAGACCATAAAGTGCTTTAGTGAGTTTAAAAACATGATTAGGTTTCTCCCGCTTCAACATTGGACATCTCCCGCTTCCTTGAAGATTTTATTGCATCCAATCACCCTTGGCCTTTTTTTAGGGTAATCCCGCAAGTCGTGTTATACATTCTTCAACCTCATGAAGAAATCCATTGCTCACCATAGAGCATAGCACCCAAGGTCCTCCATAGTCATACCATTCCTGGTGTGTTTAACTTCACCTAAAGCTGAGCTTCCAACCTCTCAACTAGAAAATGTGTACATCCCACTATGTCTTCAACCTTGAAACTCCACCTCAACAGGTAGGTCATGAGTATTGTTGCCTCCGCCTCTCTAGACTGATCATGAGTATTTTTACCACTGCCTCTCCAGGCCGATGTTGAGTGTTTAACGTCTCTCCAGACGACCACCGCTCCAATAGACATCACTCCCAAGGTGAGAAACATCACCTTCTTCATCCTCCAAACAACACCACACCACCAGAGCACCCGCATCCTCAAGATGCACCTCAATAATCTCCAAATAATCAAGGGTTTTGTTGAACTCCACAAGTTGCTCTATGATGGCCTTTAACTCCACCATCTTGAATGAGAAGAGTTGTTGCCTTAAGAATTACCGATGAGCCAAAGACTTTGTCATGTACAAAGACTCTAACTTTAACCACATTGATGTCGCGGTTGGTTCCTTCGCTACTTCTCTCAAAACGGTATCCCTAAGGCACAAGACAATGGCACTCCTGGCCTTGTCCACCATCTCGGTCATCTCCGCTCGTGACCGGTAACGTACCTTCCCCCTTCAAAGCTTTCACACACTTTTGTTGTATTAACATTGCTTCCATCTTTACCTTCCATAACCCAAAATCATTATCTCCGGTAAATTTCTCGATATCCCACTTCAAACCCATGGTACTTAATTATCCTTTGACCCTTTCCCCATGGTTACGAAACAGAAGGCAAAATAAATCAGGTCCAATTCGGCCACCGATGTGGACAACATCAGAACTCTAATTTCTTCAATTTTAAGGCACTTTCACTATAAATAATAATTTATTTTTTCTCGTTTAGTAAGATAAAAATAACAAGCTCTCTTAAATGTTAAGGGCCAATTGTTTTCCTGTAATATTTGCAAATATGGTGCCAATGGGTGGTTATGATAATTATATTATGTATTTATGTTATCTGTTGTACAACCTTTTATGGACAAGCAGTGACCAGGGAACTAGAGGGATATATTCATGTGCTCTCTCAATTAAATAGCATGAGAATTTAAGCTCTTGGATTTTGTTAGAATTTGTAAGATTTGTTTGACACAAATTTTACTATACTCCCTCCTCTTAAATTGTAAGAAAAAAAATCACACTTGTTGAGAAAATTAAAACATAAAAATTTGAAGTATAATTTTTTATGTTTTTTTTAGAATAAGTTTTATAGGAAGATGTAAAAACAATTTTCATTGTTTATTGATTATGGAAAAAATGAAGAAGAGAGAAAATTAAATGTAATTTAAACAAAAAAATCTTGGAAAAGATGATATTTTATAAAAGAGAACTGCTATATATATCGAAAAGAATTGTCCCGATAGATCACGAACGTGTTTTAAACGTATGTCTACTTTTTTTTTTCTTTTGCAATACTCTACTTATTATTAATTAATAAAAACAATATTTTATAATTTTTTCTAATATATTATTCAAGATATTTAAGCTCAAAATTATGCATTGACATCTATACTATATATAAAGGAAACTACCCTTTTCAGCACACTTTTGGGTTTGAATTTACTTTCCAAAAATACATGTGACAAATATGTAACAAATAGTCTATACTAGGAATGCTAGCAACACTCTCTTTTTAACACTCTCTCAAACACTCACTATCTTATTGGGTGAAATCAATGTATGTCCCACCACTTTAAGTGAGTTCCATTTTCAAAATGTAGGACCCACATTGATTTAAGCCAATTAGAGAGTGAGTATTAGTGAGAGTGTTCAAAAGAGAGTGTTGCTAGCACTACTCATAAAGGAAACTACCCCCTTTTAGCACACTTTTGGGTTGGACTTTTATTTCCAAAAATACCCTTAATTTTAAATACAAATAACACATGTAACAAATATGTAACAAATAGATAAGAATAAATTTAATTTAATTTAAGGAGAAAAATTACACACAGTTCCTTATTAAATAACGCGTCGATTACTTATCCATGTCACTAATCTTCTCCGTTTACCCTCGTTTACCTCTGTTAACCACTGATCAAACTTACAAAAATCTAACACAAAACAAAAACTCATGTAACTTTTTTTATCAGCCGCTTTTATGTTGTACATTTGTGTTGTTCCCCTCAATACAACCGACAAAAATTGCCAAATATTTTCATATCCCTTCTAAAAAAACAGTATTTCCATATTATTTTATGGAAATAATATGGAAATACTCTTCAAAAAAAAATTATTTACAAACATGAGCAAAAAATATTAATAAATAGGGTTCTCACAGTTAATAGTTCGTTCCCACATTGTTTAGTTTTTCTCAACCTCTCTCAGCCCTCTACATCAAAATTCATAATTAACCTGTAAGTTTTTTTTTCTTTTTCTTTCATATTACAACTAATCAAAGTCAATTAATTTTATGGATTATTTGACTTTGTTGGTTTATAAGTGATTATGATTCAAATTGTTTACGATTAATTTTAAAGTTTATTTGATTTTCAGCCATGGTCAATTATATGGAGCTTTATCAAGAGGAGTTTCTCAAAATTCAACAAAAGTTCTCATTAAAGAAGGGAAAATAGAATGAGAAGATGGAGAATTTACGAAAAATGTAGTTTTTAAAGATATTCTTTTATCGCAATCATAACAATGTTTCTTTCACATAACATGTCATTTATACATTTATGTTATGATGTTGCTAATTACAATTAGAATAAACAATAAATGATTATTATTTATCTTTATTTTATAATATGCAGGCAAACTAAAATATGTTAAGTTCATAAATAATTTTGTTATATGCCTTGACAATATTTTGTTTATAAATTAAAATATCAATAATTTCCATTACTATTTTAAAATTTAAAAACTTTAATCAAAATTATACAAACAAACATAATAAAATAATCACATGCGTTAGTGCAGTAGAAAGAGCGGACAGACGGGCACGATAGTGCTCGTCTTTTCGCTAGTGCGTAATAAGGTCAACTGTGTCAACTATTAAGGGACGGAGGGAGTAGCATTTCTCTTTATAAAAACAAGATTAAATAAGATAAAATTTTATATTTTTTTTTACATTTTGGGACAGATCGAGTATATTTCATCAACAATTTTGATAGTCAACACACTTTTAAAAGAGGTGGCCCTCAATTAACCATTCACAATATAGGTGGGGTTTAGCATGGGAAAGGCTAGTTTTTTCCCACCATGGGAAAATTAATTTTTGACCATTAGATTAAGTAGGGAACATACTTTTATCATAGTCTCTCAACACTACATTTTTTTTCCACATCATCTTCCACCACCACCCTTCTCCCCTTACCTCTGTGCCTTTTCCTCTTAAGCAAAGCAACCTCTTCAAAAATCCAGAACACATGATTCATCACCATCATCATCAACATCCTTGAAAACAAAACACCCCAAAATCCAAATCTAAAAAATAAAACAATCTCGAAAAAAAAAAACAACACAAGAATTGGATCCAACATTGAATGTCTTAAATCTAGAAAACCCCCACTCTAAATCCGGATTCAACCTCATGAATTAAAAATCTCATTCTTACATTCACATAGAGACAATGATATACAAGAATTTGAATAACATTATGAACCCATTTTTTCAAAACCAAATTCTATTAAAGTCTCGGCTAATTCTAATATATCATTGTTATAAAGTAACTTGTTGGTCTTGAGCTGTTGTAGTATTGAACTGGTGTTTTTAATATACAATTGTTCTTGTAAACGTTTTGCGCATAGCTTATGGCTGTTAGTTGATGAAATTTAACATTGCTTCTGGAAAAAAATAAAAGATTGCTTAAAAAGGAATATTCTTCTGAGTTAATTAAACATGGTGATGGTAGAGAACTTCTGAATTAACAAAGGAGAGAAAGAGAGTTTGGGCAGGGTGCAAGTCGAAGAACGTTTTGGTGGTGATGGTGAGGGACATGAAAGAGAGAGGATGGAAGATAGGGTAGAAAATAATAAAGTGTTGATGAAGTATGATAAGAGTGTGTTTTTCATTTGATCTAATGGCTAAAACTTACTTTCCCATGGTGGGAAACAACTCTCTTTTCTCATACTAAACTCCACCCACAGTACAAGATCAATATTGTATGGACAACATTAAAATGGATGTATTGTATCCAAGTACTTTCATTGGCTTCAGCAGTTCAGCTTCACTTTGAAGAGTCAAAGAGGAAAAAAGAAATTAAAGGACAAATTTCCTTCTCTTATTTGGCCGACCTAACACCCATCAAGTCACTATCATAGACGCGAGGATAAGGAAAATTGTAAGCTTCTCCTTCTAAAAGCCAACAACTATCGTCATTAGAGTTTCAAACAATTTTTAAATACTAGTCTACAATTGACCATATATTGAAATGGTCCAAAGTAGACTTTACCATTCAAACTTCGAAGATGCCAATTTCATTTGAATGTACAACTTTTCAGTGTATGGTTTAGTATTCCCTAAAAATAAAAAACTTTTCTGTGTATATCAATTATTTTGTCGGATATGGGTCCAAAAACAGTACTGTTCTCCGTTCATTCGCAGTACTCTTGTAAGATAACTTATCAAGAAATGATTATTTACCTGTGTATATCTCTTAAAGTGTACAACTTTTTATCAGTAAATGATATATTTTTCAGCTATGATATACTTCTTTTTTTTTAGGGAAGCTATGATATACTTATCAACGAATAATTATTTTATTGATCTCTTCTGTTGGATGATAACTATTATAGATAAGAAATGTTATCGCACACTCTCTTATACAACATTTTTGAGATTAATTGATATAAAATGACAATGTAATATTTTTTTAAACATACATCTAATCAAATCAATCTCAGGGCCATTTTTATAGGTTTTTTTTACTTGTCCAAGTCTATAGTTATATCAACATGAATAATATAGTTATATTAACATGAGTAATGATATTTGAACATCAAAATTTTAACAACTTATAAAATTACACTAAAAACAACTCATGAGAGTTTTATAATAATTTTTTCTTTCTCTCTCTTAATCAAATTTATACTAGGTTTTATAGGTTGTCACATAAGTTATCAAAATTTAGATGTTCAAATATCATTGCTCTATTAATATATATCAACATTATTTTTAATTTTTAACAAAATTGCTTAGAAAAATGATATATTGGTATATGAGGAGATTTTTAGCAGACATTGCATATTTGAATCACCTTCCTAAAGTAAAAATGTATATAAAGTATCTGCTATTTAAAGATTTCGATGCCTTTAATTGACTGTGCAACTTTTTTCCTTTTTCTTTTTATCAATTATTTTGTGGGACGTGGGTCCAATATTAACCAACGGTGAGTTTTGCTTTCCTGCTTTCAAATTTTTCTTCTTACCCAACCATTCAAAAACAGTAATGTTATCCATTAATTCACATACAAGTCTTTGCTCCTTGCAATCATTTCTATCCTCACTACCTGATTTTCTTTAACAAGATCAACTGAAGATGGCTGCAACTATGGTAGGAGGCGCTTTTCTCTCGGCAACTATTCAAACCTTATTTGAGAAATTTGCTTCAACAGAGTTTCTTGATTACATCAAAAACACCAAGCTGAATGTCTCACTCTTGAGCCAATTAAAAACAACCCTGCTCACACTTCAGGCTGTACTGGATGATGCGGAGGAGAAGCAGATGAACAATCTTGCAATCAAACAATGGCTTGATGACTTGAAAGACGCTATCTTTGATGCTGAGGATTTACTCGATCAGATAAGTTATGACTCCCTCCGATGCAAGATGGAGAATAAACAAGCTAGAAACAAAACTAATCAGGTGTGGAACTTACTTTCATCCCCTTTTAAAAACATCTATGGAGAGATCAATTCCCATATGAAGATCATGTGTGAAAGCCTGCAACTTTTTGCACAAAATAAAGATATACTAGGTTTGCAAACTAAAAGTGCTAGAGTTTCTCGTAGAACACCTTCAAGTTCGGTGGTAAATGAATCTGTCATAGTGGGTAGGAAGAATGACAAAAAGACAATAATGAACATGTTGCTATCACAAAGAGACACAACCCATAGTAATATAGGTGTTATTGCAATTTTGGGCATGGGAGGTTTAGGAAAAACTACCCTTGCCCAACTTGTTTACAATGATAAAGAAGTTCAACAACATTTTGATTTGAAGGCATGGGCATGTGTGTCTGAGGATTTTGATATTATGAGGGTAACCAGGTCTCTCCTTGAATCGGTCACTTCAAGAACTTGGGATAGCAATAATCTTGATATCCTTCGAGTTGAGTTAAAGAAAAACTTGAGGGAGAAAAGATTTTTGTTTGTGCTAGATGATATGTGGAATGACAATTATAATGATTGGGGTGAACTAGTAAGTCCCTTCAATGATGGAAAACCTGGAAGCATGGTGATTATAACAACACGCCAACGAAAAGTTGCTGAGGTGACACACACATTTCCTATACATGAATTAAAACTTCTATCAAATGAAGATTGTTGGTGTTTACTCTCCAAGCATGCATTGGGAAGTGATCAGTTTCACCATAGTACAAGCACAACCCTTGAAGAAATAGGAAGGAATATTGCAAGAAAGTGTGGAGGATTGCCAATTGCTGCTAAAACAATAGGAGGGCTTCTACGTTCAAAGGTAGATATAACAGAGTGGACTTCAATTTTGAACAACAACATATGGAACTTATCAAATGATAATATTCTTCCTGCTTTGCATTTAAGTTATCAGTATCTTCCCTCTCGCTTGAAAAGATGTTTTGCATATTGTTCAATTTTTCCAAAGGACTACCCACTTGATAGGAAGAAATTGGTTTTGTTGTGGATGGCAGAAGGATTCCTTGATTGTTCTCAAGGGGGGAAAAAGTTGGAAGACTTAGGTGATGATTGGTTTGCTGAATTGTTATCGAGATCGTTAATTCAACAATTAAGTGATGATGCTCGTGGAGAAAAGTTTGTCATGCATGACCTTGTCAATGATTTAGCTGCATTCGTATCAGGAAAAAGTTGTTGCAGGCTTGAATGTGGTGACATCCATAAAAATGTTCGTCACTTCTCATACAACCAAGAATACTATGACATTTTCATTAAGTTTGAGAAATTATACAACTTTAAATGCTTGCGAAGCTTCCTATCCACTTACTCCACAATGTGCAATTACAATTACTTATCCTTCAAGGTGTTTGATGATTTCCTACCATCACAAAAAAGGTTGCGTGTGCTATCACTATCAAGGTATAAAAACATCACTAAGCTACCAGATTCAATTGGAAGATTGGT
This sequence comes from Medicago lupulina, assembly GCA_958299785.1. Classification (NCBI taxonomy): domain Eukaryota; kingdom Viridiplantae; phylum Streptophyta; class Magnoliopsida; order Fabales; family Fabaceae; genus Medicago; species Medicago lupulina. The sequence continues at coordinate 55,931,757 of OY283144.1, read as the reverse complement.
GCAGCTGCGGTATTTAGATATCTCCTTCACTAAAATCAAAAGCTTGCCTGATACAACATATAAACTTTACAATTTACAGACCTTGATTTTATCAAGTTGTAAGAGTCTCATTGAATTACCAGTACATATTGAAAATTTAGTCAGTTTACGTCACCTTGATATAAGTGGGACCAACATAAGTGAGTTGCCTGTGGAAATTGTGGGACTAGAAAACCTTCAAACTCTCACCCTTTTTATAGTAGGTAAGGGACATGTAGGGTTAAATATCAAAGAGCTCAGAAAATTCCCAAGCCTACATAGAACACTTACCATCAAGAACCTGGATAATGTTGTTGATGCCAGAGAGGCACACGATGCCAACCTGAAAAGCAAAGAGAAAATTGAGGATTTAGAGCTAATATGGGGAAAACAAAGTGACGAGTCGCAAAAAGTGAAAGTTGTGCTCGATATGCTACAGCCGCCAATAAATTTGAAGAGCCTGAATATTTGCTTGTATGGTGGGACAAGCTTTCCGAGTTGGCTGGGAAATTCTTCATTTTCTAATATGGTATCCCTCTGTATTAGTAATTGTGAATATTGTGTGACACTTCCACCCATAGGGCAGCTACCTTCTCTCAAGGAGCTAGAAATATGTGGTATGATGATGTTGGATACAATTTGTTCGAATTTCTATTATGTCCAGGGAGAAGTAGGTTCCAATTCTTCATTCCAACCATTTCCATCTCTCGAGCTTATAAAATTCGACAACATGCCAAATTGGAATGAGTGGCTTCCCTTTGAAGGTATAAATTTTGCTTTTCCTCGACTTAAAACTATGGAGTTACGTAATTGTCCTGAACTAAGGGGACATTTGCCTACCAACCTTCCTTGCATCGAAGAAATTGTGATAAAAGGTTGTTCTCATCTATTGGAAAAACCATCTACTTTGAATTGGTTGTTGTCAATAAAAGAAATGAATATCAATGGGCTTGGTGAAAAGTCCCAATTGTCATTGCTTGATAGTGATTCTCTATCTATGATGCAACATGTAGTGATTGAAAAGTGTGTTGAGCTATCAGTTGTGCCAAAATTGATTTTGAGAAGCACTTGTCTTACATACTTGAGACTCCATTCTCTTTCTTCTCTCACTGCATTTCCCTCAAGTGGTCTACCCACTTCATTGCAATCACTTCATATTAAAGATTGTGAGAATTTATCCTTTCTACCTTCTGAAACATGGAGCAATTACACATCACTTGTGAGTCTTTATTTATGGAGTAGTTGTGATACCCTTACATCCTTCCCACTTGATGGTTTCCCTGCGCTCCAAACACTTGACTTAAGTGATTGTAGGAGTTTGGATTCCATTTATATTTTAGAAACACCTTCACCTCAGTCGTCGAGTCTCCGGCATCTTGAAATCAGATCCCATGATTCAATTAAATTGTTTAAAGTCAAGCTTCGGATGAGCTCGCTCAATGCTCTTGAGAAGTTGTTTCTGAATTGTCAAGGAGTGTTGTCATTTTGTGAAGGAGTTTGTCTACCACCCAAATTACAATCAATTGTGAGTTTTTCCCAAATAACAAAACCGCCGGTTATAGAATGGGGTCTCCAAAGCCAAACCACTCTTTCAAAATTGGTAATTGGAAATGATGATAATATAGTCACCACCTTGATGAAGGAGTTGTTGCTACCTATCTCCCTTATGGATTTGTCTATCATCGATCTCTATGAAATGAAGTCCTTTGATGGAAATGGGCTTCGACACCTCTCCTCTCTCCAATATCTCTATTTTTGGAATTGTCAACAGCTTGAGTCATTGCCAGAAAACTGCCTCCCTTCCTCATTGAAATCACTTTCATTACAAATGTGTGAGGAGCTTGAGTCATTACCAGAAGACAGCCTCCCTGACTCTCTTAAGCAACTGACCATTTGGGGATGCCCATTGTTAGAAGAAAGGTATAAAAGGAAGGAACATTGGTCCAAAATTGCTCACATTCCTGTCATAGATATAAATGAGAAAGTCACAATATGAGGACAAGTTATGTTCCTGTTTTAGGTACGTTTTTCTTCGACCTCTCAAGTATTTTATTCATGTTCACAAGACATCTCTTATAAAATACAAACAAATTCTCAGTGATTAATTTTTTGATGTGTCCTCTATATGAATGATTTTTATTGTTTCTATGAGATATAATTGAAAAATAAGAGGCTTAAATCTTGTTTAGTTACAAATTAGAAGAATTGACAATCATGTATGCGGAGCTAATAAAAGGAAAATGCTTATTTGATTTTTTCAGGAGATCAAAGCCTATGTGGATGAAAATCAGCTCACTTGATGAATTGCAGAAAAATGCTTATTTGATTCTCTATGGTGAACTTATATGAGAGATCCAAATAAATAGTTGCCATTGATAGCCACAAGATTGTATTTACTTGGCTAATATTCAGTGTGCATTTTATTATCATTTGAATGCATCTTTGTATGTTTCCTTCCTAATAACCTGCATGATCCAGTTAGACAAAGTAGAATGCAGTAGGATTTGTAATATTCTTAATTTGTAGCTTTAAGTGAATGTTCATATGATACTGTTTCAAATTTTCTGCTTCACTGCTTTGTTAGCATGTGCAACGTAAAGCATAGATAAATGAAACAAGTAGTGGAATCCATAGTGCTATTTGTTCTAAATATTGGCACCTTATTTGAGTAACATGAAGATTGATGTTCCTGATGCATATTGAATAAACATATTATGCTTTTCAAACTACCTGTCATTTGTAAGATTTGAAAGTATGCTTTTTACTATTTACCTATTTTGAATGTTCGTATTCCTATAAACATTTGTTGAATTAATATGGCTGTTACATACACATCTCCTTTCAAGAGACCAGTGTGCATAAACAGCAATGGAAGTAAATGAAATTACTCTCTGGAACATAAATAAACAGTTTCATTTCTTCAAAATCATATAGTTGTTTTTTTTTTTGAAGAATTCAAAATCATATAGTTAAATCTGGCTGAGACCTTGAGATCCAGTTTAATTCATTTCATTTCTCTTTAAGAAAGTGTATAAGTATGCCAAGCACTGTTCACAAGCAGATTATTCTTTCAGACAGCAACAATTAGCTAAATATACATTTCATGGGAAAGAATTATATGAATGTATATTTGATCTTACTACACCAAAATTCCTCAAAAACTGCACATTTTGTACTCAAATCTATTTAGTCCTTAAATCATTTAGTATGGAACAATCTATTTCTTCCATATAACCCTTCAATGACCGTGGATTCTAACGACGACAGAAGGTGGAGAGAAAAAGTGAGATTGAAAAATCCATAGTTGTTTAGCGCAGACACAAAGTGAGACACAAAGGTCCAAGTCATGATTTATGGCGGACGAAGCTGCGATTCATGACAAGAACACAATGAATCTTGATCCACTTTTCATCTTATATCAGAGTGCAAGATTTATGTTGATCCAGAAAATTAGTAGTCCCCACCTACAGATCTATGTTCATCATTACAAATTATAGATTCATGTTTTTGAGTTGTCTCAGATGTTGCAATAGGCGATGATATGGTTATTAGATTTAATTTAGATGTATGAAAGGGATCATATTATTGCCAAGTTAAACTTTTGATTGCAAATTATCTCTGTTTAATTTAATTTCAGTTAATTGGAGATCATTAGATTGTTGAGTTTTAGTGCCACTATCATCAGGAGCAGTATATATTTTGTTAATTTACTTAATTGTAAAGTACAGACAGGGATTAAAGCATGAAAGGATTAAACAAGTGTCTTTCTTTTCTCTCTTTCACAAGATTTTTTTGTCCTTTTGTGCACTTGTAACATTGTAGTTGACCAATATCACCAACCACAATGTCACCCAAATGCTACCCCTGAGATTTCAGCATGAAAGGATTAAAACTCGTGCTCTGTCTAGTGACAAGTGCTCCCTATTTTACACTTCCCAACACATGTGGTATCATGGAAGCACTCTAAATAACTTAACCATTTTCATCATGGCTCTGACGATGCACAAAATCTTTACAACACAATATATCAAGAGAAGAAATAATAATAATTAAGCTTTTATTTTTGTTCTTACAAAATTATGTTTGTTAAAATTGAATTTTATTTTTTATTTTAATATTTTAACATTTTATTTTGTAGTTTTTAGTTAAATAATGTCTATTTGTCTATAGCGTGCCGATTAGTATATTAGAACGTACCGCAAACCGAAATAGCGTACCGACTATGTATACCCTTCAGGTATCTAAAAATTTAAAAGTTGCATACCGCATACCTAAACCCGCACCGCATACCGAAACAAATTCGAATTATGTGACTATGGTAAAGAGAGAGGATCAATGAAAGTAGAAATGCACACAAAAAGAATTGAAAATGGGAGTCTAAGACAATGGTCATGGAAGTATATTATTAAGAATATCAACGACTTGACTATGTGATAAACAACTTTTTTTTTAAACGTCGTTTTCGTCAGTATCTCATCAATCCTGGAATATTTGAAATAGTATTACACCCCAACAATTCTTTATCATTAGAATGAATTATTCTGATTACTTGTGAAGTGTACTATTACAATTATCCCTAAAATATATGATAACTTGCTATTTCTTTAAATTTAATAGATGATTTGATTGAGTACCATGTTTTGACTGTCACCCCTCAAAACTTGTTAATCACGAAACTCCAAAGTCTCGTTCCTTATATGAAATTTCTTCTATTAATTATATCCCCTAAGCAACACAAAATGGCCCTTCTTCCCACTCTTATTTTTGTTACCAAGCTACTATTACTCTTTTCCAAAATCTCGTCTCAAGCCGATACGATTACACAATCACAATCACTTCCTGATGGCAACACCTTGGTTTCGAAGGGTGGAGTATTCGAGTTGGGCTTTTTCAATCCTGGCAACTCCAACAAACGCTATGTTGGAATTTGGTACAAAAATATCCCCGTTAGAAGAGTTGTTTGGGTTGCCAATCGTGACAACCCAATCAGAGACAACTCTAGCATGTTAATCATAAGTCAAGATGGAAACCTCGTGCTTCTTGATCAAAATCAATCTCTTCTATGGTCAACAACCACAACTATAACAAAGGTTGCAAGTCCGATTGTGCAACTCTTGGACGATGGAAATTTAGTGCTTAAAAATGGCGGTGAAGAAAAAAATTTGTGGCAGAGTTTTGATTATCCTTGTGATACAATATTATCAGGAATGAAGTCTGGATGGGACAAAAGAAAGGATCTTAATAGGAGTCTTGTTGCATGGAAAAATTGGGACGATCCATCTTCAAGTGACTTTACTTCGGCTATGGTACTGACTCCTAATCCCGAAAGCTTTATTTGGAAAGGGTCAACAACACTCTATAGAACAGGACCATGGACCGGTCCTCGATCTAGTGGACTAATTGAATTGGCAGAAAACCCACTCTATGATTACGAATTTGTCAACAATCAAGATGAGGTATATTATAAGTTCACTATCAAGAATAGTTCTGTGGTTTCTGCTGTTGTTTTGAACCGGACACTTTCGGTTTCTCTACACCTCGTTTGGATTTCAGAATCAAAAAATTGGATTGTTTATCAAACATTACCACAAGATAGGTGTGATGTGCACAATGTTTGTGGGGCAAATGGGATATGTACGATTAATGCATCATCCATGTGTCAGTGTTTAGATGGTTTTAAGCCGAAATCGTCACAGCAGTGGAATGGAATGAATTGGAGGCAAGGATGTGTGCGTAACGGTAATTGGAGTTGTGGGGTCAAAGACAGAGATGGGTTTAAAAGAATTGCTGGAATGAAATTACCAGATACTACACATTCTTGGATTGATGAGAAAATGACACTTAAAGATTGCAAGGCTAAATGTTTGAAAAATTGTTCTTGCACTGCTTACTCAAGTTTAGAAACAAGTGGAGCAGGTAGTGGTTGTTCTATCTGGTTTGGTGATCTTCTTGATCTGAGAGTTTCACAAAGTGGACAAGACCTATATGTCCGAACGGACACATCAGACATCGGTACAGGCTTCTATTGTCTTTCTCTAGATCTTTTATTTATCTTAATGTTAATATATCAGACATTTAGATGATCATTGATTTTGTTTGGAGATCATATAACTGCAGGAGATAAAAATCGGAATACTAAAACCGTTGTATTGGCGGTATCAATTACATCTTCAGTAGTTCTTTTGATGTTATTGGCATTCACCTACATTTATATAACCAAGACAAAGTATAAAGGTAAGTTTCTTAAGCATAATGTCTTTTAGATTTGTCAAGATTGTGAAATCAATTAATTGGATTCGAGCAATATCTCCGAGTATTTCATGTAAATTTTATTAGAAAAGAAATTTCGAAATATTTATTTTCACATATGCGAGTTTCTTATTAGAATAAACATTTTGTAGTGACGCTTCACGTGCTAAATTTCTAATCAAAGTTTCCTTTTTTTTTTACATGACATTGACTAAAAGAGGGAATAGAGAGAACAACAAGTTCAAAAGAAAAAAATGAGGAAACACATGAAGATTTTGAGCTTCCTATCTTCGACCTAACTACAATACTCGAGGCAACAAATAACCTTTCTCTTGACAATAAGCTCGGTGAAGGTGGTTTTGGACCCGTATATAAGGTAAACTTACAACATTTCTAGTTAAGTGGATAAAATAGAAATAAAAAAACAGATTATTTATCAAATAATTTCAACTACATATAGGGGACATTGCTCAATGGGCAAGAAATTGCTGTCAAAAGGCTTTCAAGGAGTTCTGGACAGGGACTCAAGGAGTTTAAAAATGAAGTTATATTATGTACTAAACTTCAACATCGAAATCTTGTAAAGGTTATCGGTTGTTGTATTGAAGGAGAAGAGAAAATGTTGATATATGAATACATGTCCAACAAAAGTCTCGATTCATTTCTTTTTGGTGAGTAATTTTTTGCACAGTGTGATATTTGGAATGCTATAAGTTTATCTTTTATGCAAAGAAATGACTTATAAACGTATTGGACACACTTTACAGATCCATTTCAAAGTAAATTGTTGGATTGGTCTGCACGCTTCAACATTATATTTGGAATTGCCAGAGGGCTTCTTTATCTTCATCAAGATTCAAGATTACGGATCATACACAGAGATCTGAAAGTGAGTAATATTTTATTAGACGACGATATGAATCCCAAAATTTCAGATTTTGGCATGGCTAGAATGTGTGGAGGTGATCAAATTGAGGGGAGAACAAACAGAATAGTTGGTACATAGTAAGTAAAGTATCTTAAAAGATAACAAACTTCTTCTATGATCGATGTGACATTTCAATAATTATTTGTTGATTCCTTTCAGTGGCTATATGGCACCTGAATATGCAACAAATGGATTATTCTCTATCAAATCAGATGTATTTAGCTTTGGCGTGTTATTATTAGAAATTATCAGCGGAAAGAAAAATAGATCACTTAACTACAACGAGCACGATCATAATCTTATTGGATATGTAAGTTTCCCTAAACACAATGATTCTCTTATATTATATTATATTAGTATATGAAAAATCTATTAAACTTTTGCAGGTGTGGAGATTGTGGAAAGAGGGCATTCCAATCAAATTGATCGATGATTATTTGAGGGACTCATGTATTGAATCTGAAGCATTACGTTGCATTCAAATTGGTCTACTATGCCTACAACATCATCCTGAAAACAGACCAAACATGACATCTGTGGTTGTGATGTTGAGTAGCGAAAATAGTTTACCTAAACCAAAGGAACCTGGTTTATTAATTAAAAGGCTCTCAACTGATGGAGAAGTTTCTCCTGGAAGACAAACATCTTCGACGAATGAAATAACTATGTCACAATTAGACGCTAGATAAAGAAATATGTACATTTATAACATTATACTTGAAATTGAAATTATGTAGTTTTCACTTTAATTCGTTAAATGTTACTTATCATATAGCTATACAACAAAAAAGTTCCATTTTTAGTTATAAAGAGGGGTGGAAACCTGTTCTTTATACGTTAGACCAAATTTTAAGCGTAAAAAAACAAAATGTTTGAATATTTATTGGATATCTAAAAACATATTTAACCATTTTATTTTTGTTCCTTATTTTCAAAAGACAATAAAAGATTTGATTTTCCATTTTGAGGAAAACCAAACGTCAACTCCTACAAGATGGTGATAAACCTCAGGTACTTCCATATTATGTGAAGTTGTTTTATCGACCTAATTTGTGAGTGATTGAGGGAGAGAAAAGTGAGAATAGAGTAAAGAGTATCGATGGAGGAGAAAGGAATGAGAAGTTAATAGATGAGGGATCCATCTTGAGAAAATAAAAAAAGAAGTTCAATTCTCATGGACACACAAACAGTGATGTGAAAAGTTGAAAAGGAAAACAAGGTTGAGGAAAAAAAAAATGAAAGTCGAAAGGAATTAAAGAAGAAGAGTGCTACAATGTCTAAAGCACTCATTGATAAGTTGCAAATCGATATCTCTTTGGTTGAAGTTCTTGAGAAAATCTCTACTTATACATAGCTAATGAAATAACTTAAATCCAAAAGGCAGGAGATAAAGGGCCATGAATCTATTGCTCTAACCAAAAATTGTAGTGACATCATCTTTCAAAGACGGATACCTCCCAACAAAATTTCTTAGGAAATTTCAACTCTATTGGGAAGCTATCCAGATAAAAAGTTTTGTGTGATCTAGATATGTTAATTAAACATCCAAAAGGAGTAGTGGAGGATGTGGTGATGCAAATAGAAAAGCTTTTATTTCCATCAAATTTCGTGACATTGGATATTCAAAGGAAGATTCAATTGCAACAAGAGTTTCAATGTTATAGAAGAAGGGAGAACATAAATTCCAAAAGCTTACAGAGGGGAACACTGGAACGTTGGCTACCAAACAAGAGGAAGAGAAAAGAGGATGTGTAATTTCTTTCCTATAAGCCACCCTAATAGTGGTTAAGATGTCGAGATAATTACGTTAAAGAAGTGTTGAATGAGAGGCAACCCATTGGTTTTTAATTTATCAGTCAAATTTGTATTTCTATCAAGTCTAAGATATTCATCATATGATCACATACTATTTTCTACTTGTAACGATGCTTGTTGAATTTGCATGAGTTGCATAACTTTTCTATTTTCAAAATCTTAAAATTGTTTGTCTCACATAATTATTCTTACTACCAAGACAAAGGGCTAGCTTACCCCCAAAAGTAAAAAGCATAATAACTATTGGGGTTTGTTGCAGATGATACTCATTGTAATCCCCGTCTATTTTTTCTATAGCATAACAAGTGAGAATTTGAGTCAAATATATTTCACTTTTTACTATAATTCTTTCATATGAGTATCCATGTTTGAATATTATTTTCTTAGAGCTTGAATTGATTCTCTACAAACTGTTGGTCATATTATCATACACACGAGGCACTTGATAATTTGAGTCTTTTCAAATCAGCCTTATTGATTATATTATTTTCCTTGCTAACCCACTTTGAACCTCCATGCAGTTATTCTTTAATGTTTTAGTGACCAACAATGTCACCAATCTTTGAACCCATATTGTTATATCGATTTAATTTATTTGGAGTTAGATAGAATCATAAGTACTTGATATAGTTTGAAACTAAATTCGGAGTTGCTCTTTAGAATTAGCATCTTAAGTTAGTTTGGGGTCACTGTTAAATTAAATTTATGCAAGGCTTGCAGTGTCAAATAACTTTCCGTGTCATTGTTCTTTCAGAGAAATGCATGTTAGAAATTATCCTACCAAGCACTCCTTGAATCCTAACTGGAACATGTCTATTTTGTTTTTATCCAGCCTGCATCAAGAAATGCTTCTCCTCTTCACTTTAAATTTTAGATGCAAATGTTCCTGTTGGGAGTTTTTGGTAAATCGAATAAGATCCTTTTTTTTTAGCGCATTTAATAATGGCTTAATGACACTTTTAGTCTCCGTGTTTAGGTCTATTCACGAAAATGGTCCTGCTCTTTTAAAACAGAACAAATTTGTCCTTCAATTATCATTTTTGTTGCATGTTTCATCCTACCCCCCATTTTATCCTCCAAAAACGCACATGTGTCATAATTTTAACTGATGTGGTTAATAAAACACTTATGTGACTAATAAAACACTTATGTGACAATGCATACGTGGATAATATCATTTATAAAATCACCAAATTAATCATATTATTTTGGAAAATTACATTTTATCATTTTTAGAAATAACAACAAATTCAAAATTTAAAATAAATAATAAACTTTGAAAAAAATCTTCTTCATCTTCAACCCTATTCATCTTCATCAATAATCAAAATCATTCATCAAACCAAACCAAACCTAATATTCCTAACCTCATATCCAAACTCAAACTCTAATTCACCCTCAACAATTTAAAAAGAAGAAATGTTTATATATAAGAATCAAATTCCCATATTAAAACCCAAATCAATTTATTCATCTATTTCCTTCGCCAATCATTAGTCTCCAGTAAATAACAATATATTGCTATTATCTAGAATTTGTTTCATCAATGGCAAAATGAAAAATAATACCTGAATTCGGACAATTGTTGTTTTTGTTAGTGGCACTTTGTTTTATCAACATCAAGCATATGTATTGGATTAGGATTCTAAGAGATTTTAAAAGACTTTTTAGTTATGAAAAAGTCTTGTGGTATTCAATCAAGACTCTTTGTAATTTTAAAAAAGTCTTGTGGTATTCAATTAAGACTCTTTGTCATTTTAAAAAAGTCTTGAGGTATTCAATCAAGATTTTTCATCACTTAAAAAAAGTCTCATGGTATTCAAAATCATTCAAATTTTGAAGGATTGTTTAATAAATTGAATTTTGATGGATTTTGTGGGATTTTCTAGTGAAATTTTAACAAGAAAAAGTCTTTCATGAAGACATGAGATTTCTTTGGATTGTTTTTCTTTTAAATTCTCTCTCCTCTCCTCTCCTCTCCTCTCTCTCTCTCTCTCTTTGGATTGTTTTTCTTTTAAATTCTCTCCTCTCCTCTCTCCCTCTCTCTCTCCCTCTCTCTCCCTTTCTCCCTCCCTCTCTCTCTCTCTCTCTCCCTCCCTCCCTCTCTCTATCTCTCGTGTTGTAATCATTCATTTTCAATGAGTCTTTAAAATTCATAAAATCTTTTGAAATCTTATAAATCCATAAAATCCTTTAAAATCCATTAAAATCTTATGATGTAAATCCATTGAAATCCAAATTGAAAATCCTGATAGTCTTTTAAAATCATGAAAGTCATTAAAATCCTATAAAATCTTTTAAAATCTGAGACATTTTTAAAATCCTAATCTTTTAATAAATTTTTTTTCAAAGTTTATTATTTATTTTAGAGGACAATTTTTGCTTAAAAATGTCTCAACGATTTTAAAAGATTTTATAGGATTTTAATGACTTTCATGATTTTAAAAGACTATCAGGATTTTCAATTTGGATTTCAATGGATTTACATCATAAGATTTTAATGGATTTTAAAGGATTTTATGGATTTATAAGATTTCAAAAGATTTTATGAATTTTAAAGACTCATTGAAAATGAATGATTACAACACGAGAGAGAGAGAGAGAGGGAGAGAGAGAGAGAGAGGGAGGGAGGGAGGGAGATAGAGAGAGAGAGGGAGGGAGGGAGAAAGGGAGAGAGAGGGAGAGAGAGAGAGGGAGAGAGGAGATGAGAGAGAATTTAAAAGAAAAACAATCCAGAGAGAGAGAGAGGAGAGGAGAGGAGAGGAGAGGAGAGAGAATTTAAAAGAAAAACAATCCAAAGAAATCTCATGTCTTCATGAAAGACTTTTTCTTGTTAAAATTTCACTAGAAAATCCCACAAAATCCATCAAAATTCAATTTATTAAACAATCCTTCAAAATTTGAATGATTTTGAATACCATGAGACTTTTTTTAAGTGATGAAAAATCTTGATTGAATACCTCAAGACTTTTTTAAAATGACAAAGAGTCTTAATTGAATACCACAAGACTTTTTTTAAATTACAAAGAGTCTTGATTGAATACCACAAGACTTTTTCATAACTAAAAAGTCTTTTAAAATCTCTTAGAATCCTAATCCAATACATCCCCCTTAGGGTTCTTATGGAATTAGGATTTGGGAACTCAATGTAATTTTATTTTTTTTATTTTTTATTTATAATTTCTAAAATATTAAAATGTTTTTCCAAATTTTAAACACTAAATTTTATGACATTTTAAAATCATTTTCCAAGTTGGAATTGACACATAAGAGCTATTTTGGACAAATCAGCGTTTTTGGAGGATAAAATGGGGGGTAGGACGAAAAATGCAACAAAAATGATAATTGAAGGACAATTTTGTTTTGTTTTAAAATGACAGGACCATTTTCGTGAGTAGGCCAAAACACAGAAACCAAAAGTGTAATTAAGCCTTTAATAATCCAGTGCAAGTTGAGTATTGTAAATAATTGATGACGGCACATAATGTTAGTAAAAAATAAAACAGAACAATCTTTTTAAGACATCGTAGATCAAATAAATAATTTGATGTTGCCTTCAAATGGAGACTTTCCACTCTGTTGCTTTGTCTCACTTAGAATTTGAGTGCTTCAATTGCAACATTCCGAAATGAACACTTGATAGAATGTACCTAAAATAAACAATTACACTCATAAATATTAAGTCTAAAGATGAGTGTTAAAATCAATGAAAATGATCCATGATACAAAGTTTAATCTCGCTAGTGAACGGTAAAATTGGTCCCTTAGATTGATCGACTCTTGATCTAGATACCCAATCTTTTCAAAAATAACCTATGTACAAAGCAGTTTTAATTTGCACAAACAAAAAAAATGCAGTTTTAATTCATTATGAAATGTATGTAAATGTCATATATAACATAGAAGTTATAAATGTATAACCACTAAGATGTTACAAATGATTGATTACTACTCGGTTACAACAACTTAGTCAACAAAATCATCAAAATCTTCTTAGATACCATGCAATTTTTCCCAGTCTTCTTGGTCGTCTCAACCTTTTCCCATTACAAACAGATAAATTATGACACACTTTCACATTTCGACAACAGCCTTTACCTAAATATAGAAAAAAGACACTTGTCACTCTTTGGCAGAATTTACAAATATGTGTACATGTGTTTTGAAATTATATAGGCAAAAACAAAAAAATAAGATATACAAATTTTATAATGAGAGACTAAAAAAAAAAAGTTATATCCCTAAAAAAACCAAAATTTTGAATCTATTGTATATAAAAAGAAAGCAGATAGTTTTCGACTGACTTTTTCTTCTTCTAATTATACCTGAATAGGATAAAGACAAGATATGATATGAACTGAATAGAGACATGATTGAATGTAAACACGATAAACACTTATTATATCATGTGTTTTATAGGTACATGATAACAATCAAGATATCCTTATTTATCATATTAATTGACAAAATTACCCTTACAATCAATTTTATTTTTTAACAGATTTCCCTTCCTATTATACATAATACACTAACAACAAAGAAATGAGGAAAATAGTTCCCTCAAAAAAGAAATGAGGAAAATAATTGAAATCGGCAAAAAATAACAGAAAATATAGGGATCAAATCAATAAGAAAAAAAAAAGAGGAAAGTTGAAATCAGCAAAAAAGAAAACAAGAGGAATTAAAAAAGAAAAAAAAAAGGAAAATTGAAATTGCAAAAGAAAAAAAGCAAGAGGAATTAAAAAAACAAAAAAAAAAGGAAAATTTAAATCAGCAAAAAAAAGACCAAAGAAGAGAAATCGATAAAAGAAGAATTAAAATCGATAAGGAAAAAAAATGGAAGCCATAAAAAGAAGGAAAAAATATATAAAAATTAGGGTTCTTGTGAGTTTAACTGAGTTGGTAAACAAAATGCATATATATGAAATATGTAAGGTTTGGGATTCAACACTGGCCACCACCAACAAAAAATAAGAGGAGTTTAGAAAATAGATAGATGGCATGAGAACGAGGAAGAAGAAGATGAGTGAAAGTTGTGGATGAATCAATGAGAGGATAAAAGTGAAGGCAAAGTTAGAATTTCTATGAGCAATTTTAATAAGTTAATTTTAACCCAACCAAAACTCAGTATAGAAATTACAAAAGAGTGATAGGATAATATAAGTAAAAAGAATAATTTATCCTATCATATTGGTGCATCAAAAGAAAAATTAAAATAAGATATACTCTCTTCGTTCCTTTTTAAGTGGCGCTTTTGAATTTTAACACAAAAATAGTGAAGTGTATTTTTGCATATTTTTTCCTATTATACCCTCATTTTAATCCACTAATAATTTCCTTTTTTTTCACACACTTTATCTTTTCAATAAATTTAATATGTAACAAACAATTGTTGGTTACTACTCTCTTTCTCCAACAAATATATTTTTATTTTTATTTTCGCGCTTTATCTTTCTCTCATAACAAATAATTTTCAATTTTCTAAATATCGTGCATATCTCTTGAAATTTTTAAAAAGTATTACTCATGTTATTTATAGAATTTTAACTCTTTATGGAACTATTATCATACGTAACAGAATTTTGTTTAAATTTGAATATAACAAGAAACAAATTTTTTTTTAAAACAAAAAAAAAACAAACTTTGTTTTAAAAAAAAAACTTTATTTTGCAAATATATAGCATTAATTAGTTTTATTGAAAAATATAAGAATAATTGACAAAGGGTATAATTGACAAATCATACTCTTAAAATACCAAAACGACAGTTCAATAAGAACGAAAAATTCACCCTAAAAAGACACTTGAAAAGGAACGGAGGGAGTAATTGATTAATTATATACTTTTGCCAAATTTTTTTTGATTAATCATATAATTAGGGCATGGTAATGGGGCGGGGTGGGGATGGGTTTTACCTTCCCCATCCTCGTACCCGATTCTCATATACTTACCCGTTACCCTACCCATATCCAACGGATATGAGAAATTGAATACCATCCCCCGTCCCCGACGGGTCGGGCATCCCCGTCCCCGCATTGAATAATTTTTTTAATAAAAAATATGTGTTTTTTTTGCATCCCCAAAATCAATGTTGTAATACATTATCCAACAATATGCTCACTTTAACATTTGTTAGACGGAATGATTTAGTTGCTCTATTAAATATCAATGGTAGTTTTTATTAACATGACAATTATCAAACAAAATAACATGGCATATCAACATAAAATAATTTTTTACATTTGGGACGGGTTTGGATATGGGTTCGGGGTCGGTACATATATACCTGTTACCCGTCCCATACCCGTGTTTTGAAATCGGGGAAAACTCATACCCATACCCAAACCTAGTCAAAACAGGGAAAACCCGTCAAATTGGGTTTGGTTCGGGGGGTAACCGCGGGTATGAGGATTATTGCCATGCCTACATATAATGTTCCATCAAACAAACTCTTGTTATTTTGTTGCTGTCATTCAAAAAGATAAAAATTTATATTATATTTGTTATATTTGTCATTTGTCGGTTGTTACTATATGAAAGTGAAAAATATCTATTTTATATACTTATGATTTTAATCAAAATCAAATAAATTTTTATCAAAATTTCATAAAATTACTGTTTTTTTTTTTTTTTGAGAGACATAAAATTACTGTTTACAATACAAGTATGCATTAGCGCAATAAAATAAATAGACAGACTCAGAATACCTGTCTAAACATTAATATTAATAAGAAAAATTTACTTAATTAACATGATAATAAAATGTTACCATAGTATTAAATTTCTTACTTAATCAAAAAGTGGAATAATTAAATATTTACGGAATATTAGTGTTAAAATGATAAATATTCTTTAAATCCATATTTTTCTAACATTTTTTGTAATCAAACTTTAAATCGATACTATAGTTGTAAAAAGATAGATATTTATTTTAAGGAAAAAAAAGATAAATATATTTTTTTAAAATGGAAAAGATAAATATATTGTTTACAAAAAATAAATAAATACTCCCTCCGTTCCTTTTTAAGTGTCTTTTTAGAAAATTTCCTTAAAAATAGCAAAATGTATTTTTTCACGTTTTCTTCCAATTATACCCTCATTTTAATCCAACAATAAATTCCTATTTTTTCTGCACACACACTTTATCTTTCCAATAAATTTAATATGTTATCTTTTTCTCGTAACAAACAATTGTTAGTTATTATCTTTTTCTCCAACAAATTCCTATTTTTTTACGCGCTCTCTCTCCCAAAACAAACAATTGTCAAATTTCTAAATATTCTGCATATCTTTTAAATTATTATAAATCAATATAAAAAATTTCAACTTCACATTAATCAAAAACTAAGGAAAATTTAACTTTCTTCTAACTTCTTTAATCAAAGTTAAGACTTCAACTATGACTTCTAATGAGTCTTTCACTTTTTCTTCCTTTTGAACTTCCATGGAGTCTTTTATTTTTCTTCTCTCAAATTTGTTCCTTTACTTTGCACTTGAAATTTTTAACAATTGTTATTCATCTTATTTATAGAATTTTAACTCTTCTTCGAATCATTGTTTGTAACAAAATTTTGTTTAAATGTGAAGATAATAAGAAACAAACTTTGTTTAAAAAAAAAACAAACTTTAGTTTTCCAAATAGATAGCATTAATTAGATTTATTAAAAAAGATAAGAGTGATTGACTAAGGGTATAATTGATAAATCATACCCTAAAAATACAAAAAGGACAGTTAATTAGGAACGAAAAAAACACGCTAAAAAGACACTTAAAAAGGAACGGAGGAAGTATCTGTAAGAAAACTTTAAAAATACACATACTTTATAGTAAACTAAATACTTCAACATAAAAATAATACTCCCTCCGTTCCTTTATAAGTGTCTTTTTAGAAAATTTCCTTAAAAATAGCAAAATGTATTTTTTCACGTTTTCTTCCAATTATACCCTCATTTTAATCCAACAATAAATTCCTATTTTTTCTGCACACACACAATTTATCTTTCCAATAAATTTAATATGTTATCTTTTTCTCGTAACAAACAATTGTCAGTTATTATCTTTTTCTCCAACAAAATCCTATTTTTTTACGCGCTCTCTCTCCCAAAAAGTTTAGTTCAATAAGAAGTTTAATTGATTTTTATATCTCCTTCTTCTTCTTCTGGATATTTGTTCAAATCAAATTCACAATCTGCATCTTCATTTAAATTAAAATCCATTAGCACTCTTGATGAAACTTCTTCTTCTTCATTGCCATCTTGTTCTTGTTCTTGTATCTTGTCAAACGAGTCTTCAACTATTTCTCCCTCTTCATCTCTCATCAATAGTTCTAATGAGTCTTTCACTTTTTCTTCCTTTTGAACTTCCATGGAGTCTTTTATTTTTCTTCTCTCAAATTTGTTCCTTTACTTTGCACTTGAAATTTTTAACAATTGTTATTCATCTTATTTGTAGAATTTTAACTCTTCTTCGAATCATTGTTTGTAACAAAATTTTGTTTAAATGTGAAGATAATAAGAAATAAACTTTGTTTAAAAAAAAACAAACTTTAGTTTTCCAAATAGATAGCATTAATTAGATTTATTGAAAAAGATAAGAGTAATTGACTAAGGGTATAATTGACAAATCATACCCTAAAAATACAAAAAGAACAGTTAATTAGGAACGAAAAAAACACGCTAAAAAGACACTTAAAAAGGAACGGAGGAAGTATAATTTTTCTAAAAGGAAAAGATAAATATAATGTTTACAACAGAAAAAGATAAATATTTTAATAAAGTTAATTTTAACCCAACTAAAACTTAGGATAAAAATTACAAAATAGCGATATGATAAGAAAAGTAAAAGAAATAATTTATCTTATCATATTGGTGCATCAAAAGAAAATTTAAAATAAGATATGATCGATTAATCATGTTATGTCTCAGTGTCTTGTCAATCAAATAGATCCTTTTTATTTTGTTGGTATCATTCAAAAAGATAAATATTTATATTATACGTATTTGTTGTATTTTTTGAAAGATACTATATTTGTTATATTATTCCTTAAAAAAAATTGTTATATTTTTGGTATCAATGAAAATGATAAGTTTAGTTTGTTACAATATAATTTTTTTTATATTATTGATATCGATAAGAACTGTTTAATTAATTAACACGATAATAAAATGTCACGATAGGATTAAATTTGTTACTTAATCAGGTATCGATAAGAATTGTTTAATTAATTAACATGATAATAAAATGTCACGGTAGTATTAAATTTGTTACTTAATCAAAAAGTGGACTAATTAGAAAAAAAAAGTAGATATTTACGGAATATTAGTGTTAAAAGGATAAATATCCTTTAAATCCATATTTTCCTAACAATTTTTTTTTCATCAAAGTTGAAAATAGATAGATACTTTTTTTTTAAGGAAAAAAAAGATAAATATAATTTTTTTAAATGGAAAAAATAAATATATTATTTACAAAGAAAAGATAAATATATTTTTGTTAAAAGGAAAAGATAAATATATTGTTACAAAAAAAGAAGGATAAATATTATTTTAATAAAGTTAAAAAGTGAGGGAAGTAGTATAAAAGCAATGAATTAACTGGATGACACAAACCACATATAGATTACTTCACTCGCTTATCGATAAACTTTCTTTCTTCTTTCCTTCCCTTCCTTCCTTTTTACTGTACTCTGATGAACTGATCACTGCATCAATCTCAATCTCATCAGGTACCTTTTTCTTTTTCATTCCTTCAATTCTTCACATACCCAAATTCTTGTGTTTGAATTTTTTGTTACTAGCTTTGAATTGGGTCAACACAAGTTGAATTTCAAACGACTTCAATTGAGATCTTATTCAACAATATTAACGGTTGAGAAGTCATTAGTTCGTTAGGTAGATAAGTTCTTTTGACTTCACTGATTTGACCTATGGATACAGATTCATCAACTATTTCTCTATTGTGTTTGTTAAAATAGCATATAACTTTTCAGACCCTTTATCTTATTTAGTGTATCTGTCAAATCTCGAAGACGTAGACACAATTGATCGAACTCTGTGATCTAGTTTATATTTTCCGACTTATCTTTAGCGATGTCGGAGAAGAGTAGTATGCTTCCCTCTAGGTTTATATTTTATGTGATGCTTATTTGCATGTTCCTTTTGGTCTTGTCTTCAATTTTTCTAGTTCAATTTAGCAGCCATTCTTTCATACCGAGATCGGTTTTAGAGCTTATTATTGTTAATAACTCGTCGTTTTACTTTACGCCTAATTTTAAGAAGGAGCAAATCATGCTCCCTACTTATCCTTCAGAGGATTTGAAATTTCAAACGCTAAAACCTAGAGAGTCTGATTTGAAAGTTTCCGATTTAAGTGAGAAGGAAATGTCGGTAGGGAAGGAGGTGAATGTGGTATGTGATCCGACTAAGGCTTTGTTGAAAGTATTTATGTATGACTTGCCTCCGGAGTTTCACTTTGGGTTATTGGGTTGGAAGGGAGGTGTAAATCAAACATGGCCGGAGGTGGAGAACCCTAGTCGTGTGCCACGTTATCCCGGTGGACTGAATTTGCAGCATAGTATTGAATATTGGCTCACACTTGATCTTCTGTCATCAAACACTGCGAAGCCTGGCCAACCTTGCACTGCAATTAGAGTGCAGAATTCTAGTCAAGCAGATATTATTTTCGTGCCGTTTTTCTCGTCTCTGAGTTACAATCGGCATTCTAAGATACAAGGGGAGGGACAAGTTAGTGTCAACAAAATGTTGCAGGACAGATTGGTGATTTTCTTAAAGGGGCGCAAAGAATGGAAACGCTCGGGAGGGAAGAATCATCTCATTGTAGCCCATCATCCTAACAGCTTGTTGGATGCAAGAAGTAAATTGGCTTCTGCTATGCTCGTACTTGCAGATTTTGGAAGGTATCCTGTTGAGTTAGCAAATATCAAGAAAGATATAATAGCTCCTTATAGACATTTGGTGGCTACGATACCAAGAGGTGAATCACTTTCATATGGCGAACGTTCCACATTGGTATATTTCCAGGGGGCAATATACAGGAAAGATGTGAGTTTCTTTAACACTCATTTTTATCTGTTTGATGCATCATTACTCTATTATGGAAAATTTCTAGTTTTGATTTGTCATAAATTTCTTTCCTTGTTTTATGCCGGTAGTTTCATCTATGAACTTCATTGGTAATTATTTGTGCTCATTGAAATTGCAAACTCCCTGGTTTCTGTTGTATTATGGGCGCGAACACGATGTCAAGGTGCTTTACCTTCTTAACTAGGAATCAGGTGCAATATAGATAGAATTAACAACTCCTTGGTTGTAACATTTTTTGCGTGTTAGATAGTTGACTAGTAAACCCTTTCAATATCAACCAATCAATAGCTCACACACCAATGCACACATGACTTGGGGTATAACAGTTTGGTAAAAACCGATAGAACCGAAAATTCAAACCAAACCAAACCAAAAATTTATCCAACCTTGTCTGGTTTGGTTCAAAGCCGAATCAAACCGGTCTAAACCGATATAGTTTGGTTCATTTTTTGGTTTTTTATTTTGAGATCCAAAGAACCGACAAACCGAACCGATGCTATCTCACCCCCCATTTTACTAATATCATCCCTCCTCACACACACTCTTAAGTTTAGACCCAACATTAAATCCCAACAGAAAATACTCCTTAGTCCACTCATTTCCATTCACTTTTATTTATTTATTTATTTTTTATATTTTTTTTTATAGATTTATCACCATTTGTAGAGATTTAAGAGATTTGAATTTTATATTTAATCAACCATTTGGGAACCCCTCTTAATGACTATAAGGAAAAGCTTGTCATTATTAACATCAACGAGATAAGAAAATCAAAACATATATCGTTAGTGTGTTGCTTTTGTGTTTGTAGACTAATTGAAGACATGATTGCTCATTTTATATATTGTTGTCCTGTCTAGTTTCTGAGCATATTGAAGGCAACTTTCATTTCAAAGATTGTTTGACGCACTTGTTATTTGTTTAAGATATTTTGTTTGTGGTTATTTCAGCTCCATTCCTGCACAAGGTCATAATACCATTGATTTAATATGATATATTTATGTTCTATTTAGTTCTGAAGTTAAAGTCATGTATATGCTAAAATGGTTTAGTTTCTTTTTTCCCATACGTGAGTTCTTAATATTACTACACGTTTTTTTACTGATACTTCAGATTTAGACCATACCATGTGCATTTTGTTGTGTAGAAATTTGAAGTTATACTAATCCATCAAACCTGATATTTGTATTTTCAAAATATGGATTTTTTAAGTTGTATTTTGAAAGAAAAATTGATCAACCGAACCAAATCAAATCGAACCTAACTGGTTAGTTGGTTTCGGTTCAATTTTTTGAAAAACAGTAAAAGTTAAAACCGAACCAATCCGAAGTAGGTTTCGTCGGTTCGGACAGTTTTTTGACTGAAAGCCAATCCAAACCGAACCGTCACACCCCTACACATGACACAACACACCTTGGGCTTGATGGGGATGTAATGGAAGAGTTTGATCCCAAGTCCTTGCATTCTCCACCAAATAAAGGTGACAAATGTTTATTTTAAGAAAAAAGACGAAGTGCGTGTGCTACTTAATTAACCATTATGTGCACCTTCCTGGTTTCTCTTGTATTATGGGTGCGATGTCAAGGTGCTTTACCTTATGTACTAGGCATCAGGTGGAATTTAGATTTAACAACTCCTTGTTGTTGCATTATTTTTGGTCTTGATAGTTGACTAATAAACTCATGCAGTATCAAGAAGTAAATAACTAAACTAGTAAACCCATTCGGTATGTGTAGGCTGTGAGTCACACAGCCTACACATACCAATGCACTCACAAAACACCTTGGACCTGATCGGTGCATAAAGGCAGGTTTTGATCCCAGGTCCTTGCACTCTCCTCAGCGTCATCTGGTCACAGATTTTATGAGTAAAGAGAACTTGCACAGGGCGGACCGTTATACCTTGTGCTGATTCTGGTGAATATACAATGCATTGATTTAATATATAGTCATTTAGAACACGAACCAGCACAGGGCGGACAGTTATACCTTGTGTATACAAGCTTTCAACTCTGGTGTTGCAATTTGATCTTGCATTTGCATGCTCTGCCAATGTCATATAGAACTTTAATGACTGGTTTTTTTTGCTGATTTTTTAGTAAGATTTTTTCTGAGACTATCTATTGTTATATATTGAGCACATGATAACGATTATGGAACAATTTATTGGAAACTTAACAAATCCTGTGAATATTGCTGTTTGAAAATTATTCTGTTGACATGTTTTCTGCAGTTTCTTTTTATCAATACTATCCTTCAACAATTTTGTATTCACTCTAATTGGTTGACTATCATGTTGAAACAATAGGGAGGAGTTATTCGCCAAGAACTGTATTACCTCCTCAAAGATGAGAAAGATGTACATTTTACATTTGGGAGCATAGGAGGAAATGGTGTAAATCAGGCAAGCCAGGGCATGTCCATGTCCAAATTTTGCCTTAACATAGCTGGAGATACTCCGTCTTCCAATCGACTCTTCGATGCCATAGTAAGCCATTGTGTTCCCGTGATCATCAGTGACGAAATTGAGCTACCATTTGAAGATGTTTTGGACTACTCAGAGTTTTCCGTATTTGTTCGCGCCGCCGATGCTGTAAAGAAAGGGTACCTGCTGAATCTTCTTCATTCAATCAAACGCGAGGAATGGACCAAGATGTGGGAAAGATTAAAGGAAATTACAAATCACTTTGAGTATCAATATCCATCCCAGCCTGGGGATGCAGTGAACATGATTTGGCAAGAAGTCGCGCGCAAGATATCTTCTATGCAGTTCAATTCACACAGGAAGAACAGATACAATAGATCTCAGCTTCTTGTCAAGAGTAACTGAATTACTGAGATTCATGTTTGGTCACATTCAACATATCAATGGGAGAGAAACAGACCTTGTTTCTGTTATTTGCAACTAGCAAGCTTTGTACCCTCCCTCTTCACTCCTTTTTTTCTTTACCAGTGTTGCTCATATTGTTAATAAATTTTTTAAGTCAAAACATGCTGCATTATTTGGTATTTGAATTTGGGAAAATAAGAAAGGTTTTTTACCCATTAAGGGAAGTCTGCTATTTGAAAGTATGGTTTTACTGTTTACTGAACATTATTTGGCATTCATTGAATGGAAGAAACTTCTGCCTTTCATTTACCATGTCTCAGAAGGGTAAAAATGGAAAACTTGATATGTCAATGGAAGAGTTGCTTTACTTTCACACAAAGTTGACATTAAAATTCGACAAAAAACTAGATTGTTAACATAGTTTAAATTCTTTCAAAAAACATAGTTTAAATATGTAGTTATGATTGATAAAATGGAGTTTGACCACCATTGATATGCAAAGAAGCAAGTCCGCATTGCTCAGTTGGTCTTTGAAATTGTAGGGCATTGCAAAGTTGATCACACAAATTAAAAAACCAAAATATAAGTCTTCCATTATATATTGTTGGCTATTTTAGTTCAGACATTGCCTTTTAATAAATATTTAAAGTTAATTTCTAAAATTCAATATTTTAAACAAATTGCACCTATACAATAATACGATGATTATGTCTGTCCATAAAACGTTAGTAATTGTATTATGCATGAACCAGGGTCAAGATCACAAAAGAAAGTTATACATGTTATTTTCATATAGAGAAGAAAAAAGAGAATTCCACTGTATTTTGTATAGCATTCTCATTTTGTATTTGATAGTCGACAATATGATCAAACTTTCTTTAAAAAATAAAAACAAAATCATCAAAATATTCATCTATTGGTTACACTACCTATAATAATATCTTTACAAATCAGAATGATGGTGATACAAAGATGAGCTTTTAGCTGCAATTCTTCACCTTACACAGATAAACTTAACAAATCTAATAAACTAACCAACCTTGGAAGATAATCTACTAAGAAAGGTTATAGCCATTAGTCAAAGCATTTCAACTTCTATTGTGAATTGGGTTTGACCCTTTTTTGACTGTCCTCTTATTTGATTGATTAGCATCAAATGTCATTGAAGGTGAAGGTGCCATATCCATCTTTGATTCCAAACCTTCCATTGCAACACCCTTTAAGACATGAGAAATTTGAACAAGTGGTTGTTTCCTCTTATCCCATCTCAAAGCAAGATCTTTTGTTCTCAAACCACATGCAATGTATGGTTGAGAAGCTAAAATCACAACACAAACTAAAATAAAGAATCCTCTCAAAACCAAGAAACTCATGTCCTTTTATATTGAAAATTTGGAGAAATAAAACTACAAAAACTTCTTATTTTGAAACAAAGAGAAAAATGAAAGTTACTAACCTACTTCTTATTGTTCATGATGATATATTTTCTAGAACAATATATGTAGGGAAGTTTTAGATTCACTCCAATCATAAGCATGATATAGAAGCAATCAATATATAAGGCTGTTTTAGAAGACTGACAAGTTTGAATAAAAAGTTAAATGGAACAATATCCTATGGAAGACAAGTATCTTTTCATTCACCGGTTTCCCTAAATTCCTTTCAATATATCATTTTCTTGTTCTTTTCCACCAAACAAAGACCAACCTTTATCTAGTACTAACACTTTGTTAATATGCCACGTCATCTTACCTTGTTTACATGTCCTTTTACCATAACTTGAACATTTGCTAATTCATGAGAAAAATTATTAAATTATTTTCTTCTTAGTTTGAGACTGGGAGTCAGTTCTTTGATTCAAGTTTTGATTTGGGTTAATTTGGTGTTCTTTCGGTGGAGTGGAGATTGAGAGGTGGTGGAAGCTGAATGAGAATTATAATAAGATCTTTTTGGGTGTGACTCAACTTTGGTGATGCGAACATGTTGTTTGATTTAGAGTTTTTATTTTTGGGGTGAGTAGTGACGATGAGTGGTTATGGATATCATTTTCAGTGTATGATTGATACTTATGAGACTCTACTTTGGGAGTTAACAATCATGTATGTTGATGTATTGATTCACATCAAGCCAACAAGTTACCATACGTAAGTCCTCCCTTGAATTTATATTTTGGTTAAGAACTTAATATTTCTCATCTAAGTAAATATTTGGAAAAATAATTACATAGACAAAAAGAAGAACAAAAAATAGTAGCAATGGAGTCTGTTTTAGGTGTTGTGTGTATGAGTGTCTTTTATTCTGTTTATTCTGAGTGTTCCGCCTACATAGGGCGCCTTTTTGTAGTCTCTGAATCATTGGTCACTGTTCATTTTATGCAACTATTTGATTATTAATAAATTTTGTTGTTAAAAAAAAAACAGCAACCTTATGCATTGATTTGGAACATTATGTATATCTAAAATGTTCCATTAAAATTCAACCCTCCAACAAATATTTGGATTTTGTAACAAAAAAATCCATCAATTTAGTTAGGAGATTATATTAAAAATTTATATCTAAAATATCACTCTCAAATTTTGTCACTGAAGTATATAAAGATAAAAAGTAATCCCTAAAATACATGATGTAAATCATAATGTTTACCTTAGTGGAAAAGTTAAAACAAATAATAGGCGTTACCCAAATTGGATTGGTATATCAACCAAAACAAAATAAAAGTACAAGTCAGTGATTTATTTAGAATGTTATTGCTATAGAGACAAGAAAGACATCAAAAGTAGAGAATTTTGGAAGTAGGTAGGGAATAGAAACCACTCCTGAAAATACAGACCAACCAATACCAGGCTTTCATGTTTCCACCACTTTCTTTATCCTAACAGTCTTTATAATTCCAAGCTCTTCAATCTATGCCATAAAAAAACGTAGTCATGGTTCATTGTGCTCTATGGAATTCCTTTATGTTTTTATTTTTTTAATTAATTACTAACTTAAAGTATTGTCTAGTGATAAAATCCATGAATTTCTGTAGTCTTAATTTATTTATTTTTATATTAACAAGTATCTTAAGGATATTGTTTGAGAAATCCATGTAAAGAAAGACCAATAATGATATTTATACATCTCAAATTCTCAAACACTTATTCAACACCTTATTTTTTATCTTTATCTCTATCATCCTATCAAATCATCAACCTATCATATTTATCACTTCACTTCCTTCAATTTTTTTTTTTTATCACTTCACTCTCTCATATCTCTTCTTCTCTCAAGGTGTATGCACCTTTGGGGTGTCTTGGTGCCTAAAATAAAGAAAGAATAGACCAAGCTAACTCCACCAAAAGAGTAGTGATATTTGAACAACCATTTGAGACAATTATTGTGACAACTTCTTTTTCTCTCTTTTCATTGGTCAAAAACAATGGAGAGAGAAAAAAAGTAAAGAAAGAATAAAAGCATAATGTGAGTGTGATAGAGAAAGTTGTCAAAAAGTTGTCATAAAGTGATTGTACAAATATCATTTCTCCCACCAAAAAGATAAGACATAAGAAATCAGAAGACCAACACAAAAATTCTAATTAAAAGCACCTAAGAAGGTCCAACATAAAGACGATTACCAACTCCAACAAAAAACTGACTCCACCACTTACTCACAGTGAGAACAAGGTGAACCAGAGTGACTATCGTAAAACCAATACCACAAAGAGAATTGGATCTTATAAACTAATTCGTCTACATCTAGTGCGCCACCAAAAAACATAAGGTCGTTACGGGCTGTCAGATGGACCACACAACAATATGCCAGATAAAAAAAAAAAACCACGCCAACCTTATCTCTCCTAAGGATCCCCTAAAAAAATAGAAACCAAATCCTAAGGCAAATCAACACCTTCGCTAGCTACCTAAAAATCCTATACCACACCTCAGAGGCAACCTTAAACATAACAAATAGACCATCCTCCGACTCAATTGATGCCCCACAAAGAGCAAAAACCACACGCGGTGGATCATTTATAATATTTACTTAGAAAAATTAGCTCTAGTTGGGATCCTATCCTATAGAAGCTGCCAAGAGAACACCTGCACTTTTAAAGGGTCTCAATTATTCCACATCCTCGCAAGCATATGGGCCAACTCTGGCACTTTACCTTCTTCCCCCAAAACTACCTCCGAGAGAGAGTTGTACGCAAATCGAACTGAGTACACCCCTACAGAAGAAAACCTCCATGACCAAGAGCCGTCCCCAACCAACAATACCGTCGCGTCCAACATCACCAATAACTCAACAACGCCATCACGTCTTACTTGCGTATGTGTAACCAAGTAGAGTGTACAAATTCTTGTGGCCAAACAAATATTTTTGGAATGGAGATACTTTACTATGCATACTCTTTATTGAAGTAGCTACCAACCCTTAACATTAAAATACTAAGAGGTCATAGATCGGATAAAACGACTGTCTTGGTCTAGGTTCATTTTCTTTTTTTAAAAGGTTAATCTTGGTTCATTAGTAGGGAGGAAAGGAATAAAAATTTAGTACTTTTCGAATTGGTGGTCTAACCCACTCGCTTGTCTTCAAACTGTTTAAAATCTGATTTTAGACGGAAATTTGGTGGCTGGGGCTTTTGATTTTGTGTTAGCATTGCAATTTGGTGTCGTTGACAGTATTCTAGAAGGGTATATGGTGTATGAGGGAGGTGATATGGGCCCGTTTGTTTCAGATTTTTATGGATAGTAGGCAAACACAAATAAATTCAGATTTTTTTTAAAATCTCTAAAAAAAAAAATCTAGATTCTTTTGACACAAAATCTATTTTTTTTTAAAGCTAAAACAAACGCACCCATGATGTGGCTGCATTGATAATTCTGTAATGGAATTGATTTTGGGTTCTGTTTTATATATTTATATATAAAAGGAGTCATAATACATCTTTGTACAATTTAGAGGTTGAGGAATGCTAACACTACTCTTTATTAGGTTTTATCATGGTGCTGAGTGGTAGTGCTTTGGTGATTTTTAGTGGGCTGCTTGTAGCACTATGGCATAAGATATATTTAGGCTCATTTGGTCTTGGAAAACATACTTTGTCCAGTCGTTTTTATGTAGTTCAGGGTGGGTGTTTGTAGGTTAAGGTCTTTATAGTGGTGATTTTACTGGCGGACATTGGATTTCCTTTATGTTGTTTGATGTTGGAGACACTTTGTACATCTTGTACTTAGTTGATTTTTATCAATACAAGTATTGTTTATAAGAAAAAAGAAATTCAACTCTGGGGGATCCCCTCAAATATTCAAATTTGTGGAATTCCCTGACATATGGTTCCTTGCTCAAGGTTAAATAAATAAAGGCCATGCTATGTGCAAATTTAGAAAAGTTGAATATATCAACACTAGAGAAAGATAAATAACAAATCCAATTTATTAATCAATAATAGCAAAGCCAAATTATTAATCAATCAGCCCTCATGTTTAAGAGAGGGTCTACATACATATTTCTTAGGCCAAATACCTCTCCGGGTCCTTTAAGTTTCATGTTTGTTTCAGATAGATCCTTTAAGTTTTTAAGGTTTTAGATAAGTCTTTTAAGTTTCGAGTTTGTTTCAGACATGTCCTTTAAGTTTCTAAGGTTTCAGATAAGTCCTTTAAGTTTCGAGTTTGTTTCAGATAGGTCATTTCTATCAACCTCCCTTAAATCAAAGTTGATCTGTCCGTTAGAAACTTAAATGACCTATCCGAAACAAACTTGAAATTTAAAAGACCTATATGAAATCTTAGAAACTTAAAGGACCTATCCGAAACACACTCGAAACTGAAAGGACCTATCTGAAA
Source organism: Medicago lupulina (assembly GCA_958299785.1). Lineage (NCBI taxonomy): Eukaryota > Viridiplantae > Streptophyta > Magnoliopsida > Fabales > Fabaceae > Medicago > Medicago lupulina. The sequence goes on along the minus strand of OY283144.1, from coordinate 55,902,991 downwards.
CCTTAGAAATTTAAAAGACCTATCCGAAACAAACGTGGAACTTAAAAGACCCAATGAGGTATTTCACCTATTTCTTAAGTGAAGTTAAAGATTTCATTAACTTCATTATAGAGAACAACAATTATATTTAGTCTCGGTGATGACCCATTAGTAGAAGATACTATATAAACCCATTTGGATTGGTCTGATGGCGCTAATTTGAGACCTTAAATTGTGCTTCTTTCAAGGTATCAAATTTGATTTTCTTCGATGCCAATTACGATGGACAAGTTTGACTTTTTCAAAATAAAATTAGAAGATGCTATATGCCAAAAGTAAATATATGTGGCTATAGTTCCACTTCTTTGATCAATCAATACCATTAAACCGTACTAAATTAATGATCATGCTTTGTTTAAATTTCAAGGGCATTTTGGTCCTCCACGCTTGGTCTTCCAATTGTTGTAGCAGGGACACACAGACTTGTTACCATAATAGCCAGGAGGAACACAGAGACATTTGGCACAACATTTTTGACAGAAGAACATGCATGGCTTGTGATATTGTGTCTGTCCACATCTTCTTGTGCATTGAGATGGGCACTCTGATCAAATCAATTTCACAAACATAAATCCATTAGACCGCATTGTGTTTATTTGATAATCGGTTAAAGTATATATATTTTTTAACCCACGAAATATTCTTTATTTCAAATTTAATTGATCTAGTCTCAACTAAGTTTTGTCCCATGTTTCATTCCATTTATTCAATGTCTCTCAAATTGGTTATTGGTGATAATTTTTTGCTGAGCATACAAACAGAAATAAAGGTCAAATAATGGTCAAACATATATATCCTTTTTAAACTACTTGGTGTCTCTTACTAGCTAAAAGTTTTAATACCCTTAGAGTGTTTTGGATGAGGGAATGTTTTGAAGGAATGTAACGTTATGAGAAAATTCAAATACTTTGAGGTGAATTACATTATTTGGATAATAATTTGAAGAATTTTCAAAATGATGGAAATTTATGAAGTATTTTGTTCAAGTTAAATTTAAAGAATTTCAAATGTCACCTAAAATATAAGAATTTCAAAATTCTGCATTGTTATAATCTTTCAAATTTTGCATTTTGATCCTCAATTTTTTCAAAATTTTCAATTTGACCCCAATAAATTTTCAAAAAATTGTAAATTGACCCCTCAAATTTTTTAAAAAATTACAATTTGACCCCTCAATTTTTTTTTAAATTTACATATTGACCTCTAATTTCAATTTTCATATTTGGCTAAAAAAAATTGAAATTTATAAAAGTTCTCCAAAAATGATGACATTGAAACTTTTTATTACTCCACTCAAACAAAAGTATTGAGAAATAAAAGAAATTTAATTGAATCATTTAAATTGCCTAGAATTTTAAATTCTTTAAAATTTTCTAATTACCTCATCCAACCACACTCTTAAAAAATTGTGGGTAATTTATCCAAAAAAAATAAAAATTAGCCGCATGAACAAATATGTAAGTGGAGTTTTTTTTTTTTTGACCAAAATGGTGTTAAAATTAGTTGGTAAGTATTCGATGCCTTATCCCTCAAAAAAAAGTATCATTAGTTAATTTACTTATGCGGTTAATTTTTATTGTTGGATAAAATAATCATAATTATTAGGGGACTAGCCGCCTTAAACAAAAGTTGATGTGCCAAGATATGTTAGAAACATTTTTTTTTTTTAAATATTTTTTGCTTTTGTAATGGATGAAATCAATGAAGTCTACATCTTAAAAATGAATTACACAAAAAGAAGTGAAACTTATATGTATTTCACTCAATAAATGAATGAATGTTAGAGAAGGTGTTGAAAAATAATATTGTTAACATTCCTCTATATTTCATTATATTTTTTGTACCATACATGACGAAATTTCTTTAAATTGCATCATTCATAGACTATAAGAAATTTTATAAATATTAAAATAGGTTTAAATGTAATCCATAAAAAAAACATGTTTAATTGTCTCGTAATTAAAGAAAATTAATGAGTTAAAACTTTTAAGAGTTCATGATGCAATTTGCAAGGCCACATCTTTATGTACAATTTTTTTTGTTTTGAAAGAATCTTTATGTACAAAATTAAGTATGGATATATGATTTACTCACGGTAGCTTTGTAGACTCCCAGGTCCATAATTCCCCTGTAAATAAATCGAAAAAATTAGTAAAGAAACGAATTTTAAGTAAAATTTATGCAACTTTTACAAAATGCCTAAAAAATGAACTAGGAAAGAAGTGGAAAATTCTCAAAACAGAGAAAAAGGATACTCACAATATCCAAGTGAGACTGACCAGCATCTTTTGCCATAACCTGCAAAATGTATCGCAAATTTAAAGCAAGATTATTCTTTTATTAAGATTAGAGTATCATAACACAACAATGATACATATTCATGTAACATGGTTGTGTGTTGAGGTCTTTTAGGAGGGGACTAACCTGAGTGGTGATCATGGCAATGCTAAGGAGTGCCAGAAACAAAACACAAACAAGCTTAGCCATGGTTTTTGTTCAAGATAATGAATGAGGTGGAGAAGAAGTGAGGGGACTCTGATTTTAAGAGTTCTTAATGGTTTGGTGTGTTTGGTCTGGATCAGATGGAGGGGTTGTATGGACTATAAATAGGAAAAGTAGATGATTGATGTAGAAAAAGGGTAATTTTTGGTGGGAACACACACCCATATTTTTGAAGAGAATCCAACTATCCAATTTCTCCTGTTATCACGAAGTAAACTATCAAAACCAATGTCACCGAAAACACCACAACTTCCATCAATATTCAACTTAGCACATCCAACTTGAGGTGGGGTCCATCTAATAATGTGGTGCTTAGATGAGTGAATATTAATAGAAGTTAGGTCGGTACACATAATGTTTATAAAATGAATGATATTTTGGGTTTTTCATTGCTTGCCGCCAAGAGTATGATCATTTTTAAAGCATCAGATCCACCAAATAGTTCTTGCAAACATGTTACCCAAAGTTCCTTTAGACATAGTTTGTAACCATGTTTTCAAGGATGTGAAGCTGAAGAAATATGGATGATTAACACTATATATTTGTTTTCAAACTTCATTCGACGGAACACAATCCCTAAGATAGTGAAACACCTTTTCATCATGCGTTCAACATCATTGGCATATAGGAGAAGTTATCAAGTTTCAGTGATGTCGAAGCTTGTTAAGTTGGGATCACATTGTGCATCCAAAGCCAAGGAAAATGTTGCACCTTATCCTAAATTGACAATTTCCAAATCCAATCTCAACTTTCATTATCATTCAACTATCTATTAGTTCAGAGTTTTCTATGCATCTTCTTTTAAGATATAATCGTATGTATCTTTGGTAACCTTGTATCAAAGAAAAACCCAAGTAATGCCCTAAATTGGCCACGAAACGGATACAAGAGATTTCTTTAATACTTCGTTTAACACTCTTATATGCACTCTCTTATAACACATAGATTTAGACTTTAGGACATTTACTTTCACACCGGAAGAAATACAAAACTCATTTAAGGTGTCCATCACCACTTTAGTTTGATCAAGTGGCTTCACAAAAGAGAAGAACATCATCAACAAAAAGAAGGTAAGAATAATCTGGAACTTTATTAGATAAATGCATGTTTTGAGAACAATAGTAAAGGAATCAAAATTAATAATTCTTAAAAAAATCGAAATTAAAAATAAATGCACTAGGTTCGAAATTGAAGCAGCGTATATGATAATTGGAATTATATGAAATATTAGGTTAAAATGTTTTCAATTCCTCTATTTTTTAATTTTACTTTGTATTTTAAAAGTTTTCTATCACCATACTTTTGGTCTTTACTTTTAAATCAACTCATGAATGTCATTCGGAATTTGGAATATTTTTTTGCAGCCATGTTTAATACATTATAAAATTCTCTTTTGCAAAAATTAATTTTTTTAAACAAAGGATGAATTAAATGTGTTTTATTATGTTTTTTGCGCTTAAAAATTCATATTTAATTCATGTTTCTTAAAAATTATATATTTTTGGAGATATTTTTATAATATTTTAAACATTCCTGCAAAAATTCATTCAAAAATACGAAGGGTGCACATGACATGACTTAAAAGAAGACCAAAAGTATGGTTGGAAAACTTTTAGCAGACTAAAAACCGAAGACAAATTTAAAGGGGCTAAAACGAAAAGTTGGAATACTCATAGGGACCAAAAACATATTTAATCATATATTTTACTATTTATTACTCTACCTTCATTCAGTTCTTTTAATATATCATTTTCATGTCATTAATAAATGATAATTTTGTAAAATCACAAATAATTTCATCTTTTCTATTCATAATTAATTACATTTTTTTAACGAAAAATGATATTTGGGCAACTATTTTAAGACAATAATTGGAACAACTTTTTTTCCTCTTTTCTTGGGAGAAAACAATATTTAGAGAAAGTAAGGACACACTGTTATAAACTCACACACACAAATGAAGGTACCGAGGTTCGAACCCCGGTCATGGTGTCCGATCTAACAATTTAGGCATTTTACCAGTTGAGCTAGGACTTGTAGACAATTTCTTTTTATTAATGTGTGTAAAAATGACATATAATAAAATATAGAGGATGTAAAAATTATCGAGAAAATGTGTAAATGAATGTGATATTTTTATTAAATTATCTTTTATGTATTGATATAATCTCATTAGCATGAAATGAATGCATAGTGGATTATATTAACTTCAAAGTGATGAAAATAATATTATTTAAAGACTAAAAATGAAAAACATATATTTAATATTATTTTGAAAAGTAAAAGAGTCATTTGTTTCAAAATATATATATATTTTAAAATAGGTCATTCATTTAATTGAGAAATATAGTGGATATCTCCCAATAGTGACAAGATGAGAAAGAGGTTAATAATTTGAAGATATTGCATGGGAGGCCGATCACATGGGTAGTTGGGGAGTTGTGGGGTCGAAAAGGATGAGGCATGTTATTATAATTGAATTGAAAGGGAAATAGGCATAAGCCATGTGCTCTAGTGGATTTGCACATGACCTCATAGAGAGGTCAAGAGAAGGACACGAGTGTGCGCCATGAGCTATTAAACAATACTATCAAACTTCAACAAATCAAGCCCAATAGGAGTGTTGCAGTTCATACAACAAGATTTTTCTGGAAACACTTGAAAATAACAAAAAAAAACTCAACGGTGGTTAACTACGGCCAGATTTATGTTTATAAGCCAGTGATAATTAACTTCCGTTGATGTTTTTTTTTGTCAGTTCCATATATTTGTAGGAAACAACGGATTTAAAACAACAACTAGAAACTGGACCTGTGCCTGCACGAGTTTATTGCTAAAGAAATGACACACGAATAATAAAATGCAATATATAATTGGTAACGGTGAAAAAATAACAGATGATAATCCAGAGTAGACAAAATAAAACGCTCCATAAAATGTATAAAATCTGAAAAATATTATAAAAGAAAATTCGGTAATCCTATCAATAATTCGGTAAAAGAATATGAAATTTTTAGTAAATTGGCATGTTGTTTCATCGCAGATTGCGAAATACTTCATCATATATGACGTTAGAAGTCACATTGGTATCTTCACCATCTTCATCTGTGATCAATATCTTTAGTCCTTCTCTGGATGTAACTCTTGAAACAGCAACATACAACTGTCTGTGAAAAATTACAGGTGTTGGTAGATATACACAAACATGTTTAAGCGACTGTCCTTGACTTTTGTTAATTGTCATTGCAAATGATACAGACAAAGGGAATTGTCTTCGTTGAAACTTAAAGGGAATCCTGACATCTGAAGGCGATATAGATAACCTGGATACAAAAACCTGTTCACCAACATTACTTCCGAAAATGACCCTCCCCTCAATGACGTATCTTCCCATCCTAGTGATAACCAATCTGGTTCCATTGCATAATCCATATCGTGTATCTATATTTCTCAACAACATAACTGGCACACCAATCTTTAACCTTAATTTGTGATTAGGAAGTCCAAAAGCAGTGATGGTGTTGAGGAATTCAGGTGTATGAACATTGTCAATATGATCATCGTTTAAGTTACGATGAATAGGTGAATCATAACTCAAATAAACCTTCTCCTCATTTGGAACCATGTCCAACATATAGTCGTTGATCTTCTCGACTATGGAATTTTTTGTTGTCAATATAACTCTATTTTGAAAGTAACCTATGTCACTCATGCTCTCCAAGATGTTAGGATACGTGCTTTCAACAATAGCAGCAAGAGGATCTCCTGCGCTTTCTATGAGCAAATCTGACGGAATAGCAATGGTCTTGTCCACTTCATTGTCTTCCCCTATTCGTCCATCGCCTATACTTAAAACCCATTCTGAAAATTGTCTTTTTTCCTCCATGTCTACTACTGACGCACCAGACAAAAGCCTCATGTTCTTAGTCAAGGTAAGAACCTCACAACAATTCCATAGTTTTAAAGAATTGATAATAGCATGAACGATTTCTGGTCTTGTGCTTTTAGGAATTACAGGTACAAAGGGATGTATTTGTTTCTCTTGTCCACCTCCTTCATAACGTCTCTGAAAGAACGATCAAGTGCTTCAAAGTAAAATTTGTGCATCATCAGAGCCTCGTCCCATATTACTAATCTTGCTTGGACTACCTCCTGGTATTAATAATGCAGCTATACCACTCGAAGCAACTGTTAAAACTATTTCCCCTCTTGACCGTATCGCTGCCGACAATTCAGGTGTATGATCAAAAAGTTACCAGTTAAGCAGTGGTATGAGAGGAAAGTTGTAAGGTCACGTCGTTCCATTTGCAAACCTCTAAATATTAATAGATATGATTCTTGTGATGTGTGTGAAATTTACCACGGGTTAAGGTTTTTTTTAGAGAAACACAGTTTAGGGTTTGGTATATATAGCCAAGTTATGATGGAAATTAGGGTATCATATAAGTCTATAAAATATTGTCAAAAAAAAAGATGCAGTTTTTTAGTATCAAAGAAGTGTATAAAAAAAGAAGGAAGAAGATAGGAACGATGCATTTTTTTAGTATTAAATAATTGTACAAAATACTCTGTCAAAAAAAAGTGTAGAACACAAAATAAGAAAATTAGTTAAAAAAACTAAGATTAATAAGAAGAGAAGAAAAAAAAATATATGTAGAAGTCTATCAATATGTTTAGCCTTTTTTTTTTTTTTAATTTTTGCTATTTATGAATGGATTTGTTTAGGTTTTTTTTTTGCTATTAATAAAAACATATTTGATGCATTTTGAGAGGCAAAATTTTAGGATAGATTTGTTGCAAACCTAAAAAGCATTATAGAGGGAAAAAAATTAGAGGTTAAGGTTTTTTTTAGAGAAACACGGTTTATGGTTTAGTATATATAACCAAGTTATGATGGAAATTAGGGTATTATATAAGTTTACAAAATATTGTCAAAAAAAAAAAGATGCATTTTTTTGGTATCAAAGAAGTGTATAAAAAAAAAGGAAGAGGATAGGAACGATGCATTTTTTTAGTATTAAATAATTGTACAAAGTATTTTGTCAAAAAAAAGTGTAGAACACAAAATAAGAAAATTAGTTGAAAAAAAAAACCAAAATTAATAAGAAGAAAAGAAAAAAAATATATGTAGAAGTCTATCAATATGGTTAGTTTTTTTTTTTTTTTTAATTCTTGCTATTTATAAATGGATTTGTTTAGGCTTTTTTTTTATTTTTGCTATTAATAAAAACATATTTGATGCATTTTGAGAGGCAAAATTTTAGGATAGATTTGTTACAAACCTAAAAAACATTATGGAGGAAAAAAATTAGAGTTAGACTTAACAAAATTAATAAATAAGGATTTCCGCACAATAGTGTTATATGGACTTAATCTCTTATGGTCTTCTCTATTTTTCTATAGGTCTTCTTTCTGCATGGTTAAGAATTTTGTTCATTTCACTTCAAAAATTTATCTTTTAACACCTCAAAAAAATACTAAAATACCCGTAGCGGCAGTTAAATGCCGTTGGGGCCCCAACGTTAGTTAACCACCGTTGTACCAGCTGCAGTTAATTGTCATTGAATTCCAACGTCAATTTACGCTCTAGTAACATGGGCAGAACAACATTCTAGACAAAATTGATGTCTTTTTAATCATCAAAACATGCATTCAATCATTCTAAATACATTCTAAAAGTAATGATTCATTCTTTGATGAAAATCAATTGATTCAATTAAACAGTAATGCCAATAATTTACATACGTTATCTCATAAAAGAACATATGAAACCAAAGTGATCTGATTATTTACAACCAAAATAATAAAAACTAGTAAACCTAAAACTAATGCCTCCTAAATTGATGCCTCTTCCTTCAGGATATTTGATACATGTGGCTGGATGCATCTCATTCTGCATCCTTCTCAAGTGATCCTAAAAGTATTATACTGAGGCACCATCACCAACCGTTCATATTTCGAACTATATATCTCACCAACAACAACACACCATATAATAATGGTAATAACTTTATATTTCTCTACAAAATGTCAACAATATACTCACATCCTTAATAATCCTTATAATTGAATAATTTGTTTTTATTTGAATTAAATTAAATATTTCATATTCTCAACAATACATATCAAAACAAAAAATACTTCATCTTGCAACAAAGCAAGTTCTACATATTATTCAAATATCACTCAAACATATATCACACCAAGTTCAACAATTCAGTAGTTATAATCAATCAATCCATAAATGATGCCAATTTATCCGGTAGTAATTTATCACACATGTCAAATGCAAATTAAAATCAAACATGAATTTAATAATGTTTCTAATTCTTATTTTACCCTTACACTTCAATATTTGCACATTAATTAATTTATCTATCACAAGGCTTCAACTATCACGGTGAGCCTCGAACTTATTTATCTCATTACAATTATTTTACACTCATGGTCTCGACCTCTTCTCTCTCACCCCATACCTAGTTTGAAGATCTTCGACAATGCAAGGGTTAAAATAATTTCAGCAATAAAAGATGATCAACAACACGCACGAATAGTTCCAAAATAAAATTGCTTCAAGACGAGGTTGGAGGCTCAACAAAACACGACGGAAAATGGCTTAGTGATCGACGCAGCAGTGTGTCAACAGTTCCAACATCAACTTTACTGAAACTTACAAACGAATAGAGATTCTTAAAGGTTTCAATGAGAGGAATCCAAAACTGATGTTCCTTTTTTTTTTTTTTTTTTTTTTTATAGATGACCATGGTGAATATAAACGGTCAAGTACAGTCTGCCAAAGATGACAAACATTGTGAAACGGGGAAACTATAACACCCCGTTTTCCCAACATAAAAATTTTGTAAATAATAATCAGAGTTTTCACATAAACGGAATGCCACATTTCTTAAAAATCATAAATGAGATAAATAACAATTTATCCTTCATAAAATATTCATCATAATTATTAAAAGCTTTGCAGCGGAATAAGTTCAACAATATAAATAGTCTTGGCACGCAGGCCTCATCAAATCATCTCAAGTAACTCAGACTAAGACATAGTCAGGTAAAATCATTAATATACGTAAGGAATAGAAAAACAATATCAAAGTTTCCATCCCGTTACGTATCAGAGCACCTAAGGACACAGTGAGGGAATAACCTCTCACAACAGCAAGACAACAACTACTTAGTCTTTATCACCTGCAAGTTACTCATATGAAGAGCAACATTTTCAAGCAGAAGGGGTGAGATTCAAAAAACAATAATATTAAGCATATAATTCAACAATTATATTTAACCACATAAACATCATCAACATAACATAACAATAGTCAGTTAGCATCAATACAATCAACAAGAATGTCAACTTCACGCGTCAACTTAACAACTTGACTCGACAATGCAACTTTAACTCGACTATGCAACTCTATCATCTTAATCATGCATGTGGTACCATTCCAGGGCATAAGCCCTCGTCTCTTTGAGCATAAATATACTCCTAGGGCATAAGCCCTCGTCGCTATTGAGCAAAAGCTCCAGGGCATAAGCCCTCGTCTCTGTTGAGCAAAAGCTCCAGGGCATGAGCCCTCATCTTTAAATGAGTATGCATGGACTCCACATCTTACAACTTAGACATCATGAACATCTTATATGACTCCAAAAATTTGGAACAACATCTCACAACATAGACCGACACATGCAGCTTTAATCAATTAGAAATAGCAACATGGTAGCAAATCGACAATCATAAGATATAACAATATCAATGAAATCATCATTCAAAACGTCACATATATTTCACATATATTTCATATGATTCATAAATCATTAACAACAACATTAAATCATCATATAGCAGCTCTACAGAACGTCAATCATAATATAATTAGCTTCCATTCCTACCCAAGGGTCATCTCACAACAACTAGTGCTAAACAGAACGCAAAACAATAAACATGGCAGTCTGCAACTGCACTGCTCGCCATGGTGAGTTAGGCTACTCGCCTCGTGAGCTAAACAAAAGGTTACTCGCCTTTGGCGAGTTAGGGGCGAGCTGAAGGCGAGCGAAACTGGGTGCTCTCGGCCTTTTTGACATTTTTCATCCAAAAACTCCATTTGTAAGTTCCCTAGGTTCAATTTGATCCTACAAACTTACCTAATCATTCTTAGACATATTAAGGCACTCAAAACCATCTAAAACACGACTTAAACAACTTCTCAAAAATCAAGATCTCACACAGGTCACTCGCTATGGCGAGTAGGTTTACTCGCCTCGTGAGTGGTCAAGATTACTCGCTATGGTGAGCGGGGTTGTTCGCCTCGCGAGCGATGAAGGGGTACTCGCTGCGGCGAGTTATGATGCTCGCCTCGCGAGCGATGACTGAACAGAGTACGGGGTTACGAACATTTTCACCAAAAACCCCAATTTTCACCATGATTAACCCCAAATTCGACTGAAACGTTTGCACTAAGGTTAATCTATGATCTTTAAACAGTTTCTACACTAATTCCACGGTTTCTCATAATCTAATCATCAATTCATCACTTTTAACCTAATTCCCAAATTTTTAAAAACTATTTCTACTCTTGTTAAATATGATCATATGAATTATAGACTTAATAAAATTGTATGCTAGGCTCGCCCTTACCTTAAGAAATCGATTAGGCAGCCTCTCTTGGCCCTCTTCTCTTCTCTTGGCTTTACTCCTCTTTTTCTCCCAAAATTGATCGTACGTACTGAATATCTCTTAACCTAATATTCCCTATTTATATCTCCTCTAATTATTCTATCTTATTACCCAAAACTCTTTAAAATCTCAAAACAACCCCACATCTTAATATTTATTTTATTTTCACATCTTATTTTATTAAACAATAAAATAAGTCACAATAACTCATAATATCTCTAAAATCACATAAATCACGTAAGTCATATAAATATATTCTATACTCTATAAAATAATTAAATAATCAAAGTGGGCGTTACAACTCTCCCCAACTTATAAGATTTTCGTCCTCCAAAATTTACCTCAAGCAAACAACTTTGGATAAGATTCCAGCATCTTACTCTCTAGCTCCCACATCAAGCTTTCACCAGTCACTCCGTCCCATACGACTTTCACAAGAGGTATCTCCTTGCCTCTCAATCGCTTCACTTCACGACCTTCAATCCTCACTGGTAAGGTCTCAACCGTAAGGTTATCCCTAACTTGCACATCATCTCTTTGGATCTCATGAGATGGGTCCGAAACATACTTCCGAAGTTGCGACACATGAAACACATCGTGCAAATTCGAAAGATTTGGTGGTAAACCCACTCGGTACGCCACCGTTCCAACTCTTTCTGATATCTGATACGGACCAATAAATTTCAGAGTCAACTTCTTTGACTTCAATGCACGACCCACACCGGTCATGGGAGTAACTCTTAGGAATACATGATCTCCCTCTTGAAACTAAAGGTCTTTCCTACGCTTATCATGATAACTCTTTTGTCGACTTTGCGACGCTTTCATCTTCTCTTGGATTATCTTAACCTTTTCAGTAGTCTGTTGAACAATCTCTGGTCCTAAAACCACATTCTCACCTGATTCAAACCAACACAACGGAGTCCTGCACCTACGACCATACAAAGCCTCAAAAGGTGCCATTCCAATACTAGAATGATAACTATTATTGTACGTGAGCTCTATCAGTGGAAGATGACTATCCCAAGTTCCTCCTTGCTCAAGTACACAAACTCTCAACAAGTCTTCTAACGGCTGAATCGTTCTTTCTGACTGACCATCTGTTTGCGGATGATACGCCGAACTCAACCTCAACTTAGAACCCAAAGCCTCTTGTAAACTTTTCCAAATTCTAGAAGTAAACCTTGGATCTCTATCTGATACAATGCTCGAAGGAACACCATGCAGCTTCACTATATCTCGAATATAAATCTCTGCCAACTGAGCTACAGGAAAAGTGATGTTAATCGGAATAAAATGAGCCGACTTCGTCAATCTATCAACAATCACCCAAATAGCGTCATTCCCTTTAGGAGTATTCGGAAAACTCGTCACAAAATCCATAGATATACTATCCCATTTCCACTCTGGCACGTCTAAAGGTGTCATCAATCCAGCAGTTTTCTGATGCTCTACTTTCGACTTCTGATAAATCAAACAAGAATACACAAACTACGCCACGTCGCGTTTCAATCTAGACCACTGAAACAACTTCTTCAAATCGTGATACATCTTCGTAGCTCCCGGTGAATACTCAAGCTACTTCTATGACTCTCTTCAAGGATCATCTTCTTCATCTCGTCATTGTCTGGAATGCAAATCCTACCTCGGAATCTCAACACTCCTTGATCATCGACCTTAAAGTCACTATCTTCAGTCTGATTACTAGCAACCAACAAGTCCACAAACTTAACATCCGCTTTCTGCGCTTCTTTAATACTTTTCAAGAAATCATTATCAATCTTCAGCATTCCTAGCTTCACACTCTGAGGTGACCATTCGCAAACTAAACTCAAATCTCTAAACTGTTCCAGCAACTCAAACTCTTTAGCCATCAAAGCAGACATATGCAAAGTCTTCCTACTTAAGGCATCTGCTACAACATTTGCTTTACACGGATGATAATTCAAACCAAAGTCATAATCTTTCAATAGTTCAAGCCACCTTCGCTGTCTCATATTCAATTCCTTCTGATCAAACAAATACTTCAAGCTCTTGTGATCACTGAACACTTTAAATCTCGAACCATACAAGTAATGTCTCCAAATCTTAAGCACAAATACAACTGCAGCTAATTCAAGATCATGAGTAGGATAATTTCGTTCATGAATTCTCAACTGTCTCGATGCATAAGCAACCACTTTACCATCTTGCATAAGCACACCACCTAATCCGAATTTGGACGCATCATAATACACAACAAAAGGTTCATCAGGCTTCGGCAAAATCAAGACTGGTGCCGTCGTCAAACGCTTCTTCAATTCACTAAAACTGTTCTCACAATGAACATCCCACACAAAGGCTTTACCTTTACAAGTCAACTGCGTTAACGGAAGTGCCAACTTAGAAAATCCTTCTATAAATCTTCGGTAATACCCATCCAAACCCAAAAAGCTTCTAATCCCTGTAACTGACTTAGGAGTCTCCCATTGTGATACCGCGTCAACTTTAGACGGATCAACTGCAATACCATTACCAGAAATAACATGGCCAAGAAAACTCATCTCTTTCAACCAGAATTCACACTTTGACAATTTAGCATACAACTTATTCTCTTTCAACACTTGCAAAACAATCTTCAAATGCTCAACATGTTCTTCTTCGGATTTGGAATAAATCAATATATCGTCAATGAATACCACCACAAAACGATCCAAAAATGCATGAAAAATGCGGTTTATATACTCCATAAACACACCAGGTGCATTAGTAACACCGAAAGGCATCACTTTATACTCATAATGCCCATAACGCGTTCTAACCGCTGTCTTCTGCATATCCTCATCTTTCACCTTAACCTGGTGATAACCCGATCTCAAGTCAATCTTGCTAAACACATGTGCATCCACTAACTGATCCATCAAGTCGTCAATTCTTGGAAGTGGATACCTATTCTTTATAGTTACTTTATTCAACTGTCGATAATCAATGCATAACCTCATACTACCATCTTTCTTCTTTACTAGCAACACCGGCGCTCCCCAAGGTGAAACACTTGGTCTAACAAACTTCTTATCAAGCAAATCCTCCAACTGTTTCTTCAGCTCAGCCAACTCAGAAGCTGACATACGATAAGGTGTCATAGACACAGGCTTCGTTCCAGGAACAAGATCAATCGAAAATTCAACTTCTCTTTCTGGAGGCACATCAAGAATTTCATCAGGAAAAACTTCTAGAAAATCGCATACCACTTGTAGCTTATCAATCACTGCTTGATTCTCAATAGATAAAGACGCCATCAAAGAAAACATCAAAATCCCATCACGTTCCAACTGCTTCAGCTGCTTCGTAGACAAGAATTCTGCTCCACTTTCCTCTTCAGCAGAAGAGAAATACACCGACTTACTAAAACAATTGATATAGACATGATTGTATTCTAACCAATTCATCCCCAATATTACATCCATTCCGATCAACGGTTAACAAACTAAATCAATCTCAAAATCCCGACCAAACATAGAAACAGGACATCTCAAACACACAAGAGAAGTAGTTACCGAACCCTTAGCTGGAGTTTCGACAACAATCTCCCCATTCATATCAGACATAGCAAGGTTCAACTTAGCAGCACAATCAATAGCAATAAAGCAACGCGTAGCACCAATATAAATAATAGCAACTAAAGGTGTATTATCAAAATAACAAGTACCTCTGATCAAACGATCCTCATTCTCTGTCTGAGTACCAGTCAAAGCAAAAACCCTCCCAGTAGCCTGAGCCTTCTTAGGCTTCTTGCATTGGGAACCAATATGACCTTCCTCATTGCAATTAAAGCACACAACGTCATCATGTTTGCACTCTGCAGTAGCATGCCCTTTCTTACCGCAACGAAAACACCGTTTCACATCTCCAGGACAAGCAATACTCTTGTGGCCTTTCTCACCACAAGTATAGCAGACAATCTTAACAGGAGCATCTTTCTTTCTAGGTCTCCTCTCTTCATTAACTCTTTGTTTACCCTTATCAGCAGGGGCACTGTTAAGCATACCAGATACAGGTGCGTATCCGATACCAATACTTCTCCATGTTTAAAGTACCCATGCTTCATGCTTCAGAGCTCTTGCTTCTTTCTTAAACACTGAACCACAATTAACGTTTATTCTAGACATATTATTAACTTTGTCATGCAATAATATTCCAAGAAATACATTTTTTCCGTGAAAGAAACTAACTAAATTCTGTTTGAGGATTTCCAAACTAGTGTAGATTAAAAATTATTGAGCACTAGACTTGTATAGTTCCATTATCATAAACAAAACACAACATACTAATTGAATTCAAAACCCCAAAATCGCAGCACTACAGTGCTTCAGTAAAATTTTGTCCGAGGATTCATAGTGATATCATAATTGGATCATAGTTAGGGGTGGGAATATGCCAGACCGCTTGTCAAGGGCCTATGGCTCGGCCTACTAAAAGTCCGGCTCGGCTTAACTCGTTTAATAAATGGGTCAAGTTTGAGCTTTTCAAAAAGCCTATTAATTTAAATAAGTCAGATTTAGGCTTATAAAAAAAAGTCTATCAAACCTATCAGGCCGGACCGTACATGAGTATATTACATTTTTCCACATTTATTTATTATTTATATTTATATATATAAAAAAGAATTACCGATCTTTCAAATTCTCATACCACAATTATTATTGCAGTTTTTTTTTATTTTTTTTGTATTTGGGATACAACACAACTCTTGGTATTTCCCTCATATATCAGATGAACGTCAAGGCAAGAGTTACTCACACCAATTATCAACCACCAAAAATTAAAAGATAACACACGGTACACACAACCCAAAACAATCCAGTTCTAATTCCAATTACTAACGAGTTACGATTACAAATATGGGATGGAAAAAAAAATTGATAAACAAACTCTGTTTGAAATTTTAACACAAACTAGGCCTTTAGACAGGCTAATAGGTCAGACCAAGCATTTAAAAAGGCTAGACTAGGCTTAAAATAAAGCCTTTGACAGGTAAAAGGCCAAGACTTAGGCCTTAGTTTTTTCAATTAGGCCTAGCCTATTTAATCAAAGCCCGGCTCGGCCCGGCTCATTCCCACCCCTAATCATAGTGGAAGAGAAAACAAAACTGCAGTAGGGTAGCTTATCTACAAAAAAAACTGACGTTAGTGGAGCAATTAAGGGAGGTCGATGTTTTTCTCCAAACTAAAGGGGTTGTGAGTGTCTTTTAATAAAATCTTACGAGAGATGAGTGCAATTTACTCTTATTATTATTTTATAGCAAGGGGTGCAAATAGAAATTATCCTGAACACCAGGGTGTGGATAGAAGGTCTGCTGAGTAAAAACAATATCTCCATATACTGAGCTGGAAATGGCCCAATGAAGGAGTTGCCCCAATTTAAATAACAGACTGTAGCAGAAAGCAGGAGGTGCAGAAAGTATTCCGGTTCTTGTCTACTTTTTCTATTGATTCAAGTTCTAAAAGCAAAAGTTATTCACTCCCTCGTCCATAACTAAAATCTTAGTCTCTAAATACTCTTATTATACTACTATCATTTCATATTATTCCTAAATCAAATAAATACATATAAATTTTCACACCATAACAAATACACATGAGGAAAAAGAATCACAATATTACTAAGATGCTAAGATAATTATTTATAAAATAAATAATAAAATACGATGATAGTTAGAAACAATTAGAATGAAATATGTACACTTATTATTAATTCACACAAAGTCACAACAATAAGCAAGTTACATGTACAAATAACATCACCTAAAATAGTAATGAAAGATTTATACGACAAACATATATTATGATATATGGAAATTTATTATGGTAAATTTGGGGTGTTCCAAAGAACACTCATGATCAGCCTTAGAGGTGGAGGTTATAAGGTGAAAGGCATTCTTGGTAAATGCATTTGGAAGTGGATGTGGAGAAATCTTAGCTTGAGGTGGAGTCTTCCACTATTGGGATTAAGAGGAAACAAATGGTGGCACCAGAATGGTATAATTATGGAGTCCTTGTGTGTTATCCTATAGTTGAGAGAAAGAAATTGTTTGAGAGGCGGATATGCGCATTTCGGGGGTTGAAGAAAGTATGGAATAACTCGGGGGATTACCTAAATGCCAAGGGTAGTTGGAGACAAGTGAATATTCAAGAGTGAGAAAATGATCACTCAAAAAATTGAAGATGTTATGGCGTAGTAACTAAACATCCTAAGGTAATTGGTAACAAAGTGAGTCTTCAAGAATGCAGAACACGTTGTGAGGTTTGAAGAGCTAAGCATGAAATCTTGGGCGACTACATAGTGTAGTTGGAGGAAGGGATAAGGAGCAAGGCGATTGATGATTAAAATGACATCTAGATCAATTTAATGGCAATATGGAGAATTGTTTAATATGCCGTAATATTGCAATTTTGAGAAGTTGTTGTTATTTCTCATCTGTAGGTCGCATGGTTGTGACCATAAAAAGGCATTTCATCCATAGTTTTTGGTGTGCACAAAATGGAAGTTCTATGGTTACAAAAGAGGGAACTTTTAGTTTTAAAAGTTGAGTGCTTTTGGGGAAATTCTAGGGTTGGGAAACACTTTTGTACACCTTTAGGATAAAACATCAAGTCTCTTGATAACAGTAAGAGATTTGGGAAAATGTTAGAAATTAGTGTTTGTTATTGGAGAACTTATTGAATGTTAATTTCTTATAACCATTTTATCACTTTGTAACTTTTTAATATGAATTAGAGAGATCTCTCTACTCCAAATGTAAGTCAAATTTGTGCTGAGCTGAATGAATAAATTTTTCCGAGTTTTTCATTCTTGTAATTTATTTTATTATTTGCGTATGTATAATCACTCTAGTTTGGTTGCTGCTAATTTTGCTTCACATATCATAGTATTGGTGTGAGTTTTGATCCAAATTCTCAACAATTTTTTAGTTGTTGAAGAACTTATTACCAAATAATTAAAAACATTTTAAATAAGATGAAAGTAAAAAAAAATTGCTAAACTAGAGAGGACAAGAGAAGAGAAAGACATCCAGTGATCTTATACTAGTTCGTAACAACTTGTGCAACATATAGTAAGCCCCTTGTAGGGAGATTTTCCTCATTATATTTGAGAAAATAATCCAGTAAATAACAAGTGTTATTTGCTTTGCTTCTCCATAAACTTGTGAGAATTCATACTTTGCCTTTCTTCACCTTCTTCCACTAGAAACCTTTTAGTCTTCAGAACAATTAGTGGCAACTTCCTTGTTGAGGAACAAGTGTTTACCTATCTATCTGAAGCTTATTTAGTTTTAGGTTGTGTTTTGATGATGTTAGTTAGATGATCTTAGATGATGTTAGTTAATGTTTTATTTGATGATTGTTTGTTTTTGTATATTAGCTTAGAATTAGAATTATGTTAAAGCACCTAGCAAACCAAGTCTCATTGTGCCATGTGATTTCTAGTGTCTTGTGTGTTGTAGTGCATAAGTATTCTTTTATGTGTATGTCAAAAATCCTGTTTCTAGGTGTTTGAATCGATTCAGACTTTTCTTGAATCGATTCATGCGAATCTATTCAAATTCTGACATCATCAATTTTCCTTATTCCCTGCCTGAATCAACTCAAATTTTAGTGAATCGTATCATAAAACCTCTCCGACTTTGAGTGAATCGATTCATAAGAGTTTGAATCATATCAATCTTCACCTGCGGATATTTGACTCGATTCAAAAGGTGTCTGATGTGTATCAATCTTCTAGTTCATCTAGCTTGTCTTTTAGCTGTCTAAATCGATTCACACATTAAGTGAATCGATTCACTCTGTTGTTTTTGACCGAAATTTTGCACTTGCCACCTTTTTCTATATATACAAACTTCCTCATAAGACCCAAAGTATTGAATCATATGCAACTATTCTCTCTAGGTCTCAAAAACTCTTTGTTCATAAATTCTTCAAGATTAAACACTTTTTCTTATAATCACTTTGTACATTGAGTCACATTGATTTGCTAGGGTGCTTATAGGGATTGTAAGTTGGTTCTCTCAAGAAAATTGGTTGGGCTTGACCAAGGTTCTAAAGTGAAGTGAATAATTTCATTCCACCTCCAAAGGGCTTGTGGGTTCTTTCTAATTGTTCTTGGAATCGAAGGGGATTCGTTTATCGGACGTAGTATCGAAGGCTTGAGTGAAGAGTTCGAAAGGGAGAACGGGTGATCGAGAATTCGAAGATTCAAGAAGCACCAAATTCAAAGGTTATTTGAAGTTTGGGGGAGTGTTTGTATACGGGTTGAAAAATTAGGTTTAATTTCAAGGAACTCTTGTAAACATTTGTTACTTAGTGGATGACCTTGGTGAAGGAGTACTTTATCAAGAAAAGTAGACGTAGCTCTAGCGAGGACAAGAAAGAACGAACTACTATCGGTGTTATCTCTAATCCCTATCCTCTTTACTTATCATTATTGCATATGATAAATTGAATAATTGTTAGGATAATTGCTAGTGTTGATCTAAGTTGTTTTTCATCAAAAGTTAATTTAATTCGTTGAATTAGGTTTTAATAATTTTGCTTAGATCAATTGAATGCAAATTCTATTCAATTCTTCAATTTAATATGCGTTGTGTTTTCAATTGATAGCTTAGTATTGTTGTTCATATAGGTTTGGTATTAAAATTGTCTAAAGTTTTGTAAATTATTCAAGGCTCGTCAAACTTTTATTGAAAATAAGCAGTTTTGTATTGTGAATATCTCAATTCTACATTGAATCTTATTGCACATAGTCATCTTTTTACTTATTATTGTGATTGCTCAAGTCTGTTTCCAAATAGTCAATTTGATTGAAGTCGTTTTTATCAAATCTCCAAAAAAAAATTAAAAAAACTATTCACCCACTTTCTAGCTTATAATCTTATTGGTCATATAGACCAACACTATCAAATGTCAAGTATTCTTTGCTCAGCCTCTTAAGGGACTGTGACCGTAATTATTGTGACTCTTTTTGGGTTTCTTTAATCCTGAAAAATCAATTTGTTTAAGGAGGGATAACTACTTATTACACTTCTTTAACTGGAACATTTGTCTTTACTGTGCACTTGAAGATCTGGATTTATAGAAAAACTTTTAAGAATAATTTGTCATCTTACCTACTTTGTTATTATCAAAATCAAACTAGTGACTATTGTTCTTCAGACCAAGTTGATTCTTTCGAAGACCACCTCTTTTCTACTCAGTTAGTTTGGAATCAATATGCAGGAATGCTGAAGGACCCTTTGTGTTGCTTGAATGTTTTTGCTATCAATTTCTACAATGGGATGGGTCGAAAAAAATATTGCTAGTATGGAATTCAGTATTTTGGGATATTTGGAGTGCTTAAAGGACTAATCTCCAATGTACCATCGGTTGAAGAGGTACCATGTTTATTCTTTGTATGGTATACCAATCCGTTAAATTGTATTCTAAGGTAAATTTTATCTCCAAATCTATTATCCTTAAAAAAAAAAACCTCCAAATCTAGTAAGAATTTCTTAACCGAGAAACCAAATTTTGGGCTCATAATTTATTGATGAAATTTTTAGTGTTTTTACTATATATGCAAAATAGAAATAATTCAAAAAGATATGTTGATTTAACAATAGAAACTAAATATCGTTGGGCCTAAAACATTAACGAAATTTGATAATGTTGTAGCAACGATAATCATATTTAACCCTTTTACTTTTTGTTACCAATTGTATGCCATGAAATCCGTAATACAAAGGGATGGTAAAAAGGATCGGATCCGTCTGGTTGACCTATTTAACCCGCCATTTTTAGCGTGGTGAGTTGAAATTTTGAACTCAGTACAAGTAGGGTATTCGTTCCGCCTAATCTGCTGAAAAGCAAGGCGGTGACGGGGCGGGGTGGGTTGGTCCGTTGGGTTGATATGTTAAAAAGAAACTCTCTTTTTCACTCATTTTTATTTATAAGTCACAATCAATTTTCCAATTTTCACCTTCATATATTGGGTGAAAAATTCAATTAATTTTTTCACTTTTGGTTTATGATTTTAGCCTTATATTTAACAATTATTTAATTTATAACTCATGGAGTTTTTATTTTCAATGTCTTATTGATTTATTATAGAATTTTAGAAGATGTAATTTATATGTTTGAATAATTATTTTATATTTTTAATAGAGTCATTATTATATATTTAGATTTCTTTAAATTGACTTTAAATTATATAATTTTACATTGTTTATGTGAAGATTTTAATTAATAATTAAAAAAAATTGACGGGTCAACCTGCTGGTCTGCCATAAAACGGGACGGAGTGAGATTTTCAACCCTATTTCTTTTGTTGGCCCGCCCCTTTTTAGATGGATGATTGGTAGGGCGGGGCGGAACGGGACTGGTTTACCCTTTTTGCCATCCCTTGTAATACATGAATAATGGTCTGCAAGCATTAAATTTTACCACCCATCATCTTCGAAGAATAGCTCAATAATACGTATAAGTTAGAACACTCAAGTAATTTATCGTATGAGGTCTAGCTAGTGTACGTAAAAGTAGCCGCCCCTAGTTTTTTTATTAAGAGAAACTCCAACTTTTCTCTAAACTTCCTTTCTCCTCCGTTCATCGAGGATGGATGATTTTAGGTCATTTTTTGACCTAGGATCACCCCTCTACATCTTTTTTCCCTTTTCTTTCAATTTAAATAAGTGATTTTCACATATATTAAGTTTTTCTTTTTGTGTTTTTTGTGATTTCGTCGTCTAATTGCGGCGTTGTGTTGTTCGTCGTCTTGTGCGGCGTTTGATTTCGCGTCTTGTCGCGATGTTTGTTTAATTCCTATTGGAAGATCGACATCAATAAATTACATATTCAATCAATGATTTGGGCGTCAACGTTGCAGGAAGCATGGGTATTTCGGTGGTTTAGATTTTATCATATTATTTGTAGGCATTTTGCCGTTGTATGCTATTAACTTGGGTGTTGTGAGTTTGTTCACAAATTCATCCTTTACGTTTTTAGCGATGTTTGTATCTGATTGCGATGCACTCTATCAATTTGAATGAATGAATATCGTTTTATTTTTGTTAAAAATAAAAAATAAAAAATTCCAAAAATAAAAAAATTAATCTGACCACCCTGGAGTTTGAAGACTACAATATTAGTAGCGTCAAGTTATTTATTTATCTTTTGAATAGCAAAACTTATTGATAATGAAATATCTGCGCAAGACGAACAAACATCGACAGGACATAAACAACAAAATTAATCTGTCAAAGTTTTTATTTTTTAAAGAATAAAAGGTTTTATATATAAGAAGGGAATTAATAGAGTGTGTTCCAAGCCCTAATACAGGGAAAGGATAAATGCCTATAAAAGAATCAGGGAGATGAGAAGTGAAAAACAATACTTAAATAATAACATATACAAGCCCTCTGGTTCTTCGAAATATACATTTCATTTGATTTAACTGTCACAGTAATATTCTCTAGGTATATAGTGGAAAAAAATAAAGAAGCTAAACAAATGGGATCAATCAATTGTGCCTTGCATTATATGATTTATATCGTATCTCATAGTGTAGTGGATGTGGTAGAGTTTGACTCATAAAGAGATTTTGATGCTTTTAATGAGCATGCATATTGTAGAATATTAGCCAAATTTACAAAAAGAAAGTGAGAAAATGAGCAAGACAAACAAGGATGACATTCACTGTCATCTATCCCCGACAGTGCTTAGACATATTTTAAGGCCAATTATCTATATCTATCTTATATACCTAATTAGTGGCCTCACATGCATGATTTAATACTTGATCTTTTGCTCATTTGATGATTCCTACAATACCCTTGCAATACTCTAGTGATTGTGTGATATGTTATGTCTGCCATTTAATTATTTAACTATTTCAAATTGGGTATTTTTTATGAATGAAAACATCAATGGCCCTCTAAAAGTACTCTTCCTTAATCATAAACTAGACATGAACCCTACTCATATTGAGTTGTTTCTATTGGACATATATCTTACACCTGGAAATTTTGATGCAAACAAAACAATAATATATCCCTTTTGCCTTTTAGATACTTTCCAACCACTACATTGTAATTTTAAATTTTACATATAACTTTATATTTAAATATAGGGATCATATGGTACTATGAAAACCAAAATAAAATGTCACCATGATTGTTTCATACTTGATTATATGACAATCAAGAAATGATTGATTGGTCACAACTCCAAATAAACATTATTTGGACACATAAAGTTGTCATATTTAATTATTTTAAAAATAAGAAATATTAAAGAGTGTCCTTAAAACATCGATTAAGAGGATACACTTAGAAATATTGTATTGAGATTGAGAAATGATAAAAAGTGATATATTTCATTTTTTAAAAGGTAAAAAATTGTTGAATTCAATGCAAATTTACTATTTTTAGTTTTCTTAACAGGACACCGGTTAAGATAACCCTTTTAAAATAAATATCATTTAGTTTATCTTCTTCTTCAACCTTTTAATTTTGTGTGTGCTCAAATAGTGTGTTTAAGTCTTATGATCATACAAGACTTTCTTAGTGATAATCTAGTCACTGATTATACCAATTACTTTAACCAGATCTTCTTTATTTTTTCTTGGCTTATATCATGCAGATTAAGGTAGCTAATTTTTTATTAAATAAATAAAGTACATGAAATGGATATTCTAACCTAGTACATTCAAGCAGATAGAACAATATAAATTAAACAATTCAGACTTATGAACCAAAGTAGCTAATTTTTTTACACTCATATCAAGATGATAAATCAGCCTATTCTACAAAAAGATTCGTGTGTTCAGCAACAAAAAAAAAAAAAAGATTCGTGCATATTCTTTGTTCATCACAAACAATTAATAATAAACAACTGAATAGCCCATACATCACAAGAGTTGGGAAGTGCAGCTATGCAACTTCCAACTTAATAAAGATACATGTAACATGGTTTTTGCTTGCTTTATTTTTTCTTCCTTCATTAAAATAATGAAACATTTTCCTTGTGGTGTGAGCTATTCAACTAACTATACAAAAGGGAGGTGGTCACCTCCACAACCATATTAATTATGCAACTGAAACTTTAGTAAATTGCAATTCTCTTTTTTTTTTTTTTTTTTTTTTTTTTATAGATTCTTCGCATTGGAGTTAATCTTATTCAAGATATTGTCTCAAAATATGAACATCTCTTTCAACGGGATATAAACCATGGTCTGCTGTCAAAAGCGTAGTCCCTTTCTTTAGACTCAATCTCGTTGCTATTCAATTGCAAATTTAAACACACATGTGCGCGTACATACACATGTATATGAATGGAATTTTTTTTTAAGACACATCCTCGGTATGATTGATTACAACTGGGCACTAAGGAATTATAATAATTAAAATAGTACATGATTGGGTCAAAGATAATATATTTTCATCACATAAGCACTAAACTGTTTTCTTGCCTTTGAAGAAAGACAACATTAAGAATACGTGGTTGGCATCAATTTGAATTCATCAGCATAATCTACAATTTCTCATCTATTGGAATAATAATATCATACATTATTAATGATCTACAAACAAGATTATCGTTGGAATGTCATATCTAGAATTTCGGGGCGTTATAATATGGTCCTCCAATCCCTTCAAAAAATAAGTCCTCCAACACAAGTCTAAAAATCAACCCTTACCAAATTTAGTAGAGGAATTAAAAAATATTGATAGACACCCAAAATCCATCTACACCTTGATAGAGATGGAGATAGACAAAGTGGTGTAATAGATATGATATTTTGCTAATGTGATAGAAAAAGATAAATAGAGAAAAAATAACGTGTTTAATGAGTATGGGAAGTTTATGAGTGTTTACATATAAGAGTTTCTATAAAATAAAAAAAAGGAATTGTATAAAATTTACTAAAATTGCTAAGAATATATCTTTAGATTCTTCTTTAGAGATCTATATTGATGCAATTGAAGTGGGAGATGAAAAAGGGAGATAATACATAATACACACAAAAAGATGATTCATAATTGTCTTGCAATAGCAAAGTAAATAAGTAATCCCATCATTTCATAGGACAATTCTTTTTTCTTTTTTTTTACATAAGAAAAGAATTATATTAAAGGGAGTATTCCAACACATTACAACAAACAAGTTTTATAAAACTCCCGTACAACTCATAGGATTACTATACCAATATTAAAATTGTACCCCGAGTTCCTTCGCTCGTAAAAATAGAGAGGATCTCAACCCTTACAAATGAACCAACTCGAAGAGCCGACCCAAAGAGCCGGTTTTTATTAGCGAATTTAAAGCATCATGATAAACTTTGTAACGTGGAAATACAACTCGACTCCTCAAACTCCATAATGACCAAAGTTAATGAACTGTGGAATAGCCTCAACATAACAATTCATTTGAATACACATTGCTTATAAAAACAATCGAATACCCATCCAAGCTAGAATACTATTCCAACGTTTAGATACATGTATAAATTAATTGTAATTGGATGTATCAATGGACCAAATTCGGATTAGTGATTAACTTAATTGTAGAAAAATCCATGGAGGTGTAATGTTAAAATTGGGGCAACATTATATACTTATTTCTTGCTAATATACTTTTTTCTTCTTTTCTTAAGAAAATATAAGCAGAGCCTGATATATTGTTAGTTGGATTATACCCCACTCAGAAAAAAAATTGTAAAAAAATTGGAAACCTTATTAGTTAATTAAGAACAATACAATTACCAATAAAGTAAGGTTTTTATTCCCAGATCAAATATATATACTTAAGCAGTAACAAACAAATCAAACACATCTGATTAATAAATTAATATTACACTGAAAATGAAAAGAAAGAAAACTAAAAGAATTGAAGGGGAAAGAAGAAAAGAAATCCTGGATCTATATACGACATACCAAAACAGAAATCCTGAAGTTTGAAAACTTTTTACAAGAATAAATCATATCCCTCACAAAATCAAATTGAAATGAAAATCAATCTGTTATACATACTCTCTGCACTCTAATTTTTTTTATTGTTTTTTGTAACTTTCGACCTTTCTTGCAAGTGGAACGGTAAAGATTCCGTGCAATCTTGCACGGATCTAAGAAAAAATTGATGAAAATAAAGGTATGAAATTTCGTCATGTATCATTAGCAGAAGATTTTTCTTAACATAGATTGATAGAGGAATGATATCATCGACCATAATTAGGTGGAGAGTACTCACAAACAACTTCAGTTTGCACTTCTCTTCTATGAAAGTTCCTATGACAACCACAAGCAGCACATGTAAGAGCCCCACTTGTTCCTTCTGTTGTACTAGCCATGAACTCTCTGCAACCATCTACAGCATACCCTCCAATATTTGCTGCATGATTCTTTTGACACTCTCCATATCTAATATTTCTTGTAATTGAAGATGATGTTTTAGCCACATCTCTTTTCACCACAACTTGTCTCTTCTTCATCCTTTCAAAATCCCTATACTTGATGGTTCTAGGTAGGTATATATATACAAGTAGGTGTCTTATTGCTAGTGACTAACCCTAACCCTAGTGTGTGAATTTATGAATGACTTTTTTGGGTTAAGAAATAGGAAAAAATATAGAAAGATCATGATTCTTATGGTATATTGAGCAGCCTTATTTTACTAACTTTTTATATTGCTCATATATTTCAACCAAGAAGTGACGACATACATTAATGGGACACCCTGGTCCCAAAGTATAAAATTAAATAAAGTTCTTTAATTATGTGTGGTACTATTATTCAATAAAAATATGACACGTATTAGTTTTTACATCATAACTACGAAAACGGTGTGAAAGAGGATTGACCATAAAAGATCACATGTTATATTTTATTTATTTATATTAGAGTACATCTTTAACAAAATCTTGATATGAAGAATTTCAATTAATATTTAATATTTTTTTATCTAAAATATTTTTTTCCCCTCAGCCTATGAAGGAACAACAAGTCGCCCAGAGGAAATTGGTTATGATGCTAAAGAAAGGTAGAAGGATCATCATAAAGGAAAGTGTTCAAATGTCTACTGTAATGTGGTGCCCTCTAATTGAGAATCGGACAAAGCAGAAAATAGGAACCAAATGAATGGCGGAATATATATACTTGTCCTTATACAACACATACCTCCCTAATATTGTCTTAAGATTTTTCTTTGTGAATTGATTGCTCACCCATTCCAAAAAGGACGTCTTAAAAAGAAGACAATGATATCGATTAGAGTTTAAAATATGAACATACATGTATACGCAAGGCAGGTCTCACTATGTTTAAATTTCAAGATTTGGGAGAACTTCTTTTACTGGCTGTACCTCCTTCATGTGGCTATCTTGAATCTTCATTCTAGCTTAGCAACTCTTCAACAAAACGGAATTGTTGAAAGAAAAAGTAGAATTTTACAAAAAATGACAAGAACTATGATAAACTAGACCGCCCATCCGTTCTGCCGCACATGTCATATACATTTAAGCAAATAAATAAAATGATATATTATATATTACTTCAATGTACAAAAATATCCATATGATATTAACTGCGATTATCATATCATTTACCCCTATAAGTGATTATCAAATGTTAAAAATGAATTATTTTTGGGCTGAGACCATTAATACATCTTTTTACATTTTGAATTGTGTATATCAATAAGAAAGGATCTAAATAAAACCTCATATAAACTCTTGAAAAATATAAAGTGAAGCATATCTTACTTTCACATATTTAGTTGGTATTGCTACATTGGGATCAACAAAGAAAAACCGGGTATATTTGATCCTAAATCAATAATACTCTTTTTGGAATACTATACCACCTCTGATGTGTATTGAGTGTACAATTTAAAAACCCATACAATTGAAATCAACATGCATGTTATTTTTTTATGAATACGAGGAACCTTTAGAATCAAGAAATGATAATGATGTTGAAGTTACAACACATCAGAAAGTTGATAGTCAAAATGTTGTAAGCTAATTAATCGATAAGAATGATGATCAGAATGATCAAGCCTCATCTTTACAAGTCCTCTAAGAATCTGGAGAATGGTTGGTGCTCATCCTAAAGATTAAATCGTTGGTAGCACAATAGATGATGTATGAACCAGAATGTCTTTTCCAGGTAATAACATGACAATGGTTTCACAAAT
This sequence comes from Medicago lupulina, assembly GCA_958299785.1. Classification (NCBI taxonomy): domain Eukaryota; kingdom Viridiplantae; phylum Streptophyta; class Magnoliopsida; order Fabales; family Fabaceae; genus Medicago; species Medicago lupulina. Next base: position 55,874,566 of record OY283144.1, on the reverse strand, counting down.
AGATAATAGCATAAAAGTGTTTATCTATTTGTTTATTTAAGTCAAAAGTGTTTTCTTAATGGTTTCTTGAATGTGGAAGTTTATTTAAGTCAACCTCCTGGTTTCATAAATTAGTAGAAACCTAATGATGTTTTTAAACTCACTAAAGTACTCTATGATCTTAAACAAGCTCGTAGAGCTTGTATGAAAGACTAAGTACATTCCTAATTCAAAATTGATATTCTAGAGGGAAAAATTGACACCATAGTTTTTAGAAAAATGCATAAAACTGATTTACTTAAACATCAGGTTTATGTGGAGGATATCTTTTTTATTCTCAACAAAGAAAAAAATGTGTGATGATTTTTCAAATCTCATTCAAAATGAATTTGAGATGAGCATGATGGAAGAACTTGGCTTTTTCCTAGGCCTACAAATCAAACAACATCACAATAGAATTTTTATAAATAAAAAACAATATGTCAAAGGTATTCTTAAAAAATATAAAATGAATGAGGAAAAAATCATGGTCACCCCATGCATCTATCATCAAGTAGAGATAGAGATGAAATTGGAAAATCAATTTCAAAAAAAGAATACAAAGGCATGATAAGATCTTTACTATATTTAACTACCAGTAGACTTGGCATAATGTTTGCAGTAGGTTTATGTGTTAGATTTCAAACAAGTGTTAGAGAATCTCATCAAACTGGTTTACTACCTCCGTCCCTAATTATAGGGCCCTTTTTAGAAAAACACAGAATTAAGAAAATTGATTGTTGAAGTAATTTTGTTGACAATTGTTATTGTTTTACATGTTTACCCTTAAGGAAAGAGAATTAGTTAATTTTTTCATAGAGTATTTACTATATATTGCAGAAAAATATACAACATAAATAAGGATATAGTGGTAAATAAATAATTAATGTACATTGAAATTTGAAAGAGGTCTTATAAAAAGAGACAAAGAAAAAACACAAAAGGCTCTTATAATTAGGGACGGAGGTAGTAATATTTTTTGTTAGATATCTAGTAGGTACTACTGATTTTGGTCTTTGGTAAAAAAAATGTTATAGTTTTTATCTTGCAGCTTATTGTGATATTGATTATGTTGTAGACAAAATTGAGATAACATGTACAAGTGGATCCTATCAGCTCTTATGACACACCTTAATTGGATGGTCATATAGAAAACAAAATACCATTGCACTCTCCATAAAAGAAGTTGGGTATGCATATGCAGAAAATTGTTTCTCTCAAGTTTTATGGATCAAAAATCAATTAGAGGACTACTCTTTAAGGTACTATAGTATTCCCATTATGTGTGACAACACTAGGGAAACAAACCTTTCAGAAAATCCAATTAAACACTCTAGATCTAAACATATTGAAATAAAACATCACTTTATCAGTGGTCATGTTCAGAAAAAGGATATTGAATTAAACTTTGCAGATACTACAAATCAAGTAGCTACTATTTTTGAAACTGTCATTCTCTCTCTAAAACATTTTCGCTCTCCCTTCTCTCTAAACTAGCACCGCCGTACTCCTCTCTTCCTCACCCATAATCCAAATCCGCCGCCGCCATCATGTAGATTATATCAATGGTGGTGCGACGAGGTCTCTGTCCTCTGCACCACCGTCCCTTTCCGACATGTGGTTGCTCTTCTCTACTTCGGTGGCGGGTGGTTTGCGGATCTGTTTTTCCAGACCTTTTCCATGTGCACCAGTGGTGAAGAAGTGTGTTGTAGTGTCGTAAAGTTTCGTGGTTGTGTTGTTTTGAGTTTTTGTGGTGATTTTTATGGGTGTTGGTGGATCTCGTGGCGGTATTGGTGATGGTCTGTGGCAATAGTTTTGGATCCGGATCTGGATCCGAATCTTCTTGCTTTTGGCCGAAACTGGTTTTGGTGGTTCTCAATTACATCCCAGCAGGGACTTGTTTATTCGAAGTGAGAAAAAGGATGCTATCACGTCTGCTACTTGTTGGACTGCTAAGGTGGCATCATTTGTAGGATTGGGATTTACCATGGGTCAAATTCCATTACACTTGCTTCATGGAGTTACGTATGTTTTGTGATGTGCTTGGATTTGGTGACTTACTTGCATCATCATGGCCATTGGCGTCGTTTCGATCTGCAGTTTTGCTATCGTGTTGCGGGTTCTTGTGGCTTTTTGGCTTGGTGGTTATATACTCCGGCAAAGGACGCCTTATCCTTGACATTGGCGGTCACACGTTCCGCTTCAGACCGGCATCGCTGCCCGTGTTTTGTTGTCGGGTTTCGTCTTCCTCTAGATATGTGCTTGTGTTACTGCATGTTTTCATGGTGAGGCGTTTTGGCGGCGGTGTTCTGTCTCCATCGTTAGTTTGTGGGTATTCACTGCGGATGCTTATTCAGAATGCTATGGTGATATTGCTGCTTTCCTTGGAGACTTCCAGTCTTGCTGTCTTGCTCTTGTTCTCGCTGGTCGTGATGCGGTGGTGGTGATGGTGATGGTGATGTAGTGCTGGTGGTGATACGCGGTGGTGGTGGTGGTGGTGTTGTTTGGTTGTGGAGGTATGATTAAGTTGTTGTGGGTGATTTCTGTTGGAGGTTGTAGCTGTTAATCGGGTCTATTCTTGTTGTCGCTAGCTATTGTTTGAGTTTGGGTTGTTAAGGTGTTTAGGGTGTTTTGAGGGTGCGAGTCCTTTGAGCTTAGCATTTGTTCCTTTTTGATTGATGTTTGCACCTCCACAAGTCTTGTCATCTGTCTCACTCATTGTGTGCTGGATTCTGGTGCGCCAGTTACTTTTGATTCGAGATCGGGAGTTGGCGTCTAACTGCAACTGTGTTTGGCTGGCAACGGTGTTTCTCGGGTGGGCCGAGGGTATGGGGTGCCCTTCTGATTTGATCCTCTAGTCTGGTGGGTCGATCACTTTTGATTCGAGATCGGGAGTCAGTTCTTTGGTTCATGTGCTGGTTTTGGGCTTTTTTGGTATTCTTTTAGTGGATCAGAGGTTTAGAGGTAGTGGAGACTGATTGAACTTTAGAATAATGGCTCAGCTTTGGTGATGAGGATATGGTGTTTCATTTAGAGGGATGTTATTTCAGGAGGAGTGATGGCAATGCTGGTTATGGATACCGTTTTTCAGTGGTCGTTTCATGAAGGAGTTAGTTTTAGGCAGTGATGTTTACTTTGGTGGGTGTTGTCCCAAGGGGTGTTGAAGGTAGGGTTTAACTAGGTGTTGTGTTTAGGGGTGTCTTTTGTGGTGTTTATTTTTAGGTGTTCTGCCTATATACGACGTCTTTTATTTGTATTCTCTGAATTAGTGGTCGCTGTTCGACTTGAGCAGTGATCGGGATTTTAATAAAATTTGTTGTTTAAAAAAAAAAAAAGTAGCTGCTATTTTTACAAAACCATTAGTTGAGGATAAGTTTAATTTTATTAAAGAAAAATTATGCATTATGAAAAATCTCAATAAAGATTGATTATTGAGTTACTATTAAATTTCTCTCTAAAAAGAAATTAATGACCTAATGTCATACCCCAAATTTTGACCAAGGTTCTCCATTTATTTATTGTTTTATGTGCATTTCAAAACTCATTTGTATTCGCCTTTAATTCCTCTGCTATTCGTTTTTTAATTCTCATTTTAATTGCATTTTAACGCTCGTCGCGTTGGTATTTTAACTTTCAATTTTATTTGCATTTTTAATTGTTTTTTAACGCTTGTCGCATCGGTATTTTAATTTTCAATTTTATTTGCATTTTTTAATCGTATTTTAACGCTTGTTGCGTGGTTATTTTAATTTTCAATTTTATTTGCATTTTTAATCGTTTTGTAATGCTTGTCGCATCGGTATTTTAATTTTCAATTTTATTTGCATTTTTAATCATATTTTAATTCTCGATTTTATTTGCATTTTTGATTGTATTTTAACGTTTGTCGCGCTGGTATTTTAATTCTCAATTTTATTTGAATTTTAAAAAAAACATGTTGCCCTCGTGTTTTATTTCTCGTTTTGTTCGCTTTCGAAAGTTTGCATTTGTATTTTAGAAGCCGAGTGTTTTGTCGTCTCAGACGAAATTTCAATAGAGTGGTATTTTAAAATACCTCGTTTTAGTTACCGAAAGAGACAATTTCAGTTGTTTTATTATTTTATCTTTATTTTCTTTATTAGTTTTTAACTTGTAAATTACTTGTAAGTTTCTTAGTTATCTTTGGTTTACTATATTTTTTTTTTTATCTTTTTATTGTTTATTTCTTTATTTTTATTACTTATTTTTGTGTTTAATTGTTAGTTAATTATTAATTCTGTTTTTAAGTGTCCAAGAGTCTTGGGTCCCATTTTAGTCCACATGTCAAGTATTCATTGGTCCTTAGTTCCCTCTTTTCCAAGTTTCATTCAGCCAGTTGAAAATGACATTTTAGTCCAGAATAAGGGACACATCACTACCTGCAAACCCTAGCTTTAACAGTATATATATAGACTGTCATTTATGACACTGGCAGAGAATAATCAGTCGCCAATAATATCTGTAGCCGCAGCTTTTATCAATTGTGAGCCATCAGATCTGGATTGTTCCAAGATCTGATGGCTACTATGTGTTTTCCATTAAATCCAGTGTGTGTTGTTCCTTTGTTACTACTGTGTGTCTGAATTTTCTTGGTCCTTTGATCCGGATCTAATGGCTAGGTCAAAGTTACTATAAGCCCATTGGATTTTGACCATAGGCCCAATAATTTTCAGATTTACTATGTTTTTACTAAACACACCACTGTTTTTAATTTCTACACCTATTTTCATGCAAAAATTATTTTCTCTTTATTTTCAAAATGTGTTGCTTTGTTTTAATCATTTGTTTACTGATTTTTATTATTTGCATCTTATATTTGCATTTTATTACTCTTCATCATCTCATGCATGTTTCAATTTACTTTAATTGTCATCATCTTAGTGTGTATTTAGGACTTAATGTAATTTAACTTTCCGCATTTTATTTCTCGTCATTTAGTTTTATGCAAGACTTTAGAATGTATTTAGGAACCTATGTAAATACACAAATGATGAGAATATGCACCGACACATACACCGACTCTATCACACACTTGTTTACCATTTTATGCCACAACCGCAATCAAGGACGAAAAATGAATTAGGGACAAACTAGGATTAAAAACTTGACTAATATGAGTGCCTTAAAATTTAACAATTAGTAATTCTAGGTTGAGATTTTACTATGGGATCCAATATCCCCGACATTTATCTTTACGCTTTTCCGTTACGTTTTTACGTATAGTTTTTTACCGTTAGCGAAAAATCATTTTCCCAAAAAAATCAAATAATCAAAACTCTAAAAATATTTTTTAAGAAACCTTGAATTTTAACCCAAGAGATCTTTTTCCTTTATTTTCTTAATCAAACTTTTAATCAATTTTAATCTATATTTAGACATGCTTTCTTGTAAATAAAATCAACCAACTTCACTCCATTTTATTCTTCTATACCTTGAGGTCTCTCGTCCCTTCTAAAAACTTTTTTCTAAAACTTTAAAATCAACCTAACCCACTAAATAAATTTCTAGAGTGAACTACTTGATTTTGATCCCAATTTTTGGGTAAGTTGGCAAAAGACTTATGCCTATCCAAATCAATAAAAGAACAAAAAACATACTTCTTCTCCCTCCATTCTTTCACTTAGACTTTAGGCAATATTTTACCAATAAATAAGCAAGTAATTAGCACAAGATAATTTAGGCAAGAGGCTCCTTCGAAGTACCGAAGTCGTTTAGGGTGCTTAACACCTTCCCTATTCGAAACCAACCCCTGAACCTTGATCTCATAATGGTTTTTACTCACTTTTTTCCCTTCCCATGAATAAAAGTTGAGAGTTCAAAGATTGAAGGTTCAAAACCAATTAGTGGATTGATACCCGAAAATCACGAGCACACCTAAGACAATGTTTTTTTTAACATTTTGATAGACTTCAGAAAGTTCATCGTAGTTTAGAACGTTCATCATGTTCATAATATTATGGGTTAAATATGTTTTTGGTCCCTACATTTAGTGCGATTTTGAGAATAGTCTCTACATTTCAATAAATGTTTATAAAATCCCTACATTTTTCCTCCATTAGTGCAATTGGTCCCTGCCAGTGCCATGTTGATGAAACACAAGCCATCATAACAAGTTCAACCCCATGCCACCAAATCTCCACCACAACACCTTCCACACCCGCAACAGCAAGCGCTTTCAACGACAACATCATCGCTTTCGGCCTCGAAATCTTCCACTCTAAACCAACATATTTCACCGGAACCGTGACAAACACCGGCAATCTGTGTCTACGACACTGCGAAGAAAGATCGTGATGAAGCTCATATGGAAGTTCTCCGCCGTTTTCTGGCAAGATTGAACTTCCAGCATCGGCATCACGTTAGAAATTTGACACAAGGAATTAACTCACATCAGCGGTTACTCCTGGTTATCTGCACGTTACCCACGTAGAGGCAACATTCACACAGAAGGGGTGAGATTTCACATTCAATAATAATAAGCAACAATTCATATAAAGAATTAATCAAACTAAAACAACAACAATTCATCATCAACAATACTTCACATAATTCCAACAACAATCATAATTCAACTTCATTCAAAAATGCATCAACAGCAACTCGACAATGCAACAACAACAACTCAACAATGTAACAACGACTACTCAACAAATGCAGCATGATTATGCATATGGTACCAACAGAGCTACAACTCCCTTCGCTAAAGTCATAATTGGACTTGTCAGGCTACATCCCCATTCGCTAAAGTCATATTCGACTTGTCAGGCTACAACCCCCTTCGCTAAAGTCATATTGGACTTGTCAGGCTACAACCCCCATCGCTTGACAATACTTATGCAATGACACGACTTAAATACAACGACATCAACATCATAAATTCATATTAAATCAACCACAAATGATTTGCACATCAACTCAAAGCCACGACAAAGATAAATAAGTTATCAACAATTTTCATGTTTACGACGAAATCCAACTCAAAACAAAAACGAGTGAAAAAGACACCAGAACGCGAAACGGCCAATCTACCACTAAACAGTTCGCTAGGCGAGTTCAACTACTCGCTGTGGTGAGCGACGACGTCTACTCGCTAGGCGGGGAAAACATTCGCTGTGGCGAGTTGGGATCTACTCGCCGGGCAACCAAAAACACTTGTTATGGCGAGTTGAGAACTACTCGCCAGGCGAGCGAGGACTTCTACTCGCTAGGCGAGGTTGAGCACTCTCCGTGGCGAGTGACGACAGACAGGTCTGCAAACAGACCTCTGTTCTCATTCCAAAACCCTAATTTTGACAACCCCAAACCCAAAAAATTGACAGGAAACATTACCTACTGTTATTCTACAACCTAGACATCACTTCCTTCGATATTTATGGGATTACCTACACTTTCAACAAATTTTATTGAATTTGGACCTAATTCCTATAACCTCAAAACTCAACAACAACAACAACAACAACAACATGATTAAACCCTTTTTAGAATCATATGCTTAAGATTATAGAAGGTTAGTCCCACCCTTACCTTAGTTTTGTTGAATTCTGAAATCTACAAGCTTCTCTTCTCTGACTTCTCACTTTTCTCTTTTTCTCCCAAAAACTGGTTTTCACGTATACTGACTTTCTATTCTCTACCTCTTATATTCTTAACCTAAATAAATTTCCCTTATTCCAAAACTGCCCTTATGCCTCATTAATCTAATTTAATTATATTCCTTCACTAATAATGTCATAATAAACCACTAATAAATAGTCACACCTAATACAAAAGTCACAAATCACAATTATTCAAATAAAATATACAAAAAGACACTAAACTCGATAAAATTAATAAATAATAAAATAGGGCGTTACAACTGTAACGCCCATTTTGATTATTTAATTATTTGATTTATTTGAGAAATTGCTATATATTTTTATATATATTATGCGATGTTAAGTGAAGATTTATTATGATTTTATGCGACGTGGTGACTTATTTTATTGTTAAATAAAATAAGATTTGAAAATAAAATAAAATATTTAGTTGAGGATTAGTTTTGGATTTTAGAGAGTTATGTGGGAGAAAGAGTAAATAAGATAAGATTTGTTGGCAGTATATAAAGGGAAAATTAGGTCAAGAGAGTCAGTACGCGTTGTCAGAGTTTTGGAAAAGAGAGAAAACGGTCGCGTGAAGGGAGAAGAGAAAGAGGGCTGCGATTTCTGCTTTTGATCAGGTAAGGGTGAGCCTAGCATTTGATTATATTATTCTGTAATTCATCTAATCAAGATTAAACAATCATAGGGCTGTTTTGAGAGAATTGAATTTAGGTTAAAAGTGAAGAAAAATCATGAATTAAGCCATAAAGCTGTAGAATAGATGTTTAGATTGAGTACAGAACGTAGATTAATCATAACATTGATGTTTCTGAGAGTTTAGACGATTTAGATGGTGAAAATTGGGACTTTTAGTGTGTTTTTCGCAGAACCCGTAAGCATCTGTTCATCGCTCGCCTGAGGCGAGCTATGCAACTCGCCGCGGCGAGTAGACCTAGTTTACTCGCGAGGCGAGCAACCCAGCTCGCCATAGCGAGCAGTACCCTAGAGCTCGCGAGGCGAGCATTCCAACTCGCCATAGCGAGCAGGACCTCAGTTACTCGCGAGGCGAGCTATCCCACTCGCCATAGCGAGTTAAGTCAGAACCCAGAACTGTGTACTGTTTGCGAACTGTTTCGCACAAAACCTCGAGAGATGACCCTTGGGTAGTTTCTGGGACTTTTAATAATGTTTAATAAGATCTGTAATGATGATACATGACGATTGAGACTGTTTTGATGATTTTTATGAAGCTTATGTGTGATAATATGAATTGAATAAGTGATGAATGCTTGAATTACACGCGATGTTTTCCATATTAATGTTATACTTTAGGAAGTACTTGCTGCCATGTTGCTGTCTATGTATGTATAGTTGCTGCATGTGTCAGTCCTTGATGATTAAGATGTTTTGCGACGTTTAAGATGTTAACTTGTTTAAGTTAAAAGTGTTGAGTCTCATGCATACGCATTCTATGATGGGGGCTTATGCCCTGGAGTTTTTACTCACCAGCGACGAGGGCTTATGCCCTGGAGCTTTGCTCACCAGCGACGAAGGCTCATGCCTTGGAGTATATTTATGCTCATAGCGACGAGGGCTTATGCCCTGGATTGGTACCACATGCATATAAGACGTAGGGTTGCATAGTCAAGTGATGGTGTCGAGTCGAGTCGTTTAAGATGTTTATTAAGATGTATATGATGATGCTAAATGATGTGTTGTTTATGTTGATGTTCTAAATGCTAGACGTTTATCGGTAATAAGTTGAATTATGTTGGTTGTTGAATTGTGATTATTTAATTACATGTTTAATATAATTATTTGTGAATCTCACCCCTTCTGCTGGAATTGCCGCCTCGTGGGCAAGTGCAGGTAACCAAGATTAGGTGCAGACGTGTGAGGATTTCAGCAGTCGAGTCTAGGTGCTCTGATACGTAACGGGATGGGGAAACCTTGCTTATATTTTCTCTGTTCCTTGCGTATTATGTTATGATATGATTATGTTATCTTTGAAGATTTTATTAAGACGTTGTTGAGGCCTGTGTGCCAAAGATTTTGAGATGCTTTTCTTTATGATTATTCCGCTGCGACGATGATTAATAATTTATGAAGATTTAATGTTATTTAAGCATTAACATGAGATGTTTTAAGATATGTGATGCCCTGTTTATGTGCTTACTCTGATGCATGCTATTCTTTTAAAGAAATTTTTATGTTGGGAAAACGGGGTGTTACAACAACTCTCCCCCACATAGAATATTTTCATCCTCGAAAATGTACCTCAGGCAAACAACTCTGGATATGACTCTAGCATCTTCCTTTCCAACTCCCACGTCAAACTTTCACCAGCTGCTCCTCCCCAAACAACTTTCACAAGAGGTATCTCCTTACCTCTCAGCTTCTTCACTTCACGACCTTCAATCCTCACTGGTAAGGTCTCGACCGTAAGGTTGTCTCTTACTTGCACATCATCTATTGGAATCACATGTGATGGATTCAGAACATACTTCCGAAGTTGTGACACATGAAACACATCGTGTAAATTCGAAAGATGCGGTGGCAAACCCACTTTATACGTAACCGTTCCAACCCTCTCCGAAATCTGATAAGGGCCAATGAACCTCAGAGTCAATTCTTTGATTTTAGCGCCCGTCCAACACCGGTCACGGGAGTGACTCTCAAAAACACATGGTCTCCTTCTTGGAACTCAAGATCCTTCCTACGCTTATCATGGTAACTCTTTTGTCTACTCTGTGACGCTTTCATCTTCTCTCTAATCAACTTGACCTTCTCAGTAGTCTGTTGGACAATCTCGGGTCCTAGCACCACACTCTTACTAGACTCATACCAACATAACAGAGTTCTGCATCTCCGACCATACAACGCTTCGAACGGTGCCATTCCAATGCTAGAATGGTAACCGTTATTGTAAGTGAACTCGATCAATGGAAGATGACTATCCCAAGTTCCCCCTTGCTCACGTACACAAACTCTCAACAAGTCCTCCAACGACTGAATTGTCCTCTTTGACTGTCCATCTATCTGCGGATGATACGCCGAACTCAACCTCAACTGAGAACCCAATGCCTCCTGCAAACTCTTCCAAAATCTAGAAGTAAATCTTGGATCCCTATCTGATACAATACTCGATGGAACACAATGTAGCTTCACAATGTCACGGATATAAATCTTCGCCAACTGAGATACAGGAAAACTGATGTTAATCGGAATGAAATGAGCCGACTTCGTCAGTCTATCCATAATTACCCAAATCGCATCATGTCCTCTTGGCGTATTCGGAAAACTCATCACAAAATCCATGGAAATACTATCTCACTTCCACTCTAGAACATCTACAGGTGTCAACAACCCAGCAGGTTTCTGATGTTTAACTTTTGATTTCTAGCAAATTAGACATGCATACACAAATTTCGCCACATCTCGCTTCAACCCAGACCACCAAAACAATTTCTTCAAATCATGATACATTTTTGTAGCTCCCGAATGAATGCTCAAGTTACTTCGGTGGCTTTCTTCCAGAATCATCTTTTTCATTTTCGCATCATCTGGAATGCAAATCCTATTCCGAAATCGCAACACTCCTTGATCATTAACTTTAAAGTCACTATCTTCAGTCTGATTACCTCCAACTATTAAGTCTACCAACTTCACATCTGCCTTCTGAACTTCGTTGATACTATTCAAAAATTCACTGTTGATCTTTAACATTCCCAATTTCACACTATGTGACAACATTTCACAAACCATGCTCAAGTCTCTGAACTACTCAAGCAATTCTAACTCTTTAACCATCATAGCCGACATATGTAACGTTTTCCTACTTAAAGCATCTGCAACAACATTAGCCTTGCCCGTATGGTAGTTCAACCCGAAATCATAATCCTTTAGCAATTCACGCCACCTTCGCTGCCTCATATTTAATTCCTTCTAGTCAAATAAATACTTCAGACTTTTATGATCACCGAACACTTCAAATCTAGAACCATACAGATAATGTCTCCAAATTTGAAGTACAAAAACTACTGTAGCTAACTCAAGATCATGGGTAGGGTAATTACGTTCATGAATCCTCAACTGCCTCGATGCTTAAGCCACCACTTTATTATCCTACATAAGCACACCACCTAAACCTAACCTAGACGCATCACAGTATACAACGAATGGTTCATCGGACTTCGGTAGTACTAAAATCGGAGCTGTCGTCAACCGTTGCTTTAGTTCATTGAAACTATTTTCACATTGAACATCCCATACAAAAGCTCTACCTTTACAAGTCAACTGAGTTAACGAAATTGCTATCTTGGAGAATCCTTCAATAAACCTTCGGTAATAACCTGCCAAACCCAAAAAGCTTCTAACTTCGATAACCGACTTCGGGGTATCCCATTGCGATACTACCTCAACCTTTGATGGATCTACAACAATACCACTACCAAAAATAATGTGACCAAGAAAACTCACTTCCTCTAGCCAGAATTCACATTTTGATCAAAACAATTCTCAAATGCTCGGCATGTTCCTCCACGGACTTGGAGTATATCAGAATATCATTTATAAACACAACAACGAAACGATCTAGATAAGTATGAAAAATACAATTCATATATTCCATAAACACTCCAGGCGCATTAGTAACACCGAAAGGCATCACGGTATATTCATAATGTTTGTAACGTGTCCTAAAGGTCATCTTCTGCATATCGTTATCTTTCACCTTGATCTGATGATAGCCCGATCTTAAATCAATTTTACTAAACACACGTGCACCCACTAACTGATCCATCAAATCGTCGATCCTCGAAAGTGCATACCTATTCTTAATTGTTACCTTAGTCAACTATCGGTAATCTATACATAACCTCATGCTACCATCTTTCTTCTTAACCAACAACATCGGCGCTCCCAAAGGCGACACACTTGGTCTTAAAAACTTTTTATCAAGCAAATCTTCTAACTCCTTTTTCAACTCTGCTAATTCGGAAGCTGACATATGGTAAGGTGCCATAGAAACAGGCTTCGTTCCCGGAACAAGATCAATGGAAAATTCTACTTCCCTCTCTGGCGGCACATCAGGTATTTCATCAGGGAAAACTTCTGGAAACTCGCATACCACTTGCAGCTTATCAATCACTGCTTGATTCTCAATAGACAGGAATGCCATCAAAGAAAACATGACGACAGTATTCAACCGTCACACGACACAATCGACTCAACTACTTGGCAGAACGGACCGACCTGCTCTGATACCAATTGTAACACCCCATTTTCCCAACATATAAATAATGTATAATAAATTAGAGTTCATCGCAAACAGGATGTCACATTTCGTTCTTCAAAAATATCCTCTATTTATTTAAACAACCTCCTTCGATAATTTAAAATAATGTTGCAGCAAAAAATATTCAACGTTTTTAAAAAGAAACTCGACACTAAGGCCTCAACATCAACAACGTAAGGAAATTCCAATTCAAAAGTTGTTTAACATCAACTTAAAAAGAAATATGTAACAAGGAAAACAAAACATATAAATATCCCCATCCCGTTACATATCAGAGCATGACTTCTATGACGACACGAGGAATCAACTGACATCAGCGGTTACTCCTAGTTATCTGCACGTTACCCACGTAGAGGCAACATACAAACAGAAGGGGTGAGATTTCACATTCAATAATAATAAGCAACAATTCATATAAAGAATTATTCAAACTAAAACAACAACAATTCATAATCAACAATACTTCACATAATTCCAACAACAACCATAATTCAACTTCATTCAAAAAGGCATCAACAAAAACTCGACAATGCAACAACAACAACTCAACAATGCAACAACGACTACTCAACAAATACAACATGATTATGCATGTGGTACCAACAGAGCTATAGCTCCCTTCGCTAAAGTCATAATTGGACTTGTCAGGCTACAACCCCCTTCACTAAAGTCATATTCGACTTGTCAGGCTATATCCCCCTTCGCTAAAGTCATATTCGACTTGGTAGGCTACAACCCCCTTCGCTTGACAATGCTTATGCAATGACACGACTTAAATGCAACGACATCAACATAATAAATTCATATTAAATCTACCACAAAAGATTTGAACATCAACTCAAAGCCATTGAAAAGATAAATCAGTTCTCAACAATTTACATGTTTACGATGAAATCCAACTCAAAACAGAAACGAGTGAAAAAGACACAACAACAAGAAATGACCAATCTGCCAATGAACAGTTCGCTAGGCGAGTTTAACTACTCGCTGTGGCGAGCGACGACGTCTACTCGCTAGGCGGGGAAAACATTCGCTGTGGCTAGTTAGGATCTACTCGCTGGGCGACCAAAAACCCTCGCTGTGCGAGTTGAGAACTACTCGCCAGGGGACCAAGAACACTCATTGGGCGAGCGACGACTTCTACTCGCTAGGCGAGGTTGAGCACTCGCCATGGCGAGCGATGACAAACAAGTCTGCGAACAGACCTCTGTTCTCACTCCAAAACCCTAATTTTGACAACCCCTAACCCAAAAAATTGATAGAAACATTACCTACTGTTATTCTACAACCTAAACATCACTTCCTTACATTAATTCATGGGATTACCTACACTTTCAACAAATTTTATTGAATTTAGACCTCATTCCTATAAGCTCAAAACTCAACAACAACAACAACAACAACAACAACATGATTAGACCCTTTTTAGAATCATATGCTTAAGATTATAGAAGGTTAGTCCCACCATTCCCTTAGTTTTGTTGAATTCTGAAATCTACAAGTTTCTCTTCTCTGACTTCTCACTTTTTTCTTTTTCTCCCAAAAACTGGCTTTCACGTATACTGACTTTCTATTCTCTACCTCTTATATTCTTAACCTAAATAAATTCTCCTTATTCCAAAACTGCCCTTATGCCTCATTAATCTAATTTAATTATATTCCTTCACTAATAATGTTATAATAAACCACTAATAAATACCCACACCTAATATAAAAGTCAGACATCACAATCATTCAAATAAAATATACAAAAAGACACTAAACTCGATAAAATAAATAAATAATAAAATAGGGCGTTACACTACCTCTCCAACAGAAACAACTCCAACAAAAGAAACCTTTGAACCATCAATAATACAGAACCTTCTAGATCATTATTCAGGTGAACTACCTGAGTATGAGTCAAACCTAGAAAAAGCCTCTGACATAGCTTCTGATGAAGTTATGACAGAAAGCCTTCAACAACATGAACCTAACCAAGAGATGACCTCTTAAACCAACCTTGATTTTGTTCTTATCTCTGACCCTGTTCATGAACGAGTTGCTTCTGAACAACTTGTTCTTGAACTAAGTGTTCTTGAACAAATCATTCTTAACCAACAACCAACAACCAACACTTCTAATGAACCTGAAACTTCAATAAATGACCAACACTCATCCTCAAACCTAGCCATTCAACTTGTCACTGTTTCCAAGACCAATGTCCCTTCTCCACCCACCCTGTTTCTAGATTCAACTATTCTAGTAGATGTGTGTGAGAACATCTTTCAGGAGCTGAACAATCTAGTTCAAGCTAGGAATAACCTCATTCATGAGGATAGCTATGAGAAACCGTGGATAAGGTTGAAGGACAGAGTATAATATGTCTTGACAGAGCTAAAAAGAACCTGTCTTGATGCTCAAGAGACTGCTCAAACCAAGCTTCAAGACTAGCTGAAGCGAGTTGTCAGTAATCTGCATGAAGTGAAAGTTCTTAAAAATTGGATGAAGACTCCTTTGTACTTAAGAGCAAGGAATGCTGTTGATTTCATTCCATCTAGTATACACCCAAGAGAGCTTGATTTAAATTGGCTAAACAAGATAAATCTCAAGGAAGCCACTACTAAACTGGCCCTTATGCAAAAGAACACTCTCTTGGAGAAAGAAAACAAACAGCTCAAGAAAGAGCTTCTGGAGCAGAAACTACTTCTGTTGGAATACAAGACTGCTACTGAAGCCAAGCTGGAAGAAGCAAGAATCACGGATGAGAATCTCATCAGGAGCAATGATGAATTCAAAAAGGAAATGATGGAACAAGCAAAAGAAACGAACAGGATAATGCAAAAAATGATGGAGATGTTTCAAAAAAAAGACCAACCCTAGTTGCACACCATTTAGCTTGTTTTATTTCCATTATGTGTATATTTTCTTATGTTTGGTTCTGAACTTATGCTTATGCTCCTGTATTAATACTCATGCTTCTGAACAATTCATATGTTTCTGAACTTCATTATATTGTGTGCTCTGATCATTCTTATTATATTTTCTCACTTCGTTTTTCTCATCTCTTCTTTTTGTCCTTATTTTTTTATACTTTTTGTTGATGACAAAAGGGGGAGTAGATGTATAGTATTTAAATGCTCTGAGCCCCATTAATTTAAATTCAAGCAATTTAAATTAATAGGACCTTTTTCTTATCTCTTAGTCTTTTAAAAGGGAGTAAAAGATCATGTGAGAATATTATGAGAATTATTACGTTTTTAAATGATGAATTTAATTAACAAGAATATAACTCAGGGGGAGCTTACAAACCTCACCTTATAGTACTATTGGACTTAGTGTGAGCTTAAAAACCTCATACCCTAATAGTCAACTTGTTAATTAGATTAACAACAATTGAACATTTTAAATACAAATGTTTGTCATCATCAAAAAGGGGGAGATTGTTGGAATAAAATGTGTTTAACACTACCTCTTGACATTTTTGATGATAACAAGGTATTAAAAATTGTCAATTGGATATGCTAATATTTGTTCAAGCGTACATAACCATAGACAAAATTTGAGATCATTGTTAGGTTATGGAAAAACAAAAGAGAGCAAAGGAATCAACAAACAAGAAGCTTAAAGCGTCTGAAGAGAACTGCTCTTGAAGTCAAAGTGCTCCTGAAGACAAAGTGCTCCTGAAGAGATGATGTCATCAGAAGCAAGTTCATCAGAAGCTGAAGATCACCAGAAGTTGTAGTTCATCAGAAGATGCAAGACTTAAAGCTTCAAAGGCTGTTCAATGGATTTAATCTCGTCTAAGCATTGCAGCAGACCAGAAGAGTGAAGCAACGGCTAATTCAAATGAATTTGAAGGCATTGGATGCTTGTTCTTTGAAGAGCAGTTTTTCTTTCTACTATAAGACAAGAATAATAGCTCTGCCTGCAACGATGTTCCTATAGACTTGGTATGGATTTGAAATTGATCCTTCATAGGACAACAACCATATCAGGCAAAAGATCATTGGTGATTGATCAAAGCTTCAAACGACTCTTATTTTGATGCGCTGGCAATTCACAACGTCTCTTTTAGACCTTTATATAAAGGAGTGAAGACTTGAAGAATTATAAAAGACTCAACAACAATTTAATAGCGCCAAACCTCTGCTGAAATTGTTCTGCATCAAAAGTTCACTTAGAATTTCTTATCGAAGTTCATATCTTAGAAATTCTAGAGTCTTAAGAGTCTGTATCTGATTTGTATTGTGAACACCATTGATTGTATATCAAGTGTTCAACGTTAAACATTTTTCTTTGTAATTCTGTTTGATTAGAAGTCTCTTGCAGTTGTGCTTGAGCATAGAAGTGTCTTGATTGTGTTCAGGAGCATAGGAAGTCTCTTGCTAGTTTTAGCAGTGAACATGTATAATTACTTAGTGTCTCTCTTCTCTCTCTCTCTCTCTCTCTCTCTCTCTCTCTCTCTCTTTGTTTTTATCCGCTGCATTTTAGTATCTGAACATCACTTCAGAAGTTGTACTCTAACTGCTTCTGACCAGTGACTTCAGTAGGAGAAAAAGAAGAAAAAGCCAACACAGTTCAACCCCCCCCTGTTGTGTTTTTCTCACCTTCATACTTTAGGTTTAACACCTTTTAGTTCTGATTCACCTGAAGCCATAACTGTTTTATTCTTCTGAGACTAAGACTTCAAGATACCAGAATCTTGATCTTTGAGGTCTTAGAGTCAGAATTTGTCATAGTCTTAGACTTAGAGTTCTTTGGCTTTAATGTAATCTTAGCCTTAGAGCTAGAAGCTTCAGGTTCTGACTGAACCACAGTTTCAACTTTAACACCTTCAGGTACAAAGAAGGTTTTCAATCCTTCCTTGATACATTCACAACATGCTTTGAGATTGGTTTCATTAGGTTTTCCTTCTGAATATCCAATCCGTTTGCCATTGTTTTTGTAAATGTTGTAAATCATAGAAGCAACTCTGCTTCTGTCAATACGAAACATAATAAAATCTTCAAGAGCAATTTCATGGTTGCTTAAAGGTTTTTCATTACACTTTTCTTGTAGCTTTTGACATAAGAACTTGAGCTTCTCTTCATAGGTTTTGCAAATGAAGTCAAAGCCTCTAAGTCCTTCTTCAGAAGCTTTCAGATCCAATAGAGTTGATTCTTGTTGTTTCATTAAATCAATATATTTTTCTTATAAATCTTTCAACTCATTGGTTCTATGTTCAAAATGTGTAAGGAGCTCTTTATGACACAAGGTATGGAAAAACTCTCTAGATCATTAAGTTTAGGGGGAAATTTGTTTGGAATTATTTCAATAAAATTTCTAAATTGCTCATCTAACTTGGATTTAGCAAACCCTTGTGTTAACGAAATTTTAGGCTCATGAGGTGGTGAAACAAGTGGCTTTTCATTCTCTCCCATGGCTTTCTCACTCTGAGGCTCATCACTCCATATCTCTC
Organism: Medicago lupulina; assembly: GCA_958299785.1. Taxonomy (NCBI): domain Eukaryota; kingdom Viridiplantae; phylum Streptophyta; class Magnoliopsida; order Fabales; family Fabaceae; genus Medicago; species Medicago lupulina. Next base: position 55,856,217 of record OY283144.1, on the reverse strand, counting down.
CCATACTTTCTTAACTTTCACAACGGAGTCCTCTAATTGTTTACCATCCATAGGAGTAATAACAGTTATATGGTCTTTGGGGTTGGTTTCAGTTTGACATGGAAAGATTCCGGTGGTTTGAGAGGAAGCAACCATTTGTTGGGCCACTTGAGAGAATTGAGTCTCGAGCATTTTATTGTGAGTAGCAACGGAGTCCACTTTCGATGTAAGCTTGATGAGGGAGTCATTCAAAAATCCAATTTGATTTTTAAGTTCTTCGTAACGCTTGGATTGATCCATTAAACAATTTTCTAGCAAAAGTTCCAAGCTGGATTTTTGAAGGACTCTTTGGTTGTTTTCATAACCAGGTGGTGTTGTTTGTCCAAAGGGATTTTGAGGAGTTTGGTTATAAAAGTTTTGATTTGGCCTCATCCCTTGGTTACAAACAACACTACCTAGTTGGCATTCAACGCCAATATGGCCAAATACACCACAAACTTCACAAGGAGGTGATACAGGGGCAGGTGTGACAGCACTAGTCTTTGTAACACCCCATTTTCCCAACATAAAAATTTCTTAAAAATAATCAGAGTATTCACAACTTAAACGGAATGCTACATTTCTTAGAAATCACAAATGGAATAAATAATAATTTATTCTTCAAAACATCTCAAAATAAAATCTCAAATACTTCGCAGCGGAATTTAATTCAAAAACCTTAAACAACTTTGGCACGAAGGCCTCAACGTAAAATCTCATCAAAATGTTTCAACATCATGTTCATAGAATCTCATAAATAATAAGTAAAGAATAGTAAACAATAACAAAGTTCCCCATCCCGTTACGTATCAGAGCACCTAAGGACACAGTGAGAGGTAGTCACTCACAACAGCAATCAACAGCTAATCTTGATCACCTGCAAGTTACCCATACAAAGAGCAACATTTTCAAGCAGAAGGGATGAGATTTCACATTCAATAATAATAAGCATATAATTCTTTAAAAGAATTTAACAACACATAACAACATCTATTCATCATTAGTAAGACTAATAAACAATAATTTAAGTAAGTGAATTTATCAACATAAACAACAACAAATCATCATCAACAATGCTTCACATAAACAACATAAACACCAACAAATCATCATCAACAATGCTTCACATAAACAACATAAACGACAACAATAAAAAATATTGATACTTCACATATTTCTTCATTAACAACTCATTGATAAATGACAACTTAACAACAACGACAACGCGACAACAACGATAACACCGACTACTCGACATCAACGACAACACCGACAACTCGACATCAACGACAATGCAACGACAACAACATCAACTTGACAAATTAACAACCTGACCCGACTATGCAACTTCAACTTCTTAATCATGCATGTGGTACCATCTGGGAATAAACCCTCAACGTATTAGAGTAATAAGTCTCAAGGCATAAGCCTTCATCGTGGTGGAGTAAGCTCCCAGGGCCATCAGCCCTCAACTTATTTAGAGTAATAACTCTCAAGGCATAAGCCTTCATCGTGGTGGAGTAAGCTCCCAGGGCCATCAGCCCTCAACTTATTTAGAGTAATAACTCTCAAGGCATAAGCCTTCATCGTGGTGGAGTAAGCTCCTAGGGCCATCAACCCTCATCTTTAATGACTATGCATGGACTCATCAACCAATGAAACTCAACTACTTAGACATCATCTTATACCTTCATCATCTTGGACAACACTTGCGACTTGACATCTTAGACAACATCTTACAACTTCATCATCTTGGACAACACTTGTACCTTCATCATCTTATCGACAATTCTCATCTTTTATCAACATATACATTCATATAATAATTCATCAATCATGAACAACATCATATTCAACAACAATAATTCATCAACGTATACATTCATATAATAAATCATCAATCATAAACAACATCAAATTCACATACCCAAACATTGCATTAAAACATAAGCACGTATTTCACCAATTAAATCCGCAATAATCACTTTATACAAATAGGCACTTATGGGTAGAAGTAGAAAAAGAGATTATACAAAAGATTATGAATGGAATCTAACCTTTATTTCTACAACGTCAAATCTAACAACAACTACAAGGTTAAACCTTTTTCAGAATTATACAACCCATTATTAGAGAAAGCTAGTCCCACCCTTACCTTAGGATTAATTGACAACAAGGTTCTACAGACTTCTCGTTCTCTGACTTCCCCTTACCGTAACCTATTTATTTTCTCTTAATTTCAATTCTGCCCCAAAGCCTCATTATTCTAAATAATTATATTTCTCCACTAAATATATTCTAATAAATAATAAAATAAAGTCACTCAATAAAATATCAACATATCACATAATTAAATAAATCATATAATTCGACTCTATCTCAAGAAAAATAATTAAATAAACAAATATAGGCTACTAATATATATATCAACACATAACAAAATATCTCTACACCACATAACAAATATATTTCTATAACAAATAACATAATATTTCTACACCAAATAACATATATATTTCTACACCAAATAACATAATATTTTCTACGCCAAATAACATAATATTTCTACACCAAATAACATATATATATATATACACCAAATAACATATATATATATATATACCAACACATGACACAAAATAACACACATCACCATAAATCAAATAAATTATTCAAAAAGACTCTAAAATCAATCAAATAATTAAATAAATAAAATACGACTTTACAGTCTTCATTTTATCAAATTTTTGTGTGAGTGCGTCAACCTTAGCAGCTAGATGATCAAGGGAAGCAATTTCATACATACCTGCCTCTTTTTTAGAGGGTGAAGAAGCAGTGATGTCTTTCTCACTTGTCCACTAATAGTGGTTTTGTGCCATGTCCTCGATCAAAGCATATGCTGTTGCGTAAGTTTTATTCATCAAAGCTCCACCTGCAGCTGCATCAACATAAATTATTGTGGTATACAAAAGACCATTATAAAAAGTGTAGATAATAAGCCACTTCTCTAAACCATGATGGGGGCAAAGCCTAAGAATTTATTTGAAACGCTCCCACGCATCGTAAAGAGATTCTCCATCTCTTTGAGTGAATCGTGTGATTTGATTCCTTAATTGGACAGTTTTACTATGGGGAAAGAATCGAGAAAGGAATGTCTGCCTCATTTGCTCCCATGAAGTGATAGAATCAATTTCCAATGAATGAAACCAAACACTAGCTCTATCCCTTAAGGAAAAAGGAAAGAGGTGCAGCCTTACGGCCTCTTGGTTTGCTTTCAAGGTTCCACCGAGTCTTAAAAAAGTTGAAATATGAATATTCGAATCCTCAGTGGGTGATCCGAAAAATTTATTTTGCTGCACTAAGTAAATAAGTGCAAGCTTTATTTCAAAATTATTACCCTCAACCATTGGGTACAAAATAATAGCATGTGGCTCTTTCGTAGAAGGGGTTTCATACTCTTTAAGAGTGCGTTCCTCAGCCATATCGGTATTATTTTGTGTTACCAAGAAGTTAACGGTAAAAAGAATGAAATATGAAAGATAAAAAGGAATGAAAGAGAGAAGAAGAAGAAAGAGAAAAAGATTATATATATATATATATATATATATATATATATATGTATGTATGTATGTATGTATGTATTTTTTTTCTAACAACTAAAAAAATTAATCAAATTGGTTAACTCTCCGGCAACGGCGCCAAAAACTTGATGAGTAAAACCGCAAGTGCACGGTTCTACCGATGTAGTAATAAAAGATATCGTTCGGACAGGGAGTTATGAATTTAATTAACTTTCAACAATAATTAGAAGAAAGTAAAATCATAAAGTTTGGATTTTTAATTGAAAGAAGAATAAAAATAAATAAAAGTACCTCGGGATTATTGGTCCATCTTAATAACAAGTCCTTCACAAGCAAACCCCAAACCGTTAATTTTATATTGGTCCCACTTTCTAAGGACAAGTTTCTCTTTAGCCTATCACATGTCCTTTCGGTCTCAATGAGTGTGTTCCTCTAACAATCACGCCTATTCTCATGGTTGATTGTTATTGGAATCCTTGAAGCTCAAAACTTTATATGTCCCAAGATTCGCTAGACTATTCTCATGTTTCGCAATCCATGTCTAATTTCACTTGTTCCAATATCAAACCTCCGCTGTCGCATTGTGAATTGATATTTATGATGATGAATTAACAAATACTAACTCCTCCGCATTCTCTTCTTAAGTTTCGTATTTGTTAATTCATTATAAGATCGGTGAAATTAGATTAGAAAGTGAGATTATATAAAATTATGGTTTATGGTTTGGTTTGATTAGGATACTGTCATTAAGACTTATCCAAAAATCCCAAGACAAGAAGAGTCTACTCACTAACGTTCATTGTAGACATAGAGAAGAAGAACAAGAATAACATAAAATAAAGTTTGATCTTTTATTAAAGAAAACAATTGTCACTTATTATTTCCAAGAACAAAAGATGGTTTTACAAACTAGATGGCTGCTCTATTTATAGTCTAACATTGACTTGAGCCCCAAGAATAAATCACTAAAGTGTTGCACAAGAAACCATGGGCTCTAGGTCAGAAATACTAAAATAGGCAGCTTGTCGGAGAAGCAAAAGCAGGACCAAAGGGGGCGCGCCTCTTGTCATATTATGGTACAAGATCTTCAAATTCTTTGCACAAGATATTTTTGTATGAGATATTCATATTCTTGACATGAATCCTTGCACCAGATATTTTTGTATGCGATCTTCATATTTTTGGCACGAATCAACTCCAATTATCCTTTCTTTTGATCCAAGACTCAATCTTTCAAATATTTGTTCCTGAAATATAATAACTTGCAATTGAAGTAAAATAGTTCTAAAAAGGAAATAAATAATATTAAATAAAACAAAATCAAATATAAATAATACAGACTCAAATATTATATTTAAAACACTAATCATTGACTCATCACTCTTCTCTTCTTCGCTCCTTTTGTTTAACCTACATATTCCAACACATTTGATCATCCTTTTCTACCAAATATTCAAATTTTAAAATTCTCTCTTAAAAAACTTATGGCATGCAAAAAGAAGCTTAACCTCTGCTATATCATTCTTCTACACATACTTGATTCATGTATGAACCCAAAGCAATCAAATGCTTATTTGGTTTATGGCATGCCAATAGCCCTTAATTTCAAAGGTTTCACTATTCTTCTTGAAAATGAACATTGTGAATACACCTTCATGAGATTCACCAATAAAACCATTACCAACTAAATATCTAAAAATGATATGTCCGATGAGAACGGTTGAGAGGCAACGGCGACAAAGAATGCTCTAGTGTGATGGCAACTACTTCCGGCACGGCGGCGATTAGTCTTCGTGGTGGGACGAAAAGTGCCTGCAGGCACGTTAGGACTCGGACGCTCAAGTCAGTAATGGAACTGAGAAAGAGTGTGTAAGAAGTGTTGTGAAAAGTGATGTGTACCTTGAGGTGAAGCAAGTTCACCCTTATATAGGCGCGCATTGGCCATAACCATCTCTGGGTTATATAGTGTGTGATTAGGGACGGAGCAGGACACGTGTTGGGTGATCCTTGCGCAAGGGCGAGATCCTGTGTGGCACGGTGCATGCGAGCTGGCATGTTCCTTTGGACGCGGAGTCTTAAGGCGGTGCAAGTCCGGCCACATGTGGTGTGCGGTTGGTCTTCTGACCAGAGCTGAACACAAACCAAATCTTTCCAATTCTCCAGCTTTAGAATCATTTGTATCCATTAAAAGAACCTCATATCAGGGAGTTACCTTTTTGACATTGCTGCCAAGAAAAAGAAGAAGAAAAAGGTTTAGAAAGTTTAAAACCTCTTTGAACTTCCTTCTGAAGCCAATCCATTAACTCAAGGTGAAAATGCTCCAACTAAACTAGTTAAATTATTCCAAAAGAAGAACCTTTGGCAGAAAATCCTCCAATTTTCAGTGAAATTCAAATTAGAGTTCAAGCAGTTGTTGAAGAGGAATATCAAAAAGTTGGTGATATTTATAATGATAGTACTATTGAAAAAACCAACCTTGAGTACTCAAAAGACATATATTTTCAGTTGTCACACAGAGGATTATTAACTTATGTAGGAAGGTTTCCATAGTATTTTTTTATAGTTTCCTTAGTATTTTATTAATTCGACCCAATTTTATTACTTGTTTGTTTTATTTTCTATTTTAGATATTTGGCCCATTAGGGTTTTATTATTTCCCTATTTAATCTTAACAATTGTAGCCTTATATGCAACTTTTATTCATTCAATAATATTTTATTGAGGTTTCCCTATTTTCACAAGTTTGTCGATTTCAAATGATGTAGTATTTTTGCATCAAACAATAGTAAATATTTATATCGTCTCCTCAGGGTCTAGTGCGATATCACAGACCGTTCGACACCAAATATCATTCTAAGTCAAAAGATAATTTGTTGTTTGTTTTATAAACTAAGCTGCAAGAGTAAAAGTTGAGAGTAATAAGGCGTAAAAACGTTAGAATTAGAGTTCCTTGATTAAGCGTCAAACATAACCTAATAATCACATATATGGATTCTAGCGTTTTACCGATATTATCACGTATCGCTCAACAAGATTATTCGTGTCCAAATAATCTTGTGAGATCAATTGTATTGTTCAATAGTTGATTTCCTAAACTATTAAAGAATCCAATTGTTGATCGTATCGTTTAATCGACGATTTCTCAATCTATTCAACGATCCGAAAGCTTTACGTACCTATACCTTGTGTGATTATCAAAACATCAATCCTATGTCTAGAATCATTGTTTTGATAGATGAATTATTCTAAACCTAGATTCAAAAGTACTTTTCAATAACAATTAAATTAAAGATGCAAATGAATTGCAAGAATAACTTCAATATCATGTAAATTGCTAGAATCATATATTACAAGATTAAAAGATTACATTCTAAGCTCAATCAAATACCTCTAATCCCAACTAAAGAGATTTAGTTCATCATTGTCATGAGAACATTACAAAAGTGGAAGGAAAGTTGAGAATCCATGCCAAGAACTTGATTTCTCCAAGAATCTTGATGAATCCACACTCAAACAACTTTGCTCTATGAAAACAGAAGAATTTCGCCCTATTCTCTCTCTAAAATTGTAAGAAGATAACCTCGGAAATGAAGGAAAGGGGCTTTTATACTTGCTGCAAAATTTGCACTTCCTGCCTGGCATGTGTAACACCCCGTTTCCCAAAATGATATAATAATATCTAAACATCAGAGTTAACCATCAAACAACGGAGCATTACATACACATTTCAAAAATTATTTAAATAGAAAAATAAAACTATTTATATATTCTCAATAATATCATCTTTTATAAAATATCTGCAGCGGAATATTCATTTGATAATTAACCAACAACAACATTCAACATCCTTGGCACATAGGCCTCAACATAAATAAAATGTTCTTCAACATTATTCAAATGTTCATCAACATATTCTTCAAATAAAAATGATACATAAAGGAATGAAATCATAAACATCAAATCCCATCCCGTTACGTATCAGAGCCTACGACACAAGAGCCAACTCCTAACTAGCCTTCATTACCTGCACTTGCCCACAAGGCGGCAATTCCAGCAGAAGGGGTGAGTTCACAAAACAAAAGTAATATATAAATATATATGAATCATCAAATTGCATTGAAAACAACAACAAATAATAACAACCATCATCAGCATAGGCAACAACATCATCAATATTATCTCAACAATATAGTTTAGATTCATCTTCGGTTAACAACGTCAACGACAACATCACTTGTGGCGACACCTCACCAACAACAACTCACAACTGTCAACTCACACCTACGACAACTAATGCAAGACCTCAACAACGAATGCATTATGCAAATGTGGTACCAACTACGCGCGTTGAATGCTAAGCATTCTGGGGCATAAGCCCCCACCAATTTGGATGGTAAAGCATCCCAGGGCAATAAGCCCCCAACAGGTGAACGATAAAGCGTTCCAGGGCAATAAGCCCCGAACGGGTGAATGATAAACATTCTAGGGCAATAAGCCCCCAACAAATGCATATGAGTATGAATGACTCTATGGTGTATATCTGCATACAACCCAACATCTTAATGGAGCATATCAGCATGAAACCAACAACAACAACAACTTAAGATACCCTCCCCAACTGGACAATACCACTCAACATCAACAAGGCAACTCAACTTAGCAGAGTATAATTATTAGCACATAAGCATACATAATTCCATCTTAATCATCTTCATAACATAGTTTCACCATCTAAACAATTCTTAATAAATCCAATAAACAAGTTAGGAAGCTTAGGTTTGGGTTAGGAGCACTTAGGAAAATTACACAAAATGGTCGCACAGGACCAATCTCGCTTAAGCGAGCAGCATCTCGCTTGAGCGAGTCAAATGACGAAAGTTAGAGTTTGGTTCGCTTGAAGCTCGCTTCTGGTTCGCTTAAGCAAACAGGCTATTCTCAAAATTCTAGGCAAAATCTAGCGTCTCTCGCTTAAGCGACGGGAATTTCGCTTAAGCGACGCAAATGACGAAAGTTGGGATTTCGCTCGCTTGGAGTTCGCTTGAGCGAATGGACGCGAAACGATCCTGGACAAGGAAAAGTGCCGCTCGCTTGAGCGACGGCTATCTCGCTTAAGCGAGAATTCATCTGGGCAGACCAAAAACCTACGATTTCATAACCTCTAACTCATCCAAAAACCCCTTTTTGATCCCCCAAACACCCAAAATGATTTGCTACATTGGTTATGGGTTCAGTACGCAACAAAGCATCAGAAACATATCATAACAACATCATCAACAACATAATTCAACAACAATGAGCAATTTATCATGTTCTTAACCCTAAACCAAAAAAAAACCACCAATTTCAATTCAAATTTCATGAAATCATATACATATACATTAACAATTGAAAAGTAAACCCACCCTTACCTTAATTCAGCAAATTCTACAGCAAATGGACAGGTTCTCTCTTCCTAGCTCTTCCCTCTTGGTTCTTCTCTCAAAAGCTCTACTTTTCTTGTTTTACTGATACGTACAAAATGTTTCTTTTGTCTGACTTTCTATTTCCTTACCAACCAAAACATAACTCTTTCTTTCTCTTAACTCCCTCTTAACTCTCCTAATTAAAATGTAACCCCCTCCTTAATACTACTAATTCTAATTAATTCCCCTTTTTCTAAAATAAATATTATTTCTTCTATTTTCACTTAAATAATAAAATCATTGCTAATTCTCATATAATAAAATATAACAAAATAACAAACACCAATAATTCACATAAATCAACATAAATAATTTGAAGCACATAAAACACACAAAAATCAACTAAAATAAATAAATAGCAACTAGGGCGTTACAGCAGGAAATATGTCGCTGTGGCAACAGACCTTTCTTTGCCAGTGGGTTTCTGCCACGTCATCATCCACTTGCCTTAAACCGCCTCTTCCTGCCAGGCAGAACATTTGTCGCCATGGCGACATTTATCTGACATTGATCGCTATGGCGACAGGATGTGGCCATGGCAACATTTAGGCAGTAGCAAATTAGTTTTTCTCTTTTCATTTCCTGCTATGGCGACGGGAGGTGGCCCGGGCGACAGTTTTCTTGTTTTTGCTCCTTTTTGTGTTTCTTTCATTTGTTCAAGTCTTGATCACTTCTTTTCTGCACAAAGTGGGTAAAGTAAGATATAAAAACACAATGAGGCATTTTCCTCCTATTTCATAGCTTTTCCTCAAATAACTTGTAAAACAAGTAACAAACGTGTCGTAAATAAACATTGAATTAACTACTTTCTGGCACTTATCAAACTCTCCCCAACTTCACTCTTTGTTTGTCCTCAAACAAAATAATTGAAAAAGAATAAGTTAGGTGTAAGACACAAGTACAAAGGTTTTAAAAACTATTTCAGATGTATGATTCGAAAATGAATGCGCGGGCAAGTCTGAAGTTTCCAACTAATCTAGAAATTTACTTCAAATATGAAATGAGTCCTATGCACAAAGTTCATGTCACATAGTTCAAGTCAATAATATACCTATTCACGAACCACGCCTAACACGCTTCTTTATAAGTAGATAACAAAGTAAGAATCAATGAGTGAGGGTTATGAACACACATCCGACAATCAAGTTAACATCCAAATCAAGGTATGTGTCCATCCAACTATCATTTCAAAAGGCACAAAAACATGGATCGAAAGGTCTTTGAGTGTTGTAACTTGGCTTCGCTACAAAAGAAATGACATTTGTGGGACAATTGAATTCAAATGGCCAAGCATAAGGGAACATTCCTTCTATTTACATTCAAAAGATGAATTTTACAAGAGTCCCCTTAATTCTAAACAAACCCTTGGTGTTAAAATATGATACACCTCGATCTTGACAACTAATTCCATTTTAGGATTTTTCTTTCTTTTTCTTTTTCTTTTTCTTTTTCATGTACACATTTTTTTCTTTTCTTTTCTTTTTGTATTTACAACAATGTTGTCTTGATCAAAACTAAAAGGTCACCGATTTCCTTGACAATTGATTTACATCTACCTTTTCTCCCCAACTTGAAACAAAACTTACCCTATTTGAATGTTCCCTTACTCTATGGCAAAAAGGGACAAATAAATAATGAAGGTTTAGGATTCAACAATTAAAAACATATCAATTGAAAAACTTTAAGGCAAATTCATCAAGCATTGTGCTTATGAATTGACAGTTCATAATTGAGGACCTTGATTCATTTGGCTCAAGTGGGTTAGCAAATACTCGCTCTTCTCACAAGGTAGGCTATTTGTGGTCAAGTATGTTTCTCTCATTAAACAAAAATGTGCCTTGATCCTTTCCATGCCTTCACGCAATTCAAAACAACTATCAGCTTTAACATAAAGCGACCGAGTTAAACAATGAATGTCGGTCTCCTTGCATATAGTACAACACATTGAGGTTTCCTCACTTTTTGGTTAGAACTAAGTGGTTCACAAACAAATACTCGTTTCATGTTCAAGTAAACACCTAGAAAAATAGGAAACTTGTACCTTGACTTTGCGCTTTGTCACAATTTATCTATCATTATCAAGCATCTGAGACTTTGCTCGATCTATTGGCTATCTTTCCAGCACTTTGAAATTTGAAATTTTGAGCATTTTTCTATTTCAACAAACAAGAGTGATAAACAAAATAAACTTCCAAATTTTTCAAAATAAATTCAAAATGAAGTACTTGATTAACCAAAAGTACTAACACATTATCTTGAACATCACAATACAATATTCGAAAGATACGAACATTACAAAACTAGTTAACCCAATTGTTTAAAACAACATCACAATACAACGATAAACAATACGAAAATAACACAATAATTAAACAAAAGTTATGAGTCATAGATGCCAAGATGAAATAATAACCGAAGCAAATTAATGTTCAAGAGTGACAGCAAAATAAAGCATAAATAAGATTAAGGGGAAGGAAAGAATTGACTGAAAGCTTGTAAAATGTCACTCAGTAATTAATGAGCTTTCAAGTCTTTTCTTTGCCTTCTAAACCCTGCATATCATCATGGTAAAAATCATCATCTAATCCAGTTGTGTTTACACTAGGGATTCTATCCGGATCATCTTGCTCCAAGTTCTCCTCTTCTTCCATGTCATCACCATCATCATCTTGAGCTTGAGCTTGATTTTCTCTTTCAACAGCAGCAACATTCTCATCACCATAAACTCCACCCCCTCCAAAGGCGTTTGGACTGACCCCCAGGCCAAGCAACATGAGTTTGGTATTCCTCCGACGTCATGAATTGACTCATCACTTCATTGGGATAACTGGCTTGAAGTTGCATCCTATATAGTGAATCTTGAATGGATGTCATGGCATGGTTGTTTTCTTCGTTTTGGTCCCAAGTGTGGGAGTGGCATTGGTATTGCCACTAGGTATAAGCTGAAAAATCAAAACCGGGAGGTGAGGTAGTCTGTGGCTTAGGTGGTGGTGGGGGTGCCTGAGAGGTAGATGCAACATATTTCCTGACCCTCTTTTTCTTTTTCTCCATGTTCTTCGTAATGAATGCATCGCCAATGGGGTTTTGGAGTTTTTCATGGATTGCTGGAGGTAAGACTAGCCTGGCTTTCCGAATAAGTCCTATGACGAGGGAAGGAAGCCCAATATAACCCTTTCCTTGACACACAACTTTTTGCATCTCACGAGAAATTGTTCGGGCAATGTCCACTCGAATACCCTCGAGGATGTAATAGATGAGTGCACAAACCTCTAGAGTGGTCAAGGAGATGTGGCTATTGGGTCGGATATTATGGAGAATAAGTTTCAAGCACACTTGGGTGGGAAGAGGCATGTTTTTATATTTGGCATTGGTTTTCTTCACGGTATCACCTCTATCAAAGAAATAACCCGGTTTCATAATGGTTTGTTCAAGCACGGGAATGTTGTACCGCTCATGTGCAATAATTTCATGATAGTCACATAACTCGGATGGGTTAGCTAGCTCATAGGGGTTTCCTAAGTACTCATTGATAGCATCCCGATCAAAGAAAATTTCCCGACCACGAACATAGGTCTTGAATGTGAATGGTGCAGTGACTGGGTTAGGCATAGCATTTGCGTAAAATTCACGCACGATTTCAACATTTACGGACCCGGGTGGGGTGAGCAATTTGAGCCACTCCTGTTTGGCAAAAAGGTCATATATTTCCTTATACGGTCCTTCGGGTGAAATGGGGAATGCGCGCTCATACCACAATTTGTCCTCCACTAGGTCTTGGTACCGCCGTTGGTGGTAAGCTGATAAGAACCTAGTGTTGTAATGCCCACTTTAGATTATTTTAATTATTTAATTATTTGAATTATTTGAAGAGTCTAGATATATTTATATATATATATATATATTTTAAGAGATGTGGATATTAAGATTTAAGCGATTTTTATGTGATTTATGTGATGTGGTGACTTATTTTATTGTTTAATAAAATAAGATTTAAAAATAAAATAAATATAGAGATGTGGGGTAGTTTTGAGATTTTAGAGAGTCATGTGGGAGAAAGAGTAAATAAGATAAGATTTGTTGGGAGTATAAATAAGGAAAATTAGGACTAGTGATGATGTTTCAGATAGTTTTGAGGTTAAGCATGATGAGATTTGGGACTTTTGGTGAGAAAATTTGCAAACCCGTAACCTGCTGTTCATCGCTCGCCTTAGGCGAGCAACGCAACTCGCCACGGCGAGTAAACCTTCATCGCTCACGAGGCGAGCAATACCACTCCACACAACGAGTAGATCTTGGACGCTCGTGAGGTGAGCAATCCCACTCGCCATAGCGAGGGACCTGTAATCGCTCGCGAGGCGTGCAATAGAGCTCGCCATAGCGAGCTGTGCTGTGACAGAATGTCGCATTTTCTTTGTTTGCGATATGTTTCGCACAAGACTTTGAGAGTTGAACCTGGGATAGCATTGGAAGATAATTACATCATAAATGATGATCTGTAAATATGTATTTTGATGATTTATTGATGTTGACTATGATTTATGAATCATATATGCATTATGTGAAATATATGTGAATCGTATATGATGTTTGAGATAATGTTTGCAATGATATCGTTATATCCTGTGATTTGCTTGCTGCCATGTTGCTGTTTACATTAAATAGAGCTGCATGTGTCGGTCCAAGATGTTTGTGATGTTGAGACGTTTAAGATGTTTAACTTGTTTAAGTTATAAGATGTTTAGTCCATGGATACTCATTCAGAGATGAGGGCTTATGCCCTGGAGCTTTTGCTCACCAGCGACAAGGGCTTATGCCCTGGGAATATATTTATGCTCAAAGAGACGAGGGCTTATGCCCTGGATTGGTACCACATGCATTTAAGATGTTAGAGTTGCATAGTCAAGTGAAGTTGCATTGCCGAGTCAAGTTATATAAGATGTTTATGAAGATGATTTACGATGATACTTGTGATGCTAAATGTTAATTGTCGTGACGTGTTTATGTGATGATTTGTTGTTAACTATAATTGTTGAATTATATGTTTAATATTATTGTTTTTGTGAATCTCACCCCTTCTACTCAAAATGTTGCTCTTCGTATGGGTAACTTGCAGGTAATCAAGAATAGGTGCAGTCTTATGAGGACTTCCCTCGGTTGTCTCTAGGTGCTTTGATACGTAACGGGATGGGGAATCTTTGCTTATGTTTTCTCTATTCCTTGCGTATTACTTTTATGATTTCATGACTAAGATTTTAGTATTTGGAATTTTATGAGACGTTATGATGAGGCCTGCGTGCCAAAGATTATTTATGATTTTGAATGAATTCCGCTGCAATGTTTTGAATTATATGCGATGACTGTTTTAGTGAAGAATAAATTGTTATTTATTCATGTTTGAGATTTTTGAGAAATGTGACGTCCCGATTATGTGAAAACTCTGATTTATTTAAAGAAATTTTTATGTCGGGAAAACGGGGTGTTACAAGTGTCATCATAGGGTTCAGCTCGTGGTGGTCTAAAGGACTGGCTACATTGTGTGTTTTTGCGTTTGGATGCGGCACAAGTATTTTGTGATGGGTTCTTGGGTGCCATTCCTGCAAAACAACCAAAAAAATTCCACATACAAACAATAGAAACAATTAAACTCATTGTGACAATTCAAATAAACAGACAGCTTAAAAAGTTGGAAAAAAATTTATGTGCCTAAGACAATCTCGCCTGGCAGGAATTTTGTAGCCATGATGACATTTTCTGGCATTTCTAGGTAACCACACATGAATGTCGCCATGGCCAGCACAAATGTCGCTAGGGCGACATTCACCCAGAAATTCGAATTACAGTTAAAAATGAACAATTTTCATATAGTTTTTCAACCCCATGTTGTTTCCACTCCATATCAGCAGTTTTCGACCTTAATGATTACTTAGAGATGAATCAAAATCAATGTTCCACAATTACCCTTTTTATTTGAAAATTTACAAAAGGGTTCACAAAAATTGAAGTATCAAATTGATTTCTTATTTTATTTCATCTCTGTCATGAAGGACTCACAGAGTTATGAAGTTTAATCACCCACATTGTCATCTATCCTAGGGTTTACTCAAGAACATGACATGCAATGATAGAAAATAAAAACAAACCTGATTAGAGGTAAAATACAAGTGCATAATTGAAGGTGAGAAAAAAAACAAGAAGGGGGTTGAATTGTGTTAGCTTTTTTTTTCGTTTTCTCCTAAGCTGAAAAACACTGATTAGAAACAGTTCAACAACAGCTTCTGAAGTGATGTTCAGAACTAATTTGCAGCGGATAAAAACAGAGAGAGAGAAGGAAGAAAGACAGAACAATTATACAGGTTCCTTCCACAAACTAGAAGTAGTCCTGTCCCCCTTGCACTTCAGAGGAGAGTTCACTATAATGTAATATCTGATTACAAATGCTCGCTGCTAAACTTAGCAAGAGACTTCTATGCTCAAGCACAAAAGCAAGAAACTTGTAATCAAACATAACTACAAAGAAAAATGTTTGACACTGAACACTTGATATACAATCAGAGGTGCTCACAATACAAATCAGATACAAATCAGAGGCGCTTTTAAATTGTTGTGAGTCTGTTACAATTCTTCAAGTCTTCACTCCTTTATATATAGGTGTGAAAGAGACGTTGTGAATTGCCAGCGCATCAAGATGAGAGTCGTTTGAAGCTTTGATCAATCACCAATGATTCATTGCCAGATATGGTTATTGTCCTATGAAGGATCGATTTCAAATGCATTCCATGTATGTAGGAACATTTTTGCAAGCAGAGCTGTTATCCATGTCTTGTAGCAGAGACAAACTTTGTGTAGTGGAGGTAGTGGTTGTACACTTCGTACAATTGTACTTTGTCAACACTCTACAAAAGAACAAGCATCCAATTCCTTCGAATCCTTTTGAATTAGCCGTTGCTCTTCTTTTCCGCTCTTCTGCAATGCTTAGACAACTTTAAATCCTTTGAACAACATTTGAAGCTTTATGTTTGCATCTCCTGATGAACGACAGGTTCTGGTGATCTTCAGCTTCTGATGAACATGCTTCTGATGACACGTCATCACTCCAGGAGCACTCTGTCTTCAAGAGTACTTTGACTTCAGGAGCAGTTCTCTTCAGACGCTTCTAAGCTTCCTTTTTGTTGATTTCTTTGCTCTCTTTAGTTCTTCCAGAACCTAATAACGATCTTCAAATTTTTTTCTATGGTCCTGTACACTTGAACAAATATTCGCATATCCAATTGACAATTTTTTAATACCTTGTTATCATCAAAACTCTTAAGGGTAATGTTAAACACATTTTGTGCCAACAATCTCCCCCTTTTTTATGATGACAAACATTAGTATTTAAAAATGTTCAATTGTTGTTAATCTAATTACCAAGTTGACTATTAGGGTATGAGATTTGTAAGCTCCCCCTGAGTCCAATAGTACTTTAAGGTGAGGTTTTTAAGCTCCCCTTGAGTTCCATTCTTGTTAATTAAATTAATTTAAAAATGAATTAACTCTCAGAATAATTTCACATTATAAAGATTAAGAGATGAGAAGAAG
The DNA here is from genome assembly GCA_958299785.1 of Medicago lupulina. Classification (NCBI taxonomy): domain Eukaryota; kingdom Viridiplantae; phylum Streptophyta; class Magnoliopsida; order Fabales; family Fabaceae; genus Medicago; species Medicago lupulina. The sequence continues at coordinate 55,839,578 of OY283144.1, read as the reverse complement.
GTCCTATTAATTTAAATTGTTGGAAATTAAATTAATGGGGCTCAGAGCCTTTAAATATTATCTTTTACTCCCCCTTTTGTCATTAACAAAATGTATAAATAATAAAACAAAAAGAAGAGATGAGAAAAACAAAGCGAGAATATGAATATATAGGATCGGAGCTAAAAATCAGTTCAGAAGCAAACAATATGTTAGCACAAAATGTTTAGAAGCATTAATCAGTGCAGAACAAACAAGCTAAAAATGAGTTATACATAAGCATAAATAAGTTCAGAACCAACAAATGAAGATAGACAAATGACAATAAAGCAAGCTAAGGTGTGCAACTAAGGCTGAGCTTGTTTTTGGAGCATCATTAGTTGCTTCATCTGATTCACCTCTTGCTTCATTTCCATCTTAAAATCTTCATTGCTCTTGATAAGTTTCTCTCCTCTGATTCTTGCTTCCTCTAGCTGAGCTTCAGATGCAGTCTTGTACTCCAGTAGCATCAACTTTTTCTCCATAAGCTCTTTCTTCAGCTGATGATTCTCTTTCTCCAGAAGAGTATTCCTTTGCAGAAGAGCCATTTTAGAAGATGTTTCCTTGAGGTTAAGCTTGGTTAACATATCCAAATTTAGCTCTCTTGGATGAATGCTTGATGGAATAACAGACTTTGCTTCTAGGCATAAAGGAGTTTTTACCCAAGTTCTGAGAATTTTGACTTCGTGCACATTAGAAACCACTCCCTTCAGCCATTCTTAGAGCTTTGCCTGAGCAATCTCTTGTGCATCAAAGCATGATCTCTGCAGCTCTGAGAGAACAAATTCCACTATATCCTTCAGCCTGGTCCACATCTTTTCATAACTATCCTCATGAATGAGGTTGTTCCTTGCTTGAACAAGATGGTTCAGCTCCTGAAAGATACCTTCACATACATTTGTCAATATAGTTGAAGGTAGGAATAAGGTGGGTGGAGAGGGGACATTTGTCTTAGCAAGGGCTACTTGTAACGCCCTAGTTGTTATTTTATTATTTTTGGTTGATTTTAAGTATTTTATATGCTTTAAAATGATTTATGTGATTTATGTGGTGTGTTGTATTTTAATTATATGGTTATTTTTATTATTTAATAGAAATAAGTAAGAAAATAGAATTTATGGAGTTTTTAGGGGTTACATTTTAATTATAAGAATTAAAGGGAGTTAAGTGAAATGAAGGGAGTTAAGGAAATAGGGAGAGTTGGGAAAAAGGTAAGTCAGAGCTTTGTTTCACGTATCAGTAAGAAAAGTAGAGAAAAGAAGAGTTTTTGGGAAAAAGGGGAGAGAAGCCAAGAACAAGCGTGGAGAGCCAATTTTTGTAGAATTTGATTCATCTGTAATTCAGGTAAGGGTGAGGCTAACCTTCAACTAATAATATATGTTTAATTTCTGAAAATTGGATTAAAAGGTTGTGTTTTTGAGTTAGGGTTAGAAGTTATGATATTTTGCAAAAATGTTGATGATTTTGTTGTTAATTGCATGTTTCTGTGTTGCTTTGAGTACTATGTTGCATATAGAACCTGTAAACATTGTAGAAAATCGAGATGTTTTTCGCTTAAGCGAGCGACCCAGAATGCTATCCAGATGAAGCTTCGCTTGAAGCGAGATGCAAGCGAACTCCAAGCGAGATACTCCCAGACTTACGACATTTAGGTCGCTTGAAGCGAACCACGAGCGAACCTTGAGCGAGCGAGAACCAACCATTCTGTGAAGATTTCGCTTGAAGCGAAATGGCCTTCGCTTGAAGCGAGATAGGCCCTGTAAGACCATTTTCTGAATTTTGCTTCGTGCATTAGGACTTTAATCTGAGCTTCCTAAAATGTTTTATTGATTTATTTTACCTTGTTTATGAAGATAAATGTTGTGATTGAATGTAGAATCATGTGAATAAATGTATATACATATATAATGTTATGTTGAACGTGGAGAATTGTTGTGTCACATTAGACAAAGTTGGGGAGTGTGTCATAAATAAATTAGGCACAGTTGTTGTTGTTGTTCTTATCGTTGTCGTTGCTGTTGTTGTTGGGTTGTATGCTGATATACACCGTGAGTCTTTTCATACTCATGCATTGTTGAGGGCTCATGCCCTGGAATGTTAATCATTCAACCGTTGAGGGCTTATGCCCTGGAATGCTAGTCATTCACTTGTTGGGGGTTTATGCCCTGGGATGCTTTAACCATCCAAATTGTTGAGGGCTCATGCCCTGGAATGCCTTGTCATTCAAACGCGTTAAAATGGTACCACATGCATATTGCATTAGTTGTTGTCGTCGGTGTATTGTCGGAGTCGTTGTTGGTGAGTCGTTGGAGTTGTAGTGGTTGTTGGTCGGGTTGATGGTGCTGTAGTTGATGATGTTGTTGTATTTTAAATATGAATTGATGTAGATTGTTGTTGCAATTATTGATGCCATGTGATATAAATATGTGCTAATGATGGTATTTGTTGAGATGTTGTTGTTTTAATTCAAATTGATGAATTATATATATATATATATATATATATATATATATATTATTGTTGTTTGTGAATCTCACCCCTTCTGTTTGAAAATGTTGCTCTTCGTATGGGTAACTTGCAGGTAATGAAGGCTAGGTTGGTGTATGGCTCAAGTGTCTTAGGGCTCTGATACGTAACGGGATGGGAAACGTTGTTGTGTTATTTCATTCCTTTATGTATCATTTGTTTTGAATAAGTTGTTGGAGAATTTATGATGATTAAATAATGATTTACTGTTGAGGCCTTTGCGCCAAGATTTGTTGAAGTTGGTGATATTATTTTAAAAGAATTTTCCGTTGTTGTTTACGAGATGTTATATTGTTGGAATTAAATTGTTTTATTTTCTATTTAAGAATTTTTGGAAAAACAGTGTAATACTCCGTTGTTGATATACTCTGATTAATTTATTCGAATATTACGTTGTTGGGAGAACGGGGTGTTACACTACTGGTTGGATAGCTAGGTTAGATGATGAAGGTTGGTCATTTATGTAGGTTTCAGGGTCAGCTTGAGTGTTGGTTATTGGTGATTGGATGTTTGTGGTTAGTTCAGATGCATTTTGTTCAGAAGCAGGTTGTTCAGGAATGGTTAGTTCAGGAACAGACATTCCAGGAATTAGAACACAGTCAAGGTTGGTTGTTTGGGTCATGTCTTGGTTTGGTTCATGTTGTGGGGGGAATTATGTCATAACTTCATCTGAAGCTATGCAGAGGGGGGTAGATGATGATACATTGGTGTTTTTTAAGATCTGTCCCTACATATTCACCTTCACCTTCTGCAGCAGCAGGTATAGATTGAATATGTTCAATCACAGGTGGTTGTAATGGGTGGTTTGCAGGTAGATTCTTGCATAAATCAATTCTCCGTTGTTGCATATCAATGATACTTGCTTCAACAACAGGATACATGGGAACAAATGTATCATTATCAGACTTTTTAGTGGTTTTGGTTGATGGTGATGAGGGTAAAGCTTTGTTAAGTGAGGAATAAACTTTACTGAGTGGCATATCATCTGGATCAGAGGATGTGGTTGATGATGATGATGATGAGGGTGAGTTAGACCTAGAGTCTGAGGATGAACTAGATCCTATTTCAACTATATCAACATCAGTATGTAAAGTTTCAGGATTACCTTCAGGAGCTTTTGAACTGCCAGGAGCTTCTGATGCAGTAGTGTTTCCCTCTTGAGCTTCTTCTGTAGTCACCATAGCCAGACCTTCAGCTTCAGTTGCTGCAAGCTCTTGCACAACCTCAGCAGCCTTGATCACTTCTTGAGAAGCTGCACCAGCATCTTCCCATGCTATGCTGGAAGCAGGAACTTCAAACTGCTTTGCTAACCCCAAAGCCTTCTGAATAGATGCTTCTTCTGCAATCTTCTTCTTCTTCAACTCCTTAGTGACCAAGTTAGTGGCTTCTGCAACTTGATCTTCATCCTCAACATATATGGACTCCTTCAGTTTCCTAACATTGTGCTTTCTCTTCTTTGGAATAGAGGGTTATTCAGGAGCAAATTATGAAGTTGCAGCAGCCTTACCACTCCTGGTTCTTTTAGGAAAGATCGTATCAGCTTCTAGATCTTCAACCTCTTCCTGAATGGTTGCTACTTCAGAACCAGTTGCTTCAGTAGCTTTTTCATTATTGACTCTCTTAGCTTTCCTTGTTGGTTGCTCAGAAGCTTCTTCCCAGTACTTAGCTTATAAAAGTGGCTTCCTCTTTGTCTTTCTACTCTTAGCCACTTTAAGAGCACCACCATACATTTCATCTGGAATATCTTCCAGTTGGATTTCTTCTCCAATTCTTTGTAGATGATCATGGATGAAGTACAACTGTACATCCAATGGATCACGCTTGCAAATAGGAGGAAATCCTTCCATGAGGTTTGTAGAAACTCTAGATTCCTTCAAGTCAGTATCAAGCTTTGTGATAGCTTCTTGCTTCATTAGCCTCATGTTCCCTACAGTGCTTCCATTTATGATCTTACCAGTGATTGTGCCCAGCATATCATTTGTGAAGCCTCTTGTTTCACTTAGAGGCTTCAGAAATCCTTGTTGATTCAAAATCTCAGCAATTAATCTTCCATAGGGGATCCATGCTCTTTTGATTAGCTGACTCTCCTTCAGATTCTTGATCATATGCTTGAAGATATACTTTGGCACGTTGGCTTTCTCCTTCTTGATGAAGAAGTGTAAAAACACTCCGTGCTCAAGAGATGGTTGATCAGAACCTCCTCCCTTGGGCAGCAGGTTCTCATTCTGTATCTTCAACATCATCTTCTTCTCCATAGAAAGGTTGTTGTAGGAGCCTTTCTTCTTACGGTTAAACATGGTCTCATTAACAATATCATTCCAAGGGCTCTTCTTCTTGTTGTCCAACCCATCTTTGAAGTTTACTTCAGAAGCCCTTCCAATCACATTGGCAATGATTTCCTGATTAAAGAAGACTGGTACACCCATTATACTCGACCTTACCTCAGTAGCAACAAATGGTTCCAAACCCATTTGTTATCTTGTTTTACCTTCCAGAGTAGGATCAATCAACACTTTTCAGCTTCTTCCAACTTAGCAGCATTTTTATCATAAACAGAGGCTCTTACCCATAAGTGCTTTACAAGGTTCTCATATGTTGGACCATTAAGCATGTTGAAGTAGTGAATGAGGTCCTGAGACTCGTAATAACCTTTGATTTCATAGCCATGGTGTAGCAGAGATGCGAAATCAACTGCTCTCTCCACTTGAACAGTTAGCTCCCATTCTTCTAGAAACATTGTTCTCCTTCTAATTTCATAAGCAGGCGCTTCTTTTTGAGTAAAAGTTCCTTGAGTAGATTCTCCCATTGTTGATTCAGGAACAGAGCTTGAAGATGCCATTGATGATGACGAAGATTTTAGGGTTCTAAGTTTTTGATTTGGGGAAGAATGCGTTTACTTCGCAGAGAACCGTTTGAGAATAGAAAGTGTAGGTAGTTAAGTGAGTAGTGTGTGATTTCTCTAAGTGTTTTGAGTAAAAACGATTGCAATTTCAGTAGGGGACAAACAAACATAACATTAATGACAGTTGGGGGCGCGAGAATAGTACATTCAAAGCATAAACATCATCATAGCCCTCTTAAGTTACACACCAATACAAATAAGCTACGTTAGCAAACTTCAGATGCGCTGTCTAGTTAGTGGGACAAATGTTACCAGAAGCAACCCTAACAATTCCACTAACTCTGCTATTCAGAAGCACAAAATCCAGCTACTGAAGGTGAGAAAAACACAAGAAGGGAGGTTGAATTGTGTTAGCTTTTTCTTCGTTTTCTCCTAAGCTGAAAAACACTAATCAGAAACAGTTCAACAACAGCTTCTGAAGTGATGTTCAGAACTAACTTTCAGTGGATAAAAACAGAGAGAGAGAAGGAAGAGAGACACAAAGCAATTATACAGGTTCCTTCCACAAACTGGAAGTAGTCCTGTCCCCCTTGCACTTCCAAGGAGAGTTCACTATAATGTAATATCTGATTACAAATGCTCACTGCTAAACTTAGCAAGAGACTTCAAATGCTCAAGCACAACTGCAAGAGACTTCCTATGCTCCTGAATAGAATTAAGAGACTTCTATGCTCAAGCACAAAAGCAAGAGACTTCTAATCAAACAGAATTACAAAGAAAAATGTTTGACACTGAACACTTGATATACAATCAGAGGTGCTCACAATACAAATCAGATACAAACTCTTAAGACTCTAGAATTTCTAAGATATGAACTTTGAAAAGAAATTCTAAGTGAACTTTTGGATGCTGAACAATTTTGACAAAGTTTTGGCGCTTTCAAATTGTTGTAGAGTCTTATGTTTCTTCAAGTCTTCACTCCTTTATATAGAGGTGTGAGATGAACGTTGTGAATTGCCAACACATCCAAAAAGAGTCGTTTGAAGCTTTGATCAATCACCAATGATTCATTGCCAGATGTGGTTATTGTCGTATGAAGGAACAATTTCAAATGCATTCCATGTATGTAGGAACATTGTTGTAGGCAGAGTTGTTATCCTTGTCTTGTAGTAGAGACAAACTCTGTGTAGTGGAGGTAGTGGTTGTACACTTCATACAATTGTACTTTGTCAACACTCTACAAAAGAACAAGCATCCAATGCCTTTGAATCCTTTTGAATTAGTTGTTGCTCTTCTTTTCCGCTCTTCAGCAATGCTTAGACAACTTTAATTCCTTTGAACAACATTTGAAGCTTTAAGTTTGCATCTCCTGATGAACTACAACTTCTAGTGATCTTCAGCTTCTGATGAACTCGCTTGTGATGATACGTCATCACTCCACGAGCACTCTGTCTTTAGGAGCACTTTGACTTCAGGAGCAGTTCTCTTCAGACGCTTCTAAGCTTCCTTTTTGTTGATTTCTTTGCTCTTTTTTGTTCTTCTAGAACCTAATAACGATCGTCAATTTTTTGTCTATGGTCCTGTACACTTGAACAAATATTAGCATATCCGATTGACAATTTTTTAATACCTTGTTATCATCAAAACTCTTAAGGGTAATGTTAAACACATTTTGTTCCAACAAAAATGATTTTGGAGATTAAAGTTGACTTGATTTGGCCTTGGGTTGAATTGGTGTGGAAACTTCTATGAATTTTAGGGTTTGTAAGTGAGAAGAAAAATATTGTGTGGAGAGAGAATGAAACCGAAAATATGACTAATGGGGTGTAATGGAGTGGTTGGGGTGGTTAATGCTGAGTTAGTGGCATTGGAATCCGTGACTGCCACTCTGCAAAATATCGCCGGGCAGGATTATTGTCGCCCTGGCGACATATTTTGGTCAAACAGGTTTTGAACCTGTAATTCTCGCCAGGCAGGATTTGTAGTTCCTAGTAGGCATGACAGTTGCAGACCAAAATTTGCAGGTTGCTTCTGTTTTTGGATTTTTGATATGTTTTATGACTCTTAAGCCTAATATGCATAAAACAGTAAATCTACTTACAAAATTGGGTTGCCTCCCAACAAGTGCTTATTTTACGTTGAAGGGGAGAAAAACACAAGAAGGGGGGGGGTTGAATTGTGTTAGCTTTTTTTTCGTTTTCTCAAAAACACTATAACACTGTGATCAGAAGTAATGTGGATAGCTTCTGATGTAAGTGATCAAGAGCGTGTGCAGCGGAATAAAACAGAGAGAAAAGGGAAGAAGAAAGACACCAAGCAATTTATAAAGGTTCCTTCCACAAACTGGAAATAGTCCTGTCCCCCTTGCACTTCCAAGGAGAGTTCACTAAATGTAATATCTGATTACAAATGCTCAAGCACAACTGCAAAAGACTTCCAATGCTCCAGAACACAATCAAGAGACTTCTAATGCTCAAGCACACAAGCAAGAGACTTCTTTCAAACAAAATTACAAAGAAAATGTTTGAGGTTGAACACTTGATATACAACTAGTGGTGTTCACAATACAAATCAGATATAGACTCTTAAGACTTTAGAATTTCAAAGATATGGACTTAAAAACTGAAATTCTAAGTGAACTTTTGGATGCTGAACAATTTGACAGAGTTTTGGCACTTTCAAAATGTTGTAGAGTCTTTTTGTTCTTCAGGTATTCACTCCTTTATATAGAGGTGTGAAATGAACGTTGTAAGTGCCAACACATCCAAAAAGAGTCGTTGTTGAAGCTTGATCTTTCACCAATGATTCCTTGCCTAATTAAGGTATTGTCCTATGATGGATCAATTTAAAATCCATTCCAGTTGTGAAGGAACATTGTTACAGGCGTGGTTGTATTTTAGAGTTGTTATCTTGTTTTGTAGCAACGACACAAAACTGAGTAGTGGAGAAGGTGGTTGTACAGTTCGTACAAAGTACAATGTCAACGCTCTTTGTATATTACCACTCAAATGACTTCAAATCCTTTTGAAATGACCGTTGCATTATTCCACTAGTCTTTTGCCAATATTAAAGCAACTTCGATCCATGAAACAACTTTTGAAGCTTCAAATTCTGTGACTTTTGACGAACTTGAGCTTCTGGTGAAATGTAGCTTATGATGAGGCAGCTTCTGATGACGTCATCACTCCAGGAGAACTTTGTCTTCAGGAGCACTTGACTTCAGGAGAACTTTTCTTCAAATGCTTTAAGCTTCCTTTTTGTTGATTTCTTTGCTCTCTTTTGTTCATTCAGAACCTTTGTAATGATGTAAATTGTGTCAATGGTCTTGTACACTTGAACAAATATTAGCAATTCCAATTGTCAATTTTTAATACATTGTTATCATCAAAACTCTTTAAGGTTTATTGTTAAACACATTTTGTTCCAACATACGTCACTAGCTTGACGCCTTTTTCGTAAGGGTGGCCAAAATGAAACAGACAGCACATCATCCTTTGTAATCCTACGTTTTGGGAGGAATTCCATGAACTTTAAGTACAGCTGATGTGGAGTCCATATCCTCCGTAACTTTGGTTTATTGAACAAGGCGCATATTTCGTCTATGACTAGATCAATCTCTGCCTCGCTCACTTTCTTCCCCTTTTGTTCAGATGATTCTTCCTTGCTAAGTAATCGTTCCTGTTTCTTTGTAACCATCATCACTTCTCCATTATCAACAGTGTTGGCCTCTTCAGTATATGACCTTTCTTGAGGAAGTTCTATTTCATGTGGTGGCTCTATTTCTTTCATTATTTTCAGTGTGCTACATCCTTCTAACATTATATCTTCCCCAATTTCATCAACACTTTCTTCAACAATCTCTCCGACTTTTTCATACGTAAATGGATTATTTTCTTGTTCTCCGTGAGTGGAGTGAATGTTGGCTTGAATATCCATGATTTGTGCTTGCATCATCTCCATCTGAATGATAAATTCTTCAATCTCTGGTCGGTATCTTGCATGTTTATCATGGATTGTTGCATGAACATATTCAAAATATTTTCCATATTTGTTATCCGCTCATCTTCAGAAGGATATTGTTGATACTGTTGATATGGTTCATACTCAAATTGAGCGTAGAAGTTGAAACAACCATGATTAGCCATGACTTCTTTTATGTGGAGAATCTGAAACGGATATGAATAACAAGAAATTTTTCTTTGTATACCAAAGAGGGGTTAGTGTAGACAAAACTGTACAATAAAGAAAAATATTTACAGATTATATACATATGCTTAAAACGATAAAATAGTCGCAATGTCTATGATATCTAAACGCCTGTCCCCGGCAACGACGCCATTTTGATGTAGTATTTTTGCATCAAACAATAATACATATTTCTATCGTCTCCTCAGGGACTAGTGCGATATCATGGACCGTTTGACACCAAATATCATTCTAAGTAAAAAGATAATTTGTTGTTTGGTTTAGAAACTAAGTTGCAAGAGTAAAAGTTGAGAGTAATAAGGCGTAAAAACTTTAGAATTAGAGTTCCTTAATTAAGCGTCAAACATAACCTAATAATCACATATATGGATTCTAGCGTTTTACCGATATTATCACGTATCGCTCAACAAGATTATCTGTGTCCAAATAATCTTGTGAGATCAATTGTATTGTTCAATAGTTGATTTCCCAAACTATTAAACAATCCAATTGTCGATTGTAGTTTAATCGACGATTTCTCAATCTATTCAACGATCTGAAAGCTTTACGTACCGATACCTTGTGTGATTATCAAAACATCAATCCTATGTCTAGAATCATTGGTTTAATAGATGAATTATTCTAAACCTAGATTCAAAAGTACTTTTCAATAACAATTAAATCAAAGATGGGAATGAATTGCAATAATAACTTCAATATCATGTAAATTTCTAGAATCATATATTACAAGATTAAAAGATTACATTCTAAGCTCAATCAAGTACCTCTAATCCCAACTAAGGAGATTTAGTTCATCATTGTCATGAGAACATTACAAAAGTGGAAGGAAAGTTGAGAATCCATGCCAAGAACTTGATTTCTCCAAGAATCTTGATGAATCCACACTCAAACACCTTTGCTCTATGAAAATAGAAGAATTTCACCATATTCTCTCTCTAAAATTGTAAGAAGATAACCTCTAAAATGAAGGAAATGGGCTTTTATATTTGCTGCAAAATTTGCACTTCCTGCCTGGCAGGAAATATGTCGTTATGGCGACAGACCTTTCTTTGCTAGTGGGTTTCTGCCACGTCATCATCCACATGCCTTAAACCGCCTCTTCCTACCAAGCAGAACATTTGTCGCCATGGTGATATTTATCTGACATTGACCGCTATGGCGATAGGATGTGGCCATGGCGACATTTATGCAGTAGCAAATTAATTTTTTTCTTATCATTTCCCGCTATGGCGACAGGATGTGGCCAGGGCGATTGACTCAAGGAGGAATTAGCGGAGTTGTATGGGTAATATGAGAAAGCCTACTCATTGTATGCAAATCTTATGAAGCCATAAGTATTTCATTTTATTGATAAACACAACCTACATGATGTAATTCAAGAAAAGGTTGTCCAACTGATGATGTAAGATTGCAAACGTGCAATTCCTTTGTATATACAAAATAGGGAATTAATAAGTCCACCCGAGGTTGTGAAGCAACTTCTAAACGCCGATAACAAGTTTGATTGCTAACATATTTTACATTTGTATCTCCATTCACTATTTGATGTAAATCTAAATGTTGGGAAAGATTTCCATGTTATCCAGGTAGAAATCTATGCAGACTATGATCCAAAAATGTTGCTACCTTTTCTTCGCAGCAGTCAACATTATACCTTTGAGAAGGCTTACAAAATTTGCCTTAAAAGAGACTTGATGAGGGAGCAAGTCTTCATCTTAGGAAGGATGGGAAATGGAAAAAAAATTCCTAGCTGTTATTATAAACAAATTAGGGGATATAAAGGAGGTTGTAGAGTTTGTTACCATACAACATGACGATGTACCTTTGGCGCGTGATTATATTTTATCCATGTTTAACAATGATGTTGCAGAAAATTCATCGAGTCACTTTCCGATTTCAACTACCCACAACTCTATGATTGATTTTTAGGTAACTCTATGACTCTAAATGAAATACTAAACTAATAAAATAGACTAAAAACTTAACTAAAAAGACTTTGAAAATATGGAATGACGGACTGTCATCACAACCTCAAACTTAAGTCATTCCTTGTCCTCAAGGAATTTACTTGTAAAATTGACAATCGACAGTAAAATAACAATTACTTGATCAAGCGATAGTACCCAAAAGTTCATCTTCCTACTAGTTAAAAATGAGCTAGTTTGACTTTTTCGCATCCACCATACACAACTCCACTCAACAATATGAAAAGGGTTCACACACAATCGACATGAAAATCTACATATTACCATACACTTGAAAAGTTTCTAAACGTCAATCAAAATCAATGTCATTACACACTTTGAGGTCTTTCAGAGTTATAACGGAGCTTAGGTAAAAGATGGGATAATATTTGGATAAGTAGGCTACACAAAATTTGAGTTCGGCACTCATACGGAAATTAAAGCATGGATTGAATCTCATAATTCACCCTTGAAACAACAAGTTGTAAAGGTACTAGAGAACATTTAAAACTTTTTGGAACTTTCGAGTTTAAAGTTACTCGGATTTTTCATTGGTTGTCCCTTTTTTTCATTCTTTTTTTATTTATTTTGATACACCATTTTTGTGTGTATTTTTTCATGATAATGTTCTTTGTTCTCTAGTACCCCCACCCCAAACTTAGTTGGATGCAAATTCCAATAGCAACCCCAAACTTATTGTTTAGCAACATTCTACAAAGCCTAAGTCAAATATAATATTTTGGGTCACATCTTAAAAGTCTCTAGGCTTGTAATGTAGTTTGTCACCGAACAAAAGGATCTAAACCCACCGGCTCAATTTGGCTAAAAAGAGGATAAAATTGCAATATAGTCAGGGTAGGTTTCAAAAGGCTCACAAGACCAAGCACTTTTGCCTCACTGTGTATATGACAAAGATCAATCAACAGTAAAGAAACAATGCAAGTTCTAGAAATGTAGTTGCATGGAACACTCTATATAAGTAAATTGAAAAATAAATTTTGGCTATGAACCTTATAGTGTTAGATTTCTGGGAGTTGTGACTACCTATCACACATGCCGTACACTTTGCCTTTGAAATAAGTCACTCCTCCTTATGAACTTTTTGGAATACCACTTGAACAAACAATTGCTACTAAACTGGAAAAAGTCAAGAAACAAGAAAATTCATTAATAATAAACAAGCAAACAATTAAAGTTACTGAAAAAGTGAATCAAACTAACATCTGACAAAAAACAAGTTATTGAAAAAGAAATTGATGTGGACTTTGATTTTTTTTCCATCTTTTCCCTTATTTTTTTCTTCATTTTCATTTTATTTTTTTGCTTTTTTTTTTACTGAATAAAAATACCTGCAAAATAACTAAACATTAAAAACGAGAATGGGTTGTCTCCCATCAAACGCTTTCTTTTACATCATTAAGCTTGACGCCTCAACCACGGTTAGGATGCAAAATATGTCAGAAAGAACACATCATCCTTCTTCTTCCTCTTGTTTGGTAGGAATTCCATGAATTTGTAACAAAGAAGTAGATGTTCCCATGCTTCTACCAATAGACTTCTGGAAATTGTGGCATCCCACCATATAGAAGAATGAGTCTTTTCTTGCAAATGAATGTTTTCTTTCATTCCCATTGATTGAGTCTCCATTTTAAGGTACTAATCGACGCGCCTCACCCTTGGCTTTTCTTCTAAGTTGCTACTTTTATGTTTCAAATGTTCAGCTTGCACCAAGAGGGTATGTCGCTTAATCTCAATCTCAATCGATATCTTTTCACACTCATGCTTTCTCAACAAGATTACCACACTGAACATCAAACTTCTCAAATGAAACTTGATTGGACATCAAGAAATCATCTAAAATATTTTAAAGTTGAGAGTGATAATCTATGTTGACTACTTCCTGCTCTTTTTCTTTAACTATGAATTGCTCCTCACAAAAGAGACTACCATGATAACCTCCACAAAAATCGCAACACATACTCAATCTTGTTTCCAAATCCTTTATATGTAGAGATATCATGCATTTTTCATAACGTAGGATTTCAATCTCTTCAGAATCTACCAGTGATCGACTATCCCACATTGCTACAAAACTCAGAGAAACCTTTCAGTAGCACAACACAAAAAAATATATTCGAAGAGCATAAATCATAATTTTCATTTTCATTTTTTTTTTCAATATATATACAAAAATATAAATGACAGAAATCCTAAATAGAAACAAAATTGCCAAATTGAAATGATTTAACAGTTCCCGACAATGGCACCAAAAACTTGATAGACTTTTAGCAAGTGTACTGAAATGCATCGAAGTAATAAAAATAAGTTCTTATCCATGAGGACTGTGTTAATCTCAAATTAGCAATAAAGTTAGGGTTAAATGACCTTTACCCCCTGCCATTTGCTACACTTTTGGTATACCCCTTGTAAAAATAAAACTTGTAGATTCCCACTTGTAATATAAAGATTCTTTGGTTTACCCCCCCCCAAGGTCAATAGTCAGCATCTGATTGGACAAAACTGATGACGTGGCATGCTGACATGGTAATTTTTTTAATTTTCATTTTTTTTTGAATTTCCACATAGTTAATATCTCATTTAATTTAAATAAAATTTAAAATATTTTTGCCTAAATCCTTCTTCTTCTCCCTTCTCCATCTTCTTCCCTCCATCGAACACATCTCCACCTTCTTTCTTCCATCGAAATTTCGTTCTTCTTCTCCATCTCTTCCTCCGTTCTCCATCGCAGCCTTGTTGGTTCCTTGATTCCAGGTTCTGTTTCAACCCATCCTCTCCTCTCCTCTTTAATTGAAGGAATTAGGGTTTCTAATGGGTGGAAGAAAAAATTCATCAATTAGCAACAATGTTGGAAACAGGCCACCAATATGTGGGTGTGAGAAGGTTATGAAGATGAGGATTTCAAACACAGACGAAAATCCCAACAGAAAGTTTTGGAAATGTCGATTTGTAAGTGTTGATTTTATGGAAATGTCAATTTTCTGTTGTTTTTTTCGAATTTTACTTACCAGCCCTTTTTAACAGTTTTTGAACTCACAAACTTAAATTTGTTGCAGGCTGAATATGGTTGTGATTTGTTCATTTGGGATGATGAACTTGATGAAGGTAATATGATGAACTCACAAAAATCTGGAAAGTACTATGATGCAGGTAGCTCTTCTGGTTGCAACAACTGTGTAATGACAATGGAGTTTTTAAGAGAATTTGGCAAAGATTTTGGGAAAGAGTTTGGGAAAGAATTTGGAGAAGAATATGGAAAACGTATTGAAAAAGGAAATGGAAAAGAAATAAATTCAAAGAAGCATGTGAAACGGAAGATGAAGTTTGAAGCTGAGAAGAAGAAGAATTTTGGCCTCATTGTTGCGCTAGTTGTGTCTTGGATTTTTTTCCTCGTTTGTTTTCAAGTTAATGTAATTGTTTTTCGAAGTCATTGTAATGTTTTCATTAAGTAAGAAGTATGTGTTTTTGTTTCAGGTTTGCTACTTATGACTAATGTAACTCCCTCCTTAAGTCTTGAATGAAAAATGTTTGAAGTTATCTTTGCATCATTCTGCAGCAAAGTCATTTGGGTCTCTCCCTACAGCAATCAACAATTGGCCTCCATATCTTGTTTTCAAGTGGCAACCATCAACTTCAACAAAGGGCCTGCAAGCAGTTGTGAACCCTTTCTTACACCCCTCAAAACAGAAATAAAAGGAACCAAACCTTGGTTGAATAGTTGCAGATGGACCATCCACATTTATCTTGACACTATTACCCTTGCACGCTCTCTTCAACTCAGCTGCATACCTCCATATCTTTGAATACTGCTTATCTGTATCACCCTCAATTACTTTCTTTCCAATCTTCCTTGCTCTCCATGCTTTGTCCATGGTAATACCCACACCATAGGTAAGAGACATTTCATCAAATACCTCCTTTACAGTCATGTTTTTGGAAACTTGCATTTTTGGCACAACTTTCTTAGCAACCCATCTTGAATTGGAACTTTTATTTTCCAACACCTTGCCACATGTGTGGTCCCCATAATATGTCTTTATTTGATATGTCCTTTTGTCACCCACTACTGAACATAAAGCCTTATAGCCACATTCCTCCTTACACAAAACCCTTACCTTGTAACCTTCATTTTTTTGCATCTTTATTTGGTAACCATTTAATACGTTCCACTCAATAATTGCTTCTTTAAAATCAGAAAAGGAATTAAATTCCATACCTAACTTGAACTTGAAATATTTGTTTAATTGTTCCTTCCTAAACTGCTCATACTTTATTGTGCCATCATCTGAGTCATCACGGTCTGAGCTACCCAACTCCTCACTAAGGTAATATCCATCTATTTCTTCTTTTACAACATTCTTTCCTTTCCCATTACCATCCACCAAAAGAAGAGATTTTGGTGCAACCACATTTAGCCTAACACTAGTGATCTTCTTCTTAGGTGAATTTTTTTTCTTAGGTGTTTTGGACCCACACTTCTTCATTCTTAATGGTTTGTTGTTAACTGTGACTCTATTAGTACCATTAACAAGTGCTTCAACTTCAACCACCTCTAATCCATCTTCAAGAGCAGTGGTTCTTTCATCCTCACTGTCATCAAACCTAACAGCTTTGACACCACTGTCGTGCCATTTTTCGGAGATCAAGGCTATTTGATTAGCTTTTGACTCACTAAATATTTCACGACTTTTGATTTAAAAAGATTTAATTTGAAGGTGGGGTCCGGGGGTTGGTTATATTTAGGGAAGGTGTTAGCACCCTAAATATTCGTAGTACTCTACGAGAACCTTTCAACTTTATTTTACTTTTTGGTGTTATAACTTACTTATTTTTTGTTGGAAAGAAAGGGGTTTGAGAATAGTAATTAAAAAAAGAAAGAGACCTAGTTATCTACATTTTATTGATTCGGAAGGACAAGGTCCTTTGCCTACGTACCCGTGAGGGATCAGAACCTCGTAGTTCGGGGTAAAAATTACCGTTTGATTTGTTGAGTGTTTTTTATTAGTTTTGAAAAAAGTTTGAAATAAAAGAAAAAGCCAAGTGGCAAATGAGTATTTGTTTGTGTTTTTTATGTTAAAGAAAATGGTCTCATGATAAAATTAAATTGATTAATGTTTGATTTAAGAAAATAAAATGAAAAAACGATCACCTGATTTAGGATCAAGGTTTGTTTATGAAAATATTTTTGTGTTTTTTGTTATTTGCATGTTTTTGTTGTTTTTTGAATATTGACTAAACTAAAGTTAAAGCTAACGGAGCAGAAAAGTAAAGCGTAGGTAACTCATGGTGGCGTTGGACCACCACGAGAACCTTTTACATAAACTAGGAGCATAAGAATAAGGCATACACACACTCACGCACATATGCACCTAAAACTATTACATTAAACCTATTAATACATTCTAAAGTCTGAGAAAAATAAATAACGGATAAATAATTTACATAAAGACCTAATTTACATTATAAGTTCCATGCGACAAAAAGAAATGATATAAAAAAATAAAAAATAAATAAATAGATGTGCAATATGCATGAATGATAATAAGGTGCAAAAATATAAGCCTAAACTAGATAAGAATGCATGAGACATCAAAAAAATGCAAAGGGGTTACCGGTGGAATCTCTTTAACCTTGTGGAGCAGCCACGGCCTCGCAATTGGAATGGAATAGGACAGCCACGGCAAACACCTCTTAAAATCTGCTACAAAAGAATCAAACGAACGAAAAAAAATAACAAGGTACACATACGTGAAGTGCTTTTCCTACTCTATAGCAGCTGAACAGAAACACAATAATATTAAAAAAGCAAAGAAACGAGAACAGTGACGCATAAATTTACTTCCAACAGATTGATGGATTCAAGCTTCAATTCAAATTAACTAAACACGACAGCATACGAACACAACAAGGTGCATTAAATGGAATAGTATGGAATGGCAAGTGCGGCAATAGGCAGCGATGAAAGAAAAAAATGATATAAACTTAAACTGAAACAAATGGACATGTAGCAATGCTATTGGAGTAGAGGGAATAACAACAATTAAGGTAG
Source organism: Medicago lupulina (assembly GCA_958299785.1). NCBI lineage: Eukaryota > Viridiplantae > Streptophyta > Magnoliopsida > Fabales > Fabaceae > Medicago > Medicago lupulina. Next base: position 55,821,955 of record OY283144.1, on the reverse strand, counting down.
TAATGGAATTTTAAAGAAATATATGGTACTGAATCTAAAAAAAAAAAAAAATTGCATAGAACTAAATTAATTAAGAAAAATGAAACTTCAAATTGAATTGAAAGTATCATGCAGAAAGCTATTGTAAATCACGACATGTAAATTACGGTGGCTAGGTAAAAAAAGTGAGCGGTGCTACTGTTTTGGTTTTAAGGTTTTTTGAACATTGGTGCGTCCGAATTGTGTTGTTCCAGGTTGTTTTTTTATAGGACTGAAATTAGGGTTAAGGTTTGTTAAAAAGAAGCAAAAAATGCGTGGCTTGGGGAGGAGGAAAGCGGGCGTTTTGTTATAGATTTTTGGATTGGGACAGCTTTGGACTTATCTAATAATATTAATAAAAAATATATATACAAAAAGATAAATATGCATATTTATAGATTTGAACTGTTTTTGGACTTATCGTTGGACAAGAATAATAATAATAAAAAAAGGATAAAGACTAAAAATAAAAAGGAAACAAAGATTTTAACAAAACAAAAATTAGGATTAATTAAAAACTTAAATAAAAGATGGAAATTAGAATTAAGAATAAAAATAAAATTAAAGAGAGAAGAGGGCCCGAATTGGAACAAAAATGGGGTATTTTAAAATACCTCTCTGCCGAAATTTCGTTCGAAAAGCCGGAGATTATTCGGACCGAATGACGCGTGTTAGTGGTGTCTTAGGTCAAAACATGGAAGAAAGACAAAAATAAACCTCAAGCTGTCTGTTATGTAGGACTTGCCACTTGGAAGAAAGACAAAAATAAACCTCAAGCTGTCTGTTATGTAGGACTTGCCACTTGGAAGAAAGACGAAAATAAATCTAAAGTTGTCCGTTATGTAGGACTGGCCACTTGGAAGAAAGACGAAAATAAACCTCAAACTGTCCGTTATGTAGGACTCGCCACTTGGAAGAAAGACGAAAATAAATCTCAAGCTGTCCGTTATGTAGGACTCGCCACTTGGAAGAAAGACGAAAATAAATCTCAAGTTGTCCGTTATGTAGGACTGGCCACTTGGAAGGAAGACGAAAATACCCTTATGTAGGACTCGCCACTTGGAAGAAAGACGAAAATAAATCTCAAGTTGTCCGTTATGTAGGACTTGCCACTTGGAAGGAAGGCAAAAATAAATCTCAAGTTGTCCGTTATGTAGGACTAGCCACTTGGAAGAAAGGCAAAAATAAATCTCAAGTTGTCCGTTATGTAGGACTCGCCACTTGGAGGAAAGACAAAAATAAATCTCAAGCTGTCCGTTATGTAGGACTTGCCACTTGGAAGGAAGGCAAAAATAAATCTCAAGCTGTCCGTTATGTAGGACTAGCCACTTGGAAGAAAGGCAAAAATAAATCTCAAGTTGTTCGTTATGTAGGACTCGCCACTTGGAGGAAAGATAAAAAGTAAACTCAAGCTGTCCGTTATGTAGGACTTGCCACTTGGAAGAATTGATGGCTGAATTGATGAGATATGATTAAACCAGACCCTGGGCGACTGATGCAATCATGTGTGAATTGATATGTGTGTGTATGTGTGCGTTGTGCACGCTTGAATGTGTGAGTATATGAAAGTATTGATGTGTGGATGCATGAATACATGAATGTATGAATGTGACTCGAACGACCATATAAACTGCAGATGACAGGTGACTCGATGGAACAGGACATGTAAGGTTGGAGGCGGATTGACAGCACAGTACAAACACTCGGCAAACTTCCTTGGAGTTGATATTACGCGAACAAATCGGGCCATTGGTGGTATCAAACCTGGCACGCGGTGGCAGCCGATGCCCCTTGGGAAGCCAGCTCATTGACGATTGAAGGTCTGGGAGAAGTCACCATTTGTAAATGGGAGTAGAGTGTCCTTCCCTCGGCATGCTTTAGCAATCATTCTCTGTTTTTTCTTTTTGAAAATCCCTGATTTTGCCTGGACCGCCCTTTCGGGTTTTCAGTCCACCGGGAGTATATTCCTTTTTTGTGCCCCTAATTTTTGCTTGGACCGCCCTTTCGGGTTTTCAGTCCACCGGGACGTTCTCTATTGCCTAAACCGCCTTTTCAGGTTTTCAGCTTAGCGAGCTTTCTGTTTGTTTTTTTTTTTTGTATTTTTGGATTGTGACTGCATCTTGCTCAAAGCAGAGGCCTTCTCCATAACACTTAGCCATGTTTCTCTTCCGGAATGTAACCGTTCTCAAGGCGGACGCTGATGTATATTTCATCTACTTATGAGTTCAAAGAGAGTGTGTTTGTCGTTCACACGTTTCAAAGGATGTAAAAAAAAAGTTTTGTATTTTTTTGAAAAAAAAAAAATTTGTTTCAAGTATTGCCATCAAAAATAGAAGAAATTTTGCAAAAAGAATAAATGAGAGTTCCAAATAAATGGGCACAGGCTCAAATTAATTTGCAAGAGTGGTGGCCCGCCAAGGGCGTTGTTCCACAGAGCTTTAAAAGTTTGAAAAATGATAATTATATAGGAAAGGTAAATTGAACACAATACCTGTTATTCTCCCTAACAACTTTGAATTGCCCCAGTTCCGGGTCTTGGGTTTGCAGATGCTCTGAATCAGAGGCCTTTTGACGACTGGATGCCCCAAGTTAACTGTGCCTGACCAGATGCAGTTACTTTGTCTTTTGATCCTTAACTTTTGCATAGATCACCCTTGTGGGTTTTTCAATCTATCAGGATAATTATTTTTGTTTATGTCTCTAATTTTTGCCTAAGTCGCATCTTCAGACTTGCGACTTATCGAGCTTTTTTGATATTTTTTTTTTGACAAAGTATTTCTTGACTGCACCGGCACGCGGGTTTGTCGACATTTGTGGTCACATGGGTTATTGCACACGGGTCCTCATAACTAGGCATCCACTTGCCCCTGGAGTCTGGTTGGAAAGACAATGTCTTTTTTAGCACAAGGTCTTTTGAAATCCGCAGGGACGGACCCTTCTTGTTGAAAGTTTGTTTCAACCTCTCTTGATATAGTTGTACAAGGCCGTCAAGCATTTATATTCGGTCAAGCTTGGATTTCAGCAGGACTCCTATCGACGACACCTTGACGATCTCCATGTTGCATATTGAGGGAAGGAGGGGGCTGCCCCTGTTGGAGTACACACTTGAAGTATGATGTTAGCGTCTCGTGCTAGTTTTTGTAAGTGAATGCCCCTTTCTGGACACTCTTCTTGATATTTTGTTTTTGACTTCGACGGTTAAGATGCCCTAGTAGGCGAGAAAACCCCATCGGGAACTTCTTTATCTTCCTCTTCTTCGGACACATGGAACTCAAAGTTGGGAGAGAGTACATGGTTAAAGTGTTCAACGGGTTTATTAATGCATGATTTGATTTTTAATTTTGACAAGTAAGTATAAGTTATGATTATGCAGTTATTTAAGAATGATTAAATAGAATTTTTTTTGGTTTTTTGTATTACCATTTTTCCGGAATAAACACAAAAAGAGATAGGCGGGATAGAAACGACCTTTTATTAATGATGGAAAATACTTGAAGGAAAAAACCCTACATAAGTTCACCTTCGTCTCGGGTGGGACGAAAGGATTTTTGAAAAGTAGAAGACAAACAAACAAACATTATTCGAACAACTGAGTAGTAGAAGGAACATCAAAAGCACCCCAAATGCGGCTACACGCTCAGATTCAAATGTCGAAAGGCAGGACATCGGCGTCGACTAAATTTTGGACCTCAATCTTCAGGAAGAAACAATTCTCATCGCCATGCCGTTTGTGCCCCTTGATGGAAGGCGCAAAAGAGATCAGGTTTCCAACGAGTTGACAATTTCTTGGATATCGGCAGAGGCGGTTAATCGTCCTTCTCGGACCCCTTCTTCCAGACGCATACCTATGCTTACCATCTCGGAGAAGTCTCTAGGCACACTTCCGACCATCATCTCATAGTAGAATTGACTAAGAGTCTTTAAGAAGAGTTTGGTCATCTCCTTCTCTCCTACATGTGGGCTGACTTGGGTAGCGACGGTCCTCCACCGTTGGGCATATTCTCTGAATGTCTCGTCGTCTTCCTGAGTCATAGCCTGAAGATCACTTCGGTCTGGAGCCATGTCCATATTGAATTTGTATTGCTGCACGAAGGCCTCACACAGGTCATTGAAGGTTCGGATTTTTGCACGGTCCAAGTTCATGTACCACTTCAGTGCGGTACCAGTTAAACTGTCTGGAAAGTAATGGGTGAGGACCTGATGATCATGGGCATAGGCGGACATTTTCCTCACATACATCGTCAGATGGTCTTTAGGGCAGGTAGTCCCTTTGTATTTCTCGAAGTCTGAGAGCTTGAACTTGTAGGGTATCTGGACATTCGGCACCAAACACAGATCATAAACTTCCTTTTTGGGTGCTTCTTTCCCGCGGAGGGCTCATATCTCCCGATTCACTATCTCAAATCTCTCTTGCAAGTCATCCACTCTATCATAGGCCCCCACATTCCCGGAGTGAAAGATGGGTCCTTCATTTTGTGGGACAGTATGGATTGTTGGTGTTGAATAGGTCAAAGTAGCTTGAGGGCGTGTCGCAGCTGGAGAAGGAACATAGATTGCATGTTGAACAGTAGGCACCAGAGGTTCAATTTGGCGGAGCGTTGGTACTGGTGGAGGAGTGTAAACTGTAGGTTGAAAGGTAGGCACTAGGGGTTCGCAAGCAATAGGGCGGAGTATTTTACCAGAAGTAAAGGGCGGGAACCAAGGCACAGATCGTGGAGGCGTAGAAAATGTTGGAGATTCGAAGTATATCGTCCAATCAGAGATAGCAAAGCCATCTGCTTCGGTCTGAGTTCTGACAGGAGGAGGAGGCGGCGGTGGTTGATTTTGTGCAGTTCTTAGTGTTTTCACCAATTCAGTTAATTCATCCACCTGAGTTTGCATAGCTGCCATCTCATTTATTTTAGCCTGCATGGTTGCCATCTCTTCACGGAGTGCCTGATTTTCTTGTTCAAGACCTTCCATTGATGCTTGCCCGAGTGTTGTATGTGCGAGTTGACTGAAGAGGACAGTCGGACCACAGGTTGACCTTCTTGAGGAAAAAAGACTTTGTGAGACTCGAGTTTGAAACTATGGAATGCAAGATGATGCATGATATGTTTATGCAAAAAATAAACACACATTTTTGAAGGGTTTATCAAAGTAAATTGTAAACATCGCAGAGGAACATGGTTTTATTCGAAAATTGTGAAGACATCACCATCGGTTTCTTTTTCAAAAAGTAAGAACGACACCAAAGAAAAAGTTCTTAACAAAAGCTAAGGCTTAGTTAAGATTTTTGAAGTAGTTTTTTTTGGTGTTCTTACAAGGTTGATTCGTCTGTGATGTTTGCAAGAAACTTTTCTAAATCCTTCGATATTTTGATGAAAAAAAAGTTTTTACGAATGAATGCATGTATGCATGATTTATGAGGGATAGTACGCCGTAGGGTAGGGACTATGGCTTCATTTGTACTTGTATCACGGGTCCTACCAAGTTCCCAAATTCCAACCACCCTTATGAATGTATCGGTGCTCAGGACTGCTCCTAGTCAAATGCCATTCATAAGGAGGTCTAGTTTGAGTGTAGTATCGCGTATCAACTAAATTCAAGACCGCTCTTGGTTTAGCTAACGCACTACGTCCTAAAAAGGCCAAGATGGGTTAGGTGATCTAAAGGTCTCTCAACTTCGACGGCCATTCAGAAATAATAGCGTCGATCACAACTGCTCGTGATGACATCACATTATTTTGAAAGTCCTCCGTTGAGTGGGGTTTTATCACATGCACACATAGCGCAGGACCGCTCCTGGTATGGCACTATGATTGTACCCCGTCCTATCTTATGTTTCACTCAAGCCCGGGTGTAGGACTTATTATCTCACCACTCCCGAAGAAAGGAGAAAGAAGAAGGAAGGAAACATATACACTCGTATTTCCATCTTTTATTATGTTTTGTTAAGCAAGTTATAGCACAAAAAATTTAAACAAAGTTAAGTTAGGCTTAACCCTCGAATTTTTCCCCAGTGAAGTCGCCATTTCTGTCGCGCAATTTTTCGGAGATCAAGGCTATTTGATTAGCTTTTGACTCACTAAATATTTCACGACTTTTGATTTAAAAAGATTTAATTTGAAGGTGGGGTCCGGGGGTTGGTTATATTTAGGGAAGGTGTTAGCACCCTAAATATTCGTAGTACTCTACGAGAACCTTTCAACTTTATTTTACTTTTTGGAGCTATAACTTACTTATTTTTTGTTGGAAAGAAAGGGGTTTGAGAATAGTAATTAAAAAAAGAAAGAGACCTAGTTATCTACATTTTTATTGATTCGGAAGGACAAGGTCCTTTGCCTACGTACCCGTGAGGGATCAGAACCTCGTAGTTCGGGGTAAAAATTACCGTTTGATTTGTTGAGTGTTTTTTTATTAGTTTTGAAAAAAGTTTGAAATAAAAGAAAAAGCCAAGTGGCAAATGAGTATTTGTTTGTGTTTTTTATGTTAAAGAAAATGGACTCATGATAAAATTAAATTGATTAATGTTTGTTTTAAGAAAATAAAATGAAAAAACGATGAAAATAAAATGAAAAAACGATCACTTGATTTAGGATCAAGGTTTGTTTTTGAAAATATTTTTGTGTTTTTTGTTATTTGCATGTTTTTGTTGTTTTTTGAATATTGACTAAACTAAAGTTAAAGCTAACGGAGCAGAAAAGTAAAGCGTAGGTAACTCATGGTGGCGTTGGACCACCACGAGAACCTTTAACCTAAACTAGGAGCATAAGAATAAGGCATACACACACTCACGCACACATGCACCTAAAACTATTACATTAAACCTATTAATTCATTCTAAAGTCTGCGGAAAATAAATAACGGATAAATAATTAACATAAAGACCTAATTTACATTCTAAGTTCCATGCGACAAAAAGAAATGATATAAAAAAATAAAAAAATAAATAGATGTGCAATATGCATGAATGATAATAAGGTGCAAAAATATAAGCCTAAACTAGATAAGAATGCATGAGACATCAAAAAAATGCAAAGGGGTTACCGGTGGAATCTCTTTAACCTTGTGGAGCAGCCACGGCCTCGCAATTGGAATGGAATAGAATAGCCACGGCAAACACCTCTTAAAATCTGCTACAAAAGAATTAAACGAACGAAAAAAAATAACAAGGTACAGATACGTGAAGTGCTTTTCCTACTCTATAGCAGCTGAACAGAAACAAAATAATATTAAAAGAGCAAGAAACGAGAACAGTGACGCATAAATTTACTTCCTTCAATTCAAATTAACTAAACACGACAGCATACGAACACAACAAGGTGCATTAAATGGAATAGTATGGAATGGCAAGTGCGGCAATAGGCAGCGATGAAAGAAAAAAATGATATAAACTTAAACTGAAACAAATGGACACGTAGCAATGCTATTGGAGTAGAGGGAATAACAACAATTAAGGTAGTAATGGAATTTTAAAGAAATATATGGTACTGAATCTAAAAAAAAATAAAATTGCATAGAACTAAATTAATTAAGAAAAATGAAACTTCAAATTGAATTGAAAGTATCATGCAGAAAGCTATTGTAAATCACGGCATGTAAATTACGGTGGCTAGGTAAAAAAAGTGAGTGGTGCTACTGATTTGGTTTTAAGGTTTTTTGAACATTGGTGCGTCCGAATTGTGTTGTTCCAGGTTGTTTTTTTATAGGACTGAGATTAGGGTTAAGGTTTGTTAAAAAGAAGCAAAAAATGTGTGGCTTGGGGAGGAGGAAAGCGGACGTTTTGTTACAGATTTTTGGATTGGGACAGCTTTGGACTTATCTAATAATATTAATAAAAAATATATATACAAAAAGATAAATATGCATATTTATAGATTTGAACTGTTTTTGGACTTATCGTTGGACAAGAATAATAATAATAAAAAAGGATAAAGACTAAAAATAAAAAGGAAACAAAGATTTTAACAAAACAAAAATTAGGATTAATTAAAAACTTAAATAAAAGATGGAAATTAGAATTAAGAATAAAAATAAAATTAAAGAGAGCAGAGGGCCCGAATTGGAACAAAAATGAGGTATTTTAAAATACCTCTCTGCCGAAATTTCATTCGAAAAGCCGGAGATTATTCGGACCGAATGACGCGTGTCAGTGGTGTCTTAGGTCAAAAATTGGGGTATGATAACCATCATCATCACAACTAAACATTTCTACTTCCTCATTATACCCTGCATCCAAATCTAAACATCTAAGTTGATCTGCTTTGACAATTATATCCAACACATTGTGCTCAACATAAATATGACCATGTACTTTATTACCAATTGAATAACCAAAAATTTCCTCAGCAATATGATCCTCATTAACTTGAAAAAACTCATCAAAAACTTCAGGATATTTACCCCAAACCCTAAACTTCTTCTTCTCATATCCCTAACTAGCCACAATATTCTCAATATCACTCACACACCAACTGTTACCTTCAAGACCAGACACAATAGTTTGTACACTACTTCTATAAAACACACGTTTATCCCTAACAAACTCCCCACCATGATGGAAAATAACATCAAACAAAGCCATTATCTGTGGTCAATAAAACAATTTTTTAATCAATTACAGCTTGACATGTGTCAGCCAACCATTGGTTCAAACCAGGGTGATAAAATCAACACAGACAAAATTAAAGTTTCAATAAAAAAAGCCTAAAAAACAAAATTTTGCACATGAAAAAGTACAATAATGGAATCTAACATCAGATTTTTGGGACCACAACATACATTTTTCCCTTTCTTTATCATCTACAAATAGTAATATCAACAAGACACACACGAATGCATAAAGAGAAAGAGAGAATCAGTAGACTTACCTCAAGCTTCGTCTTCAACCTTCTTCGATCAGTTCTCTTTCCTACCTTTCTTCGTACCCAGATTCGTACAAACCCTAACTCGAGTCGAAAACCAAATTCGTACAAACCCTTTCTTTGTTATCAGCTTCGCAGAATCGGAGAAAGCCTTTCGAATCAAATCGCATAACCCTTGCTTGGATTCGCAACCCAGACAACTTCTTCTTCTTCGTATGCCTCTTGTTCTTCTCTGAAATTAGGTTTGGAGAAATGAGAGGGGGGTATGCCAATAAACCATATTTTGGCAACAATATTTTAAATTTTATTTAAATTAAATGAGATATTAACTATGTGGAAATTAAAAAAAATGAAAATTAAAAAAGGGTTAATAGTGTTTTTGGCCCCTGTAATATAGTGCACTTTTGGGTTTAGCCCCTGTAAAAAAAAATAATTTAGATTCCACCCTTGAAAAATGAAGATTCTTTAGGATTGGCCCCTAACCCCATTGACTCAGCAGAATCTACGACGTGTCATTTTTTTTTTATTTTTTTTACCATGCCACGTGTGTAAATAACTGCCATGTCATTTTTTACTTAAAAAAAATAAAAAATTACAAAAAAAATGTTTTTTTATTAAAAAAAAAACATTTTTTTAAAAAACGAAAAAAACTTTTTCTAATTGTTTTTAATTAATTTTTAAAAAGCTAAAATTATTTTAAAAATCAGAAAAAAATTCTAAATTATTTTCGAAAATTTGATAAATCGAAAAAAAATCATACTTTTTTTCAAAAATTTAAATTTTAAATTTTTTCGAAAAAAAAGTTCTAAATAATAAAAAAAAGTCATACTTTTTTTTTAAAAAAAATTAATCGAAAAACATTCCGATTTTGTAATTCGAAATTTTGAAAAAAAAATTATAATATTGTTTTTTTTCGAATTTTATAATTTTAATTTAATTCAAATTTTTTTGATAATTTTTTGGAAAATTTGGAAATACATTAAGTTCGAGAATGGAAATGATAATACCATATGAGTTAGAATTCAAAAAATTTCCTCTCATTAATGGGAAATATATTAAGTTAGAATTTAGAAAAGAATTCAAAAAATTTATTCCTCAATTTTTACGAATTCTTTTTTGAAATCAAAAAAAAAAAGAAAATTTGAATTTTTTTATTCTAATTATTTAATTTCGAAAAAAAAATATTTGTTTTTTTTTATTTTGAAAATTAAATTTAAAATCTGAATGTTTTTTGATTTATCAAAAATTTAGAATTTTTTTTTGAAAAAATTTAAAATTTCAATTTTTTTAAATTTTTCAAAAAAAAGTATGATTTTTTTTCGATTTATCAAGAATTTTTTTTTTCTGATTTTTAAAATAATTTTAGCTTTTTAAAAATTAATTAAAAACAATTAGAAAAAGTTTTTTTCGTTTTTTAAAAAAAATGTTTTTTTTATTTTTTAATAAAAAAACTAAAAACAATTTTTTTGTAATTTTTTATTTTTTTTAAGTAAAAAATGACGTGGCAATTATTTACACACGTGGCATGGTAAAAAAAATGACACGTCATTGCCACGTCGTAGATTCTGCTGAGTCAATGGAGTCAGGGGCCAATCTTGAAGAATCTTCATTTTTCAAGGGTGGAATCTAAATTTTTTTTTTTTACAGGGGCTAAACCCAAAAGTGCACTATATTACAGGGGTCAAAAACACTATTAACCCTTAAAAAAATTACTATGTCAGCATGTCACGTCATCAGTTTTGTCCAGTAAGATGCTGACTATTTGCCTTGGGGGGGGTAGGGGGTATACCAAAAGGGCAGCAAATGACAGGGGGATAAAAGCCATTCCTTAGATGATCTAATATTCTTTGAAGGTTTTAATAACGTTAACCTAGAATCACAAATAAACGATTATCCATTCCTAGATTAACCCTGTTTATTTGAACAATTCAATTAGATATAAGTTGAAAGCTATGGTCAGTAGTCATTCATTCTCATGAATTCTGAATTCATAGATTGATATTCATATATAAAATAGAGTTTCACAGCAACATGCTTCAAACAGAGTACATCAGATTCATCTCATACCTAATCAAAGAAAATTAGCTAGACATGATCAAATACATAAACAACATAGTAAAGAAAATAAACCGATAGAGTTTTGTCGTTGTCGACGTTGCTCCTCTCCTTTTCTTTTCCCAGATTGCTGTTATGTACCAGCCGTAATTACTTTTTCTTTGTCCTTTGCTTCCTTTTTATAGGTTCATGTAACCTAATTTCTTTTCTTTCACGGGTCAACACCAAAATGTTTGGGTCAAAGCCCAATTTTCATTTTCTAATTCCCTGGCACATGCTATAAGTGTGACCATATGATAAATATCATTTTATCTTAATTGTTCAACACTTCAAAGTAGGCCACACCTTTCTTATCTCATCTAGCCATTGATCATAGTAATAATAGGCATTGATACATTACTTGATTCAATAATAAGAAAATGACAATTTATTTAAAATGACTCTAAATGATATACTAAACTAATAAAATAGACTAAAAACTTAACTAAAAAAACCCTGAAAATATGGAATGACGGACAGTCATCACCTATCTTTGTGATTATTTGGATACAACCAGATTTATTATTACCGATTTGTTCCACCATCCTCGTAATTCCCATCTTCGTGATTACAATACTCAATGAATGCATAAACTTCAAGTAAAAACTTGACAATGCATAACTCACAACTCATCATCATTATATAATTTACACCATTATGTAATATATCCCATTATCGTGATTCTCATCATTAACCCATCATTTGCATCGTCAAGTAATTATATCCATACATCATAAATAATCATCAACAATTTCCATCAACAATATTCATTAACAACAACCATCAACAATATTCATCAACAATATCCATCAATAATATTCATCAACAATGACCATCAACAATAACAATCAATTAAAAATCTCCACATATTCATCGTAAAGTATTCTTATCTACCTATTCATCATCAGTAATCATCAATAATCATTTATCACCACCAAGAAATAATATCTCATCAAAAAGCACAAATTACATAATAGACGAAAAATCGCCCACATCATGATAACCAACCTATTTTTATCTGTAAATCATTGATTCATTCTTATTTCATCATATTATCACGAATACAAAGGCATTTCCAAGTTATCAAATCATATTTCATCATTTTACCAAAGTTCGTCTATTTTCACAAAGTTTGTTTATTTTGACATTTTTCCAAATATCAAGTTACATGCTATTATACTTCTTTATCGATCCTACATGCTTCATCTAGCTTCGTCAATACATTAGACTAAGCATAAAAACATCATTTATTTAAGAAAAACTTACTTCAATTCTATTCCAAGTTCATTTTCAATTCCTAGTCAAAGTTCTTCTCAAAATGAACATAACCATTTCAAATTCAAGTAAACGATGATCCAACACTTACATTCATCAAAAGAGAAAATTCCTATCATTAGAAGATCACATATGAACTAAGCACACCACCCCCAAGCATTAACCACACAAAATCTCATCAATTCATCAAAGTTCGTCTATTTTTACAAAGTTCTTCTATTTTTACACCTTGCACTTAGGTCAAGTCTACCTCCATCACATTACAGGTTAATTACTCCTACACATACTAATTAAACTCCTATTAATCAAGTTTTGAGGTTTGGGACCAAGCCATAACTTTTGGGTTCACTTTAACATAGTTATGCAGATTTTTCATAAAAAAAACATCATGACCTAACTGTAGTGTTTCATCATAACTCAAATTCTAAAAATTATAATGAATTCAAACAAAATCCATTAGAAATTAAAGAAAAGAGTGAAAAAGTTAGTTTTTCTTAATCCTAGGAAAAGAACATGACCCTGCTAACCATTGTGTAGTATTTCAATCATAACTTGAGTTCTAGATGTTGAAATGAGGTCAAACCAACTCCCGTTTAAAGCCAACACACAGGGCTATAACTTTCGTGAAGACATCGAAACTCAATTCCTAACTCAGAAATCTCAGTTTTCATTTTAATTACGGGTACATAAGTGAAAAACTCTATCGACATCAAGATTACGTGTTTTAATTCATTTAGTTTTTACTTAATTCAACGAAACACAACTGTAAGCATCATCAATAATTTAATTGGATCACTTTCATATACCCAATAACCTAAGAACATAAATCATGAATTCTCCATCATACAACAACAACAATCATGTTTTTCACACATTTAAACAAAATTCTCAAAACAACTTTTTCCAAAACATCAAACATAAGCTTACACACATAAACAACTTAATCAAACATCACATTTCTCACAACCAATTTCATGAATCCTCAACATAAACATATACCCAACAACACTTATAGCACATAAATCATGAATTTAACGTTAATCAACAACAACATCATTATTTTCATCAATTTAAGCTAATTTCTCATAATAAACAACTTATTCTATATCAACAATAGAATTTAAGCATCAACAACAAGTTTTCAACAACTTTCACATACCCAAATTCACCACTTAATTCCAAGCACAAAAGTTATACATATAATCATCAATTTCAACAAATCAATCAAAACAAATATGACCTATAAGCTAAAAACATGATTATAGATTATTAGGTAGAACAAACATATCCCCCTTACCTTGTTTTCCTTAAGCTTAAGCTAATCACCAAGAATCTTCAATCTCCTCCTGAATCCTAGCTTTCCACTTCTATTTTCTTTTCACTTGGGTTCTCTTCCTCTTTCTTCTATCTTCACTTCTCTCTCAATTCTCTCTATGTTTCTCTAGCCATCCTTTTTGTGTAAATGTGTAAATGAATAGCTAAACCCTAATTTTTCCTCACGAGTTCTATATATACTCTAATAATGGGCTAGGTTAACTCTATTTATAATGGGCCCGTTGTCTCTTACCACTCAATGAAAAAGTTAATACTCACTTAACTCATTAAAATATCTCAATAATTACAATCATAAAATAATTACCTCAAGTCATTACTAACTTAGTAAAAATAGCTATTCACACTAAAATGTTGAGTAAGCGGTCAAACACATCAATTGAATTGTTTAAGCCGAGTCCCAACCAAATGTAGGTACTTAACGTGGGTCCGATTTGACGTTAGAAAGGAAGGTCGATGTGGGCCATTCAACTGTGCCAACAACTTTTGGATCTAATCACCTTAGATAGGCAAATCCCCCCAAAACAGCTAAGACTAGAAATCAAAATGTTGTGTCGAAAGGGGTTCCAAAAACTTCATTTTAGTTATAAATAAATAATGACAAATTAATGACAATTTCTTTTCCCCACCCCACTTCTCCCTCACCCTGTACAATTTTCAGATGCTATCTTTTGAAACGGGTAAAAGAGGCACCACACCCTGATCCAGACACACACACACAAATACACTTTTTTTTTTTATCGGATCCAAAAGGTTGAATGCGCGAGTAACTGGTGGGGGTGTGTATGTGTGTGGGTGGGGGGATAACATGTTAGGCAAACCTTCCAGATCCTGGTATCGAAAATCTTTCTCGAGGTGGAATCAAATGACATGGTTGAAAACTAATATACATGTATAGTGATGTGGGAAACTCATACTTGAGTGATAGATTGTTATAATTCAAATGTGAGTTGATAGGACCACGTCAACCAAATATGAGCTTAATGAATGATATATATTTGTGTGTGTCCTTGTCCACAGGGGCGGACCTAGACTTTTGATATTGGTGTGACTAAAATAACAAAGAAACTATATATATATATATATATATATATATATATATATATATATATATATATATATAAAGCGAATTAGTTAAACATGAAGTACAACAGTAAAAATGGTTTGGACGTTTCTTTTTGTATCAATGTGTCACATGTTCAATTCCCTGCAACCTTGTTATGTTAATAATTTAAAAAATAATGTTAAAAAGTGGAAAACAGAGTGTTATGTTAATAATTTAAAAAAAAATGTTAAAAAGTGGAACACGAAGTGTTGAAGGGATGACAAAAAGGGTTGGAACTATCGGGTTGGCCCATTTAATCTACGATTTTTAGCGGGGTGGGTTGAGATTTTGAACCCGACGCAAGTAGGGTGCACGCTCCGCCTAACCCGCTAAAAAGAGGGGCGGGTTGGCCCATTGGGTTGATATGTTAAAAATAAACTCTCTTTTTCACTTCTTTTTATTTATAGGTCACAATCAATTTTCCAATTTTCACCTCTGCATATTGGGGAAAAAATTCAATCAATTTTATCACTTTTGTTTTATGATTTTAGCCTTATATTTTTAACAATTAGTTAATTTATAACTATCGGAGTTTTTATTTTCAATGTCTTATTAATTTATTATAGAATTTTAGAAGATGTAATTTATATGTTTGAATAATTTTTTTTTATATTTTTAGTGGAGTCATTAGTTATATATTTAGATTTTGTTAAAAAAAAGTTATATATTTAGATTTATTTAAATTGGCTTTAAACTTATATATTTTTACATTGTATAATTAATAATTAAAAAAGAAACATTGACGGGTCAACTCGCTGGTCCGCCATAAAACGGGACGGGGTAAGATTTTCAACCCTATTTCTTTAGTTGGTCCGCCCGACTCCGCCCCTTTTTAGACGAGTTATTGACGGGGCGTGACGGGGCGGGTTGGCCTCTTTTGCCATCCCTTGAACCAAGGACGACGCAGTGATAGTAAAAGTGCTTTCTACTGCTAGGCCAAGTAAGAATACATGAAACAACATATATTGTATATAATGCATTATTTAAGTTAGTATATGAAAAAAAAAAAATCGAGTAATAATCTGGTATGGCTACAGCCAAACAATGCCTTATGGTGAGTCCGTCTGCTTGATAAGTGAGTTAAAAGACATTGAAGGAGATTAAAAGAGGATATTCAGTCCCCGTGAGCTTAGCTCAATTGGTAGGGACATTACATAATTATGTAGTGGCTGAGGTTCGAACCCAGACACCTCACTTCTCCACATTTAATTGTGTGAGCTCTAACCACTAGACTACTTCGAACACTAATTACACTAACCGAACTACTAACAATGATCGTGAGTGTTCGTGTGTGTACCCATTTATCATTGCCCGATTTGATGAACTATTGATGTTTCTCCCCACATCATCGAACACTTTCACATATAAAAGCCATGAGAACATTCATTTTTATTATTGACAAGCCCATACAACAGATTGCATACAAGTTAAATGGTTCGTTATACTTCTGATTTGTATAGAAGTTGAAATGTAAGTGTCAATCCATGCAGAGAACCTGACATGTTGTTTTATTCACACGGCAGGCCTTTGCAAACATATAGGAGAAAGTGGAAGACAAAATAACAATAATAATAATCTATAACTATATATAAAGGCAAAACATTGTTTTTGGTGTGGCCTATTTTCTTTCCCATTTTACCCTTATTTTGTTGGTTTGAATTTCCCTTTTTACCTTTTTCAAACTGAACAACAGTTACCCTACCTTCTCTCAATCTATTTTAGTAAGCACATGTCTTTTGTATTTGAGAGTTTATCATTGTCTCTTTTAACACGGTAGAAAAAACAGATAGACGGACACTCTGAGACAGACGGGCACTGGACACTAATAACAATAATTATAATAATAACTGTATAAGAACAGCGGCTGTTTTACCCATAATCTGAATAGTTTCTGAAAACTTGGTATTATTGGTTCAGAGAATGGTGGTGGGATTAGAAGAATAATAATGTCAGAGACAAGTTTGATGTTGAAAGGTCTGGATTCTTTGAATAAATTCATGAGTAATATATGCACAAGGCATTAGGAGCCTCCAACAATTTGCCCCATACACAAAAGTGTAGAACTAGAAAGGGACCAGCACACAATGGGGCAATAACATGTGCTCATATGAGAAATTGACAAAAGGACAGTGGCACATGTGGTTGTCATTCAGACGCGTGCACGTAGTTAACATTATACAAATAGATTTAAAATTCTCATGTGGACAATCTTCATTCGAAAAAAGCATTACTGTAATATCAACTAGAATTTGTATTTCATACTAGACGGAGGGACGAAGCTAAGAATTTACAACTATGGAACTAAGTCCAACGAACATAATTTGATTGGAAAAACAATTGTTTAAATACAAATTTTATATAAGAAATTTAACACTAAACTATATTAAGTATAGGAGGCAATAATAAATATGTATAGTTAACACACAAGTGTCGACTAGTTAGTAGAGAAAAAACAACAACAAAAACAAGAGAGAAAACAAAAACCCCTTTGAAAAAAAAAATAGAAACATGGTAGCACCTATATTGCAAAAAGAGAATATGGAAATAAAAAATATACTTACATGGATGGTGATAGATCAAATAGAAACACTTGTATACGAGTATGATAATGTATATAGTTTTTTTTACAAGTGAAATTTTTAATATACACCCTCTTATCACTGTTATAGGTAAAAGTTAGTTTTTAAGTTCATTTCATAAATGATATATGTTATTTATATATTATTTATTGAATTATCATAAAAGATAACTTTGGTTTATAAAAGTGACCAGAGATGTATAATAATATATTGAAGACAAAATAACATTTTAGTTTAGATTTTAATTTGCTCATTTTTTTTATCTTAATTTGTTTTTTTTTTCTAGTTTAAAATAGTGCTTTATTTTATAAATTTTAGTAATGGGCTTGTGGAGAGGACCATAACAATATACTTTACAAAATATGAGATAATTTAAAAGAATATAAAGTATAAAATTAATGATATTAATTACGAATCAAGATAGTATCATGGTTAAAAAAACATTTTAATATAATAAATTAACTATAATTTATTAAAATGGGCACTAGTAGAAAATATACATCTAACATAAGGGTGTTTTCAGTTTTCACATCGGCACGGGAAATACCTGAAGGAAAAGATACACATTGTTATTTTTTACATCAGTTGACATAAGTACATGTGGGGAATTCCTAATAGCTTATAACATTTACATTAGTGGATAGTTTAAATGAGGGGGAAAAAACGCGGCGGCATTTTCACAATTTGAGTGAAAACTTTGGCTAACTTTTTTCACTTCAGTGGTGAGAACTACCTGAGGTAAAAACAAATTTTCACTTTTACCTTATCCCTTCCACTATCGTAAAACGCCGCGATACGTTTCCTTCCTCACTTTTTCACTCTCAGTCGAAATACAATCAGAACCTCCGGTGGGCTCTCTCTCTCTCTCTCTCTAATCGTGAAACCCTAACCCCTTTGTTGTTCAAGTGAAACCTTAACTCCTTTTCAATCAGTGGAACACAATACTTGGAGGTACCGTTAAGATCGATTTTACTTTGTAAATTTCAATCAAGATTCAAGATTATAGTGTTAATGTCTACTGTTAAGATCGATTAATCACACATTTTAGAGATTATAGTGTTAATTTTTGTAACTCATTTTAGAGATTATAGTGTTGATTTGTCCTATTGAGGTAGAAATAGAATCATACAGTGTTGGATTTTAGTATTGTTGAGTATTGCACTTATTTTGTTTGAAACGCTGAACTGAATGTATTGTTGAAAATAGAGTCAACTACTCTGTTTTTGTTCTGAAAGAAGATGTAAACAAGTGAAATTAAGCACGCTCGACTGTGTAAGTTACAATTGTAGTATAGAAATGTATTGAAATCGAAATTGTAAATGCATTTATAAGTATCTTTTTATGTGTAGTTTTTGTCATCCAACATGATAATCAATTTAGTCTTAAAATGTGTTTTCACAACATGGCATATGTTCCATTCACCTTTATGTGTAGTTTTTGTCATTGAACATGATAATCAATTTATTCTTAAAATATGTTTTCACAACATGGCATATGTTCAATTCACCTGCACTATGTCTTGAGAGAAATGAAATTTTAGCTTTCTCAATTGAGGAATTTCGTAAGCAATGAAGGGATATGAGCAGAATTGAAAAAGAGTTACTCATTAGGACAGTTAAATATGAAAGTGATAATTTTAGAGGATATGGTGATTGACCCACTTGTACATGCTTGCTTGCCTTAAAATAAAGAGATTTTTTTTTTCATGACATTAAGTTTTAGCTTTTCCGAGTGTTTCTAATTAATGGAAGTTTATTGCCGGATACCTATAATGGCTTAAATGTTGCTCTTGGATTACTGCAGCCACTGAATTTATCTGTATTAACTTTATCTAAGCTTGATTGAATGTTTTGTTGCCACGCTCATGCCCCTTGCCCTTCTTATCATTAGCCATCTTGAAGTAACTAGACCTAGCCTTATTATTCTTATAAAATATCCGACAGATATTCACCAAGATTGGAAAATCTCAAATCTCATGGAATCTAATGAATTTCTTAATCTCCGGATGAAGTCCACTCTCGAACTTGATGGACTTCGATGGCACTTCACCCACCGCATTGATATACGGGCAAAAGCGAGATAACTCCTCAAACTTTGGTGCATAATAATTCACTAACATGTTACCCTGCTTCAGCTCTAGGAATTCTATCTCCTTCTTACTCCTCACATCATCCTCGAAGTACTTCATCAAAAACTCTTCCTTGAACATTTACCAAGTCACCGGAATACCCCCAGCTTCCATCCTTCGACTAGAATTCATCCACAAGAATTCTTCCTCTTCAGCCAACATATGAGCAGCTAGCCTCACCTTCTGATCATCCGTTATCACCATCGCCCTAAAGATCCTCTCGATCCCCTGAAGCGAAGTTTAAGCACCTTACGGATCATACCTTCCATTGAAGGTTGGAGGGTGGTTCCGCATAAAGCGATCCAACCTTAACTCACTAGCTCCTCCCTAACCCTGCTACCCTTGCATCACATTCACATTCGTTTGTGCCAGTGCTTGAGCCATAGCAGCCATCCCATTAGCAATCGCAGGATCGTTCCTTCCAGTCATCTCAGCATTACACACAAACCACAACCAATAATAAGAAGTAACAAAGCAAGTATCAAATGTATTCTCATACCATACGCATACAAACAGGAAACAACCGAGTTTTGGCCTGGACTAGACCGACATGGCTCTAATACCAACTTGTAACACCCTCGAACCCCATGAGAAATATTTAATAATAAATCAAAGTATATAGAAGGCTAAAGGTGCTACTTAATCCAAAAATCCAAACACATGCATAATTCATTTTCATAATTCATAAAACAATCGCAGTGGATTTATAAAATAAGCACCATAACACGAACATCTCAACATCTTAAGGTACATCATTATACACATTATAGTTTCTCATAATAATCCAACAAATCAAAATAAAAAAATAGAATCCCAACAAAGTCCTAATCAGAGCCTATAGCTAGACTCCAAAGCAAACGGGAAACAAATGAGGAAGTCATGTGTCCTAAATGTGACACCCTAAATCCCAAAATAATTATTACTATTATTTATTCAAAAATAGAGTTTAAATCACAGCGGAGAGTGTAAAATAAAAAATTTCCTATTAATATAAAAATTCTTCCTCAATATTTAGGATACCACATTGACTAATAACAAAAATAATTCACATTTAACTTCTTTGAAAATTATAACATCGAATCTTTTGCTTTTGAAAATACATTCTTTTGTTGGAACAAAATGAGTTTAACACTACCTCTTGAGAGTTTTGATGATAACAACGTATTAAAAATTGTCAATTGGATATGCTAATATTTGTTCAAGTGTACAGGACCATAGACAAAAATTTGAGATCATCATTAGGTTTTGGAAGAACAAAAGAGAGCAAAGGAATCAACAAAAAGGAAGCTAAAAGCTGTTGGAACAAAGGGTGTTTCACATAATCACCGTTTAAGTTTTGATGATAACAAAGTATTAAAATTATCAATTGGATATGCTAAACATTTGTTCAAGTGTACAAGACCATAATTAAAGTCTTATTCATAGAGGTTCTGGTTGAACGAATCAAAGAGCAAAGGAATTTATTTTGAAGCTTAGCGCGTCTGAAGAAAAGAGCTCCTGAATTCACGTCATCAGAAGCTACCTCATCAGAAGCTTAGTGCGTCTGAAGAAAAGAGCTCCTGAATCCACATCATCAGAAGCAAGTTCATTAGAAGCTACTTCACCAGAAGCTTAAGAGCGTTGACAAAGTATAGTGTACGTGAAGGTGGGAAAAACACAAGAGGGGGGGGGGGGGTTGAATTGTGTTTTCAAAAACGTTTCTTTCTCACGAAAATAAGCACTGTTCTCAGGATCAAATCTGAAAAGTTCAGAGTCTGATTAGAGTTCAGAGTTTTAGTGTGCAGCGGATTAAGAGTAAGAGAGCAGAAAACAGAAGAAGAACACAAGCATTTTATACAGGTTCCTTCCACAATCCGGAAGTAGTCCTGTCCCCCTTGCACTTCCAAGGAGAGTTTCACTAAAATGTAATATCAAATTACAAGTTGCTCAAACACACAAGTAAGAGACTTCCTTTGCTCAATCACACAAGAAAGAGACTTCAATGCTCAAGGACAACTCCAAGAGACTTCTAAACAATTACAGAGAATTGAAAAGAGTTTTGAATACTTGATATACAATCATAGGTATTCACAAAACAAAACGAATAGAACAGACTCTGTTTTTCTTAGACACTTAGAAATTCTAAAATGTGAGCTTTTGTAAGAATTATCTAAGTTGTTGATGAGCAATGTTTGCGACTTTGAATATGAGAAATAACCTTGTTCGCATATGTGTATATGTATATCTATGTGTGTTCTTCAAGTCTTCATCTCTATTTATAGAGGATTTGAGAGACGTTGGGAACTAGCCAGCTCATCACTTTATCTTTGACCGAAGCTAATTTGACACCATTGATCTTTTGCTTGATTTGAGGATTGTACTATGAAACCAATTTCAAATCCATTCCCGTAAATATGGAATAAAGTCTGCAGTTGTTGTTGTTATTCTTGTCGTGTATAGAGGACACACTGCAGAGTTGGTGGTTGCAGGGACAAGCGCAGACATAGTGGTTGTACATTTCGTACACTGTACTTTGTCAACGCTTCTTAGCCTCTGAACAAATTGGCTTCTGAACAAATTGGCTTCTGATGAACTCTGCTTCTGGAAAATTGGCTTCTGATGATGTCATCTTCAGGAGCGCTTTCTTCAGAGGCACTATGCTTCTGACTTTCCAGGAGCGCTTTCATTCAGATGCTCTTCAAACTTCAGTCTAACATACCTTTGCTCTTTAATTCATTCAGTCAGAACCTCTTGTAAATAATTCTTTGTTAATGGTCCTGTACACTTGAATAAACTTTTAGCAATATCCAATTGATAATTTTTAATACCTTGTTATCATCAAAACTTAAATGGTATAATTGTGAAACACCCTTTGTTCCAACAATCTCCCCCTTTTTGATGATGACAAACATAAGTATTTAAAAAGATCAATTGTTGTTAACTTAATTAACAAGTTGACTTTTAGGGGTTCTGAGGTTTGTAAGCTCTGACTCCCCCGGAGTCTGATATTCTTTAAGGTGAGGTTTGTAAGCTCCCCCTAAGTCCTATCCAAGTTAATTAAATTCACTTTAAAATCAATCAATCATTTCGTAAAGTTCAAAAGAAATAAGATAAGGTTCTCAAATAAAATAAAGTTTGTTAGAATTTATTTTATTCTTGGGCTCAGATTCTTTGTTAAATGCTTACTATTACTCCCCCTTTTGTCATCAATTAAAAAGAATAATAAAGAAGAAGTAAAGACAGGAAATAGACAAAAGCAACTAAAGACAATTTTTATATAAAAGAGAGTCAAAAATACAAAGAAATCAGAAGCAAGAATTAAAACACATAACAAGAAGAAAAAATAGGGTGTGCAATCTAAGGGTTAGATTGAGGTTGTTGCTGCTGAATAAGAGCCATTAGACGCTGAATATCTTCAGACTGCTTCTTGACAGTTTCTTCCAGAGCCAACTGCCTCTGAAGAAGATATTCTTCCCTAGCCTTGGATTCTTCTTGTTGCTTCAGCACCTTTTGCTTCAGCATCTTAAACACCTTAGATTCCCTTGTAACATATTCTGACTCAGCATAGAAAGGAGCATTGGTCAGATACAGAGGCTTGCATGAAAGTTGCTGTGAAGAGTGCAGATCCTGCATACGTCACTTCATAGCATGAGCTTGAATGCGGCATCACTTCTTGGCAACAACATCAATTAAATCAAATGCTCTGTTCTTGAGAGAAGACCACTTGTCTTGATATGCCAGAGGTAGGAAAGGAGTTTTCCTGAGGAGAAGCAGAGACTGCATTTCCTCATTGATTTCTACCAGCTGATCTTCAAGATAATCAGGTTCCAGTATGTTAATGAGTGGTTGGTCATGGGTCTGAATTTGTGAAGATGAGGGTTGGTCAGAGGCACAAGGTTTCAGGTTTTGTGTTGGTTCAGAACTTGAGCCAGACACAGTGGGTTCAGACTCTGTCACTTGGACAGACTCTTTAGCCACTGTCTCCTTAACAGATTCTGGAATAGTCTTATCTTGAGTTTTGGTTGATTGAGGGGGATTTACAGAAGTCTTTTGTTTGTGATATTCAGGAAGTTCTCTTGAATAATGACTTTCAAGGTTGGAAATGACATGTTGTTCTGAGGGTTGGTTATGTGGTGAAGAGGTTGTTTGTTGTTGTTTGTTTGGAGGTGAGTCTGAGAGAGATAGTTTAGCAGTTGTTGGTTCTTCAGTAACTACATGCTCTTCAGCAGTAGCTGTTGAATCAACATCTATTGGACTATCTTGGTTTGAAGATGATGGAATGGGTACACCAGGGGGTAACATGTTAAGAGGTTTGATAATGGGGGGTTGGAAGGGATGATCAGCAGGTAGTTTGTTGCAAATACCTACTCTTCTTTCAGATAACTCCCCTATTGTTTTAAGAATTTCATCTTGTACCGGTTTGAAAGGTTTGGTTTTAGGAGAGAGTTTTGGTTTTGATGTTATTTTGGATTTTGGGGTTCGTTTGGATTTTGGTGAGGGTTTGGTCAATTTGTATTTCTGACTTAGAGGAATGTATCTAATTCAGAATCTGTTGAAGATGAAGGTGAAAGAGTGGTTTGGGGGACTGGAATCTGACTTACCTTATCAGATTTAGTGGCTTTTGAGACAACAGCCTCTGAAGCAACAGCTTCTGAACCAGCAGTTTTTGAAACAGCCACTTGAGGAGCAGATACTGAAGCAGCAGCTTCTGATGTTCCTGGTGCCTTCTTCAGAACCTTCTTAGCTCCCTTCAGAGTTTCTTCCTCTAATTTACTTGCAAGGGTCTGAACCTCAATGATCTGTTCAATGGTGTGTTGATCACAGTGTTCAAGACCTATTGCTTTCAGTTTCTCATCTCTCTCGATTCTATACTGAGCTTTCAACCTTTTCTTCTCATTTATCAGGTTCTCAGAATATTCTTTACTTCTCTTTTCCAGCTCAGGAGTCATTGTGAACATAGGACACTCAATCACTCAGCTTGCCTTTTGGGAGGCTTTTCTATGCCAGCAGCTTCTGCACCTTCAATTTCTTCCAGAGCTAATCTGGCAGCTTCCATAGTGATTGTGGAATCACCTTTTCCTCTTTTCCTTTTCAGAGCAGCCACTCTGTCAGAGTTTTTTGCTTTAGTTTTAGCAGATTTTTGCTTTCTAGCCAAAGCAACTTCAGTCCTCTTAGTGGCATCTTCAGACTCCTTAGCAAATGCTGCTAGATAAGCAGTCAATGCTTCAGGATTATCTTCCTTAAGAATTGAAGGAAAATCTCTTATAGATTGAGACGGTGCTGTAGATTCTTTCAGATCCTTTTCATCAGTAAGGATCATCTAGGTGGCCTTCATGTTGAATAGAGTCTTGCCACTAATCATTCTTCCAGTAGCAATTCCCAGAACTCTGTCAGACACAAGGTTGAACTTGTCCAGAGTCTTCAGCACACCTCCTTGACAGAAGATTTCAGAGAGAAGTCTTGCACAAGGAACTTGTTTCCTCTTTCCTTTTGATGCTTCCTTGATAGCCCAGCACAGGTGATGCATGATATATCTTAGAAGATTGATAGGTTGAAATGCAGCCAAGAAATACAACACCAGTTTATGGTCCAGACTGGGTTGATCAGCACCTCCTCCCTTCTGAAAGAAGCATTCATTAACAATTTTCAGAAGCACCCTGTGCTTGATATCCATATCTACCAACTTGGTTGTTGGATGTCCTTTCAACAACAAGTTAGTGTAGCTTTCCAGCAGAGCGTCTTTCTTGCTAACGTTCCAGATGAACCTTCCATCAATAGCCATCCTACAGGCTTTAGCAATCACCCCTTCTGTGATAGATACTGGGATACCCATCACTGTAGACTTGATTTCTAAACCGTGGAAAGGTTCAAGACCCATCTCTTTTCTTGATTTCCCTTTCAGATTGGGGTTTCTTAATACAGCTTGATTTTCTTGTGACTTAGCAGATTCAACGTCACAAACTTCAGCCCGAATCCAGAGTTCCCTTACTAGATTCACATAGGTTGGTCCATTCAACATCTGAAAGTACTCAAACATCTTCTGAGCAGAAATCAGAGCCGTCATATCTACCCCGTTTCTTTCCAAAGATGCAAAGTCTACCGGTGATTCAATCTGAACATCCAAAGAATCAATTGGAATCGACACTGTAACTGGTTTGATGGAGTAGATTGATCGTGTGCCTTGTTGCATGCTAGAACCGCTTGTTGAAGTAGCCATGTGAAGAAGTTGAAGGTTTGAGGGTAAAGGGTTTCTAATGTGAGAGAAGAGAGAAAAACAGATTTTCTATCGTAACTGCTTAAAGATTTGAAAGTGTAGGAAAGTGAGTGAGTAGTGTGTGTTTGGTATTTATAGTGATTTCTGAAAAACAACTTTTCATATATCAGAAGCAACAACCAGACACAAACATTAATGACAAACAGGGGCGCGAGTATATTTGTTAAAGAGAATAACCATCATTGCCCTAAAAGAGTTGTTTCCCAATGCAGATAGACCATGTCAGAAGTCTACAAAAGTAACTTTAACCTTTTCCACTTCTGAGAATTATCAGAGTCAAAAAGATTCCTTCCCAGAGTCTGAAGATTTTCTCAGAGGCTGAGTCTCTTCAAATTCTCCAAGGAGAGTCTGATATTTCTTCAGCTTCTGATAATTTTCAGAGTCTAGTTTTTCATTCAGAGTCAAGCATTACTCAGAGACAAAGTGCATGTTCAAATTTTTCTTTATAAAATTAAATCTTTCAACAGTTAGGGGTTTTGTAAAAATATCAGCCCATTGATGATCAGTATCAATGAATTGAATATCTAAAACTCCCTTTTGAACATAGTCTCTGATAAAATGATGTTTAATTTCAATGTGCTTGGCCCTTGAATGAAGAATAGGATTTTTAGACAAACAGATAACAGCTGTGTTATCATAGTAAATTGGAATACAGTTTTCAGTTATTTGGTAGTCTTCCAACTGATGTTTCATCCAAAGCAGTTGTGTGCAACAACTAGCAGCTGAGATGTATTCTGCTTCTGCTGTTGACAAAGCAATAGTTGCTTGTCTCTTACTGGCCCAGGATATCAGATTCTCACCAAGAAATTGGCAATTTCCACTAGTTGATTTTCTTTCAATCCTGTCACCAGCATAGTCAGCATCGCAGAATCCAACTAGCTTATAATCTGAAGATTTCTTATACAGAAGTCCAAGATTAGTAGTTCCTTTCAGATATCTAAAGATTCTTTTAACAGCAGTTAAGTGAGATTCTCTAGGATCTGATTGAAACCTTGCACACAAGCATACACTGAACAAAATATCAGGTCTGGATGCAGTGAGATACAACAGAGAACCAATCATACCTCGATACAGCTTCTGGTCAACTTTAGGTCCTTGATCTTCTTTGTTCATAGTACAGGTAGGATGCATTGGAGTGTTCATTTCTTTGCAGTCTTCAAGCTTAAACTTTTTCAGAAGCTCTTTGGTATATTTGGACTGATGAACATACACTCCTTCTTTGCATTGGTTGATCTGAATTCCTAGAAAGAACTTCAGCTCTCCCATCATGCTCATTTCAAACTCCTCCTGCATCATCTTAGAAAATTCCTTGCGAAGAGATCTATTAGTTGAACCAAAAATGATATCATCAACATAAATTTGTACAATCAGAATGTCTTTTTCAAGTGTCTTCTTGAAAAGTGTTGTGTCAACCTGTCCTCTTTTAAAATCATTTTTAAGTAAGAAATTGCTTAGTCTGTCATACCAGGCTCTAGGAGCTTGTTTCAGACCATACAAAGATTTCTTTAGCTTAAACACGTGGTCAGGATTTCTTAAATCCTCAAAACCAGGTGGTTGTTTCACGAACACTTCTTCAGAAATGACTCCATTGAGAAATGCACTTTTAACGTCCATTTGATACAAAATTATGTTGTGATTTACTGCGTAGGAAAGAAGTAACCTGATTGCTTCCAATCTTGCAACTGGAGCAAAAGTTTCAGTGTAGTCAATGCCTTCTTGTTGGTTGTATCCTTGAGCAACAAGTCTGGCTTTGTTTCTGATTACTTCTCCCTGTTCATCCAGCTTGTTCCTAAACACCCATTTAGTTCCAATAATGTTCTTGTGTTCAGGCTTAGGTACAAGATCCCATACATCATTCCTTTTGAATTGATTGAGTTCATCTTGCATTGCTAAGATCCATCCATCATCAGCTAGTGCTTCATCAACTGTTGTAGGTTCTATCATGGACTGCAATCCCAGGGCAGACTCTTCAGGTCTGAAATGAGATCTAGTTCTTCTAGGACTTTCTCTGTTGCCAATGATCTGATCCTCAGGATGAGAAGACTTGTACTTGAATGAGTTTCTGGACTGGATAACTTGTTGTGAATCATCTTGAGCTTCTTCAGAAGCTTCAACAATTGGGACATCAAGAGCTGTCACAGCTTCTGAAGTATCATTCAACTCTGAAGATTGATCAGGTTCTGAATAATCATCAGACTCTTCTGAACCTGCAATGCTTTCATTCTGCTCTGGAGTTTTACTTCCAGGCTCTTTGTCATCAAATTTGACATGCATAGACTCTTCAACACAAAGTGTTTCTAAGTTATACAGTCTGTATGCCTTAGACATCTCAGAGTAACCTAGAAAGATTCCCTTTTGTGCCTTTGCATCAAATTTCTTCAGATAGACTTTATTGTTCAAGATGTAACATGTACATCCAAATTGATGAAAGTAAGAAATGTTAGGTTTCCTGCCTTTAAAGAGTTCATATGTTGTTTTATTCAGTATGGGTCTGATATAGATCCTGTTCTGAACATAACATGTTGTGTTTACTACTTCTGCCCAAAAATGTTTTGCCAGATTGTTTTCGTGAATCATGGTTCTTGCCATTTCTTGTAGGGTCCTATTCTTTCTCTCTACAACTCCATTTTGCTGTGGAGTTCTAGGAGAACAGAATTCATGGATAATTCCAAATTTTTCACAGAATATTTCAAATGGCT
The DNA here is from genome assembly GCA_958299785.1 of Medicago lupulina. Classification (NCBI taxonomy): domain Eukaryota; kingdom Viridiplantae; phylum Streptophyta; class Magnoliopsida; order Fabales; family Fabaceae; genus Medicago; species Medicago lupulina. Next base: position 55,793,626 of record OY283144.1, on the reverse strand, counting down.
CATTTTCAAATTCTCCCCCATGATCACTTCTAACTTTTAGGATTTTTAGTTCCTTTTCAGATTGGACTTGAATGCAGAATTTTGTAAACACATCATATGAATCATCTTTAGATTTGAGAAACTTAACCCAACTCCATCTACTGTAATCATCAACTATAACCAATCCATATTTACTTCCATATAGGGATGCAGTACTTACTGGTCCAAATAGATCAATATGGAGTAGTTCCAAGGGTCTGGAGGTAGAAACAATATCTTTTGATTTGAAAGAAGTTTTAACAATTTTTCCCTTTTGACATGCACCACACAGTGCATCTGAATGATAATCAATGTCTGGTAAGCCTCTCACAAGTTGTAACTTGCTAAGCTTAGAGATTAATCTCTAGTTAGCATGTCCCAACCTTCCGTGCCACATCCATTTCTTATCACTCACTGATAGGAGGCAAAATACCTTCTGATCAGTCAGTTCTGAAAAATTAATCTTGTAAACATTGTTCTTTCTCTTTCCCTTAAAAACTACAGATTGGTCACCTTCGTTGACTACTGTGCAGTTGTTCTTATTAAACAAGACATCATAACCATTATCACAAAACTGACTTATGCTAAGTAGGTTATGCCTTAGTCCATCTACAAACCACACATTATTAATAGAGACTGAGGAATTACCAATTGTTCCAGTACCAATGACTTTGCCAGTTTGGTTTCCTCCAAATCCCACATTCCAGATGTCGCGTCATATGTCGCGAGCAGCCACTGTCCAGATACTAGGACTTCTGCTTTACGTTTCCTTTTAGACATATCTGCAACATCAACAATTTCTGTCTTAGGTACCCATATTTTCATGGGTCCTCTTGGGTTAGTCCTAGAAGTTCTGAGTCTCATTTGTGTTTTCTGTCTGAAATTTTCTTGTTCTGTCTTCTTCCAGACTTTGGGTTCAGAACCTTTAGTCTTAGAATGTGACTTAGTAAAGACAGCTTCCTTCCTCTAAAATCTAGGCTTTTGAGTTTCAGACTCTGTTTTCTTCAGAACCTGTTTGTTAGGTTCTGATCTTTTTAGAATCTGTAACGTTGGAGCTTTTGATTTAGAGTCATTCGTTACCTTTGTCTTTTGATTCTCAGGTTTTGACTTAGTCAATTCCTTTGAATTTAAAGATTTAGATCCTGAATGGGAAGCTTTTCCAGATTCAGACACAAAATGAGTTTTCAGTCCCTCTTTGATGTCATCAAAACAAGGTTTCGGAATTACTTCACTAGAGTTTCCTCCTGTGAAACCAATTCCCTTTTTGTTGTTCTGATTTATGCTATAAATCATAGATGCAACTTTGGTTCTATCAATTCCTGTGTTAATAAACTCTTGAAGAGAAGCATCCTGCTCAGATAAAGGTTTATTATCACCTTTCTTAGTCATTGTTTTTAAATCATTATTTTCTTGTTGTAAAGCATCCATTTCCATCTTAGTTGATTCATGAAGTTTTAGCAGCTTAATGTATCGTTGCTTAACTCTCCTCAACTCAGTGGATTGGTTTTCATAATGACAAAGAAGTTCCTTGAGAGAATCAATCAATTCAGATCTAGTGAGTTAAGAATATACCTCAGTTTCAGTTTCAAAATCTGTACTTGACTCAGCATCAGATGAATCATTTTCATTATCAGCAGTAGCTACCAAAGCGAGAGCTATTTTTGCTTCATCTTCAGCATCATCTTTGTCAGACTCAAACTCATTATCTAGATCTTCCCAAGTTGCCATCAAGCTCTTCTTGAATTGCTTCTTGAATTTGTTGGACTTGAAGATTGCTTTCTTTGATTTTTCTTTGGATTTCTCTTTCTGCAGGTCTGGACATTCGGCAATGAAGTGTCCAACCTTCTTGCAGTTAAAGCAACCTTTCTGATCTTCTTTTCTAGAGCTTTTGTGACTACTACCTCTGCTCATGAACTTCTTGTTCTTCTTAGCAAGATATTGTAGTTTGTTGGTGAGCATAGCCATCTCCTGAACAATCTCAGAGTCTTCATCAGAATCGTCAGATGTAGATTCTTCTTCAGACTCCAATGCCTTCAGAGCCTTACCTGACTTGCCTCTGGATTTTAGTGCAATGGACTTAGGCTTCTTGACAGGTTCATTCTAATTAAGACCTATCTCATGACATTTTAAAGAGCTTATAAGATCTTCAACACTCAAGGTGTTTCAGTCTTTAGCTTCTTTAATGGCTGTCACTTTCGGTCTCCACTTTGCAGGCAAACTTCTCAGAATCTTGTTCACATGATCAGACGTTACGTAGCTTTTCTTCAGAATCTGAAGTCTAGAAACAAGATTCTGAAACCTTGAGTACATGGTCTCAATGTTTTCATCCTCCTTCATTCTGAACAACTCGTACTGATGAACAAGCATCGTAGCCTTAGCTTCTCTGACTTTCTTGTTACCCTCATAAAGTGAGCACAATGAGGTGAACATAGCCTTTGCTATTGATTTGTCACTCATCTTTAAGTACTCTTTATGAGGCAAGGCAGCACAAGAATGCCTCTGATCGTATGATGTTTCTTGTAAAGCTTTTTCTGCTCAGCAGTGTGAGCTTTCCTATCAAGAGCAGCGCCTTCTTCATCCAGCTTCAAATCACCAACACCATCTTCAAGAACATCCCACAACTCTTCATCCATTCCCATGATGTGACTATACATCTTGGTTTTCCACCAAGAGAACATTTCTGGATCACCATTAAACATGGGAGGTTTGTTGTGATTAGTAGATCTTTCATTTCTGTTGTTGTTGCTGTAATCATAGTGCACAGCAGCTCCAGAACCAAAACTAGAACCAGAAGCTTCTTCCCCAGACATGTTTTTCACCGATCGTTTACTGTAACACGGTTAAGTGCTAGCTACAGAGCCGAAGCTCTGATACCAACTGAAGGTGGGAAAAACACAAGAAGGGGGGGGGGGGGGTTAAATTGTGTTTTCAAAAACGTTTCTTTCTCACAAAAATAAGCACTGTTCTCAGGATCAGAGTCTGATTAGAGTTCAGAGTTTTAGTGTGCAGCGGATTAAGAGTAAGAGAGCAGAAAACAGAAGAACAACACAAGCAATTTATACAGGTTCCTTCCACAATCCAGAAGTAGTCCTGTCCCCCTTGCACTTCCAAGGAGAGTTTCACTAAAATGTAATATCAAATTACAAGTTGCTCAAACACACAAGTAAGAGACTTCCTTTGCTCAATCACACAAGAAAGAGACTTCAATGCTCAAGGACAACTCCAAGAGACTTCTAAACAATTACAGAGAATTGAAAAGAGTTTTGAATACTTGATATACAATCAGAGGTATTCACAAAACAAAACGAACAGAACAGACTCTGTTTTTCTTAGACACTTAGAAATTCTAAAATGTGAGCTTTTGTAAGAATTATCTAAGTTGTTGATGAGCAATATTTGTGACTTTGAATATGAGAAATATCCTTGTTCGCGTATGTGTATATGTATATCTATGTGTGTTCTTCAAGTCTTCATCTCTATTTATAGAGGATTTGAGAGACGTTGGGAACTAGCCAGCTCATCACTTTATCTTTGACCGAAGCTGATTTGACACCATTGATCTTTTGCTTGATTTGAGGATTGTACTATGAAACCAATTTTAAATCCATTCCCGTAAATATGGAATAAAGTCTGCAGTTGTTGCTGTTATTCTTGTCGTGTATAGAGGACACACTGCAGAGTTGGTGGTTGCAGGGACAAGCGCAGACATAGTGGTTGTACATTCCGTACACTGTACTTTGTCAACGCTTCTTAGCCTCTGAACAAATTGGCTTCTGAACAAATTGGCTTCTGATGAACTCTGCTTCTGGAAAATTGGCTTCTGATGATGTCATCTTCAGGAGCGCTTTCTTTAGAGGCGCTATGCTTCTGACTTTCCAGGAGCGCTTTCATTCAGATGCTCTTCAAACTTCAGTCTAAAATACCTTTGCTCTTTAATTCATTCAGTCAGAACCTCTTGTAAATAATTCTTTGTTAATGGTCCTATACACTTGAATAAACTTTTAGCAATATCCAATTGATAATTTTTAATACCTTGTTATCATCAAAACTTAAATGGTATAATTGTGAAACACCCTTTGTTCCAACAGTACGAAGTGTACAACCACTAACTCTGAGCATGCCTCTGCAACCACCATCTCTGCATTTTGTCTCCTCTACAAGACAAGAATAACAGTAATGTTTGCAGACATTGTTCCTTCTCTATTGGAATGGATTTGAAATTGTTTCTTCATAGGACAATTATCAAATCGGACAAAAGATCAATGGTGAAGAATCAAAGCTTCAGTCAAGACAAGTTGATGTACCGGCTAGTTCCCAACGTCTCTCAAATTCTCTATAAATAGGGATAAAGACTTGAACAAAAATGTTAGAACATATTGAAGAGCTGAAAGAAAAGTCTAACACAACGCTGCAAAATACACATCAACAACTTAGAGAATTCTTACAAAAGTTCATATCTTAGAATTTCTAAGTGTCTAGAAAAACAGAGTCTGTTCTGTTTACATTGTTTTGTGAATACCTCTGATTGTATATCAAGTATTCAAAACTCTTTTCAATTCTTTGTAATTGTTTAGAAAAGTCTCTTTCTTTTGTGATTGAGCAAAGGAAGTCTCTTGGAGTTGTCCTTGAGCATAGAAGTCTCTTTCAGGTGTGATTGAGCAAATGAAGTCTCTTGGAGTTGTCCTTGAGCAATGAGAAGTCTATTACTGTGTGTTTGAGCAACTTGTAATTTGATATTACATTTTAGCGAAACTCTCCTTGGAAGTGCAAGGGGGACAGGACTACTTCCGGTTTGTGGAAGGAACCTGTATAATTGCTTATGTTCTTCTTTCTTTTCTGCACTCTTACTCTCTATCCGCTGCATTAAGACTCTGAACTCAAATCAGACTCTGAACTTTATCAGACTCTGATCTTGAGAACAATTTTATATCGTAAGGAGGAAAAGTTTCACAACCATATCAGGCAAAAGATCATTGGTGATTGATCAAAGCTTCAAACGACTCTTATCTTGATGCGCTGGCATTTCACAACGTCTTTTTCACACCTATATATAAAGGAGTGAAGACTTGAATAATTGTAACAGACTCACAACAATTTAAAAGCGCCAAACCTCTGCTGAAATTGTTCTGCATCAAAAGTTCACTTAGAATTTCTTATCAAAGTTCATATCTTAGAAATTCTAGAGTCTTAAGAGTCTGTATCTGATTTGTATTGTGAACACCACTGATTGTATATCAAGTGTTTAACGTCAAACATTTTTCTTTGTAATTATGTTTGATTAGAAGTCTCTTTCAGTTGTGCTTGAGCATAGAAGTCTCTTGATTGTGTTCAGGAGCATAGGAAGTCTCTTGCAGTTGTGCTTGAGCGTTTGAAGTCTCTTGCTAGTTTTAGCAGTGAGCATTAGTAATCAGATATTACATTTTTTAGTGAACTCTCCTTGGAAGTGCAAGGGGGACATGACTACTTCCGGTTTGTGGAAGAAACCTGTATAATTGTTTTGTGTCTCTCCTCTCTCTCTCTCTCTCACTCTCTCTCTCTCTCTCTCTCTCTCTCTCTCTCTCTCTCTCTGTTTTTATCCGCTGCATTTAGTATCTGAACATCACTTCAGAAGCTGTACTCTAACTGCTTCTGACCAATGACTTCAGTAGGAGAAGAAGAAGAAAAAGTCAACACAATTCAACCCCCCTTCTTGTGTTTTTCCCAGCTTCATCTTTTACATCATAGAAAATGGTTTTCTTCTACAAAGCTAAATAAGTAAGCATTTTCCTTTCCCAGTGTCACTATCAGAGCGGATCTTTTTCCCAAATTAACAGACGACACAAGAAAAGTCTTAATGGATGGCATGTACTTGACTCCAAGACTTGTAACCTATTGAAGTGCGATTTCGCAACCACAGAGCCAATCCAGTAAACACAAACAACGAAGGGGTGAGTTTCGACAAACATGTAATAGTGTAAAATAAATCAGAAGAACACGTAATCAATTAAGTCAAAGTCGTATCACATCACAAACATAATATTCATAACCTTAAACAATATATTATATCATCTAACTTCATATTAGTCAAGAAAATCATTATAACATAAGAATCAAAATCTTCACATACATAATGTTACAATCCAATCAAAGATAGTCACAACAAAAATAGTCACCAATAATAATCAAGGCAGTTAAGCACACATTCTCACAAGACAATCAAACACATTCAAAACATTCACTATTTTTAAACATCACCATTTATATGCAGATGGATTTCATTTCTATCATTTATATGTATGCCGGTACCGGTCTCTACTCACCAAAGTTGTATGCCAGAGTTATGTTACTGAGCAATACAACACGTCACCAATCATCACCAAAATCATAATAATGATATGATGCATGTAGAAAACTCATCAATAACAACACTAGAATTTTACAAATTTATTCAACGATAACGTCACCAGAATTTATATGTTTTGCTCATCATTATCGTCACCAGAATGTATATGTTTTACTCATCAATATCGTCACCAGAATTTATATGTTTTACTCATCATTTACCTCACCAGACTCAACATATTTTTCTCATTCTTCCATCACCAAAAATTTACATATTTTATTTATCATTTCATCACCAGAATCTACATATTATATCTCATCAACATTCCTCACATTGCACAATATATAGTTTGTCATCTCTTAACACTCATAATATTCAACGCATTGGTTACGCTATTCTTCGTTTTTAGTTTAAGATTTTCACTATTATCATTACTTATGACGTCTTCCATTTTTAAAGCTATACTTTGTTACATTTTAAGGTCATATCTTCCTATTCTCAATGACCTTAATATCATCAATTATCATAAACCACCGTAACCATATTTTGGGTTGATTTTAGTTTTTCACTCTCATTTAGTTTCTAACCTACACTCTTTGTTACTCTAAGAAATTACCTTTGTCATCCTCAACTATCATGAACTATCATTTTTGTCATACGCCAATTTTTGACCCAAGATACCACTGACAGGCGTCATTTGGCCTGATCAGTCTCTGACTTTTCAAACGAAATTTCGGTAGAGAGGTATTTTAAAATACCTCATTTTTTGTTCCGATTCGGGCCCTCTTCTCTCATTTTTAATTTTATCTTTTAAAATTTCCATCTTTTATTTAATCTTCTAATTTTAATTCCAATTTTAACTTTAATTTCTTTTACCTTTTTCTTATTTTATTTTTGTTTTCTTTTTAGTCATTATCCCTTTTTCATTTTATTTTATTTTTGTCCAAAAATCATGATAAGTCCAAAACAGTACGCGTTTCTCTTTTTTTTCCATCCCAATCCCAGCAGCATAATTTTCAGCTCAATTGAAACAAACCCTAATCAACATAGAGTGCTATAAAATCAAAGAGGCATATACGCATTGAGGGGAGGCAAATTTTTCAACGAAAATTCACAAGACCGCAAATCCGATGCCAAAAACTTGCAAGCAATAAACACACACCGAAGAAGAAAGAAAAAGAAAAAACAACGGCAGCCAAAACACCAACACAAAAACAACCGAAACCCGACAACAATTTTACACGGCCGATTCATCACAACCTACAGAACAATCATAAGCCAAAGATCCGCACACATGCACACACAGCTGATTGACACAACAACACAGTACCGAACCACAACGGCCCTGGCTGATACGAGACCAGATCCTCTCAAAACACGAAAAGGTAGTTTCTTTTTTCTTTACGTCTAGATCTAGGCGCGAGGGTTTGTTCTTGTAGAATTTGGTTGTGAGATTTAGAGAGATTAAAGAAAGACGAACAGAAAGAGAAAAAAAACTCAAAAAAAACAACTTTTCCATTTCGGCGCGGCGGCGCAGCCGCTAGGGCTCGCCTGCCACCGCGCCGGAGCCGGCATGCTCGCCGGAGAAGAAGGCCGTTTTCGGCCGTGCAGTAGAGAGAGGCGAGAGATTCTCTCTCTAGGAGAGAAGAAGAGAGAGAAAGGGAGGGTAGAAATGAATAAAAAACCGGTCCTTTCCCCTATTTATAAGGCGCACTGAACCGGTCCGGTTGACTTGAATCAGACTGGTTCGGTTTGTTTTCAAAGCCCAATTTCCTTATTTTTGCTTTCTGCACCCCCCTGCTTACTGCCTGCACCCCAAGTCTCTTTATTTTTGCATTTTTTCTTTTACATGCATCTTCATTTTTTTATTTTGATTCCGTATTTTTATTTTCATCATCGTAATATCACATGCATATTTATTTTCATCGTATTGATTTTAGAATGTAAATTAGGTTTTATGTAGTTTATTTACGTTTCCGTCATTTATTTTATCACGCAGACTTTAGAATGTAAATTTTAGGTTTCCATGTAACTTATTTATTTTATTGCAGACCATAGCATGTATTAATAGGCTTTTATGTAATACTTTAGTTACCGGTGTACGTGAGTGTGTGCATGCCTTATTCTTATGCTCTTAGCTTAGGTTAAAGATCCTCGTGGTGGCCCAACGCCACCATGGGTTATTCACGCTTTTATTTCTTTCCGCTCCGTTAGTTTAAATCATTCAAAACAACAAAAACATTCAAATAACCAAAATCACAAAAAACATTTTCGCAATAAACCTCGACCCACAAATCGAGTGATTCCTTTCTTCTTTTTTTTCCTTAATCAAATATTGAAATCAACCTAATTCTTTTTATGTAATTTTCTTTAAATAAAAAACACAAACCAATTCATCTTTGCCATTTGGCTTTCCTTTTATTTTTAAAACCTTTTTCAAAACTAATAAAAAACACGCAACCAATCAAATGAAATTTTTACCCCGAACTGTGAGGTTCTGATCCCTCACAGGTACGTAGGCAAAGGACCTAGTTCTTCCAAATCAATAAAATGTAGATAACTAGGTCTTCTCCCTCTTTTCTTCACAATTCTCATATTCCCTCTTTTAAATAAAACTAAGCAAATTTATAGCATAAAAATAAAATAAAGTGGAAAGGTTCTCGTAGAGTACTACGAATATTTAGGGTGCTAATACCTTCCCTAAATATAATCAACCCCCGGACCCCATCAAATTCAAATCTTTTTTAATCAAAGTCGTGAAATAATAAGGTGAGTCAAAAGCTAATCAAGTAGCCTTGATCTCCGAAAAATGACGCGACAGAAATGGCGACTTCACTGGGGACCTAATTCGAGGGTTAAGCCTAACTTGACTTTGTTTAAATTTTTGTGCTATAACTTGCTTAACAAAAAAAAACAAAAAATAAAAGATGGAAATACATGTATATATGTCCTCCTTCTTCTTTCTCCTTTCTTAAACGTGAGTAGTGAGATAAGTCCTAACCCGGGCTTGAGAGAAATTTAAGATAGGAGTGGTAGAATCATAGTGACATTCCGAGAGTATTCTCGTGTTTTGGAACATGTGATATAACCACACTTAGCGGAGGATCTTGAAGTAGTATATGTCGGCGTGTGTTGTCACGTCTAGACGTTGTTACTTTTAAGTTTCCGTGAAAGCTAAGGACCTTTAGTTACCCTTAACCCATCTTGGCCTCTTAGGACGTAGTGCGGTGGCTAACCAGGTGTTGTATTGATATTAGTCGACACGCGATGCTACACTCAAACGAGACTTTCCTACGGACGTTGTTGGACCGGGTGTTGTCCCGTCATCCAATAAAATTCACAGGGGGTTGGACTTTGGGAACTTGGTAGAACCCGTGATACAAGTACAAATGAAACCATAGTCCTTACCACATGGCGTATTTACCCTTGGCTCCAACATTATGGACTAAACCTCACCATGTTTTCACCGTTTGTGTAGCATAAATCATGCATACATGCATTCATTCATAAAAAAAAGAATTTCAACAAATATCGAAGGATTTAGAAAAGTTTTTTGCAAACATCACAAACGAATGGACCTTGTAAGAAAGAACACCAAGAAATACTACTTCAAAAATCTTAACTAAGCCTTAGCTTTTGTTAAGAACTTTTTCCTTGGTTTCGTTCTTACTTTTGAAAAAGGAACCGATTGCGATTTCTTCACAATTTTCAAATAAAACCATGTTCCTCTGCAATGTTTACAATTCACTTTGATGAACCCTTCAAAAAACGTGTCTATTTTTGCATAAACATCATGCATCATCTTGCATTCCATAGTTTCAAATCCGAGTCTCAAAAAGTTTATTTTTTCATCAAAGGGTCAACACATTTCAAAGTGGCCTGACGTCCTCATCCGAAACCGACTCGCACATACAACACCCGGGCAAGCATCAATGGAAGGTCTTGAACAAGAGAATGGGCTGGTCAAAGAAGAGATGGCAACCATGCAGGCTAAGATGAACGAGATGGCAGCTACGCAAACTCAGGGGGATGGATTAGCTGAATTGGTGAGAACACTGAGAGCTGCACAAAATCAACCACCGCCTCTTCCTCCTGTCAGAACTCAGGCCGAAGCAAGTGGCTCTGATATCCCTGATTGGACGATATGCTCTGAATCTCCAACATTTTCTGCGCCTCCACGATCTACGCCTTGGTTCCCGCCCTTTACTTCTGGTGAAATATTCTGCCCTATTGCTTGTGAACCTCTGGTGCCTACTTTTCAACATACAATCTATGTTCCTCCTCCAGTTGCGACACGCCCTCAAGCTGTTATGACCTGTTCAGCACCCGCAATCCATACCGTCCCACAAAATGAAGAACCCATCTTTCGTCGAGGGAATATGGGGGCCTATGATCGAGTGCATGATTTACAAGAGAAGTATGATGAGATGTACCGAGAAATACAAGCCCTCAGTGGGAGAGAAGTACTCAAGAAGGATGTTTATGATCTGTGCTTGGTGCCGAATGTCCAGATACCCCACAAGTTCAAGCTCCTAGACTTAAAGAAATACAGAGGGACTTCCTGCCCTAAAGACCATCTAACGATGTATGTGAGAAAGATGTCCACCTATGCCCATGATCATCAGGTCCTTATCCATTACTTTCAAGACAGTTTAACCAGTGCCGCACTAAAGTGGTACATGAACTTGGACCGTGCAGAAATCCGAACTTTCAATGACCTGCGTGAGGCCTTTGAGCAACAATACAAATTCAATGTGGACATGGCTCCGGACCGAAGTGATCTTCAGGCTATGACTCAGAAAGACAATGAGACATTCAGAGAATATGCCCAAAGGTGGAGGAACATCGCTGCCCAAGTCAGTCCACGTGTAGAAGAGAAGGAGATGACCAAACTCTTCTTGAAAACCCTTAGTCAATTCTACTATGAGATGATGGTCGGAAGTGCGCCCAGGGACTTCACAGAGATGGTGAGCATAGGTATGCGTCTAGCAGAAGGGGTCCGAGAAGGGCGATTGATTAAAGGGGGTGTTCCCGCTGGAAATTCAAAAAAGAAAGACCATGAAGTGAGTATGGTGAAAGGTCAGCCTCGACAACAGGCTCCTCAGCAATTCAATCCACAAAAACGTGCTCCAAGGACAAAGTTTGATCCAATTCCCATAAAGTATGCAGAGTTGCTCCCAACGTTGCTTGAAAGGAACTGGGGTCCAGATTAAGGCTCCTCCTCCAATACCCAAGAAATTGCCAGCACGGTTTAGAGTTGACCTCTCATGTGTCTTCCACCAGTGGGCACCCGGTCATGGTGTTGACGGTTGTTATGCTTTGAAGAATGCAATTCAAGATTTAGTTGAAGCCAACATCTTGTCTTTCGAAGAATTTGAACCCTGACATACAAGTTAACCCACTACCGGATCATGGTACCCAAAGTTGACACATGGATTGGTTAGCTGCACTTGGGTCGTTGTTGATGTTCCTTCTTCTACTCAGTTGTTCAAATAATGTTTGTTTGCTTGTTTTATACTTTTTAAAAAATCCTTTTGTCCCGCCTGAGACGAAAGTGAACTTGTGTAGGGTTTTTTGCTTTATGAATTGGTATCATCAATAAAAAGTCGTCTTGATCCCGACCTTGCTTTATTTTCTTTTGTGCTTTTTCAGGAAAAATGGTAATACAAAAAAACCAAAAAAAAATTTCTTTAATCATTCTCAAAACTGCATAATCATAACTTATACTTGCTTGTCAAAATCAATAATCAAATCATGCATTAATAAACCCGTTGAACATATTAACCGTGTACTCTCTCCCAGCTTTGAGTTCCCTGTGTTTGAAACTCGAAGAAAATGAAGATGAAGAAGTTCCCGATGAAATTTCGCGCCTATTAGGGCATCTTAGCCGTCTAAGTCGAAAACAAAAATATCAAGAAGAGTGTCCAGAAAAGGGCATTCACTTAAAAAGACTGGCACGAGATGCTACCACCATACTTCAAGTGCACACTTCAACAGGGGCAACCCCCCCCTCCTTCCCTCAGGATACAACATGGAGGTCGTCGAAGTCCCTGTCGATAGGAGTTCTGCTGAAATCCAAGCTTGACCGAATTTAAATGCATGACGGCCTTGTACAACTATATCAAGAGAGGTTGAAACAAACTTCCAACAAGAAGGTTCATCCCCGTGGATTTCAAGAAACCTTGTGCTAAAAAAATACACTATCTTTCCAACCAGACTATAGGGGCAAGTGGACGCCTAACTATGAAGGCGCATGTGCAATGACCCCTGTAACTACAAATGTTGACAAACTTGCATGCCGGTGCAGTAAAGAAATACTTTGTCAAAATATACAAAAATCAATCAAATCAAGAAAAATCAAAAAATCAAAAAGCTTGATAAGTCGCAAACCTGAAAAGGCGACTTAGGCAAAAATGTGCGTCTCGGTGGACTGAAAACCCAAAAGGGCGGTCCAGGCAAAAATTAGAGACATGAACAAAAATGATTATCCTGATAGGTCGAAAACCCACTAGGGCGATCTATGCAAAAGTTAAGGATCATGACAAAGTAACTGCATTCGGTTAGGCATAGTCAACTTGGGGCACCCAGTCATCAAAAGACCTCTGATTCGAAGCATCTGCAAATCAAAGGCCCGGAACAGGGGCAATTCAAAGTTGTTAGTGATAATAGCGGTTACTGTGTTCAATGTACCCTTCCCATATAATTACCATTTTCCAAACTTTTAAAGATCCGTGGAACCACTCCCTTGGCGGGTCACCACTCTATCAAATTAATTTGAGCCTGTGCCTTTTATTTGGAATTCTCATTTATTTTACTTGCATAATATCTTCTATTTTTGATGTTAATACTTAAAGCAAAAATCATTTTGAAATTTTTTCTAACTTCTTCATGTCTTTTGAAAAGCATAAACAACAAACACACATTTCCTTTGAACTCTTGAGCAGGTGAAACGTGTGTCAACACGTGCCTCGAGAACGGTTAACCTTTACAGGGTACACATAGTCATTGCTAAAAAAAACAAAAAGGAGAGAATCTCGCTAAGTCGAAAACCCGAAAAGGCGGCTTAGGCAAAAATGAGCGTCCTGGTGGACTGAAAACCCGAAAGGGCAGTCCAGGCAAAAATTAGAGGCATACAAAAATATATTCCCGGTGGATTGAAAACCCGAAAGGGCGGTCCAGGCAAAAGTTAGGGATGTTCAAAAAGAGAAAAAAAAACAAAACAAAAAGCATGACTATTGGAGCGTGCCCACGAGAAAGCACTCTAGGTCGGCTTGCAAATGGCGACTTCCGCCAGATTTTTTGATTGACGGGCTTTCTCCCCAAAAGGTGTCTACTTCATCATCAACTGATACATTACACTGGGTTTTACCTCGACGATGGCCTGAGTCATCTCTAATGATATTATCTCCAATGAAGATTATCGAATGCTTGTACTACGATGTCAGTCCACTTCCCATTTTACCGGTCCAATCTTACCTCATCGAGTCATATATAGTCATCAAGTCTTACAAATACAAATGTCATACATACGAACATACATTCATACATTCATGCATATAAGCATTCATGCGCATACAATAGGCACACAAGTATCATTTATACATAACTGCATTAATCATCCAGAGTCTTTGTTTTTAACCATATCTCAAAAGAGCCATTCCCCGCTTTATCGGAAGACGAAATGTCAAAAACATCATTCCCTGGTTTATCGGAGGACGGAATGTCAAGCATCTTTCCCTGTTTTGTCGGATTACAAAAAGTAAAAAAGTATCATTCCCCGCTCTATCGGAAGACGGAATGTCAAAAACATTATTTCCCGTTTATCGGAAGACGGAATATCAAGCATCTTTCCTCGTTTTGTCGAATTACGGAAAGTCAAAAGCATCATTCCCCGCTTTATCGGAAGACGGAATGTCAAAAACATTGTTCCCCAGTTTGTCGAAAGACGGAACATCAAGCATCTTTCCTCGTTTTGTCGGATTACGGAAAGTCAAGAACATCATTCCCCGCTTTATCGGAAGACGGAATGTCAAAGTATCATTCCCCGCTTTATCGGAAAACGGAATGTCAAAAACATCATTCCCCGGTTTATCGGAAGACGGAATGTCAAGCATCTTTCCCTGTTTTGTCGGATTACGGAAAGTCAAAAGTATCATTCCCCGCTCTATCGGAAGACGGAATGTCAAAAACATTATTTCCCGTTTGTCGGATTACGGAATAGCAAAAGCATCTTTCCCCGCTTTGTCGGATTACGAAAAAGTCAAGAATATCATTCCCTAGTTTATCGGAAGACGGAATGTCAAGAATATCATTCCCCGGTTTGTCGAAAGACGGAATATCGAGAGTATCATCTCCCAGTGTGTCAGATTACGAGATGTCATTCATCGCAAATACCCCATTTTCCTCGAAGGTGTCATCCCCAGTGTGTCTGGTCGAGAGATGTCGCCAATCAATTATTTCAAATGGTTAGTCCTAAAACAACGGACAACTTGAGTTTACTCTTCGTCTTTGTTTCAAGTGGTCAGTCCTAACTAATGGACAGCTTGAGTTTACCTTTTTATCTTGTTTCAAGTGGTCAGTCCTAACTAATGGATAGCTTGAGTCAAGTGGTCAGTCTGAAACAACGGACAACTTGAGTTTACTTTTCATCTTTGTTTCAAGTGGTCAGTCCTAACTAATGGACAGCTTGAGTTTACCTTTTTATCCTGTTTCAAGTGGTCAGTCCTAACTAATGGACAGCTTGAGTCAAGTGGTCAGTCCTAAATAACAGACAGCTTGAGTTTACTTTTCGTCTTTGTTTCAAGTGGTCAGTCCTAACTAATGGACAGCTTGAGTTTACCTTTTTATCCTGTTTCAAGTGATCAGTCCTAAACAAAGGACAGCTTGAATTTACCTTTTGTCTTTGTTTCAAGTGGTAAGTCCCAAACAACAGACAACTTGTGTTTATCTGTCATTCTCTCAAGGGTCATCCCTAGTATGTTTGGTCAAGTTTTGTCTCCATTAAACTATGATTCCAAACCAATACAATAGTACACCACCATTTTCCCTAGTGAAACTACACTATCCCCTAGCGGAGTCGGATCCCTTTCTCAACAAATTCAGGTATCCCATTGGGATTTCTCGTCTCAATCAGAATGTCTTTGCCATCTTGCATTCATAATTGCATCACAAGCATTCATAGCATCTTAGGTAAAAAATGGTGTACTTTGTATCTAAGTCTCTTCGACTAGTCGAATCAAAGATTTCATCTTCAAAGTCTCCAGACGAAGAAACTTAAATAGGGGCATCTGTCATACCCCAATTTTTGACCCAAGATACCACTGACACGCGTCATTTTAAAATACCTCATTTTTTGTTCCGATTTGGGACCTCTTCTCTCATTTTTAATTTTATCTTTTAAAATTTCCATCTTTTATTTAATCTTCTAATTTTAATTCCAATTTTAACTTTAATTTCTTTTACCTTTTTCTTATTTTATTTTTGTTTTCTTTTTAGTCATTATCCCTTTTTCATTTTATTTTATTTTTGTCCAAAAATCATGATAAGTCCAAAACAGTACGCGTTTCTCTTTTTTTTTTCCATCCCAATCCCAGCAGCACAATTTTCAGCTCAATTGAAACGAACCCTAATCAAAATAGAGTGCTATAAAATCAAAGAGGCAGATACGCATTGAGGGGAGGCCAATTTTTCAACGAAAATTCACAAGAACGCAAATCCGATGTCAAAAACCTGCAAGCAATAAACACACACCGAAGAAGAAAGAAAAAGAAAAAACGACGGCAGCCAAAACACCAACACAAAAACAACCGAAACCCAACAAAAATTTTATACGGCCGATTCATCACAACCTGCAGAACAATCATATGCCAAAGATCCGCACACACGCACACACAGTCGATTGACACAACAACACAGCGCCGAACCACAGCGGCCCTGGCTGATACGAGACCGGATCCTCTCAAAACACGAAAAGGTAGTTTCTTTTTTCTTTACGTCTAGATCTAGGCGCGAGGGTTTGCTCTTGTAGAAATTGGTTGTGAGATTTAGAGAGATTAAAGAAAGACGAACAGAAAGAGCAAAAAAAACTCAAAAAAAAACAACTTTTCCATTCCGGCGTGGCAGCGCAGCCGCTAGGGCTCGCTTGCCACCGCGCCGGAGCCGGCATGCTCGCCGGAGAAGAAGGCCGTTTCCGGCCGTGCAGTAGAGAGAGGGGAGAGCTTCTCTCTCTAGGAGAGAAGAAGAGAGAGAAAGGGAGGGTAGAAATGAATAAAAAACCGGTCCTTTCCCCTATTTATAGGGCGCACTGAACCGGTCTGGTTCACTTGAATCAGACCGGTTCGGTTTGTTTTCAAAGCCCAATTTTCTTATTTTTGCTTTCTGCACCCCCTGCTTACCGTATTTTTATTTTCATCATCGTAATATCACATGCATATTTTCATCGTATTGATTTTAGAATGTAAATTAGGTTTTATGTAGTTTATTTACGTTTCCGTCATTTATTTTATCACGCGGACTTTAGAATGCAAATTTTAGGTTTCCATGTAACTTATTTATTTTATTGCAGACCATAGCATGTATTAATAGGCTTTTATGTAATAGTTTAGTCACCGGTGTGCGTGAGTGTGTGCATGCCTTATTCTTATGCTCTAAGCTTAGGTTAAAGATCCTCGTGGTGGCCCAACGCCACCATGGGTTATTCACGCTTTTATTCCTTACCGCTCCGTTATTTTAAATCATTCAAAAAACAAAAACATTCAGATAACCAAAATCACAAAAAACATTTTCGCAATAATACTCGACCCACAAATCGAGTGATTCCTTTCTTTTTTTTTCCTTAATCAGATATTGAAATTAACCTAATTCTTTTTAAGTAATTTTCTTTAAATAAAAAACACAAACCAATTCATCTTTGCCATTTGACTTTCCTTTCATTTTTAAAACCTTTTTCAAAACTAGTAAAAAACACGCAACCAATCAAATGAAATTTTTACCCCGAACTACGAGGTTCTGATCCCTCACGGGTACGTAGGCAAAGGACCTAGTCCTTCCGAATTAATAAAATGTAGATAACTAGGTCTTCTCCCTCTTTTCTTCACAATTCTCATATTCCCTCTTTTAAATAAAACTAAGCAAGTTTATAGCATAAAAATAAAATAAAGTCGAAAGGTTCTCGTAGAGTACTACGAATATTTAGGGTGCTAATACCTTCCTTAAATATTATCAACCCTCGGACCCCATCAAATTCAAATCTTTTTTAATCAAAGTCGTGAAATAATAAGGTGAGTCAAAAGTTAATCAAGTAGCCTTGATCTCCAAAAAATGACGCGACAATTCTATATCACCTCTTAACATCATTCATTCCCATAATAATAACTATATTTCTCTACATAATGTCAATAGTATACTCACCAATAGATAATAGAATAATCCTAAGATTACCAAAACACACTAGACAATAGTAACTAGTCAAAATATTAATTCAACATTAACATCTGATCTCTTCCCTCGTTGGCCTAAGATACCCTTTAGGAACATTATCTGCAGCATAAATAGGGACTATCTCTATTTCATTGTATTATCTAACAAGGTAATTAGAAATCTATACATAACTGTCAACAATCATACATCAGCAAGATCATATAATTTCACATGCATCACACCATTCACGCAAGTATATCACCACCTCACAATTATATCAACATCAAACAATTCAATAAATCAAGTATTTGCAACAAATTATTAATACACCATCAAATTTATGGATAATATCAATTACCACACAATCAACATAATTTAAATCAAACATCACCTTAATAAAGTTTCTAAATTCTCTTTAAACCTCACACTTCCAAATTTGCTCATTAATTTAATTATTCTCTCAAGGGCTACATCCGTCGCGGCGAACCCCAAATGAACTTTTGAAAATACGGCTTTCTCATTCATCTCGGTTAATTTAAACTCATGATCTCGAACTCTTCTCTCTTACCTCATACCTGATTTTAAGATCTTGCATGACGTCTGGACAAAAGAATTTCGGAAACAATGAATGATCGGAAGCGCTCAACGAACAAGCTCGTCATTAATTGGCTCACTGACTAAATTGTGGAGCAAACAAAACACAACACGGTAGAGCGTCGATAGAGTGCATGTCACTGGGACATATGAACAGGTATTTTTCCTAAGAGTTTTGAGGGAAAGCATACAAAAATGGTCTTGCTCTTCTAAACTGAAGTACGTGGTGGTCAAAATTGCTAGGTGATAGTGGCTATGTGGTGTTCCAAACTTGAATTACAATTATCAGCAACATCACATGGCATCAAAAGGCATATGAATGAGTGAATTCACGTAGTTATGACGATTGTATATGAACACACTGCTCAAGGGTCAACAAAGCCATAACAAAATCAAGGAAAATTTATGGGTTTGAAAATGGTATATAAGATTGGCAAATGAAGACATTGAATCAAATGAGACCAACAAATTGATGTATACATGATTGTTGAGGCTATAAATTGGATTTCTTAAGCTCCTCATAAATGAAAACAAAGTGGAAGGCAAAGATTAAACAAGGCTAGCTCATGAATATGTAAACAAGATGGGATGAATTGAAAGGCTAATAGAGAGGCATAGGGTCAGCGGCGACACTTATATATAAATGGGGCTAGGTTTTTCTTTGTTATTTGTGTGACGACATGTTCTATGTGTGCAGAGTTGTTTTGGTTTTGAGTGCTATTAGGTTACTAGGGTTTTAAGTCTCTCTTATTCTAATTACATTGCACATGGGCCAATCCATTCTAATATTTATTGGTTCATATCTTCTCTTCTATTAAAGTAGACACACTCAACAATATACACATCCATTTATTCTCTTCATTCACTAATAATATAACTAATTTTATTTCACTCACCCATAACTATTATTATCTCAAAAATACTCGTAGTAAACAACTATCATTTTTATAAAATGATTAAAATAATAAATAATTTAATAAGATGATAGTTAGAATTAATTAAAATAAAATATGCACACAATTCTTATTAATTCACACGAAGTCACAAGAATAAGAAACATACTTGTACAAATAAAATTACTTAAAATAATATCTAGAGATTTATACCATGAACATATATTTATATATGTATAGAAAATATATTATGGAAAATTTGGGGTGTTACACTAAACCTGCACATCTACACCATAGCGTAGACGAAAACCCGCAAAAGATGAGAAATACTCAACATAGAAAATCATGAACATACAGATAAATTCAAGCCAACAATTATTATCATCAATAATCACCATCACCAAAATCATCATCAATATATATTTCATCAAGCAAGTTTCATCACTTCATTTTGCACAATTAGCATTTGAGACGATTAATCATTTACGCCTAATTAATTCATATTTCAAGTATACATATCATAGCTAAATTAACCATCATTAATCATGCCATCAATAACACATAGTCATTTTCAAGTTATCATATCATAAATTATTAATTTTCAAAGTCCGTCTATTCCCTACATTTGTCAAAGTTTGTCTATTTCCCCTTTAATTGCAAATCAACACAAACTACCATAAACCCAACACATTACCTCATTTTCTTTATAAGAACATCCATTGATTGTTAAAATAAAGTCCCTACCCTTAAGTAAAAGTTTGAATGCATTTGGAGTGAGGAAAAATGCATTTTTTAGGTTTCTGATCGGACAAAATCGTATCACGGTTTTTGTCGAACCAAAAACACCAAAATATGTTTCAAAATGCGATTTTTGCTAAATAATCACTTTTAAGCCACTTAAGTCATTTACAACACACCCAAATCAATCCAACATGTTACCCATGATCATAACACTTATAATAAACACTTTCACCCCTTCAAATAATCAATTACACATCCAAAATCATGATTCTTCAACCATATTCTCAAAAACTCAAAAACACCACATAATCACTTTTAAACTATGAACTTATCACTTAAAACTTCATATAAACAGAACCCACACATACTCAATGATATGACAAGTAGTTAGAAGATGGTTTGAGCAATAATCATCAACAACTTCATGTTTTTCACATAATTAAGCTAAAATCTTAAAATCACTTATTTCCATATGATCAACCATGGGTTTTAACACAACAACAACAACATTTCACAACTTATATCATATTCAAAATTAGCTTAAACAATGGAGTACGAAAATTAACATGATTCATCATTATTTCATAAAAAACACAACAACACACAACACCAAGTTTCTACCCATATCCTCAATCAATTCTATGAAAAGTAATCCTAACACCTATACTTAGATTTCAAACTTCAAGCCTTCTTTGCTCCTAATCTTCCTCTTTACTTGATCTTCAAGCTTGTTCTACCTCTTTCTCTTCTTTAGTCTCTTTCTTCTTTCTTCTCTCACAATTTTCTCTCTATTCTCCCTTAGCCTCTTTCTAGTGAACTTACCAAATGAATCTAAAAAATAGGGTTATGTCTAACACTAGCCTTATACACTCATTCTATTGTGCTTAGTTAACTTACTATCTATTGGGCTCAATTAATTTTTACTAACAATTAACTCTCATCTTTTTAATTCACTTAATTCTACCTTTTTACCATTTACCTTTACTCCAGTAATTCTACCAAGTTACCACTAACCTCATAAAGTAACCTTCACCCATAATTTACTTAAATGTCGTTCTATCTCAAATTACCAAAATACCCTTAATTTCTCTATATCAAATAAACAGAGAGAGTGTATTAGGCTTCCTTAGAGTGTTTCTCCATTTTGCCTGCTTGTTTACATATTAGGATCACAATAAGCCCATTAAAAACTCTTAAGAGAAACTCACCCTTACATGATAGCAATGTATCCTTAAAATAAAATATGATATCTTCAAGACTGCAACCTTAAACCTTCTCCTTGCTCTGACACCAACTCTTGTTGTAATTTCCCCTGAATATATCTCAGACAAAAAATCAGGCAAAACGACAGTTTGAGCAGTGAGTTTTACATGGACTCAAGTCACATTCTTATGTGGTTGAAAAAACAGTTGAAGTGCATTTGTCGCTACTTTTTTATTCTCGTAATGCACCTACTCCTCAAAACAATCATAATAAATTGACCCTATCGTGTTAGAATGTTGGGTAGTTATGGTCAAATTAAAGTTCGCACATAGGTGATTTTCACCATTTAAATTGATGTTGTGGATTGCAGCATCTTCTACAAAGAATTGTAGCGATTTCGGATTTACAATTAAACAACTTATGAGTACAACTTTGTCAAAAATGACTATTAAGGCTAAAACATAATGCAGCATGTGTGAACATCTTAGTTTGGTTGTTGCAGATATGATTGTGAAGGAGGTTGAGCCATTTTCTGATGAAGAACCAAATAAAATTACATTTTTATATTTAAATTTGATGTTATGTCCGAAACAATTTAGGATAACATTCTCTGATATATATATATATATATATATAGTGGCGGAGCCGGAAACTTTAGATTGTGGGGGCAATATTCAAATACTATAATACTAAAAATGTTATTTTTTTACCAAAAAAATAAATGCATATTATTTGAGATTGTTTAAGATGAAAGTAAAATAAACATCTTACAATAATATAAAAAATACAAGAAAAATAATAATACTTTTACAAAATTACTCTTATCAAATATTAATATATTTACGTTTATATAAATATAAAGTGGAATAAGTTGGTATGAGTGTATGTACTTAATAGGTTGGTCTTGTAGGCCTAAAAAACATTTTCTATTGTTGTAGCTTGACTTTTTTAACTAAAAAGGTTCTAAAAAATTTTAGTCTTCTCTATTAAAAAAAAAGTTAGCCTCGTTTGATGGAGGCTAGGTTATAGGCTAGTCCGACCTATAATAGTGCAATTATAAGTGTACAAGAAGAACTGAATCACGGAAAAATTAAAATCGAAAAGTAACATAATTAAAAACCGGAATGTTACAAATTTATTATGGGTATGTGATTCAATATTTCAACTACCACAAAATAACATTAATTGCGGCTACAATAATAACCCCAAATTTCAACTGCACCAGCTGCATTTTCTTCAATTTACCTCAATATACAGGTTTGCAGCATAATCTAAACTTCAATATTAAATCATACACAAAACATAAGTAAAAGAGGTCATCCAAAATTAATGTATTTGGTTTAAATTTTGGTCTATACATGTCAACTTTTTTGGACTATCTTTTACTTATATTTTGTAACAGTAGTATATGTATATATTGAGCTATTTACTAAAACAACCCTGCTGTATTTTCCTCCAATGAAACGTTCATTAGATCTTCATTGCACTGAGCAGCCTCATCATTAAAAGGCCAATTCTCCATAAACATGAGAGGGACTTGAGTTTCCTGGTTTGGCTTACTTTCATTTTGAAAGAAGCAAGAATCCATTGACAAGTAATTTTTTTCTTCAACCAACACAGATTGAGAACAATCAGAATTCAATGAATTAAAACTCAACAAAGAATCAAATGCTTGATCTTTTTGTTTGCATGCTATAGTATCCTGTCCTCCTTCACTAGAACTTGATCCTGTTACTAGCATATAGGAGCTTCCTGAATTTGTCGTCTCGTCCGAATTTTCGGGTTTTTTCATCCACTTTTCGAGTAATCTAGCTATGTTTTCAGTGTTTGATGCATAAGGGGATGTTTGATTTTCAGCTAAAATAGGTGTTGGCTTGTCAAGAGAAAGTGCTTCACATAAAGCTTGTTTTGCCATATGGATATCTGTTTGAAGTCTTCTCTCCCATTGACCTTTTACCTGAGGAATAGAGTTTTCTTCTATTTCATTATCATCACCTGTTTGATTAATCTTCTTAAGCTTTTTCCTCAAATGTGTATTCCAATAGTTTTTGATGTCATTGTCTGTTCTTTCTGGAAGATAGGAAGCTATGGCAGCCCATCTGCGTAAATTCATGTCAGAAACTAACTTATAAAATATTGATTAGAAAAATAATTAAAGCAAAAAAATCTTATTCATTTTTTCTTTAAATTCATTATGGCAAAAAATGTTGGGGATCTATCTATTTCTCTTAATTCTTAGAATTTGAAGCAAACTAACTCAACTCGTACAATATCAGTTTGTAAGGTGAGAAGTGTCTTAACTTCTGAACATATGTTCAAATCATAATGAATGTTATACCGCAACAATATCGAAAACTCACTCAAGTTCAGATCTTTCGTTTTGACGTAGTCAAATCTCAATTGTTAGATCGAGCTATAATTTGGCTTGAAAGACGGTATGGTTTGCAATTATCACCGACTTAATTCATGTGTAAAATTTGGGAATAAAAGGTCAAATTTTTGTTTATAAGACAAATTGACTGGTTTATAGAACTAAATATTTCAAGAACAAATTCAAAGTTTCTCACCAAAATTGTCAAACTTGAATAAAAAGTATTGCATAAGAATCTGCAAATAGAAGAGAAGGTGAAATAAAAGATGAGATTAGGTAGTACCTATTTCCTAAAAGTGCTTGAAGGTGGATTATCATTTTTTCTTCATGATCATTGAAATTACCTCTTTTGATACCTGGTCTAAGATAATTAGTCCATCTAAGTCTGCAACTTTTACTGCATCTCATCAAACCTGAAAAACAAAAATCAATGAATAGCATACAAAATCAAACACATGATCTAAATACATAAAAATAAGAACCACACAAGTACAACGTTTGTATATGGCTTTAGAACAATAACAATTTAACAAATATTTGAAACAACCGTAGAGTAGTAGCTATAAGCATATGTCATGCTTTTAAATTGTTGTCTACAATTACAATCTTAATATAAATATTTGAAAATCGAAGAAGTAGCTTCAGACAAAGCTGAAGCTATTTCTTGGATTCCGAGTTTCATAAACATTTTGTACGAATAAAATATTTTTATATGGAAAATTTAACAAAATCTCTATATGATGATGATGAATTTTTTAACCTGTAGTGGTGGGAACTGATCTCCAATTCCCAGGTCCATGTTCTTGAATGTAAGATACCAAAATTATATCCTCCTCTGGAGTCCAAGGTCCTTTCTTAACCCCTATTTTCTCACAGCAAGGTGGTCTCACCATCATTACTTGTATGTATAGCTAACTAGTTTTCTCTTAATTGTAAGCTCTAAGAATGAGACTCAACGCTCTCTTTATTCCTAGCAAATACATGGACAAGTTTCTGCAACTGGGGTTGCTTTGTCTGTTTCATTATGCACGTGTATATATAGACAAAAGGAAAAGAAAAATAAAATTAAAAGAAGAATTAAAAACAATGAAGATTGGTTCAATTAGTACGGAGTTGATTTGTACACCCCAAAGACGTGGACATAGTTTTAAACTACGGTTGCAGATGTGGTTGTTGCGATTGCGCTTGTTGGGTGAAATAATTTTAAAATTTCACAAACAATATAAAGTAGTACCACCACGACACTAAACTAAATATTCAAAATAATCGAGTTTTAGTTTGCTCCGTAAATAGTGATTGAGATATGCTTAAAATACATAGTTGTTAGACTACTAAAGCATAAAGGTAAGAAATTTCATTAGATCTAAAGTTGATTACGATGTTGAATTCTAAAATTTTATTTTTTGGAGAGAAAATTTCAACGAACATGACTAAAATAGTTTGATTTGGTTACGATACAGTCATTTGTTTGATTGAAGATAACGCTGCAATTGCGTTGATGTTGCAAAGACTATTGCAACAATAGTAATGTGGTCAAAAATCCTTCAAAAAAATTATTGTGGTCACAATTACAGATGTGGACCACAATTTAAAACTATAAGAGTGGGTTCGACAAACGATATTGCAATTAAGACCTCTACGATGAGTCATATCTAAGTAATTTTAAACTTTAAAATTTGCTCTAATTCATACCAAGAATTCTGAGATTCAACTTATTTAAACTTTATACTCTCTTCGGTCCTATTTAAAAGAAACAATTTACTTTTTAAATACATTAAATAATTTATGTATTTAGTTTAGGTTCTTGACTAGATACATACATTATTCAATGTATCTAAAAAGTCAATTTTCTCTTATAAATAAGACCGGAGGGAGTATTATCTATATCTATCTATATATCCTTGAATTAGAAACTTGAGTTATTCTTATGCAAGAGTTGTGATGATGTGGCATGTCTATTTGAGCTCCAATTATTCATTCCCAATTGATTGAAACCTTGCCACCTTTCTTAGCTACTTAACTATTACTCTAATAATTCATTTTTTATTATCCACTTAATGTTTGCCTATTCACGTTGAACCTTTCATTAGCTTAGAATTCAATACAACATAAGGTCATTTTTGTTGAAACTTAAGTTATTGTCAAATTCATGAGTTATAGAAGATCAACAACCACAACCAAATAACATAATTAATTTATATTAAAATGAGATACCTTTTTCTACTTAACAAAACATACCTTAACAAGTAAAAGATGAAGAATAAAATCCATCTTAGTCCAAAATAAAGGAAAGAAATTCAAAAAAAAAAAATTAAGGAAGAAAGAAATTCAATTTTAAATGACAAGTAATTTGACATAAGTAGTTGCCCGTGAATTTCATGACGTCGTAGCATAATCAACATGTTAATGTACAAGTCTTTTTTTTTCTTTCTTTAGAAGTTGTTTTGAGAGGTTTACAAATTTGATATAGAATATCATTCTTATTTTTTTCCGACCAATACTTGAATCTTTTTTAAAACTATCCACACAAAAAATACATTGGGATTACAACCATACAACTAATAAATTGATTAGTTACACTTATTAATTATATTTTTTAAAACTAACTTTATCACATTGTTCTTTGAACTACTATTTTTTTCTATTCCATAACTCATATTTCTTAACCATTCACTCACTCATTGTGTAAGTTATAGTTTGTTTTGATTGCTATTCTCTAATTCATCATCTTTGTGAGTATAAATGTGTGATTTTTTGCATAATGGTTTTGGAATAAGTTTTGGTTTTTTATTACCATCATTTTCCCCAAACAACTATTTTGTATGGTGATCTTCGTTTCTTTTGTATTGTTTACATAAATATTGACAATTCATTGATTTTTATGGTAGGATAAGGATTCAAAATCATTTTGTTATATATAGTGATAAAATATGTAACCACTCTTTTTTTATTGATGTTATATTTGGTAATCTTTATTAACTTTTTTTCTTAATGTAGATATGACTATTTTTTATGTGAATGAGGAGAAGAGGATAAAAGGCTTCTATATTTGCTTTCGTTGCATCCATACTGCTCTCAAAGTTTATGAAATGGCAACTCATGTAAGTGTGTATCTTCAACCACAATTTTTTATATAAATTAAATTAAAAATTATAGAATTTGTATAGCAACTTATATACATTTTTTAAATATTCACCTGTAAATAAGATATTTATTATAAACAGTTTTAAATACAACCACTAATAACATGATCTCAATATATTTAGTTTCTACTAATGATATTATTTGTCCTATATTGAGAAAGCATTGTGTGTATAAATATGTGAATTTGTGCATCAAATTTTGAATTTTGTTCATAACCACTTCCAAGCAACTGTTGGATTATTCTTCATCTCTTTATTATTCATTGGTTTCTATGACATGATTAGGAGTTAAGTTACTCTAAAAAGGACCAAATATTTAAAATCTACATTTTTTATGGATGATGTTTGTTAGTCTATTTTCCCGTCTTTCTTTCATGTTTCTTTTATTCCTTAATGTGTATATGTATTTTTTTTTATGTGAATTAGGAAAAGAGGATGAAGGAGGCTTCTATTTTCATTTTTGTTTCTTCGTTGTTGCTCAAAAAGTTTATGAAAAATGGTTGTTCATCGTCACTTTCTCCAAGCAACTATTGAATAATATCTCTTCAATTTTGTATTAATAGTTTTTTCTTATTATGCTTTTTAGGCTTTATCTCTTGGCTATATTCATTGGTTTCTATGACATGATAGAAACTCAAGCTACTTAATTAAGATTGACCAAATAGTTTAACCCTACTTTTTTTCATAGATATAATGTTTGTTACTCTATTTTTTTTAACTTTCTTTTTTAATTCTTTAATGTGGATATGATAATTTTTCATGTGAATCAGGAGAAGAGGATAAAGGAGGCTTCAATTTTCACTTTTATCTTATATCTATTTATATCATTTGTGTATACTTTTGAAAAATATAGAACACTAAAATGTTAAAGATCATGCAATGATATTTTTTAGTCATTAAAGTTTGCAAATAACATATTTTAATATTATATAGAATACAATTATAGAATGACAAAATAGTTTTAGTAGAAAATGATATAGTCCTACTTTTTAATCTTCATCTTTTGGCTATCTATTGGCTTGACATGATAGAAACTTAAGTTACTCTTAGATTGACCAAATATTATAACCCTACTTTTTTTTATTGATATAATGTTATTAGTCTATTTTACTAACTTTCTTATTTCCTTTTATTTATTGCTTAATTTGAATATGACAATTTTTTATGTGAATTTGGAGAACATAATAACAAATTATTTTTTTTTGACAAAGCATAATAACAATATTTATGAACCAAGTCTAATATATTAAAAAAAAATGGAAGACTTTACATCAATTTTAAAATGTCCCTCAAATTCGGTATGCCTACCTTGATAATAAAAATTGAAAATTTTTAATAAAACCCTAGATACGATAATTTACTCACTCATTGTATTAATGAAAAAATTTAATGAATAAATTGGTTAATTAGTTACGAACATACAATTGTTTAGTAATTTTCTATTTTCATTTATAACTCTTAGATTGACCAAGTATTATAGCCCTACTTTTTTTTACTGATATAATGTTTATTAGTCTACTTTTCTAATTTTTCTTATTTCCTTTTGTTACTTGATTTGGATATTATAATATTTTCTTGTGAATTTGGAGAAGGGAATAAAAAAATTGAAGGAAGGAGAAGAGGATAAATGAGACTTCTATTTATGAATTAAGTATAATATATTAAAAAAATGAAAACTACAATATATTTAAGTAGTCTAAACTTAGAGTCTTTCTGTAAATATCAATAACATAGAACATGAAGTAAAAGTTCAATTCATTTTTATTCAAATATTTTCAATTGAATATGGAAGATTGTATCTTACATAAAAACAATATTTTAGTTTATAAAGATTTTATCGTATAAAAACAATAACAAAGATTTTATAATATAACTAAGACATGATAGAGAGAAGCTAAGACTAAAAGATATGATCCAAGTTACACATTTGTAGCATTTGCTTATGAAAAACACTAAATGAATTTTTACAATAAAATTTAAATTTTATTGCACATAAAGTCCCGACTAATGAAGAGATTGTGCTAAAATCATATTTCATATGTTTTTTAAATTTAACATTTTTATTTTAATAAAAAAATTGTTTTGTATTTAGCACCAAAATTCTAAATATAATATGCATCCTTAGTATATGTTGAAATTAAATAATGAAACTATAATTATTCAAATTAAATTTTAATAAATAAATTATTTGTAAAACGGAGGAGGAGGAGAAGATGAATAATTATTATTTTTTTATCTGAAAACTATGTTGTCATGAAGTGTTTGAATGGTACATATGAAAATGAGTCATTTAATTAATTTATTTATTAAAATTGAGTCCTTTCCTTCTATTTTCTTTAAATAAAATAATTTCATTGACTCAAGTTAGAATATAAATTTGATAATATCTAAAATCCACAAATGTATTAAAATAAAGGTAAACAAAAATAGGAGATATAAGCTAAAGCAAGAAAATATATTAAAATGAATTTTTATTGATTTCTAATAGAGGTGAATGACACACTATTTATGTCAAAAAGTAATTTTTATCTACTCTATACTCGATATTCACTGAACGAGAGAATAATAAGTTTAAAAATATTTTAATAGCTACTCCATCCGGTCACTATTATAAGGAAAAAACTACTTTTGAGGTTCATTGTTAAAAAATAATTTAATAGAGATCCACCTAATTTGTTATTTTCAATAATTTTAATAAATAAACATTATAATCAAACCCGTGCAACGCACGGGTTGAATACCTAGTATATAAATTAAAAGAAGAAAAGAGTTCCTTTAAATCACTTAGGGAAAGAATGAGGTGGCTAATAGTAAAAGAAAATGAGTCAAAACGACAGAAAAAGCATTTACTCTTGTTCCTTGCTAAAGTCAGCTATGTGTCCATTTCTGTCACATAAATCCTCGCGGCATTTAATGTATGAAGATACTCCCTCCGTCCCTTAATATAACCACCTATTGCTTTTTTCACATTTCTTAAGAAATGTTGTTGGTGTAGTTAATGTGTCTGTTTTATAGATTAATTAGAGTTTTTCAACTTAAAAACAGAGTGTCACATTCAACTTACAAAATTTTCCACAAATATAAATGGAACAAAAATGCTATTTATTAAAACATCTTCCTTAATAGAAATTCAACAAAATGCAGGGGAATTATTTTCAACATCTTAAATAGTACTTGGCACTAAAAGGCCACAACATCAACATTATCTTAAATCCTCATAAAAATAGTTCATCATTGTTTAATAAAAGAGATACGTAACAAGAAATGCAATCAAACATAGCAAACTCCCATCCCGTTACATATCAGAGCACCTAAAGACACAGCGAGAGATAGCCACTCACGACAGCAATCAACAGCTACTTATTCTCGATTACCAGCAAGTTACTCATACGAAGAGCAACATTTCCAAGCAGAAGGGGTGAGATACATATTCAAAAATAGTAAGCATATAATTCATCAATGGAATTCAACAACATAAGCTACAATGTTTAACAATATTATTACTTCACATAATTCTTCATTAGTATCTCATTAATAATAACCAACATGACAAAAACAACTAACACGACACAACGACACCGACTTGACTATGCAACAACATCAACTTAGCAACTTGACAAATGCATTATGCATGTGGTACCAATCAGGGCATAAGCCCTCAACTTTATTTGAGCATAAGCTCCAGGGCATAAGCCCTCAACTTTAATTGGGCATAAGCCCTCAACTTTAATTGAGCATAAGCTCCAGAGCATAAGCCATCAACTTTAATTAAGCATAAGCTCCAGGGCATAAGCCTTCAACTTTAATGAGCATAAGCTCCAGGGCATAAGCCCTCAACTTTGTATGCATGAACTCAACGACCAACAACGTAGACAACCAACAACTTGGACAACCAACAACTTAAACAACCAACAACTTAGACAACCAAAAACTTAACAACCAACAACTTAGACAACCAACAACTTAAATGACATAAGCAACACGACATTATACAACATACAATAATCACATAATATATTTCAACCTATCAACAACAATAGCAACATATACATTAATCAATTACTTACATATCAACCAAGTTAGATTCATCACAACATAGATTAAATACTTATAAACACCTTAATTAAAGTCATAGTACTTAAGCTCTGAAGTTCGGAGACAATCCATAAGTTTTGGGTTAGTTTTCATAAAATTTCACTAAGACCTCCTTAGAGTATTATCATCATATCTTAAGATCTAAAAATCATTTTCAAGCCAAACCAAGGCCATTAGAAAGCTAACTCAATTATCTACAACTTTAATGTTTACACCAAAACCCGGTTCAAAGAGGAAAGGAGTGAAAAATAGTGAAATATGGAGGATCTGATTTACGAGAAATCGTGTCACGTTTTTAGAAATCGTGGCACGTTTTTATGTCCAAAATCCACTAAGAGTTCTGCCAACAAAACGTGGCACGGATGCCAAAACGTTGCACGTTTTTACGGTATCGGGTCCGGACTCAGCTTTTCAAAAAGTGCGTTTTTCACTATTTCGCGCGTAAAATTCAAACCATTAATCGGATTTTGATGCCGTTTTCGCCTATACGCTCCTGACACTTAGCTCTAACATAATCTACAGAGAAATTCAAGTTTCAAACATACAAAAATCGATTTCCAGATCCTTACATAATCTCTTATTTGCAAAAACGTTTAGACACTGACTTTTCAAGCGAATCTCCCAATTTTCATCAACCTAAACCCAAAAATCGATTATAAACATTACACTATGAATAATCTAAGGTCTGAACATCAATTTAACACAACAATTCATGACAACTCATATACTTTCTACCATTTTTATTCACAATTCAAAGACCTAATTTCTCAAACAACAAAGCTATGAACAACAACATAAGATTAACCCTAATCCCCAAAACTCACAACCTACAACTTTTTGTCAAACCCAATTCCAGAAAAAACATACTTAAGATTAGAGAATATGAATCCCACCCTTACCTTAGATTGTTCTTCTGAAATCAACAACAGCGTTCTTCTTTCCTAGGGTTTTCTCTGAGTTCTCCTCTTTTTCTCCAAAAATTGTACGTGTTCTCCTTTTTCTAATCTCTCCTTACTGACTCTTAACCTAATACACCTTTTTACTCATATCACCACAAAATTACTCTTCCCCTTTATCTTATTATTTCTAATAATTATATTCCTCCCCCACTTAGAATATTAACACACCAAATAAGGCACATAATAATATATTTCATCAAAATATATATATATATATATATATATATATATATATTATCAATCAAATAATAACACACTAAAAATACAATAAATTAATAAAATAATAAATAAGAAATTTGGGCGTTACATTAACTCCCTAGAGATATTTGTTTTCCTAAGTAATAACTAGTTACATCATAAATTCAGTAGATTTTATTCAATATTAGTAATGTCACCTCCTAAGTACTTACTAATAGGGTCAACTCGATCTCAATATCTTTTGTTTAGTTATTAACTACTTAATGCCTAGACAGGTACATATAAATATCAAGATATAAGAATCAATATTAGGCTCTATCACAATCAAAGTCCCTAATCTAGGGTTGTGTTCCACCGAAATAAACTAATCCTAATAAAACTCAATAGTGAACATAAAATATACTAAAATAAACGACATTAAACTAAATAATTATCCAACAAAACAAATAGAGGTTCATCTTAGAACCCTAGCCTATAAATATCTAGTTACACATGGTAACTAAGACAAACTACAAAAAAAAAAAAAAATACCCTAGATAAGATAAGGAGAAGATATAACTCCTTCTGAAGTTCTAATGGTCGGATTAGGCAAGTGTACCAAAACGTTTACCAAGTAATAAAATGATAAGTATAGTATTGTATCCATATAGATTGTCATTTCGTTCAAACAATTCTCGTTACTTATTTTAGTTTGACGATATAAAATAAAAGAGTTAGGGTTAGAGATTGCAATTTTTATCTATTTGCATAAGAGCTTAGTTACCTGTTTGGTTGCAGAAAAGTAAGCAGGGGTTAGGACTAGCGAAAATAAAATATACTAAAATAAACGACAGTAAAATAAATAATTATCCAACAAAACAAATAGAGGTTCATCTTAGAACCCTAGACTATAAATATCTAGTTACACATTGTAACACCCCGTTTTCCCAACATGTAAATAACACATAATAAATCAGAGTTTCATCGCAAAACAGGATGTCACATTTCGTTCTTCAAAATATCATCAAATATAAATAGAGTTAAATTCACTATTTATTTAAACAATTGCTTTCAATAATTCAAAATAATGTCGCAGCGGAAAATATTCAACGTTTTAAAAAGAAACTCGGCACTAAGGCCTCAACATCAACAACGTAATAAAGTTTCAAATCCAAAAGTGGTTCAACATCAACTTAAAAAGAAATACGTAACAAGGAACAAAACATATAAATATCCCCATCTCATTACGTATCAGAGCATGACTCCTATGACGACACGAGGAATCAACTCACATCAGCGGTTACTCCTGGTTATCTGCACGTTACCCACGTAGAGGCAACATTCAAACAGAAGGGGTGAGATTTCACATTCAATAATAATAAGCAACAATTCAAGTAAAGAATTAATCAAACAAATCAACAACAATTCATCTCTTAAGAATACTTCACATAATGCCAACAACAATTATCATTTAACTTCATTCAAAGAATGCAGCAGCAACATCAACAATGCAACAACAATGACTCGACAATGCAACAACGACTACTAAATAAAATGCAATGTAATTATGCATGTGGTACCAACAGAGCTACAACTCCCTTCGCTAAAGTCAAAATTGGACTTGTCAGGCTACAACCCCCTTCGCTAAAGTCATATTCGACTTGTCAGGCTACAGCCCCCTTCGCTTGATAATGCTTATGCAATGACACAACTTAAATGCAATGACATCAACATCATAAATTCATATTAAATCAATCACAACAATTTTGCACATCAACTCAAAGCCACTGAAAAGATAAATCAGTTATCAACAATTTTCATGTTTATGACAAAATCCAACTCAAAACAGAAACGAGTGAAAAAGACACAAGAACACGAAACGGGCAATCTGCCACTACACAGTTCGCTAGGCGAACACAACTACTCGCTGTGGCGAGAGACAGCGTCTACTCGCTAGGCGGGGAAAACATTTGCTGTGGCGAGTTGGGATCTACTCGTCGGGCGACTAAAAACACTCACTGTGGCGAGTTGAGAACTACTCGCCAGGCGACCAAGTACACTCGCTGGGCGAGCGATGACATCTGGTCGCTAGGCGAGTTTGAGCACTCGCCGTGGCAAGCGACGATAGACAGGTCTGCGAAAAGACCCCTGCTCTCACTCCAAAACCCTAATTTTGACAACCCCAAACCCCAAAATTGATAGGAAACATTACCTACTGTTATTCTACAACCTAGACATCATTTCCTTACATTAATTCATGGAATTACCTACACTTTCAACAAATTTTATTGAATTTAAGACCTAATTCCTATAATCTCAAAAATTAACAACAACAACTACAACAACATGATTAGACCCTTTACAGAATCATATGCTTAAGATTATAGAAAGTTAGTCCCACCCTTACCTTAGGTTTGTTGAATTCTGAAATCTACAAGCTTCTCTTCTCTGACTTCTCACTTTTCTCTTTTTCTCCCAAAAACTGTTTTCACGTATACTGACTTTCTATTCCCTTCCTCTTATATTCTTAACCTAAATAACTTCTCCTTATTTCAAAAATTCCCTTACTGCCTCAATATTCTATTTTAATTTTTATGCCTTCACTAACAATATTTTAATAAACTACTAATATTACTAACACATAACACAAAAACCCACACACCACAATTATTCAAATAAAATATACCAAAAAGGCACTAAACTCGACAAAATAATTAGATAATAAAAATAGGGCGTTACACACATGATAACTAAGACAAAAACAAAAATATAAAAATATACCTTATAAAAGATAACGAGAAGATATAACTCATTCTGAAGCTCTGATGGTCGGATTAGGCAAGTGCACTAAATCGTTTACCAAGTAATAAGTATAGTATCGTATCCACAAGGACTGTCGTTTCGTCCAAATAATTCGCGTTACTTATTTTAAGTTGATGGTATAATATAAAAGAGATAAGGGTTAGAGAGTGCAATTTTGATCTGTCTACAACAGAGCAAGTTACCTGTTTTTGGTTGAACAAAAGGAAACAACGGTTATGACTTTTTGAATCCCCTTATTTACATTGTTGGATATTAAATAACATTCATGTCGCGTTAAGTTATCCTAAGTAAACTATACAAGTGATGAGGTCATTTGGATGTTCTAACCTAGTCGGGTGTCAAGTTGCACCTGTTGATCACATGGTGATCCTTACGTGCGGGGTCTATACTATCTCAGTTGATCTAGGTTTATCCCTCCGATGGCTAACTTCACCTGCTGATCACATGGTGATCCTTACCTGCGGTGTCTTGCTAATTCAAAGGTAATTGAAACATAAACTTAAATTGGCGTTCCAGGTTTTCCAAAGGCAATGAAGGCCAATGTTCCATTAGGTCAGGCCATCTATGAATCATAGGACACTCATAACACACTCTTATTTCCCCCTAAATAGTTCAACAAACAGGAAGCCCTATCAGCGTCTACCTTACCTAGAGGTCGAGGTCCATGGTCTTATTTAGATTTATTCCCCTTGGTGTTTGTTTCCCTTATTACTAAACTTGTTACATCATAAGTTCAACAAATTTTACTCAATATTAGTAATGTCACATCCTAAGTACTTACTACTAGGGTCAACTCTCTTTCGGTATCTTTCGCTAGTTTACTAATCGCTTAATTCCTAGATAGATAGTTCCTAGTATAAGGAAATAAATATCAAGATATAAGATTTCAGATAGTAATATCAATGATAAGCCCTGTCACGAAAATAAATTAATCCTAAACAAAACTTAATAGTGAACGAAAAATATACTAAAATAAAACGACATTAAATTAAATAATTATCCAACAAAAGTAAATAGAGGTTTATCTGAGAACTCTAACCTATAGATATCTAGTTACACATGATAACTAAGACAGAAATACAAAAGATAGAAACATACCATATAAAAGATAAAAGAAGATAGAACTCCTACTTGGATCTTATAATGGCATTCCTCTTTAACTGCTCCAGTTCTGAACGAGAAATTATGAATGAGGAAGGATGTATTTATTGGGAAAGTTTCCACCTTAGTTTGGCTAAAAACACGGGCTTCAAGGGGCAGAAAAGTCACAAAAAGTTACTTTTTCCGCAAGCCACACGCTCCCCACGCCTAAGGTCATGCGCCTGGCACATGTGCCTTGGACTTTCAGACACCAAGCGCCTAGGTACATGCGCCAGGCGATTTAGGCTTTCAATTTTATGCGCCTAGGCACTTCGTTTTGTGCGCCAGGCGCTTTAGTGCACTACTTTTCTGTCTTCATGTAATCTTCGCCTATTGAGGTGTTTTCTTCATTATTAAATTGTCTTTGACAATCCCCGAAAACATAAATGATAGAAAAATAAAGATAGAAATAAGTAATTTGAATCTCTTAGTCGAAAATATCAAAAATCCCTTGCAACGACGCCAAAAACTTGATGGTCAGATTAGGCAAGTCTACCAAATCGTTTACCAAGTAATAAAGTTATAGCTAGAGTATCGTATCCACATGGATTGTTGTTTCTTCCAAACAATTCACGTTACTTATTTAAGTTGACGATATATAATAAAAATATAAGGGTTAGAGATTGTAATTTTTATCTGTTTGCAGCATAGCAAGTTACCTATTTTTAGTTGCAGAAAAGTAAGCAGCAGTTAGGACTCTTTGAATACCCCTTATATACTTCGTTGGATATTAAATAGCATTCATGTCACGTTTAGGTCTCTTAAGTATACTATACAAGTGATAAGGCTGTTAGGACGTTCTAACATACTCGGTTGTCCATACTATTTTCGATGATACACGTATGTATCACCTAAAACCGGTAGGGCTGGTCACGATATTTTCCCACTCCAGTCGTCACATAAATTTACCTTGTTGTATGTTTGAGAAAATTCTAAACAGACAATCAAAATTAAATTATATACACACTTTGAGGATTTTCAGGGTTGTAACATGGCTTAGGTTAAGGGTACATATATTTGGGAAAGTAGGCTAACAAAAGAACTTAGAGTTAGTTTACTAACTTAGGGAGTCCTACTAAAACATTAATAAACTACCAACCTTCCTTCCTTTAATCAGACAAGATGGGTAATACAGTAGAACTATTTATCTTTTTATTTTTAACAGAAATAAACACCTTTTTTTTTAAGAGACCAATTTTTTTTATGTTTTTGGCTCCTAGATTTTTTTCCTTTCTCTAATTTTTTTTTGTACACCCATGGTAATCAACATTTCTTTCATTTTTTCTGATAAATATGTTCTACTGTTACCCCACCCCAAACATAGAATGTTGCTAATTCTAAAGAGCAACCCCCAACTTAGCTTCAAACCATACTAGTCATAATAATATCATATCTACCTCCAAGAGAAATCAAACAGGGTGAATTTAAGGTTTAGGACTGTGACATGACTCGTCACTTAGTAACAAGAAAAAAAAATTCTAATGGAGGATCAAAGTGGTTTCACAAAGGATAATAAGAATATAAAAGGGTGGCTTGAAAGGCTCAAGGTACCAAATAAAAATGCATCGTGTGTATTATAATTTAACGGATCGTCCGTAGAGAACGACCACAAATTCGAGCAAGAATAGAATTCATATGGAACACTCATAATAGAAAGAATTTAAGTATCTAACAACCTAGGATAGATTTGGAAATGTTTGGCTCTAAATCTCACTAGTTAAGCTATTCAGAAAAGAGATGGTGATCCTATAATTACCTTCAGTAGCAAGCCCCATAAAGTATCATGCTCTTGAATGTAAGGGTAAACTAGCCTCCTCTGTAAATGCTTTGAAATGACTTCCTAGGACTAAAACAAAGTTAAAGTATAAAGGGAAGTCTGTATATGTAAATGCAAAAGAATAAAAATTTATAAGATAAACTTAAGGATTAGTAACAACATAATAAATGAAAATGATTAGTCAGGAAATCTCAGCTTAGCAGAAAAAATAAAAAATAAATGCAGAAAAATAAAATTAATGGGTTTCCTCCCATTCCGCGCTTGTTTAATGTCTCAGTCCCGACGATCAATAGATTCCTTCCTATTCATCGCTTCTTTTAGGTCATTAACTTGACGAAATAGGTTGCCTCATATTCAGCGCATGTTTTATGTCTCGAGCATAACATATACGTCTAACTTGTGCTCGGAGCCCCTTGTCCTTCATGCTCCTTGATTTATTCCTGATCTTCAACTTTCAGTTTGACTTCTTCCTTCGACACTCCCTTCTTCCTTGGGCAACAGTATTGTCCAAAAACTCTATAGGTGATACAGTCTTCTCAAGATCTGATGATGATTTCCCCTTGATTCATATTTATTATAGCCCGGGCAATGGCAAGAAAATGACTCCTCAAGATCATTTGAACTTTATCTAATCCCTTCATTTCCATAACCACTACCTCGATAGGGAAAATGAATCCATCGATGTTGATATTCACAGTCTTTATAACACCTTCAACATTTTTGAGAGATCCATCAACAAGTCATATTCTTAACTTGCAAGGTTTCAACTCCATTCCTCCAATCTTGTCGAAAAGTGATAGTGACATCATATTTGCACTGGATACGAGGTCACACATCATTTCTCCAACATAGAACCCCTCAATGGTAACTGGCACACTAAAACATCCAGGGTCTTCATTTTTCTTTGGGGAGTTGTGCCCGTACTTCTTGTTATCGTCTTTGGTAACAACTACCAACTTAACATAAAGTGGTTTACCGGTTGGTGAGAGTAAGTACTCCAGAAGGTTATTGTAGCATTGGTTCCTGGTCACTTTCCTGTTTTGTAATATAACCTTGAGAGTGGTCAATTTTTTCACCATTTTCTTTAATGCTTATGTGATCATGATGTCGGTTAGCAGATGATCAATCTCTTTGTCTTCATCCTTTTCCATTTCCATCATTTTGTAATTCTCACACCTAGGATTATCTACAGTTGTCCCAGGAAATCCTGTTCTTGTCAAGTTTTCAATTTCAGTAGACATTTGACCCATCTGCTCATCCAGGTTCTTAATAGCAACATCAGTCCTTTTTTGAGTTTCTATCTGATCCTTGGCAATCCTTGTTCACCGGTGTTTTTGGCGAACAATACAGGTTGGTTTTGATTATTACGAGCAGGACAAAACCAGAGATCCTACAACATGTTGTGCATTTTAGTTTTCTGCGTTCATCAGGTTCGTAGGTTGCTTAATGAACAGGACGAGACCGTGTGGCGTCTTTCAACAGTAACAGGGCTTTAAAATCAAAATAAAGGCATTAAGTTTCAATTGTAGAAACTTAAAGGAAAGTTAAAATTCAATGCATTAAAAATAAAGGTGGTTCCACAAATCCTTTAGAAACATTCTTTATGACTCTTTTCTCTCGCGCCTATACTTGGAGTATTTTTAAAATTATGTATAGGTGATTTGCGACCCGTTTTCCCTATGGAAAACTCTTATTTATACAAAGAAAATAACTTGGAAAGAAACTAATCCCATGATCCGAAGAAGACAAAATTGGTTAGTGTCCGTCATAGTGTTGTCGAATGACGTGTCCATCAGAATATGTTCATAACAGTATGTTTCCATCAGAGTCTGCTTCCACTAGAGTCTTCAAGGGTTGATGTATCTTCTGATAAGAGCTTTGAATTTTTTTTACCTTTCTTTAGATCATTGCTTAGTCATTACAAATTCTTTTTGAGTATCAAATGCATTACATTGTGTTCAAAGCTTGGTGT
Organism: Medicago lupulina; assembly: GCA_958299785.1. Lineage (NCBI taxonomy): Eukaryota > Viridiplantae > Streptophyta > Magnoliopsida > Fabales > Fabaceae > Medicago > Medicago lupulina. Next base: position 55,753,980 of record OY283144.1, on the reverse strand, counting down.
TTCAGAACCAATCAGTTGACTTCAGAGTCAGAATATAATTGTATGGTCTTGAACACTTAATCACACATTAGAGTACCTAATTTTTCTTTCATACATTATTATCATTAAACCTTATAGACATTGTTCTAAAACCCACTTTGGTTCAACAAGGTCTAGTGAAAAAGGAATTATTCTTGGAATCACTTTTTGAGTTGGTTGATATAGGGGAAGATATGTTTTTCTTTGAATAATTTCTTTGATACACTTAAGTGTTTCCATAGAGACCTTGCTTTAATCCCAACTGAAGGTGAGAAAAAGAAAAGAAAAGGACGGGGGTAGAATTGTGTTGGACTCTTTATCGATATTTTTTTTTGTGATAAAAAATAATAGTGGAAAGTAAAGAGATAATAGATAAAAGATGACACAAAGTATTTATCCATGTTGACCCCTCAATTGGGGATTATGATGAGTCAATAATTAGTGTTTTTAATATAATATTTGAGTCTGCTTTATTTATATTTGATTTTGTTTTGTTTAATATTATTTCCTTTTTAGAACTATTTTACTTCAATTGCAAGTTATTATATTTCAGGAACAAATATTTGAAAGATTAAGTCTTGGAGCAAAATAAAGGATAATTGGAGCTGAATCGTGCCAAAAATATGAAGACCTCATACAAAAATATATGTTGCAAGGATTCATGTCAAAAATATGAATATCTCATACAAAAATATCTTGTGCAAAGAATGTGAAGATCTTGTACAATAATATGACAAGAGGCGCGTCCCATTTGGTCCTTTTATTGCTTTTGCTTCTCCGACAAGCTGCTTATTTTAGTATTTCTGACCTAGAGCCCATGGTTTCTTGTGCAACACTTTAGTGGTTTATTCTTGGGGCTTAAGTCAATGTTAGACTATAAATAGAGCAGCCGTCAAGTTTATAAAACGATCTTTTGTTCTTGGAAATAATAAGTGACAATTGTTTTCTTTAATAAAAAATCAACCTTTATTTTATGTTCTTCTTCTTTTTCTCTATGTCTACAATGAACGTTAGTGAGTAGACTCTTCTTGTCTTGGGATTGTTGGATAAGTCTTAATGAAATAATCCTAATCAAACCAAACCATAAACCCTAATTTTATATAACATCACTTTCTAATCTAATTTCACCGTTCTTATAATCAATAACAAGTATTAAGCGAATGATCGAAAGATGAAGTTTAATAGTTGTTATTGATTCATCTCAAATATCAAAGCGAATGATCGAAAGATAAAGTTTTGATATTGGAACAAGTGAAATTAGACAAGGGTTGCGAAACATGAGAATAGTCTAGCAAACCACTTGAGACATATAAAGTTTCGCTCTTCAAGGATCATAATAGCAATCAACCATGAGAATAGACGTGATTGCTAGAGGGACACACTCACTGAGACCGAAAGGAGATGTGATAGGCTAAAGAGAAACTTGTCTTTAAAAAGTAGGACCAATATAAAATTATCGGTTTAGGGTTTGTTTGTGAAGGACTTGTTATTAATATGGACCAATAAATTCCAAGGCACTTTTTATTATTGTTATTTTCTTTTAATTAAAAATCACAACTTTATAATTTAACTTTCTTCTAATCACCCATAAAAGTTAATTGAATTCATAACTCCATGTCGGAACGATATCTTTTATTACTACATCGGTATATATATTTCTTTTCCTTTTCCTTTTTTTATTTTCTATCTTTAACTGTTTTGATTACAGGCATGGCTCAAAACAATCATCAATGGACTTCTTCCCCTTTTTTACCACCTTGTAAAGTTAATGAAATATTTGGTTATATTGGTGTTGAATGCCAACTAGATAGTGTTGTTAGAAGTCCTAAGCAGGTAAACTATGCTCAATTTAATCAAGGGTTTATAAACAATCAATTTCTTTTTCAAATCCCTCAAAATCGTTTTGGACAACAAACAACATCACCCAGTTATGCAGACTACCAAAGAGTCACTCAAAAATCCAGCTTGGAACTTTTGTTAGAAACTTTTTTTATAAATCAATCCGAGCAGCTCCAAGAGCTTAAGAATCAAACTGGATTTTTGATTGATTCTCTTATCAAGTTTTCATCAAAAGTAGATTCTTTTTTGTACTCACAACAAATGCTAGAGACTCAAATCTCTCAAGTAGCCCAACAAGTAGCCTCTTCCTCCCAAAACTCCAGAATCTTTCCGAGCCAACCTGAAGTTAACCCAAAAGGTCAAATAAATGATATTACACTTAGAAATGGTAGGCAATTAGAGGACCCCGTTGTGGAAACCAAGACAATTGAGGATGGGGTAGAGAGTGAAAAACCACAAAGTGAGAAAGTTGTAGTAGAGAGTGAAAAGCTTAACACACCACCACCATATAAGCCAAACATTCCTTTACCACAAGGGTTTAATGAATCCAAGTTAGATGAGTAGTTTAGGAAACTTATTGAAATCATTCAAGAAAAATTGCCATCTAAACTTAAGGATCCAAAGAGTTTTTCCATACCATGTGTCATAGGATCTGAGACTATAGAAAAAGCCATGTGTAATTTGGGAGATAGTGTCAGTTTGATGCCATTGTCCCTTCATGAAAGATTGGGTATAGGGTAGAGAAACCTCTCAATCGTCAAGCTAATGACTTTAAACGAGCGCTTCGTGGGAGGAAACCCATGGATTTTATTACTTTTATTTTGTTTGTTTTGTGTTATTTTAATTTGTTTTGCAGGTATTTGTCCAAACATGATGCAGAAAAAAAAGAAAGAAAGAGAAAAAACATTTTGAGTCAAAGACCAAAAGCTTGGCATGGCCCGTGTCAAATTTGGCACGGCCGTGCCTGTCCCCTCCCCTCCTAAAACTGATTTTTCCCTTCTTCCTCCTCATTCAAACAACACAACCTCTCTCACCTGCAACTTCCCTCTCTAAACCTCCAAAACCCCAATCTTCAAACCCTTATAAATCTCTCCAAAAACTCCATTAAACCTCAACCTCCCAACCTTCATAACTCCACCAAATTCAACAATTTCCAACCACAAATTCTTCATCAATCTCCATCATTCAAACTCATAAACCTCACTTAAACCACAACCCCATCACTAAACCAACCTTTCCCACACAAAACCTTGCCAAACCCTAACCTTCACCCAAACCCACACCAAATCAACTAAGGTCAAATGGCATCAAAGAGGAAAGGTAAGGAGATTGAAAGCCCCGGAAGTGGTGCAAGCAAGAAGCAATAAACAACCCTCAATAATGGGATCCAATTCAAGGATCAAGAGCAAAGGAATAGGTATAATTCTCTAAAACTATCTCTACTTGCAGGTACCCTGATGTTAATGCTATGGATAAACTAGGAATAGATGAACATATGATTAGGCTATTGAATTCACAACCCTGTGCTTAGGTACTTTCAAAGGGTTATGGCTTGTACCATCTGGGGTAGGAAAGAGGGAGGAATGATGAGGATTGATGAGCTGTTTATGTCGTGGACTATGCTTTATAACCACCTTGTTAACATTTGCTATTATTTGCTTGATTATCTTGTTTCAATTGCTAGAAAGAAACCAGATGATAAAGGTGATATAGTGGTAGGTGGAATCATCACATTCATTGCTAGAAAGTTTGTGGCAAACGTGAATAAAGGGATCAATAGGATTGAGGGAAACTACTATCTAGACTTAGATACCCTCACCACCATGTCTTTTCTTAGAATTCAAGGCCTTTCTCACAATTACCAATATGAGTGGAGAGTCAATAGGAATAATTGTTTGATTATTCTACCTAATCCGGACATTACTAATCCGGAGGTGGTGGAAAACTTGCTTTATGTTGGCACTAACCCACAGGTACACAATGATGGTGATGACAGTGGTGATGAAGAGGAGGCAGACGCACACTTGCACCATGAAAAAGAAGCCGATGGAAGCTATAATGATGAACGGTGGGCATGGATGCAAACCGAAGTTCAAAATAATAAGCATTGAGCAACAAAGACAAGGTGTTGACATGGCCGGGGTAAGGAATGATGTCCAAAAGGGCAATCGAATAAATGAAGAAAATAATCAAATGCTCCGAAACATGATGCAACACCTTCACCTCCAAGGTCAACCTTATGGACCTCAATAAAATTGTGAGCTTTCCTCTTCCTCTACTCTTCTCTTCTTTCTTCTTCTTCTTCTTCTTCTTCTTCTTCTTCTTCTTCTTCTTCTTTTCAAATCATTGAGGACAATGCTTCTCCCAAGTGTGTGTGTGTGTGTGTGTGTGGGGGGGGGGGGGGGGGGGGGGGGGCAAATAAAGTGTCTTGTGTCGTAGTATTTCCATACTCCCTTGAACTTTAATTCTTTTGTTTTGTTTTGTTGCGAAAGGCATGATTAAGCAACTTGTTTTTATTGTAAATTATGACATAAATTTTTTGTTGTCTCTTCTAAAATGGTTGCTTCTTGTACATGAAATTAATTTCGTGTGTTTTAAGTGTTCTTGCTATACCCACATCTTGTTTTATTTTGAAACTTCTCTATGAGAAAAGCACAAGTTGCAGCCTTTGAGTAAGTGTATAAGTAGGTATTTTAAGGAGCACATTCTAACTCTAAAGGTAAATTAACCCTTAAAAATTTTCAGAGTAAAAGTAGTATAAGCTAGTGTGGGGGAGTTTATAAAGCCGAATTAATTTTAAGGTTACATCATTGAATCTAGATTGCGGAAGGGGGTAGGCCCTCCTACTTCCTACGTGAAGGTGATGTTATCTTGAGAAACTTAAGGGGGCAGAACAAATACAAATATAAAGGGCACCATTGAATCTAGATTGGGGAAGGGGGTAGGCCCTCCGACTTCCGACGTGCAGATGTTGTCTCCATAAATTAATAAAAATTCTGCAAAAACCCCAAGAATGTGCAAATGGGCAAAGATCCAATGATCACAAATACTCCCATCTCTCTTATATGAAATTAAGAAAGAATTTTTCTCGGTTGGTTTAGTCTTAAGGTTAAAACCTGTATCCTCATAATATATATCTTATACAGGAGCAAAAAAAGGGCTGAACTACACACACACTCACTTAAAACTTGTTGTTGGGTTGAAAAGGTTCACAATTCAAACCCCCCCCCCCCTGTTTTTTTGTGTTTTTCTCACCTTCAATTGGTATCAGAGCCCTGGTTCTGTTGAAAACACTTAACAGTGTAACAATCTAAGATCTGAGAAAAACATGTCTGATGAATCATTTGTTTCTGGTTCTGGTGGTAATCATAATGTTGTACCTTATTGTCATACCCCAATTTTTGACCAAAGATCCCGCTAGCACGTGTCTTCTGACCCAGAATATTCTGACTTTTCAGAAAAAAATTCGGCAGAGAGGTATTTTAAAATACCTCATCTTTGTTTCGAGTGGGGCCCTCTTCTCATTTTTTTTATTAGTCCTTTTTTTTTCTTTCATTTCCATCTTTTATTTATTTTTTATTATTCATTACCTTTATTTTTATTTCACTTTTTATTCTATTTTAATTTTAGTATTTATCTGTTTATTTATTTTTATTTACATTATTAGATGATAAGTATAAAAAAGGTCAAAATCCAAAATATGCAGTTATCCTTGTTATTATTTATTATTTTTATTAGGTGATAAGTTTAAATGACCAAGTCTCAAATTCCGTAACAAACGTCTGCTTTTCTTCTCCCCAAGCCAAGGAACATAGTTTTTTTAACAAACCCTAATCCTATAAATCACAACCTGCAACAACACAATAGGGAGGCACAAATATTCCAAAAAACCTAACCACCGCACAATGTTATTTTTTCAAAAAAACCTTCGTTTCTCTGCAATTTTCAATTCAGCCGCTACACTTGTTATTACTTTCCTGTTGCTACTTTAATCTATACTTTCATTCATTCAATTTCAATTTGTTGCGCACACGTGTGCTTCTATTCATTATAATTCCATTGATTCCATGCTAATACATAATATTTTGATTCCAATTCCAATTATGATTTTCGATTCTAATTTATATTATTTTCAATTGCTTGCTGCTATATTATTATTATTATATAATTTCAAACTCTAATTTTCCTTTGTTTTTCCCTTTTCATTCATGCTGCCATTGCTAATGCCATATATTTAGTTTTGCTCGTATTATTAATTATTGTTGCTGGCTTTTTGATTAAATTTCAATTGCTAAGAATTCAACACAGCCGTACCACATACATATACACACTGCTGCGGGGCTTTTCTTTTTGCATTGATAGTCTATATTGCCGCAATTAACAAGTGTGGTTCCAAACTAATTCCAATCATTCGTTTTGCTCCTGTTGTTGCAGCTATTCCCTTTATTTTATTCTTTTAGTGTACATAGTTAATAGATTCCATCTGCTACAAAATTGGTATCTCCTTCAATTTTAATTGTCCAAAGCTAGTGGTGTTGCCGTGGCTGCTCTCCAAATCAAAGATTCAATCATAAGGAGAACCGGTGACCCCTTTGTATTTCTTTTTCTTTTAATTTCTTCTTCGTGCATTTTAGTTTAGTTTTATCATTTTGCATTTTAATTAATTTATTTTTGTGGTTTATTTTATAGCACGGCTTTAGAATGTATATTAGACTTAATGTAAATGCATCTTTAGTTTAGGTTTATTATCATGCATATTTATTTTTTCTGCCGACCAATGTATACTAGGCTTAATGTAAACCATGCATGTGTGTGTGAGTGTCCATGTGTGCGTGTATGTGTATGCTTTATCTTTCATGCTTTAGGTTTAGGTTAAAGGACTTTGTGGTGATCCAACGTCACCACGAAGCTCTTCTCGCATTATTTTTATCGCTACGTTATTATTTTAGGTTTTAGTCCATATTCAAAATCAACAAAAAACATGCAAATAATCAAAATCACAAAAACATTTTTTCATAATAAACCTTGATCCAAGATCAAGTGATTCCCTTTTTTATTTTCTTTCTTAATCAAATTTCAAATCAACTTTAATTCTACTTTGAGCCCATTTTCTTCGATGTTAAAAAATACAAATCAATTCCATTTTTGCCATTTTGGCTTTTCACTTTAAAACTTTTTTCAAAACTAATAAAAAACACAAAACCAATCAAACGTCAATTTTTACCCCGAACTCCGAGGTTCGGATCCCTACGTAGGCAAAGGACCTAGTCCTTCCGAATCAATAAAAAATGTAGATAATAGGCTTCTTTCTTTTCTTTTAATCTCTATTTTCAAATTCATTCTTTTGAACAAAAATAAGCAAGTTATAGCACAAAAAGTAAAATAAAGTCGAAAGGTTCTCGTAGAGTACTACGAATATTTAGGGTGCTAATACCTTCCCTAAATATAACCAACCCCCGGACCCCTTCTAATTCAAATAAATTTAAATATTTTTTTTCAAAGTCGTGAAATAATTTAGTGAGTCAAAAGCTAATCAAATAGCTTTGATCTCCAAAAAATGACGCGACACTTATGATTAAAGTGATAAGAAAGCTGACTCAGGAAAAGTTCCAAAGTTTAATGGAGATCCTGAAGAGTTCTCCTGGAAAAAACTTCTACAGTTATATCATGGGCTTAGATGAAGAATTATGGGATATTCTGGAAGATGGAGTTGGTGAAGAGTATATGAAGATGAGTGACAAATCTACTGGCAATGTTTGCTTCTCTCTGTGCAAACTACGAAGGTAGCTAGAAGGTTAGAGAAGGAAAAGCACTTATGCTTGTTCATCAGTATGAGTTGTTCAATATGAAGGATGATGAAAGTATTGAGGAAATGTACTCAAGATTTCAGACCCTAGTCTCTGGACTACAAATACTGAAGAAAATCTATGTTGCTTCGGATCATGTGAGCAAGATACTAAGAAGCCTGCCTGCAAGATGGAGACCAAAGGTTACTGCTATTGAGGAAGCAAAAGATCTAAACACTCTGAGTGTTGAAGATCTTGTCGGCTCTCTCAAAATTCATGAGATAAGTCTTAATGAACATGAGTCTGCTAAGAAGAGTAAATATATTGCTCTACCATCTAAGGGGAAGTCATCAAAAGCTCTTAAAGTTATAGAATCTGAAGAAGAATCACTTGATGGCGATTCTGATGAAGATCCTGCTGAAATGATGGTTATGCTTTCAAACAGGCTGCAATATCTGGCCAAGAAGAACAAGAAGTTCTTGAGCAGAAGAAGTGGTTACAAAGGCTCAAGAAAAGAAGATCAGAAGGGTTGCTTCAACTGCAAGAAGCCTGGATATTTCATTGTTGATTGCCCTGATCTTCAGAAGGAGAAATCAAAGGACAAGATCAAGAAGTAGATCAAGCAGAGTTTAATGGCAACCTGGGAAGATTTAGACAGTAAATCTGAACCTGATAAGGATGATGCTGATGAAGATGCAAAGGTAACTGTTGAGTTAGTGGCTACAGTAACTTCGGAAGTTGAACTAGAGTCAGACTCAGAAGAAGAAAATGAGGTATATTCTAAAATTTCCAGAGAAGAACTTATTGAGTCTCTTAAAGAGCTCCTTACAATTTTGAACTTAGAACCAATGAGTTGAAAGATTTTAAAGAAAAATATGTTGATTTAATGAAACAACAAGAATTAACTCTATTGAATCTGAAAGCTTCTGAAGAAGGACTTAGAAGCTTTGACTTCATTTGTAAAACCTATGAAGAAAAGCTCAAGTTTTTGTGTCAGAAGCTACAAGAAAAGTGTAATGGAAAACCTTTAAGCAACCATGAAATTGCTCTTGAAGATTTTATTATGTTTGGTATTTACAGAAGCAGAGTTGCTTCTATGATTTACAACATTTACAAAAACAATGGCAAATGGATTGGATTTTCAGACGGAAAACCTAATGAAACCAATCTTAAAGCATGTTGTGAATGTATCAAGGAAGAATTGAAAACCTTGTTTGTACTTGAAGGTGCTAAAGTTGAAACTGTGGTTCAGTCAGAACCTGAAGCTTCTAGCTCTAAGGCTAAGATTACTTCAAATTCTGATTCTAAGACCTCAAAGATCAAGATTCTGAAGAGATCAGAACATGTTCCTCAGAGTCTGTTGAAGCTAGAATCTAGTATCTTGAAGTTTAAGTCTCAGAAGAATAAAACAGTTGTGGCTTCAGGTGAATCAAAACTAAAAGGTGCTAAACCTAAAGTACTGATCAATCCGAATCTATCAAAACCACACCTCAAGGTACAAGAAGTGAAGAGTAAAACTTCCAGCACTAACCTCAAAGGACCCATAAAACAATGGGTTCCTAAATTTGAAACTGTCAATACTGCAAAAATGCCTAAAAGCAAAGGAAAAGCAAAAATCATGGTATCTGGACAGCTATTTCTCAAGACATATGACAGGAGAGAAGTCAATGTTTCTGAACCTCACAATGAAAGAAAGAGGAAATGTGAAGTTTGGAGGCAACCAGTCTAGCAAGATCATTGGTACAGGAACTATTGGTAACTCCTCTATCTCTATTAATAATGTGTGGTTGGTAGATGGTCTTGAACATAACCTTTTGAGTATTAGTCAGTTTTGTGACAATGTTTATGATGTGATGTTTGAAAAGACCAACTGCACAGTAATCAACAAAGATAACAAGTCCATAGTGTTCAAAGGAAAGAGAGTAGAAAATGTCTATAAAATCAAATTCTCTGAACTAGTTGATCAGAAGGTAATCTGTCTTCTATCAATGAATGATAAGAAGTGGATATGGCATACAAGGTTGGCACATGCTAACCGGAGGTTAATCTCTAAGCTTAGTAAGTTACAACTTGTCAAAGGCCTACCTAATATTGACTATCATTCAGATGCACTTTGTGGTGCATGCCAGAAAGGGAAAATTGTGAAATCATCTTTTATATCTAAAGACATTGTCTCAACCTCCAGACCTGTAGAACTGCTTCATATTGATTTATTTGGACCAGTTAATATTGCATCCTTATATGGAAGTAAATATGGACTAGTCATTGTTGATGATTACAGCAGATGGACTTGGGTAAAATTCCTGAGAAGTAAAGATAATGCATATGATGTATTCAGTAACTTCTGCACTCAAATACAGTCTGATGAAAATTTTGAAAGTCAGAACTGATCATGGTGGAGAATTTGAAAATGAGCCATTTGAAACTTTTTGTGAAAAAAATGGAATTGTCCATGAATTCTCTTCTCCTAGAACTCCACAACAAAATGGGGTTGTAGAGAGAAAGAATAGACCCTTACAAGAAATGGCAAGAAATTCATGAAAATAATTTGGCTAAACATTTTTGGGCAGAAGCAGTAAATACATCATGTTATGTTCAAAATAAGATCTATATCAGACCTATCTTGGAGAAAACTGCATATGAACTCTTTATGGGAAGAAGACCCAACATATCTTACTTTCATCAATTTGGATGTACCCGTTACATTCTAAATAACAAGCTCTACCTAAAGAAATTTGATGCCAAGGCCCAAAGAGGAATCTTCTTAGGTTACTCTGAAAGGTCAAAGGCATACAGAGTGTATAATTCAGAGATACTCTGTGTTGAAGAATCTATGCACCTTAAATTTGATGACAAAGAGCCTGGAAGTGAAACTCCAGAGCAAGATGAAAGTTATGCAGATATACAGGTTACTGAAGATACTCCAGAACCCGATCAGACTGAAGAGTCTGAAGTTAGTCCAGAAGCTGAACCAACTTCAGAAGCTCAAGATGAAGTAGCTTCTGACGAAGCTCAAGATGGCTCCCAAAGAGCAAGTCAATCCAAGAATACATACAAGTACGAGCCTTCACACCCTGAGGATCAAATCATTGGAAACAAAGACAGTCTTAGAAGAATAAGATCATATTTCAGACAAGAAGAGTTTATGATAGGATTGTTATCAGTGATTGAACCTGCTATAGTTGATGAAGCACTATCAGATGATGGATGGATACTAGCTATGCAAGAAGAGCTTAATCAGTTTCAAAGAAATGATGTGTGGGATCTGGTACCCAAACCTCATCAAAAGAACATAATTGGAACAAAATGGGTATTTAGAAACAAGCTGAATGAACAAGGTGAAGTAACCAAAAATAAAGCTAGACTTGTTGCACAAGGATACAGTCCACAAGAAGACATTGATTACACTAAAACATTTGCTCCAGTTGCAAGATTGGAAGCAATCAGGTTACTTATATCCTATGCAGTTAATCATGGCAAAATATTATATCAAATGGATGTCAAGAGTGCATTTCTAAATGGAGTCATAGAAGAAGAAGTGTTTGTCAAGCAACCTCTTGATTTTGAGGATCTTAAGCATCCTGACCATGTTTATAAACTTAAAAAATCACTATATGGCTTGAAAGTGCTCCAAGAGCTTGGTATGATAGACTAAGTAATTTCTTGATTAAAAATGATTTTAAAAGAGGACAATTTGACACAACACTCTTCAGAAGAACTCTTGAGAAAGACATTCTTGTTGTGCAGATATATGTTGATGATATAATATTTGGTTCTACTAATGCATCTCTTTGCAAAGAATTCTACAAGTTAATGCAGGATAAATTTGAAATGAGCATGATGGGAGAATTGAAGTTCTTCCTTGGTATTCAAATTAATCAATGTAAAGATGGAGTATATGTTCATCAAACAAAGTGCACAAAGGAGCTTTTGAAGAAGTTCAAGCTAGAAAATTGTAAAGTGATGAACACTCCAATGCATCCAATCTGCACCTTAAGCAAAGAAGATACTGGATCAAAGGTAGATCAGAAGTTGTATAGAGGTATGATTGGTTCTTTGTTATACCTCATTTAAGAACTGTTAAGAGAATCTTCAGGTATCTTAAAGGAACAACAAATCTTGGAACTTTTACAGGAAATCCTTAGATTATAAGTTGGTTGGATTCTGTGATGCTGACTATGCTGGTGATAGGTTTGAAAGAAAGTCAACCAGTGGTAACTGTCAATTCCTGGGAGAGAATCTGATATCCTGGGCTAGCAAAAGACAAGCAACTATTCCTATGTCTACAGCAGAAGCAGAATACATCTTGTAACACCCCGTTTTCCCAACTTTTAAATAACATAGATTAATCAGAGTTTTTCAACTTATAAACAGAGTGTCACATTCAACTTACAAAATTTTCCACAAATATAAATGGAATAAAAATGCTATTTATTAAAACATCTGCCTTAATAGAAATTCAACAAAATGCAGCGGAATTATTTTCAACATCTTAAATAGTACTTGGCACTAAAAGGCCACAACATCAACATTATCTTAAATCCTTATAAAAATAGTTCATCATTGTTTAATAAAAGAGATACGTAACAAGAAATGCAATCAAACATAGCAAACTCCCACCCCGTTACGTATCAGAGCACCTAAAGACACAACGAGAGATAGCCACTCACGACAGCAATCAACAGCTACTTATTCTCGATTACCTACAAGTTACTCATACAAAGAGCAACATTTCCAAGCAGAAAGGGTGAGATACATATTCAAAAATAGTAAGCATATAATTGATCAATGGAATTCAACAACATAAGCTACAATGTTTAACAATATTAGTACTTCACATAATTCTTCATTAGTATCTCATTAATAATAACCAACTTGACAACAACAACAACTAACACAACACAACGACACCAACTTGATTATGCAACAACATCAACTTATCAACTTGACAAATGCATTATGCATGTGGTACCAATCAGGGCATAAGCCCTCAACTTTAATTGAGCATAAGCTCCAGGGCATAAGCCCTCAACTTTAATTGAGCATAAGCTCCAGGGCATAAGCCCTCAACTTTAATGAGCATAAGCTCCAGGGCATAACCCCTCAACTTTAATGAGCATAAGCTCCAGGGCATAAGCCCTCGACTTTGTATGCATGAACTCAACGACCAACAACTTAGACAACCAACAACTTGGACAACCAACAACTTAAACAACCAACAACTTAGACAACCAATAACTTAACAACCAATAACTTAAATTGCATAATAAACATGACATTATACAACATACAATAATCACATAATATATTCCAACCTATCAACAACAATAGCAACATATAAATTAATGAATTACTTACATATCAAACCAAGTTAGATTCATCACAACATAGATTAAATACTTACAAACACCTTAATTAAGCTCATAATACTTAAGCTCTGAAGTTTGGAGACAATCTATAAGTTTTGGGTTAGTTTTCATAAAATTTTACTAAGACCTCCTTAGATTATTTTCATCATATCTTAAGATCTAAAAATCATTTTGAAGCCAAACCAAAGCCATTAGAAAGCTAACTCAATTATCTACAACTTTCATGTTTACACCAAAAGCCAGTTCAAAACAGAAATGGGTGGAAATGTGAATGTTTTCCAGTTTTGACTGACAGAACAATCGGTGGCCGAATTTGACAATTCGGTGGCCGATTTTTGTCGAACCAAAGCTGGAAAATCACCTCAAAATTCGGTGGCTGATTTTGGCAATTCGGTGGTCGAATTCGGGCTTCACAGCTTACGGGAACATACCAGTTTTCACTCCAAAAACCCAATTTTCAATCACCCAAACCCCAAATTTGATAGGAAACATTACCTATGATTATACTAAGACCTGAACATCAATTTAACACAACAATTCATGGCAACTCATATACTTTCTACAATTTTTATTCACAATTCAAAGACCAACATAAGACTAACCCTAATCCCCAAAACTCACAATCTACAACTTTTGCCAAACCCAATTTCAAAAAAACATACTTAAGATTAGAGAATATGAGTCCCACCCTTACCTTAGATTGTTCTTCTGAAATCAACAGCAGCGTTCTTCTTTCCTAGGGTTCTCTCTGAGTTCTCCTCTTTTTCTCCAAAAATTGTACGTGTTTTGATTTTCTAATCTCTCCTTACTGACTCTTAACCTAATACACCTTTTTACTCTTATCACCACAAAATTACTCTTCCCCTTTATCTTATTATTTCTAATAATTATATTCCTCCCCCACTTAAAATATTAACACACCAAATAATGCACATAATAATATATTTCATCAATATATATATATATATATATATATATATTATCAATCAAATAATAACACACTAAAAATACAATAAATTAATAAAATAATAAATAAGAAATTTGGGCGTTACACATCTCAGCTGCAAGTTGTTGTACACAACTACTTTGGATGAAACATCAGTTGGAAGACTATCAGATTAATGCTAACAGTATTCCCATTTTCTGTGATAATATTGCTGCTATTTGTTTGTCAAAGAATCCAATTCTACATTCAAGAGCAAAGCATATTGAAATTAAACACCATTTTATTAGAGATTATGTTCAAAAAGGAATTTTGGATATACAATTCATTGACATTGAACATCAGTGGACTGATATATTCACTAAACCTTTAACTGTAGAAAAATTTGATTTTATTAAGAAAAATTTGAACATGCAATTTGTGTCTGATTAAATATGCTTGCTCCTGAACAAAAAGTTTTGGTCCTGAAGTTAGTTCAGAAGCTATGGCCCATCAGAAGCTGTTAACTGAGATTCTGAGGAAAATGTGCTTTTGAAGATGACATAAGCATCTTAACTTCAGAAGTTGGATTTTGTACTTCTGAATAGCAGAGCTAGTGGAAACGTTGGAGTTAATTTTTGGTAACACCTGTCCTACTAACTTAACAGCTCATCTGAAGTTATCTGACATGGCTTAATTGTATTGGTGTATAACTTAAGAGGGCAATGATGATTTTAAGCTTTGAATGTACTTCTATCTCGCGCCCCAACTGTCATTAATGTTGTGTTTGTTTGTCCCCTCTGAATTGCAATCGTTTGTTTTTACTCAAATCACTTAGACAACACACTACTCAATTCACAACCTACACTTTCTACTCTCACAACTGATTCTCTGCGAAGACAAAAGTTCATCTTCTTCAAAAAAATCCCTAGAACCCTAAAACTTCATTCTCATCAATGGCGTCTTCAAGCTCAGTTCCAGAATCAAACATGCAAGATACTGCCCAAGGAACTTCCACTCAAGAAACTCCGGCTTATGAAATCAAATGAAGAACCATGGCCTTAGAAGAGTTGGATTTAACTGTTCAAGTTGAAAGTCCGATGGATTTCACGTCTTTGGCGTATCATGGATGCAACATTAGAGAGTACTATGAGTCTCGGGACCTCATCAGTTACATTGACATGTTGAACGGTCCAACCTACACAAATCTCAAAAGGCACTTCTTGGTAAGAGCTCACGTTTATCATAAAAGGCTGCCCAACAGGAAATGGATGAGAAGGTGTTGATTGACCCTACCCTGGATGGAAAATCTAGAGAAGAAATGGGTTTGGAACCATTTACCTGCACTGAAATCAGGTCAAGCATTATGGGTGTCCCGGTCTTTATCTCTCAAGAAGTAATTGCCTATGTAATCAGGAGAGCTTCTAAAGGTAGCTTCAAGCATGGCCTGGACAACAACAAGAAGAGTCCATGGAATGAAATAGTTAACCAAACTATGTTCAACAACAAGAAGAAAGGTGTGTATAGTGACCTATCGATGGAGAAGAAATAGCTTATGAAGATTCAGAACAAGAATCTTCTACCTAAAGGAGGAGGTTCTGATCAACCTTCATTGGAGCACAGGGAATTCCTCCACTTCTTCATCAGAACGGAAAAAGCAAATGTGCCCAAGTATATCTTCAAGCACATGATCAAGGCTCTAAGGGAGAGTCAAACAATCAAGAGAACCTGGGTTCCCTATGGTAGACTTATCTCAGAAATTCTTCATCAAGGAGGGTTTTTGAAGGCACTAAGTGACACAAGAGTCTTCACTGATCAGAAACTTGGCACAATGACTGGAAAAATAATCAATGGAAGCACTCTAAGAAACATGAATCTGATCAAGAAGGATGTATACAAGAAACTGGACTCAGATATGAAGGAATCCAGAGCAATCTCCAATCTTATGGAAGATTTCCCTCCAATCTGCAAACAAGATCCACTTGATGCGAAACTTTACTTCATTCATGATCACCTGCAAACCACTGGAAAGACTATCCAACTGGAGGATATACCAGAACAAATGTATGGTGGTGCTCTGCCAGTTGCAAAGAGTAGAAAATCAAATAAGAGAGCACTCACAGAAGCTGAGTATCTGGATGATGATGCTTCTGAACAATCTTCTAAGAAAGCTAAGAAGGATAAGAAGGAGAAGGCCTCTACTTAAGCTGACCCTGCAGTACCTTCAATTCAAGAAGAGGTTAAGGATTTAGCTCCTTTTGAAGTTCTAAGCAAAAGAACCAGAAGTGGAAAGCAAGCTAAACCTTCAACACCTCAACCTGCTCAACCTTCCATTCCAACAAAGAAAAGAAAACATGTTGTCAGGAAGCTTAAGAATGCTTCTGAAGAAGAAGAAGATGAAGAAGCAACATAGTTAGTTTCAAGGGAAGTCAGAAGAAGGAAGGAAGTTGATGCTGCTATGGAGAAAGCACTTCAGCTAGCTAAGGAGATTAAGATACCTGCTGAGGTCCTGGCAAAGGAATCTACAGTTGAAGCTGCTCAACTGGATTAGAGCTTACTGTGAACCTGCAGCAGATGGCAGTGACTGATGATTTGGTGGAAGCTACTGAAGTTGTTCAAAAGGAAGTTGGCTGCTCAGAAGTTGTTGCTTCAGAAGCTCCTCAAGGTAATATTGATTCTCTACACACTACAGCTGAAATAGTTAATATAGAATCTAGTACTTCCTATGACACTAGGTCAAACCCAACCTCCCTTTCAACATCTTCATCAACCTCATCTGATATGGATGACATACCTTTAAACAGAGTCTATACAACCCTCAATAAACGTCTATCCCCATCACCATCCACCAAAACATAGAAAAAGCCAAATTATGATACCTTTGTTCCCATGTTTCCTTCTCTTGAAGAGAGGTTACATAAATGCAACAAAGAAGGATTGATACTTGCAAAAATCTACCTGCTAATCACCCATTACAACCACCTATGATTAACCTATTCAATCTATTCCTGCTGATGCAGAGGGTGCAGTTGATTACCCAAGGTCAGATTCTGCAAATATTGATGTATCATCATCTCACCCTAACTCTCCAACCCAAACAACTCAAACTTCTGAATCATCAATCATTCAGGACTTGATGAATCCTTACTCAGGTGAATTACCTAGTTATGAGTCCAACTTAGAAAAAGGCTCTGACATAGCTTTTGATGAAGTTATGACAGAAAGCCCCAATCAACAAACACCTAACCAAGAAATGGCCACATCAACCAACATAGATTCTATCCTTATCCCTGATCATGTTCCTAAACAAGGTGTTCCTGAACTAGTTGTTCTTGAACAACCTGTTCCTGAACTAGTTGTCCCTGAACAAGTCTTATCTAACCAATCACCTGCAACCAACACCATTGCTGAACCTGAAACCTCCATAAATGACCAACCCTCATCTTCTAGCTTAGTCATTCAACCTTGTGCTCCTGCCAAAACAAATGTCCCTTCTCCATCCACCCTATTTCTAGATTCTATTATTCTAGCAGATGTGTGTGAGAATATCTTTCAGGAGCTGAACAACTTGGTTCAAGCAAGGAATAATTTGATTCATGAAGATAGCTATGAGAAGCAGTGGAAGAGATTAAAAGAAAGAGTAGACTATGTCTTGACTGAACTTCAGAGATCATGTCTTGATGCTCAAGACTCTTCTTAAAGCAAGTTTCAAGATTGGCTGAAAGGGGTTGATAGCAATCTGCAAGAAGTGCAAGTTCTAAGAACTTGGGTGCATACTCCTCTTTGCTTAAGAGAAAAGAAAGCTACTGATTTCATTCCAACAGGAATACACCGAAGAGAGTTGAATCTCAACTGGTTGTCAAAGTTGAATGTCAATCCAGTCTCTACAGAACTAGCCTTGGTGCAAAGGAATGTTGAACTAGAAAAAGAGAACAAGTAGTTGAGGAAAGAACTTCTTGACCAGAAGCTTCTACTGCTTGAATACAAGACTTCTACAGAAGCTAAATTGGAAGAATCCATAGTT
Organism: Medicago lupulina; assembly: GCA_958299785.1. Classification (NCBI taxonomy): domain Eukaryota; kingdom Viridiplantae; phylum Streptophyta; class Magnoliopsida; order Fabales; family Fabaceae; genus Medicago; species Medicago lupulina. The sequence goes on along the minus strand of OY283144.1, from coordinate 55,736,022 downwards.
AGAGAGGAGAATCTCATCAGAAGTAATGAAGAGTTCAAGAGAGATATGAAGGAACAAGTAGAAGAAACAAACAGGATGATGAAACAGATGATGGAATTGATAAAGAAACAAGCCCAGCCCTAGTTGCACACCCTTAGCTTGTTTTTATTTCTGTTGTTTGTATCTTTGCTTATGTTTACTTCTGAACTTATGTTTTCATGATTCTGAAATACTACTTTTGATTAATGCTTCTGAACAATTTGTGTGCTACTGAATATACTTTACTTCTGAACTATGTGTTCACATATTGAATTTTCTCACTTTGTTTTTCTCATCTCTTCTTTTTGTTTTATTTATATATACTTTTTGTTGATGACAAAAGGGGAGTAGATGTATAGTATTTATAGGCTCTATGCCCCATTAATTTAATTTCAAACAATTTAAATTAATAGGACCATCTTCTTATCTCTTAGTCTATTAATGTGAGATAATTATAAGAGTTATTACGTTTTTAATGATGAATTTAATTAACAAGAATATAACTCAGGAGGAGCTTACAAACCTTACCTTAAAGTACTATTGGACTCAGGGGGAGCTTACAAACCTCATACCCTTATAGTCAACTTGTTAATTAAATTAACAACAATTGAACATTTTAAATACTAATGTTTGTCATCATCAAAAAGGGGGAGATTTTTGGAACAAAATGTGTTTAACATTACCTCTTGTGAGTTTTGATGATAACAAGGTATTAAAAATTGTCAATTCGATATGCTAATATTTGTTCAAGTGTATAGGACCATAGACAAAATTTTGTGTCTACTTAAAGCTGAGGTACTGGAAGAACAAATGAGAGCAATAAAATCAACAAGAAGGAAGCTTTATGCATCTGAAGAAAAGTGCTCCTAAAGTCAAAGTACTCCTGAAGTGATGACGTGTCATCAGAAGCAAGTTCATCAGAAGCACCTCATCAGAAGCAAAATCACCATAAGCTAGAGTTCATCAGAAGATGAGAGACTTAAAGCTTCAAAGGCTATTCAAAGGATTTAATCACACCTAGCATTGCAGAAGACCAGAAGAGTAAAGCAACGGCTAATTCAAATGGATTTAAAGGCATTGGATGCTCGTTCTTTGAAGAGCGTTGACAAAGTACAATTGTACGAAGTGTACAACCACTACCTCCACTACACAGAGTGTGTCTCTGCTATAGGATAAGAATAACAGCTACGCCTGCAACAATGTTCCTTCAGACATGGAATGAATTTAAAATTGATCCTTCATATGACAATAACCATATCAGACAAAAGATCATTGGTGATTGATCAAAGCTTCAAACGACTCTTTTTGATGTGCTGACAATTCACAATGTCTATTTCACACCTCTATATAAAGGAGTGAAGACTTAGAGAATTGTAAGAGACTCAACAACAATTTAAAAGCGCTGAACCTCTGCTGAAATTGTTATGTATCAGAAGTTCACTTAAAATTTCTTATCAAAGTTCATATCTTAGAAATTCTAGAGTCTTAAGAGTTTGTATCTGATTTGTATTGTGAACACCACTGATTGTATATCAAGTGTTCAACCTCAAACATTTTTCTTTGTAATTATGTTTGATTAGAAATCTCTTACAGTTGTGCTTGAGCATAAAAGTCTCTTGATTGTGTTCACGAGCATAGAAAATCTCTTGCAGTTGTTCTTGAGTAATTTGAAGTCTCTTGCTAGTTTTAGCAGTGAACATTTGTAATCAGATATTACATTTTTAGTGAACTCTCCTTGGAAGTGCAAGGGGGACAGGACTACTTCTGGTTTGTGGAAGGAACCTGTATAATTGCTTTGTGTCTTTCTTCTCTCTCTCTATTTTTATCTGTTGCATTTAATATCTGAACCTCACTTCAGAAGTTGTATTTTTCTCACCTTTACAATGAACGTTAGTGAGTAGACTCTTCTTGTCTTGGGATTGTTGGATAAGTCTTAATGACGTAATCCTAATCAAACCAAACCATAAACCCTAATTTTATATAACCTCACTTTCTAATCTAATTTCACCGTTCTTATAATCAATAACAAGTATTAAGCGAAGGATCGAAAGATGAAGTTTAATAATTGTTATTGATTCATCTCAAATATCAAAGTGAAGGATCGAAAGATGAAGTTTTGATATTGGAACAAGTGAAATTAGACAAGGGTTGCGAAACATGAGAATAGTCTAGCAAACTTGGAGACATATAAAGTTTCGCTCTTCAAGGATCCTAATAGCAATCAACCATGAGAATAGGCGTGATTGCTAGAGGGACACACTCACTGAGACCGAAAGGAGATGTGATAGGCTAAAGAGAAACTTGTCTTTAGAAAGTGGGACCAATATAAAATAACCGGTTTAGGGTTTGTTTGTGAATGACTTGTTATTAAGATGGACCAATAAATCCCAAGGCGCTTTTTATTATTGTTATTTTCTTTTAATTAAAAATCACAACTTTATAATTTAACTTTCTTCTAATCACCCATAAAGGTTAATTGAATTCATAACTCCCTGTCAGAATGATACCAAGAGATTTTTCATCAGATCACGTCCAACCATCTTCTGCTACCAAGGGATTTTTCAACTATAATAAAATCTTGATTACAACAACAACACTAAGCCACCTAGCCTTAGTTTCTCTGCCTTAACCTACAAGTCTTCCTGATCTAAATCCAGAGAATTGCAACAACATGTTGATTACAAAATAATCGTGTTTAAACAAACTAAACAAATTTAAGCTCGTTGCATTTAGGTGTATCTTGAATGTCTTTCTATGATCGTTTGTATACAAGGTATACAATATAGACAAATATGAATATAGTATGTATATTGGTATCTATATGTATTTGCCTTCTATATGTGTATGTACGTATGTGTGTAACCTTATTCAGTCAAATTTGGTTCCTTTATATAATGTTGATTATTGATGAACACTGTTTAAGATACCTTATTGAATGCTAAGGTACTCCTTGAATAAATACAGCCAATTTACCAGCCACTCATTTCCATCAATGACTCTCTTAGCGATTTTTTACTTTCTATAATTCAGTGCAAAGTTTCTTTTCCTAGTAAATAGTTGTTGCATGCATTATTAACGAAATTTTGAGTCAATGGTGGTACAAAGGAGCTTAATCTGAAGGCTTGAACTACGATGTTGACTTCCAAAAATATTATCTTAATCTTGTCTTTATCTATGACACAAAGCTTCATCAAGCTCCATAGTGTTTAACCATAGTCCCCAACATTGAGAGAATTCCAGAGCTTTGACTTGGTCTAAAGGTCTAAAGGAAGAACTTCTTTTATACTAAGAATTTCCTGCACACTTAAACATACATTATAGTATTTTAATTATTCTCATACATGCTTCGTTATCAACAAAACTTACGGTATTTCTTCTTTCACAGTTTTTGGTATAACATATTTTAATTTTATTTTACTTTTAAAAACTTATAACAAACCGATTTTTTTTCCGATAGGTAGTATCCTGCTGGGATTTTAGAAAACTTATGGGGTATAAGGTCGACAAGCTTACAAGGATTTGTATGCTTCCAGGTAGTTAATTAAGGTGGGGACTTAGTCTCCCACAAGTAATTGAAACATAGGCATAGTAGAAATTCTTAAATTGTCATCTAAATGAACCATTTTTATCTAAGAATCTTAGAATTTCACCACACACCCTTACTTGTCTCTATTAGATTTAATAGATAGGCCTAACCCTATCTTGATAAGGGGAAATAATGAAGTTCATATGCAACGTTCAAAAAGTAGACCATAATAACTCATGTAACCTATTTCTATTTTCAATCACAATTTCTAAGTATGTCACACTTCCTAGAATTTGTGAAAGCATTAAGCCTTTTGCATACAAAAATTAAATAGATCTCAACATAACTGAATAAAAAAATTGAATTAATTTGATAAAACAAACAAATAGAGGTTCATCTTAAAACCATAATCAGTAGGTGTTTAGTTACTCATGATAACTAAATAAAAATTACAAAAGAAATAAAACATAATATAAGGACAAAAGTTAACGAGAGACTCCTCCATTGATGCTTCAAGCGTTTTCTTTTTTCTTGAATTGCTTGTACTTACAGGTTTGTTTCTAGTGAGGTTTGAGTTGAAAAACTGGGTCTTTTCCCAAAACCTGAATGGAAAAAATAGCATTTAGTTGTTTTTCCAAAAACAGCATGCGCGCGGCGCAATGTTCTTGAAAACAATGATTGTTTTCACTGTTTTGCACACCTGAGGCACGTGGGAGCACACCCGCGGCGCATGACTTTAGCTTCAAGTTCATTTTTGCCTTTTTGTTCATCTTTTTTAGTGATTTCTTCTTCCAAATTTGTTTTGGGACTTGGGATAGAACTCCCCTAACTTGTAATGTGTTCAAAGGTCTCTTGAATCTTCATTCCATGTCTTTCCAACTCTTTATGAGGTGTCTTGCTTGGCCAAATTACATATTTTTCAATAGAATACTTACAAAACACCCAACAATTGCTTGCTTTGACTAAATACATGATTCATCAATAAAAATACTCAAATTAAAACACCTATGAAGTTGTCTGATTATTGAAGAATCAGAGTTGGAACGACTTAAATCAGAATAATACAAAATGTCCCAAAAAACTCATCTAAAACTTCTCTAAACCATCTTCAAATGCTTATTAAAATGACACGAAAACATACATAAATCATCATATGATGAGGGGCCATCAACGATAACCTTGGGTTGTCATTCCGCAATCAAACATCTCAAAATCTTGTCAACATTTTCAAAATTAGATAAAGTTTTACAAAGTCCACCAAGCATATTCACAATATGATTAAATCCCATCCCTTGTTAAAAATTTCAAACTTTTACGAAAGAGAATGTTATAATGTACCAAACATTGCGGAATTTTTCTTTAAATGATACGGTTGCGTTGAGTTAAATGCATTGATCAAAAGTGACGTTGTAAAACTTGTGGTGGACCAAAATTCCAAAAACTATTTTAGAAAAACTAAAATGAATAGTTAAATTATTTATAAAGAGAAAAACATATTAACCCTAATTTCCAAAAGATTTGATCTTAAATTTCATTTTTTTTATATTAAGACTAATTATGAGGTGCATGTTGCTAAGTTAAATATATAAAATTAAGCATACCTCACATGGTACCATTTTTCAACGTGGAAAAAATAGAATATGTAATGTCTCAGCTTTTGTACCTCAGAAGAAACCAACCATCGACAGATCCTTCGCATTCCTTATTGTTATCATCGAAATAAAATTATAGTTGATAGAAAACTTGGCCATAAATGGAAACTGTTTCATTAAACAGTTCATCCGTGAATATTCATGGCCTATATGTGTATTATCTTAACTGTATTCCCTTCGCATGTTTAAGTACTCTCCACATTATCAAGACACGTCTATTCAATCTAGTTTGGAGTTGTCAAATCTCTTCAATATGGGTATGTTTAAGTGATCTCCATGATTGCATTGTCTCAAATAAAATTCTCTCAACTTTTTTAAATTGCTACATATAAACTATTAAACATGAGAGGAAAAGAAATATAAAATTATAAAGAAAGAAAGAAATTGAATTTGTGGTTCAGATGTCACAATTGAGAAAAATTAGACAATTGCAATTAAAAGAATCAATTTCTGTTTACGAACTATCCATTGTTAACACTTACAATTTTCGTGGGAACTCTTACTACGTACGGTACCCCTAGTTAAAAATTGTATCTTATTAATATTTCTTTCTAATTATTTCGTTTTTTACATAAATAAAAATGTTTCATGGAGGGTCATCTTTTCGTAAATCAACGACACCTAAAATTGTATAGACTTTAGATCACGTTGAAAATTGTTGTTAATCATATAGTTGAATTAATCAATAATTTGATTGTGAATTGAATTAACCATCTAATGAATTAATCATATTTTTTCACATGACTGGATGTTTTGGGTGCGCTGCGACAAGAAGGATGTCCATGTATTATTATTGTACTTTATTTTTTGATCAAATGTATTAATAATATACTCACAAGATATACAACACATTTTTTTTCCAAAAATAAAATAAAATTAAACAACACACATTTATGGTGGATTTTAGGGTGAGAGTCATATTAAGTCCCTCAATGGTGGACCATTAGTTTAATCAAATTCATATATCTTATTATACAATCTCTACATTGGATCATAAATCTCCTCTCTCCAAGCTCTAAAACACCATCAAAGCCTTCAATCCAGCAAAACCTTGCCGAAATATCTTTCTCTACCAACGTAAGTTTTTGTGTTGTCATCAATGGTAAAAAATTTCACGTTGTTCGACAGAAAGCATGAGAAAGTGGATAGTTGAGAGATTTGATACACTTCATTTACTTTAAAAAATCATTTAAAATTAACATTAGTTTATTTGCCTAGAACTATTAGAATTGTTTTACACACTCTGTACTGTGAAATTGCTTACGAAATGGATGGTTGGGGGAATTTCTATTCAAGATTCCACTTGTGATAATAGATCCTTTTGCCCATAACAATTAAGATGGTTGAGAATTATATAGTTTTTTTTAGGTTTAATTTGGCTTTAACAATTGATTGAACAATTTTGATTAACGGATATTGAATTGAATGTATGTGAATAGTGAGAGTCGTTGATTCCAGTTGTGGCTGGCTGGTGTGTGCAGTAGCAGCAAAAAGATGATTGTTGGTGAAAGGGAGAAGATAATTATAATCAAGTGTATAAAGTGTACAATAAGGTGTATGGATTTGATTAATCCAATTGTTCTTAATAATGGTCCACCGATGAGGGACTTGATAGGGTCCTCACCCTAGAATCCACCCACATTTATACGCATATATTATCGGAATGGGGCATAAGAAAAAAGGTTTCCGTTTACGGTACTTATAAAAAGAGAGTTTCAGTTTCATCAGAATTAGGGAAGAGTTTTGGCCAACGAAGGGTAAAACTCATTTATTCCTTCCAAACTGATACTCCTTCCGTTTCATAATAAGTGTCACTTTAGCCAAAAAAAATTGTTTTAAAATGAATGTCACTTTACATTTCTAATACAACTTTAATTTTTTTCTCCCAACTTTACCCTCAATAAATACTCCAACTTTTCTCTCGCAAAATTTTCAAAACAACTTTAAGTTTGTCTTTTTCTTGAGCAGTTTAGTAAAAATGTTATGTCTAATGATTATTTCATTTCATTCCTAAATTTGTGTACAATTGTCTAAAACGACACTCATTTTAAAATGGATGGAGTATTAAAAAGGCTCCCAACAAAGCTTAACCATATTTGCAGAGGGATTGATGGGGGGATGCCTTGAGAATGTTGGGTCCTCAATGCTCGAGACATGCATTCATTATCTAGCGTCCTCCATTTTTATCAAATGAAATTCTTGCATTTTCCACTTTTATCAAATGAAATGATAGATGTAATATTTTGTCTGGTTATTTAAAAAATTAAGCTATTTGATGGGCTAAAAAAAATAAATGATGAGTAACATTGAAAGAATTTTTTTTTTTTCAAAATGTATGGAAGTATAAATTATTGAATTATTTTTAATTATTTAATAAAATAAAGAATGATTAAATTGTAAATAATATAATTCACATAAAAGGTAAAATCGAAAAGAAAAAAGTTAAAAAAAAAAAATTGTATGCGGCCTTTATATATATATATATATATATATATATATATATATATATATATATATATATATATTATAATATAGGAAAAAAGGAACTACCAATAGTCTTCATACCATAATAATTTTTTCCATCCGGTTTCCTCCAAATCTCATAGTTCCTCACTCTTTTGGAGTTAGGGTTTGGGCCATATTGTAATACCCCGTTTTCCCAACATAAAAATTTCACATATAAATCAGAGTATTCAACATAAACGGAATGTCATATTTCTTATCATAAAATCATAAACGGAATAAAATAACTATTTATCCTTCAAAATTCAACAACATATTATTTAGTACTTCGCAGCGGAATCATTCAACATCTAAAACAGTCTTTGGCACGAGGCCTCATCATAAAACTCTCATAAAAATCCAATTCAACAACAATTCATGAACTTCATGAAGTAATACATAAGGAACAGAAAACAACAACAAAATTCTCATCCCGTTACGTATCAGAGCACCTAAGACACATGTGAGAGAGTCCACTCACGACCGCGACTATTCTTGGTTACTTGCAAGTTACCCACGTAAAGAGGCAACATTTCCAAGCAGAAGGGGTGAGATTTCACAAAACAATAATATTAAGCATATAATTCATCAATTATAGTTAACAACATAGACATCATCAATTCATCATAGCAATAATTCTTCATAAAGAACTACATTAACAACTCATGAATAGAAGATAACTTAACAACTCATGGATAACAACTTAACAACAACGACTTGACTCGGCTATGCGACCTCAACTTCTTAATCATGCAAGTGGTACCATCCAGGGCATCAAGCCCTCAAAATAAGAGCATAAATACACTCACAGGGCATCAAACCCTCAGCATAAAGAGCAAAAGCTCACAGGGCATCAAGCCCTCAACAGAATGAATATGCATGGACTCAACAACTTAGACAACATCTTATAACTTTATCATCTTGGACAACACTTACAACTTTGAAGACATTGACGACAACTGTGGTAACGACAACGACAGCGACTTCACATCATAATTTCATATTCATCAACCATAAACAACGTCATATAACATCGTATTTAAACATCAACAATTCACCATGCATCTTTGTAAAAACATAATAAATTATACATAACATATTTTCATGTCAAACCAAGGCTACTGGAAAGATATCACAATTATCAACAACTTTCATGTTTATACCAAAGACCAATTTAAAACAGAAACTTGTGAAAAAGATGCAAAAACATGAAACAGAGAATGCTGTCACCGTACAATTTTGCTAAGACCTCCTTGGAGTATTTTCATCATAACTCAAAAACTAAAAGTCATATTCATGTCAAACCAAAGCCACTGGAAAGCTAACAAAATTATCTAAAACTTTCATGTTTACACCCAAGGCCAATTCTCTATCGATCAATACCAGTTTTCGTTTCGAATTCGAAAAAGTTGTGCAAAAGGTCCATAAAAATTCATTGTGACCTACGTGCAGTAATTTGACCATAACTCAAGTTCTATAAATCTTTTTGACGTCAGACCAACGACATTAGAAAGATAACATCCATACCTACAACTTTTGTGCTTACACGTAAGACCAATTCCGCACCGATCAATACCAGTTTTCATTTCAAAATTCGGGGCAGAGATAAAAAAAAATCAGAAAAAGCAACTTATATTATTCAAACTTCACATTCATTCAAAATCATCACAATCAACAACAACAACTCAACATAATTCATAATATGACATTAACAACGACAATCATCAACAACCATAACTCATAATCATGAATTCAACCACAAATCAACAACAACATAACATAAATCATCAATTATCACTCTTAACCCTAATTCTCCAATTCTCAAAAACTAAACCTACAACATGTTAAATGAAATTTTCAGAATCATAGACTCAAGATTATTGAATGTTAGTCCCACCCTTACCTTAGGATTATCGATTGGCAGTCTCTCCTCTTGGTTCTTCTCTCCTCTTGTTCTCCCTTTTTCCAAAACTTGTTTCACGTGTTCTCCTTTTTCTTTCTAAGTTCTGACTCTTCCTATTTAAATAACCCTAATCCACTTTATCTTATTTCCTCTTATTTCCACTAAACTCTCTAAATTCACAAAACAACCCCTCATCTCAATATTTATTTTATTTTCAAATCTTATTCTATTAAATAATAAAATAAGCCACTTAATAAATCCACAACACATCACGTAATTATTTAAATCACATAAATCATATAAATATACTCTAAACTCAACAAATTAATTAAATAATCAAAGAGGGCGTTACACATATGCTTTTCTCCCTTCATGTGATGTAAGCAACCACTCTTCAGGTACCATGCTAGGTGTTTTAACTCTGGTTCTAAGCATATGGGAAACATACACAATTTCAGGCTTAGGTATCTACATTTTCTTGGGTCCTTTATTTGAGGTTAGTTTTGAAGGACTTATCCTTTTTCAGTGCTTTCAGCTTAAAAACTTTCAACATTGGACATATATAATCTCTGATCATGTCATTTCTTAAAGCAGTATGAACAAGTAGTATGCCACTCAAGAATGCTCTTGGTATGTCACTATGATTGTGCCCCGTCCTATCTTATGTTTCTCTCAAGTCCGGGTTAGGACTTATCTCACCACTCACGATGAAAGGAGAAAGAAGAAGGACATAAATATATATACACGTATTTCCATCTTTTATTTTTGTTTTTGTTAAGCAAGTTATAGCACAAGAAATTAAATAAAGTTGAGTTAGGCTTAACCCTCGAATTAGTCCCCCAGTGAAGTCGCCATTTCTGTCGCGTCATTTTTTGGAGATCAAGGCTATTTGATTAGCTTTTGACTCACTAAATTATTTCACGACTTTGATTTAAAAGGATTTGAATTTGATGGGGTCCGGGGGTTGGTTACATAAGGGGAAGGTATTAGCACCCCTTATGTTCGTAGTACTCTACGAGAACCTTTTGACTTTATTTCTTTTTGTGCTATAAACTTACCTAATTTTGAGGAAAAGAATAATGGTGAATAACGAAAAAAGAAACCTATTTATCTACATTTTTATTGATTCGGAAGGACTAGGTCCTTTGCCTACGTACCCGTGAGGGATCAGAACCTCGTAGTTCGGGGTAAAAAATGACGTTTGATTGGTTTTGTGTTTTTTATTAGTTTTTGAAAAAAGGTTTTAAAATAAAAAACCAAGTGACAAATGAGAATTTGTTTGTGTTTTTTAATGTTAAAGAAAGTGAACTCATGATAAAATTTAAATTGATTAATGTTTGATTTAAGAAAATAAAATAAAAAGACAATCATTTGATTTAGGATCAAGGTTTGTTTATGAAAATATTTTTTTGGATTTTTGTTATTTGCATGTTTTTTGTTGTTTTTGAATTTTGACTAAACTAAAGTTAAAACTAACGGAGCATAAAAGTAAAGCGTAGGTAACTCACGGTGGCGTTGGACCACCACGAGGACCATTGACCTAACCTACGAAGCATAGAAAGTATTGCATACACCCACACACGCACACATGCACCTAAAGCTATTACATAAAAGCCTATTATACATTCTAAGGTCTGCGGAAAAATAAATGACAAGGAAAAAAAAAAGAAAAAATAAATTACTTACATTAAGCCTAGTTTGTACAAACTAAATTTCCATGCGGTAAAAGTAAATGACAAAAATAAATATGTTCAAATAAATGAATGGTAAATATGCAACCTAATCTAATGATAATAAGAAAACGCAAAAGAGAATAAAGAACGCAAGAGAAATTAAAAATGCATGAAACAAAGAGATAAAACGGTGTGATGCAAAAAGGGGGGTGCAGGCAGCAAGCAGGGGGTTGCAGAAAGTAAAACAAGGAAATCGAGCTTCAAAAACAAAACCGAACCGGTCTGATTCAAGTGAACCGGACCGGTTCAACATTGGTTATATATAGGGGGAAAGTCCGGTTTTTATTAGTTGCATTGAATTTGAAGCAAGAATGGAAAGTTTCCTAAGGCTTTTAAAGAAGACAAGAGTTCCGTATGGACATCGGATAAGCAATACCAACAGGAGGCAAACGCCTTAGAAGTTCAGTAAGAAAGATCTTGTGTCCTTGTAAGTAGCGCACGAGTAAGGATCTTGAAGGACATCGATTATATGTATGCTCGCTAGAGCCTTTTGTATGGTTGTTATTTGAATGATGTTCCTATGACCATGCATATCATTTCCTCTGAGTATTATGTTTCCTGGATGAACCTGATGCCTTAGGATGTTGGAGATTGAGGCGAAATTTGAAAAGTTGTATTTTTGCCTTCTGGAACGAAGAAAAACCCTCGGTCTCTAATAACATAAGGGGGCATCACAACTAAGCTTTACAATGACGAATGCATGGGACATACGAACATCTTCCGGTAACAACAATACTCAAGATAATTGGGTACGAGTTAGGTCAACCTCTTCAGATACTCCAACGAATCGATTCATCAGTCTACCAATTGGAATTATGCAAATATAGTGGAAATGATTGAGTATGCATAAGAGTGAAAGGTACCTCAGACGCAATCGAGCACTGTAGGGCAAACCTGGATTCCGCTGGGACTCCAGTAGAAAGGCAAATCCTGAGTGTTCCAGTTAATCATCAGTTAGTGTAGTGATTAGTTACTACCAAGCGGGTAGGCTACGGACCCGAAGTAACTAGTACGACACGCAACAAGGATAAGTTTCGACTCTGATGTTTAAACTGAACCTGGACTTTGAGAAGATCATATATGGTAATATGACGGACTACTCCAAGGTGTTATGTTTTAGACTCAGTAATTGTTAAGTGACCTCTAAATTTCGAGGACGAAATTCCTTTTAAGGGGGGTAGAGTGTAACACCCCACTCGTCAATAATGGATTTTATCAGAGCTTATGTGTCAGAGGACAAATATTCATGGAATTCAAGTACGACAGAAAATGTTGTCATGCAATGTCAGAGCAAACGTGAGTCGAATTATTTGTGTCAGAGAAAGAACAAGCGAGACCAAGGGTATAATGGTATTTGCAACAAGAGAGTATATAAGTGAAGTTTGGTTCAAGAGTTCATTATTCTTGGCACTTTCTCTCTCTCTAAGCTTTGAAACCTCAAGAGTTTCTCCTCCTTCTCTCTAGGCCATCGCCCATCCTTCCCCTCCAATCCACCGATTCTTCTGAGCAATGTTCTGTTAGGTGATTGAATATGGATTTGAGCCATCTCTTATACAAGAAGCAACTAGAAGGTTTGGATTATGCATGAATTTCAAGTAATCAAGAGCCAGTGTTTGGATTGGACTGAAAGTTGGAGTTGTGTTGTGCTTGTTGCAGAGACAATCATCATGTGAGTTCTTTAGATAGTTTCCCACCTTGGGTTTATGTGTATCTATGTGAGAAAGCATGATTATGTTAGGTTATGAACATATGAAATTAGTTTCCCTTAAGCCTTTGATTTGTTGTAATTATGTTAATTGTTGCCATGCAATCATGTTATACTGTTTTCCATGTATTCTGGGTGTAGTATGAACATTAGAGACTTGATTTTGAGGTTTTTGGATCAAAGATTCAAAATCTGCAGGTCTGAACTGATGAATGTTCGCTTAAGCGAACGTACGTTTGCTTAAGCGAAGGGATGACAGAATCAAACTTGAGCTGTTCGCTCAGAGTTCGCTTAAGCAAACTGGGTCAGCACAGCACATGTTGACCCTGTTCTGAAGTTCAGAAGTGGCCGTCCGAGGCCCGTTTCTTGCAGCCCTTTTCTAACATTTAACCCCTCAATATTAAAGAAGTCTAATGTACATGACTACTTAAGGTTTTATCAAAGGAAAGGCATGGGAATTATTAACAAATTCAACGGTCAAAGACATGCGAGCCAATATGCAATTATGTGGGTGGTAATTAAGTCTAAGAATGGGTGAAATCTAGAGCCTCGACTTAGGCAGTCGATAATTAGTATGTCACCAAGTAACCTAAGCTTATTAGGTATAAGTTGAGTATGATCAAGATTATGCACAAATTGATTCACCGCTAAAGCGAGTAGGTTACAGACTCGTGGTGAATATTCAAGCAAGTTATGTATAGGTTCTCTTTGAATGCCAAGATAAGTAAGTAGCGCTTCATCGCTAAACAAGTAGGTTACAGACTCGTGGTGATCGCTCATATAAGTTAAGATCCCATGTACGATGCTACGCCTATAAAGCGTATTATGAACGTTATGTTTATAACGACGTTAAGACTATTAACCAAGATGTAGGTGTCGTGTCTCTTGCTATCCACGCCAGGGGGATACATGAGGTTCACGCCAGGGGGACGGGATACGCTCCGCAAGGTAGGCCCGCACGACACTGAAGGAGTCCGATGCACCCTATCTAGGTTCATCGGTCATGTATGGGAATATATTCCGGGGTTACTCCACTCGGGATTATTCCGTAAAATGAACCAAGATAATTATGTTTTATGACGCTAACATCTAACCTAATGAATGAATATGAACATGTACGATACCATTATGATTATGTTATGAGGTTAGACATGTGCAGCTTAGGCTATAGAACAAGTTATGTATGTTTACCGACAACGATCTTAGGTTCCCCTAATCGTCCGGTTTAGGACCATGTCATGAACATGTTATGTTATGTCTTGATGCGTCTAGCGTATCTTGAGTTAGCGGTCCTAGAATCCATTGACCGCCATGACACGAAGGAAACAAATAAGATGACCCTACGATGGACTTAGCAGTGCACGACCATCTAAGCAAGCAAGCCCCACACACGATACTCAACTGTCGGGTTGTGTTGTAGACACGTGGTGACCATAGGTTTCCCCGAGGTCACCTATAGCCTAGGGTTAGGAGAACTCACTGAGACATTATGTCTCATCCCAATCCTTATTTGTTTCAGATCAGCAGGGCAGTTTCGCAAGCTTGTTGCCGAATGGATATTCAGCAAGGACTCGTTCGTACCCGCTGCAGGAGTTTCGCAAGGATTCAAGAACGCATTTTTCTATGGTTTGGATTGATGTATGATAATATTTGATGTACGAACGTGACTTGTTGTATAAATTATTCATTCGAATGTATTCAAGTTGTAAATTTTAATGTATCCAGTACTAAAGATAATGCACATATTAAACTTTCTAGATACGTTTAGTGTGGGCGTTACAATTATGTTCCTTCCAAATAATTCAAATACAAGCCAATCAAGTGATATGGACGCACAAACAAATATCTTTTCTAAAAAGTGATTTGTCAATTCCTATTGACCACAACAACCTGAGCAAGACAACGACCCTTGATAAAGAACACCTCGCCGAGCTAAATTATCCGTAATTGGGAGTCTTTTATTCAACACCCGCCAAGCAAACATCATTAAAATACAAACATCTTAATAAAATAAAAACAATATATTATTAAAAAAAAGGAACAACATTAATTTATTTACTGCTACTATTTGAGTAGGGTATTTGCTAAAAAATATAGGCTTAATTGCAGTTTTAAGCCCCTAACTTTTACAAAGTCGCAATTTTGGCCCCCTAAGAAAAAAAACTACAAAACGGCCCCCTAAGTTTTGCATCTGTGGCAATTTTGCCCCCCAATGCCAATTTTGACTCTGTCTACGCTGACGTGGCACCCTATGTAAGGTACCACGTGTTATTTTTTTTATTTCTTTGACCTTGGGGGGCCAAAACTGCTACAGATGCAAAACTTAAGGGGCCGTTTTGTAGTTTTTTTTCTTAGGGGGTTAAAATCGCAAAAATATATTACCACATGCAACAACATAGATATGAAATTAAGCACAATAGAAAACCGAACTAACTAGCATGACGGTGCTCGTTTGTCTGGCACTTACTTTTAATTTTATTATCCTTGTTTTATATTTTATAATAGAGTAAATTACATTTCCCTCTCAAAAGATGCTTGAATTACACTCTGCTTCCTATTATGTGAAAATTTACACGTCCCACCCCTCTTATTCAAAACGTATTAGAAAACATTTCACTCAAACCCCCTAAGAGACAAGTTGGCATTAGAATGGGATTGTGGTAGTATTTTTTTCAGATTCACAAATTCAAAGTACTGTACTTGAACATTTGTGACCCTCAACAAATTTGAAAAGTCTCACCATCAAAGGCTATGTTGGAATCAGCTTTCCCAATTGGATGGGTGATTCTTTATTTAGCAACATGGTGTATATATGATTATGATGATTGTTTATGGCTTCTACCCCTTGGACAATTGTGCAATTTGAAAGAACGCACTATTGAAGGGATGTGATCAGTACAGACAATTGGTATTGAGTTCTATGGAAGTGATGGTTCTGCTTCATTTCAACCATTTCCCTCCTTGGAGAATATGCAAGTGTGGGAGGAATCTAACTTGATTGGAGGTACATCTAAATTGTTTCCTAGTCTTAAAACTCTGTCACTATGTAAGTGGCCACAATGGAGAGTAGGTAACATACCAGAAAAATTTCCTTCCTTGGTTAAACTTGAGTAAAGAGAATGTCCTCAATTGGTGCAATCAATACCATCAGTAGATCATGTAATCAGACAATCGGTGTTCCCTCTAAATTCTATTCGACAGTTGACCATAAACCTCTTTCCATCTCCGTTGTCTTTCACAACTGTTGTCTACCAAAAACCTTAAAATCTCTCATAATCAGTAATTGTGGGAATCTAGAGTTCATTTCTCATGAATACCTGCACCATTACACATCTCTTGAAGAATTGAAAATATGTTACAGTTGTAATTCAATGATATCATTTACCTTGGGTGCTCTCCCTGTCCTCAAAAGTCTGTTTACTGAGGGTTGTAAAATTCTGATATCGGTATTAATTGCAGAACAAATAAATTATTAACAGAACAAATAAATTGCGATATCGGTATTAATTGCGTTTATCATTTCAGTTTTTACACCTAATAAAATTATTAACAGAACAAATAAATTTATTATGATACCCAATAAACTTATTTTCGCACCCAATAAGTAGATGCATGCAGCAAAAGACAAAGATGCTTGTTAAACAAGAAAGAGATGCAAAGAGTTAAAAATTCACTGACCTGCTGAGACCCATTGTCAAACTTCTAAAAAGAAACGCAACACATACCACAGTAACCCACAAACAAAAGCTGCTTACTGCTTACTATGGTAAGATTCCAACAAATACAACTTCTTCAACATTTCCCATGTGTGTCTACAATAATTCATCATTTATTGCAAATTAACAAAAGGACTTACAAATTTTTTGAAAATATGTTTTGATTTGGGCACGAATTTTGTCGGGAAGGAGAGCTTGTTAAAAACTCTGGAAATATTCCTAAAGATATCACCTTGAACCATCAAAATATTTTAGACTTTTTTTGTCCATATGAATCTCAAATAAATTTGAAGGTGCCTTGAGAGTCTGGATAGTCCCACGTAAGTATCCAAAGTAGTCACTCACATCATGAGTATTCTAAAATTATCCCTAAGTATTAATTAGGTCGTCTCTTTGATGCACCTCCTCAAGGTCTCATGTTCGATTCTCTCCGATGTCAATTTGGGTGGGCTAATTTAGCTTCTTTAAAAAAAAAAAGTACGTCTCTCTGTCTCGAAATACTATCAAATGTATTTTTGACATTATTCACGAATCACGTAGTTTCAAATATTTCTCCAACTTTACCAACATGTAACTTAGAAAATCATTTAGTCACTTGCAAAACATTGGCCAGCTCCATCATTAGTGCCAAAAATCTCATCAATTCTTAATTTAATTTGCTCCTGTTTACTACTTTGTTCTATTATCGCCATATATTTTTGTTAGGTTTGTCTTTTATCAACTGGAGGTAAATTCATCCAATGGTTTTCCACAAATCCAAATGATATCCGGAGAATATACATGCCTCTATAGAGAGGTCCTCCACAATAGTCATGACTCATGACAAATTCAGAAAATGAGCATCCCAACCATTCAAGGAACAGAACAGAGCCATACTGGCAAGACTCAAGAGTTTAATTGAGCATAGCAGTACATAGCTCTGTCAGAGATACTACAACACCATCTCTTTTATTGAGTTTTTTAGGTATGACTCAGATTTCTGATAAGATAAGCAAGTCATGTCTCGAGTTGAGCCACTCTGATAAATTGTATTATGTAAACATGAAATCACTAATACAAAGGTACTGCAGCTCCTCTGCAGACTGCAGTCGTATACGTAGGCACAAATGTTGGTAAAATATAGTGTAGGAGCTAGTGGTGGAGTGTTTAGTAGCATTGGACAAGATGACACATATTGATAATTAGTTCATTGTAGGAGGAGAGAATATGATATGGTGAAGCCTACAATATTATTGACATTGTATCTTAAATGCTTAAAGGCTTGAATACTATTGCACCCATATAAGTCTATTTATAGGTGCTTATAGATGTTTCTAGAACTAGAATAATCTAGCCTATGTTTGTCTTATCTAGATAAGATTATTATAGATGTTTCTAGGCTTTAACTTAACCTATACATTAATAGAACAATCTAGAAACATGTAGCAACTTTATGTTATTCTAGTTTTCTCTAGACATTGTCATTATTTTAACTAGAATATTCTAGAAATATGTATCAATTTCAATACTCCTCCTTGAATCATATTTCGAAAACTCCAAATATAATATGTAGTTGCTCAAACATAGAGTTGTGTTATCATCTCCTAATGCATTGATCCTTTTCATAGTTGATCATTTTGTCAGGTGTTACCTCCATCATGATAGAAAATTTGTGTCACCTCATGCCATAATATTTGTTATTGGTCTCCTTGTTTGTCTTGTTGAAGACTTCTGACATGGACCATTCTTGCTCCTTAGTTTCTCTAGTAATTTTCCTTGTTGGTCTTGTTAAAGACATCTAACAAGGACCACTTTTGCTGCTTAGTTGCATGTGAATCTCCTTGTCGACATTGTTTAAGATTTTTGACAGGGAGAATTCCTGCTTCATAGTTGCTTGCGAGTCTCCTTGTCTATCGTGTAGTAGATTCTTGACAGGGACTCATTCTTGCTCTAATAGTTACATTTTTCTTCCTAGGCTAGCTTGTACTCATGTTGAGCATCAGAGGTCGCATGTCTCCATTTTTATTTATTGCCTGGGCTTGTGCTCTATCTGAACTTGAGCCTTATTCGCCATAGGTTTGCAATATTAGTTGGACTTGAACTTAAGAGGATCAGGCTATTAAGCTACCTGAACTCCTCTATTGTTTTCTTAGTTTTGGGTTTGAACTCAAACAGAGTAGTAGAGCCTTGTGGCTACATGTACTCCTTTTGTTTTGAGTCATAGACTAGATTTTCTAGTTTAGAAGGATAGTAAAATTCAAGTTGTATAATATATATTTGGTGACACGAGGTCATATATTGTGTTGGATTAAAATGTGTTTAACATTACCACCTTAAGTTTTGATGATAACAAAGTATTAAAATAAGTCAATTTGATATGCTAATATTTGTTCAAGTGTGCAGGACCATAGATAAAAATTTATATTCAAGTATTGGTTCTGAAAGAACAAATGAGAGCAATGATTTTTTCAAAGGAAGCTTGTGTTGCAAGATTGAAGACAGCAAGAGTCTGAAGATAACAAGAGTCTGAAGACCATCAGAAGCCGACTACCAGAAGCCGACGTCATCAGAGAGTCTGAAGAACCATCAGAAGCTGGAATTCAAGAGAGTTTGTAGACACATCATTGCGGAAGGAATATACGCTTGGAGCAACGACTATTTCAGAAGAATTAGAAAGCATTTGATGTTTATCCATTAAAGAGCACAAGAAAAGGACAATAATACAATTGTACAACCTCTACTCCACTACTTCACTCTTCTTGTCTGCAATAGTACAAGACTACAGCTACACCTATGCTGGTTATTCTCTATTCAATGAATGAATTTGAAATTGCTCCTTCCTAGGACTATAACCAAATCAAGCAACATATCATTGGTGATTATCAAGCTTCAACAACGACTCTTTTGATGTGCTGACAATCCTCAACGTCTCTTTCACACCTCTATATAAAGGAGTGAAGACTTGAAGATTGTAAAAAAAGAGACTCACCAACAATTTACAAGTGCCAAAACTTATGCATCAACACGTCAGCTAATGGGATAATGCTAATCGACACGTCGGATGTTGAGATGTTTAAGGAAAATAAGTATGATGGAAGTGTTTACTACGTTTTGGCATGCAAGCACGAGTTAAGTATCAATGTCCGTGTAAACGCGTTTAAGGTGGAGGGCATATATGTAATTGCACACAAAGAGTATTTAAGCACAATTGAGCAAGAAATTTTCATTTAGCCATGCTCTTTCTCTCTCTAAAGGCAAGAGAATAGAAGTTTTCTCCTCCTTCTCTCTAACTCTCCATCGCCCCCTCCTCTCAATCTTCTTCCCCAAAGTTGCAAGATCATTCATTTGGTGATTCAAGCATGGGTTTAGTGGATTAACAACTAAGAAGCAACTAGAAAGAATGAATGGAGACTTTGGGTTTACTCTTGGTGAGCTATGAATGCATGTTGGAACAAGCTAGGGTTTGGATTGGAGCTGTGTTTGCTGCAGGGACATCATAAAGTGAGTTCTACAGTTAGCACTCACCTTGGGATTTAGTGATTCATGAATATGTTAAGTTAACTTTTTATGATTATGATTTAGGGTTAGTTTCCCCTTTGTGCCATGAATCAATAGAGATATGTTAAGGATGTTATATGTTTGGTTTTTAACTAATTTTTGTTTACTGGATGCATATGATACCTTAGAATACTTGAAATTGAGGATTTTAGGTCCTAAACACGAATTATGCAGGTCTGGACTGATGAAGGTTCGCTTAAGCGAAAAAATCTCGCTTAAGCGAGATTTAAACAGAATGTATTCTAGGCACTTCGCTTGGACTTCGCTTGAGCCTCGCTTAAGCGAGATACACCAGGACAGCACTTTTATGAAAATTTTCTGTGGTTCTGCAGAGTCGTGCGAGGCTTTTCCAATCAATCGTTTATAACTTTAAAAACCCCTCGATGTCAAGTAGCTAAGTTACATTACATCTCAAGTATTATAAAGGAAAAACATGTACAATCTTAGCGATCTCTAGGGATGAATGGCACATGAGAGTTTAGCATAATCCGCGTTGCGGGTAGAAATCATTCAAGGAATGGGAAAACCTAGAACCTCAACTTAGATAGTTGAGTGTATGTAAATTAGGATGCCAAGGTGTATTAAAATTATGTTGATGATTATGAATTCGATGCTATGTACTTCGCACATGAATAAGAATGACTATGCAAGCATGTTAAGCCGTAAGTTGATAAGTAACTTCTTCACATATGATGAGTATGAACAAGTAGGTAGTTTACCGTGAATCGGATCGATCCCGGATCCGAGGTAAATGAGTAAGCATGTATAGGTTTAACCTTTTATGAATGCAAAAGACCAAGACTATAATGAATGTGTAGGTGCCATGTCTCTTGTGGTCCACGCTGAAGGTGGGAAAAACACAAGAGGGGGGGGGGGGGGGGGGGTTGAATTGTGTTTTCAAAAACGTTTCTTTCTCATGAAAATAAGCAACTGTTCTCAGGATCAGAGTCTGATAGAGTTCAGAGTCTTAGTGCAGCGGATAGAAAGTAAGAAAGCAGAAAACAGAAGAAGAACACAAGCAATTTATACAGGTTCCTTCCACAATCCGGAAGTAGTCCTGTCCCCCTTGCACTTCCAAGGAGAGTTCCACTAAAATGTAATATCAAATTACAAGTTGCTCAAACACACAAGTAAGAGACTTCCTTTGCTCAATCACACAAGAAAGAGACTTCAATGCTCAAGGACAACTCCAAGAGACTTTTAAACAATTACAGAGAATTGAAAAGAGTTTTGAATACTTGATATACAATCAAAGGTATTCACAAAACAAAACGAACAGAACAGACTCTGTTTTTCTTAGGCACTTAGAAATTCTAAAGTATGAACTTTTGTAAGAATTATCTAAGTTGTTGATGAGCAATGTTTGCGACTTTGAATATGAGAAATAGCCTTGTTCGCGTATGTGTATATGTGTGTCCCTGTTCTTCAAGTCTTCATCTCTATTTATAGTGGATTTGAGAGACATTGGGAACTAGCCAGCTCATCACTTAGTCTTGACCGAAGCTTTGATTTATCACCATTGATCCTTTGCCTGATTTGAAGATTGTCCTTATAAAAACAATTTCAAATTCATTCCAAAAACAAATGGAACAATGTCTGCGAATATTGCTGTTATTCTTGTCTTGTATAGGAGACATAGTGCAGAGATGGTGGTTGCAGAGACATGCGCAGACTTAGTGGTTGTACATTTCGTACACTGTACTTGTCAACGCTCTTTAGCCTCTGGAGAAATTGGCTTCTGATGAACTTGCTTCTGGAGAACTGGCTTCTGATGACGTCATCTTCAGGAGCGCTTTCTTCAGACGCACTATTGCTTCTGACTTTCCAGGAGCGCTTTCAATCAGATGCACTATTGCTTCTGACTTTCCATGAGCGCTTTCAATCAGATGCTCTTCAAGCTTCAATCTAAAATTCCTTGCTCTTTAATTCATTCAGTCAGAACCTCTAGTAAATAACTTTTTATTAATTGGTCCTGTACACTTGAATAAACTTTTAGCATATCCAATTGATAATTTTTAATACCTTGTTATCATCAAAACTTAAGTGGTATATTTGTGAAACACCCTTTGTTCCAACAATCTCCCCCTTTTTGATGATGACAAACATAAGTATTTAAAAAACAATCAATTGTTGTTAACTTAATTAACAAGTTGACTTCTAGGGGTTCTGAGGTTTGTAAGCTCTAACTCCCCTTGAGTCTGATATTCTTTAAGGTGAGGTTTGTAAGCTCCCCCTAAGTCCTATCCAATTTAATTAAATTCATTTTATAATCAATAATTATTTCGTAATACTCAGATGAAATAAGATAAGATTCTCAAATAAAATAAAATCTGTTAAAATTTTTATTTTATTCTTGGGCTCAGATTCTTTGTTAAATGCTTCTATTACTCCCCCTTTTGTCAGCAGTCAAAAAGAACATAAAAGAAAAAAATAGAAGTAAAAACAAGTAACTGAAATTGCAACTGAAGACATTGATATATAGAAGAGACAGTCAAAACATACAAAGAAATCAGAGGCGAGAAATGAAATATATAACAAAAGAACTAAGGTGTGCAATCTAAGGGTTGGGTTGAGGTTGTTGCTGCTGAATAAGAGCCATTATACGCTGAATATCTTCAGACTACTTCTTAACAGTTTCTTCCAGAGCCAACTGCCTCTGAAGAAGATATTCTTCCCTACCCTTGGATTCCTCTTGTTGCTTCAGCACCTTTTGCTTCAGCATCTTGAACACCTTAGATTCCCTTGTAACATATTCTGGCTCAGCATAGAAAGGAGCATTGGTCAGATACAGAGGCTTGCTTGAAAGTTGCTGAGAAGAGTGCAGATCCTGCATACGTCGCTTCATAGCATGAGCTTGAATGCGGCAGCACTTCTTGGCAACAACATTAATTAAATCAAAGGCTCTGTTCTTGAGAGCAGACCACTTGTCTTGATATGCTAAAGGTAGAAAAGGAGTTTTTCTGAGGAGAACCAGAGACTGCATTTCCTCATTGATTTCTACCAGCTGATCTTCAAGATAATCAGATTCTAGTATGTTTATAGGTGGTTGGTCATGGGTATGAATTTGTGAAGATGAGGGTTGGTCAGAATCACAAGGTTTCAGGTTTTGTGTTGGTTCAGAACTTGAGCCAGACACAGTGGGTTCAGACTCAATCACTTGGACAGACTCTTTAGCCACTGTCTCCTTAACAGATTCTGGAATAGTCTTATCTTGAGTTTTGGTTGATTGAGAGGGATTTACAAAAGTCTTTTGTTTTTTATATTCAGAAAGTTCTCCTGAATAATGACATTCTAGGTTGGTAATGACATGTTGTTTTGAGGGTTGGTTAAGTGGTGAATTGGTTGTTTGTTGTTGTTTG
Source organism: Medicago lupulina (assembly GCA_958299785.1). Lineage (NCBI taxonomy): Eukaryota > Viridiplantae > Streptophyta > Magnoliopsida > Fabales > Fabaceae > Medicago > Medicago lupulina. The sequence continues at coordinate 55,712,371 of OY283144.1, read as the reverse complement.
TTGGTAGGTGAGTCTGAGAGAGATAGTTCAACAGTTGTTGGTTCTTCAGTAACTACATGCTCTTCAGCAGTAGCTGTTGAATCAACAACTTTTGGACTATCTTGGTTTGGTGATTGATTTGAGATTGAAGAGGATGGAATGGGTACACCTGCTGGTAACATGTTAAGAGGTTTGATAATGGGAGGTTGGAAAGGATGATCAGCAGGTAGTTTGTTGCAAATACCTACTCTCCTTTTAGATAACTCCCCTATTGTCTTAAGAATTTCAGAGTGAACCGGTTTGAAAGGTTTGGTTTTGGGAGAGAGTTTCGGTTTTGATGTTATTTTGGATTTTGGGGTTCGTTTGGATTTTGGTGAGAGTTTGGTCAATTTGTATTTCTGACTTAGAGGAATGTTATCTAAGTCAAAATCTGTTGAAGATGAAGGTGAAAGAGTGGTTTGGGGGACTGGAATCTGACTTACCTTATCAGATTTAGTGGCTTCTGAAGACAGCAGCCTCTGAAGCAACAGCTTCTGAAACAGCAGCTTCTGAAACAGCCACTTGAGAAGCAGATACTGAAGCAACAACTTCTGATGTTCCTGGTGCCCCTTTCAGAACCTTCTTAGCTCCCTTTAGAGCTTCTTCCTCTAATTTACTTGCAAGCATCTGAACCTCAATTATCTGTTCAATGGTGTGTTGATCACAGTGTTCAAGACCTATTGCTTTCAGTTTCTCATCTCTCTCGATTCTATACTGAGCTTTCAACCTTTTCTTCTCATTTTTCAGGTTCTCAGAATATTCTTGACTTCTCTTTTCCAGCTCAGGAGTCATTGTGAACATAGCACACTCAATCACTCCTCCAGCTTGCCTTTTGGGAGGCTTTTCTATACCAGCAGCTTCTTCAGCTTCAATTTCTTCCAGAGCTAATCTGGCTGCTTCCATAGTGTTGCTTCAGACTTGGCAGCCTTTTGCTTTCTGGCCAGAGCAACTTTAGCTTGCTGAGAGGCATCTTCAGATTCCTTAGCAAAAGCTGCTAGATAAGCAATCATTGCTTCAGGATTATCTTCCTTAAGAATTGAAGGAAAATCTCTTATAGTTTGAGACGGTGCTGAAGATTCTTTCAGGTCCTTTCCATCAGTAAGGACCATCTGGGTGGCCTTCATGTTGAACAGGGTCTTGCCACTTATCATCCTTCCAGTAGCAATTCCCAGAACTCTGTCAGACACAAGATTGAATTTGTCCAGAGTCTTCAGCACACCTCCTTGACAGAAGATTTCAGAGACAAGTCTTCAACAGGGAACTTGTTTCCTTTTTCCTTTAGATGCTTCCTTGATAGCCCAACATAGGTGATGCATGGGATATCTTGGAAGATTGATGGCTTGATACGCAGCCAAGAAGTACAACACCAGTTTATGATCCAGACTGGGTTGATCAGCACCTCCACCCTTCTGAAAGAAGCATTCATTTACAATCTTCAGAAGTATTCTGTCCTTGATATCCATGTTTACCAACTTGGTTGCTGGATTTCCTTTCAGCAGCACATTGGTGTAGCTTTCCAACAGAGCATCTTTCTTGCTAACATTCCATACGAACCTTCCTTCAGGAGCCATCCTGCAGGCTTTAGCAATCACCCCTTCTGTGATAGATACTGGGATTCCCATCACCGCAGACTTGATTTCTAAACCGTTGAACGGTTCAAGACCCATCTCTTTTCTTGATTTACCTTTCAGACTTGGATTTCTTGATACTGCTTGACTTTCTTGTGACTTAGCAGATTCTATGTCACATACTTCAGCCCTAATCCAGAATTCTTTTACCAGATTCACATACGTTGGTCCATTTATCATCTGAAAATACTCAGACATCTTCTGAGCAGAAATCAGGGCTTCCATATTGTTATCACGATTTTCGGGTGTCAAGTCATTAATTAGGCTTGAACCTTTCAATCATTGATATCTCTATTTTTTTTGGGGAAGGGCGAAATTGAGAAAAAACCCTTAGAAATTCTAAGTTCGGGGGCAGTTTTCGCTACGGGAAGGTGTTAGGCACCCATAACGACTATAGTACTCTATAGGAGCCGTTTTTCTAGATTTACGTCTACGCTTTACTTTTAATGCTATTTATTGAAAAAGATCATTTTTAAGAATGGGGGGAAGAAGTGTTTGAATTCTATTTTTATTGGACTTGGAGAGGTTTTGACCTCTTGCCTACATACCCTTTTAAGGGATCAAACTCCATGTAGTTCTCTCTCAAAATATTTTGTGAGTTTAGATTGATTTTAATTTTGGAAAATGGTTTTGAAGAAGAGAGAGAGAGGCCGTAAAGGCTTGAGAAAGTAAAAAATGGTGAGGTTGGTCCAATTATTAGAAAAAATAGCCTAAGTAGGAATTATTTTGCATTTGAATTTGATAAAGAAAAAAGAAGAAGAGTACAATGGAGTTTTGACTCCAAGGTTTATTGGAAAAAACTGTTTTCAAGTGATGGAATTGTTAACATTTTTTTGGAAAACGGGTTTTTCTAAGTTTCGCGTTTTCTAAACATACATCTAACGGTAATTGATACAACGTGTGTGCGTGTCGGTGCTTGTGTCGGTGTACATCATTATAGTGTCCATTGTCCTTTACATTGGCCCTAGTTTACATTCTATGGTCTTGCAAGAATTAAAAAAAAAAAGAAAGAGAAAATTGAATAAAAACCTAAACTAAAGGATGGAGATGAAGTGGAATGCTCAATGTGCGTGAAACATAAAATGGTTAGTAAGGCAAGATGAAATGATAGTAGAAATGATAAACAAAGGAAAGAAACAATAGCAAAGTATGAAAAATGGGAAGAAAAAATGTATGCAAACTAACATTACTTACAAAGCAAGAAACCAACAAGTGAATTTTGCAAAAAAGGACAAGAAACTAACAATTAAATGGCAAAATTGGAAGCTAACATATAAACTTGCAAGACAAGAAACTAATCAATTACACTAACAAGATTGCAAGCTATCATTCATCATTTCCAAGTAGTAAACCAAAAATTAAGCTAACAAGATTGGGAATTTACAATTAACATTGCAACATTGTAAATGAAAATTAAACTAGGAAAATTGGAAATTAGCAACTAACATTGCAAAGTTGTCAATGAAGACTAAACTAACAAAATTGGCAACATTGCAAAATTGTGAACAAAAATCAAACTATCAAGATTGAAAACATTGCAAAATTGTGAATAAAAATCAAACTAACAAGATTGAAAATATTAGCATGAAATCAGAAATGATCACATCCCAAAATCAAGTGCCAAACATCAATATCTCATGACAAGTATTTGGATCAAGAATCATGCAAGAAACTTCACACAAAAATACACAAAATATACGAATCAATAGAAAAATTAGCACATATTTTTTCTATCAATTTTAATCATGTAAAAATATCACAAAACAGTCAAAAATGCATCAAGAACGCATAGCAATTTTTTGGAATTTTGTAAGAACATTAAAGCGCACAGGTGTTCAGATAGCAAGAAGAGGAGTAAGTATAACAAAAATTCAAGAAAAACCAAAAAGAACCCAAAGCCCACAGTTACACGGCCCAAACCCAAGCAGGTTGATGGATCCGGATCTCCAGAACGTCTCAGAGGCGTTGGATTGATCCAGATCCATCAAGACCTAGATCCAACGGTCTAAAACGCAGGAAAGCTGGATCGGGTCTGAACCGACCCGGTCCAGCGTTTATATAAAAGGTTTTTGGCCCGGTTCCTTCCATTTTTTAACTCTCATTCTCTTTATTCTCTCTTCTTCCTCACCGTTCTCTCTTCTCACTCCGGTGAACCCTAACTCTAATTCACTCAAACCAACCCAGAATTTCATGAATCATGGCTTAAACGCTTCGGCTTGTTGTTCTAAACATGAATCTATCACTGAAAATCACATGCACCCGTTGAATCGATGTAGATCTTGAATCTTGTTCACGGATTCAAACGGTTTTGGTTCTTGTGTTTTTGTTCAAATCTTTTTCTGAATGAGTTTGTTTACGGATTCGTTGGTTTACAACGGTCGATACTCGTTGTAAACCTTGGAATCTTTACGGTTTTCAAAGATTTTTAGGGTTTCATGATTTTGAACCAAAACTCTTCGAATCTTCTATGGATCTACATCGATTTGGATTCATTACAGCTCTTGAGTATGAGAGAGGTAAGTTTCGATGTTCACCTGTGTTTTATTCGGGGATTCGAACCGGAATCTTCAAGATTTCTTCAATTTTGATTCTGTTTGTTGATTTTGTGGCTTGAATTCCAAAAATAAATCGGTGTTTCTTCTCTTCTTCTTCACCGGTTCAAAACCTTTGAACTTCTTCCCTTTTCTTCTCAATTTCCCTCCTCTGTGGTCGCATTGGATTCGTTGCTTTCAGTGATGGATTCAATGCTTGAACTGCAGAAGGGATTGGCTCAATGATGAAGATTCACCATTGAATCTCTGAGAGCCGCCATGAATTCCATGGATTTGGCTTGAATTCAGTTCTGGAAAAAATTAGGGTTGGTGAAATTGTTCTTGAGCTTTCTGAATTTCTTGTGAATTTGATCTAACTGAATGGAGAGAGAAAGTTGTAATGTGTTTGTGAGGTGGCGTGATTTGTGTGGGCTCTTTTTCTGACTTGTACAGTGGCTGGCCTTTTATAGGCTGCCATGTGTGCTTCTGAACCAATGAGATTACGACACCTGGACTTGGACTAGCTTGCGTGGCACTTGGATTGAATTCTGCAAAAAAAGACTTAAGGACTAAACTGCAAAAAGTAAAAAAAGATGGACTGATCTGCAATTAAAAAGAATTTGGAATGATTTGTAATTAACAATAAAATTTGGACCTATTTGCAAAAAGGTAAAATAAAATTGGTAAAAAAAATGTAATTTTGCAAACAACGTAAAGTGAAACAGTTAAAAAACGATAAAATGGACTAAAACGAACAAACTACCAAAATGAGGTATTTTAAAATACCTCTCTGTCAAAAAATTTTGATCTAAAAAGACCAAAATACCCCTAAGGACTAAAACGACTCAGACTGACTCAGATGCAATGTTGAAATGATTTTTAGACAGAATTTAATCAATGGCTTATAGAGACAAGTTGAAAAGACTGAGAGACAAATGGTAGGGACCAAAATGGGTTTCACTGCAGGAAATGACCAAAATACCCTTTTTGTATGATTTTATGCAAAAATTTGAAGTAAAAATGCAGGAAAATATGCAATGGTTTTAGAAACTCTTTAATGACTTGTAATGCAAGAAAAACACTTCAGATGGCCTTATATGCAAGAGAATTAAAGACAGAAAAAGTAAAATATGCGTTTGAAGCATAGTAGAAAATTGTAGAGTAAAACACGGTGAATCTGAAAATTATCAAAGGTAGAAAAGAAATTTGAAGGAGTATTTTTAGGTCCAAAATGAGGGTATGACAGCTGCCCCTATTTAAGTTTCTTTGTCTGGAGGGTCAAGAGACAGAGTCTTTGGCTTGACCGGTCGAAGATACTTAAATATCGACATTTGCACTGATTTTGGACATAAAAATACATTTGTGAATGTCATGTATGCCATGCAACATTTGGATTATGAATGCAAGACAAACTGAGAGTTGAGTTTAACAAAGTATGTCATATCCATTGCGGGATTGGTAGACATTAACAAGACAGCAAATAACAGGGTATGTCGTATCCATTGCGGGATTGGTAGACATCCACAAGGTAGCAAATAACGAGGTTTATTGGGGAAACAATAGCAAATTGACGGGTACAAGTTGTTCTTTTGGCTCGAACTTGAAACTTGACCGAGAATACTGACAGGTAGATAGGCACAAGCTGTTCTTGGATTTGAACTAGCTGCTTGGCTGATGACAGAAGCAAAGTGGGAAGCACAAGCTGTTCTTGTATTTGAACTGGTCACTTGGCTGATAGCAGACACAAAAGCACAGGTACAAGCTGTTCTTGGATTCGAACTAGTTACTCGACCGATAACAGGAATGAATTGACAGGCACAAGCTGTTCTTGGATGCAAACTAGTCACTTGGCCATTGACAGAAACAAATTGACAGGCACAGGCTGTTCTCGGATTTGAACTAGCCACTTGGCCGAACATATAACAAACTGCATTGTGAATATAGATTGAAATTGACTTGACATGACTGCAGGAGTTTGAAATTGACAAGACTGTTGAAGTTTGAAATTGACACGACTGTAGAAACTGACATTGTTTTACGAGATTTTGACAGAGATTAACATAGGCATCGAAAAATGCAATGTGTATGCATAGTATAACAACTTTATCAGATGCATGAGCATATAAGATGCATGATTATGCATGTATGAATTCTTGAAGTGCATGATGGTTGGCAATTTGCAAACACGATTTCACGGAGGTAGACAAAACATCGGAATATTGGGCACGTAATGGCTCGTGCTCTAACATATGCTTGTGAAAATCCCCCTTGGAGATACCGTCGTTGGAAGACGCAGCGAGACCATGGCTGAGAGCAGGGAGCTACATCCCATTCATAGACTTGTAGAGAGTAGAACCTTTTTGATGGCGCTGTTACTGTTGGGTGCTTTAATGCTAAGCACATCTTGGATATCGCATCTGTGCTCAATGCTTTTTGCATGTTTGCTTTTGTTTGTTTTTGTTGTTGTTTTTTATCATCCCATTTTTGCCTGGATCGCCCTTTCGGGTTTTCAATCCACCGAGGAATAAATTCTTTTCCATTGCCCCTGTTTTTTCCTGAATTGCCTCTGTAGGTTGTCAATCCGGCGGGGTGCTCATTTTTGCCTAAGCCGCCCTTTCGGGTTTTTAGCTTAGCGAGCTTATTCATTTTTCATGCTTTTCATTCTGTTTTTCATTCTTGCCATTGACCACAGACCATACTGGGGAGAGAGCCTGCTAGTAGCTTGTACTGAAATGGACATCGACACACATTCGTTCATGCATGTTTCGTTTGAATGCACCTAGTTGCTCAAGTTTGTTTTCAAAATACACAAATTTTTTCAATTTTAAAGATGTTTGTTTCAGACATTGTCGTTATCAAAATAAAAAGAAAATATTTTTTGTGTACAGCCTTGAAAGTAGAATGGATAAATAGAGTTCCAAACAAAAGCATAGGCTCAAATCGACGTATAAGAGTGGTAGTCAGCCAAAGGCGCGACTCCACGGATTTACAAAGCTTGAAAAATGGTAATTTTATTGGTTGGCGGTACATTGAACACAGTAACCGCTACAGTCCTTAGAAATTTGAATTCACAAGTGCAAAAGCTTCTGATGAGGATGGCTATTTAACAGTTGCAGGTGCCCCAAGGGGATGGTAGTTTGCCAGATATAGTCAATTGTCTTTCATTTCAATCTCATTTTTGCATGAACCGCCCTTCCGGGTTTTCGGCTTATCAAGACGCTCATTCTTGCCTGAGTTACGTGTAATCTCAGCGAGCTTTTTCATATTCATCTTTTTTTGTCCCTTATTTTGCCTGGATCGCCCTTTCGGGTTTTTGATCCACCGGGAAGCGCATTTTTGCCTAGGCCGCCCTTTCGGGTTTTCGACCTACCACGCTATTCTTTTCATATATCTAGACAAAGTATTTCTTGACTATATCGGCGTTCACAGGGTTTGGAAGCTCTACACCATCCATGTGCGTAAGAATCAAAGCACCGCCGGAGAAGGCTTTCTTGAGAACATAAGGCCCTTCATAGTTAGGCGTCCACTTGCCCCTTGGGTCGAGTTGCTGGCTTACTCTTCTTTTCAAAACAAGTTCACCTTCCCTGAATTCTCGAGGACGGACTTTCTTGTCAAAAGCAGTTTTCATTCTTGTTTGGTATAGCCGTCCACGAGCCAAAGCATCCAGACGCCTTTCTTCAATCAGGTTTAACTGGTCATACCGGCTCTGGCACCATTCAGCCTCAGACAATTTTGCTTCCATGATCACGCGGAGAGATGGCATTTCTACTTCCAAAGGGAGGACTGCTTCCATGCCATACACAAGGGAAAAAGGCGTTGCCCCAGTCGAACTGCGTACTGTAGTGCGATAGCCGTGTAAAGTATAGGGCAACATCTCATGCCAGTCTTTGTATGTAGTTACCATTTTCTGTACGATCTTCTTGATGTTCTTATTGGCGGCCTCAACTGCACCGTTCATCTGGGGCCTATAAGGAGAAGAGTTGTGATGTTCAATCTTGAATTTCTCACACAGGGCTTGCACCATATCATTGTTCAAGTTTGTACCATTGTCAATAATAATCTCGCTGGGAACACCATATCGATAGATGATGTTGTTTTTGATGAACTTAACCACCACTTGCTTGGTTACATTGGCATAAGATGCAGCTTCGACCCATTTGGTGAAGTAATCAATCGCCACCAGAATGAAACAATGACCGTTCGAAGCCTTTGGTTCAATTCTTCCAATTATGTCGATGCCCCACATAGAGAAAGGCCACGGAGAGGAAATAACATTGAGGGAATGCGGAGGCACATGGATTTTATCAGCATAGATTTGACATTTGTGACATTTTCTGGCATATTGATTGCAATCGTACTCCATGGTCATCCAATAGTAGCCGGCCCTTAACAATTTTTTGGACATGGTATGCCCCGAAGCATGGGTCCCAAAGGTGTCATCGTGCACACCGCGCATCAGTTGCTCTGATTCATATTCATTAACACATCTCAACAATATCATGTCGTAGTTCCTTTTGTACAAAACATCACCGTCTAGCAGGAACTTACTAGCCAATCTTCGCAGGGCCTTCTTGTCTTTGTTGGAAGAACTTGGCGGGTATTCACGGTTTTGCAAAAACTGCTGGATATCATGGTACCAGGGTCTGTTGTCGGCTACACCCACACCTGTCTGAACAATCACATCACCGATAGTAAACACATTAGAAGGCCGGTCTAGGCGTTGCACTTTGATTATTGGCACATGATTCCAGTGATTTACTTGAAACATGGAGGATAAAGTAGCAAGAGCGTCAGCCATTTGATTTTCTTCACGGGGAATATGGTGCAATTCGACCTTTGTAAAGTATGTTAGCAGACGTCTCGCATAATCACGGTAAGGGATCAGATTGGCATGATGGGTTTCCCACTCACCCTTTATCTGGTTAATAACAAGCGCAAAGTCTCCATAAATGTCAAGATATTTGATTCTCATGTCAATTGCTTCCTCAATCCCCAAGATACATGCTTCGTATTCAGCCATGTTGTTTGTGCATTCGAATAGAATCCAGGCAGTAAAAGGAATGTGGTGCCCTCACGGAGATACAATTATTGCGCCAATTCCTTTGCCGTAAGCATTGACAGCACCATCAAAGACCAATCCCCACTTGCTATTAGGGTCCGGACCTTCACCAATCAACGGTTCTTCACAGTCCCTTGACTTCAAATACATGACTTCTTCGTCGGGGAAATCGAACTTGATGGGCTGATAGTCATCAAGTGGCTGATAAGCGAGGTGATCAGCTAGAACACTTCCTCTAATGGCCTTTTGAGCTTTGAACACAATATCATATTTAGACAGAAGCATCTGCCACCGTGCAATCTTCTCGGTGACCGCAGGCTTCTCAAAGATGTATTTAATCGGGTCCATCCTGGATATCAACCAAGTTGTATGGTTCATCAAGTAGTGACGCAGACGTTTGGCAGCCAAAGCTAGAGCACAACAAGTCTTTTCTAGCATTGTGTACCGAGTCTCACAGTCGGTGAATTTCTTACTCAGATAGTGTAACACCCTATTTCTAATAAGCGATAAACGCAAGAATACATCAGACATATTCAAGAAATAGATGCTACGTCACCAAACAATATCCAGCATACATGTATAAATTATCAAACTACATAAACATAGCAGCGGAATATATGTAAACCATATAAATAACATCTCCAAAATCTCATGATAATAAATACATGATCTCAAACTCATAATAACAATATCTCAACTCCAAAAACTACATAGTCATAAAAGAAATAACATGCAAGGACACCCTAGATCAGAGCCCTAATCTAGACACTTGCACAAGAACGAGGAACTCCCGCTCCTCGGCAACATCAAAGCAACTAAGCATCCTGCACTCCATCTACCCGTCCATACGGAAAGGCAGGTGGTAAACCACTGAGGGTTAACATTACATCATCATAATCCATAAATAGATAAGCAAGAACATTGAAATAATGGTCATATATCCAAGAATGATAAACAACAATGCCAAACCTATACTCATAGTATTTCCACATTTATCTCATTCAATATCATTCATAGGCATCATTTCAAGTTCACATAATTCAAGTGTATCACACACATATCACAATTCAACCAAGTCAAATATCAATCTCCAAACACAAACACCATGCACAATTCAAATGCAATACAACTCACAACAATTCATGCAATGTCTCTAGACTCATCTAGATGCATGTGGTACCAAGTCACCTCAAGGTCGTCACCTCCGATGCAACAAACACATCGAGTGTAAGGTTCACACCTGCCTTACACTTTGGACATACGTCCGCCACCTCAACAATGAATGCATGAACATATGACTTGACTCAATACATATGCTCATACACAATTCTCCAAAACATGCATATACAACTATGCAATCATCACCCAAACCATGCATACAATTATGCAATCATCACCAAAACCATGCATACAATTATGCAATCATCACCAAAACCATGCATACAATATGCAATCATCACCAAGGTCATTTAATCAAGTATGCACACATCAACAATTGCACATACATACAACATACATATATTCATCACCTTTGAACATGTATACAATCAACATTATCACCTTCTTCACATAGTTCATCATGAACAAGGAACACTTCATATATTTCAAGTAAAGAAGATAACATGCGAGGTCATGATATTTCACATTATCATTATCCAACTTCATTCACAAGCATACAATTAACCATAGGAATCCATATCTAAAAAGGTTCACCATCAAATAAACTTCAAGGTAAAAATTACACAAGTTCGTCTCATATTTCACAACTTTTAAAATATTTGAAGGTTAAGAACCAAAACCAAATAACGAGCTCAATTGCCTATGCCATGTATCCTCACAAGTCACATATGTGTACAATAGAGGTTTCATAAGCATTTCATCGGCCACATATGAAGAATGCACAAAATTCATGAAGTTCGTCTCACTTTGCCACTTTTCCAAAGTTATAAGTTTTCAAGGCAAATCAAGTTATCAATCCATGGAACCAATTGAAATCATCTTTAAAAGTCATATAAACATTATTCAAGTATAATCCCACTTGGTTTTCTTGAAAAGAATCAAGTTCCGGAAAGTCCGTGTTCTTGACCATTTTCAAGTTTCAAGTTCAATCTTCAAAATTCGATCCAATTCGACTCAATTGTTGTTCCAGTAGGATTATAGATGCAAACAGTGTTTATAGAGGTTAAAAGAAGTGTTAAGAAATGCTCGGAAAGGTCCCAAGTTCACGAAACAAAAAGGTCAAATGGGCTGGAACAGGTCAATCTCGCTTGAAGCCATTTTATCTCGCTTCAAGCGAGATAGTTTCAGAGAGCACAGGTGCATCTCGCTTGGAGCTCACTTCAAGCGAAATAGCATCCAAAATTCTGGGTTTCCCCTTTGAAGGTTCGCTTCAAGCGAGAAAATCTCGCTTCAAGCGAAGCTTCATCTGGGCAGCCCAGAACCTCTCGGGTTTAACCCCTTTTTCACACCAAAACTCAATTTTCAAAACCCCAATCCACCAAAACAAGTTCCAGAAAGTGTTTATGGGTCAAAATAGCTTCATTACACTTAAACAAACATGAATCAAGCATTAGAAACAACAATTCAACTCATTTTATCAAAATCATAGGATTTTCTCAAAACACCAACACAACCTCAAATTTCTACACAAATTCGTATACAACGATTCCAGTTCAACAAATTCGATTCCAACAGTTTAACAATCATCAATAACAACTAATGAACATCAATTCATGCATAATCTAACATCACAACTTCATTTTTCATCAAATTTGCTCAAGAACACAAAACACCAACACTTATGCATTTCAACATGTTAATTCACATATAGCCACACATTTATCATGCAAATCATGTTCTCAAACATAATAGCAACAAACATGCACGAATTTACAGCACATAGAATCAATTTCATCAAGTTCATAAAATGGGAAAAATGAAAAGTTATGAACTTATGAGTGAAACCTAACCCTCTTACCTCTAGCACCAAGTATCAACAATTCTAGCTTCAATTTAGCTCCTATGAGTGAAACCCTCTTCTAGCTCTCCAACCTTTCCTCTTGTTCTCCTCTCTAGCCCCAAATTGCCTCCTCTTGTGTTTGTGTGAAAATGAACAAGTTTCTAACCCTAGTCACTAAAGACTAAGCTTATATACTCCCTCTTCCTTAATGGGCCTTAAACACACAAATAATAAATGAATGGGCTCACACTAATCTACTAAATAACACACCAACGGTAACTAATTAATAATCTCGGCTTCTAATTAATTATCGCGCTCCGACAACTTAATTAATAAAACGGTTCTATCTTAGAAAAACGATAAAATGCTATCCTCCCAAAAATACTAATTACCCCTCTAATGCACAAACATATGAAAATGCACACAATTAAAACAACCCACGAAATAAAATAATTAAAATAAAGCAAACGCGAAAAACGGGCTGTTACAACTCTCCCCCCCTAAAAGAATTTTCGTCCTCAAAAATTACCTGAAGGAAACAACTCCAGGTAAGAATCCTTCATTCTACTCTCTGATTCCCAAGTAGCACTCTCGCCAGTTGGTCCAAACCAAATCACCTTGACCAAAGAAATCTCTTTGCCACGCAACCTCTTCACTTCTCTATCCTCAATCCTAACCGGCCACGTCTCAACGGTCAAATTGTCTCTTACCTCCAACTTGTCCACTTGAACCACATGAGACTCATCATACACATACTTCCGCAACTGAGACACATGAAACACATCGTGAAGATTCGACAAAGACGGTGGTAACGCAATCCGATACGCTACAACCCCAACTCTCTCTACAACCTCAAACGGCCCAACAAAACGAGGAGTCAACTTTCTACACTTCAAAGCTCTACCCACACCGGTTACCGGATTCACCCTCAAAAAGACATGATCACCAACTTGAAATTCAATATCCTTCCTCCTCTTGTCATGGTAACTCTTCTGCCTACTCTGAGACGCTTTCATCTTCTCCTGAATCATTCTAACCTTTTCCGTAGTCTCTTGCACCACCTTCGGTCCTAATAAAGCTCTTTCACCTGACTCGTACCAACACAGCGGCGTTCTACATCTCCTCCCATACAAAGCTTCAAACGGTGCCATCCCGATACTAGAATGAAAACTATTGTTGTAAGTAAACTCAATCAACGGTAAACATTCTACCCAACTGACACCTTGCTCCAAAACACAAGCTCTCAACAAATCTTCCAAACTCTGAATAGTCCTCTCCGATTGACCATCAGTCTGAGGATGATAAGCAGAACTCAACCTCAACTTAGTTCCCAAAGCAACTTGCAAGCTCTCCCAAAACTTAGAAGTAAACCTCGGATCCCGATCCGACACAATACTAGAAGGAATACCATGCAACCTGACAACCTGCTCAATGTAGACCTCAGCCAACTTTGCAACAGACATACCGGTCTTGATAGGAATAAAATGCGCTGACTTCGTCAACCGATCAACAACCACCCAAATCGAATCAAAACCCTTCACAGTCCTCGGCAAAGCTCCAACAAAGTCCATAGAGATACTATCCCACTTCCATTCTGGCACAAATAATGGCTGCATTAAACCTGACGGCCTCTGGTGTTCAATCTTCGACTTCTGACAAACTAAACAGGCATAAACAAACTCGGCGATCTCCTTCTTCATTCCAGGCCACCAAAACAACTTTTTCAAATCTTGATACATCTTAGTTGCTCCTGGATGAATACTCAAAATACTCCGATGACCTTCGTCCAAAATACGCTTCTTAAGCTCAAGCACATCCGGCACACACACCCGATCACGAAACATCAAGACACCATTCTGATCCAATCTGAAATCCGCACCTTTACCTTGGTTAACCAACACCACACGGTCTACAAGTTCCAAATCCTCTTTCTGACCACTCTTGATTTCCTCCAAGATGTTACTTGACAACTTCAACATACCCAACTTCACACTTCCGGGTGTCAACTCACAACCCAAACTCAAATCTCAGAATTGCTCCACCAACTCTAACTCCCTAACCATCATAGCAGACACATGCAAGGTCTTCCTACTCAAAGCATCTGCAACCACGTTAGCTTTTCCAGGATGATAACTCAGCTGAAAATCAAAATCCTTAAGATATTCCAACCATCTCCTTTGCCTCATATTCAACTCTTTCTGGTCAAACAAATACTTCAAACTCTTGTGATCACTGAACACCTCAAACTTAGAACCATAAAGATAATGCCTCCAAATCTTCAAAACATACACAACTGCCGCCAATTCCAAATCATGAGTCGGATAATTCTTCTCATGCACCTTCAACTGCCTTGAAGCATAAGCCACAACCTGACGATTCTGCATAAGCACACCACCAAGACCCATCTTCGAAGCATCACAATACACAACAAACGATTCCTTCGGATTCGGAAAAATCAACACAGGCGCTGAAGTTAACCTCTTCTTCAACTCTTGGAAACTCTCTTCACACTTAGCATCCCAAACATAAGCTTGCCCTTTCCGAGTCAACTGCGTCAATGGCAACGCCAACTTAGAGAACCCCTCAATGAACCTCCGATAGTAACCCGCCAAACCAAGAAAACTTCGAACTTCAAAAACAGACTTCGGCGATTCCCACTTAATCACCGCATCAATCTTCGACGGATCTACCGCAATACCACCTCTCGAAATCACATGACCAAGAAAGCTCACTTCATGCAACCAAAACTCACACTTCGACAACTTAGCAAACAACTTCTTCTCCTTCAAGACTTGCAACACAATCCTCAAATGCTTGGCATGCTCTTCCTCTGACTTCGAATACACCAAAATATCATCAATGAACACTACCACAAATTGGTCCAAGTAAGGATGGAAAATCCGATTCATATACTCCATGAAAACACCTGGCGCATTAGTCACACCAAATGGCATCACAGAATACTCATAGTGACCATACCTCGTCCTGAACGCAGTCTTAGACACATCTTCTGCCTTCACTCTTATCTGATGATATCCTGACCTCAAATCAATCTTGCTAAACACCACTGCACCAACCAACTGATCCATCAAATCATCGATCCTCGGAAGCGGATACCGATTCTTGATAGTCACCTTGTTCAACTGCCGATAATCCACACATAGCCTCATGCTCCCATCCTTCTTCTTAACTAGCAACACTGGAGCACCCCATGGCGACACACTCGGCCTAATGAACTGTTTCTCAAGCAATTCTTCCAACTGCTTCTTCAACTCCCCTAACTCTGATGCAGACATCCGATACGGCGCAATCGAAATAGGATTCGTTCCTGGTACCAAATCAATTGCAAACTCTACTTCTCTCTCCGGCGGTAAATCTGAAACATCATCCGGAAACACTTATGGGAACTCTTGCACTACTGGCAAGTCACTAACACCTTTCTCACCGCTTACCTTCAAAGAAGCAAACATCATGAACACACTAGCTTCACCATCTAGAGACTTCTTCACTTGCTCCACGGTTAAGAACCTTCTACTCTCCTCAGCTACCGGCTTCGAAAACGTGATACTCTTAGTTAAGCAATTGATGTTTACACCAAAAGTCAACATCCAATCCATACCAAAAATCACATCCATATTCTTCAACGGAAGACACACAAGGTCTAACTCAAAATCCACATTTCCAAAGTTAACGGGACACTTAGAACACATAAAGAAAGTAGTCACCGAACCATTGGCCGGGGTATCAATGACCATCCCTCTCAACAACGGAGTCACAACAAGATTCAAACGCTCAACACAACAAGCAGAGATGAAAGAATGAGTAGCACCAGTATCAACAATCGCAATCAAAGGAGTACTATTGATAAAACACATACCTCGGATGAGATTATCCGGCTGCTCCACCTCTTCCGCATTCAAAGCAAAGACCTTTCCTGCCGCCTTCTTCGGCTTAGTACACCTAGTACTCACGTGACCCTTCTCACCACAATTGTAGCAAGTAATCTCCTTCTTGCACTCAAAAGACTTATGACCCGCTTGCCCACACTTGAAGCAACTATCACCCTTCTTGCAATCACCAGCATAATGACCGAGAGTACCACACTTGAAACACTTGACATCCGCCAAGCTAGGCTTGGAGCTTCCTCCACTTGCCTTCTTCTTTCCCTTGTCCTTAACATACGGTTTCCCAATACCATGGCCCTTTCCTCTCTTGTCATGCCTAGCCTTGTAGTAATCCGCCTTTGCCTTCCCGGCGTCATCAAACATCTGACACTTGTGCACCAAAGTGTCAAAATCTCTAATCTCATGAAAACAGACGTACTGATAGATCTCCGGCCTCAAGCCATTCTCAAACTTCACACACTTAGAAACCATAGCATCTGCCGCATTGATATAAGGACAGAACCTCGAGAGCTCCTCATACTTAGCTGAAACAACAACCATAACCAACTGAGCTCCTCCATCCAAAAGATACTTCTACAACACCTAGAGTATGCAACTACTCCTCCTCTTAGCTCAAACCCGCTTAAAAGAACGAAACAACACAACAAGTACCGATAGTACTTCCGTACATATCGCATACAACGGGAACAACAACCAAACAACTCAACAAGCATCGAAGGTAACTCAACATACCATTCGAATGCAACAGGTAATAAAACTAGTTCTGGTCCGGACAAGACTGACCACGGCTCTGATACCAACTTGTAACACCCTATTTCTAATAAGCGATAAATGCGAGAATACATCAGACATATTCAAGAAATAGATGCTACGTCACCAAACAATATCCAGCATACATGTATAAATTATCAAACTACATAAACATAGCAGCGGAATATATGTAAACCATATAAATAACATCTCCAAAATCTCATGATAATAAATACATGATCTCAAACTCATAATAACAATATCTCAACTCCAAAAACTACATAGTCATAAAAGAAATAACATGCAAGGACACCCTAGATCAGAGCCCTAATCTAGACACTTGCACAAGAACGAGAAACTCCCGCTCCTCGGCAACATCAAAGCAACTAAGCATCCTGCACTCCATCTACCCGTCCATACGGAAAGGCAGGTGGTAAACCACTGAGGGTTAACATTACATCATCATAATCCATAAATAGATAAGCAAGAACATTGAAATAATGGTCATATATCCAAGAATGATAAACAACAATGCCAAACCTATACTCATAGTATTTCCACATTTATCTCATTCAATATCATTCATAGGCATCATTTCAAGTTCACATAATTCAAGTGTATCACACACATATCACAATTCAACCAAGTCAAATATCAATCTCCAAACACAAACACCATGCACAATTCAAATGCAATACAACTCACAACAATTCATGCAATGTCTCTAGACTCATCTAGATGCATGTGGTACCAAGTCACCTCAAGGTCGTCACCTCCGATGCAACAAACACATCGAGTGTAAGGTTCACACCTGCCTTACACTTTGGACATACGTCCGCCACCTCAACAATGAATGCATGAACATATGACTTGACTCAATACATATGCTCATACACAATTCTCCAAAACATGCATATACAACTATGCAATCATCACCCAAACCATGCATACAATTATGCAATCATCACCAAAACCATGCATACAATTATGCAATCATCACCAAAACCATGCATACAATTATGCAATCATCACCAAGGTCATTTAATCAAGTATGCACACATCAACAATTGCACATACATACAACATACATATATTCATCACCTTTGAACATGTATACAATCAACATTATCACCTTCTTCACATAGTTCATCATGAACAAGCAACACTTCATATATTTCAAGTAAAGAAGATAACATGCGAGGTCATGATATTTCACATTATCATTATCCAACTTCATTCACAAGCATACAATTAACCATAGGAATCCATATCTAAAAAGGTTCACCATCAAATAAACTTCAAGGTAAAAATTACACAAGTTCGTCTCATATTTCACAACTTTTAAAATATTTGAAGGTTAAGAACCAAAACCAAATAACGAGCTCAATTGCCTATGCCATGTATCCTCACAAGTCACATATGTGTACAATAGAGGTTTCATAAGCATTTCATCGGCCACATATGAAGAATGCACAAAATTCATGAAGTTCGTCTCACTTTGCCACTTTTCCAAAGTTATCAGTTTTCAAGGCAAATCAAGTTATCAATCCATGGAACCAATTGAAATCATCTTTAAAAGTCATATAAACATTATTCAAGTATAATCCCACTTGGTTTTCTTGAAAAGAATCAAGTTCCGGAAAGTCCGTGTTCTTGACCATTTTCAAGTTTCAAGTTCAATCTTCAAAATTCGATCCAATTCGACTCAATTGTTGTTCCAGTAGGATTATAGATGCAAACAGTGTTTATAGAGGTTAAAAGAAGTGTTAAGAAATGCTCGGAAAGGTCCCAAGTTCACGAAACAAAAAGGTCAAATGGGCTGGAACAGGTCAATCTCGCTTGAAGCCATTTTATCTCGCTTCAAGCGAGATAGTTTCAGAGAGCACAGGTGCATCTCGCTTGGAGCTCACTTCAAGCGAAATAGCATCCAAAATTCTGGGTTTCCCCTTTGAAGGTTCGCTTCAAGCGAGAAAATCTCGCTTCAAGCGAAGCTTCATCTGGGCAGCCCAGAACCTCTCGGGTTTAACCCCTTTTTCACACCAAAACTCAATTTTCAAAACCCCAATCCACCAAAACAAGTTCCAGAAAGTGTTTATGGGTCAAAATAGCTTCAATACACTTAAACAAACATGAATCAAGCATTAGAAACAACAATTCAACTCATTTTATCAAAATCATAGGATTTTCTCAAAACACCAACACAACCTCAAATTTCTACACAAATTCGTATACAACGACTCCAGTTCAACAAATTCGATTCCAACAGTTTAACAATCATCAATAACAACTAATGAACATCAATTCATGCATAATCTAACATCACAACTTCATTTTTCATCAAATTTGCTCAAGAACACAAAACACTAACACTTATGCATTTCAACATGTTAATTCACATATAGCCACACATTTATCATGCAAATCATGTTCTCAAACATAATAGCAACAAACATGCACGAATTTACAGCACATAGAATCAATTTCATCAAGTTCATAAAATGGGAAAAATGAAAAGTTATGAACTTATGAGTGAAACCTAACCCTCTTACCTCTAGCACCAAGAATCAACAATTCTAGCTTCAATTTAGCTCCTATGAGTGAAACCCTCTTCTAGCTCTCCATCCTTTCCTCTTGTTCTCCTCTCTAGCCCCAAATTGCCTCCTCTTGTGTTTGTGTGAAAATGAACAAGTTTCTAACCCTAGTCACTAAAGACTAAGCTTATATACTCCCTCTCCCTTAATGGGCCTTAAACACACAAATAATAAATGAATGGGCTCACACTAATCTACTAAATAACACTCCAACGGTAACTAATTAATAATCTCGGCTTCTAATTAATTATCGCGCTCCGACAACTTAATTAATAAAACAGTTCTATCTTAGAAAAACGATAAAATGCTATCGTCCCAAAAATACTAATTACCCCTCTAATGCACAAACATATGAAAATGCACACAATTAAAATAACACACGAAATAAAATAATTAAAATAAAGCAAACGCGAAAATTGGGCTGTTACATATAGTAGATAGCATGTTCTTTCTTCCCGGTCTCGTCCTGTTGACTGAGCACACATCCCATGGATTCATCTAACACTGACAGATACATAATCAACGACCGTCCTTCTACCGGCGGGACAAGGATTGGTGGCTCTAGCAAATAATCTTTGATGCTATCAAAAGCTTCCTGGCATTCATCGTTCCATACAATAGGCTGATTCTTCCTGAGCAACTTGAAAATTGGTCCGCAAGTCGCGGTCATGTGAGATATGAATCGAGAGATATAGTTCAGACGCCCGAGGAAACCTCTAACTTGCTTCTCAGTCTGCGGGGTCGGCATATCACAGATGGCTCGGACTTTGTCAGGATCTACTACAATGCCTCTTTGGCTGACAATGAACCCTAGCAACTTCCCAGATCTAACACCGAACGTACACTTGTTGGGATTCAACCGAAGCTTGTACTTTCTCAATCTTTCAAACATTTTTGCTAAATATTCAACATATTGCTCTTCATTGCTTGACTTGACGATCATGTCGTCCACATATACTTCGACTTCTTTGTGAATCATATCGTGAAACAACGTAGTCATCCCCCTCTGATAGGTGGCACCAGCATTTATCAGGCCGAATGGCATCGCTTTGCAACAGAAAGTACCCCATGGGGTAATAAATGATGTCTTTTCCTTGTCTTTGGGTGACATTTTGATTTGATTGTATCCAGAGAAACCATCCATGAAGGAAAACACCTTGCACTGAGCAGTATTATCAACAAGCACGTCAATATGAGGCAGCGGGAAGTTTTCTTTCAGACTGGCTTTATTCAAATCCCTGTAGTCGACACACATCCGGACTTTCCCATCCTTCTTTGGTACAGGCACAATATTAGCAACCCATTCAGGATACTCGACCGTCATGAGGAAACCTGCATCAATCTGCTTTTGTACCTCACCCTTGATCTTGAATGCCATGTGAGGACTAGTTCTTCTCAGCTTTTGTCTAACAGGAGGACATTCGGGTCTTGTTGGTATCCGGTGTTCTACGATCTGGGGATCCAAACCCGGCATATCTTCATATGACCATGCGAAAATATCTGGATACTCTTGGAGAAGTTGGAAGATCTTCTTCTTAACCCCCTCTTCCAGCGCAGCACCAACCTTGATCTCCCGTTTATTGTCTTCGGTACCCAGGTTAACCAATTCAATCTTCTCCTGATTGGGCTGAATGGTTTTCTCCTCTTTCTCAAGTAGTCGAGTAATCTCATATGGTATATCATCATCATCCTCACCTTCGGCTTCAAATACCGGGAATTCAAAAGTTGGAAGGATTATAGGGTCACTGTGTTCAATGGGTTTATTGTGGTCCAATCTGCATGATATGGTTGGATGATTTTTAGAAAGGTTTTTCATGCAGATCTTTGAAATTGATAAGAAAATAAAAATGTTTTGGTTTTTTCTGGCATTACCATCATTTCCAAGGGAAAAGCATTAAGAGAAACAAAAGCCGCGAAAGAAACGACGATTTTTATTAATAATGGCAATGCCGAAACAAACACGCCCTTTCAAAAATATCACTTTCGCCTTGGGCAGAGCGAGAGGATTGTTATTTTGAAAAACAACGACTTAAGCAACAAGACACATTACTCGGAACCATGCATGATCAAAGGAAGGTCGACGACATCCCAATTCTTTGCTATGCCTCCTGATATAACAAACACGGGCCTAGAACCACTTCCAGTAGCACCCTCAGTAATTGCATTGGTGAACCCAGCACTGTAGAACGTTCCGGTAGATACTCTTGATGTCGGGGAAAACCCAAGACCTTCTTTGTGCTTGTTCTCATGAAGTTGTATTAACTGGCCCCAACCGGCGGCCTGTCCCTCCTGGACAGCCTTCTAAGCATCCATTAAAGAAGCCATAGCCACACCGACTTTCTTGGGCTCCGTACCTTCAACCGTCAAACCCTGGAATGCAGTTCCCTCAGCAGATCCTGCTTCAATACAAGAGAACGATGACAATTGACTAACCAAGTATGCTTCTTCTCCATGTACAGTAACAAGCTTACCATTCTTCACAAATTTTAGCTTTTGGTGGAGAGTGGAGGTCACTGCGCCAGCCTCGTGTATCCACGGTCTCCCAAGGAGACAGCTATAGGAAGCATCGATGTCCATGACCTGGAATGTGATCAGGAATGTCTCAGGGTCGATGGTTATTGGAAGGTCCACTTCTCCGAGAACGTTCTTGTGAGATCCGTCAAAGACTTTGACCAAAAAAGTGCTTCTTCTCAAAGGAACGTCTCGATAGCTTAACTGGTTTAGAGTTGACTTGGGCATTGCGTTCAAAGATGAGCCCGTATCCACCAATACATTTGACAGCATGTTAGTCTTGCAATTCATAGAGATGTGTAGGGCCAGATTGTGGTGTTTCCCCGCTTCCGGGAGTTCATCCTCGCTAAACTAGAGATTACTGCAAGCGGTAATATTCCCCACTATACCACCAAACTGATCCACCGTGACCTCATGATCAACATTCGCCTGTTCCAATACTTTTAGCAAGATATTTCTGTGGGCTTCAGAGCTCAGGAGCAAGGATAAGATAGATATCTTTGATGGGGTTTGCAACAAATGATCCACGATCTTGTAGTCACTTCTCTTGATTAGCCTTAGGATTTCATCCAAATTAGAATCTTCAATAGATTGGCCGGGCCGACTAACATCTTTAGCAACCGGAGGAGCTGGAGGTGGAGTTGTTTTGTCAACCGGAGCTGTGGTGGGCGCAACGATCTTCTTTTGGAACAAAGGGGGACAGACTCTGCCGCTTCTCAAAGTTGTCGTCTCTTCGACGATGTTGCTTACTACAGTTGGGGATACCAGAGGTACTTCTATCCCATCCTCGACCATGGTTGCATTGTACTTGTAGGGGATGGCCTTTGCAGAAACATATGGCACTGGCCCAGGTAGCCTTATCACAAGAGGTTCAACATTCTCCTTCGGAGGCGTGCTCCTAACGGGGGTATCATGGAAGACTGGCATAATCACACAAACGTCACTGGCAATCAGATAGTTATCATTCATCAGGCTCTGGATGTCGTTCTGAACCACGTCACAGCCCATAGGATTCTGGAGACATTCGTAACAAGTGGCATGGTCATGGTCAAACGAGGAAGCTTGGCACATCTTGACATGTAGTGGTACCAGAGGAGTTGCAACATTACGAACATTAAGGCTAGAAGTTTCTTCATATGCTTCAATCATGTTCACAGCAGCGTGGTTTGGAAGTGGATTATCGAGAACGTGCGGGACATTGTTCTCGAAAGACAACTTACCTTGATCTATTAGCAGAGTCAGAAGTAGTTCGGAATATGTCATTGGTATCGGAGGGAAAGATGGTCTGGCCTGAGGACCTTGCTGTTGCTGCAGTTGCTGTTGAGCCGGTGGATGCTGTTGCACTTGCTGAGCAATAGCGTT
Source organism: Medicago lupulina (assembly GCA_958299785.1). Classification (NCBI taxonomy): domain Eukaryota; kingdom Viridiplantae; phylum Streptophyta; class Magnoliopsida; order Fabales; family Fabaceae; genus Medicago; species Medicago lupulina. Next base: position 55,689,057 of record OY283144.1, on the reverse strand, counting down.
GACAGGGACCTGAGGCTGGCTCGGTGGCAGAGGATATTGATGGTAGTATGGTGGGAAGAACGGATGTTGGGCGTATTGCATGTATTGGTATGGCAGAGGTAATTGAGCAGCATTGATAGGGGCAACGGTAGCCATAGATTGATTGGTCTCGGCAGATACCATCCCGACTTCTGTCTCCTTCTTCTTGTGATGGCCATTGCCATATTTCTTCGGTGCACTCGCGGAGGATTCACCTTTTTCAAACACAATGATACCCTCTCTGACAGCTTCTTCTAAGCGGGTTCCCATGGTGACCATCTCGGAGAAGTTACTCAGAGCAGCAATGATCATCCTTTCAACATAGTCCTTTTTCAGAAACGTCTGAGTCATTTCCTCTTCATCTAGAGCAGGGGTAATACTGTAACACCCCGTTTCCCAATGTGACATAATAATATGCAACAATCATCAGAGTTCAACAAACAACGGAGTATTACATCTACTTTTCATAATTATTTAAATAGAATATGAAACTATTTAAAAACATCAACAAATTCCATCATATTAAATTTCTGCAGCGGAATATTTATTTTAAAAATATCTCAAGTCATCTACATCAATCCTTGGCACAAAGGCCTCAATATAACAGTATTCTTCAATAATGAAATCAACAACATAGTTCAACAAGTGATACATAAGGAATGAAGAATTAAACATGCAATATTCCCATCCCGTTACGCATCAGAGCCCTAGACACAAGAGCCATCAACCTACAAGCCTTCACTACCTGCACTTGCCCACAAGGCGGCAATTCCAGCAGAAGGGGTGAGTTCACAAATCAAAAGTAAATATACAGATATATGAATCATCAAAGTAAATTGAAACAACAACAACAAACAGCAACACTATCAACATCATCTCAACTTTATAATTTAAATTCATCTTTGATTAATATCAGCAACAACAACAACAACACTTGTGGCGACATCTCACCAACAACAATCCCAAAAGGACAACTCACTCCTACAACTAATGCAAGACTCCATCAACATCTAATGCAAGACTTCAACAACGAATGCATTATGCAAATGTGGTACCAACTACGCGCGTTGAATGCTAAGCATTCCAGGGCATTAAGCCCCCAACAGTTTGGATGGTTAAAGCATCCCAGGGCAATAAGCCCCCAACAGGTGAACGATAAAGCGTTCCAGGGCAATAAGCCCCCAACAGGTGAACGATAAAGCGTTCCAGGGCAATAAGCCCCCAACAGGTGAATGATAAACATTCCAGGGCAATAAGCCCCCAACAAATGCAAATGAGTATGAATGACTCTATGGTGTATATCTGCATACAACCCAACATCTTAATGGAGCATATCAGCATGCAACCAACAACAACAACAACTTAGGATACCCTCCCCAACTGGACATACCACTCAACAACAACAAAGGCAACTCAACTTAGCAAGTATAATTATTTGCACATAAGCATACATAATTTCATCTTAATCATCTTCATAATATAGTTTTTATCATCTAAACAATTCTTAATAAATCCAATAAACATCTTAGAAAGCTTAGGTTTGGGTTTGGAACACTTTGGAAAAATCACATTTTGGGTCGCACAGGACCCAGCTCGCTTGAGCGAACAGCTTCTCGCTTAAGCGAGTCAAATGACGAAGGTTGGGTTTTAGTTCGCTTGAAGCTCGCTTCTGGTTCGCTCGTGGCTCGCTTAAGCGAGCGGCTAAAATTTCAGACTGGGCGTAGCAAAGAGTTGCTCGCTTGAGCGAAGGGCATCTCGCTTAAGCGAGTGTTCATCTGGGCAGAATTATAACCTACGATTCTAACTCCATTTTCATCCAAAAATCCCATTTTTAATCCCCCAATCACCCAAAATGGTTTAGAAACAATGTTTATGGGTTTAAGGCACAACAAAACATCAGAACATATGATAACAACATCATTAACAGCACAATTCATCAAGAATGAGCAATTCAACATATTCATAAACCTAGTTCCAAAACTACCAATTTTCAATCCAATTTCATGAAATCATATACATATATATTGACAATTGAAGAGTAAACCCACCCTTACCTTAATTCAGCAAATTTCTACAACAATGGATGAATCTCCCTCTTCCTAGCTCTCCCTCTTGGTTCTTCTCTTTTCTCCCAAAAAGTCTATTTGTTCTTTTTACTGGTACGTACCAATTTTCTTTCCTTACTGACTTTCCTATTTTCTTTTTCCCCACAAAGTGTAACCTCCCCTTTTACTCTTAACTCCTCACTAAATTTCTTTTAATTCACATTAACCCACAATTTTAATAATTAATAATTATTCTACCTATTTTCTTAAATAACATAAAATCACCTAAATAATTATAAACAAATAGGCACATCACATATTCACATAATTCAACATAAACAACTTTAAAGCACATAAAATACACAAAAATCAACTAAAACAAATGAATAACAACTAGGGCGTTACAACTCTCCCCAACTTAGAGAATTTCGTCCTCGAAATAATACCTTAAGCAACAAACAACTCAGGATAGGACTCTTGCATCTTGCTCTCCAATTCCCAAGTCAAACTCTCACCGGTTACGCCGCCCCAAACAACTCTAACCAGAGGTATTTCCTTGCCTCTCAACTGCTTCACCTTACGATCATCAATCCTCAAAGGCAAAGTCTCAACAGTAAGATTATCTCTAACCTGCACATCATCCCTAGGAATAACATGCGAAGGATCTGCTACATACTTTCTCAACTGCGAGACATGAAACACATCATGCAAGTTCGATAGATGCGGTGGCAATCCAATCCGATACGCCACGGTTCCAACTCTCTCGGAAATCTGATAAGGACCAATGAACTTTGGAGTCAACTTCCTCGACTTCAATGCACGTCCTACACCTGTCATCGGAGTAACCCTCAAGAACACATGATCACCCTCCTGAAATTCAAGGGCTTTCCTCCTCTTGTCATGGTAACTCTTCTGACGATCCTGTGATGCTTTCATATTTTCTCTTATCATCTTGACCTTTTCCGTAGTCTGCTGCACTAACTCAGGCCCTAACACAATGCTTTCACCCGACTCAAACCAACATAGAGGAGTTCTACACCTTCGACCATACAAAGCTTCGAACGGTGCCATACCAATACTCGAATGGTAACTATTGTTATAGGTAAACTCTATCAACGGTAAGTGGCTGTCCCAAGCTCCACCTTGCTCGAGTACACACACCCTCAACAAATCTTCTAAGGATTGGATAGTCCTCTCCGACTGACCATCTGTCTGCGGATGATAAGCCGAACTCAATCTCAATTTTGAACCCAATGCATCTTGTAAACTCTTCCAAAACCTCGAAGTAAACCTCGGATCTCTATCCGACACAATGCTAGATGGAACACCATGCAAATTCACAATATCACGAATGTAAATCTCCGCCAACTGAGCTACCGGATAACTGATATTGATCGGAATAAAGTGCGCCGACTTAGTCAATCTATCGACCACGACCTAAATGGCATCATGTAACACTCTAAATTTTATTTTGTGGTTTGTGGTGATTTTTAGTTGATTTTGGTGTGTTATTATTATTATAATTATTTGTAGTGTTTTATGAAAATAGGAGAAATAATATTTGTAATATTTGAATTAAAGGGTTTAATTGATATTATTAGAATTAAGAAGGGATTAAGGAGAAATTAATAGAATTTAGTGGGGGAGAGTAAAGAGTAAAAAGGAGTTACCCTTTGGTTGGTAAGAGAGTAAGAAGAGTCAGACAAGCATTTTGAACGTATCAATAAGAAAAAGAGAAAAGTAGACTTTTTGGGAGAAAGTGAGAAGAGCCAAGAGCCAAAGGAATTGCTAGGAATTGCTGTAGATTTTTGCTGAATTAAGGTAAGGGTGGGTTTGTGATTCAATTGCCAATATATACATATATGTTTTCATGATTTTGCATTGAAATTGTTGTTTCTAGTTTAGGTTTTATGAATATGTTAAAATGCTAAATTTTGATGATTGGTGTTGTTGATTCTGTTTATCTGAGTTAATTTGATGCTTTGGTGAGTAGTGAACCCATAAACCTTATTCTAAAATCATTTTGGGTAATTGGGGAATCAAAGATGGGATTTTTGGATGATATAGGGTTAGAAAATCGTAGGTTAGATTCTGCCCAGATGAGCACTCGCTCAAGCGAAGTACCTTTCGCTCAAGCGAGCAACAATTTGCCACGCCCAGTTTGGATTTTAGCCGCTCGCTTAAGCGAGCCACGAGCGAACCAGGAGCGAATGAAAACCCAACCTTCGTCATTTGCGTCGCTTAAGCGAGATTCCCGTCGCTTAAGCGAGAGACGCCCAGGATAGTGTATTTAGCCTGTTCGCTTAAGCGAACCAGAAGCGAGCCAGAAGCGAGGAAAACTCTAACTTACGTGTTTTGACTCGCTCAAGCGAGATGTTGCTCGCTTAAGCGAGCTGGGTCCTGTGCGACCCAAAGTGTGATTTTTCTAAGGTGTTCTAAACCCAAACCTAAGCTTTCTAAATGGTTTATTGGATTTTTAGAGAATTTTTGGAGTAATAATAATATAGAATGGAGATGTTTATGATGCATTTACGAATGAATCTTATATGAAATGAAATGAACTACATTATGCTAAGTTCGCAATTGTTCATGGTGTTGTGGTTGGTTGAGTCTAGTTGGGGAGGTGTCCTAGTTGGTGTTGTTGTTGGTTGCATGGTGTAAATGCACCACTATTTTCTGTCGTATGGTTGTATGTAGATATACTCCTTGAGTCTCATAACTCATATGCATTGGTGGGGGGCTCATGCCCCGGAATGTTTATACATTCAACTGGTGAGGGCTTATGCCCTGGAATGCTAGTCATTCACTTTGGTGAGGGCTTATGCCCTGGGATGCTTTAACCATCCATTTTGGTGGGGGCTTATGCCCCGGAGTGTTTAGCACTCAACGCGCATAGTTGGTACCACATTTGCATAATGCATTGGTCGTTAATGGAGACTTGCATTAGAAGTTAAGGTGTGAGTTGTTGTTGGTGAGGTGTCACCACAAACGGTGTTGTTGTTGGTGTTGTTAATTAAGGTGAACATAATTATTATTTGTTGAATTGCCTATGAAGATTGTTGATGATTATGGTGATGATGAATGTTCTTGTTTATGTTGTTTTTCAATACAACTTGATGAATTATATATATATATATATATATATATATATATATATATATATATTGCTTTGTTTTGTGAACTCACCCCTTCTGCTGGAATTGCCGCCTCGTGGGCAAGTGCAGGTAGCGATGGATAGATAGGAGTCGGCTCATTGTGTCGTAGGCTCTGATACGTAACGGGATGGGATTTAATGTTTTATAATTTCATTCCTTTATGTATCATTTTTACTTGGAGAATTGTTGGATAATTAATTGAATAATGTTGGAGAATAATTTATTGGTGAGGCCTTTGTGCCAGACATGTTGATGTATGAGAAATTTTGAGATGAATTTATGATAATTATTCCGCTGCAGACTATTTAATAAAGATGTTGTTTTGGAGGATCATTTAAATAGTTTTTATGTTTCTATTTAAATAAATTATTTTTGAATTATGCATGTAATACCCGTTGATTGTTGATTAACTCTGATGTTTGGATATTATTATATCATTTTGGGAAACGGGGTGTTACAATTGGTATCAGAGCAAGTCGGTCCGTCAGACCATTAGGAGAGTCGTGTCGAGCCAATAGTGTAGTGTGACAGGTTTTAAACTGTCTTTGTTGTTCTGATTCTTGTTGTTCTGTAGAATTATCGAGATGGCCGGGAGAAATGATGCTGCTCTTGCTGCTGCTTTGCAAGCAATGGCTCAAGTTGTTGGACAACAACAAGGTGCTGGTGGAGCTGGTGAAGGTGTAAGGATGCTTGAGACTTTCTTGAGGAATCATCCACCAACCTTCAAGGGAAGGTACAATCCTGATGGAGCACAGACCTGGTTGAAAGAGGTTGAAAGAATATTCCGGGTGATGCAGTGTACGGATGCTCAGATGGTGCGGTTTGGCACTCATATGTTGGCTGAAGAGGCTGACGACTGGTGGGTAAGCACTCAACCTATTTTGCAGAATGAAGGTGCTGTGATTACCTGGGCTGTGTTTAGGCGGGAGTTCTTGAGGAGGTATTTCCCGGAAGATGTCCGTGGAAGAAAAGAGATAGAATTCCTTGAGCTGAAGCAAGGGGACATGTCCGTTACGGAGTATGCTGCTAAGTTCGTGGAACTTGCAAAGTTTTATCCCCACTATGCTGCGGAGACTGCTGAGTTCTCCAAGTGTATCAAATTTGAGAATGGTCTGCGAGCTGATATCAAGCGGGCCATTGGGTATCAGAAGATCAGAGACTTCTCTGAGTTGGTGAGCAGTTGCCGTATTTATGAAGAAGATACTAAAGCTCACTATAAAGTGATGAATGACCGCAAGGGAAAGGGGCAGCAGAGTCGCCCAAAGCCTTATAGTGCTCCAGCTGATAAAGGTAAGCAGAGGATGCATGATGAGAGGAGGCCAGCACGTAGAGATGCTCCTGCTGAGGTGGTTTGTTATAAGTGTGGTGTTAAGGGCCACAAGAGTAATGCCTGCAACCGTGATGAGAAGAAGTGCTTCCGATGTGGTAGGAAAGGTCACACTGTTGCTGAATGCAAGCATGGAGATATCGTTTGTTACAATTGTGGTGAAGAGGGTCACCTTAGCACTCAGTGTACTCAGCCTAAGAAGGCGCAGACCAGTGGTAGAGTGTTTGCCTTGACTGGTACTCAGACTGATCAGGAGGATCGACTTATCAGAGGTACTTGTTTCTTTAATAGTACTCCTTTAATTGCTATTATAGATACTGGTGCAACGCATTGTTTCATTGCTATTGATTGTGCTAAAAGATTGGGTCTGTATATGTCTGATATGAATGGGAAAATGGTTGTTGAAACTCCAGCTAAGGGTTCAGTGACTACTTCCCTTGTCTGTTTAAGTTGTCCGTTGTCTGTCTTTGGTAGAGATTTTGAGGTGGATCTTGTTTGTTTGCCGCTGGTGGGAATGGATGTAATATTGGGGATGAACTGGTTAGAGTACAATCATGTCCTGATCAATTGTTTTACCAAGTCGGTGCGGTTTTCTTCTGCTGAAGAAGAGAGTGGAGCAGAATTCTTATCCACCAAGGAGATGAAGCGGTTAGAACAAGATGGTGTGTTGATGTTTTCTTTGTTGGCATTTTTGTCGGTGGAGAATCAAGCTGTAATTGATGGGCTGCCTGTTGTGAAGGAATTTCCTGAAGTTTTCCCTGATGAGATTCCAGATGTGCCACCGGAGAGAGAAGTGGAATTTTCAATCGATCTTGTGCCGGGTACGAAGCCTGTGTCGATGGCTCCTTACCGTATGTCAGCTTCGGAGTTAGCTGAGTTAAAGAAACAATTAGAAGATTTGCTTGACAAGAAGTTCGTGAGACCGAGTGTTTCACCATGGGGAGCGCCGGTGTTGTTGGTTAAGAAGAAGGATGGTAGCATGCGGTTGTGCATTGATTACCGTCAGTTGAATAAGGTGACGATTAAGAATAGGTATCCACTACCGAGGATCGATGACTTAATGGATCAACTAGTGGGTGCCCGTGTGTTCAGCAAAATTGATTTGAGGTCGGGTTACCATCAGATAAAGGTGAAGGATGAGGATATGCAAAAGACGGCGTTTAGGACGCGTTACGGTCATTATGAATATAAGGTGATGCCTTTCGGTGTGACGAATGCGCCTGGTGTGTTTATGGAATACATGAACAGAATTTTTCATGAATATCTGGATCAATTTGTTGTGGTTTTTATTGATGATATTTTGATTTATTCTAAGACTGAAGCTGAGCATGCAGAGCATTTGAAGATTGTATTGCAAGTGCTGAAAGAGAAGAAATTGTATGCCAAGTTATCCAAGTGCGAATTCTGGCTGAATGAAGTAAGTTTTCTTGGCCACATTATTTCTGGTAAAGGTATTGCAGTAGATCCTTCGAAGGTTGATGCTGTGTCGCAGTGGGAGACACCAAAGTCGGTTACGGAGGTGAGAAGTTTTCTTGGTCTGGCTGGTTATTACCGCAGATTTATTGAGGGATTTTCGAAGTTGGCACTTCCTTTGACGCAGCTGACTTGTAAAGGTAAAGCATTTGTGTGGGATGCTCGTTGTGAGAGTAGTTTCAATGAGTTGAAGCAGAGATTGACGACTGATCCTATTTTGATTTTGCCGAAGCCGGAAGAACCTTTTGTTGTTTATTGTGATGCATCTAAGTTGGGTTTAGGTGGTGTTTTGATGCAAGATGGTAAGGTGGTCGCGTATGCTTCTAGACAGCTGAGAGTGCATGAGAAGAATTATCCTACACATGATTTAGAGTTGGCAGCCGTGGTGTTTGTGTTGAAAATTTGGAGGCATTATTTGTATGGTTCCAGATTCCAGGTGTTTAGTGATCATAAAAGTTTGAAGTACCTGTTTGATCAGAAGGAGTTGAACATGAGGCAGAGAAGGTCGCTTGAGTTACTTAAGGATTACGATTTTGGCTTGAATTACCATCCTGGTAAAGCTAATGTTGTTGCCGATGCGTTGAGCAGAAAGACGTTGCATATGTCGGCTATGATGGTGAAAGAGTTCGAGTTACTTGAACAATTTAGAGACTTGAGTCTTGTTTGTGAAAGATCGCATCAAAGTGTACGGTTGGGAATGTTAAAGATTAATAGTGACTTCCTGAATAATATCAAAGAGGCTCAGAAGCTTGATGTTAAGTTTGTGGATTTGATGGCTGCTAATGATCCGAATGTAGATGGTGACTTCAAGGTCGATGACCAAGGTGTGTTGAGGTTTAGAGGAAGGATTTGTATTCCGGATGATGAGGATTTGAAAAAGTTGATCTTAGAAGAAAGTCATAAGAGGAGTCTGAGTATTCAACCTGGAGCTACTAAAATGTATCATGACTTGAAGAAATTGTTTTGGTGGTCCGGTTTGAAGAAGGATGTTGCTCAATTTGTGTATGCATGTTTGACTTGCCAGAAGTCTAAGGTTGAGCACCAGAAACCTGCAGGGTTGTTGGTTCCGTTAGATGTACCTGAGTGGAAATGGGATAGCATTTCTATGGATTTTGTGACGAGTTTGCCGAATACTCCAAGAGGGCATGATGCCATTTGGGTTGTTGTTGATAGATTGACTAAGTCGGCACACTTTATCCCAATTAATATTACTTATCCGGTAGCTCAGTTGGCGGAGATTTATATCCGTGACATTGTGAAGTTGCATGGGGTTCCATCTAGTATCGTGTCGGATAGAGATCCGAGGTTTACATCAAGGTTCTGGAAGAGTTTGCAAGATGCATTGGGTTCGAGATTGAGGCTGAGTTCGGCTTATCATCCTCAGACAGATGGTCAGTCGGAGAGGACTATCCAATCCTTAGAAGATTTGTTGAGGGTGTGTGTACTCGAGCAGGGTAGAGCTTGGGACAACCACTTGCCGTTGATAGAGTTTACTTATAATAATAGTTACCATTCGAGTATTGGTATGGCACCGTTCGAAGCTTTGTATGGTCGAAGGTGTAGAACTCCTCTATGTTGGTTTGAGTCGGGTGAAAGTATTGTGTTAGGACCTGAGTTAGTGCAGCAGACTACGGAAAAGGTCAAGATGATAAGAGAAAAGATGAAGGCATCTCAAGATCGTCAGAAGAGTTATCATGACAAAAGGAGAAAAGCCCTTGAGTTCCAGGAGGGCGAACATGTGTTTTTGAGGGTTACTCCGATGACGGGTGTAGGACGAGCGTTGAAGTCGAAGAAGTTGACTCCAAAGTTCATTGGTCCTTATCAGATTTCCGAGAGAATTGGAACCGTGGCATATCGGATTGGATTGCCACCGCATCTATCAAACTTGCATGATGTGTTTCATGTGTCGCAGTTGAGGAAGTATGTAGCTGATCCGTCACATGTTATTCCTAGAGATGATGTGCAAGTTAGGGATAATCTTACTGTTGAGACTTTACCTTTGAGGATTGATGATCGCAAGGTGAAGCAGTTGAGAGGCAAGGAGATACCTCTGGTTAGAGTTGTTTGGGGCGGTGTAACCGGTGAGAGTTTGACTTGGGAGTTGGAGAGCAAGATGCAAGAGTCCTATCCTGAGTTGTTTGTTGCTTAAGGTAATATTTCGAGGACGAAATTTTCTAAGTTGGGGAGAGTTGTAACACTCTAAATTTTATTTTGTGGTGATTTTTAGTTGATTTTGGTGTGTTATTATTATTATAATTATTTGTAGTGTTTTATGAAAATAGGAGAAATAATATTTGTAATATTTGAATTAAAGGGTTTAATTGATATTATTAGAATTAAGAAGGGATTAAGGAGAAATTAATAGAATTTAGTGGGGGAGAGTAAAGAGTAAAAAGGAGTTACCCTTTGGTTGGTAAGAGAGTAAGAAGAGTCAGACAAGCATTTTGAACGTATTAGTAAGAAAAAGAGAAAAGTAGACTTTTTGGGAGAAAGTGAGAAGAGCCAAGAGCCAAAGGAATTGCTAGGAATTGCTGTAGATTTTTGCTGAATTAAGGTAAGGGTGGGTTTATGATTCAATTGCCAATATATACATATATGTTTTCATGATTTTGCATTGAAATTGTTGTTTCTGGTTTAGGTTTTATGAATATGTTAAAATGCTAAATTTTGATGATTGGTGTTGTTGATTCTGTTTATCTGAGTTAATTTGATGCTTTGGTGAGTAGTGAACCCATAAACCTTATTCTAAAATCATTTTGGGTAATTGGGGAATCAAAGATGGGATTTTTGGATGATATAGGGTTAGAAAATCGTAGGTTGGATTCTGCCCAGATGAGCACTCGCTCAAGCGAAGTACCTTTCGCTCAAGCGAGCAACAATTTGCCACGCCCAGTTTGGATTTTAGCCGCTCGCTTAAGCGAACCAGGAGCGAATGAAAACCCAACCTTCGTCATTTGCGTCGCTTAAGCGAGATTCCCGTCGCTTAAGCGAGAGACGCCCAGGATAGTGTATTTAGCCTGTTTGCTTAAGCGAACCAGAAGCGAGCCAGAAGCGAGGAAAACTCTAACTTACGTGTTTTGACTCGCTCAAGCGAGATGTTGCTCGCTTAAGCGAGCTGGGTCCTGTGCGACCCAAAGTGTGATTTTTCTAAGGTGTTCTAAACCCAAACCTAAGCTTTCTAAATGGTTTATTGGATTTTTAGAGAATTTTTGGAGTAATAATAATATAGAATGGAGATGTTTATGATGCATTTACGAATGAATCTTATATGAAATGAAATGAACTACATTATGCTAAGTTCGCAATTGTTCATGGTGTTGTGGTTGGTTGAGTCTAGTTGGGGAGGTGTCCTAGTTGGTGTTGTTGTTGGTTGCATGGTGTAAATGCACCACTATTTTCTGTCGTATGGTTGTATGTAGATATACTCCTTGAGTCTCATAACTCATATGCATTGGTGGGGGGCTCATGCCCCGGAATGTTTATACATTCAACTGGTGAGGGCTTATGCCCTGGAATGCTAGTCATTCACTTTGGTGAGGGCTTATGCCCTGGGATGCTTTAACCATCCATTTTGGTGGGGGCTTATGCCCCGGAGTGTTTAGCACTCAACACGCGTAGTTGGTACCACATTTGCATAATGCATTGGTCGTTAATGGAGTCTTGCATTAGAAGTTAAGGTGTGAGTTGTTGTTGGTGAGGTGTCACCACAAACGGTGTTGTTGTTGGTGTTGTTAATTAAGGTGAACATAATTATTATTTGTTGAATTGCCTATGAAGATTGTTGATGATTATGGTGATGATGAATGTTCTTGTTTATGTTGTTTTTCAATACAACTTGATGAATTATATATATATATATATATATATATATATATATATATATATATATTGCTTTGTTTTGTGAACTCACCCATTCTGCTGGAATTGCCGCCTCGTGGGCAAGTGCAGGTAGCGATGGATAGATAGGAGTCGGCTCATTGTGTCGTAGGCTCTGATACGTAACGGGATGGGATTTAATGTTTTATAATTTCATTCCTTTATGTATCATTTTTACTTGGAGAATTGTTGGATAATTAATTGAATAATGTTGGAGAATAATTTATTGGTGAGGCCTTTGTGCCAGACATGTTGATGTATGAGAAATTTTGAGATGAATTTATGATAATTATTCCGCTGCAGACTATTTAATAAAGATGTTGTTTTGGAGGATCATTTAAATAGTTTTTATGTTTCTATTTAAATAAATTATTTTTGAATTATGCATGTAATACCCGTTGATTGTTGATTAACTCTGATGTTTGGATATTATTATATCATTTTGGGAAACGGGGTGTTACACATCATGCCCTCTTGGAGTATTCGGTAAACTCGTTACAAAGTCCATCGAAATGCTATCCCACTTCCATTCAGGTACATCTAGTGGAGTCAACAGCCCTGCAGGCTTCTGGTGCTCTACCTTAGACTTCTGACAAGTCAAACATGCATACACAAACTGCGCAACATCCCTTTTCAAACCGGACAACCAAAACAATTTCTTCAAATCATGATACATTTTAGTAGCTCCAGGATGAATACTCAAACTACTCTTATGACTTTCTTCTAAGATCAACTTCTTCAAATCCTCATCATTCGGAATACAAATCCTTCCTCTAAACCTCAACACACCTTGGTCATCGACCTTGAAGTCACCATCTACATTCTGATCATTAGCAGTCATCAAATCAACCAACTTAACATCAATCTTCTGGGCCTCTTTGATATTACTCAAGAAATCACTATTAATCTTTAACATTCCCAACCGTACACTTTGAGGCGATCTTTCACAAACAAGACTCAAGTCTCTAAATTGTTCAAGTAACTCGAACTCTTTCACCATCAAAGCAGACATATGCAATGTCTTTCTACTCAACGCATCCGCAACCACATTGGCTTTACCAGGGTGGTAATTCAAGCCAAAATCGTAGTCCTTAAGTAACTCAAGCCACCTTCTCTGCCTCATGTTCAACTCCTTCTGATCAAATAAATACTTTAAACTCTTATGATCACTAAACACCTCGAATCTGGAACCATACAAATAATGCCTCCAAATTTTCAACACAAACACCACGGCTGCTAACTCTAAATCATGCGTAGGATAATTCTTCTCATGCACTCTCAGCTGTCTAGAAGCATACGCGACCACCTTGCCATCTTGCATCAAAACACCACCTAATCCCAGCTTAGATGCATCACAATAAACAACAAAAGGTTCTTCTGGCTTCGGCAAAATCAAAATAGGAGCAGTCGTCAATCTTTGCTTTAACTCATTGAAACTACTCTCACAACGAGCATCCCACACAAATGCTTCCCCCTTACAAGTCAACTGCGTCAGAGGAAGTGCTAACTTCGAAAATCCTTCAATAAACCTGCGGTAATAACCAGCCAACCCAAGAAAACTTCTTACTTCAGTAACTGACTTTGGTGTCTCCCACTGCGACACAGCATCTACCTTCGAAGGATCTACAGCAATACCTTTACCAGAAATAATGTGGCCGAGAAAACTTACTTCACTCAGCCAGAACTCGCACTTGGATAACTTGGCATACAACTTCTTTTCTTTCAGCACTTGCAGTACAATCTTCAAATGCTCTGCATGCTCAGCTTCCGTCTTAGAATAAATCAATATATCATCAATAAAGACTACTACAAACTGATCCAGATACTCATGAAAAATTCTGTTCATATATTCCATAAACACACCAGGTGCATTGGTAACACCGAAAGGCATCACCTTATACTCATCATGACCATAACGCGTCCTAAACGCCGTCTTCTGCATATCCTCATCCTTCACCTTTATCTGATGGTAACCTGACCTCAAATAAATCTTGCTAAAAACGCGGGCACCCACTAGTTGATCCATCAAATCATCTATTCTCGGAAGTGGATACCTATTCTTGATCGTCACTTTATTCAGCTGACGGTAATCAATACACAACCGCATGCTACCATCCTTCTTCTTTACCAACAACACCGGCGCTCCCCATGGTGAAACACTCGGTCTCACAAACTTCTTGTCAAGCAAGTCTTCTAATTGCTTCTTTAGCTCAGCCAACTCAGAAGTTGACATACGGTAAGGAGCCATCGACACAGGCTTCGTACCCGGCACAAGGTCTATCGAAAATTCAACTTCCCTCTCCGGTGGCACATCTGGAATCTCATCAGGGAAAACTTCAGGAAATTCCTTCACAACAGGCAGCCCATCAATCACAACTTGGTTCTCCACCGACAAGAATGCCAACAAAGAAAACATCAACACGCCATCCTTTTCTAAACGCTTCATCTCTTTAGTGGATAAAAATTCTGTTCCACTCTCTTCTTCGGCAGAAGAAAACCGTACCGTCTTGGTAAAGCAATTGATCAGGACATGATTGTATTCCAACCAATTCATTCCCAATATTACATCCATTCCCACCAATGGCAAACAAACGAGATCAACTTCAAAATCTCTACCAAAAACAGACAACGGACAACTTAAACAGACAAGGGAAGTAGTCACTGAACCCTTAGCTGGAGTTTCAACAACCATCTCCCCATTCATATCAGACATAATCAAACCCAATCTTTGTGCACAGTCAATAGCAATGAAACAATGCGTAGCACCAGTATCTATTATAGCAATTAAAGGAGTACCACTAAAGAAACAAGTACCTCTGATAAGTCGATCCTCCTGATCAGTCTGAGTACCGGTCAAGGCAAAAACTCTACCACTGGTCTGCGCCTTCTTAGGCTGAGTGCACTGAGAACCAATGTGACCTTCTTCATTACAGTTGAAACAAACAATGTCCCCACGCTTGCATTCGGTGACAGTGTGGCCCTTCTTTCCGCATCTGAAACACTTCTTCTCATCACGGGTGCAAGCATTACTCTTGTGGCCTTTCACACCACACTTATAACAAACCACTTCAGCAGGAGCATCTCTACGTGCAGGTCTCCTCTCATCATGCATTCTCTGTTTGCCCTTATCAGCTGGGGCACTATAAGGCTTTGGGCGACTCTGCTGCCCTTTTCCCTTACGGTCATTCATCACCTTGTAGTGAGCTTTAGTGTCCTCTTCATAAATACGGCAGCTGCTCACCAACTCAGAGAAGTCTCTGATCTTCTGATAGCCAATGGCCCGCTTGATATCAGCTCGCAGACCATTTTCAAATTTGATACACTTGGAGAACTCAGCAGTCTCCGCAGCATAGTGGGGATAAAACTTGGCAAGCTCCACGAACTTGGCAGCATATTCCGTAATGGACATGTCTCCTTGCTTCAGCTCAAGGAATTCTATCTCCTTCTTACCTCGGACATCCTCCGGAAAATACCTCCTCAAGAACTCTCTTCGGAACACAGCCCATGTGATTTCAGCTCCTTCAGCTTGGAGTATGGGTTGAGTGCTTATCCACCAGTCGTCAGCCTCCTCTGCTAACATATGGGTGCCCAACCGCACCATCTGAACATCCGTACACTGCATTACCCGGAAGATCCTCTCGACCTCCTTCAGCCAGGTCTGTGCTCCATCAGGGTCGTATCTTCCCTTAAAGGTTGGTGGATGATTCCTCAAGAAGGTTTCAAGCATCCTTACACCTTCACCAGCTCCACCAGCACCTTGCTGTTGTCCAACAACCTGAGCCATTGCTTGCAAAGCAGCAGCAAGAGCAGCGTCATTCCTTCCGGCCATCTCGATAATTCTACATAACAACAAGAATTAGAACAACAAAGACAGTTTAAAGCTGTCACACTACACTACATGGCTCGACACGACTCTACTAATGGTCTGACAGACCGACCTGCTCTGATACCAATTGTAACACCCCGTTTCCCAATGTGACATAATAATATGCAACAATCATCAGAGTTCAACAAACAACGGAGTATTACATCTACTTTTCATAATTATTTAAATAGAATATGAAACTATTTAAAAACATCAACAAATTCCATCATATTAAATTTCTGCAGCGGAATATTTATTTTAAAAATATCTCAAGTCATCTACATCAATCCTTGGCACAAAGGCCTCAATATAACAATATTCTTCAATAATGAAATCAACAACATAGTTCAACAAGTGATACATAAGGAATGAAGAATTAAACATGCAATATTCCCATCCTGTTACGCATCAGAGCCCTAGACACAAGAGCCATCAACCTACAAGCCTTCACTACCTGCACTTGCCCACAAGGCGGCAATTCCAGCAGAAGGGGTGAGTTCACAAATCAAAAGTAAATATACAGATATATGAATCATCAAAGTAAATTGAAACAACAACAACAAACAGCAACACTATCAACATCATCTCAACTTTATAATTTAAATTCATCTTTGATTAATATCAGCAACAACAACAACAACACTTGTGGCGACATCTCACCAACAACAATCCCAAAAGGACAACTCACTCCTACAACTAATGCAAGACTCCATCAACATCTAATGCAAGACTTCAACAACGAATGCATTATGCAAATGTGGTACCAACTACGCGCGTTGAGTGCTAAGCATTCCAGGGCATTAAGCCCCCAACAGTTTGGATGGTTAAAGCATCCCAGGGCAATAAGCCCCCAACAGGTGAACGATAAAGCGTTCCAGGGCAATAAGCCCCCAACAGGTGAACGATAAAGCGGTTCCAGGGCAATAAGCCCCCAACAGGTGAATGATAAACATTCCAGGGCAATAAGCCCCCAACAAATGCAAATGAGTATGAATGACTCTATGGTGTATATCTGCATACAACCCAACATCTTAATGGAGCATATCAGCATGCAACCAACAACAACAACAACTTAGGATACCCTCCCCAACTGGACATACCACTCAACAACAACAAAGGCAACTCAACTTAGCAAGTATAATTATTTGCACATAAGCATACATAATTTCATCTTAATCATCTTCATAATATAGTTTTTATCATCTAAACAATTCTTAATAAATCCAATAAACATCTTAGAAAGCTTAGGTTTGGGTTTGGAACACTTTGGAAAAATCACATTTTGGGTCGCACAGGACCCAGCTCGCTTGAGCGAACAGCTTCTCGCTTAAGCGAGTCAAATGACGAAGGTTGGGTTTTAGTTCGCTTGAAGCTCGCTTCTGGTTCGCTCGTGGCTCGCTTAAGCGAGCGGCTAAAATTTCAGACTGGGCGTAGCAAAGAGTTGCTCGCTTGAGCGAAGGGCATCTCGCTTAAGAGTTGCTGGTTGTTCCTAGGCAGCCAACTGGGCAGTCATATCATCATGAGCCTTGGCCAACTCTTCCCTTAGAGAAGCTAGTTCGGTACGGAGCTGTGCGTTTTCTTCTTCCATAGCTACTTGATTCCTCCTTCGGTATTGTCTAGTCTGATGCACTCTGGTAGGTTGATAGATCTTTTGAGCACGAGCCACTTTTCAAACCGTGGCAGAAGAACCAGGAGGCAATGAGCACTTGGAAGTTTTTCGTGACCGATGAATGATGCATATGATGCATGATATGTACAAATGCAGATGCAAAAATGACTCTTTTTGGTTATCGAAAGGTTTTTTAGACAAATTAGAAACTTCGCAAACATTATTAGAAAAATAAAGCGACCGGAAAGCTGGCAAGATAAATCCCTTCGAGATGCTAAGCCAAGGGAAGTAGGCTTTGAAACATAATCAATACAAATAACACAAACATCTAAGCCTATGGAGTGGCAAGGTAGTCCTTAGACTCAGACTCCGAAGCTGAACCACAGTATCTAGCATAGAAATCACGTCGACCTCTAGCTCTCTTGGAATCCCTCATAAGCAGATAATCTTTTTCCTCAAGCTCCTTTCTAGCTTTGGCCAGTTCCCTCTTCAACATCAGGTTCTCATGAGCCTTCTGCTCATCCCTACCATCCAAAGTCAAGATCGGGTTCTCGGCTTCATTGTATCGGGCCTTCCATATTCGCTTCTCCTGACTCTCCATAGCTAGATGCTCTTGATACATCTCCTGGGTCGCGGGAAGCAAAGGTAATGGCCTAGATGGAACAGATGCAGACACATGTCTCATAGCAAGGTAAGGCATACCAATTTCCTCGGCTCGATCTATCACCCACTAAGTGTAGGCCTCATAAGCGATACCGGATCTCACACCCAAATGCTTTACATTCTTATTTCGGACCTTATACCAAGCATCCAAAAAAGTTTTCCTTTGCCCGGAGGGGGCATTTGAATGGTAGAAGAACTCCTGAGATGTAGCAAGATTAATCGGCTTTGCTCTCATAGGGAAACCAAAATGTCTCATGGCTAGCTCAGGGTTGTAGTTGATTCCCTCCCGGGTACTGAGAAGAGGTACATTGAGGAAGTCCCCACAACCAGTGATAATCTCCTTGACTCGAGCTGCCGGAGTAATCCAAACCACCTCATCGGGAGTGAGAGCCATAATCCGCTGTGAATAAGACCAATTCTCCGAGTTGGCATGGAAAGAGCTCGGAAGGTGAGAAATAAACCTATATAGAAGAGGCACGCAGCAAAGAATATATCCACGACCTTTGAGAGTCCGATCATGGATGGCGTGGTACGTGTCAGCTAACAGAGTAGGAACCGGATTCTTCGAGTGGAAAATCTCAATGGCATTCATGTCTATGAAGTTGTCGAGATTCGGGAAGAGAACGAGCCCGTAGATAAGTAGTGCAAGAATAGCCTCAAGAGTGTCTTGACAAGTAGATTCGAGATTAGCCCGCTCAAGTAAGTACTTTGAAGTGAAACCCTGGATATGAGACTTGGTAATGAGATGTTTGGACACATCGGAAGTCTTGAGACAAAGATCCTTAGCAATCACCAAAGGGGTAAGAGGAGATCCGGGATCCGTGAAAGGTGTCTTCTCGTCTATAGGTAAACCCAACAAGCTAGAATAAGCCTCAAGTGTAGGAACTAACTGAAAATCCGGGAAAGTGAAGCAATGGAAAACCGGATCATAGAATTGCACCAGAGTGTGCACCAACTTCTCTTCCACATTAGTCCGGAGAACAGTAAGCAAACCACCATATCGAAGACGAAAACCGGTCGGATTCTTAACCTTGAGTGCCAACTCCCTTAAGCTAGCCAAATCGACTTCCTTGAACTTGTATGATTTTGTCCTCTTCATACCTGTAATGTTTACAAAGTTTTTAATTTGTCTAGCCCTTTCGATAAATGCATGAAAAAGGTTTATGCATGAATGCATGTATGCATGGTAGAGAAAACATGGTGGGTTAAGGTTCACAGTTGCGGAGCTGCAGGTGGACACGGTGTCCGGTGAAACTAGGGCTTGGACAGTAGTAACCATGGTTCTAACAAGGTTCCCAAACTGCAACCTCTCTTACATACACCATGGTAGCACGAGTCGACACCCAAACTAGGGTTTGAGTGTAGTATCGCGTGACGACTAAAACTCAAGACAACGCTCGGTTTAGCCACCGCACTACATCCTAGAAAGGCCAAGGGTGGGTTTGGTAACTACAGTCCATAGCATCACCGGTCAATTGAAATTAAAGTTCCTGAGCATGACGACACACGCCGACAACATCACTTCCAAAATGCCTCAACTATGTGAGATTGATCGCATAACCCAATACACGAGGCAACCCCCGGATCGGATTGTCGATTATATCTCCACCTATTCCTAAGTTCACTCAGCCCGGGTGTAGGACTTTTGATATTCTCACCCCACACGTTGCATGAAAATATTTACACATAGCAATAAAGTAAAGCGTAAAATGTAAAGCATGAAAAACTAGGCGTAGCCCAAAAAATAAATCCCCAGTGAAGTCGCCATTTCTATTATCGCGATTTTCGGGTGTCAAGTCATTAATTAGGCTTGAACCTTTCAATCATTGATATCTCTATTTTTTTTGGGGAAGGGCGAAATTGAGAAAAAAACCCTTAGAAATTCTAAGTTCGGGGGCAGTTTTCGCTACGGGAAGGTGTTAGGCACCCATAACGACTATAGTACTCTATAGGAGCCGTTTTTCTAGATTTACGTCTACGCTTTACTTTTAATGCTATTTATTGAAAAAGATCATTTTTAAGAATGGGGGGAAGAAGTGTTTGAATTCTATTTTTATTGGACTTGGAGAGGTTTTGACCTCTTGCCTACATACCCTTTTAAGGGATCAAACTCCATGTAGTTCTCTCTCAAAATATTTTGTGAGTTTAGATTGATTTTAATTTTGGAAAATGGTTTTGAAGAAGAGAGAGAGAGGCCGTAAAGGCTTGAGAAAGTAAAAAATGGTGAGGTTGGTCCAATTATTAGAAAAAATAGCCTAAGTAGGAATTATTTTGCATTTGAATTTGATAAAGAAAAAAGAAGAAGAATACAATGGAGTTTTGACTCCAAGGTTTATTGGAAAAAACTGTTTTCAAGTGATGGAATTGTTAACATTTTTTTGGAAAACGGGTTTTTCTAAGTTTCGCGCTTCCTAAACATACATCTAACGGTAATTCATACAACGTGTGTGCGTGTCGGTGCTTGTGTCGGTGTACATCATTATAGTGTCCATTGTCCTTTACATTGGCCCTAGTTTACATTCTATGGTCTTGCAAGAATTAAAAAAAAAGAAAGAGAAAATTGAATAAAAACCTAAAATAAAGGATGGAGATGAAGTGGAATGCTCAATGTGCATGAAACATAAAATGGTTAGTAAGGCAAGATGAAATGATAGTAGAAATGATAAACAAAGGAAAGAAACAATAGCAAAGTATGAAAAATGGGAAGAAAAAATGTATGCAAACTAACATTACTTACAAAGCAAGAAACCAACAAGTGAATTTTGCAAAAAAGGACAAGAAACTAACAATTAAATGGCAAAATTGGAAGCTAACATATAAACTTGCAAGACAAGAAACTAATCAATTACACTAACAAGATTGCAAGCTATCATTCATCATTTCCAAGTAGTAAACCAAAAATTAAGCTAACAAGATTGGGAATTTACAATTAACATTGCAACATTGTAAATGAAAATTAAACTAGCAAAATTGGAAATTAGCAACTAACATTGCAAAGTTGTCAATGAAGACTAAACTAACAAAATTGGCAACATTGCAAAATTGTGAACAAAAATCAAACTATCAAGATTGAAAACATTGCAAAATTGTGAACAAAAATCAAACTAACAAGATTGAAAATATTAGCATGAAATCAGAAATGATCACATCCCAAAATCAAGTGCCAAACATCAATATCTCATGACAAGTATTTGGATCAAGAATCATGCAAGAAACTTCACACAAAAATACACAAAATATACGAATCAATAGAAAAATTAGCACATATTTTTTCTATCAATTTTAATCATGTAAAAATATCACAAAACAGTCAAAAATGCATCAAGAACGCATAGCAATTTTTTGGAATTTTGTAAGAACATTAAAGCGCACAGGTGTTCAGATAGCAAGAAGAGGAGTAAGTATAACAAAAATTCAAGAAAAACCAAAAAGAACCCAAAGCCCACAGTTACACGGCCCAAACCCAAGCAGGTTGATGGATCCGGATCTCTAGAACGTCTCAGAGGCGTTGGATTGATCCAGATCCATCAAGACCTAGATCCAACGGTCTAAAACGCAGGAAAGCTGGATCGGGTCTGAACCGACCCGGTCCAGCGTTTATATAAAAGGTTTTTGGCCCGGTTCCTTCCATTTTTTCACTCTCATTCTCTTTCTTCTCTCTTCTTCCTCACCGTTCTCTCTTCTCACTCCGGTGAACCCTAACCCTAATTCACTCAAACCAACCCATAATTTCATGAATCATGGCTTAAACGCTTCGGCTTGTTGTTCTAAACATGAATCTATCACTGAAAATCACATGCACCCGTTGAATCGATGTAGATCTTGAATCTTGTTCATGAATTCAAACGGTTTTGGTTCTTGTGTTTTTGTTCAAATCTTTTTCTGAATGAGTTTGTTTACGGATTGGTTGGTTTACAACGGTCGATACTCGTTGTAAACCTTGGAATCTTTACGGTTTTCAAAGATTTTTAGGGTTTCATGATTTTGAACCAAAACTCTTCGAATCTTTTACGGATCTACATCGATTTGGATTCGTTACAGCTCTTGAGTATGAGAGAGGTAAGTTTTGATGTTCACCTGTGTTTTATTCAGGGATTCAAACCGGAATCTTCAAGATTTCTTCAATTTTGATTCTGTTTGTTGATTTTGTGTCTTGAATTCCGAAAATAAATCAGTGTTTCTTCTCTTCTTCTTCACCGGTTCAAAACCTTTGAACTTCTTCCCTTTTCTTCTCAATTTCCCTCCTCTGTGGTCGCATTGGATTCGTTGCTTTAAGTGATGGATTCAATGCTTGAATTGCAGAAGGGATTGGCTCAATGATGAAGATTCACCATTGAATCTCTGAGAGCCGCCATGAATTCCATGGATTTGACTTGAATTCAGTTCTGGAAAAAATTAGGGTTGGTGAAATTGTTCTTGAGCTTTCTGAATTTCTTGTGAATTTGATCTAACTGAATGGAGAGAGAAAGTTGGAATGTGTTTGTGAGGTGGCGTGATTTGTATGGGCTCTTTTTCTGACTTGTACAGTGGCTGGCCTTTTATAGGCTGCCATGTGTGCTTCTGAACCAATGAGATTACGACACCTGGACTTGGACTAGCTTGCGTGGCACTTGGACTGAATTCTGCAAAAAAAGACTTAAGGACTAAACTGCAAAAAGTAAAAAAAGATGGACTGATCTGCAATTAAAAAGAATTTGGACTGATTTGTAATTAACAATAAAATTTGGACCTATTTGCAAAAAGGTAAAATAAAATTGGTAAAAAAAAATGTAATTTTGCAAACAACGTAAAGTGAAACAGTTAAAAAACGATAAAATGGACTAAAACGAACAAACTACCAAAATGAGGTATTTTAAAATATCTCTCTGTCATAAATTTTTGATGTGAAAAGACCAAAATGCCCCTAAGGACTAAAACGACTCAGACTGACTCAGATGCAATGTTGAAATGATTTTTAGACAGAATTTAATCAATGGCTTATAGAGAAAAGTTGAAAAGACTCAGAGACAAATGGTAGGGATCAAAATGAGTTCCACTGCAGGAAATGACCAAAATACCCTTTTTGTATGATTTTATGCAAAAATTTGAAGTAAAAATGCAGGAAAATATGCAATGGTTTTAGAAAATCTTTAATGACTTGTAATGCAAGAAAAACACTTCGGATGGCCTTATATGCAAGAGAATTAAAGACAGAAAAAGTAAAATATGCGTTTAAAGCACAGTAGAAAATTGTAGAGTAAAACACGGTGAATCTGAAAAGTATCAGAGGTAGAAAAGAAATTTGAAGGAGTATTTTTAGGTCCAAAATGAGGGTATGACACATATCTACCCCGTTTCTTTTCAGAGATGCGAAGTCCACCGGTGATTCAATCTGAACGTCCAATGAATCAATTGGAATCGACATCATAACTGGTTTAATGGAATAAATTGATCTTGTGCCTTGTTGCATGCTAGAACCGCTTGTTGAAGTAGCCATATGAAGAAGTTGAAGGTTGAGGGTAAAGGGTTTCTAGTGTGAGAGAAGAGAGAAAAACTGATTTTCTGTAGTAACTGCTCAAAAATTTGAAAGTGTACGAAAGTGAGTGAGTAGTGTGTGTTTGGTATTTATAGTGATTTCTGAAAAACAATTTTTTCAATATCAGAGGGGACAACCAGACACAAACATTAATGACATACAGGGGCGCGAGAATATTTGCTAAAGAGAATAACCATCATTGCCCTAAAAGAGTTGTTTCCCAATGCAGATAGACCGTGTCAGAAGTCTACAAAAGTAACGTTAACCTTTTCCACTTCAAGGTACTATCAGAGTCAAAAAGATTCCTTCTCAGAGTCTGAAGATTTTTCAGAGGTTGAGTCTTTTCAAATTCTCCAAGGAGAGTCTGATACTCAATCAGCTTCTGATAATTTTCAGAGTCTGGTTTTCATTCAGAGGCAAGAATTACTCAGAGACAAAATGCATGTTCAAATTTTTCTTTATAAAATTGAATCTTTCAACAGTTAGGGGTTTAGTAAAGATATCAGCCCATTGATGATCAGTATCAATGAATTGAATATCTAAAACTCCCTTTTAAACATAGTCTCTAATAAAATGATGTTTAATTTCAATATGCTTGGCTCTTGAATGAAGAATAGGATTTTTAGACAAACAAATAACAACTGTGTTATCACAGTAAATTGGAATACAGTTTTCAGTTATTTGATAGTCTTCTAACTGATGTTTCATCTAGAGCGGTTGTGTACAACAACTAGCAGCTGAGATGTATTCTGCTTCTGCTGTTGACAAAGCAATAGTTGTCTGTCTCTTACTGGCCCAGGATATCAGATTCTCACCAAGAAATTGACAATTTCCACTGGTTGATTTTCTTTCAATCCTATCACCAGCATAGTCAGCATCGCAGAATCCAACTAGCATATAATCTGAAGATTTCTTATACAGAAGTCCAATATTAGTTTTTCCTTTCATATATCTAAAGATTCTTTTAACAGCAGTTAAGTGAGATTCTCTAGGATCTGATTGAAACCTTGCACACAAGCACACACTGAACAAAATATCAGGTCTGGATGCAGTGAGATACAACAGAGAACCAATCATACCTCGATACTGCTTCTGGTCAACTTTAGATCCTTGATCTTCTTTGTTCAGAGTACAGGTAGGATGCATTGGAGTGTTCATTTCTTTGCAGTCTTCAAGCTTAAACTTTTTCAGAAGCTCTTTGGTATATTTGGACTGATGAACATACACTCCTTCTTTGCATTGGTTGATCTGAATTCCTAGAAAGAACTTCAGTTCTCCCATCATGCTCATTTCAAACTCCTCTTGCATCATCTTAGAAAATTCCTTGCAAAGAGATCTATTAGTTGAACCAAAAATGATATCATCAACATAAATTTGTACAATCAGAATGTCTTTTTCAAGTGTCTTCTTGAAAAGTGTTGTGTCAACCTGCCCTTTATTAAAATCATTTTTAAGCAAGAAATTGCTCAGTCTGTCATACCAGGCTCTAGGAGCTTGTTTCAGACCATACAAGGATTTCTTTAGCTTATAAACGTGGTCAGGATGTTTTAAATCCTCAAAACCAGGTGGTTGTTTCACGAACACTTCTTCAGAGATGACTCCATTTAGAAATGCACTTTTAACGTCCATTTGATACAAAGTTATGTTGTGATTAACTGCGTAGGAAAGAAGTAACCTGATTGCTTTCAATCTTGCAACTGGAGCAAAAGTTTCAGTGTAGTCAATGCCTTCTTGTTGGCTGTATCCTTGAGCAACAAGTCTGGCTTTGTTTTTGATTACTTCTCCCTGTTCATCTAGCTTGTTCCTAAACACCCATTTGGTTCCAATAATGTTTTTGTGTTCAGGCATAGGTACAAGATCCCATACATCATTCCTTTTGAATTGATTGAGTTCATATTGCATTGCTAAGATTCATCCATCATCAGCTAGTGCTTCATCAACTATTGTAGGTTCTATCATGTACAACAATCCCAGGGCAGACTCTTCAGGTCTGAAATGAGATCTAGTTCTTCTGGGACTTTCTTTGTTGCCAATGATCTGATCCTCAGGATGAGAAGACTTGTATTTGAATGAGTTTCAGGACTGGATAACTTGCTGTGAATCTTCTTGAGCTTCTTCAGAAGCTTCAACAATTGGGACATCAGGAGCTGTCACAGCTTCTGAAGTATCATTCAACTCTGAGGTCTGATCAAGTTCTGAATAATCATCAGACTCTTCTAAACCTGCAATGCTTTCATTATGCTCTGGAGTTTTACTTCCAGGCTCTTTGTCATCAAATTTGACATGCATAGACTCTTCAACACACAGTGTTTCTAAGTTATACAGTCTGTATGCCTTAGACCTCTCAGAGTAACCTAGAAAGATTCCCTTTTGTGCCTTTGCATCAAATTTCTTCTGATAGACTTTATTGTTCAAGATGTAACATGTACATCCAAACTGATGAAAGTAAGAAATGTTAGGTTTCCTGCCTTTAAAGAATTCATACGCTGTTTTATTCAGTATGGGTCTGATATAGATCCTGTTCTGAACATAACATGCTGTGTTTACTGCTTCTGCCCAAAAATGTTTTGCCAGATTGTTTTCGTGAATCATGGTTCTTGCCATTTCTTGTAGCGTCCTATTCTTTCTCTCTACAACCCCATTTTGCTGTGGAGTTCTAGGAGAAGAGAATTCATGGATAATTCCAAATTTTTCACAAAATATTTCAAATGGCTCATTTTCAAATTCTCCCCCATGATCACTTCTGACTTTTAGGATTTTTAGTTCCTTTTCAGATTGGACTTGAATGCAGAATTTTGTAAACACATCATATGAATCATCTTTAGATTTGAGAAACTTAACCCAACTCCATCTACTGTAATCATCAACTATAACCAATCCATATTTACTTCCATATAGGGATGCAGTACTAACTAGTCCAAATAAATCAATATGGAGTAATTCCAAGGGTCTGGAGGTAGAAACAATGTCTTTTGATTTGAAAGAAGTTTTAACAATTTTTCCCTTCTGACATGCACCACACAGTGCATCTGAATGATAATCAATGTCTGGTAAGCCTCTGACAAGTTGTAACTTGCTAAGTTTAGAGATTAACCTCCAGTTAGCATGTCCCAACCTTCTGTGCCACAGCCATTTCTTATCACTCATTGACAGAAGGCAAAATACCTTCTGATCAGTCAGTTCTGAAAAATTAATCTTGTAAACATTGTTCTTTCTCTTTCCCTTAAAAACTACAGATTGATCATCTTTGTTGATCATTGTGCAGTTGTTCTTATTAAACAATACGTCATAACCATTATCACAAAATTGACTTATGCTAAGTAGGTTATGCCTTAGTCCATCTACAAACCACACATTATTGATTGAGACTGAGGAATTACCAATTGTTCCAGTACCAATGATTTTTCCAGTTTGATTTCCTCCAAATCCCACAGTTCCTCCCTCTTTCATGGTCAGGGTTATGAACATAGACTTTTCTCCCGTCATATGTCGCGAGCAGCCACTGTCCAGATACCAGGACTTCTGCTTTTCGTTTCCTTTTAGACATACTTGCAACATCAACAATTTCTGTCTTAGGTACCCATATTTTCATGGGTCCTCTTGGGTTAGTCCTAGGAGTTATGAGTCTCATTTGTGTTTTCTGTCTGAAATTGTCTTGTTCTTTCTTCTTCCAGACTCTAGGTTCAGAACCTTTAGTCTTAGAGTGTGACTTAACACAGACAGCTTCCTTCCTCTGAAATCTAGACTTTTGAGTTTCAGACTCTGTTTTCTTCATAACCGGTTTATTAGGTTCTGCTCTCTTCAAAATCTGTAACGTTGGAGCTTTTGATTTAGAGTCATTCGTTACCTTTGTCTTTTGATTCTCAGATTTTGACTTAGTCATTACCTTTGAATTCAAAGATTTAGGTTCTGAATGAGAAGTTTTTCCAGACTCAGACACAAAATGAGTTTTCAGTCCTTCCTTGATGTTATCAGAACAAGGTTTCAGAATTACTCCACTAGAGTTTCCTCTAGTGAAACCAATTCCCTTTTTGTTGTTATGATTTATGCTATAAATCATAGATGCAACTTTGGTTCTATCAATTCCTGTGTTAATAAACTCTTGAAGAGCAGCATCCTGCTCAGATAAAGGTTTATTATCACCTTTCTTAGTCATTGTTTTTAAATCATTATTTTCTTGTTGTAAAGCATCCATTTCCATCTTAGTTGATTCATGAAGTTTTAGCAGCTTAATGTATCGTTGCTTAACTCTCCTCAACTCAGTGGATTGGTTTTCATAATGACCAAGAAGTTCCTTGAGAGAATCAATCAATTCAGATCTAGTGAGTTTAGAATATACCTCTATTTCAGTTTCAGAGTCTGTACTTGACTCAGCATCAGATGAATCTTGTTCATTTTCAGCAGTAGCTACCAAAGCTAGAGCTATTTTTGCTTCATCTCCAGCATCATCTTTGTCAGACTCAGACTCATTATCCAGATCTTCCCAAGTTGCCATCAAACTCTTCTTGAATTGTTTCTTGAATTTGTTGGATTTGAAGATTTGCTTCTTTGATTTTTCTTTGGATTTCTCTTTCTGCAGGTTTGGACATTCAGCAATGAAGTGTCCAATCTTCTTGCAGTTAAAGCAACCTTTCTGATCTTCTTTTCTAGAGCTTTTGTGACTACTGCCTCTGCTCATGAACTTTTTGTTCTTTTTAGCAAGATATTGTAGTCTGTTAGTGAGCATAGCCATCTCCTGAACAATCTCAGGATCTTCATCAGAATCTTCAGATGTAGATTCTTCTTCAGACTCTAATGCCTTCAGAGCCTTACTAGACTTGCCTCTAGATTTCAGTGCAATGGACTTAGGCTTCTTGATAGATTCATGCTCATTAAGACCTATCTCATGACACTTTAAGGAGCTTATAAGATCTTCAACATGTAACACCCCGTTTCCCAAAATGATATAATAATATCCATACATCAGAGTTAATCAACAAGCAACGGAGTATTGCATGCATATCTAAAAAAATAATTTATTTAAATAGAAACATAAAACTATTTAAACAATCCTCCATTATAACATCTTTATAAAATAATCTGCAGCGGAATAATTGTCATAAAATCATCTCAAAAATTCTTTTACATCAACATATCTGGCACAAAGGCCTCACCATTAATAAAATATTCTCCAACATTATTCAAATAAATATTCAACAACTCTCCAAGTAAAATGATACATAAAGGAATGAAATTGTAAAACATTAAATCCCATCCCGTTACGTATTAGAGCCTACGACACAATGAGCCAACTCCTATCTATCCATCGCTACCTACACTTGCCCACAAGGCGGCAATTCCAGCAGAAGGGGTGAGTTCACAAAGCAAAGATTATATATAAATATATGAGTCAATCAAATAAATTGAAAACAACATCAACAAATTCACCACCTTTAACATAAGCAACAAATATCAACCATAGTATATCAACATCATATTCAAGTTTATCTTTTTTAAAAGAATAGCAACAACAACGACACCAACGACAACACCACTTGTGGTGACACCTCACCAATAACAACTCACACCTTAAACTACTAATGCAAGACTCCATCACCTGATAATGTATTATGCATATGTGGTACCAACTACGCGCGTTGAATGCTAAGCATTCCGGGGCATAAGCCCCCACCAAATTGGATGGTTAAAGCATCCCAGGGCATAAGCCCTCACCAGATGAATGACTAGCATTCCAGGGCATGAGCCCTCACCAATTGAATGTATAAACATCCCGGGGCATGAGCCCCCACCAATGCAAATGAGTATGAGACTCAAGGGTGTATATCTACGTACAACCATACGACAAAAATAGTGGTGCATTTTCACCATGCAACCAACGACCACACCAACTAGACTCAACCACACCACGTCACCATGAACAATTGCAAACTTAGCATAGTACAATTCATTTCATTTCATATAAGATTCATCCATATATGCATCATAAACATCTCCAATCTACAATTTTATCACTCCAAAAATTCTCTAAAAATCCAATAAACCACTTAGAAAGCTTAGGTTTGGGTTTAGAACACCTTAGAAAAATCACGTTTTGGGTCGCACAGGACCCAGCTCGCTTAAGCGAGCAGCTTCTCGCTTGAGCGAGTCAGATCACGTAAGTTTGGTTTTTCCTCGCTTACAGCTCGCTTCTGGTTCGCTTAAGCGAACAGGCTAATTCCAAAATTCTGGGCAAAAATTGGCGTCTCTCGCTTAAGCGACGGGAATTTCGCTTAAGCGACGCAAATGACGAAAGTTGGGATTTCACTCGCTCGTGGTTCGCTCGTGGCTCGCTTAAGCGAGCGGCCAAAATTCAGACTGGGCGTGGCAAAGTGTCGCTCCCTTGAGCGACGGGTAGTTCGCTTGAGCGAGTACTCATCTGGGCAGAATTATAACTTACGATTCCTAACCCTATTTCATCCAAAAACCCCATTTTTGATTCCCCAATCACCCAAAATGATTTTAGATTAAAGTTATGGGTTCAATACTTATTCCAGGCACCAAAACAACTCATAGAAACACAATTAACAGCATAATTCATCAACATTTAGCATTTTACATATTCAAGAAAACCTAAAACAATTCTCACCAATTCCAATCTATTATCATGAAATCATATATGAACATATAATATTTGATTCATAAACCCACCCTTACCTGATTAGATGAATTAAACAAAGCAATTCCTAGCAATTCTCCTCTTGGTTCTTCTCCCTAGCTCTCTTCCTAGTTTTCTCTCCAAAGGTCTGTTCTTGTTTTCTTACTGATACGTATTCCTTTTTCTTTCTTTCCTTTACTGACTAATTCTCTCCCTCCTCAAAAGTAACTTCTTTTTACTCTTTACTCTCCCACACTAAATTCTATTAATTTCCCTTAATTATATTAACTCTAAAATAAATATTACTTCTCCTATTTTCATAAAATACTACAAATAATTATAATAAATAATAACACACCAAATAATTCATATATCATTTATAAATTCAAGTAAAATACACCAAGCACACCAAAATCAATTAAAAATCACCACAAATCATAAAATAGAATTTAGAGTGTTACACAACACTCAAGGTGTTTAAATCTTTAGCTTCTTCAATGGTTGTCACTTTTGGTCTCCACTTTGCAGGTAAACTTCTCAGAATCTTGTTCACATGATCAGACGCTACGTAGCTTTTCTTCAGAATCTGAAGTCCAGAAACAAGAGTCTGAAACCTTGAGTACATGGTCTCAATGTTTTCATCCTCCTTCATTCTGAACAACTCGTACTGATGAACAAGCATAGTAGCCTTAACTTCTCTGACTTTCTTGTTACCCTCATAAAGTGAGCACAATGAGGTGAACATAGCCTTTGTTGTTGATTTGTCACTCATCTTTAAGTACTCCTTATGAGGCAAGGCAGCCACAAGAATGCCTCTGATCGTATGATGTTTCTTATAAAGCTTTTTCTGCTCAGCAGTGTGAGCTTTCCTATCAAGAGCAGCGCCTTCTTCATCCAGCTTCAAATCACCAACACCATCTTCAAGAACATCCCACAACTCTTCATCCATTCCCATGATGTGACTATACATCTTGGTCTTCCACCAAGAGAACATTTCTGGATCACCATTAAACATGGGAGGTTTGTTGTGATTAGTAGATCTTTCATTTCTGTTGTTGTTGCTGTAATCATAGTGCACAGCAGCTCCAGAACCAGAACCAGAAGCTTCTTCCCCAGACATGTTTTTCTCCAATCGTTTACTGTAACACGGTTAAGTGCTAGCTACAGAGCCGAAGCTTTGATACCAACTGAAGGTGGGAAAAACACAAGAAGGGGGGGGGGGGGGGGGGGGTTGAATTGTGTTTTCAAAAACGTTTCTTTCTCACGAAAATAAGCAACTGTTCTCAGGATCAGAGTTTGATAGAGTTCAGAGTCTTAGTGCAGCAGATAGAAAGTAAGAAAGCAGAAAACAGAAGAAGAACACAAGCAATTTATACAGGTTCCTTCCACAATCCGAAAGTAGTCCTGTCCCCCTTGCACTTCCAAGGAGAGTTCCACTAAAATGTAATATCAAATTACAAGTTGCTCAAACACACAAGTAAGAGACTTCCTTTGCTTAATCACACAAGAAAGAGACTTCAATGCTCAAGGACAACTCCAAGAGACTTTTAAACAATTACAGAGAATTGAAAAGAGTTTTGAATACTTGATATACAATCAAAGGTATTCACAAAACAAAACGAACAGAACATACTCTGTTTTTCTTAGGCACTTAGAAATTCTAAAATATGAACTTTTGTAAGAATTATCTAAGTTGTTGATGAGCAATGTTTGCGACTTTGAATATGAGAAATAGCCTTGTTCGCGTATGTGTATATGTGTGTCCCTGTTCTTCAAGTCTTCATCTCTATTTATAGTGGATTTGAGAGACATTGGGAACTAGCCAGCTCATCACTTAGTCTTGACCGAAGCTTTGATTTATCACCATTGATCCTTTGCCTGATTTGAAGATTGTCCTTATAAAAACAATTTCAAATTCATTCCAAAAACAAATGGAACAATGTCTGCGAATATTGCTGTTATTCTTGTCTTGTATAGGAGACATAGTGCAGAGATGGTGGTTGCAGAGACATGCGCAGACTTAGTGGTTGTACATTTCGTACACTGTACTTTGTCAACGCTCTTTAGCCTCTGGAGAAATTGGCTTCTGATGAACTTGCTTCTGGAGAACTGGCTTCTGATGACGCAATCTTCAGGAGCGCTTTCTTCAGACGCACTATTGCTTCTGACTTTCCAGGAGCGCTTTCAATCAGATGCACTATTGCTTCTGACTTTCCAGGAGCGCTTTCAATCAGATGCTCTTCAAGCTTCAATCTAAAATTCCTTGCTCTTTAATTCATTCAGTCAGAACCTCTTGTAAATAACTTTTTATTAATTGGTCCTGTACACTTGAATAAACTTTTAGCATATCCAATTGATAATTTTTAATACCTTGTTATCATCAAAACTTAAGTGGTATATTTGTGAAACACCCTTTGTTCCAACACACGCAAGGTTGGGATCTCAACGGGTTCTCATCATGGGAACGGGATAAGCTCCGCAAGGGGGCCCCGCATGTCACTGAGTAAGCAAGATGTAGGTGTCGTGGGAACGGGATAAGTTCCGCAAGGGGGGCCCGCACGACACTGAGGGAGTCCGATGTACCTTAGCTTGGTTTTCATCGGTAATGTATGGGAGTATATTTCGGGGTTACTCCACTCGGGATTATTCCGTAAAATCAACCAAGCTAATTGTAACGCCCCGTTTTCATCGGTTCGATGTACCTTAGCTAGGTTTTTAGTAAATGTTTGAGTAGTTTTCTATGATTTTCATATGACCTTTGGGTGATGTGTTTTATTTAAATGAATTACATGACTTTATGTTGATTTACGTGATATGTGGTGCATTATTATTATTATTATTATTATATAGTTATTGTATTATTTTAACAAAATAGGAGGAAAAATGTATTATTTGGTTTAAAAGGGAATTAAGTGAGTTTAATAGAAATTAAATGAGAGTTAAAAGAATATGGGGAGTTACTTTTTAGTAAAAATAAGAGTTTAAGATTTGGTTGTTATGAAATTTTAGGAAGATTAAGGGTTAAGTGGAAATAAAATAAATTGTTTAAGAGTTATATAAATAGAGAATTAGGTTAAGAAAAAAAAGAAGAAAACGTTTTCACGTGCAAATTGGAAAAGGTGAGTTTTGAGGGAGTTTTGAGAAGGACCAAGAGGAAGCTAGGAAGAAGAGGAAAGGGATCGAATTTGCTGCAGAATTTTCTTGCGTTGCTGAATTATGGTAAGGGTGGGATTCCTTTCAATAATATATATGTTAATTTGATTTTTGATGGATGAATATGTTCTAGGGTTAGGTTTATGATAAATGTGATGATTTATGTCGGTTCATGCATAATTGTATGTTGTTTTGACTCCTTTGCTGCATATATGATATGTAAACAAGATTTCAAATACATTGGGGTGATTAAGGGATTAAAAATGGGATTTTTGGGTGAAAAATGTCACTTTTCCCGAGAGCTGCACAGTGACAGCATCTCCTGTTTCATGTTCTTGCGCCTTTTTCACATGTTTCTGTTTTGAACTGGGTTTTGGTGTAAACATGAAAGTTATAGATAATTGTGTTATCTTTTTAATGGCTTTAATTTGACTTCAAAATCGTTCTTAGAACTTAAGTTATGGTCAAAATACTACACGTAGGTCACAGTAATTTTCATGAGATTTCAGCACAACTTTTCGCTTCCACTTCTGTACCTGAATTTGAAATAAAAACTGGTTCGATAGGTACAGAATTTGTCTTAGGTGTAAACATGAAAGTTGTAGATAATTATGTTATCTTTTTAATGGCTTTGGTTTGACTTCAAAATCATTTTTAGAACTTAAATTATCGTCAAATTACTACACGTAGGTCACAATGAAATTTCAGTTTCTGTACCCGAATTTGAAATAAAAACTGGTATTGATCGGCACAAAATTGGCCTTAGTTGTAAACACGAAAGTTGTAGATAGTTGAATTGTATTTCCAATGACGTTGGTTTGACACAAAAATACCTTGCGAATAATTTTATATGAATTTATGAAGTTAGGTGACGAATTAAGAATATTGTGGAGAGAAGTCCTTGTCAACGTCAAGGTTTGGGTGGGAGTCTTAAAGAGTTTAGGCACAATTATTATTGTTGTCGAAGTCAGTGTTAAGTTGTTTAACTTATTTAAGTTATAAGTGTGAGTCCATTGCATATGCATAAAAGTGGCGATGAAACTTTTGCTCAAAGTGGCGATGGAGTTTTTGCTCAAAGTGGCGGTGAAGCATAATAATGCTTAAAATAATGGTACCACATGCATGATGTCTAAGTGTAGAGTTGCATTGTCGAGTCGTGTCGTTTGTGATGTTGTTTAAGTGATGATGTGAAGATGATTTTGTGATGTTGTTAAAGTGAATAAATGTGATGAATTGTGATGTGTTTATGTTAAATACTATCTATTTACGATGTGATTGAAGTGATGATTTTATGTGGTTTGTCATTAATTATTGAATTATATGATATATATTATTGATTGTGTTTCTCACCCCTTCTGCTTGAAAATGTTGCTCTTCGTATGGGTAACTTGCAGGTGATCAAGATTAGTAGCTGTTGATCGTTGTCGTGAGTGGCTATCTCTCACTATGTCCTTAGGTGCTCTGATACGTAACGGGATGGGGAACTTTGCTTATGTTTTCTATTCTTTACGTATTTAACCATGAGATTTTATGAACATGATATTAAAGAATTTGATGAGATTTTACGTTGAGGCCTTCGTGCCAAAGTTGTTATTAAGATTTTTGAAATAAATTCCGCTGCGAAGTGATTTAAGATTTTATTGAAATATTTTGACGGATAAATTATTATTTATTCCATTGTGATTTTTAAGAAATGTAGCATTCCGTTTAAGTTGTGAAACTCTGATTATTATTTTGAGAAATTTTTATGTAGGGAAAACGGGGTGTTACAATTGGTATCAGAGCAGGTTGGTCCGTCCGGCCTAGTAGAGAGTCGAGTGACGTCGTCTAAGAGTTAGAATATTATAGTTATTTTATTCTAACTGATGTTTACCTTATATAGGACTAAGTTGGCTGGTAGAAACAATGTTGCCCTTGTTGGCGGAAGAAGCTGATGACTGGTGGGTAAGTGCTCGACCGATTTTAGAAGATGGAGGTGTTGTTGTTACTTGGGCTGTGTTTAGGAGAGAATTCCTGAATAGATATTTCCCAGAGGATGTCCGTGGGAAGAAAGAGATTGAGTTTCTTGATTTGAAACAAGGGGATATGTCGGTGACTGAATATGCTGCTAAGTTTGTGGAGTTGGCTAAATGTTATTCACATTATACTGCTGAGACTGCTGAATTCTCTAAGTGTATCAAGTTTGAAAATGGATTGCGTGCTGAAATCAAGAGAGCAATTAGATACCAGAAGATCCGTAGTTTTTCCGAGTTGGTCAGCAGTTGTAGAATTTATGAGGAAGATACCAAAACTCACTATAAGATTTTGAAGGAAAGGAAGGGTAAGCAACAGGATCGTGGAAAGCCTTATAGTGCTCCTGCTGATAAGAGTAAGCAGAAAATGAATGACGAGGGGAGGCCTAGAGAGAGGGATGCCCCTGCTGGGATTACCTGTTATACTTGTGGTCAGAGGGGCCATAAGAGTAATGCATGTTCGGGGGATGTGAAGAGGTGCTATCGTTATGGTCAGAAAGGGCATACTACCCCAGAATGCAAGTCTGATGACGTGGTGTGTTTTAACTGTAATGAGAAGGGGCATATTAGTACGCAATGCAAGCAGCCGAAGAAGGTTAAGACTACTGGGAGAGTTTTTGCTCTAACTGGTACGCAGACAGAGGATAAGAGTTGTTGATTGAGGTACATTTTCGAGGACGAAAATCTTCTAAGTTGGGGAGAGTTGTAACGCCCCATTTTTTTTTATTCAACTATTTTTAGTAAATGTCACTACACCATTTTATGTCTCTGGCAACACTTTTTTAGGCGACGTGTAAAAATTGTTCCCTAAAAGTAGTTAAGGCAACAACTTTTGGATGTTGCCAAAAAAAATTCGCAACCCCTAAGAAACGTCCCCTAAAATACTTTTGGGGACGTTATTGGAGCGTTACACTGTTATTACTTTGGTGACGACCATTAATTGTCCCCATAGATACTTTTGGGGACATTTTTCGATTGTTGCATAAAAATTTCACCAACGTCAAATTTTTGGTGACAATCTTCCCTCCAAGTTTGTTTACCAAAAAACAAATTTTCCGTCAAAAAAATAAATTTTATGGGTAGAATTAATAAAATTTGGTAAAAAAAATTTATAAAATAAAATGATGCCACGAAACCAAACCATGTTTTCCTATTTTATTCTCACCCCCTCCCATTATTATAGATATTATGTGAGAGCCAATCAAAAACACCCATTATTATTGTTAGCATGTGAGAGTCAATTAAAAAAGAAAAATAATAGAATCTGATTCACACTCCTTCTCCCTCCTCACGTATGTCCATACCAGCCTCTTCTCTCTTCAAATAAGCACCACTGCCACCAGCTTAACAGGGTCGATCTGGTCGCTACTCTCACCATTCGAGAAAAATAAAACCATTTTATTTATCTACTCGACGAGTGCTTTTCATTGGTCCAACTTATTTCACAAAAGAAGCATTTTTATTGTTGACCCTTTTTCTTCCTCCACCGCGGTAAGGTCTTTTCTGGCAACCATACACCGATGTCCTTCTTCTTATTTTATGCTTCATTCATCTTTGTGACTAAGTTCCTTCTTTTCCCTTCATTTTTGCGGTAACAGCCAGTTGGGAAGAACCACCGTGTCGGAGCTCCCGCAAGCCGCCGTTAACTTCACCTTCTCCAAGGGTGAGTGTTCTCCATTCATCAATCTTCGAGTTTGATCTTTGAAATCTAAAAATTATCAATTTTTGTTGAACCCTAACTTTTCCACTCTCTCAAATCCAAAATTTGCATTTGTTGTGTAAATTTTTTTAATCATAAAACTATTTTAATGGATACCACTTCTGATTTTGAGTAAAAAGTATTTAGTCCATAAGTTAGACTATAATTTATTTTTTATGTTCAAATCTGAAATTGGGTTTGCTTTGAGTTATTTTAGTGTAAACAGCCGCTATCTTTGTGTGTACGTTCCATTTCCCAAGGCATAATTATATGATTTCCTTAATTTATTAGCGGTGTCGACGTGTAGTGTCCGTGTCAATATCCGTATTCTATCGATTAGCAGCACCTTTTTCACTAATTAAATAGCTCAAATTTATTAGCAGCACCTATTTGTGTGAAAGAGTTCAATTGTTCAAGATCCTTTGTACTAATGCTTGTGGTCTTCACTATCTTTGTATAAACATGTAGCAGCACCTTCACAAATAATATAGCAAGTTTATTAACAATCATGACATAACATATGGTTGCAACACTGTTTTTGACACATTCTGCGTTTGCGGCATTTTCGCGGTTGTTGCGTTCTTGCTTCTTTGTGTTGTTGTGTTCTTGCTTCTCTACGTTGGTATGTTCAAGTATTATTTTTAACTTCTTTGCTTCTATATATGTTTCATTTCATGCATACTTAAGATATTGTTTTATTTAAAATGAAAAAGTTTGCTTCGGTTTGATTTTTCCTTAACTTATATTTTAATTAAAAATTAAAAGGGTACTAATCCTACTATATAGCAGTAGTTTTATTTTTTAATAGTTACAGGTATGTTGGTTTCATTTGAATTTATCCTTTTAATTGTTAATTTAAAAACTCTAAAATGTATATAATATATAATCTTATGTTTAGTTAAAATACTTTTATGATGCATTTATTAGGTTTATAATGCCTTATTGTAGTTATTCCTCTGTAGGCTTGCGGTAATAATAGGCCTTATAGTAAGCTTTTATCTCATTTTAGTAAACCAAACATGATAAAGAAGGATTGGGTGGCGTTGCCTAAACATAGTCAAAGTTACAAGGATGGTGTTAATTACTTTTTAGATATTGCATTTACCAAAGGAATGGTTGAAGAAGAAGAGATGTAGTGTATGACATTAGAAGCGGTGACTTAAGTTCTTAGAAATGCAAAGGATGAAAATTCCAAAAAGATTAGTGTGACTCACTATGGGGCAATAAATGATATCATAGAGTTAGATTATTATGGTCATGAAAAATGTGTTGTTCAAATGTGATTGGTTTGTGGCTGAAAAGGATAAATATGGATCCCCGTGTGTTTACTTTAACAAAAAAATGCTACAAAAATGATCCATTTGTGTTGGCATCTCAAGTTCAGCAGCAATTCTATGTTGAAGATCCTTTTAACAAGAACAAAAACTATGTTTTGACTGCACTTCCAAGAGAATCATTTGACATGGGAGAATGTTTGAGTTCAGATGGCCAAGAATATGATATTCCAAAAAATCTTGATTTTTTAAAGGATGATTGTGAAGTGGATTTGGTTAGGAATAATGTACAAGATAATATCTTTGAAATACCTTTGTCAGAACTCCACAAGCAAAAAGCAATTGAAAGTGATCATAGTGACACGAGTCTTGAAAGTGACGATGAAACCACTGATGATTCTAGTACTGATTAGGCATTGTTTACAGTGTCTTTTAAGTGGTGGGGTTGGTGGTAGCTGGACTGATTTTTGGGAGCTTTTTTTTGGACATTTAAACTGGGTTGTTGTGGTCTTGGTGTTGTTTGGTTTAGTTGCCCTAACATCATTGTTTCTTTTGTGTTGTATTTGTTTCCTAGTGGCTTCTGCTTATATGCAGCCCAACCCATTGTAATTTTGTTTTGTTTCAAGCAGCGCAATTGTTACGTCTTGTGCGGGTTGTTTTGCCTCTACATCAATTCATACTCCATGTCATGAAAAGGTAACCATAAATAGAAATATTATTGATTATGTTATTGTAATTAAGTTAAAAGAGTTCGTTTTTGCTTGTTAATATATGCAAAAAGTTATTAGTAGTGACATCACTTGAAATGTAGGCAAGTGCCTGAAACTGTTAAGTTGTGTGTGTTGTGTCTGAATTAGAGCTGTGCAAACTTTATGATTATGATGTTTGGCTGAATTGTTTAAGATGCGTGTTCAAGGTTGGATTTTGGTTGTGTTGCAAAATTTTATGCATAAATTTTGTTTCTGCAATTTGTGGTGTTTGTGCAAACTTTGATTTATTTTTCTGTTTTTAGTGTTTGTTTCTCGGTTGCATAACATGGCACAAGTTGCAGAAACTTAAAAATGGGCTTGTAATGATAGAATAAGGAAGGGAAATGTGTAAAATAAATTTCCTATTTGCGGTTATGTTGACTGTGTTTTACTTGTTGTTTTGGTTTTTATTTGTGCAAAGTATAACACTTGAAACAAAAATATCTATGGTTGATGTATTTTGTTGTTCTTATGTAGCAATGTATCAATGAAGATGTTGAAAAGGATGACATAGATGAGGAATTTCAAGAGCATGACGTAGATGATGAGTTTCAGGAGGATGATATAGATGATGAGTTTCATGAGGTTGACTTAGATGATGAAATTCAAGAGGATGACATTGATGATGAATTTGAAGTGGATGATGAATTCCAGGCCAAACTTGAATGAGTTGGATAGTGTTTTATTTTGGATTGTAGTTGAAACCATTAAAACTTGACCGAACTACGGTTTTGTTATTTTGATGGGCTTGTAGTTCTAAGCATTAAACTTATTAAGTAATGTTCGACATTTTGTTAGGCTATTATATTACAACTTTTGTGGATGTATTGCTAAATTTCATCTTGTTTGAGTTATAATTGACAATTTTAATATTATCTTTAAGCTATGGTTACGTTTCTAAAATAATTGAAAAATTGTAATATTTTATGAGGACACTCAAAATTTTGCCTGGAAGCTATGGGGACGTTTTTATGTTTTCTTGTTGATTCACATTTAAGGCAACGATTATTAATTGTAGCAACCTATGGCAACACTTAAAAACGTCCCCTCAGAATCACCAAAAAATCGTCCCCTATTCCTGCTGTTTAGGCGACGTTTTGAAGAAGTGTGCCTAAAGATCATGAAAAAACGTCTCCATAGACTATAGGCGATGCTCGTTTAGGAGACGGCTGGAAAACGTCCCCTATTCTTTTAGGCAACGTTTTTCATAGTTCTGGAAACATTTTTCAATTGTTGTTATAAAGAATAAATGGTGTAGTGTGTTTGAGTAGTTTTCTATGATTTTCATATGACCTTTGTGTGATGTGTTTTATTTAAATGAATTACATGACTTTATGTTGATTTACGTGATATGTGGTGCATTATTATTATTATTATATAGTTATTGTATTATTTTAACAAAATAGGAGGAAAAATGTATTATTTGGTTTAAAAGGGAATTAAGTGAGTTTAATAGAAATTAAATGAGAGTTAAAAGAATATGGGGAGTTACTTTTTAGTAAAAATAAGAGTTTAAATTTGGTTGTTATGAAATTTTAGGAAGATTAAGGGTTAAGTGGAAATAAAATAAATTGTTTAAGAGTTATATAAATAGAGAATTAGGTTAAGAAAAAAAAAAAAACGTTTTCACGTGCAATTGGGAAAATGTGAGTTTTGAGGGAGTTTTGAGAAGGACCAAGAGGAAGCTAGGAAGAAGAGGAAAGGGATCGAATTTGCTGTAGAATTTTCTTGCGTTGCTGAATTAAGGTAAGGGTGGGATTCCTTTCAATAATATATATTTTAATTTGATTTTTGATGGATGAATATGTTTTAGGGTTAGGTTTATGATAAATGTGATGATTTATGTCGGTTCATGCATAATTGTATGTTGTTTTGACTCCTTTGCTGCATATATGATCTGTAAACAAGATTTCAAATACATTGGGGTGATTAAGGGATTAAAAATGGGATTTTTGGGTGGAAAATGTCACTTTTCTCGAGAGCTGCACAGTGACAGCATCTCTTGTTTCATGTTCTTGCGCCTTTTTCACATGTTTCTGTTTTGAACTGGGTTTTGGTGTAAACATGAAAGTTATAGATAATTGTGTTAGCTTTTTAATGGCTTTGATTTGACTTCAAAATCGTTCTTAGAACTTAAGTTATGGTCAAAATACTACACGTAGGTCACAGTAATTTTCATGAGATTTCAGCACAACTTTTCGCTTCCACTTCTGTACCTGAATTTGAAATAAAAACTAGTACTGATAGGTACAGAATTTGTCTTAGGTGTAAACATGAAAGTTGTAGATAATTATGTTAGCTTTTTAATGGCTTTTGTTTGACTTCAAAATCATTTTTAGAACTTAAATTATCGTCAAA
Organism: Medicago lupulina; assembly: GCA_958299785.1. Classification (NCBI taxonomy): domain Eukaryota; kingdom Viridiplantae; phylum Streptophyta; class Magnoliopsida; order Fabales; family Fabaceae; genus Medicago; species Medicago lupulina. Next base: position 55,647,632 of record OY283144.1, on the reverse strand, counting down.
TTACTACACGTAGGTCACAATGAAATTTCAGTTTCTGTACCCGAATTTGAAATAAAAACTGGTATTGATCGGCAAAAAATTGGCCTTAGTTGTAAACACGAAAGTTGTAGATAGTTGAATTGTCTTTCCAATGGCGTTGGTTTGACACAAAAATACCTTGCGAATAATTTTATATGAATTTATGAAGTTAGGTGACGAATTAAGAATATTGTGGAGAGAAGTCCTTGTCAACGTCAAGGTTTGGGTGGGAGTCTTAAAGAGTTTAGGCACAATTATTATTGTTGTCGAAGTCAGTGTTAAGTTGTTTAACTTATTTAAGTTATAAGTGTGAGTCCATTGCATATGCATAAAAGTGGCGATGGAGCTTTTGCTCAAAGTGGCGATGGAGCTTTTGCTCAAATTGGCGGTGAAGCCTATTAATGCTTAAAATAATGGTACCACATGCATGATGTCTAAGTGTAGAGTTGCATTGTCGAGTCGTGTCGTTTGTGATGTTGTTTAAGTGATGATGTGAAGATGATTTTGTGATGTTGTTAAAGTGAATAAATGTGATGAATTGTGATGTCTTTATGTTAAATACTATCTATTTACGATGTGATTGAAGTGATGATTTTATGTGATTTGTCATTAATTATTGAATTATATGATATATTTATTGATTGTGTTTCTCACCCCTTCTACTTGAAAATGTTGCTCTACGTATGGGTAACTTGCAGGTGATCAAGATTAGTAGATGTTGATCGTTGTCGTGAGTGGCTATCTCTCACTGTGTCCTTAGGTGCTCTGATACGTAACGGGATGGGAAACTTTGCTTATGTTTTCTATTCTTTACGTATTTAACCATGAGATTTTATGAACATGATATTAAAGAATTTGATGAGATTTTACGTTGAGGCCTTCGTGCCAAAGTTGTTTTTAAGATTTTTGAAATAAATTCCGCTGCGAAGTGATTTAAGATTTTATTGAAATATTTTGAAGGATAAATTATTATTTATTCCATTGTGATTTTTAAGAAATGTAGCATTCTGTTTAAGTTGTGAAACTCTTATTATTATTTTGAGAAATTTTTATGTTGGGAAAACGGGGTGTTACAATAATTATGTTTGTTCAACGCTAACATCTAACCTAATGAATGAATGAATGAGTATGTACAATACGCTACGATTATGTTTACGCTATGAGGTTAGATATGTATAGCTTAGACAATAGAATGTTATGTATGTCTACCGACGACGATCTTAGGTTCCCTAATCGTCCGGTTTATCACCGTGTCATGGATATGTCAGGTTATGTCTTGATGCGTTTAGGGCATCTCGAGTTAGCGGTCCTAGGATCCCTTGACCGCCATGACACGAAGGAAGAAAATAAGATGACCCTATGACGGTTTTAGCTTTGCACGACCGTCTATGTAAGCCTCACGCACAACGCTCAACCGTCAGGTAGCGTCTTAGACACGTGGTGACCATAGTTTTCCCCGAGGTCACCTTTAGCCTAGGATTAGGAGAACTCACTGAGACATTATGTCTCATCCCAATCCTTATTTGTTTCAGATTAGCAGAGCATTTGAGCAAGTTTATCGCCGGATGGATATTCAGCAAGGACCCGTTCGTACCCGCTGCAGGATGTTCGTATGGATTTTAGAATGTACTTTTATATTATTGGATGGTTGTATGGTAACTCTGATGTACGAACGAAAATTGTTGTATATAATATTCATTCGAAGTAATTTAAGTTGTAAATTTTAATGTATCCAGTACTAAAGATAATGAACATGCTAAACTTTCTAGATACGTTTAGTATGGGTATTACAGACAATGGCATCAAAATGACACTATCTCCCAAATCACACATGGCTCTTTCTATAGTCTCGGATCCTATGACACATGGTATGGAAAAATTCTCTGGATCCTTAAGTTTAGATGGCAATTTGTCTTGAATGATTTCAATAAGTTTTCTAATCTGCTCATCTAAATTGGACTCATCAAACCCTTGTAGTAAAGGAATGTTTGGATTATATGGTGGTGGTGTGTTAAGATTTTCATTCTCTACTACAACTTTCTCACTTTGTGGTTCTTCACTCTCTACCCCAACCTCAATTGTCTTGGTTTCCACAACAGGGTCCTCTATTTGCTTACCATCCCTAAGTGTAATAGCACTTATCGGCCCTTTGGGGTTAGTTTCAGTTTGACTTGGAAAGACTCCGGAGGGTTGTGAGGAAGAGGTTACTTGTTGGGCTACTTGGGAGATTTGAGTCTCTAGCATTTGTTGTGGGTACAAAATAGAATCTAATTTTGATGAAAGCTTAACAAGAGAATCAGTAGAAAATCCAGTTTGATTCTTAAGCTCTTGGAGCTGCTCGGATTGATTTATAAAAAAAATTTCTAACAAAAGTTTTTGAGGGTTTTGAATATAAAAATTTTGGTTGTTCCTTAACCCTTGATTATATTGAGCATGGATTACTTGCTCAGGACTTCTAACAACACTACCTAGTTGACATTTAACATCAGTATAACCAAATATTCCATAAACATTAAAAGGTGGTAAAACAGGGGAAGAAATAACTATATATATATATATATATATATATATATATATATATATATATATATATATATATATATATATATAAAGAGAGAGATAGATTTAAATATATAAATATTATTATTATTATTATTATATATATATATATATATATTTTGAATGCAGAAAAATAAAAATAAAGAAAATAAAAGAAAAAGAAAAAGAAATATTATATATATATTTTTTATTTTATTTTATTTTATTATATATATATATATTTATTTTTTTCTAACCACTATTAAAAAAAAGTTAATCAAATTGCAATAACTCCCCGGCAACGGCGCCAAAAACTTGATGGGATAAAACCGGTAGTGCACGGCTCTACCCATATAGTAATAAAAGATATCCTTCCGACAGGGAGTTATGAATTCAATTAACTTTCGACAATGATTAGAAGATAATAAAAATAATAAAGTTTGGATTATTGGTTAAAATAAAATAATAAAAATAAAAGAGCCTTGAAATTTATGGGTCTATCTTGATAACAAGTCCTTCACAACGTGTTTGATTATCGTTTATCCAAACAACGTGTTTTTATTATTAGAATACAAAAAAATAAAAAATAGTAGAATATTGTGCAACCATGAAATTTCCTTTAAGTGGACTAGAGGCGTGATTCGTCTAATGTCCACTTGGTTCATCCTTCTGTGAAAGCGGGGATCTAGAGTTGTTGTTGACCACGAAATTTAGAGAGGTTTCCAAGTATTGTTTTGTTGTTTAGCAAAATCTCGAATATGGGTTGCTGGAAGGAAGCATAACTCTTCTTGAGAGATATCAAAATCACTGAAAACAATATATTTCTTCATTGTCACAAGGTCAATTTCCTCATCTTCATTAAAATCATATTCTTTAACGTACCATCATATGAAGTCTTTTTTTTTCTTTTTCTGTGTCCATTTTTTGATCCTAAGTTCACATGATTGTAGAATCTGATGTTAATGAAGGTGAAAAAATTGACATTATTACAGTTGAGAAAGATACTTCTTTCAGTGACTCTAATATCTCTCAAGAAGACCAATGTTTCCTGCCAGCAACTCTTACTTGGGATGTTCATGAACAACAAGAAAGTTCTTAGAAACCTCTTTAAATTTGGTGGGCAACAATAACTCGGGACCGCACTATCACAAAAGGGTGAATTAAAAGGACATTAGACGAATCATGGCTCTAGTCCTGTTATAGGAAATTACATGGTTGCACAATATGATTCTTATGGCTTGCAACTGGTTTTAATTTATTTTCTAAGTTTCCAGGCTATAAATAGACCTCATATATGACGCAAAGGATCATCTTGGACACTTGTAATCTTGTTCCAAAGTAGAAATAGAAGTTCTTACATTTCTCTTAAGCTTTGTTCTTTATTATTCGGTTCTTTACATTATTGTCTTTTATTTTCTATTCTTTACATTTTCAGTCATTTACGTTTATATCATTTATTTTCATGTCTTTGTCTCTTAATCCTTTGTCTATTACAATCATGTGAGAGTAGACTTTTCTAGTCTAGGGATTGTGGAATAATCTAATGACATATTTATGATCAAACGCAAGTTTAAACTCTATGTTATATGTATTTACATTCTAATCTAATCCCATCGTTATTAAGTTTTATATCAAGTACCGATAGAACTATAAGACATATAGTAAACCAATTGATTTTTTTGGCTAAATGGTATTAGAGGAAATTCAAATAAAAATAATATTACAACAAGATTGCATGTTAAAACAAGTCCGGGATCAAATCTATCATCAAGATCACCATCATATAAAAACTTACATCAATCGTATTTAAAAAAGAAAGAAAGAAGTCATAATTAAGAATGAAAGATAGTAGAATCATGTAACAAGAAGTTGCTAAATACTAATATGTAGAACCAGACAGGTCATGTTTTTTTAAAAGACACCTTATCGTCAAATATTAGTGCGTTAAAATCATGATTCAAGGTAAGTTCAAGAAACAATTTTTCTAACACATTCACATAAGCTGGAAATGGTGCTTATAGCACAAAAATCATCTTATGATGTCTAGCTTTAGAAATACAATTGAAATTTATGAGTATTGATCCTTTACTAGAAACATCAACACTCTGCAGCAAAGAAGATGTTGTGAAATAACCGATGGTAGTTAATTTCTGCTCGTCGTAGTTGCTATAGAAATTTTATCTCTTTCTGAATTCTGTAATAAAAGCAGAAGAAATAAATATTAGTCGTATATCGGAGTGAGTCTAAAAGTGTAATGTTAAAAGCTATCAAAAGGAAACCTATACATGTGTTGTAACTGCATCCGTCTGGGTTCCAGTCACACAATCACCCTTGAGGCCTCTGGTTGATTTGCAAATCGGCTAAAGAATAAAAAATAAAGACTGGGCCAAAAATCTGATAGATGAAGTAGTAAATGTACAGTCCGAAAACACAAACAACTGCAGTTGTAAATAAAATAAAAAATATCAATCATCGGAAAGGAAAACCATATCATCAAGTTTTAAAAATTAATCAAGCAGATTAAAAACATATGAAAGAAAACTAAAAAACCAAAAACAGAAAAACAAGATTCATCAGGTATATTATATGTGCAAAAACAATCAAATCGAATCAACAAGAATTCCTTACACAATCAGATTAGTAAACAAATTTCTTGAAAAATGATGATCCAATGACTTTCTTTAATCAAGGAAACACACTCGAAAATAGATGAAGAGGATATATGATTTATCATACTCAATCACTCAAGTGTGATTACCTTGATTAAAAAAAATGCAATGGATCAAACTGCACCACCACAACACTTATTCTATTGGTATTCATAACAATTATTTCTTCAAGCAGGTATATTATTCATAGGACAAGATTTAGGTTTTTGTCTCTATAGATTGCAAGATGGGTTATTGAGTATACTTTTGTTGCCTAACATTACTGTACACAGTCAAACTAAAAACAGGGTTAAATATATAAGATATTTATTATAGTTTATTTAAAAAAATGAATATTAAATGAAATTATCTTTTATACAAATATCTATTATTTTTTCGAAAAAGGTATAAAATATTATTTTATACTCATTTAATACATTCAAAATTTGTCTTTAATTATGATTATTGTTTTTCCATAAAAGCACAAAATATTTTGAACAATCATTTAATTGAGTCAAAATTTGTTTACGTTTATGATTATTATTTTTCCCGTAATAGTTATTAAATAATAACGGAAAGTCGGACGCTCACTCGTCATCCTGATACTTTTATCGCGGTATCATGTGTATATTACAAATGATATTTTATATGAAATTTTGAATTGGATTAAAATTAAAAGTTTAATTATTAGTGATTTTCAAATTGTAACAACCCAAAAAACCAAGTTTCTCTTTATAAATAGAATAAACTTAAAAAATTATATGTTGTATAGGGTTTATTAAAAAAACCGTATTCTCTCCTTGTGTGATAGTTTAATCATTTTTATATAGAAATTGAACCCATCTAATTAACATCACTAAGCCAATTCTATAACTTGAAAAATTAGGCCAGGATAGCCATACGGTACAAGGGAAAGGAGTATCAAAGGTAAAAAAATTGGAAGAAGGTAAAATAGTATAATGTGCTTTTAAAATAAAAGAATATCAATTTATATTATTCTTTTGAAAATTTATCACAAAGTAATTCATTTTAATTACTGTTATTCTTGTCAGCTAAAATTTTTCTCTTTGGTTTTGTTGAATTGCTAGATTTTGAGTATTCCTTGATTTTTTTCAATCGTAATTCCCACTCCATTTCTTACGGTTTTAATTTTCTTTTAATTCATGTTTCCCTATAATTATATGTGAATAATGTTGAAACCAATATGTAAAAAATATAAACACATTTTAAATAATAATCATTGTATTTGAAATTTGAAAACTATAAGAATAGCACAAGGAAGGAACCTGCACTCTAATAAAGATCCCAATCCTCTAAAAGGATTTGGATCGTCTAAAGTGTGCAACTCACATTAAAGAGTTAAATTGAATAATATATATATATATATATATATATATATATATATATATATATACACGCGCGCGCGTACATAACCAATTATGGGTGCTTCTAATGTAAACTTATATGTCACACACTTATGCTATAAGTGTTTCATTATCATTTATCCAAACAACATGTTTTTCTTATTAGAATACAAAAAACATAAAAAATAGTAGAATATTGTGCAACCATGAAGTTTCCTTTAAGTGGACTAGAGGCGTGATTCGTCAAATGTCCACTTGGTTCATCATTCTGTGAAAGCGGGGATCTAGAGTTGTTGTGACCACTAAATTTAGAGAGCTTTCCAAGTATTGTTTTGTTTTTTAGCAAAATCTCGAATATGGCTTGCTGGAAGGAAGCATAACTCTTCGTGAGAGATATCAGAATCACTGAAAACAATATCTTTCTTCATTGTCACAAGGTCAATTTCCTTATCTTCATTAAAATCATATTCTTTTACCTACCATCATATGAACTCTTTTTTTTTTTTTTTCGTTTTCTGTGTCCATTTTTTTATCCTAAGTTCACATGATTGTAGAATATGATGTTAATGAAGGTGAAAAAATTGACATTATGACAGTTGAGAAAGATACTTCTTTCAGTGACTCTAATATCTCTCAACAAGACTTATGTTTCCTTCTAGCAACTCTTACTCGGGATGTTCATGAACAACAAGAAAGTTCTTAGAAACCTCGTTAAATTTTGTGGACAACAATAACTCGGGACCGCACTATCACAAATGGCTGAATTAGAAGGAGATTTGACGAATCATGGCTCTAGTCCTGTTAAAGGAAATTACATGGTTGCACAATATGATTCTTATGGCTTGCAACTAGTTTTAATTTATTTTCTGCGTTTCCAGGCTATAAATAGACCTCATTTATGACGCAAAGGATCATCTTGGACACTTGTAATCTTGTTCCAAAGTAGAAAAAAAGTTCTTACATTTCTCTTAAGCTTTGTTCTTTATTATTCGGTTCTTTACATTATTGTCTGTTATTTTCTATTCTTTACATTTTCAGTCATTTACGTTTATGTCATTTGTAACAACCATATTGAAAGAGTCTAGAATATTCAACATGTGCGTTATAACTGATACTGGATACATTAATACTACAATGCGGAAATACAACATACAAGAGATTTAGAGTACCAAGTTGTCTTAGGTCATATGTCATAATATTAGTAATACATAACAATGTCGAATGAACAAGTAGGACGAAATCCATGACAATAGTACATAATCTAAAACATAACATCAACTAGAAACAGGAACACTAAATCCAATGAAGCACGATCAATCCGAAGCCTTCTGCTTACCTTTGCCTCGAACCACCTGCGAACCTGAACAAAGAAGGAGTGGGATGAGACATAATGTCTCAGTGAGTCCTACCTAAGTCCTAGACTAATGGTAACGTCGGGGAAAACCTACGGTTACCACGTGTCTAAAATATAACCAATTACTCGATTATATATTCGTGTAACTCATGCTTACCTAGGACGATCGTGTAAAACCTAGATCATCATCCTTCATAACTAACATAGAATCATATCATAATCATAACATATGCAATTCAATTTATGAGGTCTTAATGATTATCTGAGTTGATTTTACGGAATATAGTCGAGTGGAGTAACCCCGAGTATATTCCTATACATAACCGACGAACCTAGCTAGGGAACGTCAGACTCCTTCATGTCGTGCGGGTCCCTTGCGGCTTAAATCGTTCACTTGACGTGAACCCCTTATATCCCCTAGCGTGGATAGTCAGAGACACGACATGACATAGCATAATTCTTAGTTTTATTCATAGCTCAACATATCATAAACATAGGCATAGCATATGGAATTAGCTTAATTCGCCGTGAAAGCGAGCTAACATCATGTTTTCCCTATCTGAGTTTCCCACTGCCTAGATATCAATTGCTACCCAACATATCGTATACAAATCTCTCTTAGATTACAGTCCGTTAATTTGGTAAGAATTGTTCTAAAAACATAATAACTATGTTAATACGATATTAAGCGTGATCGTGGCTCGGTAATACATGCTTCTGCTTTCTGTTAAGAGATAATGTCATTAAAGGTTCATTTCAAAAGTTACGGACGATACTAATGCGTTAAAAAGGGGTTTCCGGGCATGCTGTACCAGTGCAGTTCGCTTAAGCGAAGTTCCAAGCGAGTGGTTCGCAGAGGAGTTCGCTTAAGCGAACCTAGAACGAACCCGGAGCGAACAAGTTTTCCCATTCTGCCATGGTGTTCGCTTAAGCGAAGTTCATCAGTATCAGACTTGCAGAATTCGTATTTTCAAGCCAAAAACTCCATTTTCGAGCCAATCACGCATGCAATGCAACGACTACACGTACAGAACATAGTTATAATGATTCCTGGCAACAATTAAACACAAAACAACATAATTCTTAAAAAGGGGCGCTAATTTCCCTAATTCCCTAAACCCTAACTTTGTTCAATCTCACATGCTACACACAAAAACCCAGCTTAAGATTATAATCTAGGGACTCACCTGCAGAATTGCTAGCAACTCCAAGAATTCAGAAAGGCAAACCAACTCAAGCATGCAACTCCAAAGGTGAAGCTCCTAGCTAGAAATTAGAGAAGTTGCTAATCTTCAAAATGATGGAATCATGCTTCTTGATGCTTGCAAGGATGGAAACTTACGAAAATTGAGTGAAGAGGGAGGAGTGGATCGAAGTTGGGAGAAGAAGAAGAGAGTTGAGTTTTTCTCTTTGAAGTAGAGAGAGAGCCGTACCACATAAATGAAAGAAAAACCACAAGTCCAAGCTTATAAGCCTCCTGTGAGAAAATACAAAAACGCCCTTGTTAGTCATAGAACGCGCAGTGTCAGAGTTAACAAACGAAATATCAAGGATTCTTTTAAACGCGATATTACATCATTTATTTAATGTCTTTGTCTTTTAGTCCTTTGTCTATTACAATCATGTGTGAGTAGACTTTTCTAGTCTAGGGATTGTGGAATAATCTAACGATATAATCCTAATCAAACCAAAGTTTAGTCTTTATGTTATATGTATTTACATTCTAATCTAATCCCATCGTTATTAAGTTTTATATCAAGTACCGATAGACATATTAGATATATTCTAAACCAATTGTTTTTTTAGGCTAAATGGTATTTGTAATATCCCTCTTAAAAGAATTCTCAATGTTTTATCTGATAACCCAATTCGTGCGCGTTTAAGAATTAAAAAGGATGTTTTGGTACTTTTGCACAAGAGGTATATAAGGGAAAAATGCGCGGGCGTAAAGCTCTCGCTAAATAGTAAAGTCGCCACCGAAGTTTTATTTTTGAAAAGGGGAACGTCGATAAACCCCTTTGAGAACGAGAACAAGGTCATTGCGACCAAAATTCGGGTTTGGGAATCGGTTATGCAAGGGGAAGGTATTAGCACCCCTCGCATCCGTTGTATCCAACGGGAACCATTAATTAGTTTAGCGCTTAATTAAGTGTTAGTTTTACGTTTGTTTCCTTATTATTATAAAAAAAAAATGTTTGTAAAGAATAAAAGAAAAAAAGATGATTTAAAGACCAAAAATGAGTTTTTTATTAGTGTGCTTGACAAGAGTTTGATCTTGCTCCTACGTATCTCCAGGTGCGATGGAGAAATCAAAGCTACGTAGTTCTGGGCGCAAGAAAATGTTTTTGGTTTTTTTTTTATTATTGTGCTTGACAAGAGTTTCATCTTGCTCCTACGTATCTCTAGGTGCGATGTGTAACACTCTAAATTCTATTTTATGATTTGTGGTGATTTTTAATTGATTTTGGTGTGCTTGGTGTATTTTACTTGAATTTATAAATGATATATGAAATATTTGGTGTGTTATTATTTATTATAATTATTTGTAGTATTTTATGAAAATAGGAGAAGTAATATTTATTTTAGAAGTTAATAGAATTAAGGGAAATTAATAGAATTTAGTGTGGGAGAGTAAAGAGTAAAAAGAAGTTACTTTTGAGGAGGGAGAGAATTAGTCAGTAAAGGAAAGAAAGAAAAAGGAATACGTATCAGTAAGAAAACAAGAACAGACCTTTGGAGAGAAAACCAGGAAGAGAGCTAGGGAGAAGAACCAAGAGGAGAATTGCTAGGAATTGCTTTGTTTAATTCATCTAATCAGGTAAGGGTGGGTTTATGAATCAAATATTATATGTTCATATATGATTTCATGATAATAGATTGGAATTGGTGAGAATTGTTTTTAGGTTTTCTTGAATATGTAAAATGCTAAATGTTGATGAATTATGCTGTTAATTGTGTTTCTATGAGTTGTTTTGGTGCCTGGAATAAGTATTGAACCCATAACTTTAATCTAAAATCATTTTGGGGTGATTGGGGAATCAAAAATGGGGTTTTTGGATGAAATAGGGTTAGGAATCGTAAGTTATAATTCTGCCCAGATGAGTACTCGCTCAAGCGAACTACCCGTCGCTCAAGCGAGCGACACTTTGCCACGCCGAGTCTGAATTTTGGCCGCTCGCTTAAGCGAGCCACGAGCGAACCACGAGCGAGTGAAATCCCAACTTTCGTCATTTGCGTCGCCTAAGCGAAATTCCCGTCGCTTAAGCGAGAGACGCCAATTTTTGCCCAGAATTTTGGAATTAGCCTGTTCGCTTAAGCGAACCAGAAGTGAGCTGTAAGCGAGGAAAAACCAAACTTACGTGATTTGACTCGCTCAAGCGAGAAGCTGCTCGCTTAAGCGAGCTGGGTCCTGTGCGACCCAAAACGTGATTTTTCTAAGGTGTTCTAAACCCAAACCTAAGCTTTCTTGGATTTTTTAGAGAATTTTTGGAGTGATAAAATTGTAGATTGGAGATGTTTATGATGCATATATGGATGAATCTTATATGAAATGAAATGAATTGTACTATGCTACGTTTGCAATTGTTCATGGTGACGTGGTGTGGTTGAGTCTAGTTGGGGAGGTGTCCTAGTTGGTGTGGTCGTTGGTTGCATGGTGAAAATGCACCACTATTTTGTCGTATGGTTGTATGTAGATATACTCCTTGAGTCTCATAACTCATTTGCATTGGTGGGGGCTCATGCCCCGGAATGTTTATACATTCAACTGGTGAGGGCTCATGCCCTGGAATGCTAGTCATTCACTTTGGTGAGGGCTTATGCCCTGGGATGCTTTAACCATCCAATTTGGTGGGGGCTCATGCCCCGGAATGTTCATACATTCAACTGGTGAGGGCTCATGCCCTGGAATGCTAGTCATTCACTTTGGTGAGGGCTTATGCCCTGGGATGCTTTAACCATCCAATTTGGTGGGGGCTTATGCCCCGGAATGCTTAGCATTCAACGCGCGTAGTTGGTACCACATATGCATAATACATTATCAGGTGATGGAGTCTTGCATTAGTAGTTTAAGGTGTGAGTGGTGGTTGGTGAGGTGTCACCACAAGTGGTGTTGTCGTTGGTGTCGTTGTTGTTGCTATTCTCTTAAAAGATAAACTTGAATATAATGTTGATATACTATGGTTGATATTTGTTGCTTATGTTAAAGGTGGTGAATTTGTTGATGTTGTTTTCAATTTATTTGATTGACTCATATATTTATATATAATCTTTGCTTTGTGAACTCACCCCTTCTGCTGGAATTGCCGCCTTGTGGGCAAGTGCAGGTAGCGATGGATAGTTAGGAGTTGGCTCATTGTGTCGTAGGCTCTGATACGTAACGGGATGGGATTTAATGTTTTACAATTTCATTCCTTTATGTATCATTTTACTTGGAGAATTGTTGAAGATTTATTTGAATAATGTTGGAGAATATTTTATTAATGGTGAGGCCTTGTGCCAGATATGTTGATGTATAAGAATTTTTGAGATGGTTTTATGACAATTATTCCGCTGCAGATTATTTTATAAAGATGTTTTAATGGAGGATTATTTAAATAGTTTTATGTTTCTATTTAAATAAATTATTTTTTTTGAGATATGCATGTAATAATCCGTTGCTTGTTGATTAACTCTGATGTTTTGATATTCTTATATCATTTTGGGAAACGGGGTGTTACAATTGGTATCAGAGCAAGTCGGTCCGTCCGGCCATTAGGAGAGTCGTGTCGAGCCAATAGTGTAGTGTGACAGGTTTTAAACTGTCTTTGTTGTTCTAATTCTTGTTGTTATGTAGAACTATCAAGATGTCTGGAAGGAATGATGCTGCTCTTGCTGCTGCTTTGCAAGCAATGGCTCAAGTTGTTGGACAACAGCAGGGTGCTGGTGGAGCTGGTGAGGGTGTAAGGATGCTGGAGACATTCCTAAGGAATCATCCACCAACCTTCAAGGAAAGGTATAACCCTGATGGAGCACAGACCTGGTTGAAAGAGGTTGAGAGAATTTTCCGAGTGATGGAGTGTACGGATGCTCAGATGGTGCGGTTCGGCACTCATATGTTGGCTGAAGAGGCTGACGACTGGTGGGTAAGCACTCAACCTATTCTGCAGAATGAAGGTGCTGTGATCACGTGGGCTGTGTTTAGAAGAGAATTCCTGAGGAGGTACTTTCCGGAGGATGTTCGGGGTAGAAAAGAGATTGAATTCCTTGAGCTGAAGCAAGGAGACATGTCCATTACGGAGTATGCTGCTAAGTTCGTGGAGCTTGCAAAGTTTTATCCCCACTATGCTGCGGAGACTGCCGAGTTCTCCAAGTGTATCAAATTTGAGAATGGTCTGCGAGCTGATATCAAGCGGGCCATTGGCTATCAGAAGATCAGAGACTTCTCTGAGTTGGTGAGCAGTTGTCGTATTTATGAAGAAGATACTAAAGCTCACTATAAAGTGATGAATGACCGCAAGGGGAAGGGGCAGCAGAGTCGCCCAAAGCCTTATAGTGCCCCAGCTGATAAGGGCAAGCAGAGAATGCATGATGAGAGGAGGCCTGCACGTAGAGATGCTCCTGCTGAGGTGGTTTGTTATAAGTGTGGTGTTAAAGGCCACAAGAGTAATGCCTGCAACCGTGATGAAAAGAAGTGCTTCCGATGTGGTAAGAAAGGTCACACTGTTACTGAATGCAAACGTGGAGATATTGTTTGTTACAATTGTGATGAAGAAGGTCATCTTAGCACTCAGTGTACTAAACCTAAGAAGACGCAGGCCAGTGGGAGAGTGTTTGCATTGACTGGTACCCAGACTGATCAGGAGGATCGACTTATCAAAGGTACTTGTTTCTTTAATAGTACTCCCTTAATTGCTATTATGGATACTGGTGCAACCCATTGTTTCATTGCTATTGATTGTGCTAAAAGATTGGGTCTGTATATGTCTGATATGAATGGGAAAATGGTTGTTGAAACTCCAGCTAAGGGTTCAGTGACTACTTCCCTTGTCTGTTTAAGTTGTCCGTTGTCTGTTTTTGGTAGAGATTTTGAGGTGGATCTTGTTTGTTTGCCGTTAGTGGGAATGGATGTAATATTGGGGATGAATTGGTTAGAGTACAATCATGTCCTGATCAATTGTTTTACGAAGACGGTGCGGTTTTCTTCTGCTGAAGAAGAGAGTGGAACAGAATTCTTATCTACTAAAGAGATGAAGCGGTTAGAACAAGATGGTGTGTTGATGTTTTCCTTGTTGGCGTACTTGTCAGTGGAGAACCAAGCTGTAATTGATGGGCTGCCTGTTGTGAAAGAATTTCCTGAAGTTTTCCCTGATGAGATTCCAGATGTGCCACCAGAGAGGGAGGTTGAATTTTCGATAGACCTGGTGCCGGGTACGAAGCCTGTGTCGATGGCTCCTTACCGTATGTCAGCTTCGGAGTTAGCTGAGTTAAAGAAACAATTAGAAGACTTGCTTGACAAGAAGTTTGTGAGACCGAGTGTTTCACCATGGGGAGCGCCGGTGTTGTTGGTAAAGAAGAAGGATGGTAGCATGCGGTTGTGTATTGATTACCGACAGTTGAATAAAGTGACGATTAAGAACAGGTATCCACTCCCGAGAATAGATGACTTGATGGATCAACTAGTGGGTGCCCGTGTGTTCAGCAAAATTGATTTGAGGTCAGGTTACCATCAGATAAAGGTGAAGGATGAGGATATGCAAAAGACGGCGTTTAGGACGCGGTATGGCCATTATGAATATAAGGTGATGCCTTTTCGGTGTGACGAATGCACCTGGTGTGTTTATGGAATACATGAACAGAATTTTTCATGAGTATCTGGAACAATTTGTCGTGGTTTTTATTGATGATATTTTAATCTATTCTAAGACTGAAACTGAGCATGCAGAGCATTTGAAGATTGTATTGCAAGTGCTGAAAGAGAAGAAATTGTATGCCAAGTTATCCAAGTGCGAGTTTTGGCTGAATGAAGTAAGTTTTCTTGGCCACATTATTTCTGGTAAAGGTATTGTTGTAGATCCTTCGAAGGTTGATGCTGTGTCGCAGTGGGAGACACCAAAGTCAGTTACTGAGGTGAGAAGTTTTCTTGGTTTGGCTGGTTATTATCGCAGGTTCATTGAAGGATTCTCGAAGTTAGCACTTCCTTTGACGCAGCTGACTTGTAAAGGTAAAGCATTCGTGTGGGATGCTCATTGTGAGAGTAGTTTCAATGAGTTGAAGCAAAGATTGACGACTGCGCCTATTTTAATTTTGCCGAAGCCGGAAGAACCTTTTGTTGTTTATTGTGATGCATCTAAGTTGGGTTTAGGTGGTGTTTTGATGCAAGATGGCAAGGTGGTAGCGTATGCTTCTAGGCAGCTGAGAGTGCATGAGAAGAATTATCCTACGCATGATCTAGAATTGGCAGCCGTGGTGTTTGTGTTGAAAATTTGGAGGCATTATTTGTATGGTTCCAGATTCGAGGTGTTTAGTGATCATAAAAGTTTGAAGTATTTATTTGATCAAAAGGAGTTGAACATGAGGCAGAGGAGGTGGCTTGAGTTGCTTAAGGATTATGATTTTGGCTTGAATTACCATCCTGGTAAAGCCAATGTGGTTGCTGATGCGTTGAGTAGAAAGACATTGCATATGTCGGCTATGATGGTGAAAGAGTTTGAGTTGCTTGAACAGTTTAGAGACTTGAGTCTTGTTTGTGAAAGGTCGCTTCAGAGTGTGAAATTGGGAATGTTAAAGATTAATAGTGATTTCTTGAATAGTATCAAAGAGGCCCAGAAGATTGATGTTAAGTTGGTTGATTTGATGACTGCTAATGATCAGAATGTAGATGGTGACTTCAAGGTCGATGACCAAGGTGTGTTGAGGTTTAGGGGAAGAATTTGTATTCCTGATGATGAAGGTTTGAAAAAGTTGATCTTAGAAGAAAGTCATAAGAGTAGTTTGAGTATTCATCCTGGAGCTACTAAAATGTATCATGACTTGAAGAAATTGTTTTGGTGGTCCGGTTTGAAGAGGGATGTTGCTCAATTCGTGTATGCATGTTTGACTTGCCAGAAGTCCAAGGTTGAACATCAGAAGCCTGCAGGGTTGTTGATTCCATTAGATGTACCTGAGTGGAAATGGGATAGCATTTCGATGGATTTTGTGACGAGTTTGCCGAATACTCCAAGAGGGCATGATGCCATTTGGGTTGTTGTTGATAGATTGACTAAGTCGGCACACTTTATTCCGATTAATATTACTTATCCGGTAGCTCAGTTGGCGGAGATTTATATCCGTGACATTGTGAAGTTGCATGGTGTTCCATCTAGTATTGTGTCGGATAGAGATCCGAGGTTTACTTCAAGGTTTTGGAAGAGCTTGCAAGATGCATTGGGTTCGAAATTGAGGCTGAGTTCGGCTTATCATCCGCAGACAGATGGTCAGTTGGAGAGGACTATCCAATCCTTAGAAGATTTGTTGAGAGTGTGTGTACTCGAGCAGGGTGGAGCTTGGGACAGCCACTTGCCGTTGATAGAGTTTACTTACAATAATAGTTACCATTCGAGTATTGGTATGGCACCGTTCGAAGCTTTGTATGGTCGAAGGTGTAGAACTCCTTTATGTTGGTTTGAGTCGGGTGAAAGTATTGTGTTAGGACCTGAGTTAGTGCAGCAGACTACAGAAAAGGTCAAGATGATAAGAGAAAAGATGAAAGCATCTCAAGATCGTCAGAAGAGTTATCATGACAAAAGGAGGAAAGCCCTTGAGTTTCAGGAGGGTGAGCATGTGTTTTTGAGGGTTACTCCGATGACGGGTGTAGGACGAGCATTGAAGTCGAAGAAGTTGACTCCAAAGTTCATTGGTCCTTATCAGATTTCCGAGAGAATTGGAACCGTGGCGTATCGGATTGGACTGCCACCCCATCTATCAAACTTGCATGATGTGTTTCATGTGTCGCAGTTGAGGAAGTATGTAGCTGATCCTTCGCATGTTATTCCTAGAGATGATGTGCAAGTTAGAGATAATCTGACTGTTGAGACTTCGCCTTTGAGGATTGATGATCGCAAGGTGAAGCAGTTGAGAGGCAAGGAAATACCTCTGGTTAGAGTTGTTTGGGGCGGTGTAACCGGTGAGAGTTTGACTTGGGAATTGGAAAGCAAGATGCAAGAGTCCTATCCTGAGTTGTTTGTTGCTTAAGGCAATATTTCGAGGACGAAATTTTCTAAGTTGGGGAGAGTTGTAACACTCCAAATTCTATTGTATGATTTGTGGTGATTTTTAATTGATTTTGGTGTGCTTGGTGTATTTTACTTGAATTTATAAATGATATATGAAATATTTGGTGTCTTATTATTTATTATAATTATTTGTAGTATTTTATGAAAATAGGAGAAGTAATATTTATTTTAGAAGTTAATAGAATTAAGGGAAATTAATAGAATTTAGTGTGGGAGAGTAAAGAGTAAAAAGAAGTTACTTTTGAGGAGGGAGAGAATTAGTCAGTAAAGGAAAGAAAGAAAAAGGAATACGTATCAGTAAGAAAACAAGAACAGACCTTTGGAGAGAAAACCAGGAAGAGAGCTAGGGAGAAGAACCAAGAGGAGAATTGCTAGGAATTGCTTTGTTTAATTCATCTAATCAGGTAAGGGTGGGTTTATGAATCAAATATTATATGTTCATATATGATTTCATGATAATAGATTGGAATTGGTGAGAATTGTTTTTAGGTTTTCTTGAATATGTAAAATGCTAAATGTTGATGAATTATGCTGTTAATTGTGTTTCTATGAGTTGTTTTGGTGCCTGGAATAAGTATTGAACCCATAACTTTAATCTAAAATCATTTTGGGGTGATTGGGGAATCAAAAATGGGGTTTTTGGATGAAATAGGGTTAGGAATCGTAAGTTATAATTCTGCCCAGATGAGTACTCGCTCAAGCGAACTACCCGTCGCTCAAGCGAGCGACACTTTGCCACGCCGAGTCTGAATTTTGGCCGCTCGCTTAAGCGAGCCACGAGCGAGTGAAATCCCAACTTTCGTCATTTGCGTCGCCTAAGCGAAATTCCCGTCGCTTAAGCGAGAGACGCCAATTTTTGCCCAGAATTTTGGAATTAGCCTGTTCGCTTAAGCGAACCAGAAGCGAGCTGTAAGCGAGGAAAAACCAAACTTACGTGATTTGACTCGCTCAAGCGAGAAGCTGCTCGCTTAAGCGAGCTGGGTCCTGTGCGACCCAAAACGTGATTTTTCTAAGGTGTTCTAAACCCAAACCTAAGCTTTCTTGGATTTTTTAGAGAATTTTTGGAGTGATAAAATTGTAGATTGGAGATGTTTATGATGCATATATGGATGAATCTTATATGAAATGAAATGAATTGTACTATGCTACGTTTGCAATTGTTCATGGTGACGTGGTGTGGTTGAGTCTAGTTGGGGAGGTGTCCTAGTTGGTGTGGTCGTTGGTTGCATGGTGAAAATGCACCACTATTTTGTCGTATGGTTGTATGTAGATATACTCCTTGAGTCTCATAACTCATTTGCATTGGTGGGGGCTCATGCCCCGGAATGTTTATACATTCAACTGGTGAGGGCTCATGCCCTGGAATGCTAGTCATTCACTTTGGTGAGGGCTTATGCCCTGGGATGCTTTAACCATCCAATTTGGTGGGGGCTCATGCCCCGGAATGTTCATACATTCAACTGGTGAGGGCTCATGCCCTGGAATGCTAGTCATTCACTTTGGTGAGGGCTTATGCCCTGGGATGCTTTAACCATCCAATTTGGTGGGGGCTTATGCCCCGGAATGCTTAGCATTCAACGCGCGTAGTTGGTACCACATATGCATAATACATTATCAGGTGATGGAGTCTTGCATTAGTAGTTTAAGGTGTGAGTGGTGGTTGGTGAGGTGTCACCACAAGTGGTGTTGTCGTTGGTGTCGTTGTTGTTGCTATTCTCTTAAAAGATAAACTTGAATATAATGTTGATATACTATGGTTGATATTTGTTGCTTATGTTAAAGGTGGTGAATTTGTTGATGTTGTTTTCAATTTATTTGATTGACTCATATATTTATATATAATCTTTGCTTTGTGAACTCACCCCTTCTGCTGGAATTGCCGCCTTGTGGGCAAGTGCAGGTAGCGATGGATAGTTAGGAGTTGGCTCATTGTGTCGTAGGCTCTGATACGTAACGGGATGGGATTTAATGTTTTACAATTTCATTCCTTTATGTATCATTTTACTTGGAGAATTGTTGAAGATTTATTTGAATAATGTTGGAGAATATTTTATTAATGGTGAGGCCTTGTGCCAGATATGTTGATGTATAAGAATTTTTGAGATGGTTTTATGACAATTATTCCGCTGCAGATTATTTTATAAAGATGTTTTAATGGAGGATTATTTAAATAGTTTTATGTTTCTATTTAAATAAATTTTTTTTTTTGAGATATGCATGTAATAATCCGTTGCTTGTTGATTAACTCTGATGTTTTGATATTCTTATATCATTTTGGGAAACATGGTGTTACAATTGGTATCAGAGCAAGTCGGTCCGTCCGGCCATTAGGAGAGTCGTGTCGAGCCAATAGTGTAGTGTGACAGGTTTTAAACTGTCTTTGTTGTTCTAATTCTTGTTGTTATGTAGAACTATCAAGATGTCTGGAAGGAATGATGCTGCTCTTGCTGCTGCTTTGCAAGCAATGGCTCAAGTTGTTGGACAACAGCAGGGTGCTGGTGGAGCTGGTGAGGGTGTAAGGATGCTGGAGACATTCCTAAGGAATCATCCACCAACCTTCAAGGAAAGGTATAACCCTGATGGAGCACAGACCTGGTTGAAAGAGGTTGAGAGAATTTTCCGAGTGATGGAGTGTACGGATGCTCAGATGGTGCGGTTCGGCACTCATATGTTGGCTGAAGAGGCTGACGACTGGTGGGTAAGCACTCAACCTATTCTGCAGAATGAAGGTGCTGTGATCACGTGGGCTGTGTTTAGAAGAGAATTCCTGAGGAGGTACTTTCCGGAGGATGTTCGGGGTAGAAAAGAGATTGAATTCCTTGAGCTGAAGCAAGGAGACATGTCCATTACGGAGTATGCTGCTAAGTTCGTGGAGCTTGCAAAGTTTTATCCCCACTATGCTGCGGAGACTGCCGAGTTCTCCAAGTGTATCAAATTTGAGAATGGTCTGCGAGCTGATATCAAGCGGGCCATTGGCTATCAGAAGATCAGAGACTTCTCTGAGTTGGTGAGCAGTTGTCGTATTTATGAAGAAGATACTAAAGCTCACTATAAAGTGATGAATGACCGCAAGGGGAAGGGGCAGCAGAGTCGCCCAAAGCCTTATAGTGCCCCAGCTGATAAGGGCAAGCAGAGAATGCATGATGAGAGGAGGCCTGCACGTAGAGATGCTCCTGCTGAGGTGGTTTGTTATAAGTGTGGTGTTAAAGGCCACAAGAGTAATGCCTGCAACCGTGATGAAAAGAAGTGCTTCCGATGTGGTAAGAAAGGTCACACTGTTACTGAATGCAAACGTGGAGATATTGTTTGTTACAATTGTGATGAAGAAGGTCATCTTAGCACTCAGTGTACTAAACCTAAGAAGACGCAGGCCAGTGGGAGAGTGTTTGCATTGACTGGTACCCAGACTGATCAGGAGGATCGACTTATCAAAGGTACTTGTTTCTTTAATAGTACTCCCTTAATTGCTATTATGGATACTGGTGCAACCCATTGTTTCATTGCTATTGATTGTGCTAAAAGATTGGGTCTGTATATGTCTGATATGAATGGGAAAATGGTTGTTGAAACTCCAGCTAAGGGTTCAGTGACTACTTCCCTTGTCTGTTTAAGTTGTCCGTTGTCTGTTTTTGGTAGAGATTTTGAGGTGGATCTTGTTTGTTTGCCGTTAGTGGGAATGGATGTAATATTGGGGATGAATTGGTTAGAGTACAATCATGTCCTGATCAATTGTTTTACGAAGACGGTGCGGTTTTCTTCTGCTGAAGAAGAGAGTGGAACAGAATTCTTATCTACTAAAGAGATGAAGCGGTTAGAACAAGATGGTGTGTTGATGTTTTCCTTGTTGGCGTACTTGTCAGTGGAGAACCAAGCTGTAATTGATGGGCTGCCTGTTGTGAAAGAATTTCCTGAAGTTTTCCCTGATGAGATTCCAGATGTGCCACCAGAGAGGGAGGTTGAATTTTCGATAGACCTGGTGCCGGGTACGAAGCCTGTGTCGATGGCTCCTTACCGTATGTCAGCTTCGGAGTTAGCTGAGTTAAAGAAACAATTAGAAGACTTGCTTGACAAGAAGTTTGTGAGACCGAGTGTTTCACCATGGGGAGCGCCGGTGTTGTTGGTAAAGAAGAAGGATGGTAGCATGCGGTTGTGTATTGATTACCGACAGTTGAATAAAGTGACGATTAAGAACAGGTATCCACTCCCGAGAATAGATGACTTGATGGATCAACTAGTGGGTGCCCGTGTGTTCAGCAAAATTGATTTGAGGTCAGGTTACCATCAGATAAAGGTGAAGGATGAGGATATGCAAAAGACGGCGTTTAGGACGCGGTATGGCCATTATGAATATAAGGTGATGCCTTTTCGGTGTGACGAATGCACCTGGTGTGTTTATGGAATACATGAACAGAATTTTTCATGAGTATCTGGAACAATTTGTCGTGGTTTTTATTGATGATATTTTAATCTATTCTAAGACTGAAACTGAGCATGCAGAGCATTTGAAGATTGTATTGCAAGTGCTGAAAGAGAAGAAATTGTATGCCAAGTTATCCAAGTGCGAGTTTTGGCTGAATGAAGTAAGTTTTCTTGGCCACATTATTTCTGGTAAAGGTATTGTTGTAGATCCTTCGAAGGTTGATGCTGTGTCGCAGTGGGAGACACCAAAGTCAGTTACTGAGGTGAGAAGTTTTCTTGGTTTGGCTGGTTATTATCGCAGGTTCATTGAAGGATTCTCGAAGTTAGCACTTCCTTTGACGCAGCTGACTTGTAAAGGTAAAGCATTCGTGTGGGATGCTCATTGTGAGAGTAGTTTCAATGAGTTGAAGCAAAGATTGACGACTGCGCCTATTTTAATTTTGCCGAAGCCGGAAGAACCTTTTGTTGTTTATTGTGATGCATCTAAGTTGGGTTTAGGTGGTGTTTTGATGCAAGATGGCAAGGTGGTAGCGTATGCTTCTAGGCAGCTGAGAGTGCATGAGAAGAATTATCCTACGCATGATCTAGAATTGGCAGCCGTGGTGTTTGTGTTGAAAATTTGGAGGCATTATTTGTATGGTTCCAGATTCGAGGTGTTTAGTGATCATAAAAGTTTGAAGTATTTATTTGATCAAAAGGAGTTGAACATGAGGCAGAGGAGGTGGCTTGAGTTGCTTAAGGATTATGATTTTGGCTTGAATTACCATCCTGGTAAAGCCAATGTGGTTGCTGATGCGTTGAGTAGAAAGACATTGCATATGTCGGCTATGATGGTGAAAGAGTTTGAGTTGCTTGAACAGTTTAGAGACTTGAGTCTTGTTTGTGAAAGGTCGCTTCAGAGTGTGAAATTGGGAATGTTAAAGATTAATAGTGATTTCTTGAATAGTATCAAAGAGGCCCAGAAGATTGATGTTAAGTTGGTTGATTTGATGACTGCTAATGATCAGAATGTAGATGGTGACTTCAAGGTCGATGACCAAGGTGTGTTGAGGTTTAGGGGAAGAATTTGTATTCCTGATGATGAAGGTTTGAAAAAGTTGATCTTAGAAGAAAGTCATAAGAGTAGTTTGAGTATTCATCCTGGAGCTACTAAAATGTATCATGACTTGAAGAAATTGTTTTGGTGGTCCGGTTTGAAGAGGGATGTTGCTCAATTCGTGTATGCATGTTTGACTTGCCAGAAGTCCAAGGTTGAACATCAGAAGCCTGCAGGGTTGTTGATTCCATTAGATGTACCTGAGTGGAAATGGGATAGCATTTCGATGGATTTTGTGACGAGTTTGCCGAATACTCCAAGAGGGCATGATGCCATTTGGGTTGTTGTTGATAGATTGACTAAGTCGGCACACTTTATTCCGATTAATATTACTTATCCGGTAGCTCAGTTGGCGGAGATTTATATCCGTGACATTGTGAAGTTGCATGGTGTTCCATCTAGTATTGTGTCGGATAGAGATCCGAGGTTTACTTCAAGGTTTTGGAAGAGCTTGCAAGATGCATTGGGTTCGAAATTGAGGCTGAGTTCGGCTTATCATCCGCAGACAGATGGTCAGTTGGAGAGGACTATCCAATCCTTAGAAGATTTGTTGAGAGTGTGTGTACTCGAGCAGGGTGGAGCTTGGGACAGCCACTTGCCGTTGATAGAGTTTACTTACAATAATAGTTACCATTCGAGTATTGGTATGGCACCGTTCGAAGCTTTGTATGGTCGAAGGTGTAGAACTCCTTTATGTTGGTTTGAGTCGGGTGAAAGTATTGTGTTAGGACCTGAGTTAGTGCAGCAGACTACAGAAAAGGTCAAGATGATAAGAGAAAAGATGAAAGCATCTCAAGATCGTCAGAAGAGTTATCATGACAAAAGGAGGAAAGCCCTTGAGTTTCAGGAGGGTGAGCATGTGTTTTTGAGGGTTACTCCGATGACGGGTGTAGGACGAGCATTGAAGTCGAAGAAGTTGACTCCAAAGTTCATTGGTCCTTATCAGATTTCCGAGAGAATTGGAACCGTGGCGTATCGGATTGGACTGCCACCCCATCTATCAAACTTGCATGATGTGTTTCATGTGTCGCAGTTGAGGAAGTATGTAGCTGATCCTTCGCATGTTATTCCTAGAGATGATGTGCAAGTTAGAGATAATCTGACTGTTGAGACTTCGCCTTTGAGGATTGATGATCGCAAGGTGAAGCAGTTGAGAGGCAAGGAAATACCTCTGGTTAGAGTTGTTTGGGGCGGTGTAACCAGTGAGAGTTTGACTTGGGAATTGGAAAGCAAGATGCAAGAGTCCTATCCTGAGTTGTTTGTTGCTTAAGGTAATATTTCGAGGACGAAATTTTCTAAGTTGGGGAGAGTTGTAACACTCTAAATTCTATTGTATGATTTGTGGTGATTTTTAATTGATTTTGGTGTGCTTGGTGTATTTTACTTGAATTTATAAATGATATATGAAATATTTGGTGTGTTATTATTTATTATAATTATTTGTAGTATTTTATGAAAATAGGAGAAGTAATATTTATTTTAGAAGTTAATAGAATTAAGGGAAATTAATAGAATTTAGTGTGGGAGAGTAAAGAGTAAAAAGAAGTTACTTTTGAGGAGGGAGAGAATTAGTCAGTAAAGGAAAGAAAGAAAAAGGAATACGTATCAGTAAGAAAACAAGAACAGACCTTTGGAGAGAAAACCAGGAAGAGAGCTAGGGAGAAGAACCAAGAGGAGAATTGCTAGGAATTGCTTTGTTTAATTCATCTAATCAGGTAAGGGTGGGTTTATGAATCAAATATTATATGTTCATATATGATTTCATGATAATAGATTGGAATTGGTGAGAATTGTTTTTAGGTTTTCTTGAATATGTAAAATGCTAAATGTTGATGAATTATGCTGTTAATTGTGTTTCTATGAGTTGTTTTGGTGCCTGGAATAAGTATTGAACCCATAACTTTAATCTAAAATCATTTTGGGGTGATTGGGGAATCAAAAATGGGGTTTTTGGATGAAATAGGGTTAGGAATCGTAAGTTATAATTCTGCCCAGATGAGTACTCGCTCAAGCGAACTACCCGTCGCTCAAGCGAGCGACACTTTGCCACGCCGAGTCTGAATTTTGGCCGCTCGCTTAAGCGAGCCACGAGCGAACCACGAGCGAGTGAAATCCCAACTTTCGTCATTTGCGTCGCCTAAGCGAAATTCCCGTCGCTTAAGCGAGAGACGCCAATTTTTGCCCAGAATTTTGGAATTAGCCTGTTCGCTTAAGCGAACCAGAAGCGAGCTGTAAGCGAGGAAAAACCAAACTTACGTGATTTGACTCGCTCAAGCGAGAAGCTGCTCGCTTAAGCGAGCTGGGTCCTGTGCGACCCAAAACGTGATTTTTCTAAGGTGTTCTAAACCCAAACCTAAGCTTTCTAAGTGTTTTATTGGATTTTTTAGAGAATTTTTGGAGTGATAAAATTGTAGATTGGAGATGTTTATGATGCATATATGGATGAATCTTATATGAAATGAAATGAATTGTACTATGCTAAGTTTGCAATTGTTCATGGTGACGTGGTGTGGTTGAGTCTAGTTGGGGAGGTGTCCTAGTTGGTGTGGTCGTTGGTTGCATGGTGAAAATGCACCACTATTTTGTCGTATGGTTGTATGTAGATATACTCCTTGAGTCTCATAACTCATTTGCA
Organism: Medicago lupulina; assembly: GCA_958299785.1. Classification (NCBI taxonomy): domain Eukaryota; kingdom Viridiplantae; phylum Streptophyta; class Magnoliopsida; order Fabales; family Fabaceae; genus Medicago; species Medicago lupulina. The sequence goes on along the minus strand of OY283144.1, from coordinate 55,622,309 downwards.
TTGGTGGGGGCTCATGCCCCGGAATGTTTATACATTCAACTGGTGAGGGCTCATGCCCTGGAATGCTAGTCATTCACTTTGGTGAGGGCTTATGCCCTGGGATGCTTTAACCATCCAATTTGGTGGGGGCTCATGCCCCGGAATGTTCATACATTCAACTGGTGAGGGCTCATGCCCTGGAATGCTAGTCATTCACTTTGGTGAGGGCTTATGCCCTGGGATGCTTTAACCATCCAATTTGGTGGGGGCTTATGCCCCGGAATGCTTAGCATTCAACGCGCGTAGTTGGTACCACATATGCATAATACATTATCAGGTGATGGAGTCTTGCATTAGTAGTTTAAGGTGTGAGTGGTGGTTGGTGAGGTGTCACCACAAGTGGTGTTGTCGTTGGTGTCGTTGTTGTTGCTATTCTCTTAAAAGATAAACTTGAATATAATGTTGATATACTATGGTTGATATTTGTTGCTTATGTTAAAGGTGGTGAATTTGTTGATGTTGTTTTCAATTTATTTGATTGACTCATATATTTATATATAATCTTTGCTTTGTGAACTCACCCCTTCTGCTGGAATTGCCGCCTTGTGGGCAAGTGCAGGTAGCGATGGATAGTTAGGAGTTGGCTCATTGTGTCGTAGGCTCTGATACGTAACGGGATGGGATTTAATGTTTTACAATTTCATTCCTTTATGTATCATTTTACTTGGAGAATTGTTGAAGATTTATTTGAATAATGTTGGAGAATATTTTATTAATGGTGAGGCCTTGTGCCAGATATGTTGATGTATAAGAATTTTTGAGATGGTTTTATGACAATTATTCCGCTGCAGATTATTTTATAAAGATGTTTTAATGGAGGATTATTTAAATAGTTTTATGTTTCTATTTAAATAAATTATTTTTTTTGAGATATGCATGTAATACTCCGTTGCTTGTTGATTAACTCTGATGTTTGGATATTATTATATCATTTTGGGAAACGGGGTGTTACACGATGGAGAAATCAAAGCTACGTAGTTCTGGGCACAAGAAAATGTTTTTGTGTTGATTGATTTTGTTTATGAAAATGATTTAGTCGCGCTTGGGCGAAAAAGCTTGGTTAAAAAAAAGGCGGACTCGCACTTGGGCGATGACATCCGTTTGAGGGAAACAAAATGAATGCACATGGGCGTAAGAAAAGAAGGCTTGCTTAAAAAAGGGGAAGGACTCGCACTTGGGCGATGACATCTGTTTGAGGGAAAAAAATTGAACGCGCATGGGCGTAGAAAAAAGATTTTTGGTTTATGTTAGTCAAACAAAATAAATAGTATTTTATATATAGGACCAGAACACTCTGGAGAATGAATATATAAAACAAAAATATAATATTAACAGTTAATTTAGGACCAGAACACTCTGGATTAATTTCATTAACAAGGACCAGATTGTTCTGGAGACTAATTAAACAAAATATAATATTAACAATTAATTTAGGACCAGAGCACTCTGGATTAATTTAATTAACAAGGACCAGATTGTTCTGGAGAATAATTAAATTAAACAAAAATATAATATTGACAGTTAATTTTTGGACCAGAGAACTCTGGATTAATTTAATTAACATGGACCAGATTGTTCTGGAGAATAATTAAATTAAACAAAAATATAATATTGACAATTAATTTTGGACCAGAGAACTCTGGATTAATTTAATTAACATGGACCAGATTGTTCTGGAGAATAATTAAATTAAACAAAAATATAATATTAACAGTTAATTTTGGACCAGAGAACTCTGGATTAATTTGTGTGTATTTAGCATAAAATAAATGAAGAGAAAAAAAGATAGAGAGAGTGAGAGAAGCACGAGAGAGAGAGAGAGAGAGAGAGGGGGGGGACGAGAAAAGGAAAAGAAGAGAGAAAAAAGATTATGTACCTTTGTGGGGAGAGTAAGAGAAAGAAAGAAAGAAAAGAAAAGAAAAGAAAAAAAAAAGATTGTTTTGTTTGATTTTTGTTTGTTTGTTGATGATGATGATGAGAAAAGAAAAATGCTTTGTTGAGAAATTTGTTTGTTGTTGGGAGAGCTTTTGAAAGTAGTGAGAAATTTGAGAGAGATTGAATTCTTTGGGTGTAAGCTCTTTTTCTTCACTTAGTGGAGGCATGCCTTCTATTTATAGAGACTTGAATTGAGAAGCTCACTTGAAATGAACACTAACATATAGCTGTGAAGCCTGTACGAAGGAACAGCCCATGTGCTTTTTGCTTGATGCACAAGTGTTGCAAAAATATGTTATTTCAAGTGAAGAACGTTCTGAAGAACGTTCTCTTCATTCTTTGCCTTTTGAGACAGCTGTTTCTTAGTAAGCAAAGCTTTACAGTTGTTTCCTCCTTTCATCCCATGCGCGTGTGTTTCTCTTTCAGGTGCAAGGATGTTAAAACATGAAGGTTTGTGAGATGCAGAACGTTCTTGAGACATTCTCTTGAGCTACAACTATGTGACAGCAAGCATACGCGTGAAGGTGTGATAGCTGTGATATGGTGGCATTGTCAAATCATCCTTATCTTTGTTGTACTTTCACCAGAACGTTCTTGAGAACATTCTTCTTCATTCTTGAGAACATTCTCCTTCATTCTTGAGAACATTCTTCTTGTATGATTTTTGCTTTTCTTTCTTTAAGACTCACGTGGGTCTTTTGCCTTTTGCTACTGAACATTCCTTTTGTTGCTTAGCTTTCCCATAACACATAGATTTCTTCCCTTTTAGTAACATTCTTCAAAGGTATCTTTTTATCCTTTTGTAGTGAGACAAAGGGAACAATTTGTTCTTGCTTTCAATGATGTACTTGTTGTAGCAGAAAGTGAATATGTGTCTTGTTGTTCTTTTTGCTTTCATGAGATTATTATGCAAGCTTAGAATGTTCTTCTCTTTAACAAGAACATTCTCCATGAAACATTTCTCACAAAACATATTAGTAGATAACAAGTTAAAAACATATATAATGTTTGTGATCTTTAAAACATCAAATAAGGATTTTGTCCTCAACAGATGATGCCACTTTGTTTCATTTGTAGTATGACCAGAACGTTCTGGAGAATGTTCTAGAGAATGTTCTGGTGTATGCTCTAGATCTTTCTTGATAAAGCAAACCTCTTTTTGTTTTTTTTAGAATTTTTTCGGGGGAAATTATTAATCGATGGAAAGCAATAAAATTAAACAAATTGAAACATATTTTTGTGATTTTTGGAAATTTGTCCGGACAAAATTAGGGTACTACAGATATGTTACAAGTTAAATGTAAATATTGTTGATCTAGGAATGCACGATCGTTCTAGGTATGCATGAGATTCACGTATGTATAATCAATTATTTGGTTTTATTGTAGACACGTGGTAACCATAGGTTTACCCCGAGATTACCATTAGCCTAGGACTTAGGTAGGACTCACTGAGACAATATGTCTCATCCCACTCCTTCTTTGTTCAGGTTCACAGGTGGTTCGAGGCAAAGGTAAGCAGAAGGCATCAGACTGATTGTGCTTTTATTGGATTTAGCATTCATGTCTTTTAGTCGATGTTATGTTTATATGTAGTGTTGTAATGAACCTCGTTGTACTTGTTTCGTCTGACATTATTATGTATTTTTATTATGACATATGACTTGAGACAACTTTGTACTCTAATTCTCAACTTATGTTGTATTTCCGCATTGTAGTATTAATGTATCCAGTATCAGTTATAACGCACATGTTGAATATTCTAGACTCTTTCAATATGGGTGTTACAATTTGGTATCAGAGCAGGTCGATTCAGATCGTGCCTTGGGTCATTAAGATTACAATCCAAGTAGTTGTTTTCTTTGAATCCAAGATAATTGTCCTTAATTGTTGTGTTAGTTAAATCTGATCAATTTGACCTGAATATTAGAGTTAGAGTGAAATGTCCAGAGAACAAAGAGGACGAGGCAGGCGAAGATTTAATCGGAATGTTAAGGAAGATGCCAATCCTGATGCTAATATGTGGGATCAAATGATGCAGCAGAATCAGTAGATGATGCAACAACAGATCTAACAAAATGCTCAGTCTCAGCAGCAGTGGAATGCGGCTATGCAGCAGGGTCAAGGTATGCATCAGCAGCATCCTGCACCACCAGTCATTGGAAATCCAACCTTTCGGGAGTACAATCGGCATCACCCTCCTGAGTTCAACGGTGATGGTGAGTCGCAGGAGGCCAAGAGGAGGATTAAGCAAATGGAGAAGATCTTTCGGATGGTTGAATGTACGGAAGAAGAAAAGGTAGTCTTTGCAACTAACCAATTCAGAGGCGCAGCAGAAGACTGGTGGGAATCAGCTCAACGCAGGATGATGGCAAGTAACATGGAGATGAACTTTGAGAATTTCAAACAAGTGATGCTAGACAAGTATCTCTCCTTGTCATACAAAGTCAGGAAGTAGCAAGAATTTCTGCATTTGAAGTAGGATAACATGTCGGTGACGGAGTTCACCAAGAAGTTCTAAGAATTGTCCTATTACTCTTCCCACAATGAGTATGGGGGCAATGAAACATGGAAGGTCAATCAGTACATGCATGCTTTAAGAGGTGAACTTTACGTAGTTGTAAGCCAGTAGAGGTTGACAAACTTTGATGACATTGTTCATAATCGCTTGGAAGCTGAGAGAGGTTTTAATAAAGCAGCTAGAGAAGGTTCTGTGGATTTTGATAGGAAGAAGGGCAAATTGGTTGATAAGAATCATGAGAAATTGAAGCCAAGGGGTTCTCCTCAAAAGGGAAAGCAGTCAGGTTCACCCAGGACTTATCCAACTTGCAAGAGGTGCGGTAAATCTCACCCGGGAGAATGCAGAATAGGTACTAATAACTGTTATGAATGCGGTCAGGAAGGGCACTACGTAGAAGATTGTCTCAACAAAAAGAACAAAGGCAAGGATGTGAATACAACCACAAGCAAGGGCAGGGTGTATTCGTTGGATGGGAAGAAAGCTCAGGCATATGAGGACTTGATTGGTGGTATGTGTTTTCTTGGCCACAATCCTGTTAGAGTTCTATTTTATTGTGGTGCAACTTGTTCCTTCATTTATTTCCAATGTGTTGAAACACTCTAGTTAGCAGTTTCACCGCTGAATCCCCCATGATGGTGACTACGGCCACAGATGGAGGGATTGTAGAGAATTATGTTTGTGAGAATTGTCTAATCACCGTGTCCAGCAAGACATATTATATAGATTTAGTATGTCTTCCTATGAAACAACTTGATGTGCTCTTAGGCATTGATTGGCTTTCCACGAATCATGTGTATATCGGTTGTACCGAGAAGAGCATCTACATGCCTACTAGTAATACGACCGAAGGAGTAGCTTTGTCGGAATTGCTCAAACACACTTATCAGATGGTCCAGTTTATTTGTGCTCAAGATAAGGGTTTCTATGTTATGCTCACTGTGGCTTCAGAATCAGATATAAGTCCCAGTGATATTCAAATTGTTAATGAATATTTGGACGTCTTTCCGTCGGATATAACCAGTTTACCCCCAGAAAGAGAAGTTGAGTTTTCAATTGATTTGATTGTAGGAGTGGAAACGGTGTACATAGCACCTTACAGTATGTCGCCCTTGGAACTCAAAGAATTAAAGTCTCAATTAGAAGAACTTATTCAGAAGCACTTCATAAGGCCCAGTGTGTCTCCTTGGGGCGCGCCGGTGTTATTGGTCAAGAAGAAGGACGACAACATGAGGTTATGTATTGATTATCGTGAGCTTAATAAGGTGACTATCAAGAACAAGTATCCACTTCCAAGAATTGATGACCTACGCGACCAACTTAAGGGAGCGTCAGTGTTCTCTAAAATTGATCTCAGATCGGGTTATCACCAGATTCGCATCAAGTCATCAGATGTGTCCAAGACGGCGTTCAGGACGCGTCACGGACACTATGAATTTTTGGTCATGTCGTTCGGTGTGAATAATGCTCCAACAGTATTCATGGATTACATGAACAGAATCTTTCAGCCGTACTTAGATTAATTTTTTATTATTTTTATCGATGACATCTTGATTTATTCGAAGAGCCCGCAAGAGCATGCCCAACATTTGAGAATTGTATTAAGCATTCTTCGTGAGAAGCAACTGTTTGCCAAGTTCAGTAAGTGTGAATTTTGGTTGTCGGAAGTCAAGTTTCTGGGACATGTCATCTCTCACGGAGGAGTGGCAGTTGACCAGTCGAAAGTGGAGGCTGTTAAGAATTGGACAAGACCAAAGAACGTTTCGGAGGTCTGAAGCTTTTTAGGATTGGCTGGCTATTACCGTCGGTTTATTATGAAGTTTTCCCAGATCGCTTTGCCTTTGACACGACTCACAAGAAAAGATGTGTCCTTCGTTTGGGATGAAGAGTGTGAAAATAGTTTCAGGACTCTGAAGAAGAAGTTGACCAAAGCTCCAGTATTAGCTATGCCAGATCCCGAGAAGAGATACACCGTTTTCTGTGATGCATCATCTTAGGGTCTTGGTAGTGTGCTTATGCAAGGGGACAATGTGATAGCTTATGCTTCCAGGCAACTCAAGACGTATGAAGAGAATTATCCCACCCATGACTTGGAGTTGGCAGCAATAGTATTTGCATTGAAAGTATGGAGGCATCATTTATATGGAGCACAGTTTGATTTATTTAGTGACCACAAAAGCTTGAAATATTTGTTTGATCAGAAGGATTTAAACATGAGACAAAGAAGATGGATGGAGTACCTAAAGGATTTTGATTTTGATTTGAAATATCATCCAGGGAAGGCTAATGTGGTAGCTGACGCATTGAGCCGTAAGGCCCTAGCACGAGCGGAAGTTTCGATGCATACTTGTGAATTGTACGAAAAGGATAGAGATCTTAACCTGGCAATCACAGAGATCGGTGAAGGTATTATGCTGCAAAAGGTAGAGATTTCTTGCGACTTACGGTCCAAAATAGTGCAAGCTCAGAGTTTGGATGTGAACCTTCAGAGAAGAGCTGATCACCTGGAATTTTCCATGGCTTCGGATGGAGCGATTTTGTTTGAGGGCAGAATTTGTGTTCCTGACAATTCAGAACTCAAGAGGTTGGTTTTGGAAGAAGCAGATAAGAGTAGTTTCTCGATTAATCTTGGTGCTACCAAGATGTACCAAGATTTGAAGAAAGATTATTGGTGACCTGGCATGAAGACTGAGATTGTGGAGTTTGTAGCGAGATGTATATTATGTCAACAGATCAAGATTGAACATCAGAGACCAGCAGGACTACTTGAACCGTTAGAAATTCTGCAGTGGAAGTGGGAGCAAATATCTATGGACTTTGTAGGGGGCTTACCCCGTACTCAGAAAGGGCATGACTCGATATGGGTGATCGTGGATAGATTGACCAAGTCGGCTCACTTTTTGCCGGTTAAGTCTACCTACAAGACGTCTCAGTAGGCAAAGTTCTTCATCTCAGAAATTGTTAAGCTACATGGTGTTCCAGTGAGTATCGTGTCAGATAGGGACCCAATCTTCACTTCACATTTTTGGAAAGCTTTCCAGCGAGCTTTAGGAACTCGGTTGAAAATGAGCACGTCTCATCGTCCATAGACGGATGGACAAACAGAGAGGACCATTAAAACTTTAGAAGATATGCTACGTGCTTGTATTCTTGAAAATGGTGGGAGCTAGAATAATCATCTATCTTTGATAGAATTTTCCTACAACAACAGTTACCACTCAAGCATCGGTATGGCACCTTACGAAGCATTGTATGGTAGGAAATGTAGAACCCCGCTATGTTGGGCTGAAGTTGGTGACAGGGGTATCATTGGCCCAGAGATTGTTCAAGAGACAACTCAAAAGATTAAATCGATTCAGGAAAAGATGAGAACGGCTCAGAGTCGCCAAAAGAGTTATGCAGATAAGAGGCGGAGACTGTTAGAATTCAGTGAAGGAGATCATGTATTTTTGAAGGATACACCTAAGCTGGGTTTGCGAGGTGTGTTCAAAACCAAAAAGTTGTGTCCCAGGTATGTCGGGCCGTTTCAGATACTCAAACGTATCGGTTCAGCAGCATATCAATTAGCGTTACCCCTAGCCATGTCAGGGTTGCACGATGTTTTCCATGTATCGCAATTGAAGAAGTACATTTCAGATCCCTTCGAACCAGTTGAATTGGATTCCATTGAGTTAAGGTCGGACCTACCATTTCAGCCAGAACCAGATCGGATAATAGACCGTTATATGAAATCCCTCAGACGCAAGGAAATTCCTTTAGTGAAGGTTGTATGGAAAGGTTCACCGGATGGTGAAGCTACATGGGAGCTAGAGTCGGAGATGTTGAATCAGTATCCGCAGCTGTTTTAAGGTAAATTCTAAAATTTTGAGGACGAAATTCTTTTAAGGGGGGTAGGATGTAATATCCCGCTTAAAAGAATTCTCAGTGTTTTATCTGATAACCCAATTCGTGCGTGTTTAAGAATTAAAAAGGACGTTTTGGTACTTTTGCACAGGAGGTATATAAGTGAATCAGGACTCATAACTTTCATTTTGGTTGGTGCATTTCTCTCTCTAGAAAATCAGAATTTCAGAACTCTCCTTTCCCTCTCTAGGTTCGAACCAAACCCTCCCTTTTTCACTTCAACTTCTTAAAATCCCTACTTCTGCAAAGATCATGAATTGATGGCAGGACCAATGTGAAGGTTGTAGCAAGAATAACTTTCTCTTTAACTCCAACCACTTGAATCATCATCACCTTGAAGCTTTGCATGCATTAGGGTTTGAGTAGAAGCTGCAGAACTTGAAGGCTTATCCCAGATTCTGCAGGTGAGTTCTGTAGTTAGCAACCTACCTTGGATTATTGTGTGAATCATGTGAGATAATGAACAAAATAGGAAATTTTATGAATTAGGAATTAATGCCCCTTTGATCTTATCTGTTGATTTGTGAATGTTTGTTGCCATGAATTGAAACTACCATTTTCTGTACGTTTTCTGGATGAAATGCATTTGTTAATGGCTTGATTCCTGGTGTTTCTGTGTCAAAATACGATTTTATGCAAGTTTGATGTTGATGAACATCGCTTAAGCGAAGCTCTGTTCGCTTAAGCGAATAACAATGTCGAACCAAAACTTTTCTACGCTCACAGGTTCGCTTAAGCGAACTCCTCAGCGAACTGCTCGCTTGGAGGCTCGCTTTAGTGAACTGAACCTGGACAGCACGTCCAAAAAACCTTTTTCTAGGGCATCAGTGTCGTCCGAAACTTTCCTGGCAAACCTTGAACGTCATTAATTTTTTTAAAAGAAAGCAGAAACACATATTATCAAGCCATAACCACGCATTGCATCATACGCTTACTTTAATTTAGAATAATGGACAATAATCACAAATTCAATGGAGGATTAAATATGAGAGTTATGTACGGTTTATGTTGGGTAGTGACTAATGTCTAGGCATGGGTAAAACTTAGACACAGGAATCATGTATATTAATTCGCCTTCGTGGCGTACTAGGTTGAAAACCTATATGTTTATGTTTAAGACTATGATTTAAAATATGACATGTCGTGTCTCTTGCGATCCACGCCAGGGGGATTTCAAGGGGTTCACTCCAGGAGAACGGGACACGCTCCACAAGGTAGGCCCGCACGACATTAAGAGGACTCCGACGTACCCTAGCTAGGTTTCGTTGGTCATGTATGAGATTGTACTCGGGGTTAATCCACTCGATTACACTCCGTAAAATAAACTCAGATAATTTTCATGACGCCATAATATGATATGCTTATGATATGATATGAATATGATACGTAAATGATGGCGATCTAAGAATGCACGATCGTTCTAGGTATGCATGAGATTCACGTATGTATAATCAATTATTTGGTTATATTGTAGACACGTGGTAACCGTAGGTTTTCCCCGAGGTTACCATTAGCCTAGGACTTAGGTAGGACTCACTGAGACAATATGTCTCATCCCACTCCTTTTTTGTTCAGGTTCACAGGTGGTTCGAGGCAAAGGTAAGCAGAAGGCGTCGCACTGATCGTGCTTTTATTGGATTTAGCATTCATGTCTTTTAGTCGATGTTATGTTTATATGTAGTGTTGTCATGAACCTCATTGTACTTGTTTCATCCGACATTATTATGTATTTTTATTATGACATATGACCTGAGACAACTTTGTACTCTAATTCTCAACTTATGTTGTATTTCCGCATTGTAGTATTAATGTATCCAGTATCAGTTATAACGCACATGTTGAATATTTTAGACTCTTTCAATATGGGTGTTACAGTATTATAGGAAATTCAAATAAAAATGATATTTCAACAAGATTGCATGTTAAAACAAGTCTGGGATCAAATCTATCATCAAGATCACCATCATATAAAAACTTACATCAATCGTATTTAAAAAAGAAAGAAAGAAGTCATAATTAAGAATGAAATATAGTAGAATCATGTAACAAGAAGTTGCTAAATACTAATATGTAGAACCAGACAGGTCATGTTTTTTTAGAAGACACCTTATCGTCAAATATTAGTGCGTTAAAATCATGATTCAAGGTAAGTTCAAGAAACAATTTTTCTAACACATTCACATAAGAGGGAAAAGGTGCTTAAAGCAAAAAAGTCATCCTATGATGTCTAGCTTTAGAAATACAATTGAAAATTATGAGTATGGATCCTTTACTACAAACGTCAACACTCTGCAGCAAAGAAGATGTTGTGAAATAACCTATGGTAGTTAATTGCTGCTCGTCGTAGTTGCTATATAAATTTTATCTTTTTTCCGAATTTTGTAAGTAAAGCAGAAGAAATAAATAATAGTCGTATATCGGAGTGAGTCTAAAAGTGTAATGTTAAAAGCTATCAAAAGGAAACCTATACATGTGTTGTTACTGCATCCGTCTTGGTTCCAGTTGTAACGCCCTAGTTTTATTTTAATTATCGTTGGTTGATTTTAAAATCTTTTATATGATTTTTTAATGATTTATGTGAATATGTGGGGTGTTACTATTTTATTATATAGTATTTATGTGATTATGTGAATATATGATTATTTTTATTGTTTAATAAAAATAAGTAAGATTATTATGTACTTGAAATTATGGGGTTTAATGAGAATTAATAGAAATTAAGGAGGGAGTTAAGTGAAATAAGTGGGAGGTTAAGGAAAAATAGAAAGAGAAAGGAGAGGTTTTAGTTTACAGAAAACAAAAGTCTGTTTCATTTTTCACGTACAAAACTTTAGAAAAGAGAGTTTTTGGAGAGAAAGAAGAGAACCCTAGAAGAGGCTAAGAGATGAGGGAATCAATTGCTGTAGAGTTTTTGCTTGCTGAATTAAGGTAAGGGTGGGATTCCTTCAATAATATGTATATATAATTTTGATTGTTGATGAAATTATGTTCTAGGTTTAGGGTTTAGAAAGTTTATGATAATTGATATGATGTGATGAATTGTGTTGTTTAATGCATGTTTCTGTGTTGTTTTGATTGTTATGTTGTATATAGAACCTGTAAACATTGTTCTTTATCAAATTTGGGATTTGGGTAGATGAAATTTGGGTTTTTGAGTGAAAAATAGAGTTTTCCCGAGAGCTACCTTTGACAGCATACCCTGTTTCATGTTGTTGCGTCTTTTGCATCAGTTTCTGTTTCGAAGTAGCTTTCGGTGTAAACACGAAAGATGTAGGTATGAATGTTAGCTTTCTAATTCCGTTGGTCTGACGTCAAAATGATTTATAGAACTTGAGTTATGGTCAAATTACTGAACATAGGTCACAGTGAATTTTTATGAATTTCAGCATAACTTTGTCCGAATTTGAAATGAAAACTGGTATTGATTGGTACATAATTGGTCTTAGGTGTAAACATGAAAGTTGTAGATAATTGAGTTAGCTTTCTAATGGCACTGGTTTGACTCGAAAATCTTTTGTAAATCTCGAGTTATGATAAAAATAGTCCAAGTAGGTCTTCAGAAAATTTTAAGAAAACTTAGCTTAACTAATCCCAAGTTAGTCCAAAACTTATGGTTGGTTTCCCAACTTCAAACTTAAGTATTAGGGATTTAGTCGGAGTGTTTTATGAGTATTTGGCTTGTGTTTTATTGATCAACTTGCTTTATTTTTGAAGAATGTTTTGGTTTGATATGGATGTAGTTGATTAATGTATATGTGCTTTCCGGAGATGTGTGATTTAAATATGTGTTATATCAAGATGTGTTGTTTGTAGATGTGTGACTTAAATATGTGCTATATAAAGATGTCATATTTAAATATGTGATATTTGACGATGATGCTATTTAAAGATGTGTATTTGTCGAGTCATCTAAAGATGTGCATTGTTGAGTCTTTACTCGTGTCGTTGCATTTGAGTCGTGTCGTTGCATAGCATAGTCAGCGATGGGGGCTTAATGCCTGACAGGTCCTCTATGACCTTAGCGATGGGGGCTTAATGCCTGACAGGTCCTATTTGACCTTAGCGATGGGGGCTTAATGCCCTGATGGTACCACATGCATGAGGTCTAAGTGTTGCATAGTCGTGTCGTTTGTGAAGTGATGATGTAATTGTGAAGTGATGATGTAATTTGCAAAGTGATGATGTATTCGTGATGGTGTAATTGTGACTTGTTGATGTATTTATGACGTGTTGAAGTATTTGTGATGTTATGATGTACTTGTGAATGTTTGAGATGTTTTCGTTATATGTGATGATTTGTTGATGTTGTTGATATTGTTGTTGTTGATTGTTTAATTGTTGTTGTATCTTGCTAAATGTCGTTGATGTTGATAACGTTGCTGTTGCTATATATATATATATATGTATACATACATATATGAACTTGTTGATACTTGTGGTATAATTTGTTGTTGTTTCATCGATTTGATGAATTATATATTATTATTATTGAATGTGTTTCTCACCCCTTGTGTTGGAATTGTCGCCTTGTGGGCAAGTGCAGATTTCCAAGGCTAGTAGGATGTTGGCTCAAGTGTCTTAGGGCTCTGATACGTAACGGGATGGGAGTTAATTGTTGAATTTTCATTCCTTTATGTATCAATTTTGGAACTATATTGTTGGAACAATTATTTATTATTAAGAGGATTATTGAAATGATTATTTATGTTGGGGCCTTTGTGCCAAGATTTTGTTGAAGTTGATTATATTTTAAAAAAGACTTTTCCGCTGCAAAATATTACGAGATTAATTTATGTTGTTGAATAAATAGTATATTTTCTATTTATGAATTTTTGAAAAGTAGTGTAACATTCCGTTTTGCGATGAAAACTCTGATTTTACGTATATTTAATTATGTTGGGAAATCGGGGTGTTACACCAGTCACACAATCATACTTGAGGCCGTTGGTTGATCTGCAAATATGCTAAAGAATAAAAAAAAAGACTGGGCCAAAATCCTGATAGATGAAGTAGTAAACGTACAGTCCGAAAACACAAACAACAGCAGTTGTAAATATAAAAAAATATCAATCATTGGAAAGGAAAACCCATCATCAAGTTTTAAAAATGAATCAAGCAGATTAAAAACATATGAAAGAAAATTAAAAAACCAAAAACAGAAAAACAAGATTCATCAGGTATATTATATGTGCAAAAACAATCAAATCGAATCAACAAGAATTCCTTACACAATCAGATCAGTAAACAAATTTCTTGAAAGATGATGATCCAATGAATTTCTTTAATCAAGGAAACACACTCGAAAAAAGATGAAGAGGATATATGATTTATCATACTCAATCACTCAAGTGTGATTACCTTGATTAAAAAAATGCAATGGATCAAACTACACCACCACAACACTAATTCCATTGGTATTCATAACAATTATTTCATCAAGCAGGCATATGTATTTATAGGACAAGATTTAGGTTTTGGTCTCTAAAGATTGCAAGATGGGTTACTGAGTATACTTTTGTTGCCCAACATTACTGTACACAGTCAAACTAAAAACAAGGTTAAATATATAAGATTTTTATTATAGTTTATTTTAAAAAAATGAATATTAAATGAAATTATCTTTTATACAAATATCTATTAATTTTTCGAAAAAGGTATAAAATATTTTTTTATACTCATTTAATACAATCAAAATATGTCTTTAATTATGATTATTGTTTTTCCATGAAAGCACAAAATATTTTTAATAATCATTTAATTTAGTCAAAATTTGTGTACGTTTATGATTATTATTTTTCCCGTAATAGTTATTAAATAATAGCGGAAAGACGGACGCTCAATCGTCATCCTGATAATTTTATCGCGGTATCATGTATATATTACAAATGATATTTTATATGAAATTTTAATTTGGATTAAAATTAAATGTTTAATTATTAGTGATTTTCAAATTTTAACAACCCAAAAAACCAAGTTTCTCTTTATAAATAGAACAAACTTAAAAAATTATATGTTGTATTTTTAAATAGGATTTATTAAAAAATCCATATTCTCTCCTTGTGTGATAGTTTAATCATTTTTGTATAGAAATTGAACCCATCTAACTAACATGACTAAGCCAAGTCTATAACTTGAAAAATTAGGCCAGGATAGCCATTAGGTACAAGGGAAAGGATTATCAAAGGTAAAAAAATAGAAAAAGTTAAAATAGTAAAATGTGCATTTCAAATAAAAGAATTGCAATTTACCATTATTCTTTTGAAAACTTATCACAATGTAATTCATTTTAATTACTGTTATTCTTGTCAGCTAAAATTTTTCTCTTTGGTTTTGTTGAATTGCTAGATTTTGAGTATTTCTTGATTTTTTTCTATCGTAATTCCTGTAACGCCCTAGTTGTTATTTATTTATTTTAGTTGATTTTTGTGTGTTTTATGTGCTTCAAATTATTTATGTTGATTTATGTGAATTATTGGTGTTTGTTATTTTGTTATATTTTATTATATGAGAATTAGCAATGATTTTATTATTTAAGTGAAAATAGTAGAAATAATATTCATTTTAGAAAAAGGGATTTAATTGATATTATTAGAATTAAGGTAGTGGGTGTTACACTTTAATTAGGAAGTAAAGAAGGAGTTAAGAGAAAGAAATGTTGGTTTTGTGAGAAATAGAAAATAGAAAGAGTCAGACAAAAACCAAACACGTATCAGTAAAAGAAAAACAAGCTTTTGGGAGAGAAGAGAGAAGAGCCAAGAACAAGGGGAGATTGCTAGGAAGAGTGGAATTTTTGTAGCTTTTGTTCATCTAAACAGGTAAGGGTGGGTTTACTTTTCAATTGTTAATATATATGTATATGCTTTCATGAAAATAGATTGAAATTGGTGATTGTTGTTCTAGGTTTAAGAAATATGAAAAATGCCATTGTTGATGAATTATGTATGATTGATGATGTTTCTATGAGATGTTTCTGTTGTTTTGATGTGTAGTGAACCTATAAACATTGTTCTAATTCATTTTGGGTGTTTGGGGGATCAAAATTGGGTTTTTGGATGATTTAGGGCTTAGAAAATCGTAGTTTGAAATTCTGCCCAGATGAACTCTCGCTCAAGCGAGCCAGCCATCGCTCAAGCGAGCGACACCTTTTTGTGCCCAGTTCAGAATTTTGCCCGCTCGCTCAAGCGAACCCCAAGCGAACCCCAAGCGAGCGCCAAGCGAACAAGAATCTAACTTTCGTCATTTGGTTCGCTCAAGCGAAATTCCCGTCGCTCAAGCGAAATCCGCCCAGAACCTGTAGTATGTGAGCGTCGCTCAAGCGAACGCCAAGCGAGCCTCAAGCGAGGAACACCCAGACTTACGTCAATTGAGTTCGCTCAAGCGAACCGTGCTTCGCTTAAGCGAAGTTGGTCCTGAATGACCATTTTGTGTGATTTTTCTAAGTGCTCCTAACCCAAACCTAAGCTTCCTAACTTGTTTATTGGAGTTATTAAGAATTGTTTAGATGATTAAGATGGATTTATGTATGATTACATGAAATTAAGTATGCTTTGCTAAGTTTGAAGTTATCCTTAATGTTGTTGAGTGGTGTTATCCAGTTGGGGAGGGTGTCTTAGTTGTTAGACACAGTCGTTGATGTCCTAAGTAGTTGTTGTTGTTGTTGGTTGCATGCTGATATGCACCATTAGATGTTGTTGGGTTGTATGCAGATATACACCATAGAGTCATTCATACTCATATGCATTTGTTGGGGGCTTATTGCCCTGGAATGTTTATCATTCACCTGTTGGGGGCTTATTGCCCTGGAACGCTTTATCGTTCACCTGTTGGGGGCTTATTGCCTTGGGATGCTTTAACCATCCAAACTGTTGGGGGCTTATTGCCCTGGAATGCTTAGCATTCAACGCGCGTAGTATGGTACCACATGCACATTGCATTTGTAGTTGAGGTCTTGCATAGTTGTTGTAGGTGTGAGTTGTCTTGTTGGAGTTGTTGTTGGTGAGATGTCGCCACAAGGGTTGTTGTTGTTGATGTTAATCAAAGATGAATCAAAATTATAATGTTGAGGTGATATTGTTGATAATGTTGCTGTTGGTTGTTATTATTTGTTGTTGTTTTCAATTTACTTTGATGATTCATATATCTATATATTACTTTTGATTTGTGAACTCACCCCTTCTGCTGGAATTGCCGCCTTGTGGGCAAGTGCAGGTAATGAAGACTAGTTAGATTGTTGGCTCTTGTGTCCTAGGCTCTGATACGTAACAGGGATGGGGAATCGTTGTCTTTCTTGCATTCCTTTATGTATCATTTCTTTGAAGAAGATGTTGTTGAAGATTTATTTGTTGAATAATTTTACTATGTTGATGGCCTTTGTGCAAAGGATATGATGTAGTTGTTGAATATGATTCAAATCAAAGATTTTCCGCTGCTGAATTTTAATATGATGAAATTTATTGATGCTTTTAAATAGTTTTTATATTCTATTTAAATAATTTTGAAAAAGTAGTGTAATACTCCGTTGTTTGTTGGATAACTCTGATTATGATTATTATCAATATTATTATTACGTCATATTGGGAATCGGGGTGTTACAATTCCCACTCCATTTCTTACAGTTTTAATTTTCTTTTAATTCATGTTTCCCTATAATTATATGTGAATAATGTTGAAACCAATATGTAAAATATATAAACACAATTGAAATAATAATCATTGTATTTGAAATTTGAAAACTATAAGAATAGCACGAGGAAGGAACCTGCACTCTAATAAAGATCCCAGTCCTTTAAAAGGATTTGGATCGTCTAAAGTGTGCAATTCACATTAAAGAGTTAAATTGAATAATATATATATAGGCGTACATAACCAATTATGGGTGCTTCTAATGTAAACTTATATGTCACACACTTATGCTATAAGAGTTTCATTATCGTTTATCCAAACAACGTGTTTTTATTATTAGAATACAAAGAAAGACTTATGTTTCCTGCTAGCAACTCTTACTCGGGATGTTCATGAACAACAAGAAAGTTCATAGAAACCTCTTTAAAACCTGGTGGACAACAATAACTCTGGACCGCACTATCACAAAAGGCGGAATTAAAAGGACATTTGACGAATCATGGCTCTAGTCCTGTTAAAGGAAATTACATGGTTGCACAATATGATTCTTATGGCTTGCAACTGGTTTTAATTTATTTTCTCGGTTTCCAGGCTATAAATAGACCTCATTTATGACGCAAAGGATCATCTTGGACACTTGTAATCTTGTTCCAAAGAAAAAATAAAAGTTCTTACATTTCTCTTAAGCTTTGTTCTTTATTATTCGGTTCTTTACATTATTGTCTTTTATTTTCTATTCTTTACATTTTCAGTCATTTACGTTTATGTCATTTATTTTCATGTCTTTGTCTTTTAATCCTTTGTCTATTACAATCATGTGTGAGTAGACTTTTCTAGTCTAGGGATTGTGGAATAATCTAATGATATAATCCTAATCAAACCCAAGTTTAGACTCTATGTTATATGCATTTACATTCTAATCTAATCCCATCGTTATTAAGTTTTATATCAAGTACCGATAGAACTATTAGATATATAGTAAACCAATTGTTTTTTTAGGCTAAATGGTATTATAGGAAATTCAAATAAAAATGATATTTCAACATGATTGCATGTTAAATCAAGTCCGGGATCAAATCTATCATCAAGATCACCATCATATAAAAACTTACATCAATTGTATTTAAAAAGGAAAGAAAGAATTCATAATTAAGAATGAAAGATAGTAGAATCATGTAACAAGAAGTTCCTAAATACTAATATGTAGAACCAGACAGGTCATGTTATTTTAAAAGACACCTTATCGTCAAATATTAGTGCGTTAAAATCATGATTCAAGGTAAGTTCAAGAAACAACTTTTCTAACACATTCACATAAGCTGGAAAAGGTGCTTAAAGCACAAAAGTCATCCTATGATGTCTAGCTTTAGAAATACAATTGAAATTTATGAGTATGGATCCTTTACTACAAACATCAACACTCAGCAGCAAAGAAGATGTTGTGAAATAACCTATGGTAGTTAATTGCTGCTCGTCGTAGTTGCTATAGAAATTTTATCTTTTTTCTGAATTCTGTAAGTAAAGTAGAAGAAATAAATAATAGTCGTATATCGGAGTGAGTCTAAAAGTGTAATGTTAAAATCTATCAAAAGGAAACCTATACATGTGTTGTTACTGCATCCGTGTAACGCCCTAATTGTTATTTCACTATTTTTGGTTGATTTTAGTATGTTTTATGTATTTTATATGAAAATGTTGATTTATGTGAATATTTGATGTGTTGTTATTTATTATATAATTATTTGTGTGATTTAATAAAATAGAAGAAATAAATATTTATTTGGTTAAAGGGATTTATTTAGAATTAAGGAGGACTTAATTAGAATTAAGGGAATTATTAGTAGTTAAATGAAATTAAGGAGGGGAGTAAAGAGGAAAAGAGAGGTTATGTTTTGGGGAAAAAGGAAATAGGAAGAGTCAGACAAAACTTTTTCACGTATCAGTAAAAGAAAAACTCAAGTTTTGGGAGAAGGAGAGAAGAACCAAGAGCCAAGAGGGAACCTGATTCTGTAAGCTTTGTTCATCTAAATTCAGGTAAGGGTGAGATTATCTTTCAATAGTAATGGATTTTATAACCTTGATTTTGAATTTAACTTGAAATTGTGGAAAATTATGAAAATGGGAAATTAGGTTTGGAGTATGAATTTGGGGGAAAAATGGTGTAGATTGTACTGTAATGATGTTAGAATGCAATCAGGTTATAGGCAGAACTTTATTACACTTCTGTAGATTGTTTTGGGGTTGGAAATTGAGAAAAATGGGATTTTTGGGTGAAAACTGCATTCTGCCCGTGCTGACATTCATCGCTCGCCGCGGCGAGCAGCATGACTCGCCATGGTGAGTGAGCAATGTTCATAGCTCGCCTCGCGAGAAAAACCACTCGCCACGGCGAGTAGGGCCTTAGAAAATGTGATTTTTGAAATGTTGTTATAAGGCGTGGGATGGATAGTTTTGTGTATCTAGATATTTTTAAAGATGACTGGGACAATTTTCAGATTAAAAAGATGATTAGTGAGCTTAAAAATGAAGTTTTGGTGAGAAAAATGTCAAAAGGCCGAGAGCTCCCAGTTCTACTCGCTCCCAGCTCGCCCCTAGCTCGCCTAAGGCGAGTAGCCCATTCTTGAGCTCGCCATGGCGAGTAGATGTACTCGCCAAGGCGAGTAGCCCTGTACCTGAAGTGAGTTTATATGCTTGATTATTTGGTTGGTTAAATTCTAGTGATGATAATGATATGATTATTGGTGTATTTGTATATGTCTATTATATGCTATTGAACTTAGTTTCAAAGGTTGGAGTATCATTGATTGAGTTGTTGAAATGTAAGTCATACCTCGTTTATGCATTCGTTGTGTTGTTGTTGTTGTCATCCAAGTTGGGGAGTGTGTCTTAAATGATTTAGGCACAGTTGTTGTTGTCATATTAGCTGTTGTTGTTGTTGTTGGTTGTATGCTGATATACACCATTGAGTTCATTTTATACTCATATGCATCGTTGAGGGCTCATGCCCTGGAATGTTTATCATTCAACTGTTGAGGGCTTATGCCCTGGAATGCTAGTCATTCACCCGTTGAGGGCTTATGCCCTGGGATGCTTTAACCATCCAACTGTTGAGGGCTCATGCCCTGGAATGCTTGTCATTCAACGCGCGTAAAATGGTACCACATGCATATTGCATTGTTGTTGTTGTCGGTGCATTGTCGGAGTTGTTGTTGGTGAGTCGTTGTCGTTATTGTGGTTGTTGTTGCTAGCTGAGTTTGAAGATAATGTTAATGTTGTTGATTTATTGTAGTTGGTGTATATTGAGATACTTTATTGATGTTTAGGGTGTTAGATTCATTGATAATTTATACCTCTATTTTTTTATTGTTTGAGAATCTCACTCCTTCTGTTGGAATTGCCGCCTTGTGGGCAAGTGCAGCTAATGAAGGCTAGTAGGATGTCGGCTCAAGAGTCCTAGGGGCTCTGATACGTAACGGGATGGGAACGTTGTTGTGTTATTTCATTCCTTTATGTATCATTTGTTTTAAATAAGTTGTTGAAGAATTTATGATGACTAAATAATAATTTTAATTGTTGAGGCCTTTGTGCCAAGGATATTGATGTAGTTGATTGATGATGAATTTAAATGAAGATTTCCGCTGCAGATTTTCTAAAATGAGACTTGTTGTTATTTAAATAGTTTTATATTCTATTTAAATAAATTTTGAAAAGTAGATGTAATACTCCGTTGATGTTGAACTCTGATTATATTATCATTATTACGATGTTTTGGGAAACGGGGTGTTACAATCCGTCTTGGTTCCAGTCACACAATCACCCTTGAGGCCTCTGGTTGATCTGCAAATCGGCTAAAGAATAAACAATAAAGACTGGGCCAAAAATCTGATAGATGAAGTTGTAAATGTATAGTCCGAAAACACAAGCAACTGCAGTTGTAAATAAAATAAAAATATCAATCATTGGAAAGGAAAACCCTGTCATCAAGTTTTAAAAATGAATCAAGCAGATTAAAAACATATGAAAGATGTAACACCCAGTTTCCCAACATAAAAATTTCACAATTAAATCAGAGTTTCCATACAACGGAATGTCACATTTCGCAAAAATCGCAAATATGAATAAATAACAATTTATTCTTCAAAATGGTCATCGTAATATTTCAAACTTCGCAGCGGAATAAACTCAAATACATATTAGTCTTTGGCACGAAGGCCTCATCAAAACGTCTCATAAAATTCCAAATACTAAATCATAGTCATGGAAATCATAAAAGTAATACGCAAGGAATAGAGAAAACATAAGCAAAGGTTCCCCATCCCGTTACGTATCAGAGCACCTAGACACAACCGAGGGAAGTCCTCAAAAGACTGCACCTATTCTTGATTACCTGCAAGTTACCTATACGAAGAGCAACGTTTTCAAGCAGAAGGGGTGAGATTCACAAAACAATAATATTAAACATATAATTCAACAATTATATTTAAAAACAAAACATCACATAAACACGTCACAAAAAATATCATTTAGCGTCATAATTGTCATCATAAATCATCTTCATAAACATCTTAAACAACTGGACTCGACGATGCAACTTCACTTGACCATGCAACTCGAACATCTTAATCATCTTAGACATCTTATATGCATGTGGTACCAATCCAGGGCATAAACCCTCGTCGCTTTGAGCATAAATATACTCCCAGGGCATAAGCCCTCGTCGCTAGTGAGCAAAAGCTCCTGCGCATGAGCCCTCGTCCCTGTTGAGTAAAAACTCCAGGGCATAAGCCCTCATCTCTGAATGAGTATGCATGAGACTCAATCTTAGACATCATGACACATCCTATATGACTCTAACAATTGGACAACATCCCACATCACAGACCGACTCATGCAGCTTAATTAAATAATAGCAACAGCATGGCAGCAATCATTATCGATGCAAACATCATCTCAAACATCGCATAAACTTCACATATATTTCACATAAGGCATATATGATTCATTAATTGATACCAACAACATAAAAATCATCACAAGCACCTATACCAATCCTTAATTATATTATAGTTAACTTCCAGTACTACCCAAGGTCCAACTCTCAAGGTCCCGTGTGAAACAGATCGCAAACGAGGAAAAAGTGACATTCTGTCACAGCACAGCTCGTTGTGGCGAGCTCTAATGGTCGCCTGGCGAAGAGACTAAAGGTCCCTCGCCATGGCGGGTGGGATTGCTCGCCTGGCGGAGTGTCACGGTTCCCTCGCTATGGCGAGCTAGATTGCTCGCCTGGCGAGCGATGAAGGTATGTTCGTCGTGGCGAGCTACGACTCTCGCCTGGCGAAACGGTGACAGAACAGTTACGGGATTTCGAACTTGATCACCCAAACACCCAATTTTCACCATGATTAACCCCAATTTCGACTGAAACATTAACATTAAGGTTATTTTAAGTTTTGTAACCAATTCTTACATTAGTTCTACAAATTTTCATCATCTAATCATCAAATCATCATGGTTAACCTAATTCTCTAATTCTCTAAAATCAATCCTACACTTGTTAATTATAATTAGATGAGTTACAGTTTAATAGAATTGAATTGCTAGGCTCACCCTTACCTTGTTTATGCAGAAATCGCAGCCCTCTTGCCTCTTTTCTCCTTCTCTGGTTTTTCTCCCAAAACTGATCGTACGTACTGAATTATTCTTAACCTAATATTCTCTATTTATACTCCCAACAAATCTTATCTTATTTACTCTTTCTCCCACATAACTCTCTAAAATCTCAAAATTACCCCACATCTCTATATTTATTTTATTTTCAAATCTTATTTTATTAAACAATAAAATGAGCCACCACATCACATAAAAATCACTAAAATCACATAAATCTTATCTCTTCACATCTCATATAATATATATATAAATATATCTAGACTCTTCGAATAATTCAAATAATTAAATAATTAAAATAATCTAAAGTGGGCATTACAACTCTCCCCAACTTATAAGATTTTCGTCCTCGAAAACTTACCTTAAGCAAACAACTCTGGATAAGATTCCAGCATCTTACTCTCTAGCTCCCACGTCAAGCTTTCACCAGTCACTCCGTCCCAACAACTTTCACAAGAGGTATCTCATTGCCTCTCAAATGCTTCACTTCACGACCTTCAATCCTCACTGGTAAGGTCTCAACTGTAAGGTTATCTCTAACTTGCACATCATCTCTCTGGATCACATGAGATGGATCCGGAACATACTTCCGAAGTTGAGATACGTGAAACACATCGTGCAAATTCGAAAGATGCGGTGGTAAACCAACTCGGTATGCCACCGTTCCAAATCTTTCCGATATCTGATACGGACCAATAAACTTCGGGGTCAACTTCTTCGACTTCAAAGCCCGACCAACACCGGTCATGGGAGTAACTCTCAGGAACACATGATCTCCTTCTTGGAACTCAAGGTCCTTCCTCCGCTTATCATGATAACTCTTTTGTCGACTCTGTGACGCTTTCATCTTCTCTTGGATCATCTTTACCTTCTCAGTAGTCTGTTGAACAATCTTTGGTCCTAAAACCACATTCTCACCTGGCTCAAACCAACACAACGGGGTTCTGCATCTCCGACCATACAAAGCCTCGAAAGGTGCCATTCCGATACTCGAATGGTAACTGTTATTGTACGTGAACTCTATCAACGGAAGATGACTATCCCAAGTTCCTCCTTGCTCAAGTACACAAACTCTCAATAAATCTTCTAGGGACTGAATCGTTCTCTCTGTCTGACCATCTGTCTGCGGATGATAAGCCGAACTCAACCTCAACCTAAAACCTAAAGCCTCTTGCAAACTTTTCCAAAACCTCGAAGTAAACCTTGGATCTCTATCTGACACAATACTCGAAAGGACACCATGAAGGTTCACTATATCTCGAATATAAATCTCTGCCAACTGAGCTATAGGAAAGGTGATATTAATCGGAATAAAATGAGCCGACTTCGTCAATCTATCAACAATCACCCAAATAACGTCATTCCCTTTAGGAGTATTAGGCAAACTCGTCACAAAATCCATGGATATACTATCCCATTTCCATTCTGGCACATCTAGCGGTGTCATCAACCCTGTAGGTTTCTGATACTCCACCTTCGACTTCTGACAAATCAAACAAGAATATACAAACTGTGCCACATCACGTTTCAATCCAGACCACCAAAACAACTTCTTCAAATCATGATATATCTTGGTAGCTCCCGGATGAATACTCAAGCTACTTCTGTGACTCTCTTCAAGAATCATTTTCTTCATATCATCATTGTCAGGAATGCAAACCCTACCTCGGAATCTCAACACTCCTTGGTCATCGACCTTAAAGTCACTGTCTTCAGCCTGATTACTAGCAACCAATAAATCCACAAACTTAACATCTTCTTTCTGTGCTTCTTTAATGCTTTTCAAGAAATCACTATCAATCTTCAACATTCCAAGCTTTACGCTCTGAGGTGTCCTTTCACAAACTAGACTCAAATCTCTAAACTATTCCAGTAACTCAAACTCCCTCACCATCATAGAAGACATATGCAAGGTCTTCCTACTTAAGGCATCTGCAACAACATTAGCCTTACCCGGATGGTAATTCAAACCAAAGTCGTAATCCTTCAATAGTTCAAGCCACCTTCGATGTCTCATGTTTAGTTCCTTCTGATCAAACAAATACTTCAAGCTCTTTTGATCACTGAACACTTCAAATCTTGAACCATACAAGTAATGTCTCCAAATCTTAAGCACAAATACAACTGCAGCTAATTCAAGATCATGAGTATGATAATTTCGTTCATGAATCCCCAACTTGGTCACATCACAATACACCACAAAAGGTTCGTCGGACTTCGGCAAAATCAAAACTGGAGCCGTCGTCAACCGCTTCTTCAACTCATTAAAACTGTTCTCACAATGGACATCCCACACAAAGGATTTAGCCTTACACGTCAACTGCGTTAACGGAAGAGCCAACTTAGAAAATCCTTCTATGAACCTTCGGTAATAACCAGCTAACCCCAAAAAGCTTCTGATCTGTGTAACCGACTTAGGAGTCTCCCATTGTGATACCGCTTCAACTTTAGACGGATCCACTGCAACACCATTACTAGAAATAACATGGCCCAGAAAACTCACCTCTTTCAACCAAAATTCACACTTTGACAATTTGGCAAACAACTTCTTCTCTTTCAACACTTGCAAAACAATCTTCAAATGTTCTGCATGTTCTTCTACAGTCTTAGAGTATATCAAAATATCATCAATGAAGACCACAACAAAACGATCCAAGTAAGCATGAAAGATTCTATTCATGTACTCCATAAATACACCAGGTGCATTAGTAACACCGAAAGGCATCACCGTATACTCATAATGCCCATAACGCGTCCTAAATGCCGTCTTCTGCATATCTTCATCCTTCACTTTAATCTGATGATAACCTGATCTCAAATCTATCTTGCTAAACACACGTGCACCCACTAACTGATCCATCAAGTCGTCAATTCTCGAAAGTGGATACCTATTCTTTATAGTTACTTTGTTCAACTGCATATAATCAATACATAACCTCATACTGCCATCTTTCTTCTTTACTAGCAATACCGGCGCTCCCCAAGGTGAAACACTCGGCCTAACAAACTTCTTCTCAAGCAAATCCTCTAATTGTTTCTTCAGCTCCGCCAACTCAAAAGCTGACATACGATAAGGTGTCATAGACACAGGCTTCGTTCCAGGGATAAGATCAATCGAAATTTCAACTTCTCTATTTATACTCCCAACAAATCTTATCTTATTTACTCTTTCTCCCACATAACTCTCTAAAATCTCAAAATTACCCCACATCTCTATATTTATTTTATTTTCAAATCTTATTTTATTAAACAATAAAATGAGCCACCACATCACATAAAAATCACTAAAATCACATAAATCTTATCTCTTCACATCTCATATAATATATATATATATATATATATATATATATATATATGTTATCGCGATTTTCGGGTGTCAAGTCATTACTTAGGCTTGAACCTTTCAATCATTGATATCTCTGTTTTTTTGGGGAAGGGTAAAATTGAGAAAACCCTTAGAAATTCTAAGTTCGGGGCAATTTTCGCTACGGGAAGGTATTAGGCACCCGCAGCGACTATAGTACTCTATAGGAGCCGTTTTTCTAGGTTTACGTCTACGCTTTACTTTTAATGTTATTTATTGAAAAAGATTGTTTTTAAGAATGGGGGAAAGAAGTGTTTGGATTTTATTTTTATTGGACTTGGAGAGGCTTTGACCTCTTGCCTACATACCCTTTTAAGGGATCAAACTCCATGTATTTCTCTCTCAAAAAGATTTTGTGAGTTTTGATTGATTTTAGTTTTTTTTGGAAATAGTTTTGAAGATGAGGAAGAGGCCGTAAAGGCTTGAGAAAGGAAAATTGGTGAGGTTGGTTAATTATTAAAGAAAATAGTCTAAGTAGGAATTATTTTTCATTTTGAATTTTGATTAAAAAAAAAACAAGAAAATACAATGGAGTATTGACTCCAAGGTTTATTGGAAGAAAATTGTTTTCAAGTGATGAATTTGTTAACACTTTTTGGAAAATGGCTTTTCTAAGTTTCGCGCTTCCTAAACATACACATAACGGTAAATCATACAACGTGTGTGCGTGTCGGTGCTTGTGTCGGTGTACATCATTATAATGTCCATTGTCCTTTACATTGGCCCTAGTTTACATTCTATGGTCTTGCAAGAAATTGAAATAAAAGAAACTACCTAAAAAAGATAAAAGATTGAATAAAACCTAAACTTAAAAGAGGTAGATGAAATGGAATGCCCAATGTGCATGAAACATAAAATGGTTAGTAAAGCAAGGTGAAAGGATAGTAAAAATGTTAAACAAAGTAAAACAATAACGAAGTATGAAAGAAGGGGAAGAAAAATGCATGCAAATTAATATTACGTACAAAGCAAGAAACTAACAAGTAAACTTTGCAAAATTGGAAGCTAACATATAAACTTGCAAGACAAAAACACTAATCAATTATACTAACAAGATTGTGAGCTATCATGTAAACTAACAAAGTAGGAAGCCAAAAGTTAAGCTAACAAGATTAGAAATTAACAATTAATATTGCAAAGATGGCAAACTAAAAGAAATTAAACTAACATCATTGGAAATTGACAATTATCATTGCAAAATTGTAAATGGAAGTTAAACTAGTAAAATTGTGAATAAACACCGAACTATCAAGATTGAGAATATTGCAAAATTGTGAACAAGAATCAAACTAACATGATTGAAAACTTTGCAAAATTGTAAACAAGAATCAAACTAACAAGATTGAAAACATTGCAAAATTGTAAACAAGAATCAAACTAACAAGATTGACAATGTTGCAAAATTTGTGAACAAAGATCAAACTTTAACAAAAAATTGAAAATATTACAAAATTGTAAACAAGATTGAATGAATTAGCATGAAATAAGAGGGGATGATATCACAAAATCAAATGCCAACCATCAATATCAAGTGACAAGTAGTTGGATCAAGAATCATGTAAGAAACTTCACACAAAAACACACAAAATATACGAATCAATGGAAAAATTAACACATATTATTTTCATCAATTTTAAACATGTAAAAATATCACAAAACAGTCAAAAACTTATCAAGAACACATAGTAATTTTTTTTGGAATTTTTGTGAGAAAATTAAAGTGCATAGGGGTCCAATTAGCAAGAACAAGGGTGAACATAGAAAAAAATCAAGAAAACTGAAAATAAACCAAAAAGCCCAGCGCTACCCGGCCCAAACCCACGCAGACTGATGGATCAAGACTGATGGATCAGAGGCGTTGGATTGATCCAGATCCATCAAGACCTAGATCTAACGGTCTACAGCGTGGGGCGCTGGATCGGGTCAGAACCCACCCGGTCCAGCGCTTTATATAAAAAGTTTTGGCCCGGTTTTCTTTCATTTTTTCAGAAACGTTCTCTCTCTTCCTCTCTTCTTCTCCATTCTTCTCTCTTCCTCTATGATGAAACCCTAACCCTAAATCGTTCAAATCAACCCAGAAATTCATGAATCATGGCTCAAACGTTTCGTTCTGTTGTTCTAAGCATGAATCTACCACTGAAAATCACATGCATCAACTGAATCGATGTAGATCTTGGATCTTGTTCGCGGATTTCAAACGGTTTTGGTTCTAGTTTTTGGTTCAAATCTTTTTCTAAGTGAGTTTGCTTACGGATTCGTTGGTTTACAACGGTTGATACTCGTTGTAAACCTCGGAATCTTTACGGTTTTCAAGGATTTTTAGGGTTTCAAAACTTTTTGAACCAAACTCGTTTGAACTTCTACGGATCTACGTGGATTCAGATTCGTTGATGTTCTTGAGTATGAAGAGGTAAGTTTTAGTTCTCACCTGTGTTTTATTCGGAGATTTGGATTAGAATCTTCAGAACTCTTTGAACTTGATTCTGTTTTGCTGATTCTGGCTTGAAATCTGAAAATAAATCGGTGTTTCTTCTTCTTCTTCTTCACCGGTTCAAAGCCTTTGAGATTCTTTCCCTTTTCTTCTCAAACTTCGCGCCTCTGTGATCGTGTTGGATTTGTTGCTTTCTGCGATGAATCCAATGCTTGAATTGCAGAGGCACTGGCTCAATGATGAAGATTCACCATCGAATCTCTGAGAGCTGCCATGGATTCCATGGATTTGGCTTGAATTTGCTTTTGGAAATAGCTAGGGTTTGCGAAATTGTTCTTCAATTTTCGGAGTTTTTGTGATTTTTGATCTAACTGAATGGAGAGAGAAAAATATGAATCTGTTAGTGATGTGGCATTGTATCTGTGGCTCCTCTTTTCTGACTGGTACAGCGCGTGGCCTTATATAGGCTGCCATGTGGACTCTGAACCAATGAAAATGTGACACTTGGCTTTGTATTGCTTGCGTGGCACTTTGGACCAAACTCTAAAGAAAAACACTTAAGGACTAAAATGCAATTGAAAAGAATTAAGGACTGAACTGCAATTAAAAAGAAAATGGAATTGGACTGTTTTGAAATTAAAAATTTGGGCGCATTTGCAATTAAAACAAAATTTGGACTCACTTGCAAAAAGTAAAATAAAATGGGTAAAATGTAATTTTAAAAACATTGTAAAGTGAAACGGTTAAAAGACGACAAAATGGACTAAAATGAACAAACTACCAAAATGAGGTATTTTAAAATACCTCTCTGCCAAAAAATTATTTGATGTGAAAAGACCAAAATGCCCTTTAAGGACTAAAACGACTTAGACTGACTCAGACTAAATCAGATGCAATGCTGAGATGATTTCTTGAACATAATTTGATTAATGATTCATGCAGACAAGTTGAAAAGACTCAGAGACAAATTGTAGGGACTAAAATGGGTTCCACTGTAGGAAATGACCAAAATACCCTTTTGTATGATTCTTATGCAAAAATTCAGAGTAAAATGCAGGAAAACATGTAACGGTTGTAGAAACCCTTTTTAATGACTTGTAATGCAAGAAAACACTTTGGATGGTTTTACATGCTAGAAAATTAGAGACAGAAATAGTAAAACATGTGGTTGAAGCACGGTAGAAAATTGCAGAGTAAACACAGTGAATTTGAAAAGTATCAGAGGTAAACAGTAAAAGAAAGAAGTTTTGGAGTAGTTTCTAGGTCCAAAATGAGGGTATAACAACTGCCCCTATTTAAGTTTCTTCGTCTGGAAGGTCAAGAGATGGAGTCTTTGGCTTGACGGGACGAAGATACTTAAATATTGACTTTTGTACTGATTTTGGGCGTAAAAACACGTTTGTAAATGTCGTGCATGCCATGCAACATTTGGATTATAAATGCAAGACAAACTGAGAGTTGAGTTTAACAGAATATGTCGTATCCATTGCGGGATTGGTAGACATTAACATAATAGCAAAAATAGGGTATGTCGTATCCATTGCGGGATTGGTAGACATCCACAAGATAGCAAATAACGAGGTTTACTGGGGAAACAAAATAGCAAATTGACAGGTACAAGTTGTTCTGTTGGCTCGAACTGGGAACTTGACCGAGAATACTGACAAGTAGATAGGCACAAGCTGTTCTTGTATTTGAACTAGCCGCTTGGCTGATGACAAAAGCAAGGTGGGAAGCGCAAGCTGTTCTTGCATTTGAACTAGTCGCTTGGCTGATAACAGACACGAAAGCACCGGTACAAGCTGTTCTTGTATTGGAACTAGTTACTTGACCGATAACAAGGATGAAAGCAAATTGACAGGTACAAGCTGTTCTTGGATGCGAACTAGTCACTTGACCGATAATAAGAGCAAATTGACAGGCACAAGCTGTTCTTGGACGCGAACTGGTCACTTGGCCGTTGACAGAATGAATTGACAGGCACAAGCTGTTCTCGGATGCGAACTGGTCACTTGGCCGTTAACGGAAACAAATTGTATTGCAAAAACAAATTGAAATTGGCTGACATGACTGCAGGGGTTTGAAATTGACAAGACTGTTGAAATTTTGAAATCGACATAGCAGTAGAAATTTCGAAATTGACAGAGATTGACATAGGAATTGAAAATGCAATGTGTATGAATTGTATAACAACTTTATCGGATGCATGAGCGTATAGGATGCATGATTATGCATGTATGAATGCTTGAAGTGCATGATGGTTGACAACTTGCAGACATGATTTCACAAATGTAGACAAAACATTGGAATATTGGGCACGTAATGGCTCGTGCTCTAACATGTACTTGTGAAAATCCCCCTTTGGAGATGCCGTCGTTGAAGGACGCATCGAGACCATAGCTGAGGGCAGGGAACTGTATCCCGTTCATAAACTCGTAGAGAGAAGGACCCTTCCGATGGCACTATCATTGCTGGGTGCTTTAATGCTGAGCACGCTTTTGGATATCGCATCTGTGGTCAATGCTCTTTGCATGCTTGCTTCTGCTTGTTTTTGTCTTTCATCATCCAATTTTTGTCTGGATCGCCCTTTCGGGTTTTCAATCCACCGGGGAATAAATTCTTTTCATTGCCCCTGTTTTTTCCTGAATTGCCTTTGGAGGTTGTCAATCCAGCGGGGTGCTCATTTTTTGCCTAAGCCGCCTTTTCGGGTTTTCAGCTTAGCGAGCTTATTCATTTTCATGCTTTTCATTCTGTTTATTCATTCTTGCCATTGACCACAGACCGTACTGGGGAGAGAGCCTGCTGGTAGCTTGTATTGAAATGGACATCAACACACATTTGTTCATGCATGTCTCGTTTGAATGCACCTAGTTGCTCAGGTTTGTTTTCAAAATACACACAAAAAGTTTTCAATTTCCAAAATGTTTCTTTCAGACATATGTCATTATTAAAATAGAAAGAAAATGTTTTTTTTTAACAAAGCTTTGAAAGTAGCACGAAGAAATAGAGTTCCAAACAAAAGCATGAGCCCAAATCGATGTATAAGAGTGACAGTCAGCCAAAGGCATGCCTCCACGGATTTACAAAGCTTGGAAAATGGTAATTTTATGGGTTGGTGGTACATTGAACACAGAAACCACTACAGTCCCTAGAAATTTTGAATTCACAAGTACAAAACCCTCTGATGAGAATGACCAATGATTAGTTGCAGATGTCCCAAGGGGATGGTAGTTTGCCAGATATAGTCAATTGTCTTTCATTTCAATCTCATTTTTGCATGAACCGCCCGTCCGGGTTTTCGGCTCATCGAGACGCTCCTTTTTGCCTGAGTTACATGTAGTCTCAGCGAGCTTTTTCACATTCATTTTTTTTGTCCCTTATTTTTCCTGGATCGCCCTTTCGGGTTTTCGATCCACCGGGAAGAACATTTTTGCCTAGGCCGCCCTTTTGGGTTTTCGACCTACCACGCTGTTCTTTTCATATTTCTAGACAAAGTATTTCTTGACTATATCAGCGTTCACAGGGTTCGGAAGCTCTACACCATCCATGTGTGTAAGGATCAAAGCACCGCCGGAGAAGGCCTTCTTGACGACATAAGGTCCTTCATAGTTAGGCGTCCACTTGCCCCTTGGGTCGGGCTGCTGGATTACTCTTCTTTTCAAAACAAGTTCACCTTCTTTGAATTCTCGAGGACGGACTTTCTTGTCAAAAGCAGTTTTCATTCTTGTTTGATACAGCCGTCCTCGAGCCAAAGCATCCAGACGCCTTTCTTCAATCAAATTTAATTGGTCATACCGGCTCTGGCACCATTCAGCCTCAGATAATTTTGCTTCCATGATCACGCGGAGAGACGGGATCTCTACTTCCAAAGGGAGGACTGCTTCCATGCCATACACAAGGGAAAAAGGCGTTGCCCCGGTCGAACTGCGTATTGTAGTGCGGTAGCCGTGTAAAGCATAGGGCAACATCTCATACCAATCTTTGTACGTAGTTACCATCTTTTGTACGATCTTCTTGATATTCTTATTGGCGGCCTCAACTGCACCGTTCATCTGGGGCCTATAAGGAGAAGAGTTAGGATGTTCAATCTTGAATTTTTCACACAGGGCTTGCACCATGTCATTGTTCAGGTTGGTACCATTGTCAGTAATAATCTTGTTGGGAACACCATATCGACAAATGATATTGTTCTTGATGAATTTAACCACTACTTGCTTGGTTACGTTGGCATAAGATGCAGCTACGACCCATTTGGTAAAGTAATCGATTGCCACCAAGATGAAACGATGACCGTTCGAAGCCTTTGGTTCGATTCTTCCAATCATGTCGATGCCCCACATAGAGAAAGGCCATGGAGAGGAAATAACTTTGAGGGCATGCGGAGGCACATGGATTTTATCAGCATAGATTTGGCATTTGTGACATTTCCTGGCATATTGGTAGCAATTGTGTTCCATGGTCATGCAATAGTAGCCAACCCTTAACAATTTTCTAGACATGGTGTGCCCCGAAGCATGGGTTCCAAAAGTGCCATCGTGCACATCGTGCATCAGTTGCTCCGCTTCACGTTCATCAACACACCTCAACAATATCATATCGTAATTCCTTTTGTACAAAACATCTCCGTCTAGCAGGAACTTACTAGCCAATCTTCGCAGGGTCTTCTTGTCTTTGTTGGAAGCACTTGGCGGGTATTCACGGCTTTGCAAAAACTGCTTGATATCATGATACCAGGGTCTGTTGTCAACTACATCCCCATTCGTTTGAACAGTCACATCACTGATGGCAAACACATGAGAAGGCTGGTCAAGGCGTTGCACTTTGATTATTGGCACATGATTCCAATGGTTTACTTGAAACATGGAAGATAAAGTAGCAAGAGCATCGGCCATTTTATTTTCATCACGGGGAATATGGTGCAACTCGACCTTTGTAAAGTACGTCAGCAGACGTCTCGCATAATCACGGTAAGGGATTAGATTGGCATGATGTGTCTGTAACGCCCTAGTTGTTATTTATTTATTTTAGTTGATTTTTGTGTGTTTTAGATGCCTTATAATTATTTATGTGATTTATGTGAATTATTGGTAATTGTTATTTTGTTGTATTTTATTATAAAGAAGTAGTAATGATTTTTATTAATTAAGTGGAGTAGAAGAAATAATATTATTTTTGAAAATAGTAGAAATAATAGTTAATTTAGAAAAAGGAGTTATTTGATATTATTGGAATTAAGTGGTAGGGGTTACACTTTAATTAGGAGTTTAAGTGAGGAGTTAAGAAAAAGAAAAGGTTTTGGTAAGGAAAGGTAGAGTCAGACAAAAACATTTTCACGTATCAGTAAGAATAGAGTTTTGAGAGAAAAGAGCCAAGAACAAGGTAGAGCCAAGGGAAGAGGGAAATTCATCCAATTGCTGTAGATTTTGCTTATTTGAGGTAAGGGTGGGTTTACTCTTCAATTGTTGATATATATGTATGTGTTTCCATGAAATTAAATCGAAAATGGTGATTGTTGAATTAGGTTAAGAACATGAAATATTGCTTAATGATTGTGGTTTCTGTGTAATTGATGATGCTCATATGAGATGTTTCTGTTGTTTTGCCGTATAATGAACCCATAACATTGTTCTAAATCATTTTGGGTGATTGAGGGATCAAAGTTGGGATTTTTGGGTTAGAACTATGCTGTTATCGCAACTGTTTTGCTGAACCTGAGACCCGCTCGCTTAAGCGTGCTGCAAGCGTGCAGCTAGCGAGCAAGACCAAACTTACGTCTTTTTGGACGCTTAAGCGTGCAGATGCTCGCTTAAGCGTGCTGAATCTTTTCCCAGACCATAGTGCGCACGCTCAAGCGTACCGTAAGCGTGCAGTAAGCGAACAAGAACCCAACCTTCGTGTTTTGGCTCGCTTAAGCGTGCAGCTGCTCGCTTAAGCGTGCTGGGTCCTGTGCGACCCATAACGTGATTTTTCTAAGATGTTCCAAACCCAAACCTAAGCTTTCTAAGATGATTATTGTAATTTTTAAGAATTATTTGGATGATAAAAACTATGTTATGAAGATGATTAAGATGAATTTATGCATGCTTAAGTGCAAATATCTATGCTTGCTAAGTTGAATTACCTTGTTGATTGTTGAATGATATTGTCCAGTTGGGGAGGGTATCCTATGTTGTTGTTGTTGTTGGTTGCACGCTGATATGCTCCATTAAGATGTTGGGTTGTATGCTGATATACACCATAGAGTCATTCATACTCATATGCATTTGTTGGGGGCTTATTGCCCTGGAATGTTTATCATTCACTGTTGGGGGCTTATTGCCCTGGAACGCTTTATCGTTCACCTGTTGGGGGCTTATTGCCCTGGGATGCTTTAACCATCCAAACTGTTGGGGGCTTATTGCCCTGGAATGCTTAGCATTCAACGCGCGTAGTTGGTACCACATGCATAATGCATTAGATGTTGTTGGAGTCTTGCATTAGTAGTAGGAGTGAGTTGTCCTTTGGGATTGTTGTTGGTGAGATGTCGCCACAAGTGTTGTTGATGTTGTTGATATGAATCAAAGATGAATATGAATTATAAGATGAGATGATGTTGATTATGTTGCTGTTTGTTGTTGTTGTTTTCAATTTTACTTTGATGATTCATATATCTGTATATTTGCTTTTGATTTGTGAACTCACCCCTTCTGCTGGAATTGCCGCCTTGTGGGCAAGTGCAGGTAGCGAAGATTAGAGATGTGGCTCTTGCGTCTAGGGCTCTGATACATAGTAGGGATGGGGAAACGTTATTTTCTTGTATTCCTTTATGTATCTGATATTTGAAGATGATGTTGTTGGAATTATTTTGTTGGATAATTATAATATGTCGATGGCCTTTTGTGCCAAGATTTTGATGTAGTTGTTGATTGAGTTTTGAATAAAGACATTCCGCTGCAGAATTTTTAATATGATGATATTGTATGATGGTTTTAAATAGTTTTTATATTCTATTTAAATGATTTTTGAAAAAGAAGTGTGATACTCCGTTGTTTTGTTGAAATACTCTGATTATGTTTATTAGTAATATTATTATTACGTTATTTCGGGAACGGGGTGTCACAATTGGTATCAGAGCAAGTCGGTCCGTCAGACCATTAGAAGAGTCGTGTCGAGCCATGTAGAGTAGTGTGACAGGTTTAAACTGTCTTTGTTGTTCTAATTCTTGTTGTTATGTAGAATTATCGAGATGGCCGGAAGGAATGATGCTGCTCTTGCTGCTGCTTTGCAAGCAATGGCTCAGGTTGTTGGGCAACAACAAGGTGCTGGTGGAGCTGGTGAAGGTGTAAGGATGCTTGAGACCTTCTTGAGGAATCATCCACCAACGTTTAAGGGAAGGTACGACCCCGATGGAGCGCAGACTTGGCTGAAGGAGGTCGAGAGGATCTTCCGGGTGATGCAGTGTACGGATGTCCAGATGGTGCGGTTTGGCACGCATATGTTGGCTGAAGAGGCTGACGACTGGTGGGTGAGTGTGCAGCCGGTGTTAGAGGCTGAAGGTGCTGTGATTACGTGGGCTGTGTTTAGGCGCGAGTTCCTGAGGAGGTATTTTCCGGAGGATGTCCGAGGTAAGAAAGAAATAGAATTCCTTGAGCTGAAGCAAGGAGATATGTCCATTACGGAATATGCTGCCAAGTTCGTGGAGCTTGCAAAGTTTTATCCTCATTATGCTGCGGAGACTGCTGAGTTCTCCAAGTGTATTAAATTTGAGAATGGTCTGCGAGCTGATATCAAGCGGGCCATTGGGTATCAGAAGATCAGAGACTTCTCTGAGTTGGTGAGCAGCTGCCGTATCTATGAAGAGGACACCAAAGCTCACTATAAGATAATGAATGAC
Organism: Medicago lupulina; assembly: GCA_958299785.1. Taxonomy (NCBI): domain Eukaryota; kingdom Viridiplantae; phylum Streptophyta; class Magnoliopsida; order Fabales; family Fabaceae; genus Medicago; species Medicago lupulina. The sequence goes on along the minus strand of OY283144.1, from coordinate 55,585,955 downwards.
CGTAAGGGTAAGGGGCAGCAGAGTCGCCCAAAGCCGTATAGTGCCCCAGCTGATAAGGGCAAGCAAAGAATGCATGATGAGAGGAGGCCAGCACGTAGAGATGCTCCTGCTGAGGTGGTTTGTTATAAGTGTGGTGTCAAAGGCCACAAGAGTAATGCTTGCACCCGTGATGAGAAGAAATGTTTCCGTTGTGGTAAGAAGGGTCATACTGTCACCGAATGCAAGCGTGGGGACATTGTTTGTTTCAACTGTAATGAAGAAGGTCACATTGGTTCTCAGTGCACTAAGCCTAAGAAGGCGCAGACCAGTGGTAGAGTTTTTGCCTTGACCGGTACTCAGACTGATCAGGAGGATCGACTTATCAGAGGTACTTGTTTCTTTAGTGGTACTCCTTTAATTGCTATAATAGATACTGGTGCAACGCATTGTTTCATTGCTATTGATTGTGCACAAAGATTGGGTTTGATTATGTCTGATATGAATGGGGAGATGGTTGTTGAAACTCCAGCTAAGGGTTCAGTGACTACTTCCCTTGTTTGTTTAAGTTGTCCGCTGTCTGTGTTTGGTAGAGATTTCGAGGTTGATCTCGTTTGTTTGCCGTTAGTGGGAATGGATGTAATATTGGGGATGAATTGGTTAGAGTACAATCATGTCCTGATCAACTGTTTTACGAAGACGGTGCGGTTTTCTTCTGCCGAAGAGGAGAGTGGAGCAGAATTTTTATCCACCAAGGAGATGAAGCGATTAGAACAAGATGGTGTACTGATGTTTTCTTTGTTGGCATTCTTGTCAGTGGAGAACCAAGCTGTGATTGATGGGTTGCCTGTTGTGAAGGAATTTCCCGAAGTCTTCCCTGATGAGATTCCAGATGTGCCACCGGAGAGAGAAGTGGAATTTTCGATAGACCTTGTGCCGGGTACGAAGCCTGTGTCGATGGCTCCTTACCGTATGTCAGCTTCGGAGTTGGCTGAATTGAAGAAACAATTAGAAGACTTGCTTGACAAGAAGTTTGTAAGACCGAGTGTTTCACCGTGGGGAGCGCCGGTGTTGTTGGTAAAGAAGAAGGATGGTAGCATGCGGTTGTGTATTGATTACCGTCAGCTGAATAAAGTGACGATCAAGAATAGGTATCCACTTCCGAGAATAGATGATTTGATGGATCAACTAGTGGGTGCCCGCGTTTTTAGCAAGATTGACTTGAGGTCAGGTTACCATCAGATAAAGGTGAAGGATGAGGATATGCAAAAGACGGCGTTTAGGACGCGTTATGGTCATTATGAATATAAGGTGATGCCTTTCGGTGTGACGAATGCACCTGGTGTGTTTATGGAATACATGAACAGAATTTTTCATGAGTATCTGGATCAATTTGTTGTGGTTTTATTGATGATATATTGATTTATTCTAAGACCGAAGCTGAGCATGCAGAGCATTTGAAGATTGTATTGCAAGTGCTGAAAGAGAAGAAATTGTATGCCAAGTTATCCAAGTGTGAATTCTGGTTGCATGAAGTAAGTTTTCTTGGCCACATTATTTCTGGTAATGGTATTGCTGTAGATCCTTCGAAGGTAGATGCTGTGTCACAGTGGGAGACACCAAAGTCGGTTACTGAGGTAAGAAGTTTTCTTGGGTTGGCTGGTTATTACCGCAGATTTATTGAAGGATTTTCGAAGTTGACACTTCCTTTGACGCAGCTGACTTGTAAAGGAAAAGCATTTGTGTGGGATGCTAATTGTGAGAGTAGTTTCATTGAGTTGAAGCAAAGGTTGACGACTGCTCCTATTTTAATTTTGCCGAAGCCGGAAGAACCTTTTGTTGTTTATTGTGATGCATCTAAGTTGGGTTTAGGTGGTGTGTTGATGCAAGATGGCAAGGTGGTAGCGTATGCTTCTAGGCAGCTAAGAGTGCATGAGAAGAATTATCCTACGCATGATCTAGAGTTGGCAGCCGTGGTGTTTGTGTTGAAAATTTGGAGGCACTATTTGTACGGTTCCAGATTCGAGGTGTTTAGTGATCATAAAAGTTTAAAATATTTGTTTGATCAGAAAGAGTTGAACATGAGGCAGAGAAGGTGGCTTGAGTTACTTAAGGACTATGATTTTGGTTTGAATTACCATCCGGGTAAGGCCAATGTGGTTGCCGATGCGTTGAGCAGAAAGACGTTGCATATGTCGGCTATGATGGTGAAGGAGTTCGAGTTACTTGAACAGTTCAGAGACTTGAGTCTTGTGTGTGAAAGGTCACCTCAGAGTGTGAAATTGGGTATGTTGAAAATTAATAGTGACTTCTTGAATGACATCAAAGAGGCGCAGAAGCTTGATGTTAAATTTGTGGATTTAATGGCTGCTAGTGATCCGAATGTGGATGGTGACTTCAAGGTCGATGACCAAGGTGTGTTGAGGTTTAGAGGAAGAATTTGTATTCCGGATGATGAGGATTTAAAGAAGTTGATTTTAGAAGAAAGTCATAAGAGTAGTTTGAGTATTCATCCTGGAGCTACTAAAATGTATCACGACTTGAAGAGAATATTTTGGTGGTCCGGTTTGAAAAGGGATGTTGCGCAGTTTGTGTATGCGTGTTTGACTTGCCAGAAGTCTAAGGTTGAGCACCAGAAGCCTGCAGGGCTGTTGGTTCCGTTAGATGTGCCTGAGTGGAAGTGGGATAGCATTTCGATGGATTTCGTGACGAGTTTGCCGAATACTTCAAGAGGGCATGATGCCATTTGGGTTGTTGTTGATCGATTGACTAAGTCGGCACACTTTATCCCGATTAATATGACTTATCCGGTAGCTCAGTTGGCGGAGATCTATATCCGTGATATTGTGAAGTTGCATGGTGTTCCATCTAGTATTGTGTCGGATAGAGATCCGAGGTTTACTTCGAGGTTTTGGAAGAGTTTGCAAGATGCCTTGGGTTCGAAGTTAAGACTGAGTTCGGCTTATCATCCGCAGACAGATGGTCAGTCGGAGAGGACTATCCAATCCTTGGAGGATTTGTTGAGGGTGTGTGTACTTGAGCAAGGTGGAGCTTGGGACAGCCACTTGCCATTGATAGAGTTCACCTATAATAATAGTTACCATTCGAGTATTGGTATGGCACCGTTCGAAGCTTTGTATGGTCGAAGGTGTAGAACTCCTCTATGTTGGTTTGAGACGGGTGAAAGTGTTGTGTTAGGACCTGAGTTAGTGCAGCAGACTACGGAAAAGGTCAAGATGATAAGAGAAAAGATGAAAGCATCTCAAGATCGTCAGAAGAGTTATCATGACAAGCGAAGAAAAGCCCTTGAGTTTCAGGAGGGTGAGCATGTGTTTTTGAGGGTTACCCCGATGACAGGTGTAGGACGTGCATTGAAGTCGATGAAGTTGACTCCAAAGTTCATTGGTCCTTATCAGATTTCCGAGAGAGTTGGAACTGTGGCGTATCGGATTGGATTGCCACCGCATCTATCGAACTTGCATGATGTGTTTCATGTGTCGCAGTTGAGGAAGTATGTAGCTGATCCTTCGCATGTTATTCCTAGAGATGATGTGCAAGTTAGAGATAACCTCACTGTTGAGACTTTGCCGTTGAGGATTGATGATCGTAAGGTGAAGCAGTTGAGAGGCAAGGAGATACCTCTGGTTAGAGTTGTTTGGGGCGGTGTAACCGGTGAGAGTTTGACTTGGGAGTTGGAGAGCAAGATGCAAGAGTCCTATCCTGAGTTGTTTGTTGCTTAAGGTATTATTTCGAGGACGAAATTCTCTAAGTTGGGGAGAGTTGTAACGCCCTAGTTGTTATTTATTTATTTTAGTTGATTTTTGTGTGTTTTAGATGCCTTATAATTATTTATGTGATTTATGTGAATTATTGGTAATTGTTATTTTGTTGTATTTTATTATAAAGAAGTAGTAATGATTTTTATTAATTAAGTGGAGTAGAAGAAATAATATTATTTTTGAAAATAGTAGAAATAATAGTTAATTTAGAAAAAGGAGTTATTTGATATTATTGGAATTAAGTGGTAGGGGTTACACTTTAATTAGGAGTTTAAGTGAGGAGTTAAGAAAAAGAAAAGGTTTTGGTAAGGAAAGGTAGAGTCAGACAAAAACATTTTCACGTATCAGTAAGAATAGAGTTTTGAGAGAAAAGAGCCAAGAACAAGGTAGAGCCAAGGGAAGAGGGAAATTCATCCAATTGCTGTAGATTTTGCTTATTTGAGGTAAGGGTGGGTTTACTCTTCAATTGTTGATATATATGTATGTGTTTCCATGAAATTAAATCGAAAATGGTGATTGTTGAATTAGGTTAAGAACATGAAATATTGCTTAATGATTGTGGTTTCTGTGTAATTGATGATGCTCATATGAGATGTTTCTGTTGTTTTGCCGTATAATGAACCCATAACATTGTTCTAAATCATTTTGGGTGATTGAGGGATCAAAGTTGGGATTTTTGGGTTAGAACTATGCTGTTATCGCAACTGTTTTGCTGAACCTGAGACCCGCTCGCTTAAGCGTGCTGCAAGCGTGCAGCTAGCGAGCAAGACCAAACTTACGTCTTTTTGGACGCTTAAGCGTGCAGATGCTCGCTTAAGCGTGCTGAATCTTTTCCCAGACCATAGTGCGCACGCTCAAGCGTACCGTAAGCGTGCAGTAAGCGAACAAGAACCCAACCTTCGTGTTTTGGCTCGCTTAAGCGTGCAGCTGCTCGCTTAAGCGTGCTGGGTCCTGTGCGACCCATAACGTGATTTTTCTAAGATGTTCCAAACCCAAACCTAAGCTTTCTAAGATGATTATTGTAATTTTTAAGAATTATTTGGATGATAAAAACTATGTTATGAAGATGATTAAGATGAATTTATGCATGCTTAAGTGCAAATATCTATGCTTGCTAAGTTGAATTACCTTGTTGATTGTTGAATGATATTGTCCAGTTGGGGAGGGTATCCTATGTTGTTGTTGTTGTTGGTTGCACGCTGATATGCTCCATTAAGATGTTGGGTTGTATGCTGATATACACCATAGAGTCATTCATACTCATATGCATTTGTTGGGGGCTTATTGCCCTGGAATGTTTATCATTCACTGTTGGGGGCTTATTGCCCTGGAACGCTTTATCGTTCACCTGTTGGGGGCTTATTGCCCTGGGATGCTTTAACCATCCAAACTGTTGGGGGCTTATTGCCCTGGAATGCTTAGCATTCAACGCGCGTAGTTGGTACCACATGCATAATGCATTAGATGTTGTTGGAGTCTTGCATTAGTAGTAGGAGTGAGTTGTCCTTTGGGATTGTTGTTGGTGAGATGTCGCCACAAGTGTTGTTGATGTTGTTGATATGAATCAAAGATGAATATGAATTATAAGATGAGATGATGTTGATTATGTTGCTGTTTGTTGTTGTTGTTTTCAATTTTACTTTGATGATTCATATATCTGTATATTTGCTTTTGATTTGTGAACTCACCCCTTCTGCTGGAATTGCCGCCTTGTGGGCAAGTGCAGGTAGCGAAGATTAGAGATGTGGCTCTTGCGTCTAGGGCTCTGATACATAGTAGGGATGGGGAAACGTTATTTTCTTGTATTCCTTTATGTATCTGATATTTGAAGATGATGTTGTTGGAATTATTTTGTTGGATAATTATAATATGTCGATGGCCTTTTGTGCCAAGATTTTGATGTAGTTGTTGATTGAGTTTTGAATAAAGACATTCCGCTGCAGAATTTTTAATATGATGATATTGTATGATGGTTTTAAATAGTTTTTATATTCTATTTAAATGATTTTTGAAAAAGAAGTGTGATACTCCGTTGTTTTGTTGAAATACTCTGATTATGTTTATTAGTAATATTATTATTACGTTATTTCGGGAACGGGGTGTCACAGTGTCTCCCATTCTCCCTTTATCTGGTTAATAACAAGTGCAGAGTCTCCATAGATGTCAAGATGCTTGATTCTCATGTTGATTGCTTCCTCAATCCCCAAGATGCATGCTTCGTACTCGGCCATGTTGTTTGTGCATTCAAATACAATCCGGGCGGTAAAAGGAATGTGATGCCCCTGCGGAGATACGATTACTGCCCCAATTCCTTTACCGTAAGCATTGACAACGCCATCAAAAACCAATCCCCACTTGCTATTAGGGTCTGGACCTTCACCAATCAACAGTTCTTCACAGTCCCTTGATTTCAAATACATGACTTCTTCGACGGGGAAATCATACGTAATGGGCTGATAGTCATCCAGTGGCTGGTAAGCGAGGTGATCAGCTAGAATGCTTCCTCTAATGGCTTTCTGAGCTTTGAACACAATATCACATTCAGACAAAAGCATCTGCCAACGCGCAATCTTTCCAGTTGTAACGCCCTAGTCGCTATTTTGTTATTTTTAGTTGTTGGGCATGTTTTATTTGAATTTATAAATGATTATGTGAATAGGTGGTGTGTTTATTTGTTTATAATAATTTATGTGAAATAATTGAGTTATATGATTTATTGATGTATTATCTAAATGCATGTTATTTGTTATTTAATTAATTAGTAGTTGATGGAGTCTTGCATTAGTTGTTGTAGGTGTGAGTTGTTTTGTAGAGATGTTGTTGGTGAGGTGTCGCCACAAGGGATGTTGTCGTTGATGTTGTTAACCGAAGATGAATCTAAATAATATTGATGATGTTGTTGCTAATATTGATGATGTTGTTGCTTATATTGATGATGTTGCTGCCTATGCTGATGATGGTTGTTATTATTTGTTGTTGTTTTTCAATGCAATTTGATGATTCATATATTTATATATTACCTTTGTATTGTGAACTCACCCCTTCTGCTGGAATTGCCGCCTCGTGGGCAAGTGCAGGTAGCGAAGGATAGATAGGAGTTGGCTCTTGTGTCGTAGGCTCTGATATGTAACGGGATGGGATTTGATGTTTATGATTTCATTCTTTTATGTATCGGTTTTTGAGAACATGTCGCTTAGACTTTTATTGATGTTGAAGATTTAAATCATCGTTGAATAATATTTTTATTATGTTGAGGCCTTGTGCCAAGGATATTGATTTTAGTTGTTGATTGATTATCAAATAAATATTCCGCTGCAGATTTTTATAAAATGATGTGTTGAATTAAATAGTTTTTATATTCTATTTAAACTGAATTTTGAAAAGTAGATGTAATACTCCGTTGTTGTTGAAAACTCTGATAATTATACCTGTTTACGTTGTTTTGGGAAAACGGGGTGTTACACCAGTGACTGCAGGCTTCTCAAAGATGTATTTAATCGGGTCCATTCTGGATATCAACCACGTCATATGGTTCATCAAGTAGTGACGCAAGCGCTTGGCAGCCCAAGCCAGAGCACAACAAGTCTTTTCGAGCATCGTGTATCGAGTCTCACAGTCAGTGAATTTCTTGCTTAGATAGTAGATAGCATGCTCCTTCTTTCCGGTCCCGTCCTGCTGACCGAGCACACATCCCATGGATTCGTCTAACACTGACAGATACATAATCAACGTCCTTCCTTCCACGGGCGGGACAAGGATGGGTGGCTCTAGCAAATAATTTTTGATGTTGTCGAAAGCTTCTTGGCATTCATCGTTCCATACAATAGGTTGATTCTTCCTGAGCAACTTGAAGATTGGCCCACAGGTCGCGGTCATATGGGATATGAATCGGGAGATATAGTTCAGACGCCCGAGGAACCCTCTGACTTGTTTCTCTGTCTGCGGGGCCGGCATCTCGCGGATGGCTCGGACCTTGTCAGGATCTACTTCAATGCCTCTTTGGCTGACAATGAACCCTAGCAGCTTCCCTGATCTGACACCGAACGTACACTTGTTGGGATTCAGCCGAAGCTTGTATTTCCTCAGTCTCTCAAACATCTTGGCCAAATATTCAACATGTTGCTCTTCATCGTTTGACTTGATGATCATGTCGTCCACATATACTTCGACTTCTTTGTGAATCATATCGTGAAACAACGTAGTCATCCCCTTTGATAGGTGGCACCAGCATTTATCAGGCCGAACGACATCGCTTTGCAGCAGAAAGTTCTCCATGGGGTAATGAACGATGTCTTTTCCCTGTTCTTGGGTGACATTTTGATTTGATTGTATCTAGAGAAACCGTCCATGAAGGAAAACACCTTGCACTGAGCAGTATTGTCAACAAGCACGTCAATATGAGGCAGCGGGAAATTGTCTTTCAGACTGGCTTTATTCAAGTCTCTATAATCAACACACATACGGACCTTCCCATCCTTCTTCGGTACAGGTACAATATTGGCAACCCATTCAGGATACTCGACCGTCATGAGGAAACCTGCATCAATCTGCTTCTGTACTTCACCCTTGATCTTGAGGGCCATATCAGGACGAGTTCTTCTCAGCTTTTGTCTAACAGGAGGACATTCTGGCTTTGTTGGTATCCGGTGCTCTACGATCTGAGGATCCAAACTCGGCATATCTTCGTACGACCATGCAAAAATATCCGAATATTCTCGGAGAAGTTGGAATATCCTCTTCTTAACCCCTTCTTCCAATGCAGCACCAACCTTGATCTCTCGCTTACTATCCTCGGTACCCAAGTTGATCAACTCAATCTCATGTGGTATATCATCGTCACCCTCATCTTCGGCTTCGAATACCGGGAATTCAAAAGTTGGTGGGATCATAGGGTCACTGTGTTCAACGGGTTTATTATGGTTCAATCTGCGTGATATGGTTGGATGAATTTTAGAAAAGATTTTTCATGCAGATTTTTGAAATTAATAAGAAAATACAGATGTTTTGGTTTTTTCTGGCATTACCATCATTTCCAAGGGAAAAAGCATTAAGAAAAAACAAAAGTCGTGAAAGAAACGACAGTTTTTTATTAACAATGCCAATGCCGAAACAAACATGCCCTTACAAAAATATTACTTTCGCCTCGGGTAGGGCGAGAGGATTGTTATTTTGAAAAAACAAAACCTAAGCAACAAGACACATTACTCGGAATCATGCATGATCAAAGGGAGGTCGATGACATTCCAATTCTTCGCAATGCCTCCTGATATAAAAAACACGGACCTAGGACCACTCCCAGGTGCATCCTCTGTAATTGCATTGGTGAACCCAGCACTATAAAATGTTCCAGTAGATACGCCTGATGTTGGACAGAAACCAAGACCTTCTTTGTGCTTATTCTCCAGTAGTTGTATTAACTGGCCCCACCCGGCGGCCTGTCCCTCTTGGACAGCCTTCTGCGCGTCCTTTAAAGAAGCCATAGCAGCACCGACTTTCTTGGGCTCCGTACCTTCAACAGTTAAGCCTTGAAATGCAGTCCCTTCAGCAGACCCTGCTTCAATACAAGAGAATTATGACAATTGACTGACCAAGTATGCTTCTTCTCCATGTACAGTAACAAGCTTACCATTCCTCACAAATTTCAGCTTTTGGTGAAGAGTGGAGGTTACCGCGCCGGCCTCATGTATCCACGGCCTTCCGAGGAGGCAACTATAGGAAGCATCGATGTCCATGACTTGGAATGTGATCAAGAATGTCTCAGGGCCTATGGTCATTGGAAGATCCACTTCTCCGAGAACGTTCTTGCGGGATCCGTCAAAGGCTTTGACCAAAAAAGTGCTTCTCCTCAAAGGGACCTCTCGATAGCTTAACTGGTCTAGAGTTGACTTGGGCATTACGTTCAAGGATGAGCCTGTATCCACCAATACATTTGACAGCATGTCAGTCTTGCAATTCATAGAGATGTGTAGGGCCAGATTGTGGTGTTTCCTCGCTTTTGGGAGCTCGTCTTCGCTAAACCAGAGATTGCTGCAAGCGGTGATATTCCCCACTATACCACCAAACTGATCCTCCGTGACCTCGTGATCGACATACGCCTGCTCCAATACTTTCAACAAGATATTCCTGTGGGCTTCAGAGCTCAGGAGCAAGGACAAAATAGATATCTTTGACGGAGTTTGCAACAGCTGATCCACAATCTTGTAGTCACTTCTCTTGATTATCCTCGGGATTTCATCCCAATTAGCATCCTCAATAGATTGGCCTGGCCGGTTAACATCCTTAGCAATAGGAGGAACTGGAGGTGGAGTTGTCTTGTCAACCGGAGCCGTGATAGGCGCGGCGATCTTCTTTTGGAACAGAGGGGGACGGACTTTGCCGCTCCTCAGAGTCGTCTCTTCAGCGATGTTGCTTACTACGCCTGGGGATACCAGAGGTACTTCTATCCCATTCTCAACCATGGCTGCATTGTACTCGTAGGGAATAGCCTTTGTGGAAGCATATGGCACTGGCCCAGGTAACCTTATCACCAGAGGTTCAACATTCTTCTTTGGAGATATGCTCCTAACAGGGGTATCATGGAAGACTGGCATGATCACACAAACGTCGCTAGCAGTCAGATAATTGTCATTCATCAGTCTCTGGATGTCGTTTTGAACTACGTCACAACCCATAGGATTCTGGAGACATTCGTAACAAGCAGCATGGTCATGGTCAAATAAAGAAGCCTGGCACAACCTGACAGGCAGTGGTACTAGAGGAGTTGCAACATTACGAACATCGAGGTGGGGAGTTTCTTCATATACTTCAATCATGTTCACAGCAGCATGGTTCGGAAGTGGATTATCGAGAACATGCGGGACGTTGTTCTCGAAAGACAGCTTACCTTGATCTATCACCTTCTTCACAATGTACTTCAGAGCGTAACATCCTTCCACATCGTGGCCTAGAGCTCCTTGATGAAAATCGCATCTGAGGTCAGAACGGAACCTGGGAGGTAAGGGGTTAGTGTAACACCCCGTTTTCCCAACATAAAAATTTCTCAAACAATTATCAGAGTATGCAAACACAACAACGGGATATTACATAAAACATAATCCAAAACAATTAAATAATAATTTATTTAACCAATTTACTTCAAAACTTTGCAGCGGAAAAAATACTTATAATTCATAAACGTTTGGCACGCAGGCCCCATAAAAATATCTCAAAAGAGTTAGTTCCATCATTGCAAAATATCATAAAGATTCACGTAAAAGAATGAAGCATGCATATAATACAACCCCATCCCGTTACGTATCAGAGCGACCTAGAAGACACAGTGAGATAAGGCCACTCACGAAGCAACAGCAACTACGCACGATCACCTGCACTTGCCCACAAGGCGGAAATTCCAGCAGAAGGGGTGAGATTTCATAACAAAATAATATTAATCAACATAATTTAGAATAACAATTAACATCAAACATCAATAGCATTCTTGCATAATTTAATAACAATTAGCACATAACCACATAATCAACTTCATATCATCTTTAAGCAAGTAGCATAGATGGATAACACTTATCACGTAATCATATATTCAATCTTTATCAATAACATGACATCATAAATATGACCATGCGACAATGCTCTTAGACTCCTTATATGCATGTGGTACCAAACTTCATCATAAGTATTAATATACTTTTAAACGTGCGGAGGACAAAGCTCCTAATAAACGTGCGGAGGACAAAGCTCCTATCATGGTGAGGACTAAGCTCAATGTATGCTATGCATGGACTCAATTCAAAACAACATTTATCCTTAATCACCTTATCAACATGCATCCAAGAAATTGGAGCTAAACAACAACTTATCATCGCATATATATATATATATATATATATATATATATATATCATACGTTTTCAGTTTAATAACATCAGCAGCATAATTCAAATCACAAGAACAGAATGATATCATTATATCAATTACAATTCAAGGCAACATAAACTTTATCATAGTTGCACAAAGTGTAATACTTTAATTCTTACTCAAAATTCACACATAACCTACTCAGCTCTGTACACATCATCCTCAACAATACTAACAGGTCTCAGTAGCCCTAAGGGGGGGGGGGGGGGGGGGGGGGGGGTCCTCTCCTAATCCAACGTACGAACAGGTCGCACAACTCTCAAACACCGCATTCTGGTAGTGTTCGCGAGGCGAGTGAGTTAGCTCGCCGTGGCGAGCTGCCAGAAGCAACTCGCGAGGCGAAGAAAAGTGCTCGCTGTGGCGAGCTGCCAGAAGCAACTCGCGAGGCGGGGATAAGTACTCGCCGTGGCGAGCGATGAAGCTCATCACTCGCGAGGCGAGGATCACTGCTCGCCGTGGCGAGCGATGAATCTCGCTGCGGCCAGAACTGCTATTTTCTCTAAATTCTCACGATTCACATGGTTTTAAGCCTTCTATTGATTCCAGAATTCATCCTAAACATTTTCTAAGGTCTAGGAACACTTTCTACATCAATTCAACCTATTCCAACCGTTAATTCATCAATTTCTAAGGTTTAGACCTAGTTTTCTCATTCTCTTAAATCAATCCTAATCCTTGTTAATTGATCATCAAACTATGCTAATTAACATTACAGAATTATGAGTCTCACCCTTACCTGGTTAGAAGCAGAAAATCGCAGCACTCCTCTCTTCTCTTCTCCTCACGCGCGTGCGTTTCTTTCTTTCTCAAAGTCTGATACGTTACTGACTTCCTAACCCTAGTTTTCCTTATTTATACTGCCAACAAATCTTATCTTATTTACTCTTTCTCCCACATAACTCTCTAAAATCCAAAACTAACCCACAACTAAATATTTTATTTTCTTTTCAAATCTTATTTTATTTAACAATAAAATAAGTCTCTTAACTTATCCTTAGCATTATAACTTATCACCAAATCATCCAAAATATATCAAAACACATCAAAACATATCAAAACACTTATATATTATATAAATATAATATAATCACCTAAACTCGATTTAAATAAATACTAAAACGAACGTGGGCGTTACAACTCTCCCCCACTTAAAAGATTTTCGTCCTCGAAAATTACCTCAAGCAAATAACTCTGGATAAGACTCCAGCATCTTACTCTCAAGCTCCCAAGTCAAGCTTTCACCAGTCGCTCCCGACCAAACGACTCTAACGAGAGGTATATCCTTGCCTCTCAACGTCTTCACTTTCCGATCATCAATCCTTACCGGTAAAGTCTCCACCGTAAGGTTGTCTCTAACTTGCACATCATCGCTCTGGATCACATGAGATGGATCCGGAACATACTTCCGAAGCTGCGACACATGGAAAACATCATGTAAATTCGAAAGATGCGGTGGTAACCCAACTCTGTACGCCACCGTTCCAACCCTCTCTGATATCTGATACGGGCCAATAAATCTCGGAGTCAACTTCTTTGACTTCAAGGCACGTCCAACACCACTCATAGGTGTGACCCTTAAAAACACGTGGTCTCCTTCCTGAAACTCAAGATCTTTCCTTCACTTATCATGGTAACTCTTTTGTCGACTCTGCGACGCTTTCATTTTCTCTTGAATCATCTTAACCTTCTCAGGGGTTTGCTGAACAATCTCTGGCCCTAAAACCACTCTTTCACCTGACTCAAACCAACACAACGGAGTTCTACACCTCCGTCCGTACAAAGCCTCAAAAGGTGCCATTCCAATACTAGAATGATAACTATTATTGTATGTGAACTCGATTAAGGGAAGATGACTATCCCAAGTTCCTCCCTGCTCAAGAACACAAACTCTCAACAAATCCTCTAGCGACTGAATTGTCCTTTCCGACTGACCATCTGTCTGCGGATGATACGCCGAACTCAATCTCAATTTAGAACCCAAAGCCTCTTGCAAACTTTTCCAAAATCTAGAAGTAAATCTTGGATCTCTATCTGATACTATGCTCGAAGGAACACCATGCAATCTCACAATCTCCTTGATATAAATCTCTGCCAACTGGGCAACAGGAAAACTAATATTAATCGGTAGGAAATGAGCCGACTTCGTCAATCGATCCACAATAACCCAAATGGCGTCATTCCCTCTTGGAGTATTCGGCAAGCTAGTCACAAAATCCATGGATATACTATCCCATTTCCACTCCGGCACATCTAAAGACACCATCATGCCAGCCGGTTTCTGATGCTCAATTTTCGACTTCTGGCAAACTAAACAAGCATACACAAACTGTGCCACATCACGTTTCTATCCAGACCACCAAAACAACTTCTTCAAATCATGATACATCTTCGTAGCTCCCGGGTGAATACTCAAGCTACTTCTGTGACTCTCTTCAAGAATCATCTTCTTAATCTCTTCATTGTCAGGGATGCAAATCCTACCTCGGAATCTCAACACTCCCTGATCGTCGACTTGAAAATCACCATCTTCAGTCTGATTACCAGCAACCATTAAGTCCAAAAACTTGACATCTCCTTTCTGCGCCTCTCTTATATTCATCAAGAAGTCACTATCAATCTTCAACATCCCTAGCTTCACACTCTGAGGCGTCCTTTCACAAACCAAACTCAAATCTCTAAATTGCTCGAGTAATTCGAACTCCTTAACCATCATAGCAAACATATGCAAAGTCTTCCTACTCAAGGCATCTGCTACCACATTTGCTTTACCCGGATGATAATTCAACCCAAAATCAAAGTCCTTCAAAAGTTCTAGCCATCTCCTCTGCCTCATATTCAATTCCTTCTGATCGAAAAGATACTTCAAGCTCTTGTGATCACTGAACACTTCGAATCTCGCACCATATAAGTAGTGTCTCCACATCTTCAATACAAAAACCACAGCTGCTAATTCCAAATCATGCGTCGGGTAATTCTTCTCATGAATCCTCAACTGTCTTGAAGCATAAGCTACCACTTTACCTTCTTGCATAAGCACACCTCCTAGACCTAACTTGGACGCATCACAATACACTACAAATGGCGCATCAGACTTTGGCAAAATCAAAACTGGAGCGGTCGTCAAACGCTTCTTCAGCTCGTTGAAACTGTTCTCACAATGCACATCCCAAACAAAAGCTCTACCTTTACAAGTCAACTGGGTCAACGGAAGAGCCAACTTGGAGAATCCTTCAATAAATCTTCTATAATAACCAGCTAAACCCAAAAAGCTCCTAATCTCAGTAACTGACTTCGGAGTCTCCCACTGCGATACAGCTTCAATCTTAGACGGATCTACTGCAATACCATCACCAGAGATAACATGACCAAGGAAACTCACTTCTTTCAACCAGAACTCACACTTAGACAATTTGGCGTAAAGCTTCTTTTCTTTCAACACTTGCAAGACAATCTTCAAATGTTCAGCATGCTCTTCCTCAGTCTTGGAGTAAATCAAAATATCATCAATGAACACATCTACAAACTGATCCAGAAATGCGTGGAAGATGCGATTCATATACTCCATAAATACTCCCGGTGCATTAGTAACTCCAAAAGGCATAACCTTGTACTCATAATGGCCATAACGCGTTCTGAAAGCGGTCTTCTGCACATCTTCATCCTTTACTTTAATCTGATGATAACCCGACCTCAAGTCAATCTTGCTGAAAACACGTGCACCCACTAACTGATCCATCAAATCATCAATCCTCGGAAGTGGATACCTATTCTTGATAGTTACCTTATTCAACTGCCGATAATCAATACATAGCCTCATACTACCATCTTTCTTCTTTACTAGCAGCACTGGCGCTCCCCAAGGTGAAACACTTGGTCTAACAAATTTCTTCTCGAGTAAATCTTCCAGCTGTTTCTTCAATTCAGCTAATTCGGAAGCAGACATACGATAAGGTGCCATCGACACCGGCTTAGTTCCAGGAACAAGATCAATAGAAAACTCGACTTCCCTCTCTGGAGGCACATCAGGAATTTCGTCTGGAAAAACTTCAGGAAAGTCGCATACCACTTGTAATTTATCGATCACTGCTTAATTCTCTAAAGATAAAGAAGCCATCAACGAAAACATCAACATGCCATCACGTTCTAGTTGCTTCAGCTGCTTAGTAGATAAAAACTCAGCACCACTTTCCCCTTCAGCGGACGAGAAATGCACCGTCTTGCGAAAACAATTGATAAGAACGTGGTTGTACTCTAACCAATTCATACCCAGAATTACATCCATACCGCTTAAAGGTAGACAAACTAAATCCATCTCAAAATCGCGACCAAACATAGACAAAGGACAACTCAAGCATACGAGAGAAGTAGTCACCGAACCCTTAGCTGGAGTTTCGACAACCATCTCTCCATTCATATCAGACACAGCAAGACTCAAAGCAGAAACACAGTCTAAAGCAATAAAGCAATGTGTAGCACCAGTATCAATAATAGCAACTAAAGGAGTATTATTAATATAGCAAGTACCTCTGATCAAACGATCATCACTGTCTGTCTGAGTACCAGTCAGGGCAAAAACTCGACCCGTAGTAGGCGCCCTCTTTGGCTGCTTGCACTGGGAACCAATATGACCCTCTTCGTTGCAATTGAAGCACACGATATCATTACGCTTGCAATCAGCTACTAAATGACCCTTCTTGCCACACCGGACACACTTCTTGATCTCTTCTGGACAAGCATTACTCTTGTGGCCTTTCACACCACAGTTGAAACACATGATCTCAGCAGGGGTACCCTTCCTCGCAGTCTGCCTATCAACGACCATCCTCTGTTTCCCTTTATCAGCAGGGGCATTATAAGGTTTAGGGAAACTCTGCTGGCCCTTGGCTTTCCTATCATTCACTACCTTGTAGTGAGCCTTCGTATCCTCTTCATAGATCCGGCAGCTATTCACCAAATCCGGAAAAACTCTGATCTGCTGATACCCAATCGCCCTCTTAATGTCGGGCCTCAAACCGTTCTCGAACTTGATGCATTTAGAAAACTCCGCGGTCTCAGCAGCATAGTGCGGATAGAACTTCGCCAACTCCACAAACTTGGCAGCATACTCGGTCACTGACATATTTCCTTGCTTCAGCTAAAGGAACTCGATCTCTTTCTTCCCGCGAACGTCTTTCGGAAAGTACCTCCTGAGGAACTCTCTCCTGAACACAGCCCAAGTCACAACAGCCCCATCTTGCTCTAGGCTAGGTAACACGCTGACCCACCAATCATCAGCTTCCTCAGACAGCTGATGTGTACCAAATCGCACCTGCTGGGCTTCGGTGCACTGCATCACTCTGAAAATCCTTTCTATTTCCTTAAGCCACGCCTGGGCTCCGTCGGGGTCATACCTTCCCTTGAACGTTGGAGGATGATTCCTCATAAAAGTCTCCAACATCCTCGTCTCAGCATTCACGCCAGCATTTGCATTAGGTTGCTGTCCCACAGCATTAGCCATTGCTTCCAAAGCAGCAGCAAGAGCAGCATCGTTCCTTCCAGCCATCCTGATATTGAAGCAACAAACAGTAGCAGCAACATAAGATTTAGTAATACAAATATTACTAAAACTCAACAAGACTCTCTAATTGGCCGGACAGACCGACTTGCTCTGATACCAATTGTAACACCCCGTTTTCCCAACATAAAAATTTCTCAAACAATTATCAGAGTATGCAAACACAACAACGGGATATTACATAAAACATAATCCAAAACAATTAAATAATAATTTATTTAACCAATTTACTTCAAAACTTTGCAGCGGAAAAAATACTTATAATTCATAAACGTTTGGCACGCAGGCCCCATAAAAATATCTCAAAAGAGTTAGTTCCATCATTGCAAAATATCATAAAGATTCACGTAAAAGAATGAAGCATGCATATAATACAACCCCATCCCGTTACGTATCAGAGCGACCTAGAAGACACAGTGAGATAAGGCCACTCACGAAGCAACAGCAACTACGCACGATCACCTGCACTTGCCCACAAGGCGGCAATTCCAGCAGAAGGGGTGAGATTTCATAACAAAATAATATTAATCAACATAATTTAGAATAACAATTAACATCAAACATCAATAGCATTCTTGCATAATTTAATAACAATTAGCACATAACCACATAATCAACTTCATATCATCTTTAAGCAAGTAGCATAGATGGATAACACTTATCACGTAATCATATATTCAATCTTTATCAATAACATGACATCATAAATATGACCATGCGACAATGCTCTTAGACTCCTTATATGCATGTGGTACCAAACTTCATCATAAGTATTAATATACTTTTAAACGTGCGGAGGACAAAGCTCCTATCATGGTGAGGACTAAGCTCAATGTATGCTATGCATGGACTCAATTCAAAACAACATTTATCCTTAATCA
Source organism: Medicago lupulina (assembly GCA_958299785.1). Lineage (NCBI taxonomy): Eukaryota > Viridiplantae > Streptophyta > Magnoliopsida > Fabales > Fabaceae > Medicago > Medicago lupulina. The sequence goes on along the minus strand of OY283144.1, from coordinate 55,567,851 downwards.
CCTTATCAACATGCATCCAAGAAATTGGAGCTAAACAACAACTTATCATCGCATATATATATATATATATATATATATATATATATATCATACGTTTTCAGTTTAATAACATCAGCAGCATAATTCAAATCACAAGAACAGAATGATATCATTATATCAATTACAATTCAAGGCAACATAAACTTTATCATAATTGCACAAAGTGTAATACTTTAATTCTTACTCAAAATTCACACATAACCTACTCAGCTCTGTACACATCATTCTCAACAATACTAACAGGTCTCAGTAGCCCTAAGGGGGGGGTCCTCTCCTAATCCAACGTACGAACAGGTCGCACAACTCTCAAACACCGCATTCTGGTAGTGTTCGCGAGGCGAGTGAGTTAGCTCGCCGTGGCGAGCTGCCAGAAGCAACTCGCGAGGCGAAGAAAAGTGCTCGCTGTGGCGAGCTGCCAGAAGCAACTCGCGAGGCGGGGATAAGTACTCGCCGTGGCGAGCGATGAAGCTCATCACTCGCGAGGCGAGGATCACTGCTCGCCGTGGCGAGCGATGAATCTCGCTGCGGCCAGAACTGCTATTTTCTCTAAATTCTCACGATTCACATGGTTCTAAGCCTTCTATTGATTCTAGAATTCATCCTAAACATTTTCTAAGGTCTAGGAACACTTTATACATCAATTCAACCTATTCCAACCGTTAATTCATCAATTTCTAAGGTTTAGACCTAGTTTTCTCATTCTCTTAAATCAATCCTAATCCTTGTTAATTGATCATCAAACTATGCTAATTAACATTACAGAATTATGAGTCTCACCCTTACCTGGTTAGAAGCAGAAAATCGCAGCACTCCTCTCTTCTCTTCTCCTCACGCGCGTGCGTTTCTTTCTTTCTCAAAGTCTGATACGTTACTGACTTCCTAACCCTAGTTTTCCTTATTTATACTGCCAACAAATCTTATCTTATTTACTCTTTCTCCCACATAACTCTCTAAAATCCAAAACTAACCCACAACTAAATATTTTATTTTCTTTTCAAATCTTATTTTATTTAACAATAAAATAAGTCTCTTAACTTATCCTTAGCATTATAACTTATCACCAAATCATCCAAAATATATCAAAACACATCAAAACATATCAAAACACTTATATATTATATAAGTATAATATAATCACCTAAACTCGATTTAAATAAATACTAAAACGAACGTGGGCGTTACAGTTAGGCGGAGGCTTGCCGGGCCTGGTTGTGCAGTACCCTTTGTGCAGCAGAGTTGGAAGCAGTTCGGCATATGTCATCGGTATCGGAGGGAAAGATGGTCTTGCCTGAGGACCTTGCTGTAGTTGTGGTTGTTGTTGAGCCGGTGGCTGTTGTTGCACTTGCTGAGCAATAACGTTGACAGGAACCTGAGGTTGGCCCGGTGGTAGAGGATACTGATCGTAGAATGGCCGGAAAAATGGATGCTGGGCGTATTGCATGTATTGGTACGGTAGAGGTAGTTGAGTAGCATTGATAGGAGCAACGGTGGCCATGGATTGATTTGTCTCGGTAGATACCATCCCGACTTCTGTCTCCTTCTTCTTGTGATGGCCATTGCCATATTTCTTCGGTGCATTTGTGGAGGATTCACCTTTTTCGAACACAATGATGCCCTCTCTGACAGCTTCTTCTAGGCGGGTTCCCATGGTGACCATCTCGGAGAAGTTACTTGGAGCAGCAATGATCATCCTTTCAACATAGTCTTTCTTCAGAGTTTTCAGAAACGTCTGAGTCATTTCCTCTTCATCTAGAGCAGGGGTAATACGGGCAGCTGCCCCCCTCCACCTTTACACATACTCACGGAAGCTTTCGTCTTTCTTCTGGGAGAGGGATCTGAGAAATTCCCTGTTCGGCTTCAACCTGGTATTAAACCCGTAGTGACTCTTGAAAGCGGCAGCCAAATCGTCGAAGGTGCGAATGTCATCTTTACTCAGGCCAGTATACCATTCTGCAGCGTCTTCCATCAAACTGTCTTGGAAGCAGTGAATCATGAGCGAGTCATTATCTGAGTAGTTAGCCATCTTCCGGACGTACTTAATAATATGGTTTTGAGGACAAGTTAATCCGTTGTATCCGTCGAACTCTGGGACCTTGAACTTTTTAGGGACATCTACCCTTGGCACCAAGCAGAGATCATGAGTCCTGACAGGATCACCGTTTCCTCGGTTAGCTTTGATTTCGCGACAGAGTTCCTTAGCAAGTTCCTCCATTCTTTCTTCCATAGTTCCAAACACGGGGGTCTTCCCACGGCAAGTATCGGTGTTGGCGTCATGAGGCATAGAGTGTACGATTGGGTCAGTGAAGACGGTTGTCTGAGGCAAAGTAGTGTTGAGAGAGGCATGCTCTAGTATGGGGATTTGGTCACCATTGGTAGCACCAGAAGTACCCGCTGCAGTATTGGGAGAAAAGAAAGGTGGGAGTCCATAAGGGCGTCCCCTCGGCATAACAAAGCGGTCATCAAGAGAAGCTGTTGGAATCACTTCAGCGGTTGTCTGAGCAGACGAAGCTGGTTGTTCCTGGGCAGCCAACAGAGCAGTCATAAAATCATGAGCCTTAGCCAACTCTTCCCTTAGAGAGGCCAGCTCGGTACGGAGATGCGCATTTTCTTCTTCCATAGCTACTTTATTCCTTCTTTAGTGCCTAGTCTGATGCACTCTAGTAGGTTGATAGATCTTTTGACCACGAGCCACTTTTCGAACTGCGGCAGAAGAACCAGGAGGCAATGAGCACTTGGAAGTTTTTTGTGACCGATGAATGATGCATATGATGCATGATATGTACAAATGCAGATGCAAAAATGACTCTTTTTGGTTATCGAAAGGGTTTTTTAGACAAATTAGAAACCTTGCAAACATTTTTAGAAAAATGAAGAGACTAGAAAGCTGTCAAGACAAATCGTTTTGAAATGCTAAGCCAAGGGAGTGGGCTTCGAAACACAATCAATACAAACAACATAATCATCTAAGCCTATGGAGTGACAGGGTAATTCTCAGAATCAGACTCCGAAGCTGACCCGCAATATCTAGCATAGAAATCCTGACGACCCCTGGCTCTGTTGGAGTCTTTCATAAGCAAATCGTCTTTTTCTTCAAGTTCTTTTCTAACTCTGGCTAGCTCTCTTTTCAACATTCGGTTCTCATGATCCTTCTGCTCATCCCTGCCATCCAAAGTCATAATCAAGTTCTCGGCCTCACTATATCGGGCCTTCCATGTTCGCTTTTCCTGACTCTCCATAGCTAGATGCTCCTGATACATCTCCTGGGTCACGGGAGGCAAAGGTAATGGCCTAGACGGCGCAGATGCGGACACGTGCCTCATAGAAGGGTAAGGCATACCAATCTCCTCGGCTGGATCTATCACCCACTGAGTATAGGCCTCATGAGCGATACCGGATCTCACACCTAAATACTTTACCTCCCTCTTTTGAACCTTAGACCAAGCACCCATAAAAGCCTTCCTTTGCCCAGCGGGGGCATCAGAATAGTAAAAGAACTCCTGAGATGTAGCAAGATTGATGGGCTTTGCTCTCATAGGGAAACCAAACTGTCTCATGGCTAGCTCGGGATTGTAGTTGATTCCTCCCCGGGTACCGAGAAGAGGTACATTGAGGAAGTCCCCACAACCAGTGATATTCTCCTTGACTCGAGCTGCCGGAGTAATCCAAACCACCTCATCGGGAGTGAGAGCCATAATCCGCTGTGAATAAGACCAATTCTCCGGGTTGGCATGGAAAGAGCTCGGAAGGTGAGAAATAAACCACCTATATAAGAGAGGCACACAACAAAGAATATATCTACGACCTTTGAGAGTCCGATCATGGATGGCGTGGTATGTGTCAGCTAACAGAGTAGGAACCGGATTCTTGGAGTGGAAGATCTCAATGGCATTAATATCCACAAAGTTGTCGAGATTCGGGAAGAGAACGAGCCCGTAGATAAGTAGTGCAAGAATAGCCTCGAGAGTGTCTTGGCAAGTGGATTCGAGATTAGCCCGCTCAAGTAAGTACCTCGAAGTGAAACCCTGGATATGAGACTTGGTAATGAGATTCTTGGACACATCGGAAGTCTTGAGATAAAGATCCTTAGCAATCACCAAAGGAAGAAGAGGAGATCCTGGAACTGTGAAAGGCGTCCCCTTAGCTACAGGTAAACCCAACAAGCTAGAATAAGCCTCAAGTGTAGGAACTAACTGAAAATCCGGGAAAGTGAAGCAACGGAAAACCGGATCATAGAATTGCACCAGAGTGTGCACTAATTTCTCTTCCACATTAGTCCGGAGAATAGTAAGTAAACCACCGTCTCAGAGACAGAACCCGGTCGGATTCTTAACCTTGAGTGCCAACTCCCTTAAGCTAATCAAATCGGATTCCTTGAACTTGTAAGACTTAGTCTTCTTCATGCCTGTAATGTTTACAAAGTTTTTAATTTGTCTATACCCTTCGATAAATGCATGGAAAAGGTTTATGCATGAATGCATGTATGCATGATTTTGATTTGAAGAAAGCACGGTAGGTTAAAATTCACAGTTGCGGAGCTGCGGATGGACACGGTGTCCGGTGAAACTAGGGCTTTGATAGTAGTAACCATGGTTCTAATAAGGTTCCCAAACTGCAACCTCTCTTACGTATATCATAGTAGCACAAGGCGACGCCTGTTCCATGATTACTCTTAAGAAGGTCTAGTTTGAGTGTAGTATCGCGTGACGACTAAAACTCGAGACAACGCTCGATTAAGCTACCGCACTACGTCCTAAGAAAAGGCCAAAGATGGGTTTGGTAACTACGGTCCATAGCATCACCGGTCAATTGGAAGTAAAGTGCCTAAGCATGACAACACACGCCGACAACATCACCTCCAAAATGCCTCAGCTATGTGAGATTGATCGCATAACCCAATACACGAGGCAACCCCCGGATTGGATTGTCGATTATATCTCCCCTTATCCTAAGTTCACTCAGCCCAGGTGTAGGACTTTTGATATTCTCACCCCACACGTTGCATGAAAATATTTACATATATCAATAAAGTAAAACGTAAAATGTAAAGCATGGAAAACTAGGCGTAGCCCGAAAAAAGTCCCCAGTGAAGTCGCCATTTCTGTTATCGCGATTTTCGGGTGTCAAGTCATTAATTAGGCTTGAACCTTTCAATAATTGATATCTATATTTTTTTGGGGAAGGGTAAAATTGAGAAAACCCTTAGAAATTCTAAGTTCGGGGCAATTTTCGCTACGGGAAGGTATTAGGCACCCGCAGCGACTATAGTACTCTATTGGAGCTTGTCATACCCTCATTTTGGACCTAAAAATACTCATTCAAATTTCTCTGCTATTTTCTGATACTTTCGAATTCACCGTGTTTTCTACTATGCTTCAAACGCACATTTTGCTGTTATAATCTCCAATTTTCTTGCATGTAAAACCATCCAGAACGTTTTCTTGCATTACAAGCCATTTAAAAGGGTCTCTAGGACCATTGCATACTTTCCTCCATTTTATTCCAATTTTTGCATGAAATCATACAAAAGGGTATTTTGGTCATTTCCCTCAATGGAACCCATTTTAGTCCCTACAATTCGTCCCTGGGTCTTTTCAATTTGTTTGCATGAATCATTGATCAAATTTTGTACAAAAATCGTCTTAGTTCTGCATCTGAGTCAGTCTGAGCCATTTTAGTCCCCAGGGGCATTTTGGTCTTTTCACATCAAATAAATTTTGGGCAGAGAGGTATTTTGAAATACCTCATTTTGGTAGTTTGTTCGTTTTTGTCCGTTTTGTCGTTTTAAATGTTTCACTGTACGTTGTTTTCAAGTTACTTTTTTACCAATTTTATTTTTACTTTCTGCAAATAAGTCCGAATTTTATTTTAATTGCAAATATGCCCAACTTCTAATTTCAAGATGGTTCAATTCCTTTTTCAAAACAGTCCAAATACTTTTTATTATTGCATTTCAGTCCAGATTTTAATTACATTTCAGTCCTTAAAGTTTTCAAAATTGCATTTTGGTCCTTGGGTCAGAAATAGTTCAGATTGCCACGCAGGTGTTCAAGGTCCACGTGTCACCATCTCATTGGTCCAATGCACACATGGCAGCTTATAAATAGTGAATAGTGTCAGAGTCAGAAAGATACACACAGAACTCACGCCACATCACACAAACAGAATCCATTTTCTCTCTCTTGGCAGTTACGGATCAAAATCACAAAATTCACAAAAAGCTCATGAACATTCATAAACCCTAGCATCAAACAAAGTCCAAATTCATACAAATTCAAGCAACTCTCAGAGATTCACATGGATCTTCATCATTGAGTTGTTGAACCTGCAATTCAACGCGAGCACGCCACTAGAAGCAGCGCGCTACGAGCGTGATCACAGGCATTGGATCGGAGAAGAAGAAGGAGAAGAGGTGAAGGATTTCACAGGATCCGGATCGGAAGACGAAAGAAAAGAGCGAAACCAGCTCACCAGAAGAGAATCAGAGCCAAGAATCAAAAGAAACGGTTCAAATCTCCAATCAAGAACACAGGTAACACTTAAACTTCATCTCATTTCACTAAGAATCACTATGAAAGCCAGAACGATGTGAATCCAAAGCAAATTGAACAGTTCGATCCAAAACCCTAACCCTAACACAAAAAAATCGTTTTGAAAATCAGAGGAACGCTTCAAAATTCACAACGAGTGTGAATCGAAGCAAATCCTCACACTTTTACAACATTTTCAGCCAAAAAACGCGAGAAAACAAACGGTTCAAACTTGCAGAGGTAAAACTCAAGATTCACATTGATTCAACGGTTGGAAACCATTTCTTTTGACTGATTCATGCTTAGAATGATAGTACAAGTTGTTTAAGCCATGCATGAGCAATTTCTGGGTGGATTTGAGGATCTAGGGTTAGGGTTTGAAGAAGAAGAGAGAGCGGCCGGTGAGAAGAGAAGAAGAAAGAGAAAAGTCTCACAAAATGAATGAAACTGGGTCCCTTTTGGCTTTTATACGCGCACCTGGATCGGGTCGACCCAAACCCGATCCACTTTCTCTCTTTACTGGCCGTTTGATCAAGATCCTGATGGATCTGGATCAATCCAACGCTCCTAGAGTGTTAGCTTGATCCGGATCCATCAGATCCGTGGGTTTGGGCTTTTGTTACCGTGGGCCTGAAGCGTTCTTAGGTTTTCTTGAATTTCTTGTGCTATGTACACCCCTGTCCTTGCTATCTGAACCCCCATGCATGTTAAATTTCTTGCAAAAATTCTTAGAAAATTGCTATAAGTTTCTTGATGCGTTCTTGACTGTTTGATGATGATTTTACATGTTAAAATTGATAAAAAGTATGTGTGCCAATTTTTTTTCTTGATATGTATATTTTTGTGCATTTTGTTAAGTTTCTTGTGATGACACTAGGTCATATATTGTTTTTAGTACCATGTTTATGAGTTTTGAGTTGAGTTCAGGTGATTTTGTATGAGTTAGAAGGTATAAAAGACTAAAATTGAAGTGTTTAAGGAAGCAAGGAATCGTGCTACGATTTCTATCATCGTAGTCCGATTTGGCAGAAAATTGAAGACATTTCAGCACTGTAAAAATCGTGCTACGATGAGACTTCATCGTGCTCCGATTTGAAGGAGCGTCTCAGCCATCGTGCTCCGATTTTGAGCATCATGCTCCGATTTTGAGCATCGTGCTCCGATTTTGAGCATCGTGCTCCGATTTTGGCGTACAACAGAATTTCCCTATAAAAGCCAAGTTGTTTTCAGAGGCAAGGGTTCGGAATTTTGGAGAGGAAATCATACTTTTGGAGCTGGAAAGCGAGATAAAAGGTGGGAGACCATCAAAAACTCATAGCCGGTTATCAATTGATGTAATGAATTCTTCCTTATCATTAGTTATTTGTGCTTTAGCCATGAGTAGCTAGATCTATTGTGATTAGGTCTTGAGATGAATCTGTAATAGCTCATGCTTGTAACCTGAAACTCTATTTGCTCTATCAATGTCAATCTAGTTTATTCAGTATATTTTATGCTTAATGCTTTTATGATTCTGACCCAATATAATCGATTCAAGAGATTATATGACTACTGACACTAGCGTATAACTCGGATATACTTATACTGTTTCACTTAACGGACAATCTAGGGATGGAACGTTGTTAGGTGATGATTTTGGAATTAACGTGCTAAAAACCTTCGAGAATTATAGGTTCACCTAAGGGATTAGGGAATTATAATTAGAGAAGAGGACTTAGGATCAAGGGATTGACCTAAGTTATTTTGTTAATTTGTCGTTAACCTTGTGACATGAATAGACTTTTAGACACAGGTTGCATATGAGTGATTTACAGATGATTCGAATGACCTAATCATTCTTCCAAATTATATTTCAACCAGAGTTTAATTTCCGCAATTTATTTCTTATTGCAATTTCAAACCATCTGCCTGGGGCAACCCCCCAATTTTAATACACCTTTATGATAATGCTATTACTCGTTGAGAAGAAATAGTCCCTGTGGATACGAATTATTTATTACTTCGATATAAGTTAGTACACTTGCTAACCTTCTATCAAGTTTTTGGCGCCGCTGCCGGGGACTGTTGAATCATTTCAACAAGGCAATATCGTTATCATTATGATTTATGCTCGTCATATCTATTTCTTTGTGCATTGCTACTGAAAGTTTTCTCTGAGTTTTGTAGCCATGTGGGATAGTCGATTACTGGTTCATTCTGAAGAGATCAAAATCCTTTGTTATGAAAAATTGATGATATCTCTACATCTAAAGGATTTGGAAACAAGATTGAGTATGACTTGCGAATTTTGTGGAGGTTATCATGGTGGTCTCTTTTGTGAGGAGCAATTCATAGTTAAAGAAAAAGAGCAGGAAGTGGTCAACATAGATTATCACTCTCAACTTCAAAATATTTTAGATGATTTCTTGATGTCAAATCAAGTTCCATTTGAGAAATTTGAAGTTCAGTGTGGTAGTCTTGTTGAGAAAGCATATGAGTCTCAGCAAAAGTTGGTTGAGATGGAGACTGAGTGTCAGGATATTGAGGTGGACTACAATCCAAAAGTGATAAGTGTTGTTCTCTACCTAAAGTCTCAACAAATGGGGTCTGAAGAACTCACTCATGTACAAATGAATACATATCCTTCTTTAAGGCGGGAGAGCTTAAATTCCAAAGGAGTAACAGAGAGCGCATGGGAGTATCTGATTCTTTATGCAAAGTTCATGGAATTCCTGCCAAACAAGAGGAAGAAGAAGGGTGATATATTCTTTCTATCATTTTTGCCACCCTAACAGTGGTTGACGCGTCAAGCTCAATGACGTAAAAGAAAGCGCTTGATGGGAGGCAACCCATCCTTTTTCTAATATTTTTTATTTTGCAGGTATTTCTATTTAGTAAAAAAAATTAAAAATTGAAAAGATGGACGGAAAAAATAAAGAAAAAAAATCAAAGTCCACATTAGTTCTTATTGTTTCAATAACTCATCGTTGTCAGATGTCAGTCGTGTCAGTTGATTCTCTTTTCAAAAACTTTCAATTGCATCGGCATTTGTTTATTATTGACGAATTTTCTTTTTCTTTGAAGTTTACCAGTTTAGTAGCATTTGTTCACCAAAGGTATATCGAAAGTTCAAAGGAGGTAGAGCTTGCACGCGGCATCAACGGGGAAGTGTACGGCTTGGATTGATAGGTAGCCACAACTTCCATAAACCTAAGCCTGTAAGTTCCATGGCAAAATATTTATTTTCCAATTTCACAAATTTGAGTGTTCCATGTTAATACTATTTCTAGGGCTTGCGATTTTTCTTTATGTTGATTGGTCACATCTTTTATACACTAAGGCACAGTGCTTGTCCCTTGAGCCTTTGAAGCCTACCTTTTGCATGAAATTTACTTTTACCTTTTTATAAGCCAATTTGAGCCAATAGGTTAGACCCTTTTGTTTCGGTGACAACCCAAATTACAAGCCTAGAAACCTTAGAAAATTTAACCCAATTTTTGTTGATTGGAGTTAGGCATTGTTAGTGTTGCTAAATACTAAGTTTGGGGATGCTTTTGGAACTAGCAACAACTCAAGTTTGGGGTAGGGGAATTAGAGAACAAAAAAAAAAAAAAACACTGATAAGATCACTGTTGTCTCAAAGTAAAAAAAAAAAAAGAGGAAACAAAAGGAGTTGAAGTCAACAAAATCAACTCGCAAAAAAAAAAAAAAAAGTTCTTTCAAAATAATGGAGACAACAAGTTGTAAATAGAGTGGTCTACGGTATATCTAGTTGTATATGTTCTCATATTCTCTGGTTTTGGTCATTTTGATCTTTGATTGGGAGGGGTGAATCGTCCAGATTAGGAAAAGATGCCAACTCCAAGTTGTTGTTTTAGCCTACTTCCCAAATTATCATACCTTTAACCTCAGCCCCGTTACACCCTTAAAGTCCTTAAAGTGTATTTTATGATGTGATTTTGATCGATGTTTAGAAACTTTTCAAGTTTTGGCAATATAGTGATTAACATGTCGACTGTGTGTACCTTATCATTCATAATGTTGCGTGAAGTTGTGGATTGGATGTTTTGGCAAGCATGTTAGCCCTCTCAATTGCTAACAAGGAGATGAACTTTCGATATTACCGTTGGTAAGGTGAATGCTATTTTACTGTTAAATTTCATTTTTAAAGTTTATTCCTTGAGGACAAGTAATGATGCAAGTTTGGGGTTGTGATGACACTAGGTCATATATTGTTTTTAGTACCATGTTTATGAGTTTTGAGTTGAGTTCAGGTGATTTTGTATGAGTTAGAAGGTATAAAAGACTAAAATTGAAGTGTTTAAGGAAGCAAGGAATCGTGCTACGATTTCTATCATCGTAGTCCGATTTGGCAGAAAATTGAAGACATTTCAGCACTGTAAAAATCGTGCTACGATGAGACTTCATCGTGCTCCGATTTGAAGGAGCGTCTCAGCCATCGTGCTCCGATTTTGAGCATCATGCTCCGATTTTGAGCATCGTGCTCCGATTTTGAGCATCGTGCTCCGATTTTGGCGTACAACAGAATTTCCCTATAAAAGCCAAGTTGTTTTCAGAGGCAAGGGTTCAGAATTTTGGAGAGGAAATCATACTTTTGGAGCTGGAAAGCGAGATAAAAGGTGGGAGACCATCAAAAACTCATAGCCGGTTATCAATTGATGTAATGAATTCTTCCTTATCATTAGTTATTTGTGCTTTAGCCATGAGTAGCTAGATCTATTGTGATTAGGTCTTGAGATGAATCTGTAATAGCTCATGCTTGTAACCTGAAACTCTATTTGCTCTATCAATGTCAATCTAGTTTATTCAGTATATTTTATGCTTAATGCTTTTATGATTCTGACCCAATATAATCGATTCAAGAGATTATATGACTACTGACACTAGCGTATAACTCGGATATACTTATACTGTTTCACTTAACGGACAATCTAGGGATGGAACGTTGTTAGGTGATGATTTTGGAATTAACGTGCTAAAAACCTTTGAGAATTATAGGTTCACCTAAGGGATTAGGGAATTATAATTAGAGAAGAGGACTTAGGATCAAGGGATTGACCTAAGTTATTTTGTTAATTTGTCGTTAACCTTGTGACATGAATAGACTTTTAGACACAGGTTGCATATGAGTGATTTACAGATGATTCGAATGACCTAATCATTCTTCCAAATTATATTTCAACCAGAGTTTAATTTCCGCAATTTATTTCTTTTTGCAATTTCAAACCATCTGCCTGGGGCAACCCCCCAATTTTAATACACCTTTATGATAATGCTATTACTCGTTGAGAAGAAATAGTCCCTGTGGATACGAATTATTTATTACTTCGATATAAGTTAGTACACTTGCTAATTTTCTATCATCTTGCATGATTTTTTTTCCAATTCAATGCCACATGGTTTTGATGCTTACAATAGGATTTTGTGATATTTTTACTATGAGTATTGTGATCATCATCACTGTTTTGTGCATCATGATGGCAACTTCTTGTGTGGCAAGTGATATGAATCATTTTAGCTTGTAAAAAATGTGCATAAAATGTGTATGTGTAAAGTTTGAATGCATGGCTTGTAATTTCCTCTTGTTTTTTTTGAAATAATCCCTTGAACAAGTGTTGTTTTGGTGGAAATTATAGGTCATGGATTAAGCTTAAGTTTTAGGGCTAGGTTTTAGTGTTAGTTTCGTCACCTTGTTTTTCGATGTTTGTTTTGCTATTTCGTCCAATACTTCATATTGTGGTCATTTCATTTACTATGCATTATTCATTGCACACTTTATTACTAACCGTTTGTTTCATGCCTCATTCAAGTTGCAAGCATTGCATCATTCTCATTGTTTTTTCTCACTTTTTCACTTTATGCAAGTTTCCATTAATTTCTATGTAATACTTTAGGTTAGTTTACTTTCTTTCAAGTTCCTTGCAAGACCATAGAATGTAAATTAGGACCCGATGTAAAGGACAATGGACACTATGATGATGTACACCGACACAAGCACCGACACGCACACACGTTGTATGTTTACCGCTAGATGTATGTTTAGGAAACGCGACACTTAGAAAATATGCATTTTTCAAAGCAAACTAACTCTTCACTCAAATCTTTTCACAATAATGTTGGAGTCAAAACTCCACAATTTTCCCTTTATTTTCTTAATCAAAAATACAAATGAAACTTAAATTCCAACTTTAACCTTTTTGTTTAATAAGTGATCAACCTCACCTTTTTTCAAATCTCATGCCTTTAAGGCCTCTCATCCTTTCTTCAAAACTATTTTCAAAACTAAAATTGAACCAACCCACAAAATCTTTTGGAAGAGAACTACATGGAATTTTGATCCCTTAAAAGGGTATGTAGGCAAGAGACCAAAATCTCTCCAAGTCCAATAAAATAAAATCCAAACCATCTTCTTTCCCCCATTCTTAAAAACAATTTTCTTTCAAAAAGTAGTATAAAATAAAGCGTAGAACATAGAACAAGAAAAACGGCTCCTATAGAGTACTATAGTCGTTGCGGGTGCCTAACACCTTCCCGTAGCGAAAATTGCCCCGAACTTAGAATTTCTAAGGGTTTTCTCAATTTTACCCTTCCCCAAAAAATAGAGACATCAATGATTGAAAGGTTCAAGCCTAATTAATGACTTGACACCCGAAAATCGCGATGACAGAAATGGCGACTTCACTGGGGACTTTAGGGCTACGCCTAGTTTTCATGCTTTATGTTTTACGCTTTGCTTTATTGTTATTATTTTCATGCAACGTGTGGGGTGAGAATATCAAAAGTCCTGTACTCGGGCTGAGTGAACCTAAGATTAGGAAGAGATATAATCGACAATCCAATCCGGGGGTTGCCTCGTGTATTGGGTTACGCGATCAATCTCACATAGCTGAGGCATTTTGGGGGTGATGTTGTCGGCGTGTGTTGTCATGCTTAGACACTTTACTTCCAATTGACCGATGAAGGCTATGGACCGTAGTTACCAAACCCATCTTTGGCCTTTTCTTAGGACGTAGTGCGGTGGCTAAACCGAGCGTTGCCTCGAAATTTAGTCGTCACGCGATACTACACTCAAACTAGACCTTCTTACGAATCATCATGGAACGGGCGTCGCCTTGTGCTACCATGATATACGTAAGAGAGGTTGCAGTTTGGGAACCTCATTAGAACCACGGTTACTACTATCAAAGCTTTAGTTTCACCGGGCACCGTGTCCACTTGCAACCTTAACTCACCATGTTCTCTTTGTAATCAAAATCATGCATACATGCATTCATGCATAAACCTTTTCTCATGCATTTATTGAAAGGTCTAGACAAATTGAAAACTTTGTAAACATGCCAGGTATGAAGAGGACTAAATCTTACAAATTCAAGGAAGTCGATTTGGTTAGCCTAAGGGAGTTGGCACTCAAGGTCAAGAATCCGACTGGGTTTCGTCTGCGATACGGTGGTTTGCTTACTATCCTCCGGACTAATGTAGAAGAGAAGTTGGTGCACACTCTGGTGCAATTCTATGATCCGGCTTTCCGTTGTTTCACTTTCCCGGATTTCCAGTTAGTTCCTACACTTGAGGCTTATTCTAGTTTATTGGGTTTACCTATAGCCGAGAGGACACCTTTCACGGGCCCCAGAGCTCCCCTTACTCCTTTGGTGATTGCTAAAGGTCTTCATCTCAAGACTTCTGATGTGTCCAAGAATCTCGCTACTAAATCTCACATTCAGGGTTTCACTTCGAAGTACTTACTTGAGCGGGCTAATCTCGAATCTACTTGTCAGGACACTCTTGAGGCTATTCTTGCACTACTTATCTACGGGCTCATTCTCTTCCCGAATCTTGACAACTTTGTGGACATGAATGCTATTGAGATCTTCCACTCGAAGAACCCGGTTCCCACTTTATTAGCTGACACGTACCACGCCATCCATGATCGGACCCTCAAAGGTCGTGGATACATTCTTTGCTGTGTGCCTCTTCTATATAGGTGGTTTATTTCTCACCTTCCAAGCTCTTTCCATGCCAACTCAGAGAATTGGTCTTATTCACAGCGGATTATGGCTCTCACTCCCGATGAGGTGGTTTGGATCACTCCGGCAGCTCGAGTCAAAGAGATTATTACTGGTTGTGGAGATTTCCTCAATGTACCTCTTCTTGGTACCCGAGTAGGAATCAACTACAATCCTGAATTAGCCATGAGACAGTTCGGCTTCCCTATGAGAGCAAAGCCCATCAATCTTGCTACATCCCAGGAGTTCTTTTACTATTCCAACGCCCCCACCGGGCAAAGGAAAGCTTTTACAGATGCTTGGTCTAAGGTTCGAAGGAAAGATGTGAAACATTTGGGTGCGAGATCCGGTATAGCTCATGAGGCCTATACTTAGTGGGTGATAGATCGAGCCGAAGAGATTGGCATGCCTTATCCTGCTATGAGACATGTGTCCGCGTCTGTTCCATCTAGGCCATTACCTTTGCTTCCCGCAACCCAGGAGATGTATCAGGAGCATCTAGCTATGGAGAGTCAGGAGAAGCGAGCATGGAAAGCCCGATACAATGAAGCCGAGAACTTGATTTTGACTTTGGACGGTAGGGATGAACAGAAGGATCATGAGAATCGGATGTTAAAGAAAGAGCTGGCCAAAGCTAGGAAAGAACTCGAGGAAAAGGATAAGCTGCTTATGAAGGATTCCAAGAGAGCTAGAGGTCGTCGGGAATTCTATGCCAGATACTGCAGTTCGGTTCCAGAGTCTGATTCTGAGGAGTACCCTGTCACCCCGTAGACTTAGATGATTATGTTATTTGTATTATGTTATACGGCCCACTCCCTTTGGCTCGACATTTCAAAAGATTCATCTCTACAGCTTGCTAGTCTCTTCATTTGTTCCCAAAAATGTTTACAAAAATTTCTAATTTGTCTAAGAGATCCGTTCGATAACCAAAAAGAGTCATTTTTGCATCTCCTGAGTTGTTTGTTGCTTAAGGTAATATTTCGAGGACGAAATTTTCTAAGTTGGGGAGAGTTGTAACACTCTAAATTCTAGTTTATGAATTGTGGTGATTTTTAATTGATTTTGGTGTGCTTGGTGTAATTTACGTGAATTTATAAATGATATATGAGATATTTGGTGTGTTATTAATTGTTATATTTATTTGTAGTATTTTATGAAAATAGGAGAAATAATATTTGTAATATTTGAATTAAAGGGTTTAATTGAAATTATTAGAATTAAGAAGGGATTAAGGAGAAATTAATAGAATTTAGTGGGGGAGAGTAAAGAGTAAAAAGGAGTTACCCTTTGGTT
Organism: Medicago lupulina; assembly: GCA_958299785.1. Lineage (NCBI taxonomy): Eukaryota > Viridiplantae > Streptophyta > Magnoliopsida > Fabales > Fabaceae > Medicago > Medicago lupulina. The sequence continues at coordinate 55,551,989 of OY283144.1, read as the reverse complement.
GGTAAGAGAGTAAGAAAGAGTCAGACAAGCATTTGAACGTATCAGTAAGAAAAAGAGAAAAGTAGACTTTTTGGGAGAAAGTGAGAAGAGCCAAGAGCCAAGGGGAATTGCTAGGAATTGCTGTAGATTTTGCTGAATTAAGGTAAGGGTGGGTTTGTGATTCAATTGCCAATATATACATATATGTTTTCATGATTTTGCATTGAAATTGTTGTTTCTGGTTTAGGTTTTATGAATATGATAAAATGCTAAATTTTGATGATTGGTGTTGTTGATTCTGTTTATCTGAGTTATTTTGATGCTTTGGTGAGAAGAGAACCCATAAACCTTATTCTAAAATCATTTTGGGTGATTGGGGAATCAAAAATGGGATTTTTGGATGAAATAGGGTTAGAAATCGTAAGTAGAAATTCTGCCCAGATGATTACTCGCTTAAGCGAGCTAGCCGTCGCTTAAGCGAGCGGCACTTTCCCTTACCCAGAACTGTTTCGCGCCCGTTCGCTCAAGCGTGCGCCAAGCGAACTCCAAGCGTGCAAAACCTGAAGCTACGTCTTTTTGGTCGCTTAAGCGAGCTGCCCGTCGCTTAAGCGAGCAACGCGAATTTTGCCCAGAATTTGGAATATAACCTGTTCGCTTAAGCGAACCAGGAGCGAGCCGTAAGCGAGCAAAACTCTAACCTTCGTCATTTGACTCGCTCAAGCGAGATGCTGCTCGCTTAAGCGAGCTGGGTCCTGTGCGACCCAAAGTGTGATTTTTCTAAGGTGTTCTAAACCCAACCCTAAGCTTTCTAAATGGTTTATTGGATTTTTAGAGAATTTTTGGAGTGATAATAATATAGAATGGAGATGTTTATGATGCATTTTTGAATGAATCTTATATGAAACGAAATGAACTATACTATGCTAAGTTTGCAATTGTTCATGGTGATGTGGTGTGGTTGAGTCTAGTTGGGGAGGTGTCCTAGTTGGTGTTGTTGTTGGTTGCATGGTGAAAATGCACCACTTTTTCTGTCATATGGTGGTATGTAGATATACTCCTTGAGTCTCATAACTCATTTGCATTGGTGGGGGCTCATGCCCCGGAATGTTTATACATTCAACTGGTGAGGGCTTATGCCCTGGAATGCTAGTCATTCACCTTGGTGAGGGCTTATGCCCTGGGATGCTTTAACCATCCATTTTGGTGGGGGCTTATGCCCCGGAGTGTTTAGCACTCAACGCGCGTAGTTGGTACCACATCTGCATAATGCATTAGTCGTTTATGGAGTCTTGCATTAGAGGTTTAAGGTGTGAGTTGTTGTTGGTGAGGCGTCACCACAAGTGGTGTTGTTGTCGGTGTTGTTAATTAAGGTGAATATGAATATTATTGTTGAATTGTTAATAAAGATTTGCTGATGATTATGACGATGAATGTTCCTGTTGATGTTGTTTTCAATACAACTTTATGAATTATATATATCTATATATTGCTTTTGTTTTGTGAACTCACCCCTTCTGCTGGAATTGCCGCCTTGTGGGCAAGTGCAGGTAGCGACGGATAGATAGGAGTTGGCTCATTGTGTCGTAGGCTCTGATACGTAACGGGATGGGATATTATGTTTTATAATTTCATTCCTTTATGTATCATCTATGCTGGAGATTTGTTGAATAAATATTTGTTATATGTTGGGGAACATTTTTGTTATGGTGAGGCCTTTGTGCCAGACATGTTGATGTATAAGAATTTTTGAGATGATTTTATGACAATTATTCCGCTGCAGACTATTTTATAAAGATGTTATTTTGGAGGATTATTTAAATAGTTTTATGTTTCTATTTAAATAATTTATATTTGAGATATGCATGTAATACTCCGTTGATTGTTGATTAACTCTGATGTTTGGATATTATTATATCATTTTGGGAAACGGGGTGTTACAGTACCGATCTTCCACGATACTTCCGTCAAGAGCACGCCCGCCATGGAGGATGTTGAACCGTTGGTTATACGGTTACCTGGTCCAGTGCCGTATGTTTCCGCGAAAGCAATCCCTTATAAGTACAATGCAACTATGGTGGAGAACGGGAAGGAAGTACCCTTGGTGTCCTCAAGCACGGTGGGTAGTATCGCTGAAGTGACGGCTTTGAGAAGCGGTAAAGTCCGGCCCCTTTTGTTTCAAAAGAAAGATGATGTGCCAATTGCAACTCCTGCTGATAAGGCTACTCCATTGCCAATCCCTCCTGTTGTTGAAAATACCAGCCGTCCAGGCCAGTCCATTGAGGATTCTAATCTGGACGAGATTCTGAAGATAATCAAGAGAAGTGATTATAAGATCGTTGACCAGCTGTTACAGACCCCTTCGAAGATATCTATCTTGTCTCTACTCCTTAGTTCGGAGGCTCACAGGAACGTCTTGTTGAAAGTGTTGGAGCAAACATACGTCGATCACGAAGTCACAGAAGATCAATTTGGTGGGATAGTGGCTAACATCACCGCTTGCAGTAACCTCTGGTTTGGTGAGGATGAACTTCCAGAAGCAGGGAGGCACCACAACTTGGCCCTGCACATATCCATGAACTGCAAAGCAGATATGCTGTCCAACGTGTTGGTAGATACTGGGTCGTCGCTGAATGTGATGCCTAAGTCGACTTTGGACCAGTTAAGTTGTCAGGGAGTTCCTTTGAGAAGAAGTACTTTTCTAGTCAAGGCTTTCGATGGTTCCCGTAAAACTATGCTTGGAGAAGTAGATCTCCCCATGACTATTGGCCCTGAAACATTCATGATTACTTTCCAGGTTATGGACATAGATGCCTCTTACAGTTGCCTCCTCGGAAGACCGTGGATACATGAGGCTGGCGCAGTTACTTCCACCCTCCATCAGAAGCTAAAATTTGTAAAGAATGGCAAGCTTGTGACAGTGCATGGAGAAGAAGCCTATTTGGTCAGTCAGTTATCATCTTTCTCTTGCATCGAAGCTAAATCTGCCGAAGGAACTGCATTCCAGGGTTTGATTATCGAGGGTACGGAGCCCAAGAAGGCTAGTGCTGCCATGGCTTCTTTGAAGGACGCACAGAAGGCCGTTCAGGAGGGTCAGGCCGCCGGTTGGGGCCAGTTGATACAGCTGCTGGACAACAAACACAAAGAGGGTCTCGGTTTCTCTCCGACATCAGGCGTGTCAACTGGAACGTTTCATAGTGCTGGATTTACCAACGCAATTCTTGAAGGTGCTGCTGAAGAAGGGTCTAGGCCCACATTTGTGATACCAGGAGGCATTGCAAAGAACTGAAACGTTATCAATCTCCCTGTATTTGTGCATGATTCTAAGTAATGTGTCTTACTGTCTAGGCTTTTGTTTTCAAAATAACAATCCTTCCGCCCTGCCCGAGGCGGAAGTGACACTTTTGTAAAGGGCATGTTTGTTCCGACATCACCATTATCAATAAAAAACGTCGTTTCTTTCACGACTCTTTTTCTTTCTTTAATGCTTTTCCTTTGGAAATAATGGTAATGCCAGAAAAAACCAAAACATCTGTATTTTCTTATTAATTTCAAAGGTCTGCATGAAAATTATTTTCTAAAAATCATCCAATCACGTCACGCAGATCGAACCAAAATAAATCCGTTGGACACAGTGGCTCTACGCTTCTCCAAACTGTCGAATCCCCGGTGTTTGAAGCCGAAGATGAGGATGGGGATGACATACCGGACGAGATTGCCCGATTACTTGAACAAGAAGAGAAAACCATTCGGCCTCATCAGGAGGAAATTGAGTTGATCAACTTGGGTACCGAGGATAACAAACGAGAGATCAAAGTCGGTGCTGCATTGGAGGAAGGGGTCAAGAAAAAGATCTTCCAACTTCTCCGCGAATATTCATATATTTTCGCATGGTCGTATGAAGATATGCCGGGTTTGGATCCCCAGATCGTAGAACACCGGATACCGACAAAACCAGACTGTCCCCCTGTCAAACAAAAGTTGAGACGGACTCAGCCGGACATGGCTCTGAAGATCAAAGGTGAGGTGCAGAAACAGATTGATGCGGGTTTTCTCATGACAGTTGAATATCCCGAGTGGGTTGCTAACATTGTGCCAGTGCCGAAGAAGGATGGTAAGGTCCGGATGTGTGTTGATTACAGAGATTTGAATAGAGCAAGCTTGAAGGACAATTTCCCACTACCTCACATCGATGTGCTTATTGATAATACTGCCCAGTGCAAGGTGTTCTCCTTCATGGACGGTTTTTCCGGCTATAACCAAATCAAAATGCCGCCCAAAGACAGGGAAAAGACATCGTTCATCACTCCGTGGGGAACTTTCTGTTGCAAAGCAATGCCGTTCGGTCTAATAAATGCTGGTGCTACTTATCAAAGGGGGATGACTACATTGTTCCATGACATGATTCACAAAGAAGTCGAAGTGTATGTGGATGACATGATTGTCAAGTCAAGCGATGAAGAGCAGCACGTTGAATATTTGGCAAAGATGTTTGAAAGGTTGAGGAAGTACAAACTTCGGCTGAATCCAAACAAATGCACGTTCGGCGTTAGGTCTGGGAAGTTGCTAGGCTTCATTGTCAGTCAAAGAGGCATCGAAGTAGATCCTGACAAAGTCCGAGCAATCCGTGAATTGTCGGCCCCGCAGACCGAGAAGCAAGTTAGAGGGTTCCTCGGGCGTCTAAACTATATCTCCCGATTCATATCCCACATGACTGCGACCTGCGGGCCGATCTTTAAGCTACTCAGGAAGAATCAACCCATTGTGTGGAATGATGAATGCCAAGAAGCTTTTGACAACATCAAGAACTATCTGCTAGAGCCACCTATCCTTGTCCCTTCGGTGGAAGGAAGGCCATTGATTATGTATCTGTCAGTGTTAGATGAATCCATGGGATGTGTGCTCGGTCAACAGGACGAGACTGGAATGAAAGAGCATGCCATCTACTATCTAAGCAAGAAATTCACCGACTACGAGACTCGGTATACAATGCTTGAAAAGACTTGTTGTGCTCTGGCCTGGGCTGCCAAACGCCTGCGCCACTACTTAATGAACCACACAACTTGGCTGATATCCAGGATGGATCCGATCAAATACATCTTTGAGAAGCCTACAGTCACTAGAAAGATTGCGCGTTGGCAGATGCTGTTGTCTGAATATGATATTGTGTTCAAAGCTCAGAAGGTCGTTAGAGGAAGTGTTATAGCTGATCACCTTGCCTACCAACCACTGGATGACTATCAGCCCATCAAGTTCGATTTCCCCGACGAAGAGGTCATGTATTTGAAGTCAAGAGACTGTGAAGAACCGTTGATTGGTGAGGGTCCAGACCCCGATAGCAAGTGGGGATTGGTCTTTGATGGCGCTGTCAATGCGTATGGCAAAGGAATTGGGGCAGTGATCGTATCTCCGCAGGGGCATCACATTCCCTTTATCGCCCGGATTGTATTTGAGTGCACAAACAACATGGCTGAGTATGAAGCATGTATCTTGGGGATCGAGGAGGCAATTGACATGAGAATCAAGCACCTCGACATCTATGGAGATTCTGCGCTTGTGATTAACCAAATAAAGGGAGAATGGGAGACTCATCATGCCAATCTGATCCCTTACCGTGACTACGCGAGGCGTCTGCTGACGTACTTTACAAAAGTCGAATTGCACCATATTCCCCGTGAGCAAAATCAGATGGCTGACGCTCTTGCTACTTTATCCTCCATGTTTCAAGTGAACCATTGGAACCACGTGCCAGTAATCAAAGTGCAGCGCCTTGACCGGCCTTCTCATGTGTTTGCCATCAGTAATGTGACTGTTCAAACAAATGCGGATATATTTGACAGCAAACCCTGGTATGGTGATATCAAGCAGTTTTTGCAGAGCCGCGAGTACCCGCCGAATGCTTCCAATAAGGACAAGAAAACCTTGCGCAGGTTGGCTAGCAAGTTCGTGTTGGATGGGGATGTTCTGTACAAGAGGAACTTTGATATGGTATTGTTGAGATGTGTTGATGAGCGTGAAGCAGAGCAACTGATGCACGACGTGCACGATGGCACTTTCGGGACCCATGCTTCGGGGCACACCATGTCTAGAAAATTGTTGAGAGCAGGCTACTATTGGATGTCTATGGAACACAATTGCTACCAATACGCCAGGAAGTGTCATAAATGTCAAATATATGCTGATAAGATTCATGTGCCTCCGCATGCCCTCAATGTCATTTCCTCTCCGTGGCCTTTCTCTATGTGGGGCATCGATGTGATCGGAAGGATTGAACCAAAGGCTTCGAATGGCCATCGTTTCATTTTGGTAGCAATCGATTACTTCACCAAGTGGGTCGAAGCTGCATCTTATGCCAATGTAACCAAGCAAGTGGTGGTTAAGTTCATCAAGAACAATATCATCTGTCGATATGGTGTTCCCAGCAAGATTATCACTGACAACAGTACCAATCTGAACAATGACATGGTGCAAGCCCTGGGTGAGAAATTCAAGATTGAACATCACAACTCCTCTCCTTATAGGCCTCAGATGAACGGTGCAGTTGAGGCCGCCAACAAGAATGTAACACCCCAATATCCCGTCTTAAAAATTTCATTAAATAAATCACTTAAATCAGAGTACTTCTCAAAGGAGTGTCACATTTCTTCTTTAAAAACAACTTAGATAATAATTTATCAAATCACAAAAATATTCAATTACACAGCGGAATTCAAAAGTCTCATCTCATAAATAGTCTTGGCTTAAAAGCCATCAAACATCTCAAAAGATTAATGTTTCATCATCACTAAGTCTTAAAGTTAACATTTATTCAAACATGATACATAAAGGAATAGACTCTACAAAAGACCCCATCCCGTTACGTATCAGAGCAACCCTACTTCACACAGACTCCTCGCATCAACGCATCTAAGACTGGGTACCTGCACTTGCCCACAAGGCGGCAATTCCAGCAGAAGGGTTGAGATTCACAACAATAATATTAATATATAAATCAAACGTCAAGATTAACAATTATAAATCCAAATCATCACATATACAATATAGCACATCATAACATCATCATAAGCATCATCATAACAACATCACATCAAGCATCAACGTCTCAAAACATCATCTCATATATGTCACAATTGACTCGACTAAATGCAACACCTAATGTCTCAACATCATGCATGTGGTACCATATGATTATAGCATTAATATGCTTCACCGTCGCTTTGAGCAAATGCTCCACCGTCGCTTTGAGCATAAAGCTCCACCGTCTCATAAATATGCAAATGCATAGACTCGTCGTTTAACAACTTAATACACCGTCTCAAGACCATCATTCATAATACAAAACTGACACATGCAGGTATAATAGTTACATGGCAGAACATCATCTCATTAATCATATACGTCGCAACACGTATCTTCATCATAATCACATATCATCATATTTAACCATCACTTATGTTCAACCATATATCATTTATCAACAGCTCAAGTAAATCATCAGCAATCATCTTTACAGAATACATTAAAGGGTATAAAACCTCACTAACACTACCCAAAGGGCTCCTCTCAAAGTCCCATGCGAAACAGATCGCAAAACAACAAACAGTTCAGGGAGGCACTAACTCGCCACGGCGAGTGCATCTGCTCGCCACAGGCGAGTACTCACATCAGCTCACTCGCCAAGGGCGAGTTGGGGGCGAGCTGGAGGCGAGAAATCCTGGGTGCTTCGGCCTTTTTGACATTTTCACCAAAAATCCTCATTTTTAAGCTCTCTAAATCCAATTTGACCAAACCAACTTCACAGGTCATCTCTATAAATATAAGGGCACTCAAAACCATCTAAAGTTTGGCAAAAATCCTAAGTTTAAGGGTCAAGCTCGCCACGGCGAGCTATACTGCTCGCCTCGCGAGCAACCAAGGGTTACTCGCCACGGCGAGTGATCACTCGCCACAGGCGAGCGATCTCAGAATCACTACGGGTTCAGCCCTAATCACACCAATTCATCCCAAAACTCTCATGTTAAGCCTCTAATTCATCAGCAATATCATCCTAGGGGATAATCTAGGTTCTGTATGCAGTTCTACAGCCTTATAACTGTAACACCCCGTTTTCCCAAAACAACGTAAACATGTATAATTATCAGAGTTTTCAACAACAACGGAGTATTACATCTACTTTTCAAAATTCAGTTTAAATAGAATATAAAAACTATTTAATTCAACACATCATTTTATAAAAATCTGCAGCGGAATATTTATTTGATAATCAATCAACAACTAAAATCAACATCCTTGGCACAAGGCCTCAACATAATAAAAAATATTATTCAACGATGATTTAAATCTTCAACATCAATAAAAGTCTAAGCAACATGTTCTCAAAAACCGATACATAAAAGAATGAAATCATAAACATCAAATCCCATCCCGTTACATATCAGAGCCTACGACACAAGAGCCAACTCCTATCTATCCTTCGCTACCTGCACTTGCCCACGAGGCGGCAATTCCAGCAGAAGGGGTGAGTTCACAACGCAAAGGTAATATATAAATATATGAATCATCAAATTGCATTGAAAAACAACAACAAATAAGCAACAACATCATCAATATAAGCAACAACATCATCAATATTAGCAACAACATCATCAATATAAGCAACAACATCATCAATATTAGCAACAACATCATCAATATTATTTAGATTCATCTTCGGTTAACAACATCAACGACAACATCACTTGTGGCGACACCTCACCAACAACATCTCTACAAAACAACCCACACCTACAACAACTAATGCAAGACTCCATCAACTACTAATGCATTATGCAAATGTGGTACCAACTACGCGCGTTGAATGCTAAGCATTCCGGGGCATAAGCCCCCACCAATTTGGATGGTTAAAGCATCCCAGGGCATAAGCCCTCACCAGATGAATGACTAGCATTCCAGGGCATGAGCCCTCACCAATTGAATGTATAAACATTCCAGGGCATGAGCCCCCAACGATGCAAATGAGTATGATGACTCTATGGTGTATATCTGCATACAACCCTACAACAACTACTGGTGCATATCAGCATGCAACCAACAACAACAACTCAGGACATCAACAACTGTGTCTAACAACTAAGACACCCTCCCCAACTGGACAATACCACTCAGCAACATCAATGGCAACTCAACAATACACCGTATGTAATTGTACATATATAAACATATATATTCCAACATATCAACAACAATAGCAACATATACATTACTCAATTACATTCATATCAAAGTCCAAAACATCCTTCAAAAGCAAACCAAGTTTGATCAATAAGGCATAAGCTAAATACTCATAAAACACCTCAATTAAACCTCTAATACTTAAGTTTGAAGTTTGGGAACTAACCATAGGTTTTGGACTAACTTGGAATAAGTTATACTAAGTTTTCTTAAAGTTTTCCTCAAGACCCACTTGGAGTATTTTCATCATAACTCAAAATCCATAAAACATTTTCAAGTCAAACCAAAGCCATTAGAAAGCTAACTCAATTATCTACAACTTTCATGTTTACGTCAAAAGCCAATTCGGAACAGAAATGGATGAAAAAGACACAAGAACACAAAACAGAGGATGCTGTACAGGACCAGCACGCTTAAGCGTGGAAGTGGACGCTTGAGCGTGCGGAAATGACGAAAGTTGGGTTCTGGCTCGCTGGCTGCACGCTTGAGCGTGCGCTTGAGCGTGCGGTCTCAGTTTTCAGCAAAAAGGTTGCGATTTCAACATGGTTTTGGCTCAAAAATCCCAACTTTGATCCCCCAATGACCCAAAATGATTAGAAACAATGTTTATGGGTTTATGGCACAACAAAACAACAGAAACAACTCACATAAGCATCATCATCATCATATAATTCATCAATCATGGCATTTCCATATTCTTAACCCTAATCCAACAAACCACCATTTTTCAATCCAATTCATGAAAGCATACATATATACATTAGCAATTGAATCATAAACCCACCCTTACCTGATTAGATGAACAAAAGCAAGCTACAGCAATCAATCTTCTAGGCTAATCCCCTTGTTCTTGGTTCTTCTCCCTTCTACCCAAAAAGCTTATGTTTTTGTTTTCTCTGATACGTATAGTTGTTTTCTGACCTTTCTATTTCCTTTACCAACCAAAGTATAACTCCCCTTTTTCTATTAACTCCTTCCTTAATCTCCTTTAATTCACATTAACCCCATAATTCTAATAATTAATAATTATTCCACCTATTTTCATAATTCTCCAAAATAATAATATTTCTTCTATTTTCTCAAAACAAAGCAAATATTATATCCCACTACTAATTAATTAAATAACAAATAACATGCATTTAAATAATACATCAATAAATTATATAACTCAATTATTTCACATAAATTATTATAAACAAATAAACACACCACATATTCACATAATCATTTATAAATTCAAATAAAACATGCCCAACAACTAAAAATAACAAAATAGCGACTAGGGCGTTACAATAACTCAATCTATCATTAATTCATCACAAATTCACCAAAACCCTAGTTCATAAAACCCATCTCAACTCCTCTCAAACTCTATGCCAATCAATAACAGATGATTTACGATCAATATTAATGGAGTTAGGCTCACCCTTACCTGGAAAATTGTGCAGAAATGGAACCTAGCTTCTCTTCTCTCTTCACGTGACTTTTCTTCTTCTCCAAATGTCTGTACGCGTTTCTAAAACTTTCCTCTCTTAACCTACTTCTCTTATATACTCCCTCCCAACTTAATTAATTCCCTCTTAACCCACACAACTCTTCTTAATTATAAATATAACCCCATCTCTTAAAATTCTATATTTTTCCACCAAGTCTATTTATTTACCAAATAAATATTCATATAAACATCACTTATATTATTTTATTAAACAATAAAATAATAACACGTCACACGTCACAAATACGTCACATAACCATCAAATCCATATAATGTATAAACATATACCATATCATCTAATAAAATAATTAAATAATTAAAGAGGGCGTTACAACTCTCCCCCTCTTAAAGGATTTTCGTCCTCGAAAATTTACCTCGCTCAAACAACTCTGGATAGGATTCCAGCATCTTACTTTCTAGCTCCCAAGTCAAGCTTTCACCCGTCGCTCCGTCCCAAACAACTCTAACAAGAGGTATCTCTTTGCCTCTCAACGTCTTTGTCTTTCGATCATCAATCCTCACGGGTAAGGTCTCAACCGTAAGGTTATCCCTAACTTGCACGTCATCGCTTTGGATCACATGAGACGGATCCGGAACATACTTCCTCAGCTGAGATACATGAAAAACATCATGCAAATTCGACAAGTGCGGTGGTAATCCAACACGATACGCCACCGGCCCAATCCTCTCTGAAATCTGATACGGACCAATAAACCTCGGAGTCAACTTCTTTGATTTCAAAGCACGTCCAACACCCGTCATAGGAGTCACTCTCAGGAACACATGATCCCCCTCTTGGAACTCAAGGTCCTTTCTACGCTTATCATGATAACTCTTTTGTCGACTCTGCGACGCTTTCATCTTTTCTTGGATCATTCTCACCTTCTCAGTAGTCTGTTGAACGATCTCTGGTCCTAAGACCACTCTTTCACCCGACTCAAACCAGCACAACGGAGTCCTACATCTCCGACCATACAAAGCCTCAAACGGTGCCATTCCAATACTTGATTGGTAACTGTTGTTGTACGTGAACTCTATCAATGGAAGATGACTATCCCAAGCTCCTCCCTGCTCAAGTACACAAACCCTCAACAAGTCCTCCAACGACTGAATCGTCCTCTCCGACTGACCATCTGTTTGCGGATGATAAGCCGAACTCAACCTCAACTGAGATCCTAACGCCTCTTGCAAACTCTTCCAAAATCGAGAAGTAAATCTTGGATCTCTATCAGATACGATGCTCGAAGGAACACCATGCAGCTTAACTATCTCTCTAACATAAATCTCCGCCAATTGAGCCACAGGAAAAGTGATGTTGATTGGTAGAAAGTGAGCAGACTTTGTCAATCTATCAACAATTACCCAAATAGCATCGTTCCCTCTAGGAGTATTGGGCAAACTCGTCACAAAATCCATGGATATACTATCCCATTTCCATTCTGGCACATCTAAAGGTACCATCAAACCAGTCGGCTTCTGATGCTCAATCTTTGACTTTTGACAAACCAAGCAAGAATACACAAATTGTGCCACATCGCGTTTCAAACCAGACCACCAAAACAGCCTCTTTAAGTCATGATACATCTTCGTAGCTCCCGGGTGAATACTCAAGCTACTTCTATGACTCTCTTCAAGAATCATCTTCTTAATCTCTTCATTGTCAGGAATGCAAATCCTACCTCGGAATCTCAACACTCCTTGATCATCGACCTTAAAGTCACCATCCACAGTCTCATTATTAGCAATCAAAAAGTCTACAAACTTGACATCTTCTTTTTGTGCTTCTTTGATATGCTTCAGGAAATCATTATCGATTCTCAACATTCCCAGTTTTATGCTCTGAGGTGTTCTTTCACACACCAAACTCAAGTCTCTAAACTGTTCCAACAATTCAAATTCTTTCACCATCAACGCGGACATATGCACAGTTTTCCTACTCAGGGCATCTGCAACCACATTTGCTTTACCAGGATGGTAATTCAAACCAAAATCATAATCTTTAAGTAACTCAAGCCACCTTCTCTGCCTCATATTCAACTCCTTCTGATCAAATAAATACTTCAAGCTCTTGTGATCACTAAACACCTCAAACCTCGAGCCATACAAGTAATGTCTCCATATTTTCAATACGAAGACCACTGCTGCCAACTCTAAGTCATGCGTCGGATAATTCTTCTCATGAATTCTCAATTGTCTTGAAGCATAAGCTACTACCTTACCATCTTGCATAAGCACACCTCCTAAACCCAACTTAGACGCATCACAATACACCACAAAAGGTTCGTCGGGCTTTGGCAAAATCAAAATTGGAGCCGTCGTCAGGCGCTTCTTCAATTCATTGAAACTATTCTCACAATGCACATCCCACACAAAGGACTTACCCTTACACGTCAACTGCGTTAACGGAGGAGCCAACTTGGAAAATCCTTCTATAAACCTCCTGTAATAACCAGCTAGTCCCAAAAAGCTTCTAATCTCCGTAACCGACTTAGGAGTCTCCCATTGCGATACCGCTTCAACTTTAGACGGGTCAACCGCAATACCTTCACCAGAAATAACATGGCCAAGAAAACTTACTTCGTTTAGCCAGAACTCACACTTAGACAATTTAGCATACAGCTTCTTCTCTTTCAGCACTTGCAATACAATCTTCAAATGCTCTGCATGCTCAGCTTCAGTCTTAGAATAGATCAGTATATCATCAATAAAAACCACAACAAATTGATCCAGATATTCATGAAAAATTCTGTTCATATATTCCATAAACACACCAGGCGCATTAGTAACACCGAAAGGCATCACCTTATATTCATAATGACCATAACGCGTCCTAAAGGCCGTCTTCTGCATATCTTCATCCTTCACCTTAATCTGATGGTAACCTGACCTCAAGTCAATCTTGCTAAATACCTTTGCACCCACTAACTGATCCATCAAGTCGTCAATTCTCGGAAGTGGATACCTATTCTTGATCGTCACTTTGTTCAGTTGTCTGTAATCAATGCACAGTCTCATACTGCCGTCTTTCTTCTTCACAAGTAACACTGGAGCTCCCCATGGTGAAACACTAGGTCTCACAAACTTCTTCTCAAGCAAGTCTTCCAACTGTTTCTTCAACTCTGCTAACTCAGAAGCAGACATACGATAAGGTGCCATCGACACCGGCTTCGTTCCAGGAACAAGGTCAATAGAGAACTCAACTTCTCTCTCCGGAGGCACATCTGAAATCTCATCAGGGAAAATTTCAGGAAATTCTTTCACAACAGGCAGCCCATCAATTACAGCTTGGTTCTCTAAAGATAACGAAGCCATCAGCGAAAACATCAACATCCCATCACGTTCTAGTTGCTTCAGCTGCTTAGTAGATAGAAACTCTGCGCCCCACTCTTCTTCGACAGAAGAAAAATGCACCGTCTTTCTAAAACAGTTGATAAGAACTCGGTTGTACTCTAGCCAGTTCATACCCAGAATCACATCCATACCACTTAAAGGTAGGCAAACTAAATCCATCACAAAGTCACGGCCAAACATAGATAAAGGACAATTTACACATACGAGAGAAGTAGTCACCGAACCCTTAGCTGGAGTCTCGACAACCATCTCTCCATTAATATCAGAAACATCAAGACCCAAAGCAGAAACACAATCTAAAGCAACAAAACTGTGCGTAGCACCAGTATCAATAATAGCAACTAAAGGAGTATTATTAATATAGCAAGTACCTCTGATCAAACGATCATCATTCTCAGTTTGAGTGCCGGTCAATGCAAACACTCTCCCGGTAGTCTTAGTCTTCTTGGGTTGCTTACACTGCGAACCAATGTGTCCTTGCTCATTGCAGTTGAAACACACAACATCATCAAACTTGCAGTCACTAGTGATATGCCCTTTTTGACCACAACGGTAGCACCTCTTCACCTCAACAGTACATGCATTGCTCTTATGGCCTTTCTCGCCACAAGTGTAACAAGTAACCTCAGCAGGAGCAGTCTTCTTCTGGGGCCTCCTCTCATCATTCACTCTTTGCTTCCCTTGATCTCTAGGGGCATCATAAGGTTTAGGGCGACTCTGCTGGCCCTTAGCTTTCCGATCATTCACTACCTTGTAGTGAGCCTTCGTATCCTCCTCATAAATTCTGCAACTACTCACCAGCTCGGAAAAGTTGCGGATCTTCTGATAACCAATGGCTCGCTTGATGTCAGCACGCAAGCCATTCTCGAACTTTATACACTTTGAAAATTCAGCCGTCTCAGGAGTATAATGCGGGTAAAACTTCGCCAGCTCCACAAACTTTGCCGCGTATTCAGTCACCGACATGTTCCCTTGCTTAAGCTCCAGAAATTCTATCTCTTTCTTCCCACGAACATCCTCTGGGAAGTATCTGTTAAGGAACTCCCTCGTGAAAACAGTCCACGTCACCACAGCTCCATCTTGCTCCAAAATAGGTAGGAGACTAACCCACCAATCATCAGCCTCCTCCGCGAGCATATGCGTGCCAAAACGCACCTTCTGCACATCATCACACTGCATGACTCTGAAGATTCTCTCCACTTCCTTGAGCCATGTTTGAGCCCCATCTGGATCATAGCGCCCCTTGAAGGTAGGCGGGTGATTCCTCAGAAAGGTCTCCAACATCCTAGTCCCGTCATTTCCACCAGCATTGTTCTGATTTCTCACCCCAATATCCCGTCTTAAAAATTTCATTAAATAAATCACTTAAATCAGAGTACTTCTCAAAGGAGTGTCACATTTCTTCTTTAAAAACAACTTAGATAATAATTTATCAAATCACAAAAATATTCAATTACACAGCGGAATTCAAAAGTCTCATCTCATAAATAGTCTTGGCTTAAAAGCCATCAAACATCTCAAAAGATTAATGTTTCATCATCACTAAGTCTTAAAGTTAACATTTATTCAAACATGATACATAAAGGAATAGACTCTACAAAAGACCCCATCCCGTTACGTATCAGAGCAACCCTACTTCACACAGACTCCTCGCATCAACGCATCTAAGACTGGGTACCTGCACTTGCCCACAAGGCGGCAATTCCAGCAGAAGGGGTGAGATTCACAACAATAATATTAATATATAAATCAAACGTCAAGATTAACAATTATAAATCCAAATCATCACATATACAATATAGCACATCATAACATCATCATAAGCATCATCATAACAACATCACATCAAGCATCAACGTCTCAAAACATCATCTCATATATGTCACAATTGACTCGACTAAATGCAACACCTAACGTCTCAACATCATGCATGTGGTACCATATGATTATAGCATTAATATGCTTCACCGTCGCTTTGAGCAAATGCTCCACCGTCGCTTTGAGCATAAAGCTCCACCGTCTCATAAATATGCAAATGCATAGACTCGTCGTTTAACAACTTAATACACTGTCTCAAGACCATCATTCATAATACAAAACTGACACATGCAGGTATAATAGTTACATGGCAGAACATCATCTCATTAATCATATACGTCGCAACACGTATCTTCATCATAATCACATATCATCATATTTAACCATCACTTATGTTCAACCATATATCATTTATCAACAGCTCAAGTAAATCACCAGCAATCATCTTTACAGAATACATTAAAGGGTATAAAACCTCACTAACACTACCCAAAGGGCTCCTCTCAAAGTCCCATGCGAAACAGATCGCAAAACAACAAACAGTTCAGGGAGGCACTAACTCGCCACGGCGAGTGCATCTGCTCGCCACAGGCGAGTACTCACATCAGCTCACTCGCCAAGGGCGAGTTGGGGGCGAGCTGGAGGCGAGAAATCCTGGGTGCTTCGGCCTTTTTGACATTTTCACCAAAAATCCTCATTTTTAAGCTCTCTAAATCCAATTTGACCAAACCAACTTCACAGGTCATCTCTATAAATATAAGGGCACTCAAAACCATCTAAAGTTTGGCAAAAATCCTAAGTTTAAGGGTCAAGCTCGCCACGGCGAGCTATACTGCTCGCCTCGCGAGCAACCAAGGGTTACTCGCCACGGCGAGTGATCACTCGCCACAGGCGAGCGATCTCAGAATCACTACGGGTTCAGCCCTAATCACACCAATTCATCCCAAAACTCTCATGTTAAGCCTCTAATTCATCAGCAATATCTTCCTAGGGGATAATCTAGGTTCTGTATGCAGTTCTACAGCCTTATAACTCAATCTATCATCAATTCATAACAAATTCACCAAAACCCTAGTTCATAAAACCCATCTCAACTCCTCTCAAACTCTATGCCAATCAATAACAGATGATTTACATTCAATATTAATGGAGTTAGGCTCACCCTTACCTGGAAAATTGTGCAGAAATGGAACCTAGCTTCTCTTCTCTCTTCACGTGACTTTTCTTCTTCTCCAAATGTCTGTACGCGTTTCTAAAACTTTCCTCTCTTAACCTACTTCTCTTATATACTCCCTCCCAACTTAATTAATTCCCTCTTAACCCACACAACTCTTCTTAATTATAAATATAACCCCATCTCTTAAAATTCTATCTTTTTCCACCAAGTCTATTTATTTACCAAATAAATATTCATATAAACATCACTTATATTATTTTATTAAACAATAAAAAAATAACACGTCACACGTCACAAATACGTCACAAATACGTCACATAACCATCAAATCCATATAATGCATAAACATATACCATATCATCTAATAAAATAATTAAATAATTAAAGAGATCGGAAGGATTGAACCAAAGGCTTCGAATGGCCATCGTTTCATTTTGGTAGCAATCGATTACTTCACCAAGTGGGTCGAAGCTGCATCTTATGCCAATGTAACCAAGCAAGTGGTGGTTAAGTTCATCAAGAACAATATCATCTGTCGATATGGTGTTCCCAGCAAGATTATCACTGACAACAGTACCAATCTGAACAATGACATGGTGCAAGCCCTGTGTGAGAAATTCAAGATTGAACATCACAACTCCTCTCCTTATAGGCCTCAGATGAACGGTGCAGTTGAGGCCACCAACAAGAATATCAAGAAGATTGTACAAAAGATGGTAACTACGTACAAAGACTGGCATGAGATGTTGCCCTACGCTTTACACGGCTATCGCACTACAGTACGCGATTCAACCGGAGCAACGCCTTTCTCCCTTGTGTACGGCATGGATGCAACTTGGAAGTGGAAATCCCGTCTCTCCGCGTGATTATGGAAGCCAAATTGTCCGAGGCTGAATGGTGCCAGAGTCGGTATGATCAGTTGAATTTGATTGAGGAAAGACGTCTAGATGCCTTGGCTCGTGGACGGCTGTATCAAACAAGAATGAAAACTGCTTTTGACAAGAAAGTCCGTCCTCGGGAGTTCAAGGAGGGTGAACTTGTTTTGAAAAGAAGAGTAAGTCAACAACCTGACCCAAGGGGCAAATGGACGCCTAATTACGAAGGACCGTATGTTGTCAAGAAGGCCTTCTCCAGCGGAGCCTTGATTCTTACACACATGGATGGTGTGGAACTTCCTAATCCTGTGAATGCCGATATAGTCAAGAAATATTTTGTCTAGATATGAAAAGAACAGCGTGGTAGGTCGAAAACCCGAGAGGGCGGCCTAGGCAAAAATGCGCTTCCCGGTGGATCGAAAACCCGAAAGGGCGATCCAGGCAAAATAAGGGACAAAAAAAAATGAAAATGTAAAAGCTCGCTGAGATTACATGTAACTCAGGCAAAAAGGAGCGTCTCGATGAGCCGGAAACCCGAAAGGGCGGTGCATGCAAAAATGAGATTGAAATGAAAGACAATTGACTATATCTGGCAAATTACCATTCCCTTTGGCGTCTCTGCAACTGATAATTGGTTGTTCTCATCCGAGGTTCTGACGCCTGTGGATTCAAGAGTTCTAGGGACTGTGATGGACACTGTGTTCAATGTACCACCAACCAATAAAATTACCATTTTCCAAGCTTTGTAAATCCGTGGAGTCACGCCTTCGGCTGATTACCACCCTTATACATCGATTTGAACCTATGCTTTTGTTTGGCACTCTATTTTTTCCATTCTATTTTCAAAGCTTTATACAAAAAGTTTTTTTTATGTTAATAATGATGTGTGTCTGGAATAAACATTCTGAAAACTGAAAACCTTTTATGTGTATTTTGAAAGCAAGCCTAAGCAGCTAGGTATATTCAAATGAAACATGCATGAACAAATATACATTGATATCAGTTCCAATACAAGTTACCAGCAGGCCCTCTCCCCAGTAACGGTCTGTGGTCAATGGCAAGAATGAAAAAACAGAATGAAAAGCATGAAAAAGTGAATATGCTCGCTAAGTCGAAAACCCGAAAGGGCGGCTTAGGCAAAAATGAGCACCCCGATGGATTTACAACCTTCAAAGGCAATTCAGGCAAAAACAAGGGCATGTGAAAAGAATTTATTTCCCGGTGGATTGAAAACCCGAAAGGGCGATCCAGGCAAAAATGGGATGAAAAAAAAAAAGGAAAAAACAACAAGAGAAATGGAAACGAACATGCAAAAAGCATTGACCACAGATGCGATATCCAAAGTGCGCTCGACAGTAGAGCGTCCAGCAATAGCAGTACCATCAAGAGGTCTTACTCCCTGCAAGTCTATGAACGGGATATGGCTCCTTGTCCTCAACAATGGTCTTGATGTGTCTTCAAACGACGGCGTCCCTAGAAGAGGAACTTTTACAAGTATATGTCAGAACACGAGCCATTATGTGCCCAATATTCCAATGTTTAGTCTGTCTCTGTGAAATTATGTCTGCAAATTGCCAATCATCATGCATTTCAAAGCATTCATACATGCATAATCATGCATCCTATATGTTCATGCATTTGATAAAATTGTTATGCTATTCATACACATTTACATTCTCAATTCCTATGTTAACCTCTGTCAAAATTGATCATACCAATTTCAAAATCCAACAGTCTTGTCAAACTTCAGAATTTAGCAGTCCTTTCAAATTCAAGCTCATGCAGTCATGTCAAGTCAATTTCAATTTGTTTCTACGATATAATTTGTTTCTGTTAGCGGCCAAGTGGCTAGTTCGCATCCAAGAACAGCTTGTGCCTATCAATCCATCCTTGCTTTCGGTCAAGTGGCTAGTTCGTATCCAAGAACAGCTTGTACCTGTCAATTTGCCTTTGCTATCGGTCAAGCGGCCAGTTCAAATACAAGAACAGCTTGTACCCGTACCTTTGTTGTCAGCCAAGCGACTAGTTCAAATACAAGAACAGCTTGTACCTACCCTTTGTTTCTACTATCAGCCAAGTGACCAGTTCAAATACAAGAACAGCTTGTGCTTCCTACTCTTCTTTCAGCCAAGTGTCCGGCTCAGATACAAGAGCAGCTTGCGCCCTTTTACTTGTCAGTATTCCCGGTCAAGTTCCCAGTTCGAGCCAAAAGAACAACTTGCACCTGTCAATTTGCTACTTAGTCTCCCTAGTGAGTCTTGTTATTCACCATCTTGTTAATGTCTACCAATCCCGCAATGGATACGACATACTCTATTGTTTGCTATTCTGTTAATGTCTACCAGTCCCGCAATGGATACGACATATCTTATTAAATTCAATTCTCAGTCTGTCTTGCATTCATAACCAAATGTTGCATGGCATACATGACATTTACAAACGTATTTTTTACGCCCAAAATCAGTGCTAATGTCGATATTTAAGTATCTCCGTCATGTCAAGCCAAAGACTCTGTCTCTTGACTCTCCAGACGAAGAAACTTAAATAGGGGCAGCTGTCATACCCTCATTTTGGACCTAAAAATACTCATTCAAATTTCTCTGCTATTTTCTGATACTTTCGAATTCACCGTGTTTTCTACTGTGCTTCAAACGCACATTTTGCTGTTATAATCTCCAATTTTCTTGCATGTAAAACCATCCAGAACGTTTTCTTGCATTACAAGCCATTTAAAAGGGTCTCTAGGACCATTGCATACTTTCCTCCATTTTATTCCAATTTTTGCATGAAATCATACAAAAGGGTATTTTGGTCATTTCCCTCAATGGAACCCATTTTAGTCCCTACAATTCGTCCCTGGGTCTTTTCAATTTGTTTGCATGAATCATTGATCAAATTTTGTACAAAAATCGTCTTAGTTCTGCATCTGAGTCAGTCTGAGTCAGTCTGAGCCATTTTAGTCCCCAGGGGCATTTTGGTCTTTTCACATCAAATAAATTTTGGGCAGAGAGGTATTTTGAAATACCTCATTTTGGTAGTTGTTCGTTTTAGTCCGTTTTGTCGTTTTAAATGTTTCACTGTACGTTGTTTTCAAGTTACTTTTTTACCAATTTTATTTTTACTTTCTGCAAATAAGTCCGAATTTTATTTTAATTGCAAATATGCCCAACTTCTAATTTCAAGATGGTTCAATTCCTTTTTCAAAACAGTCCAAATACTTTTTATTATTGCATTTCAGTCCAGATTTTAATTACATTTCAGTCCTCAAAGTTTTCAAAATTGCATTTTGGTTCTTGGGTCAGAAATAGTTCAGATTGCCACGCAGGTGTTCAAGGTCCACGTGTCACCATCTCATTGGTCCAATGCACACATGGCAGCTTATAAATAGTGAACAGTGTCAGAGTCAGAAAGATACACACAGAACTCACGCCACATCACACAAACAGAATCCATTTTCTCTCTCTTGGCAGTTACGGATCAAAATCACAAAATTCACAAAAAGCTCATGAACATTCATAAACCCTAGCATCAAACAGAGTCCAAATTCATACAAATTCAAGCAACTCTCAGAGATTCACATGGATCTTCATCATTGAGTTGTTGAACCTGCAATTCAACGCGAGCACGCCACTAGAAGCAGCGCGCTATGAGCGTGATCACAGGCATTGGATCGGAGAAGAAGAAGGAGAAGAGGTGAAGGATTTCACAGGATCCGGATCGGAAGACGAAAGAAAAGAGCGAAACCAGCTCACCAAAAGAGAATCAGAGCCAAGAATCAAAAGAAACGGTTCAAATCTCCAATCAAGAACACAGGTAACACTTAAACTTCATCTCATTTCACTGAGAATCACTACGAAAGCCAGAACGATGTGAATCCAAAGCAAATTGAACCGTTCGATCCAAAACCCTAACCCTAACACAAAAAAATCGTTTTGAAAATCAGAGGAACGCTTCAAAATTCACAACGAGTGTGAATCGAAGCAAATCCTCACACTTTTACAACATTTTCAGCAAAAAAAGGCGAGAAAACGAACGGTTCAAACATGCAGAGGTAAAACTCAAGATTCACATTGATTCAACGGTTGGAAACCATTTCTTTTGACTGATTCATGCTTAGAATGATAGTACAAGTTGTTTAAGCCATGCATGAGCAATTTCTGGGTGGATTTGAGGATCTAGGGTTAGGGTTTGAAGAAGAAGAGAGAGCGACCGGTGAGAAGAGAAGAAGAAAGAGAAAAGTCTCACAAAATGAATGAAACTGGGTCCCTTTTGGCTTTTATACGCGCACCTGGATCGGGTCGACCCAAACCCGATCCACTTTCTCTCTTTACTGGCCGTTTGATCAAGATCCTGATGGATCTGGATCAATCCAACGCTCCTAGAGTGTTAGCTTGATTCGGATCCATCAGATCCGTGGGTCTGGGCTTTTGTTACCGTGGGCCTGAAGCGTTCTTAGGTTTTCTTCAATTTCTTGTGCTATGTACACCCCTGTCCTTGCTATCTAAACCCCCATGCATGTTAAATTTCTTGCAAAAATTCTTAGAAAATTGTTATGAGTTTCTTGATGCGTTCTTGACTGTTTGATGATGATTTTACATGTTAAAATTGATAAAAAGTATGTGTGCCAATTTTTTTTCTTGATATGTATATTTTTGTGCATTTTGTTAAGTTTCTTGCATGATTTTTTTTCCAATTCAATGCCACATGGTTTTGATGCTTACAATAGGATTTTGTGATATTTTTACTATGAGTATTGTGATCATCATCACTGTTTTGTGCATCATGATGGCAACTTCTTGTGTGGCAAGTGATATGAATCATTTTAGGTTGTAAAAAATGTGCATAAAATGTGTATGTGTAAAGTTTGAATGCATGGCTTGTAATTTCCTCTTGTTTTTTTGAAATAATCCCTTGAACAAGTGCTGTTTTGGTGGAAATTATAGGTCATGGATTAAGCTTAAGTTTTAGGGCTAGGTTTTAGTGTTAGTTTCGTCACCTTGTTTTTCGATGTTTGTTTTGCTATTTCGTCCAATACTTCATATTGTGGTCATTTCATTTACTATGCATTATTCATTGCACACTTTATTACTAACCGTTTGTTTCATGCCTCATTCAAGTTGCAAGCATTGCATCATTCTCATTGTTTTTTCTCACTTTTTCACTTTATGCAAGTTTCCATTAATTTCTATGTAATACTTTAGGTTAGTTTACTTTCTTTCAAGTTCCTTGCAAGACCATAGAATGTAAATTAGGACCCGATGTAAAGGACAATGGACACTATGATGATGTACACCGACACAAGCACCGACACGCACACACGTTGTATGTTTACCGCTAGATGTATGTTTAGGAAACGCGACACTTAGAAAATATGCATTTTTCAAAGCAAACTAACTCTTCACTCAAATCTTTTCACAATAATGTTGGAGTCAAAACTCCACAATTTTCCCTTTATTTTCTTAATCAAAAATACAAATGAAACTTAAATTCCAACTTTAACCTTTTTGTTTAATAAGTGATCAACCTCACCTTTTTTCAAATCTCATGCCTTTAAGGCCTCTCATCCTTTCTTCAAAACTAAAATTGAACCAACCCACAAAATCTTTTGGAAGAGAACTACATGGAATTTTGATCCCTTAAAAGGGTATGTAGGCAAGAGACCAAAATCTCTCCAAGTCCAATAAAATAAAATCCAAACCATCTTCTTTCCCCCATTCTTAAAAACAATTTTCTTTCAAAAAGTAGCATAAAATAAAGCGTAGAACATAGAACAAGAAAAACGGCTCCTATAGAGTACTATAGTCGTTGCGGGTAGGGATGGGAATAGGCCAGGTCAGGCCAGGCTTTGATAGGCCTGAGCCTGGCCTATGAATTTTTTTTCAAGCCTGAGCCTGGCCTATGGCCTTTCATAGGCCTATTTTTTTGGCCTGACCTGGCCTATTTAAAAGCCTGGCCTGGCCTGCAAGCCTATTTACAGGCCTACTTCATATTAATTTATTAAAAATTCAATTTTGTTTACTTTTAAATTGGCCAAATTGGCCTTAAAGCCTATTTCATCGTAAGGTCTGCCTATTGTTATAAGGCCTTAAAAGCCTATTTCAATACAAGACATCAAAGCCTATTTAAAAAGTTTATTATTTGAGTTTTTTTCTTGATTTTTATTCTAATATAAATTAAATTTTAAGATAAATAAAAATTAAATTTTTATAATATGCATAAATAGGCCGGCCTATCAGGCTTCGTAGGCTTTTTTTGATAGCCTAAGCCTGGCCTATTTACTTAAATAGGCTTTTTCAAAAGCCTAAGCCTGGCCTCTTTCATAAACAGGCCAGACCAGGCCAGGCTTAAACAGGCCAGGCCGTAGGCCCCTGTAGGCCGGCCTGGCCTATTCCCAACCCTAGTTGCGGGTGCCTAACACCTTCCCGTAGCGAAAATTGCCCCGAACTTAGAATTTCTAAGGGTTTTCTCAATTTTACCCTTCCCCAAAAAATAGAGACATCAATGATTGAAAGGTTCAAGCCTAATTAATGACTTGACACCTGAAAATCGCGATGACAGAGCTGTTTTTCTAGGTTTACGTCTACGCTTTACTTTTAATGCTATTTATTGAAAAAGATTGTTTTTAAGAATGGGGGAAAGAAGTGTTTGGATTTTATTTTTATTGGACTTGGAGAGGCTTTGACCTCTTGCCTACATACCCTTTTAAGAGATCAAACTCCATGTAGTTCTCTCTCAAAAAGATTTTGTGAGTTTTGATTGATTTTAGTTTTTTTTGGAAATAGTTTTGAAGATGAGGAAGAGGCCGTAAAGGCTTGAGAAAGGAAAATTGGTGAGGTTGGTCAATTATTAAAGAAAATAGTCTAAGTAGGAATTATTTTTCATTTTGAATTTTGATTAAAAAAAGAAACAAGAAAATACAATGGAGTATTGACTCCAAGGTTTATTGGAAGAAAATTGTTTTCAAGTGATGAATTTGTTAACACTTTTTGGAAAATGGCTTTTCTAAGTTTCGCGCTTCCTAAACATACACCTAACGGTAAATCATACAACGTGTGTGCGTGTCGGTGCTTGTGTCGGTGTACATCATTATAGTGTCCATTGTCCTTTACATTGGCCCTAGTTTACATTCTATGGTCTTGCAAGAAATTGAAATAAAAGAAACTACCTAAAAAAGATAAAAGATTGAATAAAACCTAAACTTAAAAGAGGTAGATGAAATGGAATGCCCAATGTGCATGAAACATAAAATGGTTAGTAAAGCAAGGTGAAAGGATAGTAAAAATGTTAAACAAAGTAAAACAATAACGAAGTATGAAAGAATGGGAAGAAAAATGCATGCAAATTAATATTACGTACAAAGCAAGAAACTAACAAGTAAACTTTGCAAAATTGGAAGCTAACATATAAACTTGCAAGACAAAAACACTAATCAATTATACTAACAAGATTGTGAGCTATCATGTAAACTAACAAAGTAGCAAGCCAAAAGTTAAGCTAACAAGATTAGAAATTAACAATTAATATTGCAAAGATGGCAAACTAAAAGAAATTAAACTAACATCATTGGAAATTGACAATTATCATTGCAAAATTGTAAATTGAAGTTAAACTAATAAAATTGTGAATAAACACCGAACTATCAAGATTGAGAATATTGCAAAATTGTGAACAAGAATCAAACTAACAAGATTGAAAACTTTGCAAAATTGTAAACAAGAATCAAACTAACAAGATTGAAAACATTGCAAAATTGTAAACAAGAATCAAACTAACAAGATTGACAATGTTGCAAAATTTGTGAACAAAGATCAAACTTTAACAAAAAATTGAAAATATTACAAAATTGTAAACAAGATTGAATGAATTAGCATGAAATCAGAGGGGATCATATCACAAAATCAAATCCCAACCATCAATATCAAGTGACAAGTATTTGGATCAAGAATCATGTAAGAAACTTCACACAAAAACACACAAAATATACGAATCAATGGAAAAATTAACACATATTATTTTCATCAATTTTAAACATGTAAAAATATCACAAAACAGTCACAAACATATCAAGAACACATAGTAATTTTTTTTGGAATTTTTGTGAGAAAATTAAAGTGCACAGGGGTCCAATTAGCAAGAACAGGGGTGAACATAGCAAAAAATCAAGAAAACTGAAAAGAAACCAAAAGCCCAGCGTTACCCCGCCCAAACCCACGTAGGCTGATGGATCCGGATCTCCAGAACGCCTCAGAGGCGTTGGATTGATCCAGATCCATCAAGACCTAGATCTAACGGTCTACAGCGTGGGGCGCTGGATCGGGTCATAACCCACCCGGTCCAGCGCTTTATATAAAAAGTTTTGGCCCGGTTTTCTTTCATTTTTTCAAAAACGTTCTCTCTCTTCCTCTCTTCTTCTCCGTTCTTCTCTCTTCCTCTATGATGAAACCCTAACCCTAAATCGTTCAAATCAACCCAGAAATTCATGAATCATGGCTCAAACATTTCGTTCTGTTGTTCTAAACATGAATCTACCACTGAAAATCACATGCATCAACTGAATCGATGTAGATCTTGGATCTTGTTCGCGGATTTCAAACGGTTTTGGTTCTATTTTTTGGTTCAAATCTTTTTCTAAGTGAGTTTGCTTACGGATTCGTTGGTTTACAACGGTTGATACTCGTTGTAAACCTCAGAATCTTTACGGTTTTCAAGGATTTTTAGGGTTTCAAAACTTTTTGAACCAAACTCGTTTGAACTTCTACGGATCTACGTGGATTCAGATTCGTTGATGTTCTTGAGTATGAAGAGGTAAGTTTTAGTTCTCACCTGCGTTTTATTCGGAGATTTGGATTAGAATCTTCAGAACTCTTTGAACTTGATTCTGTTTTGCTGATTCTGGCTTGAAATCTGAAAATAAATCGGTGTTTCTTCTTCTTCTTCACCGGTTCAAAGCCTTTGAGATTCTTTCCCTTTTCTTCTCAAACTTCGCGCCTCTGTGATCGTGTTGGATTTGTTGCTTTCTGCGATGAATCCAATGCTTGAATTGCAGAGGCACTGGCTCAATGATGAAGATTCACCATCGAATCTCTGAGAGCTGCCATGGATTCCATGGATTTGGCTTGAATTTGCTTCTGGAAATAGCTAGGGTTTGCGAAATTGTTCTTCAATTTTCTGAGTTTTTGTGATTTTTGATCTAACTGAATGGAGAGAGAAAAATATGAATCTGTTAGTGATGTGGCATTGTATCTGTGGCTCCTCTTTTCTGACTGGTACAGTGCGTGGCCTTATATAGGCTGCCATGTGGACTCTGAACCAATGAAAATGTGACACTTGGCTTTGTATTGCTTGCGTGGCACTTTGGACCAAACTGTAAAAAAAAACACTTAAGGAGTAAAATGCAATTGAAAAGAATTAAGGACTGAACTGCAATTAAAAAGAAAATGGAATTGGACTGTTTTGAAATTAAAAATTTGGGCGCATTTGCAATTAAAACAAAATTTGGACTCACTTGCAAAAAGTAAAATAAAATGGGTAAAATGTAATTTTGAAAACAACGTAAAGTGAAACGGTTAAAAGACGACAAAATGGACTAAAATGAACAAACTACCAAAATGAGGTATTTTAAAATACCTCTCTGCCAAAAAATTATTTGATGTGAAAAGACCAAAATGCCCTTTAAGGACTAAAACGACTTAGACTGACTCAGACTAAATCAGATGCAGTGCTGAGATGATTTCTTGAACAGAATTTGATTAATGATTCATGCAGACAAGTTGAAAAGACTCAGAGACAAATTGTAGGGACTAAAATGGGTTCCACTGCAGGAAATGACCAAAATACCCTTTTGTATGATTCTTATGCAAAAATTCAAAGTAAAATGCAGGAAAACATGCAACGGTTTTAGAAACCCTTTTTAATGACTTGTAATGCAAGAAAATAGTTTGGATGGTTTTACATGCAAGAAAATTAGAGACAAAAACAGTAAAACATGCGGTTGAAGCACGGTAGAAAATTGCAGAGTAAACACAGTGAATTTGAAAAGTATCAGAGGTAAACAATAAAAGAAAGAAGTTTTGGAGTAGTTTTTAGGTCCAAAATGAGGGTATAACAATATATAAATATATATAGACTCTTCGAATAATTCAAATAATTAAATAATTAAAATAATCTAAAGTGGGCGTTACAAAAGAAAATTAAAAAACCAAAAACAGAAAAATAAGATTCATCAGGTATATTATATGTGCAAAAACAATCAAATCGAATCAACAAGAATTCCTTACACAATCAGATCAGTAAACAAATTTCTTGAAAAATGATGATCCAATGAATTTCTTTAATCAAGGAAACACACTCGAAAATAGATGAAGAGGATATATTATTTATCATACTCAATCACTCAAGTGTGATTACCTTGATTAAAAAAAATGCAATGGATCAAACTACACCACCACAACACTAATTCTATTGGTATTCATAACAATTATTTCTTCAAGCAGGCATATGTATTTATAGGACAAGATTTAGGTTTTTGTCTCTATAGATTGCAAGGTGGGTTACTGAGTATACTTTTGTTGCCCAACATTACTGTACACAGTCAAACTGAAAACAAGGTTAAATATCTAAGATATTTATTATAGTTTATTTAAAAAAATGAATATTAAATGAAATTATCTTTTATACAAATATCTATTAATTTTTCAAAAAAGGTATAAAATATTTTTTTATACTCATTTAATACAGTCAAAATTTGTCTTTAATTATGATTATTATTTTTCCATAAAAGCATATAATATATTGAATAATCATTTAATTTAGTCAAAATTTGTTTACATTTATGATTATTATTTTTCCCGTAATAGTTATTAAATAATAGCGGAAAGACGGATGCTCACTTGTCATGCTAATACTTTTATCGCGGTATCATGTGTATATTACAAATGATATTTTATATGAAATTTTGATTTGGATTAAAATTAAAAGTTTAATTATTAGTGACTTTCAAATTGTAACAACCCAAAAAACCAAGTTTCTCTTTATAAATAGAACAAACTTAAAAAATTATATGTTGTATTTTTAAATAGGGTTTATTAAGAAATCCATATTCTCTCCTTGTGTGATAGTTTAATCATTTTTGTATAGAAATTGAACCCATCTAATTAACGTCACTAAGCCAAGTCTATAACTTGAAAAATTAGGCCAGGATAGCCATACGGTACAAGGGAAAGGATTATCAAAGGTAAAAAAATAGAAGAAGGTAAAATAGTAAAATGTGCTTTTAGAATAACAGAATATCAATTTAACATTATTCTTTTGAAAACTTATCACAATATAATTCATTCTAATTACTGTTATTTGTAAAAGCCCGATTTTCGTCATTTAGTTTTTAATTAATTATGTGTATTTATGTATGCCTTTATGTGATTATTTGCCATTTTGTGTATTTTCTTGAGTTTAGTGAATAGGAGAGTATTTTGGTCTTTTGGCGAGTAAGGGTAAAATAGTAATTTTGGTCAAGAATTAATCATAGCATTTTTAGCAAGAACTAAGTGTTAGTGATTTACTAAGTTGGTTGTAGTAATTAGTATAAGTGTTAGTTGTGATGAAATATTTTATTGTTAGTAAGATAGAAAACTAAGAGGTGGCGTTATTATAATAGAATCCAATTATTATTTCATGGGTTAAGCCCAATGGGTATGGATATATTCTAACTATAGGGAGAGAACTAGGGTTGTAGAATGTAACGCCCTAGTTGTCATTTGATTATTTTTGGTTGATTTTAAGCCTTTTATATGATTTAAAATGATTTATGTGATTATGTGGTGTGTTGTATTTTATTGTATAGTTATTTTATTATTTAATGGAAATAAGAGAGAAATAGAATTTATGGAGTTTTGGGGGGTTAATCAGAATTAATAGGTTTTAGTAGGAGTTAAGTGTAATGAAAGGAGGAGTTATGGAAATAATAGTGGGAGTTAGGAAAAGAAAGTCAATATCATTTTTCACGTAAAAAGAAAAACAGAAGTTTTGGGAGAAAGGGAGAGAAACCAAGAACAATGGAGAAGAGCCAAGGGGAGAATCTGATTTCTGTATGCTTTTGAATCTTCTAAATTCAGGTAAGGGTGAGGCTAACTTTCAATTAATAATATGTATATGATTTCTGAAATTGAATTGAAAATGGTGTTCTTGAGTTAGGGTTAGAAAATTATGAAAAGTTGCTAAATGTTGTGAATTGTGTTGTTGAATGCATGTTTCTGTGTTGTTTTGGATGTTGTGCTGTATATAGAACCTGTACACCTTTTTGTAATTCATTTTGGGTGATCAGGGGATCAAAATTGGGTTTTTGGATGAAAAAGAGTTAGAAAATTCGTGAGTTTTTAAACTGCCCAGATGAAGCTTCGCTCAAGCGAGCAGACCGTCGCTTAAGCGAGCGATCCTGTAACTGCTCATAATTGAAATGAGACCGTTCGCTCAAGCATGCGCCAAGCGAACGCTAAGCGAGCAACATCCTGACTTACGTCTTTTTGGTCGCTTAAGCGAACCGCAAGCGTGCGAGACCTGAACTTACAACATTTTGGTCGCTCAAGCGAACTGGATGCTGTGCGACCATTTTCTGAATTTTGCTTCGTGCATTAGGAAATTAATCTGAGCATCCTAAAATGTTTTATTGATTTATTTAACCTTGTTTATGAAGTGAATATTATAAATGAAAGTATAACTATGTGAATATATGTATATGTATATATATAATTATATATGCCATACCGTTGATTTCCGTTGTTGTTGTCGTTGTGTCGTTGTTGTCCAAGTTGGGGAGTGTGTCATAAATGATTTACGCACAATTGTTGTTGTCGTAGTTGTTGTTGCTGTTGTTGTTGAGTTGTATACAGATATACACAATGAGTCATTTCATACTCATGCATTGTTGATGGCTCATGCCCTGGAATGTTAATCATTCAATCCTTGAGGGTTTATTCCCTAGAATGCTCGTTCATTCAATTGTTGAGGGCTTATGCCCTGGGATGCTTTAACCATCCAAAACTGTTGAGGGCTCATGCCCTGGAATGCCTTGTCATTCAAACGCGTAAAATGGTACCACATGCATATTGCATTAGTAGTTGTCGTCGGTGCATAGTCGTAGTCGCTGTTGTTGGTGAGTCGTTGGTGTCGTAGTTGTTGATGGTGTCGTTGTTGTCGTTGTTGATGCTTTTATCAATTAAATAAGAATTGATGTAGCTGTTGTTGAAGATGTTGTTGCCATGTTTATATAAGCTTAATGATGCCTGTTGTTATGGATATTGTTGTTTTAATTCGATTGATGAATTATATATATATTATTGTTGTTTGTGAATCTCACCCCTTCTGCTTCAAAATGTTGCCCTTCGTATGGGTAACTTGCAGGTAATGAAGATTAGTTGGATGTCTGGTTCAAGTGTCTTAGGGTTCTGATACGTAACGGGATGAGAATTAGTTGTCGTATTTTCATTCCTCTATGTATCAATTGTTGAAGTATGTTGTTGGAATTTCATTTGAAAATAAATGTCGAATATTTCATATGTTGGGGCCTTTGTGCCAGATTTATACGATGAAGTTGTAATGTTTGAATAGATTTTTCCGCTGCAATTATTATGTTGTTGACATTGTTGAATAAATAGTATTTTTTTAATCTATTTATGAAATTTTTGAAAAACAATGTAATGCTCCATTTTGTTGTTTTAATCTGATTATATATTAATAATTAGTTGTTGGGAAATCGGGGTGTTACAAGTGGTATTAGAGCAGGTCGGTCCGTCTGACCAAGTAGTAGAGTCGTGTCGAGCCACATAGTGTCGTGTAATAACCTTACACTGTCTTTGTTGTCCTGATTGTTGTTTGTTGTGTAGAGAACTGGTTGGAGTATAACCATGTTCGTATTGATTGTTTTAGTAAGTCGGTATCTTTTTCTTCTGCTGAAGAAGAAAGTGGAGAAGAATTCTTGTCTACTAAGCAGTTGAAACAACTGGAACACGATGGGATCTTAATGTTTTCTTTGATGGCGTATTTGTCGGTGGAAGAATCAAGCTGTGATTGATAGGTTTCTGGTTGTAAATGAATTCCTAGAAGTATTTCCTGATCAGATTCCTGATGTGCCACCATAAAGGGAGGTTGAATTTTCAATTGACCTTGTTCCAGGAATGAAGCCGGTATCGATGGCACCTTATCGTATGTCGGCGTCCGAGTTAGCTGAATTGAAGAAATAGTTGGTAGATTTGCTTGATAAGAAGTTTGTAAGACCGAGTGTTTCACCTTGGGGAGCGCCGGTATTGTTGGTCAAGAAGAAGGATGGTAGCATGAGGTTGTGTATAGATTACCGTCAGTTGAATAAAGCGACGATAAAGAATAGGTATCCACTTCCAAGAATTGATGACTTGATGGATCAGTTAGTGGGTGCACGTGTGTTTAGTAAAATTGATTTGAGGTCAGGTTACCATCAGATTAAGGTGAAGGATGAATATATGCAGAAGACGGCCTTTAGGACACGATATGGACACTATGAATAAAAAGTGATGCCTTTCGGTGTTGCTAATGCGCCTGGTGTGTTTATGGAGTATATGAATAGAATTTTTCATGCTTATCTGGATAAATTTGTAGTTATGTTTATTGATGATATCTTAATTTATTCTAAGAATGAGGAAGAGCATGCAGAGCATTTGAAGATTATGTTGCAGGTGTTGAAGGAAAAGAAGTTGTATGCCAAGTTGTCCAAATGTGAATTCTGGTTAAGTGAAGTAAGTTTTCTTGGCCATATTATTTCTGGTAGTGGTATTGTTATAGATCCATCGAAAGCTGATGTTGTATCACAATGGGAGACTCTGAAGTCAGTCACAGAGATTAGAAGTTTCCTTGGTTTGGCTGGTTACTACCGCAGATTTATAGAGGGATTTTCGAAGTTGGCACTTCCATTGACTCAGTTGACCTGTAAAGGTAAACCTTTTGTGTGGAGTACTCAGTGTGAGAATAGTTTCAATGAGTTGAAGCAATGGTTGACGACTGCTCCAATTTTGATTTTACCGAAGCCGGATGAACCTTTTTTGTGCATTGTGATGCGTCCAAGTTGGGTTTAGGTGGTGTGCTTATGCAAGATGGTAAAGTAGTAGCTTATGCTTCAAGACAGTTGAGAATTCATGAACGGAATTATCCTACGCATGATTTAGAGTTGGCGGCTGTGGTCTTTGTGTTGAAGATTTGGAGGCATTATTTGTACGGCTCTAGATTTGAAGTGTTTAGTGATCACAAGAGTCTGAAATATTTATTTGATAAAAAAGAATTGAATATGAGGCAGAGAAGGTGGCTTGAGTTGTTGAAAGATTATGATTTTAGTTTGAATTACCACCCCGGTAAAGCTAATGTGATTGCAGATGCTTTAAGCAGGAAGACGTTGCACATGTCCGCTATAATGGTAAAGGAGTTTGAGTTGCTTGAACAATTTAGAGATTTAAGCTTGGTTTGTGAAAGGTCAGCCCAGAGTGTGCGGTTAGGCATGTTGAAAATCAATAGTGATTTCTTGAACAGTATCAAGGAGGCGCAGAAAATTGATGTTAAGTTTGTGGATTTAATGGTTGCTAGTAATCAAACTGCAGATGGTGACTTCAAGGTTGATGATCAAGGTGTGTTGAGATTTAGAGAAAGAATTTGTATACCTGATGATGATGAGTTGAAAAAGTTGGTTTTGGAAGAAAGTCACAAAAGTAGCTTAAGTGTTCATCCGGGAGCTACAAAGATGTATCATGACTTGAAGAAACTGTTTTGGTGGTCTGGGTTGAAACGTGATGTTGCACAGTTTGTTTATGCTTGTTTGACTTGTCAGAAATCTAAAGTTGAACATCAGACAGGGTTGTTAACACCGTTACATGTGCCAGAATGGAAATGGGATAGCATCTCCATGGATTTTGTGACTAGTTTACCGAATACTCCGAGAGGGCATGATACCATATGGGTTGTTGTTGATAGGTTGACAAAGTCGGCGCATTTTATTCCGATTAATATCGCCTTTCCTGTAGCTCAATTGGCAGAGATTTATATTCGAGATATTGTGAAGTTGCATGGTGTTCCATCGAGTATTGTGTCGGATAGAGATCCAAGGTTCACTTCAAGGTTTTGGAAGAGTCTGCAAGAGGCATTGGGTTCGAAGTTGAGGTTGAGTTCGGCTTATCATCCGCAAACAGATGGTCAGTCGGAGAGAACGATTCAGTCGTTACAAGATTTGTTGAGAGTGTGTGTACTTGAGCAAGGTGGAGCTTGGGATAGTCATCTACCATTGATAGAGTTCACGTACAACAACAGTTACCATTCGAGTATTGGTATGGCACCGTTTGAAGCTTTGTATGGTCGGAGGTGTAAAACTCCTTTGTGTTGGTTTGAGTCGAGAGAAAGTGTAGTGTTGGGACCAGAATTAGTTCATCAGACTACGGAGAAGGTCAAGTTGATAAGAGAAAAGATGAAAGCGTCGCAGAGTCGACATAAGAGTTACCATGACAAGCCTAGGAAGGACCTTGAGTTTCAAGAGGGAGACCATGAGTTCCTGAGAGTCACTCCTATGACCGGTGTAGGTCGTGCGTTGAAGTCCAAGAAGTTGACGCCGAAGTTTATTGGTCCATATCAGATATTTGAGAGGATTGGATCAATGGCATATAATGTGGGTTTGCCACCACATCTTTCGAATTTACATGATGTGTTTCATGTGTCGCAACTTCGGAAGTATGTAGCGGATCCTTCGCATGTTATTCCAAGAGATGATGTGCAAGTTAGAGACAACCTTACGGTTGAGACTTTACCGTTGAGAATTGAAGATCGTAAGGTGAAGAAATTGAGAGGCAAGGAGATACCTCTAATGAAGGTTGTTTGGAGTGGAGTAACTAGTGAAAGTTTAACTTGAGAGCTGGAGAGTAAGATGCAAGAGTCTTATCCGGAGTTGTTTGCTTGAGGTAATATTTCGAGCACGAAATTCTTTAAGTTGGGGAGAGTTGTAACGCCCTAGTTGTTTTTTGATAATTTTTGGTTGATTTTAAGTCTTTTATATGATTTAAAATGATTTATGTGATTATGTGGTGTGTTGTATTTTATTATATAGTTATTTTATTATTTAATAGAAATAAGAGAGAAATAGAATTTATGGAGTTTTGGGGGGTTAATGAGAATTAATAGGTTTTAGTGGGAGTTAAGTGTAATGAAAGGAGGAGTTAAGGAAATAATAGTGGGAGTTAGGAAAAGAAAGTCACTATCATTTTTCACGTAAAAAGAAAAACAGAAGTTTTGGGAGAAAGGGAGAGAAACCAAGAACAATGGAGAAGAGCCAAGGGGAGAATCTGATTTCTGTAAGCTTTTGAATCTTCTAAATTCAGGTAAGGGTGAGGCTAACTTTCAATTAATAATATGTATATGATTTCCGAAATTGAATTGAAAATGGTGTTCTTGAGTTAGGGTTAGAAAATTATTAAAAGTTGGTAAATGTTGTGAATTGTGTTGTTGCATGCATGTTTCTGTGTTGTTTTGGATGTTGTGCTGTATATAGAACTTGTAAACCTTTTTGTAATTCATTTTGGGTGATCAGGGGGATCAAAATTGGGTTTTTGGATGAAAAAGAGTTAGAAAATTCATGAGTTTTTGAACTGCCCAGATGAAGCTTCGCTTAAGCGAGCAGATCGTCGCTTAAGCGAGCGATCCTGTAACTGCCCAGAATTGAAATGAGACCGTTTACTCAAGCGTGCGCCAAGCGAACGCTAAGTGAGCAACATCCTGACTTACGTCTTTTTGGTCGCTTAAGCGAACCACAAGCGAACCGCAAGCGTGCGAGACCTGAACTTACGACATTTTGGTCGCTCAAGCGAGCACTTGTTCGCTCAAGCGAACTGGGTCCTGTGCGACCATTTTCTGAACTTTGCTTCGTGCATTAGGACATTAATCTGAGCATCCTAAAATGTTTTCTTGATTTATTTAACCTTGTTTATGAAGTGAATATTATAAATGAAAGTATAACTATGTTAATATATGTATATGTGTGTGTATATATATATATATATATATATATATATAATTATAATTATATATGCCATACCGTTGATTCTTGTTGTTGTTGTCGTTGTGTCATTGTTGTCCAAGTTGGGGAGTGTGTCATAAATGATTTATGCACAGTTGTTGTTGTCGTAGTTGTTGTTGTTGTTGTTGTTGAGTTGTATGCAGATATACACAATGAGTCATTTCACACTCATGCATTGTTGAGGGCTCATGCCCTGGAATGTTAATCATTCAACCGTTGAGGGCTTATTCCCTGGAATGCTTGTTCATTCAATTGTTGAGGGTTTATGCCCTGTGATGCTTTAACCATCCAAAACTGTTGAGGGCCCATGCCTTGGAATGCCTTGTCACTCAAACGCGTAAAATGGTACCACATGTGTAACACCCCGTTTTCCTAGCATAAAAATTTCTTACAAAAAAATCAGAGTTTTTAACATAAACGGAATGTCACACTTCTTTTCAAAAATCGTAAGAGGAATAAATAACTATCTATCCTTTAAAATTCAATAACAAAATCTTTAATACTTCGCAGCGGAATTTATCAAGTAACTAAAACAGTCTTTGGCACGAAGGCCTCTTCATACATGTCTCATAAAAATCCAATCTAAAGACATGGTCATAAATTTTCAAAAGCAATATGTAAGGAATAGAAAAGCAATAACAAAGTTCCCCATCCCGTTACGTATCAGAGCACCTAGACACGTGAGGAGTCCACTCACATCAACAGCTAGTCCTGGGAATCTGCACTTGCCCACAAGGCGGCAATTCCAACAGAAGGGGTGAGATTCACAAACAATATAATAAACAGATAATTCAACAATTAAGTTTAACAACAATTAACATATAAGCACGTCTCAAATATTTATCTCATAACATCTTAAGCAGCATCAAGAATATCATCACTAAACATCTTAAACATCATCAAAGAATCATCATCACAAAACATCTTAATCATCATCAAAGAACATCATCACAAAACATCTTAAACATCATCACAAAACATCTTAAACAACTCGACTCGACAGTGCAACTCGACTATGCAACTCGACTATGCAACTCTAACATCTTAAACATCTTAGACATCTTATATGCATGTGGTACCAATCCAGGGCATAAGCCCTCGTCGCTTTGAGCATAAATATACTCCTAGGGCATAAGCCCTCGTCGCTAGTGAGCAAAAGCTCCAGGGCATAAGCTCTCGTCGCTGGTGAGTAAAAACTCCAGGGCATAAGCCCTCATCTCTGAATGAGTATGCATGAGACTCAATCACTTACGTCTTAGACATCACGACACTTCTCATATGACTCCAACAAATTGGACAACATCTCACATCATAGACCGACTCATGCAGCTTTAATTAAATAATAACAACAACATGGCAGCAAATCATCAATCATATAACAA
This sequence comes from Medicago lupulina, assembly GCA_958299785.1. Taxonomy (NCBI): domain Eukaryota; kingdom Viridiplantae; phylum Streptophyta; class Magnoliopsida; order Fabales; family Fabaceae; genus Medicago; species Medicago lupulina. Next base: position 55,514,614 of record OY283144.1, on the reverse strand, counting down.
CATCAAAAATTCATCATTTAGGCATCACATATATTACAATACAGTTCACATAATGCACATATGATTCATAATCATTATCAACAAGATCAAATCATCACATTAACTTTACAAGTATAGCACATTATGCATTCATCATTCATAATTCATAAGCAATAACATTCTTCAAAAGTAATCAAGTATGATTAAACAAGACATAAGCCAAATACTCATAAAACACCTCAACTAAATCCCTAATACCTAAGTTTGAAGTTTGGAAACCAACCCTAAGTCTTTGGACTAACTTGGGATTAGTTATGCTAAGTTTTCTTAAAGTTTTCTCAAGACCTACTTGGACTATTTTCATCATAACTCAAAATCTACAAATAATTTCCTAGTCACTCCAGAGCCATTAGAAAGCTAACTCAATTATCTACAACTTTCATGTTTACACCAAGACCCAGTTCGGAACAGAAACATGTGAAAAAGGCACAAGAACGTGAAACAGAGAATGCTGTTTTTTCCAAGACCTACTTGGAGTGTTTTTATCATAACTCAAGATTCACAAAACATTTTTGAGTAACTCTGAAGCCATTTAAAAGCTAACTCAATTATCTACAACTTTCATGAAGACATCAAAAGCTAATTATGAACAGAAAAGTCCCAGTTTTTATTTTAGTTTTTCGGTTACAGAAAATCGAAAAGAGAACGAGCCTGTTGACCCCTTTGTAGTATTTTAATCATATCTAGAGTTATAAAAGCTTAAATTGAGTCACTCCAAAGGCTAGTGAAAGATAACATCTATATCTACAACTTTCATGAAGACACCTAAACCCAGTTCGGAACTTAAACTTGTCAAACTGAGACAACAAGTAACGTGTTTTGCACAGCAACAGCAAAATCGCAGTTCAGTTGCGGTTTCGCCTTGGGGAAACCTTTTCTACTCCGTTTTCGATCCAATACCCTCAAAACATGACCTTAAACATCACCCTATGATTATCCTATCATTAGAAAATTAATTATTCATTAACCTACTAGATTATCCACTCTTTTTAAGACTAGAAACTCAATTCGAAACCTAAACTAGTTTTCCTTAATTCTCACCTTTCAACTTCATCTTTTAATTCATTCACCTTAACCTAGTTCTTAATTCTCTCAAAAACTCATCCATCTCTTGTTAATCATAATTGAATTGAATTACAGTTTAATATAATGAAAGCTAGGCTCACCCTTACCTTAATTTGGTCTCCTGAATCAAGCTGCGTTCTTCTTAGGTTTTTCTTCTCTCCTTCGCGTCTCCTCTCTTTTTCTCTATGTTTCTCCAAAAGTTATATCACGTACTAAATAATTCTAACCCTAATTCTCTTATTAATATTCTCTTACTCATCTTATCTTATTTCTACTCCTTCCCTCAAATTCTCTAAAATTATGTAACAAACCATATTTAATTAAATATATTATATTTCTACACAAATAACAAATATATTTTCAAACCAAATAACGAATATATTTCTATAACAAATATATCTCTACATAACAAACATATTTCTACACCACATAACAAATATATTTTTACACCAAATAACATAATATCTCTACACCAAATAACATATATATTATAATATAATATGCTACTAAAACACCAACATATAACACAAAAATAACACACATCACCATAAATCAAATAAATTATTTAAAGAGACTCTAAACTCAATCAAATAATTAAATAAATAAAATAGTTCAAAACGGGCGTTACAACATGCATATTGCATTAGTAGTTGTCGTCGGTGCATAGTCGTAGTCGCAGTTGTTGGTGATGTCGTTGTTGCCGTTGGTGTCGTAGTTGTTGATGGTGTCGTTGTTGCCGTTGTTGATGCTTTTATCAATTAAATAAGAATTGATGTAGCTGTTGTTGAAGATGTTGCTGCCATGTTTATATAAGCTTTGTCTGTTGTTATGAATGTTGTTGTTTTAATTCGATTGATGAATTTTATATATATATATATATATATATATATATATATATATATATATTATTGTTGTTGTTTGTGAATCTCACCCCTTCTGCTTGAAAATGTTGCCCTTCGTATGGGTAACTTGCAGGTAATGAAGATTAGTTGGATGTCTGGCTCAAGTGTCTTAGGGCTCTGATACGTAACGGGATGGGAATTAGTTGTCGTATTTTCATTCCTTTATGTATCAATTGTTGAAGCATGTTGTTGGAATTTCATTTGAAAATAAATGTTGAATATTTCATATGTTGGGGCCTTTGTGCCAGATTTATATGATGAAGTTGTAATGTTTAAACAGATTTTTCCGCTGCAATTATTATGTTGTTAACGTTGTTGAATAAATAGTATTTTTTTAATCTATTTATGAAATTTTTGAATAACAGTGTAATGCTTCGTTTTGTTGTTTTACTCTGATTATATATTAATAATTAGTTGTTGGGAAATCAGGGTGTTACATAGAAACTTAGTTCATTTTCATTTCAAGAGGCAAGAAGCAAGAGGCTAGGAGAGGGAGAAGAAGATAAAGCTTGTAGAGGGGAAGAACTTGGGAGCTTAATTGAAGCCTAGGATTGAGCTTAGAAGATTAGAGGTAAGGGGGCTAGTATTTACTCATAATCTCTTTTTCTACCCTTTTCTCATAAGTGATTATGTAATTAAGTGATTTTGAAAATAAGTGATTATTTGAAAATAATGAATGAATTCATGTTTAATTGTTGGTGATATGTTTGTACATGTGAATTGAATGATTAATTGTTGATGATATTGAATTCATATGTCAAAAATCATATATGTGCATATGTTGTGTTTTTGTGAAGTTGTGTTTTATTGAACTTGGAATGAATTCATAGATATTTGTTGTTGATGATGTTTGAAACATGTTGTTGATGAACTGGTGTAACGATTATGCCCTTGGTGAATTGATGATGAAAGTTGTTGTTGTTGTTGTTGAATATTGTGGAAGTTTGGTGAATTATTGAATTTTGACAAAATGATGTTTTAATCTCAAGTTTTATGCATCTTTGAGTATGTATTCATGTATATGACCTGTAAACATCTTTTGAAATGAGTTTGGACGTTTGGGAGATCAAAATTTGGGTTTTTGGGTGAAAAAGGGTTGGAACCCGTAATTTTTTTTTGACAAAACTGATGACTGGTCGCTTAAGCGTGTTGCTCTCAGACAGCATACCCTGTTTCGCGTTCTTGCGTCTTTTTCTCACATTTGAATTGGCCTTTGATGTAAACATGAAAGTTGTAGATAATTGAGTTATCTTTGCAATGGCTTTGGTTTGACTTGAAAATGTTTTGTGGATTTTGAGTTATACTGAAAATACTTCAAGTAGGTCTTGGAGAAACTTTAAGAAAATGTAGCGTAACTATTTCCAAGTCAACCCAAAACTTAAGGTTTGTTTCCAAACTTCAAAACTTAAATATTATGGGTTCATTTGAGGTGTTTTATGAGTATTTAACCTATGTCTTGTTGAATCAAACTTGATTTTCTTTTGAAAAATGTTTTGGTTTTGCAAAATGATAAAGTGAGACAAACTTTGTGAATTATGAGATTTCTTGGTGGTTGACCGGTGAAACATACATGTGTGTACAACTACACTCATAAATGATTAGTGTGCATACGTAGTTGAGGTAATTAAATTGTTTTGCTTCTGAACTTTTTTTGCTTCTGAACTAGTTTGCTTCTGAAGTGAGTTTTGCTCTGAACTGTTTTGCTTCTGAACTGTTTTGCTTCTGAGCAGTTGAGCTTCTGAACTATTTTTGCTTCTGAACTAGTTTCCTTCTGAAGTGAGTTTTGCTTCTGAACTGAGTTGTGCTTCTTAACTGAGTTGTGCTTCTGAACTGAATAGTGCTTCTGAATAGAATTGTTGCTTCTGGGCAGCACCCTGTTCAGCTACACTTGACTTTTCTTTGAGAACTTGAGTGTCTTACTTTGAAAAGTGAACTATGTTTTGAGAAGTAACATTTTGAGACGAACTTTGCATATGTTGAGAATTCATAGTATTTGGCCGATGAAATACTTATGTGAGTATACCATCACTCATATGTGGTTAGTATACTTCCTTGGTAGAGGTGATTGAATCATTTTGATTTCGTTTTGGTTCATTGGTCCAAATTATTAAAGTAGTGAATCCTATTATACGGAACTAGTTGAAGATATATTCTTTGAACTTTCTATCTTGTAATTCTTTCGTGAATGAGATTGAATGTGAATATATGTTGACTGGTGATTATATATGTTAAGTGCATATAAGTTGATTGGTGAATTATATATGTTAAGTGCATATATGTTGATTGGTGAATTATATATGTTAAGTGCATATATGTTATTGGTGATTATATATGTTGAATGCATATATGTTGTTGGTGATTATATATGTTGAGTGCATATATGTTGGTGATTATATATGTTGAGTGCATATATGTTGGTGATTATATATGTTGAGTGCATATATGTTGGTGATTATATATGTTGAATGCATATATGTTGATGGTGATTATATATGTTGTGTGCATATACGTTGTTGGTGAAATCTTTTACATGCGAAGTGTTGGTGAATTATTGGTGTACGCATGTATTTGAATATAATCGGTGTGGACTTGTGAAATTACATGAAGTATGTATTATTGTTGTCGAGTCCTAGTTCACACACGATGTTGTTGTTGTCTTTCATCCCCATTGTTGTTGGATGCTGCGGTAGTCCATTATTCGGGGTGATATGGCGTGTTTATAAGCGTCAGGGGTGACGACCTCGGAGATGAAAGAAATTTGGTACCACACTTAGTCGAGTCTTCTAGTCACATTATATGTTTCTAGGAAGAGTCATGTTTGTTCTTGAGCTTGATGTGAATATGTGTTGGTGCCTGGTGTGCTTGAGAATTGTTGTGATTGGAATTTTGCGATTGTGTAATAATTGTTGAGAATATTATGTTCATAATTATTTATGCAAGATATAGTTAAGATGCATGCTAATCTCGTTTTGTCCTTGATTATGATTAATGTAATTCTAACCCCAAGTGGTCTTGGTGGACCGCCTACCTCTCTGTATGGATGGGTAGACGGCATGCAGGTTTAGATGTTTTTGCTTGGTGAGTTTTGCTTTGAGGAGCGGGAGCTTCCTCGTTTATCGCACGAGTCTAGATAGGGCTCTGATCTAGGACTTAGTGCATGTTGTTATCTTTTGAGATTTTTATTATATCTTGAGTTGTACCTGGTGGAGATTATTTATGTTGTTGGATTTATCTTATGTTGAGGACATGACATTTATGTTGAGATGTATTTGATTCCGCTGTGGCTTTATGTTGGATATTATTTTCATGCATGATTACTTGGTGATTATTGTAGACGTGACGACTATTTCTCATTTGTTTATAGAAATTGCATGATTTATTGCTTAATTAGAAATAGGGCGTTACATTATTCTTGTCAGCTAAAATTTTTCTCTTTGGTTTTGTTGAATTGCTCGATTTTGAGTATTCCTTGATTTTTTCAATCGTAACTCCCACTCCATTTCTTACGGTTTTAATTTTCTTTTAATTCATGTTTCCCTATAATTATATGTGAATAATGTTGAAACCAATATGTAAAAAATATAAACACATTTGAAATAATAATTGTCGCGTCATTTTTCGGAGATCAAGGCTATTTGATTAGTTTTTTGACTCACTAATTGTTTCACGACTTTTGAAAAAATTTATTTAATTTAGAAGGGGTCCGGGGGTTGGTTATATTTAGGGAAGGTATTAGCACCCTAAATATTCGTAGTACTCTACGAGAACCTTTCGACTTTATTTAATTTATGTGCTATAACTTGCTTGTTTTGAAAAAATGGAATTTTAAATGATTAAAGAAAGAAAGACCTAATTATCTACATTTTATCGATTCGGAAGGACTAGGTCCTTTGCCTACGTACCCGTGAGGGATCAGAACCTTGTAGTTCGGGGTAAAAATTGACGTTTGATTGGTTGTGTGTTTTTTATTAGTTTTTGAAAAAAGTTTTTAAGAGAAAAAGCCAAGTGGCAAATGAGAATTGGTTTGTGTTTTTTAATATTAAAGAAAGTGAACTCATGATAAAATTTAAATTGATTAATGTTTGATTTAAAGAAAAAGAAAAGAAATTAAAATGCAAAAGAAATAATAAAAGAGCGTGAAAGAAAATAAAAAATAAAATAAACAAAGCAGGGGGGTGCAGGCAGTAGTCAGGGGGTGTGGTAATTAAAAAATAGGACTGGGCCTAAAAGAGACCGAACCGGTGTGATTCAAATGAACCGGACCGGTTCGACGCCCCTTATAAATAGGGGGAAGGGGCCGAATCAAGTCATTCTTCATTTCCCTTTCTCTCTCTTCACTCTCCCCCTCTCTAAAAGCTTTGTTCTCTCTCTTCTCTCTCCCTTGCCGGATTCTGGGTTCTTCAAGAACCCTATGAGTTTTCCAGTGAGGAACAAACGTCCGGCGTGGCGGTCGGCCGGCCAAGGTGGCGGCGCCACCGTGCCGGAGGGAAAAACTCTCCTTTTTTTGAAAAAAAAAATCCAACTTTCCTACTCCTTTCTTCGTTCTCTCTTCGAATCTAAACTTAAAATCCCCCAGAAATCCTTATCTAGACCTAGATCTAGAATTTGAAATTCTGAAAAAAGGAACAAAGTTACCTGTTTGCCGTACGGTTTTGAGAGCGGGTTGTTGGGTCTGTGCTGCTACTGGCACTGTGAGGCAGTGCGGTTTTTCTTTCTATGAATGGATTGATGTTGGTTATGGATTCTGCCTATGTTTTGTGAGATTCTGTGTTTGTGATTTGTTGTAGGTTTTGTGCGTGTCTGTTGTGCGTGTGTACGATTTGGGTGTGCTTCTGGATTTGGTTCTATAGCGATGCGATTCTGTGTTTGTGATTATGTGTCTATGTCGGTGCTGGATTTCTCGATGTGTTGTTGTGCTGCGTGGGTGTTTTGTGCGCTACGGCTGTGTGTGTGTTTCGATGTGTTGTTGATTCCGGCTATTCTATCCCTTTTTTTTGTACTGGTTCCTGGTCTTTTTATAGGACTAGGGTTTGTTACATAAGAATTCTGTGTTTTTTCGGATTGGGATGTTTGTTACGGGACGTTTGTTTGTTACGAGCGTGTGACAGCTGTTTTGGACTTATCCGACTTTGGACCATTTTGGACAATTAATAATATAAAATAAAAATAAAAATAAAATGAATGTGATTTAAACTAAGAAAATGAAAATAAAAAAATGACTAATAAAGAATTAAAATAAAAAATAAAAATTGAGAAATTAAATAAAAGATGGAAATTAAAAAGATAAAATAAAAAAACGAGAGAAGAGGGCCCGAATCGGAACAAAAATGAGGTATTTTAAAATACCTCTCTGCCGAAATTTCGTTTGAATAAGAATAGCACGAGGAAGGAACCTGCACTCTTATAGACTTTTAGCAAGTGTACTAAAAATATATCGAAGTAATAAAATTTATAAGTTCGTATCCATAGGAACTATTTCAATTTCAACTCGGCAAAAGCGTTAAAATAAAGGATGTATTAAATTCAATAGTGCCTTAGGCAGCTGAGTTAATGTTTGTAACATAAACGGATTAAAAACAATAAAAGATAGGTTTTTAGAAAATTAGAGAGGTATGGTTAAGACCTTCGAATCCTCCGAAGTTCTCCTATGGTAATTTACACTCTTAGTTCAAGCAATGATTATCTAGTTCAACTACAGATTAACAAAGTAATTCTACCCAATCTCTTGACCTAGAATTCTCCCCCGCAACTAGCAACCCCTTAATCTCTTAAGTGAATTCGAAACTGTTGGAGGTTTTAATAGAACGTTAATCTCTATGTCATAACCTAATAATGATCTATCTCTAGATTGATGACTTAGGTTAAACTTATTACCTAGATAAGAGACAAAAGCCAGTGTTAGTGGTCATTCAATCTCTAAGAACAATTTGCACATTCATAAAGCTAGGGTTAGTAGTCGATGATAAACATACAAAAAGCATTAAACACAAGATAATATGAATTAAAACTAGACTTTCATTGATATTCAAATAAGTTCAACAAATTAAAATGAGTTCAAAAGGCTCACAGGCAAGGTTTTACAACTCGAGAGTTTACCTCAACTCATTTTTCCTAGGTAAACTCAACTGATAAACTCGACTGGAGAACTCGTACGAGTTTACCTAAAATTAAAATTAAATAAAATTTATTATTTACATGACATATGTAAACTAATATAATATTGTAAATAGTCAAATAGTGCAAAATATGACTAAATTATAAAGTTTTCAACCACAATAATAAAGCATTATGTTCAACTAAACATCAAAATACATACTAAACTTGAAATAAGAAAATATGCCTTCTTCTACAGTTCTATCACAACTGGCAACAAAAACCATCACTGCAACCCTAACCGGCATCGCAATCACCGGTGTCGGAACCATAATAGTTTTCCTTCCACTACCGTAATCCTAAATGGTATGTGCTCCACTGTTCATGGTTTGAGAACTCGGAGAAGAAAGAAAAAGAAACGTTTCATCCCAGTGTTATGTAAAGACAACTATTCAGTCTATAGACTTAGAGAAAAGGAATTGGGCTTTGAAATAAAATGGGTAAAAAAAATGGGCCAATTTTTCTTAAATTTTTTTTAGTCGTAAACTCGGTAAACTCGGTCGAGTTTAGATGAGTTTACCGAGTTTGACCGAGTTAACTCGAGTCAAACTCGTCAAACATTATGATTTTACCAGAAATCGAGTTTACCTCCGAGTTAACACGATTTTGGTACCTAAACATGTAAACTCAGTAAACTAGAAGAGTTAACACTCGATTTGCGGAACATTGCTCACAGGACCAATCACTTTTGCCTCAGTGTGTGTGTATATGACAAAGATCAATCAACAATAAAGAAACAATGCAAGTTCTAGAAATGTAGTTGCACGGGACACTCTATATAAGTAAATTGAAAAATAAATTTTGGCTATGAACCTTACAGTGTTAGACTTCTGGGAGTTGTGACTACCTATCACATATGCCGTACACTTCGCCTTTGAAATTCAAGTCCTACCTCCATATGAACTTTTTGGAATACCACTTGAACAAGCATTTGTTACTTAACTAGAAAAAATCAAAAAAATAAAAATATTCATTAATAATAAACGAGCAAACAATTAAAGTTTCTGAAGAAAAAAAAAAGAATCAAACTGACACGATTGACATCTGACAAAAAAACAAATTATTGAAAAAGAATTGATGTGGACTTTGATTTTTTTTGGTCCATCTTTTCACTCTTTTTGCTTTTTTTTTTTTCCTTTTTTTTTCCCTTTTTTTACCAAATAAAAATACCTGGAAAATAAATAAAATTAGAAAAAGAATGGGTTGCCTTCCATCAAGCGCCTTCTTGTACATAATTGAGCTTGACGCTTCAACCAATGTTAGGGTGGTAAATATGAAAGAAAAAATATATCATCCTTCTTCTTTCTCTTATTTGGTAGGAATTTCATGAATTTGACACAAAGAAGTAGATGATCCGATGCTCCCACCAATAAACTTCTTGAAGTTGTGACCTCCCACTTTAGAGAAGAATGAGTCTCTTTTTGCAAATGAATGTTTTCTTCCATCTCCATTGATCGAGTCTCCATTGTAAGGTACAAATCGACACATCTCAACATTGGATTTTCTTCTATGTTGGTACTTTTATTTTTCAAATGTTCAGGTTGCACCATGATGGCATGCCGCTTCATCTCAATCTCAACTGATTTCTTTTCACACTCATCTGCTTTCTCAACAAGATTATCACACTGAACATCAAACTTCTCAAATGAATCTTGATTTGACATCAAGAAATCATCTAAAATATTTTGAAGTTGAGAGTTATAATCTATGTTGACCACCTTTTTCTTCCCTTCACACTCACTACCTGGTTGATTTGCTTCATAAGGATCACATCTCGAGATTTTATTGTCCAAATATTTGGTATTCAAAGATAGAATATATTTTTCATACTGCAACGTAACAATCTCTTCTTTGTCATAGAGGCGTATCTGTCTGCTAACCTGTCTATCATAACTGTAAAACTTGCATAAACTTTTTAGTAGCACAGTACAATGAGAAGAAAACGAAGAGCATAAATCTTTTTTTTTTTTAATATATATATATATATATATATATATATATATATATATATATGACAGAAATCCTAAATAATAATGATATTGCTTTGTTGAAATTATTCCACAGTCTCCGGCAACGGCGCCAAAAACTTGATAGGGTTTTAGCAAATGTACTAAAAATATATCGAAGTAATAAAATTTATAAGTTCGTATCCATAGGGACTGTTTCAATTTCTACTCAGCAAAACAATAGAAGATAGGTTCTCATAAAATTAGAGAGAGGTATGGTTAAGACCTTCAAATCCTCCAAAGATATGAATTAAAACTAAACTTTCATTAATATTCAAAGGAGTTCAACAAATTAATAATCTCATAAAGTTATATCATGTTGATCTAAGTCTCAACCACGTGGAAAATTAGCTAGTCATAATTAGAGAAAATAAACAACATAGAACCAAAGAGAAATTCAATGATACCGCAGTATTGTTTATCAAATTCATATCTCTATGTGTTGCCGTTTTTTTCAACTAGTTGTGCAGTCCGTAGCTTCTTTCTCCTCAACTCTTAGATCTTCCAAACCGTGATGTGCCAAATGTTCCAAAACATGAAATTGCTTTCTGCCCAAAACGTGATTTGTACAGGCATGGATCCCTCTTGTCACTGCGCCACTCCTTTTATAATAATTGCTGAACCTTTTTTTTTTTTTTCACTCGGGTCAACCAAAGTAACATGGGTCAAAAGCCCATTTGTATTTTCTTTTTATTCCCAAGCACATGTGTGTCCATATGATAATGATAATTAACCTATGATATTGTGATTTTCTCTTCAACGTTCAACACTTCAAAATATGTCACACCTTCGTTATCTCATCTATCAATTGACCATAGTAATAATATGCACTAATATATTACTTAACTCAATAAATAAGGACATGAAAATTTATTTAAAAGGACTCTTAATTAAGTATTAAACTAAAAAAAATAGAATTAAAACTTAATTAAAAAGACTCTAAAAGTGTGATATGACGAACTATCATCACACTCTAATAAAGATCCCAGTCCTCTAAAAGGATTTGGATCGTCTAAAGTTTGCAACTCACATTAAAGAGTTAAATTGAATAATATCGTTGATTGATAAATAACTTAATAGTTGATAGTATATATATATAGATATACGGGTACATAACCAATTATGGGTGCTTCTAATGTCAACTTATATGTCACGCACTTATGCTATAAGTATTTCATTATCATTTAACCAAACAACTTGTTTTTATTATTAGAATACAAAAAAATAAAATAAAAAAAGTAGAATATTGTGCAACCATGAAATATCCTTTAAGTGGACTAGAGACATGATTCGTCAAATGTCCACTTGGTTCATCCTTATGTGAAAGCGGGGATCTAGAGTTGTTGTTGACCACTAAATTTAGAGAGCTTTCCAAGTACTTGTCTTGTTGTTTAGCAAAATCTCGAATATGGGTTGCTGGAAGGAAGCATAACTCTTCTTGAGAGATATCAGAATCACTGAAAACAATATCTTTCTTCATTGTCACAAGGTCAATTTCCTCATCTTCATTAAAATCATATTCTTTTACCTACCACCATATGAACTCTTTTTATTTTTTTATTTTTTTGAACCTAAGTTCACATGATTGTAGAATCTGATGTAAATGAAGGTGAAAAAATTGACATTATGACAGTTGAGAAAGATACTTCTTTCAATGACTCCTACTCGGGATATTCATGAACAACAAGAAAGTTCTTAGAAACTTCCTTAAATTTGGTGGACAACAATAACTCGAGACCACACTATCACAAAAGGCTGAATTAAAAGGACATTTGACGAATCATGGCTCTAGTCCTGTTAAAGGAAATTACATGGTTGCACAATATGATTCTTATAGCTTGCAACTTGTTTTAATTTATTTTTTGAGTTTCCAGGCTATAAATAGACCTCATTTATTACGCAAAGGATCATCTTGGACACTTGTAATCTTGTTCCAAATTAGAAATAAAAGTTCTTACATTTCTCTTAAGTTTTGTTCTTTATTATTCGGTTCTTTACATTATTGTCTTTTACTTTCTATTCTTTACATTTTCAGTCATTTACGTTTATGTCATTTATTTTCATGTCTTTGTCTTTTGATCCTTTGTCTATTATAATCATGTGTGAGTAGACCTTTCTAGTCTAGGGATTGTGGAATAATCTAATGATATAAACCTAATCAAACCCAAGTTTAGACTCTATGTTATATTTATTTACATTATAATCTAATCCCATTGTTATTAAATTTTATATCAAGTACTGAGAGAACCATTAGATTTATAGTAAACCAATTGTTTTTTTAGGCTAAATTATATTATAGGAAATTCAAATAAAAATGATATTACAGCAAGATTCAATGTTTCGCAAATCGAGCGTTAACTCGCCGAGTTTACGTGTTTAGGTACTAAAATCGTGTTAACTCGTAGGTAAACTCGATTTTTGGTAAAATTGGAATGTTTGATGAGTTTGACTCGAGTTAACTCGGTCAAACTCGGTAAACTCGTGTAAACTCGACCGAGTTTACGACTAAAAAAAATTTAAGAAAAATTGGCCCATTTTTTGACCCATTTTATTTCAAAGCCCAATTCCTTTTCTCTAAGTCCAAAGACTGAATAGTTGTCTTTACGTAACACTGGAATGAAACGTTTGTTTTTCTTTCTTCTTCGAGTTCTCAAACCATGAACAGTGGAGCACATACCATTTAGGGTTACGGTGGTGGAAGGAAAACTATTCTGGTTTCGACACCGGTGATTGCGACGCCGGTTAGGGTTGCTTTGGTGGTGTTTGTTGCCAGTTATGATAGAACCGTAGAAGAAGGCATATTTTCTTATTTCAGGTTTAGTATGTATTTTGATGCTTAGTTGAACATAATGCTTTAATATTGTGGTTGAAAACTTTATAATTTAGTCATATTTTACACTATTTGACTATTTACAATATTATATTAGTTTACATATGTCATGTAAATAATAAATTTTATTTAATTTTAATTTTAGGTAAACTCGTACGAGTTCTCGAGTCGAGATTACGAGTCAAGTTTACTAAGGCAAAACGAGTTGAGGTAAACTATTGATTTGTAAAACCTTGGCAAGATTGCATGTTAAAACAGGTTCGGGATCAAATCTATCATCAAGATCATCATCATATAAAAACTTACATCAATCATATTTAAAAAGAAAGAAAGAAGTCATAATTAAGAATGAAAGATAGTAGAATCATGTAACAAGAAGTTGCTAAATACTCATATGTAGAACCAGACAGGTCATGTTTGTTTAAAAGACACCTTATCGTCAAATATTAGTGCGTTAAAATCATGATTCAAGGTAAGTTCAAGAAACAATTTTTCTAACACATTCACATAAGCTTGAAAAGGTGCTTAAAGCACAAGAGTCATCTGATGATGCCTAGATTTAGAAATACAATTGAAATTTATGAGTGTGGATCCTTTACTACACACATCAACACTCTGCAGCAAAAAAGATGTTGTGAAATCACCTATGGCAGGTAATTGCTGCTTGTCGTAGTTGCTATAGAAATTTTATCTTTTTCTGAATTCTGTAATAAAAGCAGAAGAAATAAATAATAGTCATATATCAAAGTGAGTCTAAAAGTGTAATGTTAAAAGCTATCAAAAGGATACCTATACATGTGTTGTTACTACATCTGTCTTGGTTCCAGTCACACAATCACCCTTGAGGCCTCTGGTTGATCTGCAAATCGGCTAAAGAATAAAAAAATAAATAAAGAATGGGCCAAAAATTTGATTGATGAAGTAGTAAACATACAGTTCGAAAACACAATTGTAAATAAAAAAATATATCAATCATTGGAAAGGAAAACCCTATCATCAAGGTTGAACAATGAATCAAGCAGATTAAAAACATATGAAAGAAAATTAAAAAATCAAAAACGGAAAAACAAGATTCATCAGGTATATTATATGTGCAAAAACAATCCAATCGAATCAACAAGAATTGCTTACACAATCTGATCGGTAACCAAATTTCTTGAAAAATGATGATCCAATGAATTTCTTTAATCAAGGAAACACACTCGAAAAGAGATGAAGAGGATATATGATTTATCATACTCAATCACTCAAGTGTGATTACCTTGATTAAAAAAATGCAATGGATCAAACTACACCACCACAACACTAATTCTATTGGTATTCACAACAATTCTTTCTTGAAGCAGGCACATGTATTTATAGGACAACATTATTGTACACAGTCAAACTAAAAACAGGTTTAAATATATAAGATATTTACTATACTTTATTAAAAAAAATGAATATTACATGAAATTATCTTTTATACAAATATCTATTAATTTTTTGAAAAAGGTATCAAATATTTTTTTATACTCATTTAATACAGTCAATTTTTTTTTTAATTATGATTATTGTTTTTCCATAAAAGCACAAAATATTTTGAATAATCATTTAATTTAGTCAAAATTTGTTTACATTTATGATTATTATTTTTCCCGTAATAGTTATTAAATAATAGCGCAAAGACGGACACTCACTCGTCCGTCATCCTGTTACTTTTATCGCGGTATCATGTGTATATTACAAATGATATTTTATATGAAATTTTGATTTGGATTAAAATTTAAAGTTTAATTATTAGTGACTTTCAAATTGTAACAATCCAAAAAACCAAGTTTCTCTTTTAATATATAATAAACTTAAAAAATTATACGTTGAATTTTTAAATAGGGTTTATTAAAAAATCCATATTCTTTCCTTGTGTGATAGTTTAATGATTTTTGTATAGAAATTGAACCCATCTAATTAACAATCACTCAGCCAAGTCTATAACTTGAAAAATTAGGCCAGGATAGCCATACGGTACAAGGGAAAGGATTATCGAAGGTAAAAAAAATAGAAGAAGGTAAAATAGGAAAATGTGCTTTTAAAATAAAAGAATTGCAATTTACCATTATTCTTTAGAAAACTTATCACAATGTAATTCATTTTAATTACCGTTATTCTTGTCAGCTAAAATTTTTCTCTTTGGTTTTGTTGAATTGCTAGATTTGGAGTATTTCTTGATTTTTTATGTCGTAACTCCCACTCAAATTGTTACAGTTTTAATTTTCTTTTAATTCATGTTTCCCTATAATCATATGTGAATAATGTTGAAACCAATATGTAAAAAATATAAACACATTCGAAATAATAATCATTGTATTTGAAATCTGAAAATTATAAGAATAACACGAGGAAGGAACCGGCACTCTAATAAAGATCTCAGTTCTCTAAAAGAATTTGGATCGTCTAAAGCGTGAACTCACATTAAAGAGTTAAATTGAATAATATTGTTGATTGATAAACAACTTAGAAGTTGATAGTATATATAAACACGTACATAACCACTTATGCTCATTATCGTTTATCCAAACAACGTGTTTTTATTATTAGAATACCTAAAAATAAGAAATAGTAGAATATTGTGCAACCATGAAATATCCTTTAAGTGGACTAGAGGCGTAATTGGTCAAATGTCCACTTACTTCATCCTTCTGTGAAAGCGGGGATCTAGAGTTGTTGACGACCACTAAATTTAGAGAGCTTTCCAAGTACTTGTCTTGTTGTTTAGCAAAATCCCGAATATGGGTTACAGGAAGGAAGCATAACACTTCTTGAGAGATATCAGAATCACTTAAAACAATATCTTTCTTCATTGTCACAAGGTCAATTTCCTCATCTTCATTAAAATCATATTCTTTTACCTACCATCATATGAACTCTTTCTTTTTGTTTCTGTGTCCTTTTTTTGATCCTAAGTTCACATGATTGTAGAATCTGATGTTAATGAAGGAGAAAAAATTGAAATTATGACAGTTGAGAAAGATACTTCTTTCAGTGACTCTAAAAGTTCATTAACAACAAGAAAGTTCTTAGAAAGCTCTTTAAATTTGGTGGACAACAATAACTCGAGACCGCACTATCACAAAAGACTGAATTAAAAGGGTATTTGACGAATCATGGTTCTAGTCCTGTTAAAGGAAATTTCATGGTTGCACAATATGATTCCTATGGCTTGCAACTGGTTTTAATTTATTGAACTTTTGATTTCTAATATCTCTCTAATTTCATGGTTCTAGTCCTTGTATTGTGCCCCAGCTTTACCAAATGGTGAAGATATTTAGGCTATACCAAACATTTTTTAGTTACACGTTTCCTGCCCTATATTCTGCTCTCTTCCCCTTGATATTGTTTTGTTTTGTTGACATGTTGAAAGACAAAATCTTTAAAACCCAGACTAAATTGCGGAAAGACGGTTGATGATTTTTTTTTTTTTTTAAAAGATGTTTTTATTTTTGCTATTACTATCATGATGGCACAATCACATCATTACATGTTTGTGAAATTGTCTCAAGATAAGAAACTGATGTTGATTCTACACATAATTTTTTCAAATTTTTCATTTCTCTAGATTATCATGTAAGTGTTGATCTTCTTACAATGGACTGTCATTTGCATTGTTGAATCCTTTGTTTTTCTTTGGTTAGTATTTTCAAGTTTCTCAAACTTTACATATGACAGGTGGAGCAGTTCCTAAAAGCATTCAAGTTGAAGAATTTTTAATTTGGTGTTGTTTTGTCAACTTATGAATTTATAAGTACGTATGAAAAATGGAGATGAATTTATGCAATTTGAGAAGGTAGGTTTGAGTTGTTATGCTATAGAACGTCTTATTATTTGTTCAAGTCATGGTTTTGAAGTTAAAAAGTTGTCTTAATGTTTCATTGTTTATTTAAGTTAGTAGAACTTTGACTTTTTACTTAACGGTGATTCGTACTTACAGGAATATCAAGGATTTAGAATCGGAAGTGATGGAAACTTACAAGGAGTTGGCCTCTTCATAAATGTTGAGCCAAGAACAGGACATTTGGTTAGTTACTTTGCAAACAACACTTTCAATAATTTTTCAGCTGTGAGGCACGTTCAAATTTTCATGCTTATTGTTGTGATGTCAATTGATCATGCAGTTGAACCCTACCTCCTTTTAAAATTAGTTTTTTTTTTTTCATTTTCCTTTTAAAATTCTTGGTGGCAGCTAGAACTCGGTAATCATTGTGGGTGAATAACGTATCTTAGGAATTGCACGATCAAACACTAAGAAATAGTGGATTTAAGCGAATAAGGTTTCTGTTTGTGGCTTTTTTTCATGCTTTCATGTGTATAAGTAAGACTAAGATGGAATGAACTGAAATTAATTGAATAATAATGATTTTTGAGGAATCTTACGTTAACTAATAAATTGAAATGAATGCTAAGGTTTTGTTTTTGTTTTTGTTTGCTGCGGCCGACATTTCGTGTGTGCAGAGGAGTGACTTAGGTAGCATACTATTTGAGAATATCGACAATGTTTCAAGATTTAACAAATCACCAATTTCATTAGCAATACTAATATTGAAAAGACATTGATAAAGTTGAAGATTTTTTAAATTTTTCAACTTACCAATACTCATTTCTAAGGCTTACCATCTTCTTCATCTCATTTCTTAATCTGCATACTATTAAATTTGTATTAGTTCTATTTTTCTTGCGTCCAAGCTGAAAAGAACACAATATCACAAGTTTAAAGATAATCGATAGTACTGATATGTGGAAATATCAATGTTTTTCTCTCTTGCAAGGGTCAATTAAGATAGAATTACTGAATTATGCTTTTCATTGTAGGTTGTCATGGAAGCAATTGCATCAGGGGTTGATGGATATGATGCTGAAATTAAGGAATCGGTACAAAAAGCAGCACATGGTTTGCAATTAACCAAGGAAATTGCTATGTCTATTGCAAGCAAGGCTGTGAGTAACCATGTGTCAAAGAAAATTTGAAATTCTAGCGTAACTTGTTTAATATGTTAGGTGCGATGTTTTGAACGTTTACAATGTTCCGGTTAATGTTTCAATATCGAGCGATAAACAGAAATAAAAACAAGAAAAATAAATGACACGAAAGTAAAGAACACAATGAGTTTGTTGACCCAGTTCGGTGACAAACACACATACTCTGGAGGCTACCAAGCCAGGAAGGAAATCCACTAGTGTAGTCCTTATTCTATAGCTCTCAGCAAACTCCTCGTTTACACTAAAGACCTAAGACCTACCCGTATAGACTTCAACCTAGGAACTCCTAGATTTGAGATCCCATCCCACTATTCTGATGGTCAGTTACAGCCCCTAGAACTTATCAGACCTTTACACAAACTCAATAATAAAGTTACCTTCAAACACAAACAACTAGTACCTTGTTCCACAACTTCGGTGTTGTACAAATATGAGTATACAACTCGATCTAGGTCCTTAACATGTATCACAAACGATACAAGAAAGGCTCATAAATAATCAGAACTAAACTTGCATCAATCGATACAAAAGTAGAACACAAAAAGACTCCAACCCCAAAAATCTAAACTTTTTAGTATGACGGCTTGAATGAGCAATTAGGTCTTGGAGTCTTGTATTTATACTGAAGTAGCTTGTGCTAAATACTTAGTTGGGCTTCAGAACAAAGCAGATCGGTTCAGCTAATCTGCAAAACAAAATCAGTAACAAATATAGAAAATCCTAAAATGTCGGAACATCTTTAGGATCAACCAAATCAATAACAAATATTTTCTAAAAATATAATATCTACTTCAGGAATATTCTAGAGCTGATCTTGTAAATATATGTGTGTTACTTGGTCGACAAGGTAAGGAAATATTGTTTCCTTAAATAATAAAGCGCGCGCGTACAAGTAGGCATGAACCCAGACACACTGAACCGTGCCAGGATGTTGGAGCATTGTGACCAACATCTTACGGAGATGCCTAAACACATGTTGGAACTTTGGTTCCAACTTACAGAACAAGGATATTTTTTTTAGCAATAATGCAGCCAACACAAATACCCAACAATCTCTCCTTTGACAATTTTTTGGCTAAAACAAATTAAGGCCAAGACTTATAGAACAGAGAGATACATAATACCATTTCTTCATGATCATGAACCCACACATTAGAAGAAACAGCTAGCACACAGAATCCAAAGAGATACCTTAGATACAATTCATCAAGTCATCACGAACACATATTCAAGAAGAGGAAGTAGCAAACAGTATCACTCAAGAAAAACATAAGTGTTCATACAAGAATACCTCGCAAGATCTTCAATCACAACTTCAACTGTTAGAGGTATTACACTTGATCAGAGACATGCAACAGCAGATCAGATTAAGGCAGTGTCTCACAAGAGCAGAGGAAAAATAAACTACTAAGCTACAGAAAGGAAACATAAGGTCCCTATACATTGGATGTCACAACATCCATCCCCACATGAGAGCAGAGGAAAAATAAATGGCTTAATTGCACTTTTGGACCCCTATCTTTCCAAAAGTTGCGGTTATGGACCCCTAACTAATTTAAATACAAAACAGACCCTTATGTTTTGATTCTTTGGCAGTTTTGGACCCCCACCCCATTGTTGACTTGGTCGTTGCTGACGTGGCACCCACATCCCATTAGTGAGGTGCCACGTGGCTGAATTAAAAAAAGTAAAAAAAATAAATAATACACATGGCACGTCAATAATGTAGGTGCCACGTCAGCATTGATCAAGTCAACAATGGGGTGGGGGTCCAAAATTGCCAAAGAATAAAAACATAAGGGTCTGTTTTGTATTTAAAGTAGTTAGGGGTCCATAACCGCAACTTTTGGAAAGATAGGGGTCCAAAAGTGCAATTAAGCCAAAATAAATTCATGTGCTACAGTAGGGAACAACTGAATTCCCATAAACATTAGAATGTTTCAACATCCTTTTGCACATCAGACAGGAGTACCTATCACACATAGAGACAAGGAACAATAAGTTCCCAGCCTACAGAGTACTGTCACCAACCAACCAAAGAAGTTAGGGAAAAATAAATTCTCATACTTACAAGTGACAAAAAATAGATGTCAACAGAGTACTATCATAAACAAACTATGTTGGAACAAAGGGTGTTTCACAATTTTACCACTTAAGTTTTGATGATAACAAGGTATTAAAATTATCAATTGGATATGCTAAAAGTTTGTTCAAGTGTACATGACCATAATCAAAGATTTATTCATAGAGGTTCTGATTGAATGAATTAAAGAGCAAAGGAATTTAAATTGAAGCTTGAAGAGCATCTAATTGAAAGCGCTCCTGAAGATGATATCATCAGAAGCTTAGTGCGTCTGAAGAAAGCGCTCCTGAAGATGACGTCATCAGAAGCTAGATCTCTAGAAGCAAGTTCATCAGAAGCTATTTCACTAGAGGCTGAAGAGCGTTGACAAAGTACTGTGTACGAAGTGTACAACCACTAAGTCTGCGCATGTCTCTGCAACCACCATCTCTGCATTTTGTCTCCTATTCAAGACAAGGATAACAACAATATTCGTAGACATTGTTCCTTCTCTATTGGAATGGATTTGAAATTGTTTCTCTATAGGACAACTATCAAATCAGGCAAAAGATCAATGGTGAAGAATCAAAGCTTCAGTCAAGACAAGTTGATGTGCTGGCTAGTTCCCAATGTCTCTCAAATATTCTATAAATAGGGATAACGACTTGAAGAAAAAAGGCTTTTTATAAGACTGTGATATTCATATTCTCTCAAAGTCGAAAACGCTGCAAATACACATCAACAACTTAGATAATTCTTACAAAAGTTCATATCTTAGAATTTCTAAGTGTCTAGAAAAACATGAAGGTGGGAAAAACACAAGAAGGGGGGGTGGGGGGGGGGGGGGGGGGGTTGAATTGTGTTTTCAAAAAATGTTTCTTTCTTTCAAAAAAGCACTGTTCTTAAGATCAGAGTCTGAAAGAGATCAGAGTCTGAACAGAGTTCAGAGTTTGAGTGTGCAGCGGATAAGAACAAGAGAGCAAGAGAAAGAAGAAAACACAAGAATTTTATACAGGTTCCTTCCACAATCCGGAAGTAGTCCTGTCCCCCTTGTACTTCCAAGGAGAGTTCCACTAAAATGTAATATCAAATTACAAGTTGCTCAAACACACAAGTAAGAGACTTCCTTTGCTCAATCACACAAGAAAGAGACTTCAAATGCTCAAGCACACAAGCAAGAGACTTCAATAACAATTACAGAGAATTGAAAAGAGTTTTGAATACTTGATATACAATCAGAGGTATTCACAAGACAAAACAAAACAGAACAGACTCTGTTTTTCTTAGACACTTAGAAATTCTAAAATGTAAGCTTTTGTAAGAATTATCTAAGTTGTTGATGAGCAATGTTTGCGACTTGGAGTATGAGAGAAGAGCTTAATTCGCGTGTGTATTAGGTTGTAAGTTCTTCAAGTCTTCATCTCTATTTATAGAGAATTTGAGAGACGTTGGAAACTGCCAGCTCATCACTTTTTCTATACCGAAGCTGATTTGACACCTTTGATCCTTTGCCTGATTTGAGGATTGTAATATGAAATCAAATTCAAATTCATTCCAGCAAATATGGAAAAGTTTCTGCTTTAGTTGCTGTTATTCTTGTCGTGTATAGAAGACACTGTGCAGAGTTGGTGGTTGCAGGAACAGGCGTAGGCATAGTGGTTGTACTTTTCGTACGTTGTACTTTGTCAATGCTTTTCAGTGTCTGAAGGATCTTTGCTTCTGATGAATCTGCCTCTAGAGACTATTAGCTTCTGATGAGTCTTCCTCTGAAGAACTTGCTTCTGATGACGTCATCTTCAGGAGCTCTTTCTTCAGACGCATTCTGACTCTGAATTTCCAGGAGCGCTTTCATTCAGATGTTCTTCAAGCTTCAGTCTAAATTTCCTTTGCTCTTTAATTCATTCAATCAGAACCTCTTGAAAATAAATCTTTGATAATGATCCTGTACACTTGAATAAATATTTAGCATATCCAATTGATAATTTTTAATACCTTGTTATCATCAAAACTTAAGTGGTATACTTGTGAAACACCCTTTGTTCCAACAATCTCCCCCTTTTTGATGATGACAAACATAAGTATTTAAAAAGATCAATTGTTGTTAACTTAATTAACAAGTTGACTCTTAAAGGTTATGAGTTTTGTAAGCTCAGACTCCCCCTGAGTCTAATATTCTTTAAGGTGAGGTTTGTAAGCTCCCCCTAAGTCCTATCCAGGTTAATTAAGTTCATTTTTAAGCTTAACAATACTTTCATAAGATGCAGATGAAGTAAAATTTGGTTCTCAAAAAAATTTGTTAAGTTTTATTTCATTCTTGGGCTCAGATTCTGTTAAATACTTTCCATTACTCCCCCTTTGGTCATCAATTAAAAAGAACAACAATAACAATAAAAAAATACGCAATGAACAAAAGTGAAGAAATAGAAGCTTGTATATCAGAGATAATCAGAAGAATACAAAGAAATTAGAGCAAGCATTTAAAGCATATAACAAGAAAAACAAAATAAGGTGTGCAACTAAGGGTTGGGTTGGGGCTGTAGCTGTTGGACAAGAGCCATCAGACGCTTAATGTCTTCAGACTGCTTCCTAACAGTTTCTTCCAGAGCCAATTGCCTCTGAAGAAGATAGTCTTCCCTAGCCTTAGATTCCTCTTGCTGCCTTAGCATCTTTTGCTTCAGCATCTTGAAGACCTTGGAGTCTCTTGTTACATACTCAGATTCAGCGTAGAACGGAGCATTTGCCAGATACAAAGGCTTGCTTTGGAGTTGAGAAGAAGAGTGTGATTCTTGCAAACGACGTCTCATGGCGCGAGCTTGAATATGACAACGCTTCTGAGCAACACCATCAATGAAGTTCAATGCCCTGTTCGTGAGATTAGACCAGCTGTCTTGATAAACGAATGGTAGAAATAGAGTGTTCCTTAGAAGCACTAAATTCTGCATCTCATCATTAATTGCCACTAGACGCTCGTCCAGGTAGTCAGAATCCAGTATGTTTATGGGAGGTTGGTCAGACATTTGAATTGGTGAGGAGGATGAGGTTTGGTCAGAATCAGACGAGTGGTTTTGTGTTGGTTCAGAAGGTGAAACAGACACAGTGGGTTCAGATTCTGTCACTTGGACAGACTCTGTAGCCACAGTCTCCATAACAGATTCTGGAATGGTCTGTTCTTGTGTTTGGTTGTCAGTGGCCTTTTGTTGTTGGTATTCAGGAAGTTCTCCTGAATAATGGCTTTCAAGATTGGATATATCATCCTGTTTAGTGGGTTTGTTTTGTGGTGAAGAGGTTGGTTGTTGTTGGTTGTTTGTAGGTGGATTTTCAGTGACTACTTGCTCTTCAGCAATAGCTGTTAAATCAACAACTTGTGGACTACCTTGGTTTGTGGTTGAGGAGGGTGGAATAGGAGCATCAGGAGTGAGCATGTTTAATGGTTTGATTACAGGTGGTTGGAAAGGATGGTTGGCAGGTAGCTTGTTGCAGATTCCTATCCTTCTTTCAGATAACTCCCCAATTGTTTTATAAACATCATCAGAAGCTTCTTTGAAAGGTTTGGGTTTAGGAGAGAGTTTGGATTTTGTAGTAGTTGTTTTAGTTCTAAGGGTTCGTTTGGCCTTAGGAACAGGTTTGGGTATGTTGAATTTCTGACTTAGAGGTGCGTTGTCTAAGTCAGAGTCTGTAGAAGATGAAGGAGAAGTAGAAGGTGGGGGAACTGGACTCTGAGTTACCTTAGACGTTTTGGGAACGTCTGAGACAGCAGCCTCTGAAGCAGTAGCTTCTGATGTAATCCCAGTGACTGATTTTTCTGAGAGAGAAACACTTGTTCGCATTACTGGTGGAGGTCCAGCAGCTTCTGAAGCAGTAGCTTCTGATGAAATCCCTGTGACTGATTTGTCAGGGAGAGAAACACTCGTTCGTATTACTGGTGGAGGTCCAGCAGCTATGGAAGCTCCTGAAGTCTCTTTCAGAACCTTCTGGGCTCCCTTCACAACACTTTCTTCCAGCTTCCTGGCCAAAGTCTGAGCCTCAATAACCTTCTCAATGAGGTGTTGATCTTCATCATGGTCAATGCCTATAGCTGCTAGAGCCTTGTCTCTGTCAATTCGGCACTGAGCTTTCAGCCTCTTCTTCTCATTCTTGAGACTCTGATAGTATTCAGCATTGCTCTTTTGCTGTTCAGGAGTTAGTTCAAACATAGGCATCACAATCTCCCCTGTTGCTAGCCTCTTGAGTGGTCTGAGAGTTTCAACAAAACCAGCTTCTTTTTCCTCTTGGGCTCTTTGATATCTTTCCTCAATATCTGAGTCAGCCTTACCTCTTTTCCTCTTTGGAGCAGTTACAGTTCCAAAGGTAGTTGCTTCAGAATTAGCAGCCTTCTGCTTCCTGGCCACAGAAACTTCAGATTTCCTTTGGGCCTCTTCAGACTCCTTAGCAAAAGCTGCTAGATACGCAAACAATGCTTCAGGATGGTTGTCCTTGAGAATAGAAGGAAAATTTCTGATGAATTGGCATGGGGCTTCAGACTCCTTCAAATCCTTTGAATCAGTGAGGATTGACTTAATGGCCTTCATGTTGAAGAGGGATGTGCCATTGATCATTCTTCCAGTAGTGGTACCCAACACTCTGTCTGACACCAGATTAAATGTTTCCAGAGTCTTCAGTACACCTCCCTGGTAGAAGATTTCAGAGAGAAGTCTTCCACAAGGGACTTGTCTTCTTTTTCCTTTATAGGCTTCCTTGATAGCCCATCATAAATGATGCATGATATATCTTGGAAGATTTATTGGCTGACATCCAGCCAAGAAATACAGCACCAGTTTATGATCCGAATTTGGTTGGTCAACACCTCCTCCCTTCTGGAAGAAGCATTCATTCATGATCTTCAGAAGCACCCTGTGATCAATATCCATTTCAACCATCCTAGTTGCAGGGTTTCCCTTCAGCAGCAGTCTTGTAAAGCTGTCCAACATGGCATCTTTACTGCTGACGTTCCATTGGAACCTTCCTTCCAGAGGCATCCTGCATGCCTGAGCAATCACCCCTTCTGTGATAGATACAGGGATACCCATCACAGCAGACTTGATTTCAAGGCCATGAAAAGGTTCAAGACCCATTTCCTTTCTTGATTTGCCTTTCAAAGAAGGGTTTCTTGACACAGCTTCCATTTCTTGTGCCTTTGCTGAATCAACATCAAAAACTTCAGCTCTAATCCAGAATTCTTTTACCAGATTCACGTAAGTTGGACCGTTGAGCATCTGAAAGTACCCAGCCATCTTCTGAGCAGAAATTAAAGCATCCATTTCTACTTTGTTTCTTTTCAGAGAGGAGAAATCCACCGGCGATTCGATTTGAACAACTAACGAATCGATTGGAATTGGTACAGTTACCGGTTTGATAGAGTAGTTTGATTTCGAGCTAGAACCGCTTGTAGACGACGCCATTAGAGAAGATGAAATTTTGGGGTTTTAGGGTTTCTAAGTTGAGAGAAGAGAGAAAAATGATTTTCAATCGAAACTGCTTAAAAACTTGAAAGTGTAGGAAAGTGAGTGAGTAGTGTGTGTTTGGTATTTATAGTGATTTGAAAAACAACTCTTCACAGTTCAGGACATACAGCCAAACATGCGTATTAATGACTTTGAGGGGCGCGAAAAAATTTAAGAGAGAAAAACCATCATTGCCCTTAAAAAGCGTTGTTTCCCAATGCAGATAGACGTGTCAGAAACCTACAAAAAATAACTTTAACCTTTCCACTTCCCAGTACTTTCAGAGTCAAAAAAATTCCTTTCCAGAGTCTGATAATTTTCTCAGAGGCTGAGTCTTTTCAGATTCTCCAAGGAGAGTCTAAAACTTCTTCAGCGTCTGATAATTTTCAGAGTCTGATTTTTCACCCAGAGTCAAACATTACTCAGAGACAAAATGCATGTTCAAATTTTTCTTTATAAAATTGAATCTTTCAACAGTTAAAGGTTTTGTAAAGATATCAGCCCATTGATGATCAGTATCAATGAATTGAATATCTAATATTCCCTTTTGAACATAGTCTCTGATAAAATGATGTTTAATTTCAATGTGTTTGGCTCTTGAATGAAGAATAGGATTTTTAGACAAACAAATAGCAGCTGTGTTATCACAATAAATTGGAATACAGTTTTCAGTTATTTGGTAGTCTTCTAACTGATGTTTCATCCAAAGCAGTTGTGTGCAACAACTAGCAGCTGAGATGTATTCTGCTTCTGCTGTTGACAGAGCAATAGTTGCTTGTCTCTTACTGGCCCAAGATATTAGATTCTCACCAAGAAACTGACAGTTTCCACTGGTTGATTTTCTTTCAATCCTGTCACCAGCATAATCAGCATCACAGAATCCAACTAGCTTATAATCTGAGGATTTCTTATAGAGAAGTCCAAGATTAGTTGTTCCTCTCAGATATCTAAAGATTCTTTTAACCGCAGTTAAATGTGATTCTCTAGGATCTGATTGAAATCTTGCACACAAGCAGACACTAAACAAAATATCAGGTCTAGATGCAGTGAGATACAACAGAGAAACAATCATACCTCGATACAGCTTTTGATCAACTTTGGTTCCTTGATCTTCTTTGTTCAGAGTGCAGGTAGGATGCATTGGAGTGTTCATTTCCTTGCAGTCTTCAAGTTTAAACTTTTTCAGAAGCTCTTTGGTATACTTGGACTGATGAACATACACTCCTTCTTTGCATTGATTGATCTGAATTCCTAGAAAGAACTTCAGTTCTCCCATCATGCTCATTTCAAATTCCTCCTGCATCATCTTAGAAAATTCCTTGCAAAGAGATCTATTAGTTGAACCAAAAATAATATCATCAACATAAATTTGTACAATCAGAATGTCTTTCTCAAGTGTCTTCTTAAAGAGTGTTGTGTCAACCTGTCCTCTTTTAAAATCGTTTTTAAGCAAGAAATTACTCAGTCTGTCATTGTCATACCCTCATTTTGGACCTAAAAATACTCATTCAAATCCCTCTGCTATTTTCTAATACTTTCAAATTCACCGTGTTTTCTACTGTGCTTCAACTGCATACATTACTGCCTCAGTCTTTTAAATTTTTGCATAAAATCATACAAAAGGGTATTTTGGTCATTTCCCGCAAAGGAATCCATTTTCAGTCCCTACAGTTTGTCCCTGAGTCTTTTCAACTTGTTTGCATGAATCATTAATCAAATTTTGTACAAAAATCATCTTAGTTTTGCATCTGAGTCAGTCTGAGTCAGTTTGAGTCGTTTTTTGCCCCAGGGGCATTTTAGTCTTTTCACATCAAACAAATTTTGGGCAGAGAGGTATTTTAAAATACCTCATTTTTGGTAGTTTGTTCGTTTTAGTCCATTTTGTCGTTTTTAAATGTTTCACTTTACGTTGTTTTCAAATTTACATTTTTTAACCAATTTTATTATTTTTGCATTTTAGTCCAAATACTCTTAGAAATTGCAATTAGTCCAATTTTTCTTTTTAGTGGTCATTTCCTTTTGATTCTTTTAAAGAAAAACAGTCCAGTCCATATACTTTTTATTTTTTACATTTCAGTCCTTAAAACTTTTCAAATTTGCAAAACAGTCCCAAATTTTCATACAATTGCAGATTGGTCCCTAGAAGCCACGCAGGCAGTCCAGTTACAGGTGTCACCACCTCATTGGTCAGAATCACACATGGCAGGCTATAAATAGTACACAGTGTCAGAATCAGATCCATTCACGCGCCACATCACTAACAGAATCCACATTCTCTCTCTTGGCAGTTAAGATCAAAACAAAATTCATCAAGAACAATTCACAAAAACCCTAACCGTTTCCAGAAATCAAATTCAAGCTAAAACCATGAATTAGTGTGAGCTCTCAGAGATTCAAGCTTGAATCTTCATCATTAAGCCTTGCTCTCTGCAATTCAAGCACTGAATTCATCACCAGAAGCGACGAACTCAGTGCGATCACAGTGAGAAGATTGAGAAGAAGAAGGAAAGAAGAATTCAAGGAATCCGAATCGGTTAAGGAGAAAAGGAAGAAAATCACCAGTTTCATTTCAGAATTCAAGCCAAGAATCAATAAAAACAGCATCAAATCGAAGTATTCCAAAGATCCGAATCAAATCTCCGAATAAAAATCAGGTAATCATCAAGGAAACTTACCTCTCTTCATTCATACACAGTAATGAACACTAGACCGATGCGGATTAACAAGATTCGAAGCTTTTTCATTCGAAAATGGTGAAACCCTAACTTTTTTCCAAAACAACAGAGATTCTGAGATTTACAACGATTTTCAACCGTTGTAAATCAACGAATCCATAAAGATTTCATGCGAGAAAGCTTCGAATCAGGCAAACATGAAACGGTTCGAAACCGTACAAGATTCAACAAATCCGCATAGATTCGTTGTATGCTTACGGATTTCAACGTCAGAATCATGTTTAGAAGCAAGATTTAAGACGATTAAGCCAAGATTCTTTCATTTCTGGGTAGATTCAAGTGGATTAGGGTTTCGAAGAGGGAAAGAGAGAGCGGCCGGCGAAGAAGAGAAGAAGAGAGAGAAACATTTTGAGAAAATGAAGAAAACCGGGTTCCAAACCCTTTTATATAAGCTCTTGGACCGGGTTGACCCGAACCCGGTCCATTCTCTCTTATTGTGGACCGTTTGATCAAGATCCAGATGGATCTGGATCAATCCAACGCTCCTGGAGTGTTAGATTGATCCGGATCCATCAGATCCGTGGGTTTGGGCTTTTTACCCGTAGGCTTTTGGCTTCCTTTCAGTTCCTTGAGTTTTTCTTGTTATGTGCACCCCTGTGTTTGCTATTTGGACCTCTTGTGCGTCTTGACCTCTTTACAAAATTCCAAAAAAAATTGCTATGCGTTCTTGGTATATTTGTGACTGTTTTGTGATATTTTACATGTGAAAATTGATGAAAATTTGGCAAGTGCAAATTTCTCATTTGATTGGGATATCTTGAGTTTTTTATAAATTTTCTCGCATGTTTGCTCATCCAAATTCTTGTCCCATGATTTTGGTGGTTAGCACTTGATTCCATGGTGATTTACCCCTGTTCTCATAATAACTCATTGAATTGTGTTAAGTTTGATGCTTTTGTAACATTCTCAATGTTGTTAAACTTAGATTTTTTGATATTTTGCAATTTTGTTAAACTTGATTCTTGATACCAATTGTGTGATATTTTGCAATTTTGTTAAACTTGATTCTTGATACCAATTGTATGATATTTTGCAATTTTGTTACATTTGATCCTTGATTACATTTTTGTGATATTTCCATTTGCTTGTTAAATTTGATTCTTGATTACCATTTTGTGATGTTTTGCAATTATGTTTAGTTGGATCTTTGATGCCAATTTTGTGATATTTTGCAATTTTGTGTAGTGTGATTTCATGCCAATTTTGTGATAGTTTACCATTTTGTTTAGGATTAGTATTTCATCATTATTTCATCTTGTTTTACTAACCACTTTACTCCATGTTTCATGCATACTAAGCATCTCATCTCATCCCCATTTCTTCCTTAACTCCTTCATGGAACATCCAACTAATTCTTATGTAATGTTTAGGTAGTTTACTCTTCTTTAAATTCATGCAAGACTATAGAATGTAAAATAGGACCCGATGTAAAGGACTATGGACTATAATGATGTACACCGACACACGCACCGACACGCACACACGTTGCATGAGCTAACGCTAGGTGTATGTTTAGGATGCGCGATACTTAGAGAAAATTAATCTTTTAAAAAAAAAAACAAATAACTTCCATCACTTCAAATATTTTCCAAATAAACCTTGGAGTCAAAACTCCAAAGGATTTTTCCTTTATTTTCTTAATCAAATCTAAATGCAATTAATTTCCAACTTTAACCGTTCTCATTAACAATTGAACCAACCAAATGCTTTCTTTTTCTTTTCAATTCTAATGCCTGTACGGCCTCTTTCCTTTCTTCAAAATCTTTTTCAAACTTAAAAAACAAACAAAACTCACAAAAACATTTTGGAAGAGAACTACATGGAATTTTGATCCCTTAAAAGGGTATGTAGGCAAGAGACTCAAAATATCTCCAAGTCCAATAAAAACAACCCAAAATCTTCTTTCTCTTATTCTTAAAATCAATATTTTTTACAAATAGCAATAAAAGCAAAGCGTACACGTAAAGCATAGTAAAACGGTTCCTATAGGATACTATAGTCATTGCGGGTGCCTAACACCTTCCCGTAGTGAAACCAGCCCCGAACTTAGAATTTCTAAGGTTTTTCTCGATTTTACCTTCCCCAAAAAAAATAGAGACATCAATGATTAAAAGGTTCAAATCTAATCAATGATTTGACACCCGAAAATCGCGATGACAGAAATGGCGACTTCACTGGGGATTAGTTTCTTAGGGCTACGCCTAGTTTTTCATGCCTTATGTTTATGCTTTGCTTTATTGTTATATGTAAAAATTTTCTTATGTACGTGTGGGGTGAGAATATCAAAAGCCCTATACCCGGGCTAAGTGAACATAAGATTAGGAAGAGATATAATCGACAATCCATTCCGGGGGTTGCCTCATGCATTGGATTACGCGATCAATCTCACATAGCTGAGGCATTTTGGAGGTGATGTTGTCGGCGTGTGTTGTCATGCTTAGACAATTTACTTCCAATTGACCGATGAAGGCTATGGACCGTAGTTACCAAACCCATCTTTGGCCTTTCTTAGGACGTAGTGCGGTGGCTAAACCGAGCGTTGCCTCGAAGTTTAGTCGTCACGCGATACTACACCCAAACTAGACCTTCTTACGGATAATCACGGACAAGCGTTGCTTTGTACTACCATGATATACGCAAGAGAGGTTGTAGTTTGGGAACTTTGTAGAACCTTGGTTACTACTATCAAAGCCTTAGTTTCACCGGACACCGTGTCCACTTGTTACCTTAGCCCACCGTGCTTTCCTTGTTAAAACCATGCATACATGCATTCATGCATAAAATTTTAACATGCATTTATCAAAGGGTATAGACAAACTAAAATTCTTTGCAAATATAACCAGGCATGAAGAGGACTAAGTCTTACAAGTTCAAAGAAGTTGATTTGGCTAGCCTAAGGGAGTTGGCACTCAAGGTTAAGAATCCAACTGGGTTTCGTCTCCGATACGGTGGTTTGCTTGGTATTCTCCGGACTAATGTAGAAGAGAAGCTGGTGCACACTCTGGTGCAATTCTATGACCCAGTTTTCCGTTGCTTCACTTTCCCGGATTTTCAGTTGGTTCCTACACTCGAGGCTTATTCTTGCTTATTGGGTTTACCTATAGCCGAGAAGACACCTTTCACGGGCCCAGGATCTTCTCTTACTCCTTTGGTTATTGCTAAGGATCTTTATCTCAGGACTTCCGATGTGTCTAAGAATCTTATCACCAAGTCTCACATCCAGGGTTTCACTTCAAAGTACTTACTTGAGCAGGCTAATCGCGAATCTACTTGTCAGGACACTCTTGAGGCTATTCTTGCACTACTCATCTATGGGCTCGTTCTCTTTCCGAATCTTGACAACTTTGTGGACATGAATGCTATTGAGATCTTCCATTCCAGGAACCCAGTTCCTACTTTGTTAGCTGACACATACCATGCCATCCATGATCGGACTCTCAAGGGTCGTGGATTTATTCTTTGCTGTGTGCCTCTTTTATATAGGTGGTTTATTTCTCACCTCCCGAGTTCTTTCCATGCCAACACGGAGAATTGGTCTTATTCGCAGCAGATTATGGTTCTTACTCCCGATGAGGTGGTTTGGATCACTCCAGCAGCTCGCGTCAAGGAGATTATCACTGGTTGTGGGGATTTCCTCAATGTACCTCTTCTCGGTACCCGGGGAGGAATCAACTACAACCCCGAGTTAGCCATGAGACAGTTTGGTTTTCCTATGAGAGCGAAGCCCATCAACCTTGCTACATCTCAGGAGTTCTTCTATTATTCCAACGCTCCCACCGGGCAAAGGAAAGCTTTTACAGATGCTTGGTCTAAGGTTCGAAGGAAGGATGTGAAGCATTTGGGGGTGAGATCCGGCATTGCTCATGAAGCCTATACTCAATGGGTAATAGATCGAGCCGAAGAGATTGGCATGCCTTACCCTGCTATGAGGCATGTATCTGCATCTACTCCGTCTAGACCATTACCGTTGCTCCCCGTGACTCAGGAGATGTATCAGGAGCATCTAGCTATGGAGAGTGAGGAGAAGCGAGCATGGAAAGCCCGTTACAGTGAGGCTGAGAACTTGATCATGACTTTGGATGGCAGAGACGAGCAGAAGGATCATGAGAACCAAATGCTGAAGAAGGATCTAGCCAGAGCTAGGGAGGAGCTTGAGGAGAAGGATGATCTATTGAGGAGAGACTCCAGGAGATTCAGAGGTCGTTGAGATTTCTTCGCCAGTTATTGTGGTTCAGCTTCGGATTCGGATTCCGAATACTACCCAGTCACTCCTTAGTTCTGGATGATAGGATTGCTATTAGTTATGTTGTTTGTTCAGGATATGTTTCAGAAGCCTACTCCCTTTGCCCAATGTATTAAAACAACTTGCTTTGAATAATTTGTTAGTCCAATAATGTTTGCAAAGAATTCTAATTTGTCTAAAAAACCCTTTGGTAATAAAAAGAGTCATTTTTGCATCCGCATTTGCATATCATGCATCATATGCATCATTCATCGGTCACAAAAAACTTCCAAGTGCTCATTGCCTCCTGGTTCTTCTGCCGCAGTGTGAAAAGTGGCTCGTGCTCGAAGGACTGATCAACCTACCAGAGTACATCAGACTTGACAATACAGAAGGAGGAATCAAGTAGCTATGGAAGAAGAGAATGCACAGCTCCGCACTGAACTAGCTTCTGTGAGAGAAGAGTTAGCCAAAGCTCTCGACGCCATGACTACTTTGGTAGCCGCTCAAGAGCAACCAACCTCGTCTGCTCCAGAGACCACTGAGGCGATCCCAACGTCATCTCTCGACAGCCGCTTTGCCATGCCAAGAGGATACCCATATGGACTCCCACTTTTCTTTGCTCCAGATCCCACAGCAGGTGCTTTCAGTGCTGCCAACAGTAACCAAATCCCCGTCTCAGGGCAGACTTCTCTTCACACTACTTTGCCTCAGTCAACGGTCTTCACAGATCCGATTTTGCACTCTACGCCTCAGGGCGCCAATGCTAATGATTACCGTGGAAAGACTCCTGTATTGGGAACTATGGAAGAAAAAATGGAAGAGCTTGCCAGAGAACTCCGTCGCGAGATCAAGGCCAACCGTGGGAGCAGTGACCTCGTCAGAACCCACGATCTTTGTTTAGTGCCGAGAGTGGATGTCCCCAAGAAGTTCAAGATCCCGGAGTTTGACCGCTACAATGGGCTGACTTGCCCCCAGAACCACATCATCAAGTACGTCCGGAAGATGGCTAACCATGCAGACAATGATTCACTTATGATCCATTGCTTCCAGGACAGCCTAATGGAAGATGCTGCGGAGTGGTATACCGGCTTGAGCAAGGATGATATCCGTACTTTTGATGATCTGGCTGCTGCTTTCAAGAGCCACTATGGATTCAACACCAGGCTCAAACCGAATAGAGAATTCCTCCGATCTCTTTCTCAGAAAAAGGACGAAAGCTTTCGCGAATACGCACAGAGGTGGAGAGGGGCAGCTGCCCGTATCACTCCCGCTTTGGACGAGGAAGAAATGACTCAAACATTCTTGAAAACCCTGAAGAAAGATTACATTGAAAGAATGATTATTGCTGCCCCAAGCAACTTCTCTGAGATGGTTACTATGGGGACCCGTTTGGAGGAAGCTGTCCGAGAAGGGATTATCGTGTTTGAGAAAGGTGAATCCTCGAATGCACCAAAGAAATACGGCAATGGTCACCATAAGAAAAAGGAATCAGAAGTTGGAATGGTGTCCGCCGGAACCAATCAGTCTGCCACTGCCGCTCCTGTCAATGCTACACAACTGCCTCAACCGTACCAGTACCTACAGTATGCCCAGCATCCGTTCTATCCGCCGTTTTACCATCAATACCCTCCACTACCAGGCCAGCCTCAGGTCCCTGTTAATGCCATCGCTCAACAAATGCAGCAACAACCACTCGCTCAACAACCGCAACAACAACAACAAGGCCCTCAATCTAGACCATCTTTCCCGCCGATACCAATGGCGTATGCTGAACTACTCCCAACTCTGTTACATAAGGGGTATTGCACCACTAGACCCGGCAAGCCTCCGCCAAATCCATTGCCTCCCAGGTTCCGCTCCGATCTCAGATGTGATTTCCACCAAGGCGCCCTAGGTCATGATGTAGAAGGTTGCTACGCTCTGAAATACATTGTGAAGAAGTTGATCGACCAGGGAAAGCTATCTTTTGAAAACAATGTCCCACATGTGCTCGACAATCCACTCCCCAACCATGCCGCTGTGAATATGATCGAAGTATGTGAAGAAATCCCTCATCTTAGTGTCCGTAATGTTGCAACTCCCCTAGTGCCATTGCATATCAAACTGTGCCAAGCTGCTCTGTTCAGCCACGACCACGCTGCTTGCTGTGAATGTCTTCAGAACCCTATGGGTTGCAGCATAGTTCAGACTGATATCCAAAGATTGATGAATGACAACTACCTGACTGCCAGTGATGTTTGTATGATAGTGCCGATCTTCCACGATACTCCGGTCAAGAGCACGCCCGTCAGGAAGGACGTTGAACCGTTGGTCATACGGTTGCCTGGTCCAGTGCCATATACCTCAGCAAAAGCCATCCCGTACAAGTACAGTGCGACTATGTTGGAAAACGGGAAAGAAGTGCCTTTGGTGTCCTCAAGCACAGTAGGCAGTATCGCTGAAGTGACGGCTTTGAGGAGCGGCAAGGTCCGACCACTTTTATTCCAGAAGAAAGATGATGTGCAAGTTACAATTCCTGCTGATAAAACTACTCCATTGACAATCCCTCCTGTTGTTGAAAGTACCAGCCGTCCAGGCCAATCCATTGAAGATTCCAATCTGGATGAGATTTTGAGGATAATCAAGAAAAGCGATTATAAGATCGTTGATCAGCTGTTACAGACTCCTTCGAAGATATCCATCTTGGCCCTACTCCTCAGTTCGGAGGCTCACAGGAATGTGTTATTGAAGGTGTTGGAACAAGCCTATGTCGACCACGAAGTCACAGAGGATCAATTTGGTGGGATAGTGGCTAACATCACTGCTTGCAGTAACCTTTGGTTTGGTGAAGATGAACTTCCAGAGGCAGGAAAGCACCACAACTTGGCCCTGCACATTTCCATGAACTGCAAAACAGATATGCTGTCCAACGTGTTGGTAGACACTGGGTCGTCGTTGAATGTGATGCCTAAATCGACTTTGGATCAGTTAAGTTGTCAAGGAGTTCCTTTGAGAAGGAGTACTTTCCTAGTCAAGGCTTTCGATGGTTCCCGTAAAACTGTGCTTGGAGAAGTAGATCTCCCCATGACTATTGGTCCTGAAACATTCATGATTACCTTCCAGGTTATGGACATAGATGCCTCTTACAGTTGCCTTCTCGACAGACCATGGATACACGAGGCCGGGGCAGTCACTTCTACTCTCCACCAGAAGCTAAAGTTCGTAAGGAATGGTAAACTTGTGACAGTGCATGGGGAAGAAGCTTATCTGGTCAGTCAGTTATCGTCCTTCTCTTGCATCGAAGCTAAATCTTCCGAAGGAACTGCATTCCAAGGTTTGACTATCGAGGGTACGGAGCCCAAGAGAGCTAGTGCTGCCATGGCTTCGTTGAAAGATGCGCAAAAAGCCGTTCAGGAGGGTCAGGCCGCTGGTTGGGGCCAATTGATACAGCTGCAGGACAACAAACACAAAGAGGGTCTCGGTTTCTCTCCGACATCAGGCGTGTCAACTGGAACGTTCCGTAGTGCTGGATTTGCCAATGCAATTCTTGATGGGGCTGAAAGAGGGGTTAGGCCCACATTTGTGATACCAGGAGGCATTGCAAAGAACTGGAACGTTATCAATCTCCCTGTGTTTGTGCATGATTCTAAGTAATATGTCTTGCTGTTTAGGCTTTGTTTTCAAAATAACAATCCTTCCGCCCTGCCCGAGGCGGAAGTGACACTTTTGTAAAGGGCATGTTTGTTCCGACATCACCATTATCAATAAAAAGCGTCGTTTCTTTCACGACTCTCTTTTTTCTTTAATGTTTTTCCCTTGGAAATAATGGTAATGCCAGAAAAAACCAAAACATCCGTATTTTCTTATTAATTTCAAAGATCTGCATGAAAATTATTTTCTAAAAATCATCCAATCATGTCACGCAGATCGAACCAAAATGAACCCGTTGAACACAGTGACTCTATGTTTCTCCAAACTGTTGAATCCCCGGTGTTCGAGGCCGAAGATGAGGATAGTGATGATATACCAGACGAGATTGCCCGGCTGCTTGAACAAGAAGAGAAAACTATTCGGCCTCATCAGGAGGAGATCGAGCTAATCAACTTGGGTACTGAGGATAACAAAAGAGAGATCAAAGTCGGTGCTGCATTGGAAGAAGGGGTCAAGAAAAGGATCTTCCAGCTTCTCCGGGAGTATTCAGACATTTTTGCATGGTCATACGAGGATATGCCAGGTTTGGATCCCCAAATTGTGGAACACCGGATACCGACTAAACCAGATTGTCCCCCTGTCAGACAAAAGTTGAGACGGACTCGGCCGGACATGGCTCTGAAGATCAAAGGGGAAGTGCAGAAACAGATCGACGCGGGTTTTCTCATGACAATTGAATATCCCGAGTGGGTTGCTAACATTGTGCCAGTGCCAAAGAAGGACGGTAAGGTCCGGATGTGTGTTGACTACAGAGATTTGAATAGAGCAAGCTTGAAGGACAATTTCCCATTACCTCACATCGATGTGCTTGTTGACAATACTGCCCAGTGCAAGGTGTTCTCCTTCATGGACGGGTTTTCTGGCTATAACCAAATCAAAATGTCACCCAAAGACAGGGAGAAGACGTCGTTCATCACTCCATGGGGAACTTTCTGCTGCAAAGCAATGCCGTTCGGTCTAATAAATGCTGGTGCTACCTACCAAAGGGGGATGACCACTTTGTTCCATGACATGATTCACAAAGAGGTTGAAGTGTATGTAGATGACATGATTGTCAAGTCAAGCGATGAAGAGCAACACGTCGAATATTTGGCTAAGATGTTCGAAAGGTTGAGGAAGTACAAGCTTCGGCTAAATCCAAACAAATGTACGTTCGGTGTTAGATCAGGGAAGTTGCTGGGCTTCATTGTCAGCCAGAAAGGCATTGAAGTAGATCCTGACAAAGTCCGAGCAATCTGTGAGATGCCGGCTCCGCAAACCGAGAAGCAGGTCAGAGGGTTCCTCGGGCGTTTGAACTACATTTCCAGATTTATATCCCACATGACTGCAACCTGCGGGCCAATTTTCAAGTTACTCAGGAAGAATCAACCTGTGGTATGGAATGATGAATGCCAAGAAGCTTTCGACAACATCAAGAGTTATTTGCTAGAACGTCCTATCCTCGTCCCGCCGGTGGAAGGAAGGCCATTGATCATGTATCTGTCAGTGTTGGATGAATCCATGGGATGTGTGCTCGGTCAGCAAGATGAAACTGGAAAGAAAGAGCATGCAATCTACTATTTGAGCAAGAAATTCACCGATTGTGAGACTCGGTACACAATGCTCGAGAAAACTTATTGTGCACTAGCCTGGGCTGCCAAACGCCTGCGTCACTACTTGATAAATCATACAACTTGGTTGATATCCCGAATGGATCCGATCAAGTATATCTTTGAGAAACCGGCTGTCACTGGAAAAATCGCACGTTGGCAAATGTTACTGTCAGAGTATGATATTGTGTTTAAAGCTCAGAAAGCCATTAGAGGGAGCATCCTGGCTGACCATCTCGCTTGCCAACCACTTGATAATTATCAACCTTTGAAGTTCGATTTCCCAGACGAAGAGGTCATGTTCTTGAAGTCAAGAGACTGTGAAGAACCACTGCTCGGTGAAGGTCCAGACCCGGATAGCAAGTGGGGATTGGTCTTTGATGGTGCTGTTAATGCCTATGGCCGAGGAATTGGCGCAGTAATTGTGGCTCCGCAGGGGCATCACATTCCTTTCACAGCCCGGATTGTGTTCGAGTGCACCAACAATGTGGCCGAGTACGAGGCATGCATCTTGGGAATTGAAGAGGCCATCGATATGAGAATCAAGCACCTCGACATCTATGGAGACTCTGCACTAGTCATCAACCAGATAAAGGGAGAATGGGAGACCCATCATGCTAATTTGATGCCTTACCGTGATTATGCGAGACGTCTGTTGACGTATTTTACAAAGGTCGAGTTGCACCATATTCCCCGAGAGGAGAACCAGATGGCCGATGCTCTTGCTACGTTATCTTCCATGCTTCAAGTGAACCATTGGAATCATGTACCGATGATCAAGGTACAACGCTTAGACCGGCCCGCTCATGTGTTTACTGTCAGTGATGCAATTGCACAAACGGGTTCAGGCGGAGTCGACAGCAAACCCGGGTATTATGATATCAAGCAATTTTTGCAAGGCCGTGAGTACCCGCCGGATGCTTCCAACAAAGACAAGAAGACGCTGCGCAGGCTGGCTAGCAAGTTCCTGCTGGATGGGGATGTCCTGTACAAAAGGAATTTCGATATGGTGTTGTTAAGATGTGTTGATGAATGTGAAGCAGAACAGCTAATGCACGATGGCACCTTTGGGACCCACGCATCGGGGCATGTTATGCTAGAAAGCTGTTGAGAGCTGGTTACTACTGGATGACCATGGAGCGTGATTGCTATCAATATGCCAGGAAGTGCCACAAATGTCAAATATATGCTGATAAGATTCATGTGCCTCCGCACGCTCTCAATGTCATGTCTTCTCCATGGCCTTTCTCTATGTGGGGCATTGATATGATCGGAAGAATTGAACCAAAAGCTTCAAATGGTCATCGTTTTATCCTGGTAGCAATCGATTATTTCACCAAATGGGTCGAAGCTGCATCATATGCCAATGTAACCAAGCAAGTGGTGGTTAGGTTCATCAAGAACAACATCATCTGTCGGTATGGTGTTCCTAGCAAGATTATCACTGACAACGGTACCAACCTGAACAATGACATGGTGCAGGCCTTATGTGAGAAATTCAAGATTGAACACCACAATTCTTCTCCTTACAGACCTCAGATGAATGGTGCAGTTGAGGCTGCCAATAAAAATATCAAGAAGATTGTGCAGAAGATGGTAACAACATACAAAGACTGGCATGAGATGTTGCCTTACGCTTTACACGGCTACCGCACTACAGTCCGTAGTTCAACCGGGGCAACGTCTTTTTCTCTTGTATACGGCATGGAAGCAGTCCTCCCATTGGAAGTGGAGATTCCGTCTCTCCGTGTGATTATGGAAGCAAAGTTGTCTGAGGCTGAATGGTGCCAGAGTCAGTACGACCAGTTGAATTTGATTGAAGAAAGACGCCTTGATGCTTTGGCTCACGGTCATATGTATCAAACAAGGATGAAAGCTGCTTTTGACAAGAAAGTCCGTCTTCGGGTATTCAAAGAGGGTGAACTCGTGTTGAAAAGAAGAATGAGTCAGCAACCCGATCCAAGGGGCAAATGGACGCCTAACTATGAAGGACCTTATATTTTCAAGAAGGCTTTCTCTGGCGGTGCTCTGATTCTCACACACATGGATGGTGTAGAACTTCCGAATCCTGTGAATGCCGATATAGTCAAGAAGTACTTTGTCTAGATATGAAAAGAACAGCGTGGTAGGTCGAAAACCCGAAAGGGCGGCCTAGGCAAAAATGCGCTTCCCGGTGGATCGAAAACCCGAAAGGGCGGTCCAGGCAAAATAAGGGACAAGAAACAAAATGTAAAAGCTCGCTGAGATTACATGTAACTCAGGCAAAAATGAGCGTCTCGATGAGCCGAAAACCCGAAAGGGCGGTTCATGCAAAAATGAGATTGAAATAAAAGACAATTGACTATATCTGGCAAGTTACCATTCCCCTTGGGATCTTCGCGACTGATGATTGGCTGCTCTCATCCGAGGTTCCGACGCCTGTGGATTCAAGAGTTTCAGATACCATAGTAGTTACTGTGTTCAATGTACCACCAATCAATAAAATTACCATTTTCCAAGCTTTGTAAATCCGTGGAATCACGCCTTTGGCTGATTACCACCCTTATACATCGATTTGAGCCTATGCTTTTGTTTGGCACTCCTTTATTATTCTACTTTCAAAGCTTTGTACAAAAGATTTTTCTATGTTAATAATGATGCACGTCTGGAATAAACATTATGAAAATTGAAAATTTTTGAGTATTTTGAAAACAAGCCTGAACAGCTAGGTACATTCAAATGAACATGCATGAACAAATCTACATTGGTATCAGTTCTAATCCAAGTTGCTAGCAAGCCTTCCCCCCAGTGACGGTCTGTGGTCAATGGCAAGAATGAAAAAACAGAATGAAAAGCATGAAAAATGAATATGCTCGCTAAGTCGAAAACCCGAAAGGGAGGCTTAGGCAAAAATGAGCACCCCGATGGATTGACAACCTGCAAGGGCAATTCAGGCAAAAACAGGGGCAACAAAAAAAAACTATTCCCCGGTGGGTCGAAAACCCGAAAGGGCGACCCAGGCAAAAATGGGATGATGAAAATAAAAATGAAAAAGAAATGATAAAAAAAGCAAACACGCAAGAAGCATTGACCACAGATGCGATGTCCGAAACGTTTTACGTGACAATTCCAATCAGCAGCAATATCATTCAGACTGTTTTTCTCTACAATTTCACAGCTTCCTGCCTTCAGCGATGATCTCGATGTATCTTCGAGCGACTGCATCCTCAGAAGAGGAACTTTTGCAAATATATGTCCGAGCGCGAGCCATTACGTGCCCAATATTCCAATGTTCCGTCCGTCTCTGCGAAATTCTGTCTACAAATTGCCAATCATCATGCATTTCAAAGCATTCATACATGCATAATCATGCATCTTATATGCTCATGCATTTGATAAAATTGTCATGCTATCCATATGCATCTACATTCTCAATTCCTATGTTAATTTCAATCAAAATCAATCTTGTCAACTTCAAATTTCTTCTGCTGATAACAAATGTCTATTGTCCTGTCAATTCCAAGATTCAACTGTCTTGTCAACATTCCTTTCAAATTCAAGCTCCTGCAGTTATGTCAATCAAATTCAATTCCTTTTCAAATGCAATTCGTTTCTGTTAACGGCCAAGTGGCTAGTTCGCATCCAAGAACAGCTTGTGCCTGCCAATTCACTCTTGTTATCGGTCAAGCAGCAAGTTCACATCCAAGAACAGCTTGTACCTGTCAGTTTGTTTTTGTTATCGGTCAAGTAGCAAGTTCGTATCCAAGAACAACTTGTACCTATCCTTTTGATATCCGCCGAGCGACTAGTTCAGATCCAAGAACAGCTCGTGCTTTCTATTTTGTTTCCTGTCAGCCAAGTAACTAGTTCATGTCCGAGAACGGCTTGTGCTTTCTACTTTGTTTCTTTCAGCCAAGTAACCAGTTCGTGTCCAAGAACAGCTTGTGCTTTCTATATTTTCTTTCAGCCAAGTGACCCGCTCAAATACAAGAGCAGCTTGCGCCCTTTGTTGTCAACATTCCCGGTCAAGTGGCTAGTTCGCATCCAAGAACAGCTTGTACCTGTCAAATTCGCTATCGAGTCTCCCAGTGAGTCTTGTTATTCTGTTAATGTCAATCAGTCCCGCAATGGATACGACATACTCTGTTTTTGTTATTTTGTTAATGTCAATCAGTCCCGCAATGGATACGACATACTCTGTTTTTGTTATTTTGTTAATGTCAACCAGTCCCGCAATGGATACGACATATTTCGTTAAAAGTCGATTCTCAGTTTGTCTTGCATTCATAACACAAATGTTGCATGGCATACATAGCATTTACAAACGTATTTTTACGCCCAAAATCAGTGCAAATGTCGATATTTAAGTATCTTCGTCGCGTCAAGCCAAAGACTCCGTCTCTTGACTCTCCAAACGAAGAAACTTAAATAGGGGCAGCTGTCATACCCTCATTTTGGACCTAAAAATACTCATTCAAATCCCTCTGCTATTTTCTAATACTTTCAAATTCACCGTGTTTTCTACTGTGCTTCAACTGCATACATTACTGCCTCAGTCTTTTAAATTTTTGCATAAAATCATACAAAAGGGTATTTTGGTCATTTCCCGCAAAGGAATCCATTTTCAGTCCCTACAGTTTGTCCCTGAGTCTTTTCAACTTGTTTGCATGAATCATTAATCAAATTTTGTACAAAAATCATCTTAGTTTTGCATCTGAGTCAGTCTGAGTCAGTTTGAGTCGTTTTTTGCCCCAGGGGCATTTTAGTCTTTTCACATCAAACAAATTTTGGGCAGAGAGGTATTTTAAAATACCTCATTTTTGGTAGTTTGTTCGTTTTAGTCCATTTTGTCGTTTTTAAATGTTTCACTTTACGTTGTTTTCAAATTTACATTTTTTAACCAATTTTATTATTTTTGCATTTTAGTCCAAATACTCTTAGAAATTGCAATTAGTCCAATTTTTCTTTTTAGTGGTCATTTCCTTTTGATTCTTTTAAAGAAAAACAGTCCAGTCCATATACTTTTTATTTTTTACATTTCAGTCCTTAAAACTTTTCAAATTTGCAAAACAGTCCCAAATTTTCATACAATTGCAGATTGGTCCCCAGAAGCCACGCAGGCAGTCCAGTTACAGGTGTCACCACCTCATTGGTCAGAATCACACATGGCAGGCTATAAATAGTACACAGTGTCAGAATCAGATCCATTCACGCGCCACATCACTAACAGAATCCACATTCTCTCTCTTGGCAGTTAAGATCAAAACAAAATTCATCAAGAACAATTCACAAAAACCCTAACCGTTTCCAGAAATCAAATTCAAGCTAAAACCATGAATTAGTGTGAGCTCTCAGAGATTCAAGCTTGAATCTTCATCATTAAGCCTTGCTCTCTGCAATTCAAGCACTGAATTCATCACCAGAAGCGACGAACTCAGTGCGATCACAGTGAGAAGATTGAGAAGAAGAAGGAAAGAAGAATTCAAGGAATCCGAATCGGTTAAGGAGAAAAGGAAGAAAATCACCAGTTTCATTTCAGAATTCAAGCCAAGAATCAATAAAAACAGCATCAAATCGAAGTATTCCAAAGATCCGAATCAAATCTCCGAATAAAAATCAGGTAATCATCAAGGAAGCTTACCTCTCTTC
This sequence comes from Medicago lupulina, assembly GCA_958299785.1. NCBI lineage: Eukaryota > Viridiplantae > Streptophyta > Magnoliopsida > Fabales > Fabaceae > Medicago > Medicago lupulina. Next base: position 55,471,197 of record OY283144.1, on the reverse strand, counting down.
ATTCATACACAGTAATGAACACTAGACCGATGCGGATTAACAAGATTCGAAGCTTTTTCATTCGAAAATGGTGAAACCCTAAATTTTTTCCAAAACAACAGAGATTCTGAGATTTACAACGATTTTCAACCGTTGTAAATCAACGAATCCATAAAGATTTCATGCGAGAAAGCTTCGAATCAGGCAAACATGAAACGGTTCGAAACCGTACAAGATTCAACAAATCCGCATAGATTCGTTGTATGCTTACGGATTTCAACGTCAGAATCATGTTTAGAAGCAAGATTTAAGACGATTAAGCCAAGATTCTTTCATTTCTGGGTAGATTCAAGTGGATTAGGGTTTCGAAGAGGGAAAGAGAGAGCGGCCGGCGAAGAAGAGAAGAAGAGAGAGAAACATTTTGAGAAAATGAAGAAAACCGGGTTCCAAACCCTTTTATATAAGCTCTTGGACCGGGTTGACCCGAACCCGGTCCATTCTCTCTTATTGTGGACCGTTTGATCAAGATCCAGATGGATCTGGATCAATCCAACGCTCCTGGAGTGTTAGATTGATCCGGATCCATCAGATCCGTGGGTTTGGGCTTTTTACCCGTAGGCTTTTGGCTTCCTTTCAGTTCCTTGAGTTTTTCTTGTTATGTGCACCCCTGTGTTTGCTATTTGGACCTCTTGTGCGTCTTGACCTCTTTACAAAATTCCAAAAAAAATTGCTATGCGTTCTTGGTATATTTGTGACTGTTTTGTGATATTTTACATGTGAAAATTGATGAAAATTTGGCAAGTGCAAATTTCTCATTTGATTGGGATATCTTGAGTTTTTTATAAATTTTCTCGCATGTTTGCTCATCCAAATTCTTGTCCCATGATTTTGGTGGTTAGCACTTGATTCCATGGTGATTTACCCCTGTTCTCATAATAACTCATTGAATTGTGTTAAGTTTGATGCTTTTGTAACATTCTCAATGTTGTTAAACTTAGATTTTTTGATATTTTGCAATTTTGTTAAACTTGATTCTTGATACCAATTGTGTGATATTTTGCAATTTTGTTAAACTTGATTCTTGATACCAATTGTATGATATTTTGCAATTTTGTTACATTTGATCCTTGATTACATTTTTGTGATATTTCCATTTGCTTGTTAAATTTGATTCTTGATTACCATTTTGTGATGTTTTGCAATTATGTTTAGTTGGATCTTTGATGCCAATTTTGTGATATTTTGCAATTTTGTGTAGTGTGATTTCATGCCAATTTTGTGATAGTTTACCATTTTGTTTAGGATTAGTATTTCATCATTATTTCATCTTGTTTTACTAACCACTTTACTCCATGTTTCATGCATACTAAGCATCTCATCTCATCCCCATTTCTTCCTTAACTCCTTCATGGAACATCCAACTAATTCTTATGTAATGTTTAGGTAGTTTACTCTTCTTTAAATTCATGCAAGACTATAGAATGTAAAATAGGACCCGATGTAAAGGACTATGGACTATAATGATGTACACCGACACATGCACCGACACGCACACACGTTGCATGAGCTAACGCTAGGTGTATGTTTAGGATGCGCGATACTTAGAGAAAATTAATCTTTTAAAAAAAAAAACAAATAACTTCCATCACTTCAAATATTTTCCAAATAAACCTTGGAGTCAAAACTCCAAAGGATTTTTCCTTTATTTTCTTAATCAAATCTAAATGCAATTAATTTCCAACTTTAACCGTTCTCATTAACAATTGAACCAACCAAATGCTTTCTTTTTCTTTTCAATTCTAATGCCTGTACGGCCTCTTTCCTTTCTTCAAAATCTTTTTCAAACTTAAAAAACAAACAAAACTCACAAAAACATTTTGGAAGAGAACTACATGGAATTTTGATCCCTTAAAAGGGTATGTAGGCAAGAGACTCAAAATCTCTCCAAGTCCAATAAAAACAACCCAAAATCTTCTTTCTCTTATTCTTAAAATCAATATTTTTTACAAATAGCAATAAAAGCAAAGCGTACACGTAAAGCATAGTAAAACGGTTCCTATAGGATACTATAGTCATTGCGGGTGCCTAACACCTTCCCGTAGTGAAACCAGCCCCGAACTTAGAATTTCTAAGGTTTTTCTCGATTTTACCTTCCCCAAAAAAAATAGAGACATCAATGATTAAAAGGTTCAAATCTAATCAATGATTTGACACCCGAAAATCGCGATGACAGTCATACCAAGCTCTGGGAGCTTGTTTCAGACCCTACAGAGATTTCTTTAGCTTATAAACGTGGTCAGGATGTTTTAAGTCCTCAAAACCAGGTGGTTGTTTCACAAACACTTCTTCAGATATGACTCCATTGAGAAATGCACTTTTGACGTCCATTTGATACAAGGTTATGTTGTGATTTATTGCGTAGGAAAGAAGTAACCTGATTGCTTCCAATCTTGCAACTGGAGCAAAAGTTTCAGTGTAATCAATGCCTTCTTGTTGATTGTATCTGTAACGCCCCGTTTCCCAAAATGATATAATAATATCCAAACATCAGAGTTAATCAACAATCAACGGAGTATTACATGCATATCTCAAAATAATTTATTTAAATAGAAACATAAAACTATTTAAATAATTGTAACACCCCGTTCCCGAAATAACGTAATAATAATAATAATCATAAAATAGTAATCAGAGTTATTCAGCAAACGACGGAGTATTACATTACTTTTTCAAAATTATTTAAATAGAATATAAAAACTATTTAAAACCAACATATAATATCATCATATTAAAATTCTGCAGCGGAAAGTCTTTATATAAAATCATATTCAACAACTACATCATAATCTTGGCACAAAGGCCATTAACATAATAAAATTGTTTGACAATCAAATCTCCTCAACATCTTCTTCAAAGAAATGATACATAAAGGAATACAAGAAAGATAACGTTTCCCCATCCCTACTATGTATCAGAGCCCTAGACGCAAGAGCCAACACCACTAGTCTTCACTACCTGCACTTGCCCACAAGGCGGCAATTCCAGCAGAAGGGGTGAGTTCACAAATCAAAAGTAATATACAGATACATGAATCATCAAAGTAAATTGAAAACCACAACAATGCATAACAATTATCAGCAACAGCATCATCAATATCATCTCAACTTTATAATTTAAATTCATCTTTGATTCATATCAACAACAACAACAACACTTATGGCGACATCTCACCAACAACAATCCCAAAAGGACAACTCTCACCTACAACTAATGCAAGACTCCATAAACATCTAATGCATTATGTATGTGGTACCAACTACGCGCGTTGAATGCTAAGCATTCCAGGGCAATAAGCCCCCAACAATTTGGATGGTTAAAGCATTCCAGGGCAATAAGCCCCCAACAGGTGAACGATAAAGCGTTCCTGGGCAATAAGCCCCCAACAGGTGAATGATAAACATTCCAGGGAAATAAGCCCCCAACAAATGCAAATAAGTATGAAAGACTCTCTATGGTGTATATCTGCATACAACCCAACATCTTAATGGAGCATATCAGCATGCAACCAACAACAACAACAACAATTTAGGATACCCTCCCCAACTGGACAAGACCACTCAATATCAACAAGACAACTCAAGTTTAGCAAAATATAGTTATTTGCACATAAGCATACATAATTTCATCTTAATCATCTTCACAATATAGTTTTTATCATCTAAACAATTCTTAATAAATCCGATAAACATCTTAGAAAGCTTAGGTTTGGGTTTAGAACACCTTAGAAAAATCACATTTTGGGTCGCACAGGACCCAGCTCGCTTAAGCGAGCAGCATCTCGCTTGAGCGAGTCAAATGACGAAGGTTGGGTTTTAGTTCGCTTGAAACTCGCTTCTGGTTCGCTTAAGCGAACAGGCTAAATACACTATCCTGGGCGTATCTCGCTTAAGCGACGGGAATCTCGCTTAAGCGACGCAAATGACGAAGGTTAGCATTTTGCTCGCTTGGGGTTCGCTCGTGGCTCGCTTAAGCGAGCGGCTAAAATTTCAGACTGGGCGTAGCAAAGAGTTGCTCGCTTGAGCGAAGGGCATCTCGCTTAAGCGAGTGTTCATCTGGGCAGAATTATAACCTACGATTCTAACTCCATTTTCATCCAAAAATCCCAATTTTAATCCCCCAATCACCCAAAATGGTTTAGAAACAATGTTTATGGTTTTAAGGCACAACAAAACATCAGAACATATCATAACAACATCCTTAACAGCACAATTCATCAAGAATGAGCAATTCAACATATCCATAAACCTAGTTCCAAAACTACCAATTTTCAATCCAAATTCATGAAATCATATACATATATATTGACAATTGAAGAGTAAACCCACCCTTACCTTAATTCAGCAAATTTCTACAACAAATGGATGAATTTCCCTCTTCCTAGCTCTCCCCTTGTTCTTGGCTCTTTTCTCCCAAAACTCTGTTTGTTCTTTACTGTACGTACAAAATGTTTTCTTTCCTTACTGGTTTTCTCTTTTCTTTCTAACAAAACATAACCCCCCTTTTTCTTTACTCCCTCACTTAATTTTCTTTTAATTCCTCATTAACCCTCCTTAAATCTAATAATTCTAAATAACTATTATTCTCTTATTTTCATAAAATACTACAAATAAATATAACAAATAATAACACACCAAATATCTCATATATCATTTATAAATTCAAGTAAAATACACCAAGCATACCAAAATCAACTAAAAATCACCACAAACCACAAAATAGAATTTAGAGTGTTACAACTCTCCCCAACTTAAAGAATTTCGTCCTCGAAATAATACCTTAAGCAACAAACAACTCAGGATAGGACTCTTGCATCTTGCTCTCCAATTCCCAAGTCAAACTGTCACCGGTTACACCGCCCCAAACAACTCTCACCAAAGGTATTTCCTTGCCTCTCAACTGCTTCACCTTACGATCATCAATCCTCAAAGGCAAAGTCTCGACAGTAAGATTATCTCTAACCTGCACATCATCCCTAGGAATAACATGCGAAGGATCTGCTACATACTTTCTCAACTGCGAGACATGAAACACATCATGCAAGTTCGATAAATGTGGTGGCAACCCAATCCGATATGCCACGGTTCCAATTCTCTCGGAAATCTGATAAGGACCAATGAACTTTGGAGTCAACTTCTTCGACTTCAATGCACGTCCTACACCTGTCATCGGAGTAACCCTCAAGAACACATGCTCACCCTCCTGAAACTCAAGGGCTTTTCTCCTTTTGTCATGATAACTCTTCTGACGATCTTGAGATGCTTTCATCTTTTCTCTTATCATCTTGACCTTTTCTGTAGTCTGCTGCACCAACTCAGGTCCTAACACAATACTTTCACCTGACTCAAACCAACATAGAGGAGTCCTACACCTTCGACCATACAAAGCTTCGAACGGTGCCATACCAATACTCGAATGGTAACTATTATTATAAGTAAACTCTATCAACGGCAAGTGGCTGTCCCAAGCTCCACCCTGCTCGAGTACACACACCCTCAACAAATCTTCTAAGGATTGGATAGTCCTCTCCGACTGACCATCTGTCTGCGGATGATAAGCCGAACTCAGCCTCAATTTCGAACCCAATGCATCTTGCAAGCCCTTCCAAAACCTTGAAGTAAACCTCGGATCTCTATCCGACACAATACTAGATGGAACCCCATGCAATTTCACAATATCACGGATATAAATCTCCGCCAACTGAGCTACCGGATAAGTAATGTTAATTGGAATAAAGTGTGCCGACTTAGTCAATCTATCGACCACGACCCAAATGGCATCATGCCCTCTTGGAGTATTCGGTAAACTCGTTACAAAATCCATCGAAATGCTATCCCACTTCCATTCAGGCACATCTAAAGGAATCAACAACCCTGCAGGCTTCTGATGTTCAACCTTAGACTTCAGGCAAGTCAAACACGCATACACAAATTGAGCAACATCCCTCTTCAAACCGGACCACCAAAATAATTTCTTCAAGTCATGATACATTTTAGTAGCTCCAGGATGAATACTCAAACTACTCTTATGACTTTCTTCTAAGATCAACTTTTTCAAACCTTCATCATCAGGAATGCAAATTCTTCCTCTAAACCTCAACACACCTTGTTCATCGATCTTGAAGTCACCATCTGCATTCTGATCACTAGCAGTCATCAAATCAACCAACTTAACATCAATCTTCTGGGCCTCTTTGATACTATCCAAGAAATCACTATTAATCTTTAACATGCCCAACTTCACGCTCTGAAGTGATCTCTCACAAACAAGACTCAAGTCCCTAAATTGTTCAAGTAACTCGAACTCTTTCACCATCATCGCGGACATATGTAACGTCTTCCTGCTCAACGCATCGGCAACAACATTAGCTTTACCAGGATGGTAATTCAAGCTAAAATCATAATCCTTAAGTAACTCAAGCCACCTCCTCTGCCTCATGTTTAACTCCTTCTGATCAAACAGGTACTTTAAACTTTTATGATCACTAAACACCTCGAATCTGGAACCATACAAATAATGCCTCCAAATTTTTAACACAAACACCACGGCTGCTAACTCTAAATCATGCGTAGGATAATTCTTCTCATGCACTCTTAGCTGTCTAGAAGCATACGCGACCACCTTGCCATCTTGCATCAAAACACCACCTAATCCCAGCTTAGATGCATCACAATAAACAACAAAAGGTTCTTCCGGCTTCGGCAAAATTAAAATAGGAGCAGTCGTCAATCTTTGCTTCAACTCATTGAAACTACTCTCACATTGGGCATCCCACACAAATGCTTTCCCTTTACAAGTCAGCTGCGTCAAAGGAAGTGCCAACTTCGAAAACCCTTCAATAAACCTGCGGTAATAACCAGCCAATCCAAGAAAACTTCTCACCTCAGTAACCGACTTCGGTGTCTCCCACTGTGACACAGCATCAACCTTCGAAGGATCTACAGCAATACCTTTACCAGAAATAATGTGGCCAAGAAAACTTACTTCATTCAACCAGAACTCACACTTGGACAGCTTGGCATACAACTTCTATTCCTTCAGCACTTGCAGTACAATCTTCAAATGCCCTGCATGCTCAGCTTCAGTCTTAGAATAAATCAATATATCATCAATAAAGACCACTACAAACTGATCCAGATACTCGTGAAAAATTCTGTTCATATATTCCATAAACACACCAGGTGCATTGGTAACACCGAAAGGCATCACCTTATACTCATAATGACCATAACGCGTCCTAAACGCCATCTTCTGCATATCCTCATCCTTCACCTTTATCTGATGGTAACCTGACCTCAAATCAATCTTGCTAAAAACGCGGGCACCCACTAGTTGATCCATCAAATCATCTATTCTCGGAAGTGGATACCTATTCTTGATCGTCACCTTATTCAACTGACGGTAATCAATACATAACCGCATGCTACCATCCTTCTTCTTTACCAACAACACCGGCGCTCCCCACGGTGAAACACTCGGTCTCACAAACTTCTTGTCAAGCAAGTCTTCTAACTGTTTCTTTAACTCAGCTAACTCCGAAGCTGACATACGGTAAGGAGCCATCGACACAGGCTTCGTACCCGGCACAAGGTCTATCGAAAATTCAACCTCTCTCTCTGGTGGCACATCTGGAATCTCATCAGGGAAAACTTCAGGAAATTCCTTCACAACAGGCAACCCATCAATCACAGCTTGGTTCTCCACCGACAAGAATGCCAACAAAGAAAACATCAACACGCCATCCTTTTCTAAACGCTTCATCTCTTTAGTGGATAAAAATTCTGTTCCACTCTTTTCTTCGACAGAAGAAAACCGTACCGTCTTCGTAAAACAATTGATCAGGACATGATTGTATTCCAACCAATTCATTCCCAATATTACATCCATTCCCACCAATGGCAAACAAACGAGATCAACTTCAAAATCTCTACCAAAAACAGACAACGGACAACTTAAACAAACAGGGGAAGTAGTTACTGAACCCTTAGCTGGAGTTTCAACAACCATCTCCCCATTCATATCAGACATAATCAAACCCAATCTTTGTGCACAGTCAATAGCAATGAAACAGTGCGTTGCACCAGTATCTATAATAGCAATTAAAGGAGTACCACTAAAGAAACAAGTACCTCTGATAAGTCGATCCTCCTGATCAGTCTGAGTACCGGTCAAGGAAAAAACTCTACCACTGGTCTGCGCTTTCTTAGGCTGAGTGCACTGAGAACCAATGTGACCTTCTTCATTACAGTTGAAACAAACAATGTCCCCACGCTTGCATTCGGTGACAGTATGGCCCTTCTTTCCGCATCTGAAACACTTCTTCTCATCACGGGTGCAAGCATTACTCTTGTGGCCTGTCACACCACACTTATAACAAACCACTTCAGCAGGAGCATCTCTACGTGCAGGTCTCCTCTCATCATGCATTCTCTGTTTGCCCTTATCAGCTGGGGCACTATAAGGCTTTGGGCGACTCTGCTGCCCTTTTCCCTTACGGTCATTCATCACCTTATAGTGAGCTTTAGTGTCCTCTTCATAAATACGGCAGCTGCTCACCAACTCAGAGAAGTCTCTGATCTTCTGATAGCCAATGGCCCGCTTGATATCAGCTCGCAGACCATTTTCAAACTTAATACATTTGGAGAATTCAGCAGTCTCCGCAACATAATGTGGATAGAACTTTGCAAGCTCCACGAACTTAGCAGCATATTCCGTAATGGACATGTCTCCTTGCTTCAGCTCAAGGAATTCTATCTCCTTCTTACCTCGGACATCCTCCGGAAAATACCTCCTCAAGAACTCTCTTCGGAACACAGCCCATGTAATCTCAGCTCCTTCAGCTTGGAGAATGGGTTGAGTGCTTACCCACCAGTCGTCAGCCTCTTCTGCTAACATGTGCGTGCCAAACCGCACCATCTGAACATCAGTACACTGCATTACCCGGAAGATCCTCTCGACCTCCTTCAGCCAGGTCTGTGCTCCATCAGGGTCGTACCTTCCCTTAAAGGTTGGTGGATGATTCCTCAAGAAGGTCTCAAGCATCCTTACACCTTCACCAGCTCCACCAGCACCTTGTTGTTGTCCAACAACTTGAGCCATTGCTTGCAAAGCAGCAGCAAGAGCAGCATCATTTCTTCCGGCCATCTCGATAATTCTACATAACAACAAAAATCAGAACAACAAAGACAGTTTAAAGCTGTCACACTACACTACATGGCTCGACACGACTCTACTAATGGTCTGACAGACCGACTTGCTCTGATACCAATTGTAACGCCCCGTTTCCCAAAATGATATAATAATATCCAAACATCAGAGTTAATCAACAATCAACGGAGTATTACATGCATATCTCAAAATAATTTATTTAAATAGAAACATAAAACTATTTAAATAATTGTAACACCCCGTTCCCGAAATAACGTAATAATAATAATAATCATAAAATAGTAATCAGAGTTATTCAGCAAACGACGGAGTATTACATTACTTTTTCAAAATTATTTAAATAGAATATAAAAACTATTTAAAACCAACATATAATATCATCATATTAAAATTCTGCAGCGGAAAGTCTTTATATAAAATCATATTCAACAACTACATCATAATCTTGGCACAAAGGCCATTAACATAATAAAATTGTTTGACAATCAAATCTCCTCAACATCTTCTTCAAAGAAATGATACATAAAGGAATACAAGAAAGATAACGTTTCCCCATCCCTACTATGTATCAGAGCCCTAGACGCAAGAGCCAACACCACTAGTCTTCACTACCTGCACTTGCCCACAAGGCGGCAATTCCAGCAGAAGGGGTGAGTTCACAAATCAAAAGTAATATACAGATACATGAATCATCAAAGTAAATTGAAAACCACAACAATGCATAACAATTATCAGCAACAGCATCATCAATATCATCTCAACTTTATAATTTAAATTCATCTTTGATTCATATCAACAACAACAACAACACTTATGGCGACATCTCACCAACAACAATCCCAAAAGGACAACTCTCACCTACAACTAATGCAAGACTCCATAAACATCTAATGCATTATGTATGTGGTACCAACTACGCGCGTTGAATGCTAAGCATTCCAGGGCAATAAGCCCCCAACAATTTGGATGGTTAAAGCATTCCAGGGCAATAAGCCCCCAACAGGTGAACGATAAAGCGTTCCTGGGCAATAAGCCCCCAACAGGTGAATGATAAACATTCCAGGGAAATAAGCCCCCAACAAATGCAAATAAGTATGAAAGACTCTCTATGGTGTATATCTGCATACAACCCAACATCTTAATGGAGCATATCAGCATGCAACCAACAACAACAACAACAATTTAGGATACCCTCCCCAACTGGACAAGACCACTCAATATCAACAAGACAACTCAAGTTTAGCAAAATATAGTTATTTGCACATAAGCATACATAATTTCATCTTAATCATCTTCACAATATAGTTTTTATCATCTAAACAATTCTTAATAAATCCGATAAACATCTTAGAAAGCTTAGGTTTGGGTTTAGAACACCTTAGAAAAATCACATTTTGGGTCGCACAGGACCCAGCTCGCTTAAGCGAGCAGCATCTCGCTTGAGCGAGTCAAATGACGAAGGTTGGGTTTTAGTTCGCTTGAAACTCGCTTCTGGTTCGCTTAAGCGAACAGGCTAAATACACTATCCTGGGCGTATCTCGCTTAAGCGACGGGAATCTCGCTTAAGCGACGCAAATGACGAAGGTTAGCATTTTGCTCGCTTGGGGTTCGCTCGTGGCTCGCTTAAGCGAGCGGCTAAAATTTCAGACTGGGCGTAGCAAAGAGTTGCTCGCTTGAGCGAAGGGCATCTCGCTTAAGCGAGTGTTCATCTGGGCAGAATTATAACCTACGATTCTAACTCCATTTTCATCCAAAAATCCCAATTTTAATCCCCCAATCACCCAAAATGGTTTAGAAACAATGTTTATGGTTTTAAGGCACAACAAAACATCAGAACATATCATAACAACATCCTTAACAGCACAATTCATCAAGAATGAGCAATTCAACATATCCATAAACCTAGTTCCAAAACTACCAATTTTCAATCCAAATTCATGAAATCATATACATATATATTGACAATTGAAGAGTAAACCCACCCTTACCTTAATTCAGCAAATTTCTACAACAAATGGATGAATTTCCCTCTTCCTAGCTCTCCCCTTGTTCTTGGCTCTTTTCTCCCAAAACTCTGTTTGTTCTTTACTGTACGTACAAAATGTTTTCTTTCCTTACTGGTTTTCTCTTTTCTTTCTAACAAAACATAACCCCCCTTTTTCTTTACTCCCTCACTTAATTTTCTTTTAATTCCTCATTAACCCTCCTTAAATCTAATAATTCTAAATAACTATTATTCTCTTATTTTCATAAAATACTACAAATAAATATAACAAATAATAACACACCAAATATCTCATATATCATTTATAAATTCAAGTAAAATACACCAAGCATACCAAAATCAACTAAAAATCACCACAAACCACAAAATAGAATTTAGAGTGTTACAGTATCCTTATGCAACAAGTCTGGCTTTGTTTCTGATTACTTCTCCCTGTTCATCCAGCTTGTTCCTAAACACCCATTTAGTTCCAATAATGTTCTTGTGTTCAGGCTTAGATACAAGATCCCATACATCATTCCTTTTAAATTGATTGAGCTCATCTTGCATTGCTAAGATCCATCCATCATCAGCTAGTGCTTCATCAACTGTTGTAGGTTCTATCATGGATAGCAGACCCAAGGCAGACTCTTCAGGTCTGAAATGAGATCTAGTTCTTCTGGGGCTTTCTTTGCTACCAATGATCTGATCCTCTGGATGAGAAGACTTGTATTTGAATGAATTTTTGGATTGGATAACTTGTTGTGAATCATCTTGATTTTCTTCAGAAGCTTCAACAATTGGGACATCAGGAGCTGTCACAGCTTCTGAAGTCTCATGTGTCTCTGAAATCTGATCAGGTTCTGAAAAATCATCAGACTCTTCTGAACCTGCATTGTTTTCAATTTGCTCTAGAATTTGACTTCCAGGCTCTTTGTCATCAAACTTGACATGTATAGACTCTTCGACACAGAGTGTTTCCAAGTTATACAGTCTGTATGCCTTAGATCTCTCAGAGTAACCTAGAAAGATTCCCTTTTGAGCTTTTGCATCAAATTTCTTCAGATAGACTTTATTGTTCAGAATGTAACAAGTACATCCAAACTGATGAAAGTAAGAAATGTTAGGTTTCCTGCCTTTAAAAAGTTCATATGCTGTTTTGTTCAGAATGGGTCTGATGTAGATCCGGTTCTGAACATAACACGCTGTGTTCACTACTTCTGCCCAAAAATGTTTTGCCAGATTGTTTTCATGAATCATGGTTCTTTCCATTTCTTGAAGAGTCCTATTCTTTCTCTCTACAACTCCATTTTGCTGTGGAGTTCTAGGAGAAGAGAATTCATGGACAATTCCAAATTTTTCACAAAATATTTCAAATGGCTCATTTTCAAATTCTCCCCCATGATCACTTCTGACTTTTAGAATTTTAAGTTCTTTTTCAGATTGGACTTGAATACAGAATTTTGTTAACACATCATATGAATCATCTTTAGATTTGAGAAACTTAACCCAACTCCATCTACTGTAATCATCAACAATCACCAATCCATATTTACTTCCATATATGGATGCAGTACTGACTGGTCCAAATAAATCAATATGGAGTAGTTCTAAGGGTCTGGAGGTAGAAACAATGTCTTTAGATTTGAAAGAGGTTTTAACAATTTTTGCCTTCTGATATGCACCACATAGTGCATCTGAATGATAATCAATGTCTGGTAGGCCTTTGACAAGTTGTAACTTGCTAAGCTTGGAGATTAATCTCCAGTTAGCATGTCCCAACCTTCTGTGCCACAACCATTTCTTATCACTCACTGACAAAAGGCAAAATACCTTCTGATCAGTCAGTTCTGAAAAATTGATCTTATAGACGTTGTTCTTTCTCTTTCCCTTAAAAACTACAGATTGGTCATCAGTGTTGATTACTGTGCAGTTGTTCTTATTAAACAAGACGTCATAACCATTATCACAAAATTGACTTATGCTGAGTAGGTTATGCCTTAGTCCATCTACAAACCACACATTATTGATTGAGACTGAGGAATTACCAATTGTTCCAGTACCAATGATTTCGCCAGTTTGGTTTCCTCCAAATCCCACAGTTCCTCCCTCTTTCGTGGTTAGGGTTAGGAACATAGACTTTTCTCCCGTCATATGTCGCGAGCAGCCACTGTCTAGATACCAGGACTTCTGCTTTGTATTTCCTTTTAGACATATCTGCAGCATCAACAATTTGTGTCTTAGGTACCCATACTTTCATGGGTCCTCTTGGGTTAGTCCTAGAAATTATGAATCTCTTTTGTGTACTCTGTCTGAATTTTTCTTTATCAGTCTTCTTCTAGACTTTGGGTTCAGAACCTTTAGTCTTAGAATGTGACTTAGTAAAAATAGCCTCCTTCTTCTGAAATCTAGGCTTTTGATTTTCAAACTCTGTTTTCTTCAGAACCTGTTTGATAGGTTCTGATCTTTTCAGAATCTGTAACGTTGGAGCTTTTGATTTAGAGTCATCCGTGACCTTTGTCTTATGATTCTTAGGTTTTGACTTAGATTCTGAATGAGAAGCTTTTTCATACTCAGACACAAAATGAGTTTTCAGAGCTTCTTTGATGTTATCAGAACAAGGTTTTAGAATTACTTCACTAGAGTTTCCTCTTGTGAAGCCAATTCCCTTTTTGTTGTTCTAATTTATGCTATAAATCATGGATGCAACTTTGGTTCTATCAATTCCTGTGTTAATAAACTCTTGAAGAGCAGCATCCTGCTTAGACAAGGTTTTATTATTACCCTTCTTAGTCATTGTTTTCAAATCATTATTTTCTTGTTTTAAAGCTTCCATTTCCGTCTTAGTTGATTCATGGAGTTTTAGCAGCTTAATGTATCGTTGCTTAACTCTCCTCAACTCAGTGGATTGGTTTTCATAATGACAAAGAAGTTCTTTGAGAGAATCAATTAGTTCAGATCTAGTGAGTTTAGAGTATACCTCAGTTTCAGTTTCAGAGTCTGTACTTGACTCAGCATCAGATGATTCTTCTTCATTATTAGCAGTAGCTACCAAAGCCAGAGCTATTTTAGCTTCATCTTCAGCATCATCTTTGTCAGACTCAAACTCATTATCCAGATCTTCCCAAGTTGCCATCAAGCTCTTCTTGAATTGCTTCTTGAATTTGTTAGACTTGAAAAATGCTTTCTTAGATTTTTCCTTGGATTTCTCTTTCTGCAAGTCTGGGCATTCAGCAATGAAGTGTCCAACCTTCTTGCAGTTGAAGCAACCTTTCTGATCTTCCTTTCTTGAGCTTTTGTGACTACTACCTCTGTTCATAAACTTCTTGTTCTTCTTAGCGAGGTATTGTAATCTGTTGGTGAGCATTGCCATCTCTTGAACAATCTCAGAGTCTTCATCAAAATCTTCAGATGTAGATTCTTCTTCAGGCTCCAAAGCCTTCAGAGCCTTACCTGACTTGCCTCTGGACTTTAATGCGATGGACTTGGGCTTCTTGACAGGTTCATGCTCGTTAAGACCTATTTCATGAAATTTCAAGGAGCTTATGAGATCTTAAACACTCAAGGTGTTTAAATCTTTAGCTTCCTCAATGGCTGTCACTTTTGGTCGCCATTTTGCAGGTAAACTTCTCAGAATCTTGTTCACATGATCAGACGTTACGTAGCTTTTCTTCAGAATCTGAAGTCCAGAAACAAGAGTCTGAAACCTTGAGTACATGGTCTCAATGTTTTCATCCTCCTTCGTTATGAACAACTCATACTGATGAACAAGCATAGTAGCCTTGGCCTCTCTGACTTTCTTGTTACCTTCATAAAGTGAGCACAATGAGGTGAACATAGCCTTTGCTGTTGATTTGTCACTCATCTTTAAGTACTCTTTATGAGGCAAGGCAGCTACAAGAATGCCTCTGATCGTATGATGTTTCTTATAAAGCTTTTTCTGCTTAGGAGTATGAGCTTTCCTATCAAGAGCCGCACCTTCTTCATCTAACCTCAGATCACCAACGCCATCTTCAAGAACATCCCACAACTCTTCATCCATTCCCATGACGTGACTGTACATCTTGGTCTTCCACCAAGAGAACATTTCAGGATCACCATTAAACATAGGTGGTTTGTTGTGATTAGAAGATTTTTCACTTTTGTTGATGTTGTTGTAGTCATAATGCACAGCAGCTCCAGAACCAAAACCAGAACCAGATGCAGATGCAGAAGCTTCATCCCCAGACATGTTTTTCACCGATCGTTTACTGTAACACGGTTAAGTGCTAACTACAGAGCCGAAGCTCTGATACCAACTGAAGGTGGGAAAAAACAAGAAGGGGGGGTTGAATTGTGTTTTCAAAAAATGTTTCTTTCTTTCGAAAAAGCACTGTTCTCAAGATCAGAGTCTGAAAGAGATCAGAGTCTGAACATAGTTCAGAGTTTGAGTGTGCAGCGGATAAGAACAAGAGAGCAAGAGAAAGAAGAAAACACAAGAATTTTATACAGGTTCCTTCCACAATCCGGAAGTAGTCCTGTCCCCCTTGTACTTCCAAGGAGAGTTCCACTAAAATGTAATATCAAATTACAAGTTGCTCAAACACACAAGTAAGAGACTTCCTTTGCTCAATCACACAAGAAAGAGACTTCAAATGCTCAAACACACAAGCAAGAGACTTCAAAAACAATTACAGAGAATTGAAAAGAGTTTTGAATACTTGATATACAATCAGAGGTATTCACAAGACAAAACAAAACAGAACAGACTCTGTTTTTCTTAGACACTTAGAAATTCTAAAATGTAAGCTTTTGTAAGAATTATCTAAGTTGTTGATGAGCAATGTTTGCGACTTGGAGTATGAGAGAAGAGCTTAATTCGTGTGTGTATTAGGTTGTAAGTTCTTCAAGTCTTCATCTCTATTTATAGAGAATTTGAGAGACGTTGGAAACTGCCAGCTCATCACTTTTTCTATACCGAAGCTGATTTGACACCTTTGATCCTTTGCCTGATTTGAGGATTGTAATATGAAATCAAATTCAAATCCATTCCACCAAATATGGAAAAGTTTCTGCTTTAGTTGCTGTTATTCTTGTCGTGTATAGAAGACACTGTGCAGAGTTGGTGGTTGCAGGAACAGGCGTAGGCATAGTGGTTGTACTTTTCGTACGTTGTACTTTGTCAATGCTTTTCAGTGTCTGAAGAATCTTTGCTTCTAATGAATCTTCCTCTGGAGACTATTAGCTTCTGATGAGTCTTCCTCTGAAGAACTTGCTTCTGATGATGTCATCTTCAGGAGGTCTTTCTTCAGACGCATTCTGACTCTGAATTTCCAGGAGCGCTTTCATTCAGATGTTCTTCAAGCTTCAGTCTAAATTTCCTTTGCTCTTTAATTCATTCAATCAGAACCTCTTGAAAATAAATCTTTGATAATGGTCCTGTACACTTGAATAAATATTTAGCATATCCAATTGATAATTTTTAATACCTTGTTATCATCAAAACTTAAGTGGTATACTTGTGAAACACCCTTTGTTCCAACAAAACAGAGTCTGTTCTGTTTGTATTGTTTTGTGAATACCTCTGATTGTATATCAAGTATTCAAAACTCTTTTCAATTCTCTGTAATTGTTTAGAATAGTCTCTTTCTTGCGTGATTGAGCAAAGGAGTCTCTTGGAGTTGTCCTTGAGCATAGAAGTCTCTTTCTTGTGTGATTGAGCAAAGGAAGTCTCTTACTTGCGTGTTTGAGCAACTTGTAATTTGATATTACATTTTAGTGGAACTCTCCTTGGAAATGCAAGGGGGACAGGACTACTTCCGGATTGTGGAAGAGACCTGTATAAATTGTTTGTTTTCTTCTTTCGTTTCTGCATTCTTACTCTCTATCCGCTGCTCTAAGACTCTGAACTCTGGTCAGACTTTGAACTCTATCAGACTTTGATCCTGAGAACAGTTGTTGTTTTGTAAGAAAGAAAAGTTTTTGAAAACACAATTCAACCCCCCCCCCCCCCCCCCCCCCTTCTTGTGTTTTTCCCACCTTCAGTTGGTATCCGAACATCGGCTCTGTAGGTAGCACTTAACCGTGTTACAGTGAACGATCTGAGAAAAACATGTATGGGGAAGATGCTTCTGGCTCTGGCTCCGGTTCTGGAGTTGCTATACATTATGACTACAGCAACAACAACAGAAATGAAAGATATGCTAATCACAACAAACCTCCCATGTTTAATGGTGATCTAGAAATGTTCTCTTGGTGGAAGACCAAGATGTATAGTCACATTATGGGAATGGATGAAGAGTTGTGGGATGTTCTTGAAGAAGGTGTTGGTGATTTGAAGTTGGATGAAGAAGGTGCTGCTCTTGATAGGAAAACTCACACTGCTGAGCAGAAAAAGCTTTATAAGAAACATCATATGATTAGAGGCATTCTTGTGGCTGCCTTGCCTCATAAAGAGTACTTAAAGATGAGTGACAAATCAACAGCAAAGGCTATGTTCACCTCATTGTGCTCACTTTATGAGGGTAACAAGAAAGTCCGAGAAGCTAAGGCTATTATGCTTGTTCATTAGTACGAGTTGTTCAGAATGAAGGAGGATGAAAACATTGAGACTATGTACTCAAGATTTCAGACTCTTGTTTCTGGACTTCAGATTCTGAAGGAAAGCTACGTAGCGTCTGATCATGTGAACAAGATTTTGAGCAGCTTGCCTGCTAAGTGGAGACCAAAAGTGGCAACTATTGAAGAAGCTAAAGATTTAAACACTCTAAGTGTTGAAGATCTTATAAGCTCTTTAAAGTGTCATGAGATAGGTCTTAATGAGCATGAATCTGTCAAGAAGCCTAAATCTATTGCTTTGAAATCTAGAGGCAAGTCAAGTAAGGCTCTGAAGGCATTGGAGTCTGAAGAAGAATCTACATCTGAAGATTCTGATGAAGACCCTGAAATTGTTCAAGAGATGGCTATGCTCACCAACAGACTACAATACCTTGCTAAGAAGAACAAGAAGTTCATGAGCAGAGGTAGTAGTCACAAAAGCTCTAGAAAAGAAGAACATAAAGGGTTCTTCAACTGCAAGAAGACTGGACACTTCATTGTTGAATGTCCAGACCTACAGAAGGAAAAATCCAAAGAAAAATCCAAGAAGCCAATCTTCAAATCCAACAAATTCAAGAAGCAAATCAAGAAGAGTTTGATGGCAACTTGGGAAGATCTGGATAATGAGTCTGAGTCTGATAAAGATGATGCTGAAAATGAAGCAAAAATAGCCATGGCTTTGGTAGCTACTATTGAAAATGAAATAGATTCATCTAATGCTGAATCAAGTACATACTCTGAAACTGAGATATACTCTAAGCTCACTAGATCTGAATTAATTGATTCTCTCAAGGAACTTCTTGGTCATTATGAAAACCAATCCATTGAGTTGAAGAGAGTTAAGCAACGATACATTAAGTTGCTGAAACTCCATGAATCAACTAAGATGGAGATGGATGTTTTACAACAAGAAAATAATCATTTAAAAATAATGACTGAGAAAGGTGATAATAAACCTTTATATGATCAGGATGCTGCTCTTCAAGAGTTTATTAACACAGGAGTTGATAGAACCAAAGTTGCATCTATGATTTATAGCATCAATCAGAACAACAAAAAAGGAATTGGCTTCACAAGAGAAAACACTGGTGAAGTGTAACGCCCTAGTTGTTATCTTATTTATTTTTAGTTGATTTTGAGCATTTTATGTGATTTAATATGATTTATGTGGTTTATGTGGTGTGTTGTATTTTAATTATATGGTTATTTTTATTATTTATTTAGAATTTTGCAGATTTATGAAAATTAGTGGAAATAAGTTAGAAAATAATATTTATTGGAGTTTTTGGGGGTTACATTTTAATTAATAAGAAATTAAAGGGAGTTAAGTGAAATGAAGGGAGTTAAGGAAATAGGGAGAGTTGGGAAAAAGGTAAGCCAGAGTAGTTTCACGTATCAGTAAGAAAAGTAGAGAAAAGAAGAGTTTTTGGGAGAAAAGGGGGAGAAGCCAAGAACAAGGGTGGAGAGCTAATTGCTGTAGATTTTTGATTCATCTGTAATTCAGGTAAGGGTGAGGCTAACTTTCAATTAATAATATGTATATGATTTCTGAAATTGAATTGAAAATGGTGTTCTTGAGTTAGGGTTGAAATTATGAAAAGTTGCTAAATGTTGTGAATTGTGTTGTTGAATGCATGTTTCTGTGTTGTTTTGGAGGTTGTGCTGTATATAAAACCTGTAAACCTTTTTGTAATTCATTTTGAAGGTGGGAAAAACACAAGAAGGGGGGGGGGGGGGGGCGTTGAATTGTGTTTTCAAAAATGTTTCTTTCTCGCGAAAAATAAGCACTGTTCTCAGGATCAGAGTCTGAAAAGATCAGAGTCTGAACAGAGTTCAGAGTTTGAGTGTGCAGCAGATTAAGAGTAGAGAGTAAGAGAAAGAAGAAGAACACAAGCAATTTATACAGGTTCCTTCCACAATCCGGAAGTAGTCCTGTCCCCCTTGCACTTCCAAGGAAAGTTCCACTAAAATGTAATATCAAATTACAAGTTGCTTAAACACACAAGTAAGAGACTTCCTTTGCTCAATCACACAAGAAAGAGACTTCAATGCTCAAGGACAACTCCAAGAGACTTCTAAACAATTACAGAGAATTGAAAAGAGTTTTGAGTACTTGATATACAATCAGAGGTATTCACAAAACAAAACAGACTCTGTTTTTCTTAGACACTTAGAAATTCTAAAATGTAAGCTTTTGTAAGAATTATCTAAGTTGTTGATGAGCAATGTTTGCGACTTTGGATATGAGAAACAGCCTTGTTCGCGTGTTTGTATATATGTTGTGAGTTCTTCAAGTCTTCATCCCTATTTATAGAGAATTTGAGAGACGTTGGTAACTGCCAGCTCATCACAGTCTTGACCGAAACTTGATTTGACACCATTGATTTCTTGCTTGATTTGAGGATGTCCTTAAGAAATCAAATTCAAATCCATTCCACTAAATATGGAAAAGTCTCTGCATTAGTTGTTGTTATTCTTGTCGTGTATAGAAGACACTGTGCAAAGTTGGTGATGGCAGGGACATACGCAGACAGTAGTGGTTGTACATTCCGTACACAGTACTTTGTCAACGCTTTTTAGCCTCTGAAGAATATTGGCTTCTGAAGAATCTTGCTTCTGAAAAAACTGGCTTCTGATGACGTCATCTTCAAGAGCTCTTTCTTCAGACGCACTCTGATTCTGACTTTCTAGGAGCGCTTTCATTCAGATGCTCTTCAAGCTTCAGTCTTAATTTCCTTTGCTCTTTAATTCATTTAGTCAGAACCTCTTGTAAATAATTCTTTAATAAAGGTCCTGTACACTTGAATAAACTTTTAGCATATCCAATTGATAATTTTTAATACCTTTTTATCATCAAAACTTAAGTGGTATACTTGTGAAACACCCTTTGTTCCAACAATCTCCCCCTTTTTGATGATGACAAACACAAGTATTTAAAAAGATCAATTGTTGTTAACTTAATTAACAAGTTGACTTTTAGGGGTTCTGAGGTTTGTAAGCTCTGACTCCCCCTGAGTCTGATATTCTTTAAGGTGAGGTTTGTAAGTTCCCCCTAAGTCCTATCTAGGTTAATTAAATTCATTTTTAAGTTTAACAATAATTTCGAAAGTTCAGATGAAATAAAATTGTGTTCTCAAATAAAATAAAGTCTATTAAAATTTTATTTTATTCTTGGGCTCAGATTCTTTGTTAAATGCAATGCTTTCTATTACTCCCCCTTTTGTCATCAATTAAAAAGAACAAATAAGAAGAAGTAAAGGCAAGAAATTGACAAAAGTAAAGAAAAGAAAACTTGTATAAACCAGAGTCAATCAAAAATACAAAGAAGTCAGAGGCGAGAACTAAAACATATAACTAAAAGAAAAAACAAGGTGTGCAATCTAAGGGTTAGGTTGAGGTTGTTGCTGTTGAATAAGAGCCATCAGACGCTGAATGTCTTCAGACTGCTTCCTAACAGTTTCTTCCAGAGCCAACTACCTCTGAAGAAGGTAGTCTTCCATAGCCTTAGATTCCTCTTGCTGCTTCAGCACCTTTTGCTTTAGCATCTTGAACACCTTGGAATCTCTTGTTACATATTCAGATTCAACGTAGAACGGAGCATTAGCCAGATATAGAGGCTTGCTTGGAAGTTGCTGAGAAGAGTGCGATTCTTGCAGACGACGTTTCATAGCATGAGCTTGAATACGGCAGCACTTCTTGGCAACATCATCAATGAATTCAAGATCAGACCAGCTGTCCTGATAAGCGAATGGCAGAAAAGAAGTTTTCCTTAGAAGAACCAGATTTTGCATCTCCTCATTGATTTCCACCAGCTGCTCTTCCAGGTAATCAGAATCCTGTATGTTTATGGGTGGTTGGTCAGAGGTCTGAATATGTGAGGAAGATGAAGGTTGGTTAGAATCACAAGGGTGGTTGTTTGTTGGTTCAGAATTTGAAACAGATACAGTGGGTTCAGACTCTGTCACTTGGACAGACTCTGTAGCCACTTTCTCTATAACTGATTCTGGAATGATCTTTTCTTGAGTTTTGGGTGGGTTGACAGACGTCTTATGCTGTTGATATTCAGGAAGTTCTCCTGAATAATGGCTTTCTAAGTTTGATAAGACATGCTGTTCTGAGGGTTTGTTTTGTGGTGAAAAGGTTGTTTGTTGTTGTTTGTTTGTAGGTGAGTCTGAGTGAGGTAGTTCAGCAGTTGTTGGTTTTTTAGTAACTACTTGCTCTTCAGCAGTAGTTGTTAAATCAACAACTTTTAGACTTCCTTGGATTGATGAGGATGGAATGGGTACACCGAGGGGTAGCATGGTAAGTGGTTTGATAATAGGGGGTTGGAAAGGGTGGTCAGCAGGTAGTTTGTTGCAGATAACAATCCTTTTCTCAGATAACTCCCCTATTGTTTTGAGAACATCAGAGTGAGCTTCCTTGAAAGGTTTAGCTTTTGGAGAGAGTTTTGATTTCGATATTGTTGTTTTGGTTCTTGGGGTTCTTTTGGCTTTTGGTGAGGGTTTGATCAGATTGTATTTCTGATTTAGAGGAATGTTATCTAAGTCAGAGTTTGTGGATGAAGATGAAGTAGAGGTTTGGGGAACTGGAATCTGAGTTACCTTAGCATTCTTGGTGGCTTATGAGACAGCAGCCTCTGAAGCAGCAGCTTCTGACACAACAGCTTCTGGACCAGCAGCTTCTGAAACAGCCACTTGAGGAACAGAGTCTGAAGTATCAGCTACTGAAGTTCCTTGAGCCTCTTCCAAAACCTTCTTGGCTCCCTTCACAGCGCCTTCCTCCAACTTCTTGGCCAGCGTCTGAACCTCAATAACCTTCTCAATGAGGTGTTGATCATCATATTCAATACCTATTGCTGCCAAAGCCTTGTCTCTGTCAATTCTACACTGCGCTTTCAGCATCTTCTTTTCGTTCTTCATATTTTCCAAGTACTCATCACACCGCTTTGCCATCTCAGGAGTCACTGTGAACATAGGGCTCACAATCTCCTCTCCAGCTTGCCTCTTAGGTGGCCTCTCAACACCAGCAGCTTCATCAGCTTGAAGCTCTTCCCAAGCTATCTTAGCTGCTTCCAAGGTGATTGTAGTAGAGTCGCCTTTTCCTCTTTTTCTATTTGGAGCAGCCACAACTCCATAGTTTGTTGCTTCAAATTTAGCAGTCTTCTACTTTCTAGCCATAGCAACTTCAGCTTTCTTTGTGGCCTCTTCAGACTCTTTAGCAAATGCTGCTAGATAAGCAGTCAATGCTTTAGGACTGTCTTCCTTGAGAATAAAAGGAAAGTCTCTTATGGTCTGAGAAGGTGTTTCAGATTCCTTCAGATCCTTGGCATCAGTGAGAATCATCTCGATGGCCTTCATGTTGTAAAGGGTCTTGCCACTGATCATCCTTCCAGTGTCAATACCCAGAACTCTGTTAGACACAAGGTTGAACTTGTCCAGAGTCTTTAGCACACCTCCTTGACAGAAGATTTCAGAGAGAAGTCTTCCACAAGGAACTTGTTTCCTTTTTCCTTTAGATGCTTCCTTGATGGCCCAGCACAAGTGATGCATGATATATCTTGGAAGATTTATTGGTTGAAATCCAGCCAAGAAATACAGCACCAGTTTGTGATCCAGACTGGGTTGGTCAGCACCTCCTCCCTTCTGAAAGAAGCACTCGTTGATAATCTTCAGAAGCACCCTGTGCTTAATATCCATGTCAACCAACTTGGTTGTTGGATTTCCTCTCAGCAACAGATTTGTATAGCTCTCCAGCAGAGCATCTTTCCTGCTAACTTTCCATTGAAATCTACCTTCAAGAGGCATCCTGCAGGCTTTAGCAATCACCCCTTCAGTGATAGATACTGGGATACCCATCACAACAGACTTGATTTATAAACCATGGAAAGGTTCAAGACCCATCTCTTTCCTTGATTTCCCTTTCAGATTAGGGTTTCTTGATACAACCAGATTTTCTTGTGACTTGGCAGATTCAACGTCACATACTTCAGCCCGAATCCAGAATTCCTTTATCAGATTCACATATGTCGGTCCGTTTATCATCTGAAAATACCCAGACATCTTCTGAGCAGAAATCAGAGCGTTCATGTCTACTCTGTTTCTTTTCAGAGATGCGAAGTCTACAGGTGATTCGATTTGAACATCCAACGAATCGATTAGAGTCGACACAGTTACTGGCTTAATAGAGTAGTTAGATCATGTGCCTTGTTGCATGCTTGAACCGCTTGTAGAAGTAGCCATTGTAGAAGATGAAGCTTTAGGGTAAAAGGTTTCTAATGTGAGAGAAGAGAGAAAACAGATTTTCTTTCGTAACTGCTTACAAAACTTAAAAGTGTAGGAAAGTGAGTGAGTAGTGTGTGTTTGGTATTTATAGTGATTTCTGAAAAACAACTTTTCATATATCAGAGGCAACAGCCAGACACACGCATTAATGACTTTCAGGGGCACAAGAATATTTGTTAAAGAGAATAACCATCATTGCCCAAAAAGAGTTGTTTCCCAATGTAGATAGACGTGTCAGAAGTCTACAAAAGTAACTTTAACCTTTTCCACTTCTCAGTACTATTAGAGTCAAAAAAGATTCCTACCCGGAGTCTGAATATTTCTCAGAGGCTGTGTCTCTTCAGATTCTCCAAGGAGAGTCTGAAACTTCATCAGCTTCTGATAATTTTCAGAGTCTAGTTTTTCATTCAGAGTCGAGCATTACTCAGAGACAGAATGCATGTTCAAATTTTTCTTTATAAAATTAAATCTTTCAACAGTTAAGGATTTTGTAAAAATATCAGCCCATTGATGATCAGTATCAATGAATTGAATATCTAAAACTCCCTTTTGAACATAGTCTCTGATAAAATGATGTTTAATTTCAATGTGCTTGGCTCTTGAATGAAGAATAGGATTTTTAGACAAACAAATAGCAGCTGTGTTATAACAGTAAATTCGAATACAATTTTCAGTTATTTGGTAGTCTTCTAACTGATGTTTCATCCAAAGCAGTTGTGTGCAACAACTAGCAGCTGAGATGTATTCTGCTTCTACTATTAACAAAGCAATAGTTGCTTGTCTCTTACTGGCCTAGGATATCAGATTCTCACCAAGAAACTGACAGTTTCCACTGGTTGATTTTCTTTCAATCCTGTCACCAGCATAGTCAGCATCGCAGAATCCAACTAGCTTATAATCTGAAGATTTCTTATATAGAAGTCCAAGATTAGTTGTTCCTTTCAGATATCTAAAGATTCTTTTAACAGCAGTTAAGTGAGATTCCCTAGGATCTGATTGAAACCTTGCACACAAGCATACACTGAACAAAATATCAGGTCTAGATGCAGTGAGATACAACAGAGAACCAATTATACCTCGATACAGCTTCTGGTCAACTTTAGATCCTTGATCTTCTTTGTTCAGAGGGCAGGTAGGATGCATTGGAGTGTTCATTTCTTTGCAGTCTTCAAGTTTAAACTTTTTCAGAAGCTCTTTGGTATATTTGGACTGATGAACATACACTCCTTCTTTGCATTAGTTGATCTGAATTCCTAGAAAGAACTTCAGTTCTCCCATCATGCTCATTTCAAACTCCTTCTGCATCATCTTAGAAAATTCCTTGCAAAGAGATCTATTAGTTGAACCAAAAATAATATCATCAACATAAATTTGTACAATCAGAATGTCTTTCTCAAGTGTCTTCTTGAAAAGTGTTGTGTCAACCTGTCCTCTTTTAAAATCATTTTTAAGCAAGAAATTGATGAGTCTGTCATACCAGGCTCTAGGAGCTTGTTTCAGACCATACAAAGATTTCTTTAGCTTAAAAACGTGATCAGGATGTTTTAAATCCTCAAAACCAGGTGGTTATTTCACGAACACTTCTTCAGAGATAACTCCATTGAGAAATGCACTTTTAACGTCCATTTGATACAAAGTTATTTTGTGATTTACTGCATAGGAAAGAAGTAACCTGATTGCTTCCAATCTTGCAACTGGAGCAAAAGTCTCAGTGTAGTCAATGCCTTCTTGTTGGCTGTATCCTTGAGCAACAAGTCTGGCTTTGTTTCTGATTACTTCTCCCTATTCATCCAGCTTGCTCCTAAACACCCATTTAGTTCCAATAATGTTCTTGTGTTCAGGCTTAGATACAAGATCCCATACATCATTCCTTTTGAATTGATTAAGCTCATCTTGCATTGCTAAGATCCACCCATCATCAGCTAGTGCTTCATCAACTGTTGTAGGTTCTATCATGGACAGCAAACCCAGGGCAGACTCTTCAGGTCTGAAGTGAGATCTAGTTCTTCTGGGACTTTCTTTGTTGCCAATGATCTGATCCTCAGGATGAGAAGACTTGTATTTGAATGAGTTTCTGGACTGGATAACTTGCTGTGAATCATCTTGAGCTTCTTCAGAAGCTTTAACAATTGGGACATCAGGAGCTGTCACAGCTTCTGACGTATCATTCAACTCTGAAGTATGATCAGGTTTTGAATAATCATCAGACTCTTCTGAACCTGCAATGTTTTCATTCTGCTCTGGAATTTTACTTCCAGGCTCTTTGTCATCAAACTTGACATGCATAGACTCTTCAACACAGAGTGTTTCCAAGTTATACAGTCTGCATGCCTTAGACCTCTCAGAGTAACCTAAAAAGATTCCCTTTTGTGCCTTTGCATGAAATTTCTTCAGATAGACTTTATTGTTTAAGATGTAACATGTACATCCAAATTGATGAAAGTAAGAAATGTTAGGTTTCCTGCCTTTAAAGAGTTCATATGCTGTTTTATTCAGTATGGGTCTGATGTAGATCCTGTTCTGAACATAACATGATGTGTTTACTACTTCTGCCCAAAAATGTTTTGCCAGATTGTTTTCGTGAATCATGGTTCTTGTAACACCCCGTTTTCCCAACATAAAAATTTCTTTAAAAAGGATAGCATGCATCAGAGTAAGCACATAAACAAGGCATCACATTTCTAGAACATCTCATGTTAATGAATAAATAATCATTAAATCTTCATAAAATATTCGTAAAATATTACTCAATTATTGCAGCGGAAAATCATAAAATCATCTCATAAAGAAAAGTCTTTGGCACACAGGCCTCAACAACGTCTTAATAAAATCTTCAGAATAACATAAACATGTCAATAGCATAATACGCAAGGAACAGAGAAAATAAAGAAGATCCCCTATCCCGTTACGTATCAGAGCACCTAGACTCGACTGCAGAAATCCTCACACGTCTGCACCTAATCTTGGTTACCTGCACTTGCCCACAAGGCGGCAATTCCAGCAGAAGGGGTGAGATTCACAAATAATTATATTAAACATGTAATTAAATAATCACAATTCAACAACCAAACATAATTCATCATATCACAGATAAACATCTAGCATTTAGAACATCAACATAAACGACACATCATTTAACAGCGTCATAATCAACATCATAAACATCTTAGTAAACATCTTAGACGACACGACTCGACATCATCACTTGACTATGCAACCCTACGTCTTATATGCATGTGGTACCAATCCAGGGCATGAGCCCTCGTCGCTATGAGCATAAATATACTCCAAGGCATAAGCCTTCGTCGCTGGTGAGCAAAGCTCCAGGGCATAAGCCCTCGTCGCTGGTGAGTAAAAACTCCAGGGCATGAGCCCCCATCATAGAATGAGTATGCATGAGACTCGACACTTTTAACTTAAACAAGTTAACATCTTAAACGTCGCAAAACATCTTAATCATCAAGGACTGACACATGCAGCAACTATACATAAGTAAACAGCAACATGGCAGCAAGTACATCATACATATAGCATCCATAGTGCAAGCATCGCAAGTAAATCGAACATTCATAACTTAATTAATTCATATATCACACATGAACTTCATAAAATCATCATAAACAATCTCAATCATCATGTATTATCATCACAGATCATGTTAAACTTCAGTAAAAGTCCCAGAATATACCTAAAGGTCATCTCTCAAGGTTATATGCGACTGCAGGTCGCCAACAGAATGGATTCTGGGTTCTGACATAACTCGCTATGGCGAGTGGGAATGCTCGCCTCGCGAGTAACTAAGTCCTGCTCGCTATGGCGAGTTGGAGTGCTCGCCTCGCGAGCTCTAGGGTAATGCTCGCTATGGCGAGCTGGGTTGCTCGCCTCGCGAGTAAACTAGGTCTACTCGCCGCGGCGAGTTGCATAGCTCGCCTAGGCGAGCGATGAACAGGTTGCCTACGGGTTCTGCGAAAATCACACAAAAGGTTCCCAAATTCATCATCTAAATCATCTAAACTCTCAGAAACATCATCATTAAGGTTAATCTACGTTCTGTACTCATTCTAAACATCTGTTCTATAGCTTAATGACCTATTTTCATGGTTCTCCTCAATTTTAACCTAATTCCAATTCTCTCCAATCCAATCCTATGTTGTTAATCCTGATTAGATGCATTACAGATCAATATAATTAAGTGCTAGGCTCACCCTTACCTGGTAATAGCAGAAAATCGCAGCCCTAATGCTATTCTCCCTTCACGCAGCCGTTTTCCTTTTTTTTTCCAAAACTCTGTACGCGTACTACTGACTTCTCTCTTGACCTAATTTTCCCTTTATATACTCCCAACAAATCTTATCTTATTTACTCTTTCTCCCACATAACTCTCTAAAATCCAAAACTAACCCACAACTAAATATTTTATTTTATTTTCAAATCTTATTTTATTAAACAATAAAATAAGTCGCCACGTCACATAAAAACATCCTAAATCTTCACTTAACATCACATAATATATATTAATATATAACAACTTCTCAAATAAATCAAATAATTAAATAATCAAAAATGGGCGTTACAACTCTCCCCAACTTAAAAGATTTTCGTCCTCGAAAATTACCTCAAGCAAACAACTCTGGATATGACTCCAGCATCTTACTCTCTAACTCCCACGTCAAGCTTTCGCCGGTCGCTCCCGACCAAACGACTCTGACGAGAGGTATCTCCTTGCCCCTCAGCGTCTTCGTCTTTCTGTCGTCAATCCTCACTGGTAAGGTCTTAACCGTAAGGTTGTCCCTAACTTGCACATCATCACTCTGGATCACATGAGATGGATCCGGAACATACTTCCTCAGTTGCGACACGTGGAACACGTCGTGCAAATTCGATAAATGTGGTGGCAATCCAACACGATAGGCCACCGCCCCAATCCTCTCTGATATCTGATATGGACCAATAAACTTCGGGGTTAACTTCTTTGACTTCAATGCACGACCAACACCGGTCATAGGAGTCACTCTCAGGAACACATGATCTCCCTCTTGGAACTCAAGGTCCTTTCTACGCTTGTCATGATAACTCTTTTGTCGACTCTGCGACGCTTTCATCTTCTCTTGGATCATTCTTACTTTCTCAGTAGTCTGCTGAACAATTTCCGGTCCTAACATCTCATTCTCGCCTGACTCAAACCAACACAACGGAGTTCTGCATCTCCGCCCATACAAAGCTTCAAAGGGTGCCATCCCAATACTCGAATGATAACTGTTGTTGTACGTGAACTCTATCAATGGAAGATGACTATCGCAAGTTCCTCCTTGCTCAAGTACACACACTCTCAACAAATCTTCCAACGTCTGAATCGTCCTTTCCGACTGACCATCTGTCTGCGGATGATAAGCCGAACTCAACCTCAACTGAGAACCTAACGCCTCTTGCAAACTCTTCCAAAATCTAGAAGTAAACCTCAGGTCTCTATCTGATACGATGCTCGAAGGAATACCATGCAACTTCACAATCTCCTTGACATAGATCTCTGCCAACTGGGCAACAGGAAAAATAATATTAATCGGTAGAAAGTGAGCCGACTTCGTCAATCTATCAACAATCACCCAAATAGCGTCATTCCCTTTAGGAGTATTCGGCAAGCTCGTCACAAAATCCATGGATATACTATCCCATTTCCACTCTGGCACATCTAAAGGTACCATCATACCAGCAGGTTTCTGATGCTCAACCTTCGATTTCTGACAAACCAAACAAGAATACACAAACTGTGCCACGTCACGTTTCAAACCAGACCACCAAAACAGCTTCTTTAAATCATGATACATCTTCGTAGCTCCCGGATGAATACTCAAGCTACTTCTATGACTCTCTGCAAGAATCATCTTCTTCATTTCCTCATTATCAGGTATGCAAATTCTACCTCGAAATCTCAACACTCCTTGATCATCAACTCTAAAGTAACTATCCTCCGTCTGATTACTAGCAACCAACAAGTCCACAAACTTAACATCTTCTTTCTGCGCCTCTTTGATACTCTTCAAGAAATCACTATCAATCTTCAGCATCCCAAGCTTTACACTCTGAGGTGTTCTTTCACAAACCAAACTCAAATCTCTAAACTGTTCCAACAACTCGAATTCCTTCACCATCATGGCAGACATATGCAAAGTCTTCCTACTCAAGGCATCTGCAACCACATTAGCTTTGCCCGGATGATAATTCAAACCAAAGTCATAATCTTTCAACAATTCAAGCCACCTTCGTTGCCTCATATTCAATTCCTTTTGGTCAAACAAGTACTTCAAACTCTTGTGATCATTAAACACTTCAAACCTCGAACCATACAGGTAATGTCTCCATATTTTCAATACAAAGACCACAGCCGCTAGCTCTAAGTCATGCGTCGGATAATTCTTCTCATGAATCCTCAATTGTCTTGAAGCATAAGCCACCACTTTACCGTCCTGCATAAGCACACCACCTAAACCCAACTTGGACGCATCACAATATACCACAAAAGGTTCATCGGGCTTCGGCAAAATCAAAACTGGAGCCGTCGTCAAACGTTTCTTCAACTCGTTAAAACTGTTCTCACAATGAACATCCCACACAAAAGATTTACCTTTACACGTCAACTACGTTAACGGAAGAGCCAACTTAGAAAATCCCTCTATAAATCTTCGATAATAACCGGCTAGACCCAAGAAGCTTCTAATCTCAGTAACCGACTTCGGAGTCTCCCATTGCGATACCGCTTCAACTTTAGACGGATCAACCGCAATGCCATCGCCAGAAATGACATGACCAAGAAAACTCACCTCTTTCAGCCAGAACTCACACTTAGACAACTTAGCGAAAAGCTTCTTCTCTTTCAACACTTGCAAGACGATCTTCAAATGCTCAGCATGTTCTTCTTCAGTTTTAGAGTAAACCAGAATATCATCGATGAATACTACAACAAAACGATCCAAATAAGCATGGAAGATTCTATTCATCTACTCCATAAATACGCCAGGTGCGTTAGTAACACCGAAAGGCATCACCGTATACTCATAATGTCCATATCGCGTTCTAAACGCTGTCTTCTGCATATCCTCATCCTTCACTTTAATCTGATGATAACCCGTTCTCAAATCTATCTTGCTAAACACACAAGCACCCACCAACTGATCCATCAAGTCGTCAATTCTCGGAAGTGGATACCTATTCTTTATCGTTACTTTATTCAACTGACGATAGTCGATGCACAACCTCATACTTCCATCTTTCTTCGTGACTAACAACACTGGAGCTCCCCACGGTGACACACTTGGTCTCACGAACTTCTTATCAAGCAAATCCTCTAACTGTTTCTTCAGCTCTGCCAATTCAGAAGTTGACATACGATAAGGCGTCATAGACACAGGCTTCGTTCCAAGAACAAGATCGATCGTAAATTCAACTTCTCTTTCCGGAGGCACATCAGGAATCTCATCTGGGAAAACTTCAGGAAAATCACATACTACTTGTAGCTTATCAATCACTGCCTGATTCTCAATAGATAAAGATGCCATCAAAGAAAACATCATAATTCCATCGCGTTCCAGCTGCTTCAACTGTTTAGTAGATAGGAACTCTGCGCCACTCTCTTCCTCGGGAGAAGAAAAATGCACCGTCTTGCTAAAACAATTAATCAGAACATGATTGTACTCTAACCAATTCATCCCCAAGATCACATCCATCCCAACCAACGGTAGACATACTAAATCAATCTCAAAATCACGACCAAACATAGACACAGGACATCTTAAGCACACAAGGGAAGTAGTCACCGAACCCTTAGCTAGAGTTTCGACAACCATCTCCCCATTCATATCAGATACAACAAGATTCAACTTAGCAGCACAATCAAGAGCAACAAAACAATGTGAGGCACCAGTATCAATAATAGCAACTAAAGGTATATTATCAAAATAACAAGTACCTCTGATCAAGCGATCCTCGCTCTCCGTCTGCGTACCAGTCAAAGCAAAAACTCTCCCAGTAGTCTGAGTCTTCTTAGGTTGTGTGCACTGGGACCCAATGTGACCTTCCTCATTGCAATTAAAGCATACAATATCTCCACGCTTGCAATCAGCAGTAGTATGACCCTTCTTGCCACAACGAAAACACCTCTTCACCTCTCCAGGACAAGCATTACTCTTATGGCCTTTCACGCCACAAGTATAGCAAACTATCTCAGCAGGAGCATCTTTCTTCACAGGTCTCCTCTCATCATTAACTCGCTGTTTGCCCTTATCTGCAGGGGCACTGTAGGGCTTAGGACGACTTTGCTGCCCTTTTCCTTTCCTCTCATTAACCACCTTGTAATGAGCCTTCGTGTCCTCCTCGTAAATCCTGCAGCTGCTCACTAACTCAGAAAAGTTTCTAATCTTCTGATACCCTATAGCCCTCTTGATATCAGCTCGCAATCCGTTCTCAAACTTAATACACTTAGAAAATTCGGCGGTCTCAGCAGAGTAGTGTGGATAAAACTTGGCAAGCTCCACAAATTTTGCAGCATATTCAGTCACAGACATGCTCCCTTGCTTTAGCTCTAAAAATTCTATCTCTTTCTTGCCCCGCACATCCTCAGGAAAATATCTGTTGAGGAACTCTCTCTTAAACACTGCCCAGGTCACCTCAGCACCGTCCTGCTCCAGGGTAGGTAGAAGACTAATCCACCAATCGTCCGCTTCCTCAGCCAGCATGTGCGTGCCGAAACGCACCTTCTGCACCTCCGTGCACTGCATCACCCTGAACACCCGCTCTATCTCTTTGAGCCACGTCTGGGCTCCATCCGGATCATATCTCCCCTTGAAGGTAGGAGGATGGTTTCTCAAGAAGGTCTCCAGCATACGGACCTCCGCACCAGCACCAGCATTCGCATTTGGCTGCTGTCCCACAGCTTGAGCAACAGCTTCCAAGGCAGCAGCAATCGCAGCGTCGTTTCTTCCAGCCATCTTAATCCTCTGCAAAGCAAACATAAGTTAGAATAATACAATAATACTATTCTAACTCTAAGACAACGTCACTCGACTCTCTACTTGGCTGGACGGACCGACCTGCTCTGATACCAATTGTAACACCCCGTTTTCCCAACATAAAAATTTCTTTAAAAAGGATAGCATGCATTAGAGTAAGCACATAAACAGGGCATCACATTTCTAGAACATCTCATGTTAATGAA
This sequence comes from Medicago lupulina, assembly GCA_958299785.1. Taxonomy (NCBI): domain Eukaryota; kingdom Viridiplantae; phylum Streptophyta; class Magnoliopsida; order Fabales; family Fabaceae; genus Medicago; species Medicago lupulina. The sequence continues at coordinate 55,437,944 of OY283144.1, read as the reverse complement.
TAAATAATCATTAAATCTTCATAAAATATTCGTAAAATATTACTCAATTATTGCAGCGGAAAATCATAAAATCATCTCATAAAGAAAAGTCTTTGGCACACAGGCCTCAACAACGTCTTAATAAAATCTTCAGAATAACATAAACATATCAATAGCATAATACGCAAGGAACAGAGAAAATAAAGAAGATCCCCTATCCCGTTACGTATCAGAGCACCTAGACTCGACTGCAGAAATCCTCACACGTCTGCACCTAATCTTGGTTACCTGCACTTGCCCACAAAGCGGCAATTCCAGCAGAAGGGGTGAGATTCACAAATAATTATATTAAACATGTAATTAAATAATCACAATTCAACAACCAAACATAATTCATCATATCACAGATAAACATCTAGCATTTAGAACATCAACATAAACGACACATCATTTAACAGCGTCATAATCAACATCATAAACATCTTAGTAAACATCTTAGACGACACGACTCGACATCATCACTTGACTATGCAACCCTACGTCTTATATGCATGTGGTACCAATCCAGGGCATGAGCCCTCGTCGCTATGAGCATAAATATACTCCAAGGCATAAGCCTTCGTCGCTGGTGAGCAAAGCTCCAGGGCATAAGCCCTCGTCGCTGGTGAGTAAAAACTCCAGGGCATGAGCCCCCATCATAGAATGAGTATGCATGAGACTCGACACTTTTAACTTAAACAAGTTAACATCTTAAACGTCGCAAAACATCTTAATCATCAAGGACTGACACATGCAGCAACTATACATAAGTAAACAGCAACATGGCAGCAAGTACATCATACATATAGCATCCATAGTGCAAGCATCGCAAGTAAATCGAACATTCATAACTTAATTAATTCATATATCACACATGAACTTCATAAAATCATCATAAACAATCTCAATCATCATGTATTATCATCACAGATCATGTTAAACTTCAGTAAAAGTCCCAGAATATACCTAAAGGTCATCTCTCAAGGTTATATGCGACTGCAGGTCGCCAACAGAATGGATTCTGGGTTCTGACATAACTCGCTATGGCGAGTGGGAATGCTCGCCTCGCGAGTAACTAAGTCCTGCTCGCTATGGCGAGTTGGAGTGCTCGCCTCGCGAGCTCTAGGGTAATGCTCGCTATGGCGTGCTGGGTTGCTCGCCTCGCGAGTAAACTAGGTCTACTCGCCGCGGCGAGTTGCATAGCTCGCCTAGGCGAGCGATGAACAGGTTGCCTACGGGTTCTGCGAAAATCACACAAAAGGTTCCCAAATTCATCATCTAAATCATCTAAACTCTCAGAAACATCATCATTAAGGTTAATCTACGTTCTGTACTCATTCTAAACATCTGTTCTACAGCTTAATGACCTATTTTCATGGTTCTCCTCAATTTTAACCTAATTCCAATTCTCTCCAATCCAATCCTATGTTGTTAATCCTGATTAGATGCATTACAGATCAATATAATTAAGTGCTAGGCTCACCCTTACCTGGTAATAGCAGAAAATCGCAGCCCTAATGCTCTTCTCCTTTCACGCAACCGTTTTCCTTTTTTTTTCCAAAACTCTGTACGCGTACTACTGACTTCTCTCTTGACCTAATTTTCCCTTTATATACTCCCAACAAATCTTATCTTATTTACTCTTTCTCCCACATAACTCTCTAAAATCCAAAACTAACCCACAACTAAATATTTTATTTTATTTTCAAATCTTATTTTATTAAACAATAAAATAAGTCGCCACGTCACATAAAAACATCCTAAATCTTCACTTAACATCACATAATATATATTAATATATAACAACTTCTCAAATAAATCAAATAATTAAATAATCAAAAATGGGCGTTACAACTCTCCCCAACTTAAAAGATTTTCGTCCTCGAAAATTACCTCAAGCAAACAACTCTGGATATGACTCCAGCATCTTACTCTCTAACTCCCACGTCAAGCTTTCGCCGGTCGCTCCCGACCAAACGACTCTGACGAGAGGTATCTCCTTGCCCCTCAGCGTCTTCGTCTTTCTGTCGTCAATCCTCACTGGTAAGGTCTTAACCGTAAGGTTGTCCCTAACTTGCACATCATCACTCTGGATCACATGAGACGGATCCGGAACATACTTCCTCAGTTGCGACACGTGGAACACGTCGTGCAAATTCGATAAATGTGGTGGCAATCCAACACGATAGGCCACCGCCCCAATCCTCTCTGATATCTGATATGGACCAATAAACTTCGGGGTTAACTTCTTTGACTTCAATGCACGACCAACACCGGTCATAGGAGTCACTCTCAGGAACACATGATCTCCCTCTTGGAACTCAAGGTCCTTTCTACGCTTGTCATGATAACTCTTTTGTCGACTCTGCGACGCTTTCATCTTCTCTTGGATCATTCTTACTTTCTCAGTAGTCTGCTGAACAATTTCCGGTCCTAACATCTCATTCTCGCCTGACTCAAACCAACACAACGGAGTTCTGCATCTCCGCCCATACAAAGCTTCAAAGGGTGCCATCCCAATACTCGAATGATAACTGTTGTTGTACGTGAACTCTATCAATGGAAGATGACTATCGCAAGTTCCTCCTTGCTCAAGTACACACACTCTCAACAAATCTTCCAACGTCTGAATCGTCCTTTCCGACTGACCATCTGTCTGCGGATGATAAGCCGAACTCAACCTCAACTGAGAACCTAACGCCTCTTGCAAACTCTTCCAAAATCTAGAAGTAAACCTCAGGTCTCTATCTGATACGATGCTCGAAGGAATACCATGCAACTTCACAATCTCCTTGACATAGATCTCTGCCAACTGGGCAACAGGAAAAATAATATTAATCGGTAGAAAGTGAGCCGACTTCGTCAATCTATCAACAATCACCCAAATAGCGTCATTCCCTTTAGGAGTATTCGGCAAGCTCGTCACAAAATCCATGGATATACTATCCCATTTCCACTCTGGCACATCTAAAGGTACCATCATACCAGCAGGTTTCTGATGCTCAACCTTCGATTTCTGACAAACCAAACAAGAATACACAAACTGTGCCACGTCACGTTTCAAACCAGACCACCAAAACAGCTTCTTTAAATCATGATACATCTTCGTAGCTCCCGGATGAATACTCAAGCTACTTCTATGACTCTCTGCAAGAATCATCTTCTTCATTTCCTCATTATCAGGTATGCAAATTCTACCTCGAAATCTCAACACTCCTTGATCATCAACTCTAAAGTAACTATCCTCCGTCTGATTACTAGCAACCAACAAGTCCACAAACTTAACATCTTCTTTCTGCGCCTCTTTGATACTCTTCAAGAAATCACTATCAATCTTCAGCATCCCAAGCTTTACACTCTGAGGTGTTCTTTCACAAACCAAACTCAAATCTCTAAACTGTTCCAACAACTCGAATTCCTTCACCATCATGGCAGACATATGCAAAGTCTTCCTACTCAAGGCATCTGCAACCACATTAGCTTTGCCCGGATGATAATTCAAACCAAAGTCATAATCTTTCAACAATTCAAGCCACCTTCGTTGCCTCATATTCAATTCCTTTTGGTCAAACAAGTACTTCAAACTCTTGTGATCATTAAACACTTCAAACCTCGAACCATACAGGTAATGTCTCCATATTTTCAATACAAAGACCACAGCCGCTAGCTCTAAGTCATGCGTCGGATAATTCTTCTCATGAATCCTCAATTGTCTTGAAGCATAAGCCACCACTTTACCGTCCTGCATAAGCACACCACCTAAACCCAACTTGGACGCATCACAATATACCACAAAAGGTTCATCGGGCTTCGGCAAAATCAAAACTGGAGCCGTCGTCAAACGTTTCTTCAACTCGTTAAAACTGTTCTCACAATGAACATCCCACACAAAAGATTTACCTTTACACGTCAACTACGTTAACGGAAGAGCCAACTTAGAAAATCCCTCTATAAATCTTCGATAATAACCGGCTAGACCCAAGAAGCTTCTAATCTCAGTAACCGACTTCGGAGTCTCCCATTGCGATACCGCTTCAACTTTAGACGGATCAACCGCAATGCCATCGCCAGAAATGACATGACCAAGAAAACTCACCTCTTTCAGCCAGAACTCACACTTAGACAACTTAGCGAAAAGCTTCTTCTCTTTCAACACTTGCAAGACGATCTTCAAATGCTCAGCATGTTCTTCTTCAGTTTTAGAGTAAACCAGAATATCATCGATGAATACTACAACAAAACGATCCAAATAAGCATGGAAGATTCTATTCATCTACTCCATAAATACGCCAGGTGCGTTAGTAACACCGAAAGGCATCACCGTATACTCATAATGTCCATATCGCGTTCTAAACGCTGTCTTCTGCATATCCTCATCCTTCACTTTAATCTGATGATAACCCGTTCTCAAATCTATCTTGCTAAACACACAAGCACCCACCAACTGATCCATCAAGTCGTCAATTCTCGGAAGTGGATACCTATTCTTTATCGTTACTTTATTCAACTGACGATAGTCGATGCACAACCTCATACTTCCATCTTTCTTCGTGACTAACAACACTGGAGCTCCCCACGGTGACACACTTGGTCTCACGAACTTCTTATCAAGCAAATCCTCTAACTGTTTCTTCAGCTCTGCCAATTCAGAAGTTGACATACGATAAGGCGTCATAGACACAGGCTTCGTTCCAAGAACAAGATCGATCGTAAATTCAACTTCTCTTTCCGGAGGCACATCAGGAATCTCATCTGGGAAAACTTCAGGAAAATCACATACTACTTGTAGCTTATCAATCACTGCCTGATTCTCAATAGATAAAGATGCCATCAAAGAAAACATCATAATTCCATCGCGTTCCAGCTGCTTCAACTGTTTAGTAGATAGGAACTCTGCGCCACTCTCTTCCTCGGGAGAAGAAAAATGCACCGTCTTGCTAAAACAATTAATCAGAACATGATTGTACTCTAACCAATTCATCCCCAAGATCACATCCATCCCAACCAACGGTAGACATACTAAATCAATCTCAAAATCACGACCAAACATAGACACAGGACATCTTAAGCACACAAGGGAAGTAGTCACCGAACCCTTAGCTAGAGTTTCGACAACCATCTCCCCATTCATATCAGATACAACAAGATTCAACTTAGCAGCACAATCAAGAGCAACAAAACAATGTGAGGCACCAGTATCAATAATAGCAACTAAAGGTATATTATCAAAATAACAAGTACCTCTGATCAAGCGATCCTCGCTCTCCGTCTGCGTACCAGTCAAAGCAAAAACTCTCCCAGTAGTCTGAGTCTTCTTAGGTTGTGTGCACTGGGACCCAATGTGACCTTCCTCATTGCAATTAAAGCATACAATATCTCCACGCTTGCAATCAGCAGTAGTATGACCCTTCTTGCCACAACGAAAACACCTCTTCACCTCTCCAGGACAAGCATTACTCTTATGGCCTTTCACGCCACAAGTATAGCAAACTATCTCAGCAGGAGCATCTTTCTTCACAGGTCTCCTCTCATCATTAACTCGCTGTTTGCCCTTATCTGCAGGGGCACTGTAGGGCTTAGGACGACTTTGCTGCCCTTTTCCTTTCCTCTCATTAACCACCTTGTAATGAGCCTTTGTGTCCTCCTCGTAAATCCTGCAGCTGCTCACTAACTCAGAAAAGTTTCTAATCTTCTGATACCCTATAGCCCTCTTGATATCAGCTCGCAATCCGTTCTCAAACTTAATACACTTAGAAAATTCGGCGGTCTCAGCAGAGTAGTGTGGATAAAACTTGGCAAGCTCCACAAATTTTGCAGCATATTCAGTCACAGACATGCTCCCTTGCTTTAGCTCTAAAAATTCTATCTCTTTCTTGCCCCGCACATCCTCAGGAAAATATCTGTTGAGGAACTCTCTCTTAAACACTGCCCAGGTCACCTCAGCACCGTCCTGCTCCAGGGTAGGTAGAAGACTAATCCACCAATCGTCCGCTTCCTCAGCCAGCATGTGCGTGCCGAAACGCACCTTCTGCACCTCCGTGCACTGCATCACCCTGAACACCCGCTCTATCTCTTTGAGCCACGTCTGGGCTCCATCCGGATCATATCTCCCCTTGAAGGTAGGAGGATGGTTTCTCAAGAAGGTCTCCAGCATACGGACCTCCGCACCAGCACCAGCATTCGCATTTGGCTGCTGTCCCACAGCTTGAGCAACAGCTTCCAAGGCAGCAGCAATCGCAGCGTCGTTTCTTCCAGCCATCTTAATCCTCTGCAAAGCAAACATAAGTTAGAATAATACAATAATACTATTCTAACTCTAAGACAACGTCACTCGACTCTCTACTTGGCTGGACGGACCGACCTGCTCTGATACCAATTGTAACACCCCGTTTTCCCAACATAAAAATTTCTTTAAAAAGGATAGCATGCATCAGAGTAAGCACATAAACAGGGCATCACATTTCTAGAACATCTCATGTTAATGAATAAATAATCATTAAATCTTCATAAAATATTCGTAAAATATTACTCAATTATTGCAGCGGAAAATCATAAAATCATCTCATAAAGAAAAGTCTTTGGCACACAGGCCTCAACAACGTCTTAATAAAATCTTCAGAATAACATAAACATATCAATAGCATAATACGCAAGGAACAGAGAAAATAAAGAAGATCCCCTATCCCGTTACGTATCAGAGCACCTAGACTCGACTGCAGAAATCCTCACACGTCTGCACCTAATCTTGGTTACCTGCACTTGCCCACAAAGCGGCAATTCCAGCAGAAGGGGTGAGATTCACAAATAATTATATTAAACATGTAATTAAATAATCACAATTCAACAACCAAACATAATTCATCATATCACAGATAAACATCTAGCATTTAGAACATCAACATAAACGACACATCATTTAACAGCGTCATAATCAACATCATAAACATCTTAGTAAACATCTTAGACGACACGACTCGACATCATCACTTGACTATGCAACCCTACGTCTTATATGCATGTGGTACCAATCCAGGGCATGAGCCCTCGTCGCTATGAGCATAAATATACTCCAAGGCATAAGCCTTCGTCGCTGGTGAGCAAAGCTCCAGGGCATAAGCCCTCGTCGCTGGTGAGTAAAAACTCCAGGGCATGAGCCCCCATCATAGAATGAGTATGCATGAGACTCGACACTTTTAACTTAAACAAGTTAACATCTTAAACGTCGCAAAACATCTTAATCATCAAGGACTGACACATGCAGCAACTATACATAAGTAAACAGCAACATGGCAGCAAGTACATCATACATATAGCATCCATAGTGCAAGCATCGCAAGTAAATCGAACATTCATAACTTAATTAATTCATATATCACACATGAACTTCATAAAATCATCATAAACAATCTCAATCATCATGTATTATCATCACAGATCATGTTAAACTTCAGTAAAAGTCCCAGAATATACCTAAAGGTCATCTCTCAAGGTTATATGCGACTGCAGGTCGCCAACAGAATGGATTCTGGGTTCTGACATAACTCGCTATGGCGAGTGGGAATGCTCGCCTCGCGAGTAACTAAGTCCTGCTCGCTATGGCGAGTTGGAGTGCTCGCCTCGCGAGCTCTAGGGTAATGCTCGCTATGGCGAGCTGGGTTGCTCGCGTCGCGAGTAAACTAGGTCTACTCGCCGCGGCGAGTTGCATAGCTCGCCTAGGCGAGCGATGAACAGGTTGCCTACGGGTTCTACGAAAATCACACAAAAGGTTCCCAAATTCATCATCTAAATCATCTAAACTCTCAGAAACATCATCATTAAGGTTAATCTACGTTCTGTACTCATTCTAAACATCTGTTCTACAGCTTAATGACCTATTTTCATGGTTCTCCTCAATTTTAACCTAATTCCAATTCTCTCCAATCCAATCCTATGTTGTTAATCCTGATTAGATGCATTACAGATCAATATAATTAAGTGCTAGGCTCACCCTTACCTGGTAATAGCAGAAAATCGCAGCCCTAATGCTCTTCTCCCTTCACGCAATCGTTTTCCTTTTTTTTTCCAAAACTCTGTACGCGTACTACTGACTTCTCTCTTGACCTAATTTTCCCTTTATATACTCCCAACAAATCTTATCTTATTTACTCTTTCTTCCACATAACTCTCTAAAATCCAAAACTAACCCACAACTAAATATTTTATTTTATTTTCAAATCTTATTTTATTAAACAATAAAATAAGTCGCCACGTCACATAAAAACATCTTAAATCTTCACTTAACATCACATAATATATATTAATATATAACAACTTCTCAAATAAATCAAATAATTAAATAATCAAAAATGGGCGTTACAACTCTCCCCAACTTAAAAGATTTTCGTCCTCGAAAATTACCTCAAGCAAACAACTCTGGATATGACTCCAGCATCTTACTCTCTAACTCCCACGTCAAGCTTTCGCCGGTCGCTCCCGACCAAACGACTCTGACGAGAGGTATCTCCTTGCCCCTCAGCGTCTTCGTCTTTCTGTCGTCAATCCTCACTGGTAAGGTCTTAACCGTAAGGTTGTCCCTAACTTGCACATCATCACTCTGGATCACATGAGACGGATCCGGAACATACTTCCTCAGTTGCGACACGTGGAACACGTCGTGCAAATTCGATAAATGTGGTGGCAATCCAACACGATAGGCCACCGCCCCAATCCTCTCTGATATCTGATATGGACCAATAAACTTCGGGGTTAACTTCTTTGACTTCAATGCACGACCAACACCGGTCATAGGAGTCACTCTCAGGAACACATGATCTCCCTCTTGGAACTCAAGGTCCTTTCTACGCTTGTCATGATAACTCTTTTGTCGACTCTGCGACGCTTTCATCTTCTCTTGGATCATTCTTACTTTCTCAGTAGTCTGCTGAACAATTTCCGGTCCTAACATCTCATTCTCGCCTGACTCAAACCAACACAACGGAGTTCTGCATCTCCGCCCATACAAAGCTTCAAAGGGTGCCATCCCAATACTCGAATGATAACTGTTGTTGTACGTGAACTCTATCAATGGAAGATGACTATCGCAAGTTCCTCCTTGCTCAAGTACACACACTCTCAACAAATCTTCCAACGTCTGAATCGTCCTTTCCGACTGACCATCTGTCTGCGGATGATAAGCCGAACTCAACCTCAACTGAGAACCTAACGCCTCTTGCAAACTCTTCCAAAATCTAGAAGTAAACCTCAGGTCTCTATCTGATACGATGCTCGAAGGAATACCATGCAACTTCACAATCTCCTTGACATAGATCTCTGCCAACTGGGCAACAGGAAAAATAATATTAATCGGTAGAAAGTGAGCCGACTTCGTCAATCTATCAACAATCACCCAAATAGCGTCATTCCCTTTAGGAGTATTCGGCAAGCTCGTCACAAAATCCATGGATATACTATCCCATTTCCACTCTGGCACATCTAAAGGTACCATCATACCAGCAGGTTTCTGATGCTCAACCTTCGATTTCTGACAAACCAAACAAGAATACACAAACTGTGCCACGTCACGTTTCAAACCAGACCACCAAAACAGCTTCTTTAAATCATGATACATCTTCGTAGCTCCCGGATGAATACTCAAGCTACTTCTATGACTCTCTGCAAGAATCATCTTCTTCATTTCCTCATTATCAGGTATGCAAATTCTACCTCGAAATCTCAACACTCCTTGATCATCAACTCTAAAGTAACTATCCTCCGTCTGATTACTAGCAACCAACAAGTCCACAAACTTAACATCTTCTTTCTGCGCCTCTTTGATACTCTTCAAGAAATCACTATCAATCTTCAGCATCCCAAGCTTTACACTCTGAGGTGTTCTTTCACAAACCAAACTCAAATCTCTAAACTGTTCCAACAACTCGAATTCCTTCACCATCATGGCAGACATATGCAAAGTCTTCCTACTCAAGGCATCTGCAACCACATTAGCTTTGCCCGGATGATAATTCAAACCAAAGTCATAATCTTTCAACAATTCAAGCCACCTTCGTTGCCTCATATTCAATTCCTTTTGGTCAAACAAGTACTTCAAACTCTTGTGATCATTAAACACTTCAAACCTCGAACCATACAGGTAATGTCTCCATATTTTCAATACAAAGACCACAGCCGCTAGCTCTAAGTCATGCGTCGGATAATTCTTCTCATGAATCCTCAATTGTCTTGAAGCATAAGCCACCACTTTACCGTCCTGCATAAGCACACCACCTAAACCCAACTTGGACGCATCACAATATACCACAAAAGGTTCATCGGGCTTCGGCAAAATCAAAACTGGAGCCGTCGTCAAACGTTTCTTCAACTCGTTAAAACTGTTCTCACAATGAACATCCCACACAAAAGATTTACCTTTACACGTCAACTACGTTAACGGAAGAGCCAACTTAGAAAATCCCTCTATAAATCTTCGATAATAACCGGCTAGACCCAAGAAGCTTCTAATCTCAGTAACCGACTTCGGAGTCTCCCATTGCGATACCGCTTCAACTTTAGACGGATCAACCGCAATGCCATCGCCAGAAATGACATGACCAAGAAAACTCACCTCTTTCAGCCAGAACTCACACTTAGACAACTTAGCGAAAAGCTTCTTCTCTTTCAACACTTGCAAGACGATCTTCAAATGCTCAGCATGTTCTTCTTCAGTTTTAGAGTAAACCAGAATATCATCGATGAATACTACAACAAAACGATCCAAATAAGCATGGAAGATTCTATTCATCTACTCCATAAATACGCCAGGTGCGTTAGTAACACCGAAAGGCATCACCGTATACTCATAATGTCCATATCGCGTTCTAAACGCTGTCTTCTGCATATCCTCATCCTTCACTTTAATCTGATGATAACCCGTTCTCAAATCTATCTTGCTAAACACACAAGCACCCACCAACTGATCCATCAAGTCGTCAATTCTCGGAAGTGGATACCTATTCTTTATCGTTACTTTATTCAACTGACGATAGTCGATGCACAACCTCATACTTCCATCTTTCTTCGTGACTAACAACACTGGAGCTCCCCACGGTGACACACTTGGTCTCACGAACTTCTTATCAAGCAAATCCTCTAACTGTTTCTTCAGCTCTGCCAATTCAGAAGTTGACATACGATAAGGCGTCATAGACACAGGCTTCGTTCCAAGAACAAGATCGATCGTAAATTCAACTTCTCTTTCCGGAGGCACATCAGGAATCTCATCTGGGAAAACTTCAGGAAAATCACATACTACTTGTAGCTTATCAATCACTGCCTGATTCTCAATAGATAAAGATGCCATCAAAGAAAACATCATAATTCCATCGCGTTCCAGCTGCTTCAACTGTTTAGTAGATAGGAACTCTGCGCCACTCTCTTCCTCGGGAGAAGAAAAATGCACCGTCTTGCTAAAACAATTAATCAGAACATGATTGTACTCTAACCAATTCATCCCCAAGATCACATCCATCCCAACCAACGGTAGACATACTAAATCAATCTCAAAATCACGACCAAACATAGACACAGGACATCTTAAGCACACAAGGGAAGTAGTCACCGAACCCTTAGCTAGAGTTTCGACAACCATCTCCCCATTCATATCAGATACAACAAGATTCAACTTAGCAGCACAATCAAGAGCAACAAAACAATGTGAGGCACCAGTATCAATAATAGCAACTAAAGGTATATTATCAAAATAACAAGTACCTCTGATCAAGCGATCCTCGCTCTCCGTCTGCGTACCAGTCAAAGCAAAAACTCTCCCAGTAGTCTGAGTCTTCTTAGGTTGTGTGCACTGGGACCCAATGTGACCTTCCTCATTGCAATTAAAGCATACAATATCTCCACGCTTGCAATCAGCAGTAGTATGACCCTTCTTGCCACAACGAAAACACCTCTTCACCTCTCCAGGACAAGCATTACTCTTATGGCCTTTCACGCCACAAGTATAGCAAACTATCTCAGCAGGAGCATCTTTCTTCACAGGTCTCCTCTCATCATTAACTCGCTGTTTGCCCTTATCTGCAGGGGCACTGTAGGGCTTAGGACGACTTTGCTGCCCTTTTCCTTTCCTCTCATTAACCACCTTGTAATGAGCCTTTGTGTCCTCCTCGTAAATCCTGCAGCTGCTCACTAACTCAGAAAAGTTTCTAATCTTCTGATACCCTATAGCCCTCTTGATATCAGCTCGCAATCCGTTCTCAAACTTAATACACTTAGAAAATTCGGCGGTCTCAGCAGAGTAGTGTGGATAAAACTTGGCAAGCTCCACAAATTTTGCAGCATATTCAGTCACAGACATGCTCCCTTGCTTTAGCTCTAAAAATTCTATCTCTTTCTTGCCCCGCACATCCTCAGGAAAATATCTGTTGAGGAACTCTCTCTTAAACACTGCCCAGGTCACCTCAGCACCGTCCTGCTCCAGGGTAGGTAGAAGACTAATCCACCAATCGTCCGCTTCCTCAGCCAGCATGTGCGTGCCGAAACGCACCTTCTGCACCTCCGTGCACTGCATCACCCTGAACACCCGCTCTATCTCTTTGAGCCACGTCTGGGCTCCATCCGGATCATATCTCCCCTTGAAGGTAGGAGGATGGTTTCTCAAGAAGGTCTCCAGCATACGGACCTCCGCACCAGCACCAGCATTCGCATTTGGCTGCTGTCCCACAGCTTGAGCAACAGCTTCCAAGGCAGCAGCAATCGCAGCGTCGTTTCTTCCAGCCATCTTAATCCTCTGCAAAGCAAACATAAGTTAGAATAATACAATAATACTATTCTAACTCTAAGACAACGTCACTCGACTCTCTACTTGGCTGGACGGACCGACCTGCTCTGATACCAATTGTAACACCCCGTTTTCCCAACATAAAAATTTCTTTAAAAAGGATAGCATGCATCAGAGTAAGCACATAAACAGGGCATCACATTTCTAGAACATCTCATGTTAATGAATAAATAATCATTAAATCTTCATAAAATATTCGTAAAATATTACTCAATTATTGCAGCGGAAAATCATAAAATCATCTCATAAAGAAAAGTCTTTGGCACACAGGCCTCAACAACGTCTTAATAAAATCTTCAGAATAACATAAACATATCAATAGCATAATACGCAAGGAACAGAGAAAATAAAGAAGATCCCCTATCCCGTTACGTATCAGAGCACCTAGACTCGACTGCAGAAATCCTCACACGTCTGCACCTAATCTTGGTTACCTGCACTTGCCCACAAAGCGGCAATTCCAGCAGAAGGGGTGAGATTCACAAATAATTATATTAAACATGTAATTAAATAATCACAATTCAACAACCAAACATAATTCATCATATCACAGATAAACATCTAGCATTTAGAACATCAACATAAACGACACATCATTTAACAGCGTCATAATCAACATCATAAACATCTTAGTAAACATCTTAGACGACACGACTCGACATCATCACTTGACTATGCAACCCTACGTCTTATATGCATGTGGTACCAATCCAGGGCATGAGCCCTCGTCGCTATGAGCATAAATATACTCCAAGGCATAAGCCTTCGTCGCTGGTGAGCAAAGCTCCAGGGCATAAGCCCTCGTCGCTGGTGAGTAAAAACTCCAGGGCATGAGCCCCCATCATAGAATGAGTATGCATGAGACTCGACACTTTTAACTTAAACAAGTTAACATCTTAAACGTCGCAAAACATCTTAATCATCAAGGACTGACACATGCAGCAACTATACATAAGTAAACAGCAACATGGCAGCAAGTACATCATACATATAGCATCCATAGTGCAAGCATCGCAAGTAAATCGAACATTCATAACTTAATTAATTCATATATCACACATGAACTTCATAAAATCATCATAAACAATCTCAATCATCATGTATTATCATCACAGATCATGTTAAACTTCAGTAAAAGTCCCAGAATATACCTAAAGGTCATCTCTCAAGGTTATATGCGACTGCAGGTCGCCAACAGAATGGATTCTGGGTTCTGACATAACTCGCTATGGCGAGTGGGAATGCTCGCCTCGCGAGTAACTAAGTCCTGTTCGCTATGGCGAGTTGGAGTGCTCGCCTCGCGAGCTCTAGGGTAATGCTCGCTATGGCGAGCTGGGTTGCTCGCCTCGCGAGTAAACTAGGTCTACTCGCCGCGGCGAGTTGCATAGCTCGCCTAGGCGAGCGATGAACAGGTTGCCTACGGGTTCTGCGAAAATCACACAAAAGGTTCCCAAATTCATCATCTAAATCATCTAAACTCTCAGAAACATCATCATTAAGGTTAATCTACGCTCTGTACTCATTCTAAACATCTGTTCTACAGCTTAATGACCTATTTTCATGGTTCTCCTCAATTTTAACCTAATTCCAATTCTCTCCAATCCAATCCTATGTTGTTAATCCTGATTAGATGCATTACAGATCAATATAATTAAGTGCTAGGCTCACCCTTACCTGGTAATAGCAGAAAATCGCAGCCCTAATGCTCTTCTCCCTTCACGCAGCCGTTTTCCTTTTTTTTTCCAAAACTCTGTACGCGTACTACTGACTTCTCTCTTGACCTAATTTTCCCTTTATATACTCCCAACAAATCTTATCTTATTTACTCTTTCTCCCACATAACTCTCTAAAATCCAAAACTAACCCACAACTAAATATTTTATTTTATTTTCAAATCTTATTTTATTAAACAATAAAATAAGTCGCCACGTCACATAAAAACATCCTAAATCTTCACTTAACATCACATAATATATATTAATATATAACAACTTCTCAAATAAATCAAATAATTAAATAATCAAAAATGGGCGTTACAGTTCTTGCCATTTCTTGTAGAGTCCTATTCTTTCTCTCTACAACTCCATTTTGCTGTGGAGTTCTAGGAGAAGAGAATTCATGGATAATTCCAAATTTTTCACAAAATATTTCAAATGGCTCATTTTCAAATTCTCCCCCATGATCACTTCTGACTTTTAGAATTTTCAGTTCTTTTTCAGATTGGATGATGACATGCTGTCATTACGTAATTTTTATGTATATATTATCATATTATGGAGTTCACAAGGCAACTTAAGCAGCAAGAAAAGCAAGAAAAAGCAAGAAAACTGAAGAAAAGGTTAAGTCACAAAAACGTGTCACGTTGGCTGAAAAACTTGATACGTTGTTACAAGTTAGAAAGCATGTTTTTGGAAAAAAGGAGAACGTGTCACGTTGGCCAAAACGTGACACGTTTTGTGAAACCCTAATTTCGTTTCTTGTTACATAAGGAAAAAACGTGGCACGTTTTACTTAAAACGTGACACGTTTTGGGCGAAATTCTGTGCCTATTTAAGCTGAAGTCTTTTCCGAAAACAAGGGTTACGATTCTTGGAAAGCAAAGTGCGATTTTGACATCAAGGCGACTGCAAGGAGGACGATTTCTTCATCCTTTTACCAGTCACATGTATGTTTTATTGATTCAATTGATTATGCTATTTGTAAACATTGTTATGAGTAGCTAAATCTCTTAGAGATTGGATCCGAGATGATTTTGTGTAAACCCTAATTGATCTTATGTTGCTGTGATGAAACTCCATTCCATATTAATGATGATTTAAGTCTTTATTCAATTCAATTGTTCTTAATGCTTTTTACATCCTGATCAAATATAAATATGTTTTCGTGAGAATGAATGACTACTGACCCTAGCTTTCAACTTAGACTTAATTGAATTGTTCTAATAAACATGGTTAGTCTTGGAATGGATAATCGTTTATTAGTGATTTTAGGTTGACGTGCTTAAACCTTTGAGAATTATTAGACCACCTAAGGAATTAGGGGCTGTAGTTTAAGAAGAGGGTCCTAACTCAAGGGATTGAATAGGGCTATTTTGTTAACTATCGTGGGACTTAAAGAACCATTAATAGGAATAGAGTACAGTAACCAATTAGGGGAAACATAGAGGATTCGACAATCCGATCTTATCTCTCTCCATATTTTCTAAACAAACCTTATCTTTTTGTTATTTGTTTTAAAAACAAACCAAATCTTCCGCCTAGTGGGAAAACAAATATAACCTTTATACATCCTATTGCATAACGAAATTAACTTATTGCGATTAAAAACAATCCTCGTGGGATCGATATTTTTACTACTTCGATAGTATTTGGTGCACTTGCCAAACGTCTATCAAGTTTTTGGCGCCGATGCGGGGGATTGTGATTTATTTCAATAAGGCAATTTCGTTATAATTTAGGATTTCTGTCATTTATATTTTTTTACATATATTTATAAACTAAAAAAAATGATTTATGATCTTCGTTTTCTTCTCATTGTACGGTGCTACTAAAAAGTTTATCCAAGTTTTGCAGCTATGATAGACAGGTTATACCTCCATGACACAAAAGAGATTTGTACGTTGCAATATGAAAAGTATATGCTATCTATGAAGATAAAATGTGTGGACAGTCAAATCTCGATATCAAATGACAGATGTGGTCGTGATGAGGCGAATCAACCAGGTAGTAATCGTGAAGGGAAGAAAGAGGTGATCAACATAGATTACAATACTCAACTTCAAAATATTTTAGATGATTTCTTGGTGTCAAATCAAGGTTCATTTGAGAAGTTTGATCTTCAGTGTGGTGTTCTTGTTGAGAAAGCACATGAGTCTCAGAGGACATTGGTTCAGATGGAAAGTGAGTGTCACAAGGTTGTGGTGAAAGAAAAACCTAAAGTGATGAATATTGATATTTTCTCGAAGTCTGGACCAACGGGGGTTGAGGAAATCACTCGTGCGCAGAGGGATGCACGTCCTTCGCTAAGGTGGGAGAGCTTAAATTTCAAAGGTTTAACTGTTGGTGCATGGGAGTATCTGATTCTTTATGCCAAATTCATGGAATTCCTACCAAACAAAAGGAAAAAGAAGGATGATATATTCTTCCTATCATATTTGCCACCATAACAGTGGTTGAAGTCTTTAGTCAAGCTAGTGACGGTAAAGAAGCGCTTTGTGGGAGGCAACCCACTATTTTATTTTCTCGCAGGTATATTTTTAGTTTTATTGCTTTTTCTTTTATTGCTTTCAAAAAATCAAAAATACAAAAATATTTTCGCTGAAACAATCAGAGGAAGAAAATTATCAAGGTCCAATACTGGGCAAAAACGCGACACGTTTTGGGCAAAACGTGCCACGTTTTTGCCCACCTCTGAAGCGTTCCAAAAAATTTCTAAGTTAAAATTGTTGAGCATTCTGCCAAGCGAAAACGTGACACGTTGGCCAAAACGTGACACGTTTTCTGGAAGCAATGTTTTTGAAAAATGGTGGAGCGTGTCACGTTTTGCCCAAACGTGACACGTTTTTGGTGGTTTCGAAATATTTTTGACCGTTACAAACCAAGAAACGTGACACGTTTTTGGCAAAATGTGACACGTTTTTCTCCCCTATATATACCCTTCACACGAATTTCTTCCCATTCACTTGCACAAGTAGCCAAACTCTGCCCAAATTGCACCAGAACCCTAACCTACGATTTTCATAACCTTCCACATCAAAAACCTTCATCTTTTCATCTCCAAATCACCAAACCAACCACAAAAACCAACCTCATCATCATCAACCTCTCAAAACTCATCATCAACACCCTAACCTCAAACCCTAATCTCAAACCTTAACTTTTCTTTTGACCTAACCCTAACCCTTCACCATGGTTGATACCCGGAAGAAAGGAAAAGCCCCGCAAACAAAAAAATCTAAAACCACCGCCAAACGCAAACAACCAGTAAAACCCACAGCCCCACCAGCCATACCACCTACCCTTGCTTACCGTTTCCATGACACCCCGGCTGGAGACCGTTTCAAAGAGATAAGAAGCTATCGGGTAATACCAGAGAGGGGGTATCTACTCCCTAAACTTTTAGGAAACCCGGAATTCGAACAAGTTATCACAGCACGGGGGTGGCACGGGCTTAATGACATGGTCTTCCAAGAGGCCAATAAGACAATGGCACTTGAGTTTTATGCCAACGCTCGGTTCTCCGGGAGGCGGTATGAATCTTATGTGCGGGGAAAGAACATCGATTTCTCCCCTGAAGCTATCAATGCCATACTGAAGATTGTTCCTCCGGAACAATGTGATGTTAAGAGGAGGAGGGAGACTTGTGCTAATTGGGATGAAGAGACGTGGGAAGAGGTGAAATCCCTTTTATGTGTTGAGGGCGCTCAATGGCAAAAGAGCAGAAAGATGTTGTTAAAAGCTGAATTCAAGCCGGTTGCAAAGGCTTGGGCATCATTTGTGGTGCAAACATTGGAGGGCATTTCTTGCTCATCAGAAATTCCATTGTCTCGAGTGCATACCGTTGCTGCCATTCTGGAGGGTAGCCCTATCAATGTTGGTGAGTTGATTGCCAACAACATTGCTGACTTCGTCCAAGGTAATAAGAAGACCATCCCTCACATGAGCTTCATCAACTGGCTTTGTTAGGAAGCTGACTGCGAGTGTTACATCAATGACCTCGAGACAAAGATGATGAAGCCGATCACTGATAAATACATGGAGGCTTTTATGAAGGATTATTTGGAGCGCATGCAGCAGTTGGGAGCTGAGGAGGAAGCAGGCCCTCAGCCTCAGCCACAGCAGCCCCCGGCTCAGCCAGAGTTGGTGTCGGGAGAAGGTAGCAACCAACAAGGTGCCCATGCACCTATTCATCCTATGATGCTGGACTACATGTTCGGCCACTGCAACTGGATGAATGAGGTGTCAGACCAAGAGTATCGGAACCGTCCTAGGTTTGGGCCGGAGCTTACTGAGGCAGTCTGCCTCAACAGGAGAGCGATTACTGGGTCTTTTGACCGTTTTGATGGGTCCGAGGAGGCGATGGACAAGTACTTTGATTTCACCAGAGGTCATGCCCAAGCAAGAGAGCAGGAGATTCAGGTAGACTTTGCTGCTGGTGGTGCGAGGTCTAGGTCACATTTTGGTGAGGATACTTATGAGGAGCAGAACCCGAGCACATGGATTGATCCGGACTTGATGCAGGATTGAGTGGGCTACTGATGGCTCACTAGCTATGATTTTTCATTTTGTTTCAGCACTTTTTCATTTTGATGTACTTTTATTTTTATTTTTCGAACAATTTGAAGTTTAATCAGTTGTATCCCCCTGTGATGTAATTGAGCCTGAACTTGTTTATTATTGATGAATTTATGTGTTTTATTGACCTTTTACAGTTTAGTAACAAACGTGTGCTCAAGTGATGTTTCCAAAAGTTCGTAAGGAGGAGTGACTTGATTCAAAGGCGAAGTGTATGGCAGTGCTAGGTAGTCACAACTCCCAGATATCATAACTGTAAGGTTCATGGCCAAATTTTATTTTTCAATTTACTTATATAGAGTGTTCCATGCATCTACATTTCTAGAACTTGCATTGTTTCTTTTCTGTTAATTGGTTTTTGTCAAATACACACTGAGGCAAAAGTGCTTGGTCCTGTGAGCCTTTTGAAGCCTACCCTGATTATATTGAATTTATCCTTTTCTTAGGCAAGTTGAGCCGGTAGGTTTAGAACTTTCATTGTTTGGTGACAAACTACATAACAAACTTAGAGACTCTTAGGATTTATCCTATATTGTTTTTTCTGAGTTAGGCATTGTAGAATGTTGCTAAAAATTAAGTTTGGGGTTGCTTTTGGAATGTGCAACCAATTAAGTTTGGGGTGGGGGAACTAGAGAACATATAATATAAAAATAAAAAAAAAGAATAAAGAATGAAAAAGGGCCGAGTAACTTCAAACTCGAAAGTCCCAATGGTTAAGAATGTTCTCTAGTCCCATCTTGACAAAGAATTGTGTTCCATAAGGTGAAAGATGATTGAATTGTGCTTTAACTTTCGTAAGATTGCCTAACTCACATTTTGTGTAGCCTACTTATCCAAATATCATCCCACCTTCGCCTAAGCGCCGTTATAACCCTGAAAGACCTCAAAGTGTGTATTGATATTGACTTTAATTGACGTTTAGAAACTTTTCAAGCGTATGGTAATATGTAGCTTTGCATGTGATTGAGTGTGAACCCTATTCATTTTGTTGCGTGGAGTTGTGAATTGGTGGATGCATTCACGTCAAACTAGCTCACTTTTAGCTAGTAAGGAGATGAAATTTTTGGATTACCATCACTTGATCAGGTACTTGTTATTTTACTGTTGATTGTCAATTTTGCATGTAAATTCCTTGAGGATAAGGAATGGTTTAAGTTTGGGGTTGTGATGACATGCTGTCATTACGTAATTTTTATGTATATATTATCATATTATGGAGTTCACAAGGCAACTTAAGCAGCAAGAAAAAACAAGAAAACTGAAGAAAAGGTTAAGTCACAAAAACGTGTCACGTTGGCTGAAAAACGTGACACGTTGTTACAAGTCAGAACGCGTGTTTTTGGAAAAAAGGAGAACGTGTCACGTTGGCCAAAACGTGACACGTTTTGTGAAACCCTAATTTCGTTTCTTGTTACATAAGGAAAAAACGTGGCACGTTTTACTTAAAACGTGACACGTTTTGGGCGAATTTCTGTGCCTATTTAAGCTGAAGTCTTTTCCGAAAACAAGGGTTACGATTCTTGGAAAGCAAAGTGCGATTTTGACATCAAGGCGACTGCAAGGAGGACGATTTCTTCATCCTTTTACCAGTCACATGTATGTTTTATTGATTCAATCTATTATGTTATTTGTAAACATTGTTATGAGTAGCTAAATCTCTTAGAGATTGGATCCGAGATGATTCTGTGTAAACCCTAATTGATCTTATGTTGCTGTGATGAAACTCCATTCCATATTAATGATGATTTAAGTCCTTATTCAATTCAATTGTTCTTAATGCTTTTTATATCCTGATCAAATATAAATATGTTTTCGTGATAATGAATGACTACTGACCCTAGCTTTCAACTTAGACTTAATTGAATTGTTCTAATAAACATGGTTAGTCTAGGAATAGATAATCGTTTATTCGTGATATTAGGTTGACGTGCTTAAACCTTTGAGAATTATTAGACCACCTAAGGAATTAGGGGCTGTAGTTTAAGAAGAGGGTCCTAACTCAAGGGATTGATTAGGGCTATTTTGTTAACTATCGTGGGACTTAAAGAACCATTAATAGGAATAGAGTACAGTAACCAATTAGGGGAAACATAGAGGATTCGACGATCCGATCTCATCTCTCTCCATATTTTCTAAACAAACCTTATCTTTTTGTTATTTGTTTTAAAAACAAACCAAATCTTCCGCCTAGTGGGAAAACAAATATAACCTTTATACATCCTATTGCATAACGAAATTAACATATTGCGATTAAAAACAATCCTCGTGGGATCGATATTTTTACTACTTCGATAGTATTTGGTGCACTTGCCAAACGTCTATACTTGAATACAGAATTTTGTAAACACATCATATGAATCATCTTTAGATTTGAGAAACTTAACCCAACTCCATCTACTGTAATCATCAACTATAACCAAACCATATTTTCTTCCATATAGGGATGAAGTACTGACTGGTCCAAATAAATCAATATGGAGTAGTTCCAAGGGTCTGGAGGTAGAAACAATGTCTTTTGATTTGAAAGAAGTTTTAACAATTTTTCCCTTCTGACATGCACCACACAGTGCATCTGAATGATAATCAATGTCTGGTAAGCCTCTGACAAGTTGTAACTTGCTAAGTTGAGAGATTAATCTCCAGTTAGAACTTTTGTGCCACAGCCATTTCTTATCACTCACTGACAGGAGGCAAAATACCTTCTGATCAGTCAGTTCTGAAAAGTTGATCTTGTAAACATTGTTCTTTCTCTTTCCTTTAAAAACTACAGATTGGTCATTTGTGTTGATCACTGTGCAGTTGTTCTTATTAAACAAGACGTCATAACCACTATCACAAAATTGACTTATGCTAAGTAGGTTATGCCTTAGTCCATCTACAAACCACACATTATTGATTGAGACTGAGGAATTACCAATTGTTACAGTACCAATGATTGTGCCAGTTTGGTTTCCTCCAAATCCCACAGGTCCCCCCTCTTTCATGGTCAGGGTTAGGAACATAGACTTTTCTCCCGTCATATGTCGCGAGCAGCCACTGTTGATAGACGTTTGGCAAGTGCACCAAATACTATCGAAGTAGTAAAAATATCGATCCCACGAGGATTGTTTTTAATCGCAATAAGTTAATTTCGTTATGCAATAGGATGTATAAAGGTTCTATTTGTTTTGCCACTAGGCGGAAGATTTGGTTTGTTTTTAAAACAAATAACAAAAAGATAAAGTTTGTTTAGAAAATATGAAGAGAGATGAGATCGGATCGTCGAATCCTCTATGTTTCCCCTAATTGGTTATTGTACTCTATTCCTATTAATGGTTCTTTAAGTCCCACGATAGTTAACAAAATAGCCCTAATCAATCCCTTGAGTTAGGACCCTCTTCTTAAACTACAGCCCCTAATTCCTTAGGTGGTCTAATAATTCTCGAAGGTTTAAGCACGTCAACCTAATATCACTAATAAACGATTATCCATTCCTAGACTAACCATGTTTATTAGAATAATTCAATTAAGTCTAAGTTGAAAGCTAGGGTCAGTAGTCATTCATTCTCACGAAAACATATTTATATTTGATTAGGATATAAAAAGCATTAAGAACAATTGAATTGAATAAAGACTTAAATTATCATTAATATGGAATGGAGTTTCATCACAGCCACATAAGATCAATTAGGGTTTACACAGAATCATCTCGAATCCAATCTCTAAGAGATTTAGCTACTCATAACAATGTTTACAAATAGCATAATCAATTGAATCAATAAAACATACATGTAACTGCTAAAAGGATGAAGAAATCGTCCTCCTTGCAGTCGCCTTGATGTCAAAATCGCACTTTGCTCTCCAAAATTCGTAACCCTTGTTTTTGGAAAAGACTTCAGCTTAAATAGGCACATAAATTCGCCCAAAACGTGCCACGTTTTTTCCTTATGTAACAAGAAACGAAATTAGGGTTTCACAAAATGTGTCACATTTTAGCCAACGTGACACGTTCTCCTTTATTCCAAAAACATGCGTTCTGCCTTGTGAAAACGTGTCACGTTTTTCAGCCAACGTGACACGTTTTTGTGACTTAACATTTTCTTCAGTTTTCTTGCTTTTTCTTGCTTTTCTTGCTGCTTAAGTTGCCTTGTGAACTCCATAATATGATAATATATACATAAAAATTACGTAATGACAGCATGTCATCACAACCCCAAATTTAAACCATTCCTTGTCCTCAAGGAATTTACATGCAAAATTGACAATCGACAGTAAAATAACAAGTACCTGATCAAGTGATGGTAATCCGAAAAGTTCATCTCCTTATATCGAAGAAAACAATTTCTCTGCAACCGTATCAGTGAAGATGTCACATAATATGGAGGTGATGATATTGAGATCTAACCAGTTTAAAGATAACATTCCACCAAAACTATGCAACACCTCATTGTTAATACAATTGGATTTTTCCCACAATAAACTTTAAGGGTTTATTCCGAAATGCATAAGTAACATCATTGGCATGGGTTGAGCAAAGAAAACGATTCATTTTCCATTTAAGTTCAAATTGTATACAAAAGGAAAGATTATGTGTATGTCTAGTGGATGGAAGAAAGATAAGTGACGTTGAATATATCACTGCAACATCCCAGACTGTCTCAAGTCAAACACGGTTAACTGTAGAGTTCTTATGGAATAAACTATCGAAAAAAAGATGCATCTTGTTGATATAGGTAGTACCAAACAATTCTTATAAGCCTTCCTTCAACCATGTAGTCCCATACCTACATAGCCTCAAGATCCCTCTCATTCTGATGTGATTCGGTTCCTCTAAAAGCTGTCGGGAGCCTTTCATTGCATGCCTTGTGCATCGGCGACCAATCCCCATCCTCATCAGCCTTGGGTGTTACATGCCCACCAGCTTCTGCTTGGTTCATCTCCGAACCACATCGTAGTGGGAGAGGTCTGCTCTGAATCGCATAAGGACGCATATTTCCCAAATCACCGAATCGCATAAGGACGAATATTTCACCACATCTTGATAACAACATTTAATTCACCAATCAGACATTGTTTCATTCTTAAGTCACCATGTTATCATGTTTACAAAACCGCTTACAAGTTATAAGATCATAAACATTCATTTCGACAAAATTCGCATATTTTCACCAACTATCCGTTTTCAAGTATTTCACCAAAATAAAGCACTCATGTTCAAACACATCAACACGTCATGTTTACACCTTAAATAACGTCAAGGTAGTGCAATGATGTTATCATCATTCCTCAATTCTGATTATTTCCAAAAATTCAACAAGTTCGTCTCATTTTCTTCATTCTTCAAAATTAAATCATTTTCAAAATAAAACATGTTATAAGCTCGCCTATGCCTTACATATCCTTTCTAAGTTCATTGTTACATAAATCAAGTGTTATCCTTAACATTTGATTCAATAAAAACAAGTTTTCGGAAAATAAATGTCCAAAATGTCCTCAACATTTTGGTCAATAGATGACCAAAATGTCCTTAGTCTTAAAATGACTAAAATACCCTTCTAGGATAAAAATCAACTAATCCCAAGATAAGCACATAAGCAAACAATTAAACACATAAAAACACATAAATAAATTATAAAATAATCCTAGCGGAAAACGAATGGTTACATTTTGAACATTTGATAGATAATGAAAAACAATGAATTTCTTCCCTAAAAAAACTCCAATTTAAATTTTAGTTGCAATCAAAGTCTGATAAAAATTTAAACAACGAGTATAACATATTTAACAAATCATAAAATCAACAAATAACAAGTTCGAAAGCATAGTACCAGTCATCGCTAAAGTAGGTTGATAGTTTGGGTGATTTTGGTTTATGGTTGTTAGTAGAGATCATTTAGGTTTAAGGGACTAGACTAACTATCAGGTGTTGATGATGAACAAGTATAAATCCATTGTGTTGATATTCTCTTTTCCTTGTCTCCTTTATATACTCCATCCGTCTCAAAATGTAAGGAAAAAAAACTCATTATTTTTGTCCAAAATGTAAGCAAAAAGACAAATTTTTATTCTATTTAATCTCGTTTTTTATTTAATCATCTTTT
Organism: Medicago lupulina; assembly: GCA_958299785.1. NCBI lineage: Eukaryota > Viridiplantae > Streptophyta > Magnoliopsida > Fabales > Fabaceae > Medicago > Medicago lupulina. The sequence goes on along the minus strand of OY283144.1, from coordinate 55,412,730 downwards.
TCAAGAAAAACTTTTGTTTATTCTCATGAAATTACATTCAAGTTTCTCTCTCTTCAATTTTCTCCATAATCAATAGCCAATAAAAATTGTTTTTACATCATCCTATAAAATTTATTACAAAGAAAACACACAAGTTCTTATATTTTAGTTTTCTTAATAATTGTGATTTGAATTTTTTTGCTTATAATTTGAGACGGAGGGATTATATTTTAATCTTGTTTTGAAAAGGGATTTTAGAATTTATATTATATTACAAAGGATTTTTTAAACTACTCTGTCCGTCTTAAAATATAAGCAAAAATTGATAAAGAAAAATTAATGTATTTCGTTAAAAATTTGTATCAAAACGATCGGCTTACATTCTCTTATTTTTGTTTATATCTTCGGACGAAGGGAGTATGTGTTGACATTAATTGCTCGTTCTTCTTTTTCTCTTGAAAATTTCTTTCAAAGGCATTTTATCTTAATTGAATTCTATGTAATGATCAATAAATTCAGTTTAATTCGATATTTATGCATATCCAAATCCTTGTAACAATTTAATTTATTCTAATCATGATTTGTTACACAGATTGTTTTTATGTCTCGTTCCATTCTATATAAAAATGAAATTTAAACATTGTAAGAATTAAAACAGCAAACAAATTATAACGTGCAAAATTAAAAGAACGAGTAATGTACAAGTCAAAATCACCAAACCCATGTATATGCATCATTAAAATCCAGAGGGATATCGAAGAAATCTAATTGATCAATTGGAAACAAAGGTTGTTTTATTTAAAGTAGATGCATGATAACAATAACATGCATGGTTGGCTTTTCGTTTTTGAGACATATCATTTTTAACTGGCAATTTCCAAAGCCATCTTCAAGTAGTCTTTTTCTTTAGATATAGTAGTCATCGCAATGACCGCCTCCATGAAGACCCTTGAATGCATAACAACGACAATGACTCCCCTCCATCAATTCGTTGCCGCATGCATTCGACATGCCTAGTAAACAATAATTACCGCGGGATGGACATTCCCCTGCTTCAACGTTCTTCGTCTGGAAAATTACTGCAAATGGCAAAGGAAGTTAAAGTTGGAACCAATACACATCTATGCATATAATTAACGTATATATTTAGGAAAGTTTGGTATGAAATTGAGCATGTAGTATAATAGTTTTTCATTGATGAAGAATATAGATTCTAATTATAATATTTTACGAGTTCCTAACATATATAAATATATCGGTGAGAAAGATGATCACAATGTTAAAAACAATATACGTACAGAATGTGGTAAGCATTAACACAGCCAGAGTAGCAAGCTTAACATAAGTCATTGTTTGATCAAAAGAAAGAATAAGCTAAAATTATTTGTTATGAACTTAGCTTAGTGTTGCATTAGCTCATTGTTACATGCAACAATTTATAGAGAGGTGCATATACTAGCTGGGACTATAGCTCCCTACGTTAATTTGAAATGACTATATTTAACAATTTATAGAGAGGTCCATATACTAACTGACACTATGGCTCCCTTATTAACAATTTTGTGGTATCCTCATGAAATTAAAATTGTTTCACTCCCTTTCATCAAAAATAAATATTCACTTCCCGTACAATAATTGAGCCGTTTGACGATGTTTATATTAACTCTTTTCGGCGTGTTTTCGTCTTATAACCGAAAAGGCAAGGCTTGTGAATAATGACATTATTTTTACCTTTTAACTAAAAAACAACCTTGCCAGAAAAAAAAAAAAAACTATAAAAACAACATTCAATTGAATACATCTAACGACACAAATTCAAAATCATTAAAACCGAGCTCAATTATTAGTTAGATTTTACTTATCTCTCGGTCGAACTCAAATTACCAATGTCACTTTTTCCTGTGATTTGGAGGGTTGCACAAAAAAAATCAATTAAACCAAAAAAGATAAATTTACAAACTTATTCACAACATCTAGATTAATAGAATATAGCAGCGTATATGAAAGTTAATAACTAGCAAAAATACAATTTGACCCCATCTTAATTTTTTGACACCTCAAGATATAATTATCATTTTGTGTATTTTGTAACCGAAATTCATATTTAGATGAAAGAGAAATTAGTTTTCAAAAGATTGATTTGATTTTGTAACTAAAAAAATCTTTTTGTATGGTTTTATCTAAACAACCTAAATTACTTTTTTATAAAAGGGTTAAATATGTTTTTGGTCTCTATAAAATTTGGACCTTTTAAGTTTAGTACTTATTTAATTTTAATAGCTCTTTTAGTCCCTAAATTTTTTCTGCACTCATGTTAAGAACATTACTAAAAGTTCCTCTGCAAATAATTGTCGAACAATTTGATTTCTACATCAAGATTTTTTTAGTTTTATCTTTAACGTTTGTTGTTTTAAAAAAATTCATAGTGTTTTAAACTTGTCTCAAAAAAATCATTCAAAAATTTAAGAGTTTAAGCATAATTAAACAAATTTTGTTTTAGCAGGGACTAAAATTAGAAGTAATGTTGTTTTGTAGGGACTAAAAAACCCATTAAAATAAGTAAGGACTAAACTTAGAAATTCCCAATTTTATAGGGACCAAAAATATATTTAACCCTATATAAAATGATTTTATTATGATAAACAAACACAAAATATGAGGGATAACCTTGGCGCAACTGGTAAAGTTGTTGTCATGTGACTGGAAGGTCACGGGTTCAAGTCCTGGAAACAACATCTTGTGTAAAAACAGGGTAAGGTTGCGTACAATAAACCAAATGGGGGGACCCCTTCCCGGACCCTGCGTATGCGGGAGCGTTGGTGCACCGGGTTGCCCTTTTAAACAAACACAAAATATATTCAGATTTATTGATAAAATCTCTAAAAAGAATCTCTAAATTATTGAAGAGCATTGTATCTATTAGTTATAGTTTTTGGAGTTAAATATGTATTTAGTCGCTACAAAATTACAAGCTTTCAAGTTTAGTCCCTACAAAAAAAGTTATTCACTTTTACTCCCCATTTTCATTTTATATGGATTATTTTGGAGGACTAAAGTATCCATTTTTTAGTAAAAAGTTTTCAAAATAGGGATTGTTCTTATAATTACGATTTTATGGAGGACTAAAATTACCATTAAAATTTTATATGGACTAAACTTGAAAACTCATGATTTTGTAGGGGCTAAAAACATATTTATCTCTATGAAGGTGAGAAAAACACAAGAAGGGAGGGTTGAATTGTGTTGACTTTTTCTTCGTTTTCTCCTACTGAAATCACTGATCAGAAGCAGTTAGAGTACAACTTCTGAAGTGATGTTCAGATTCTAGATGCAGCAGATAAAACAGAGAGAGAGAGAGAGAGAGAGAGAGAGAGAAAAGAAAGACACAAAGCAATTATATAGGTTCCTTCCACAAACCGGAAGTAGACCTATCCCCCTTGCACTTCCAAGGAGAGTTCACTATAATGTAATATCTGATTACAAATGCTCACTGCTAAACTTAGCAAGAGACTTCAAATGCTCAACCACAACTGCAAGAGACTTCCTATGCTCCTGAACACAATCAAGAGACTTCTATGCTCAAGCACAACTGCAAGAGACTTCCTAATCAAACAGAATTACAAAGAAAAATGTTTGACGTTGAACACTTGATATACAATCAGTGGTGTTCACAATACAAATTAAATACAGACTCTTAAGACTCTAGAATTTTTAAGATATGAACTTTGATAAGAAATTCTAAGTGAACTTTTTGATGCAAAACAATTTCAGCAGAGGTTTGGCGCTTTTAAATTGTTGTGTGTCTATATTTCAATTCAAGTCTTCACTCCTTTATATAGAGGTGTGAAAGAGACGTTGTGAATTGCCAGCACATCAAAATAAGAGTCGTTTGAAGCTTTGATCAATCACCAATGATCTTTTGCCTGATATGGTTGTTGTCCTATGAAGGATCAATTTCAAATCTATTTCAAGTCTGTAGGAACATCGTTGCAGGCAGAGCTGTTATTCTTGTCTTGTAGCAAAGACAAAAACTGAGTAGTGGAGGTAGTGGTTGTATACTTCGTACAATTGTACTTTGTCAACGCTCTTCAAAGAACAAGCATCCAATGCCTTCTAATTCATTTGAATTAGTTGTTGCTTCACTCTTCTGGTCTTCTGCAATGCTTAGACGAGATTAAATCCATTGAACAACCTTTGAAGCTTTAAGTCTTGCATCTTCTGATGAACTACAGCTTCTGGTGATCTTCAGCTTCTGATGAGATAATTCTGATGAACTTTCTTCTAATGATGTCATCACTTCAGGAGCACTTTGTCTTCAGGAGCACTTTTGACTTCAGGAGCAGTTCTCTTCAGACGCTTTTAAGCTTCCTTTTTTTGTTGATTCCTTTGCTCTCTTTTGTTCTTCCAGAACCTAATGATGATCTCAAACTTTTGTCTATGGTCCTGTACACTTGAACAAATATTAGCATATCCAATTGACAATTTTAATACCTTGTTATCATAAAAACTCTAAAGAGGTAATGTTAAACATATTTTGTTCCAACAATCTCCCGCTTTTTGATGATGACAAACATTAGTATTTAAAATGTTCAATTGTTGTTAATCTAATTAACAAGTTGACTATTAGGGTCTGAGGTTTGTAAGCTCCCCTTGAGTCCTATTCTTGTTAATTAAATTCATTTAAAAACGTAATAACTCTCAGAATTATCTCACATAAAAATAGACTAAGAGATAAGAAGACGATCCTATTAATTTAACTTGATCAAAATTAAATTAATGGGGCTCAGAGCCTATAAATACTATACATCTACTCCCCCTTTTGTCATCAACAAAAAGTAAAATAAAGAGAAAAGAAAGAGATGAGAAAAACAGTGAGAAATTCTATATAAACAAATAAGTTTAGTAACGCATGAACTGGTTAGAAGCACATAATAAGTTCAGAAGCACAGAAATAGTTCAGAAGCAAAAACATGCGTAAGTACAAACATAGAAAATAAACAAGCTAAGGGTGTGCAACTAAGGTTGGGCTTGTTTCTGGAACATTTCCATCATTTGTTTCCATCATTTGTTTCATCAGCTTGTTTGTTTCTGGAACATTTCCATCATTTGTTTCATCAGCTCCATTCATCAAAAGCCTGGCAGAAAACGTCATCACTCAAACCATATGCAAGAGACGCCATTAATCAAACTATAGGCAGAAGTCACCATAAATCAAACCACATGCAGGAGACCCCATTAATCAAACCACGGGCAAAAGTCGCCATTAATCAAACCACAGGCAGTAGTCGCCATTTCTCGGGATAAAACCCATCAATCAATCAAACTGGCAGAAGTCGCTATTAATCAAACCACATGCAACAGTCGCCATTTGTACCCCAGCAAAAGGTGTATTCTTCTGTTTGGCCCATTTGAACTGTGATGCCTCTGTTCTTTTTTTTCTTTTTTCTTTTTTACAAATCCCTAACTTTTGCCTAGACCGCCCTTTCGGGTTTTCAATCCACCGGGAATTTATTTTTTGTATGCCCCTAATTTTTGCCCGGACCGCCTTTTTTGGGTTTTCAGTCCACCGGGACACTCATTTTTTGCTTAAGCCGCCCTTTCGGGTTTTCGACCTAGCGAGCTCTTTTTTGTATTTCTTTTTTTTTTTGACAGAGGTCATCTCACAGCCTTTGGTTATACTCGTCCTGCAGGGTTTAACTGTCCTTGAGACGGATGTTGATGTATACTTCTTCTACTCATGAGTTCAAAGAAAATGTACCTGTTGTTTATGCATTTCAAAAGACATGAAAAAGTTTTTTTTTTTTTAATATTTTTTTCTTTAAATATTAACATCAAAAATAGAAGAGAATAATGCAACCAGAATAAAATGAGAGTTTCAAATAAATGGGCACAGGCTCAAGTTAATGTAAATGGAGTGGCGGCCCGCCAAAGGCATGACTCCACAAATTTTAAAAGTTTGGAAAGTGGTAATTATATGGGAAAGGTACATTGAACACAATAACCGCTATTCTCCCTGACAAATTTGAATTCCACAGTTACGAGTCTTTGATTTGCAGACGCTTCAGATCGGAAATCCTTTAACAGCTAAGATGCCACAGATGAATTAGATCTGATTTGATGCAATTACCTTGCCATGAGTCGGAGGTCTTTTGACGGCTGAAATGCCCCAAGTGAGTCATGTCTGACCAGATGCAGTCACTTTGTCATAATCCTTAACTTTTGCATAGGTCGCCTTTGTGGGTTTCAACCTATTAGGATAATCATTTTTCATTTTTCATTCTTTTTTTTTTTTTTTTTTTCGGTCTCTAACTTTTGCATGGACCGCCCTTTTGGGTTTTCAGTCCATCGAGACTCTCTTTTTTGCCTAAGCCACCTTTTCAGGTTTGTGACTTATCGAGCTTTTTCATTTTTTTACCCACATGTCTCTAATTTTTGCATGGACCTCCCTTTCGGGTTTTCAGTCCATCGAGACGCTCTTTTTTGCCTAAGCCGCTTATTCAGGTTTGCGACTTATCGAGCTTTTTCATTTTAACAAAGTATTTCTTAACTGCATTGGTATTCACCGGACATACAAGCTTGTCACTATCATTTATAATTAGGCATTCATTGCCCATGGAACCTGGTTAAATCCGATAGTATAACTTTGAGCACAAGGCCAGTTTCTTGACATTCATGGGGACGAGCCTTCTTGATTGAAAACTTGCTTCATCCTTTTGATATAACTGTCTACGCCATACAACGGTAACACCTTTAAATTCAATCGCGCTCAACTTTCATTGGAATATCCATTGACGGGACTTTGACCTCCATGTGAGGCACTGCCTTTATGTTGTATACTGAGGGATGGTGGGGAGGGTTGCCCCTGTTAAAGTGTGCACTTGAAGTACGATATTCCGGCAAGGCATGTGGAAGCATCTCATGCCAATCTTTGTAAATGAATGTCAACTTATGGACAATCTTTCTTCATATTTGTATTTGCAGCTTTGACGGCTAAGATGCCCCAGTAGGCGAGAAATCTCATTGGAAACTTCTTCAACATCCTTTCCTTCAGACTCGGATACAGGGAACTCAAGGTCGAGAGAGAGTATAGGGTTAAAGTGTTCAACGGGTTATTAATGCATGATTTGATTATTGATTTTGACAAGTAAACGAAAATTATAATTATGCAGATATAATTAAAGAAAAAGATTTTTTTTGGTTTTTTGTATTACCATTTTTCCAGGAAAAGCACAAAATAAAAAGCAAAGTTGGGATCAAGACGACTTTTCATTAATGACGAAAATACATAAAGCAAAAAGCCCTAAACAAGTTCACTTCCATCTCGGGTGGGATGAAAGGATTTTTTTCAAAAACATAAAACAACAAACAAACATTTTCAATGAACAAATAAGTAGTAGAAGGAAACATCACCAAACGACCCAAATGCAGCTAAACATTCCACGTGTCACCATTAGATTCCAAGATCCGGTAGCAGGTTAACGTGCACGTCAGAGTTCAATCTTAGAAAGGCAAGAGATTGGCTTCAGTTAAATCTTGAACTCCATTCTTGAAAGCATAACAACCCTCAATATCATGCCCGGGTGCCCCTTGATGGAAGACACATGAAAGGTCGGCTCTAAACCGTGATGGCAATTTCTTGGGTATTGGTGGAGGTGCCTTGGTCTGGACCCAACTCCTTTCGAGCAACATTGGGAGCAACTCCGCATACTTCATGGGAATTGGATCAAATTTTGTTCTTGGAGCCTGTTTTTGCGGATTGAGCTGTTGAAGAGCCTGTTGTTGAGGTTGTGGTTGATACTGTTGTTGATATTGTAGAAACTAGGGTTGATAACCTTGATCTTGAACAGTATTAGGAACAGGCATAACAGCGGCGACAAGGTGATAAGCTAGATACTGTTGTTGAGGCTGACACTGCACCCCACTTATTTCCTGATCTTCGTACTCGGAATCATCAGCGGGAACACTTTCTTTGACCAAACATCCTTTTCGGACCCATTCTTCAATACGTATGCCCACAGTCATCATCTTTGCGAAGCCGCCGGATGCACTTGCAAGCATATGCTCATAATAAGACTGATCCAAAGTCTCTAGGAAAATCTCGGTAAACTCTTTCTCCTCTAGAGATGGACGGACCTGTGCAGCGACATCTCTCCACCGTTGGGCATAAGATTTGAAAGATTCATTATCGTTCATGGTCATGGCCTGCAGTTCCCTTCTATTTGGGGCCAAGTGCAAGTTGTAGTCGTATCGTTTAACGAAAGCCTCACACAAATCCTTGAAAGTTTTGATATCAACCTTGTTGAGACCTACGTACCATATCAAAGCGGTACCCGTCAAACTATCTTGGAAACAATGGATGAGAAGCTCATCATTACCTACCTGAGCAGACATCTTTTTCACGTACATCGCCAAATGAGCTTCAGGGCAAGTGTTCCCTTCGAATTTTTAAAAGTCGGGGACCTTGAACTTGGGCGGAATCACGACATTTGGAACTAAGTAGAGATCATGCACATTTTGACCAAACACCTCCTTACCACGCATGTTTTCTAACTCTTTTTGTACTGCGTCAACCCTTGCATCAAGCCTTTTCTCCAGGTTGCCCACTTTGTCATCTCCTGCCACACTATCAGAGTGATAGATTTGTCCTTCTTCTTGCTGGGCAGTATGAACCAGAGGTGCTGTATAGGTCACGGTAGCCTGAGGAGTTGGATGACTGGTTTGAAAGAACGGTATAAATTGTTGACCAAGAGCTTCAACCTTAGAGACAGTAGGGTGGAATACTTCACTAGAATTTAAAGGTGTGCTCTAGAGATAACCTTCCAACATAGCATGTTGAGGAGTACTAGCAAACACTGTTGAAATCGGGTTAGTGGAGGCAACCGTCTCAGCGTAAGAGCGGACAATAGCAGAGATAATGGATGACTCTGTGCAACCGTCATCAAAGATACTAAGTTCCTCAAAATCTCATTTTCGGCCCGAAGGGTAGTCACCTCTTCATGAAGCTTGTGGTTCTTTTGTTCAAGATGATCCATTCTGATTTGCCCGAGTGTTGTAGATGCGAGTCAACTGATGGATTGACCTTTTATGGAGAAGCCACAATATGAGACACGGACTAGAAACTATGAATGCAAATGATGCATGATATGCTTATGCAAAAAAAAATATTTTTATTTTTAAGGACTTATCAAAGTTTATTGTAAACATTGTAGAGGAAAATGGTTTCATTTGAAAATTGTAAATATATTGCAATAAAGTCCTTTTTCAAAAGGTAAGAATGAAACCAAGGAATAAGTTCTTAACAAAAGCAAAAGCTTAATTAAGAATTTTGAAGTTGTATTTCTTGATGTTCTTTCTTACAAATTTCATTCCTTTGATGTTTAGGAAAAACTTGAGTGAGTCCTTCAATATTTTAATGAGAAAAAGATTTTTCATGAACGGATGCATGTATGCATGATTGTGCTATAGAATATAGAAAACATGGTGAGGTTAAGTCCAACATGCTGGAGCCAAGGGTAACAACGCCATTTGGTGAGGACTATGGTTTTATTTGCACTTGTAACAAGGGTTCCACCAAGGTTCCCAAATTACAACCACCTCCGAATTTAATTGGATGACGGGACAACACCCGGTCCAACAGCATTCATCGATAAGTCTAGTTTGAGTGTAGCATCGTGTGTCGACTAATACGAAGACAACACTTGGTTAGCCACCGCACTACGTCCTAAAAGGCCAAGATGGGTTAAAGGTAACTACGGTCCTTAGCTTCGACGGAACTTAAAAGTAACAAAGTCTAAACGTGACAACACACGCCGACAAATATCACTTCAAGAACCTCCGCTAAGTGTGGTTATATCACGTGTGTCAAAACACGAGAATATTCTCGGAATGTCACTATGATTCTACCACTCCTATCTTATATTTCCCTCAAGTCCGGGTGTAGGACTTATCTCACCACTCACGTTTAAAAGTAAACAAGTAAGCATATATATACAAGGTATAAGCAATAATAAAGCACAAGTAAAGAAGGGAAAGGTGGGCTTAACCCACTTAGGAAATTTTAAATCCCCAATGAAGTCGCCATTTCTGTGTTCGCGATTTTCGGGTTTCAATCCATTAATTGGTTTTGAACCTTCAATCTTTGAACTCGCAACTTTTATTCGCGGGAAGGGAAAAAGTGAGTAAAAACCCTTATGAGATCAAGGTCCGGGGGTTGGTTTCGAATAGGGAAGGTGTTAAGCACCCTAAACAACTTCGGTACTTAGAAGGAGCCTCTTACCTAAATTATCTTGTGCTAATTACTTGCTTAATTATTTGTAAAACAATGCCTAAAGTATAAGTGAAAGAACGGAGGGAGGAGAAGTATGTTTTTTTTTTTTTTTTATTGATTTGGAAAGACGTAAGTCTTTTGCCTACATACCCAAAAGTGGGATCAAAATCATGTAGTTCACCTTGAAAATTTATTTGGTGAGTTAGGTTAATTTTAAAGTTTTGGAAAATATTTTTGAGAGGATGAGAGGCCGAAAGACATAGAAGAATAAAGATGTGAAGTTGGTTGTTTTTAATTACAAAAAGTAAGTTTAAATGTGGATTAAAATTGATTAAAAGTTTGATTAAGAAAATAAAGGAAAAAGATCACTTGGGTTAAAATCCAAGGTCTCCTAAGAAAATATTTTTGGTGTTTTTGTTTATTTGATTTTTTTTTAGGAAAATGATTTTTACTAACGGTAAAAACTACGCGTTAAACGTAACGGAAAGCGTAAAATATAAAAGGCGGGGATATTGGATCCCAAAGTAAAATCTCAAACCTAAAAATACTAGTTGTTCAATTTTAAGGCACTTATATTAGTCGAGTTTTTAGTCCTAGTTTGTCACTAATTCAATTTCATCCTCGATCGCGGTTATGGCATAATGCCATAAAAATAAAGTGTGGTGTCGGTGCATGTGTTGGTGCATATGCTCATTATTTGGATATTTACATAATTTCCTAAATACATTCTAAAGTCTTGCATAAAAATAAATGACGAGAAATAAAAATGCGAAAAATTAAATTACATCAAAACCTAAATACACACTAAAAATGATAACAATTAAAAATAGTGGTGTAAATAGTGAAAAATAGTGGTGTAAATAGTGAAAGAGTAGTAAAAAACAAAAGGGCTCAGGCTGGATAGATCTGAACCGTCTATTAGATCAGAAGGTTCAAATCTGATCCCAACAGTGTTCATCATAGCCGCACAATTACAATCAGACGGATTTAAAAGAAGATAAATATGGGAGCAAAACCAAACACACAGTGACCGTCAGATGCAAGATCTAACTTCCTGGATGCGAAGATGCGTTGAAACTAACATGGATCATACATATCAAACTAAACAAAAAAACTTAGTATAAAAAGGAAATTAACAACAGACTCGTCTTCCCCGATGGGATCCTTTGAAGGGGAGAAAAACACAAGAAGGGGGGGGTTGAATTGTGTTTTACTTTTCTTCGTTTTCTCAAAAACGCAAGAACACTTATGATCAGAAGCAAAAGGGACAGCTTCTGAAGAAGATGTTCAGGAGCGTATGCAGCGGAATGATAAACAGAGAGAAAAGAGAAGAAGCAAGACATAAGCAAATTGTACAGGTTCCTTCCACAAAATGGAAGTAGTCTTGTCCCCCTTGCACTTCCATGGAGAGTTCACTAAATGTAATATCTGATTATAAATGCTCAAGCACGCAAGCAAGAGACTTCAAATGCTCAAAAAACACAATCAAGAGACTTTTAATGCTCAAGCACACAAGCAAGAGACTTCTATCAAAAAGAATTACAAGGAAAATGTTTGAGGTTGAACACTTGATATACAATCATTGGTGTTCACAATATAAATCAGATACAGACTCTTAAGACTTTTGAATTTCAAAGATATGAACTTGAAAACTGAAATTCTAAGTGAACTTTTAGATGCTGAACAATTTGACAGAGTTTTGGTGCTTTCAAAATGTTGTAGAGTCTTGTTGTCCTTCAATTAGTCACTCCTTTATATAGAGGTGTGAAATGAACGTTGTAAGTGCCAACACATCCAAAAAGAGTCGTTGTTGAAGCTTGATCTTTCACCAATGATTCTTTGCCAGATTAAGTTATTGTTGTAACACCCCGTTTCCCAAAATGACATAATAATATGCAACAATCATCAGAGTTCAGCAAACAACGGAGTATTACATCTACTTTTCAAAATTACTTAAATAGAATATAAAAACTATTTAAGAACATCAGCAAATTCCATCATATTAAAATTCTGCAGCGGAAAATCTTTAATTCAAAACATCAACATCAAATCTACTACAAGTAAGTTCTTGGCACAAAGGCCTTGACATCAATAAGAATTATTCATTAACAGAATCCTCAACAACATGGTTCAACAAGTGATACATAAGGAATGAAGAATTAAACATGCAATATTCCCATCCCGTTACGCATCAGAGCCCTAGACACAAGAGCCATCAACCTACAAGCCGTCATTACGTGCACTTGCCCACAAGGCGGCAATTCCAGCAGAAGGGGTGAGTTCACAAAACAAAGTAATATATATAATATATGAATCAATCAAATAAATTGATAATAATCAACAACTTCAATATCAACCATCAGCAACATAAACAATAAAATCAGCTCCACATTATCATTATAATTCTTCTTTGATTAATAACAACGACAACACACTTGCGACGACACCTCACCAACAACAACTCTACAAGACTCCATCAACAACTAATGCAAGACTCCATCAACAACTAATGCATTATGCATATGTGGTACCATACTACGCGCGTTGAATGCTAAGCATTCCAGGGCATAAGCCCCCAACAATTTGGATGGTTAAAGCATCCCAGGGCATAAGCCCCCAACAGGTGAATGACTAGCATTCCAGGGCATAAGCCCTCAACGGTTGAATGTATAAAACATTCCAGGGCATAAGCCCCCAACGATGCAAATGAGTTATGAATGACTCAATGGTGTATATCTGCATACAACCCTACGACAACTAATGGTGCATATCAGCATGCAACCAACAACAACAACGACTAGGACATCCTCCCCAACTAGACACAACCACTCAACATCAAGAACAACTTCAATTTAACAAAACATGCTTATTTTCATATGAACATACATTAACCCATCATATTCATCTTCATGTATTAGTTTTATTGTCCAAACAATTCTTAATAAATCCAATAAACAAATTAGGAAGCGTAGGTTTGGGTTAGGAGCACTTAGAAAATTACCCCAAAATGGTCGCACAGGACCAATCTCGCTTAAGCGAGAAGCATCTCGCTTGAGCGAGTCAAATGACGAAAGTCAGGATGTTCCTCGCTTGAGGCTCGCTTGGCGTTCGCTTGAGCGACGCTCACAAACTACAGGTTCTGGGCAGATTTTGCTTGAGCGACGGGAATTTCGCTTGAGCGACGCAAATGACGAAGGTTGGGATTTCGCTCGCTTAGAGTTCGCTTAGCTCTCGCTTGAGCGAACGGGCGCGAAACGATTCTGGGTAGGGAAAAGTGCCGCTCGCTTGAGCGACGGCTATCTCGCTTGAGCGAGAATTCATCTGGGCAGAAATACAGCTACGATTTTCTAAACCCTAAATCATCCAAAAACCCAATTTTAATCCCCCAATCACCCAAAATGATTTAGAATGAAGTTTATGGGTTCACTACTCATCAAAACAACAAAACATCTCATAGAAACATCATCAATCATAACATAATCCATCAACAATGGCATTTTTATAACTATTAAACCTAAACCAACAAATCATCATTTCCAATCCATTTCATGAAATCATATAAATATATATCAGCTATTGAATCATAAACCCACCCTTACCTGATTAAATGAACAAAAGCAAGATACAACAATCAATCTTCTAGGCTAATCCCCTTGTTCTTGGTTCTTCTCCCCTCTACCCAAAAAGCTTATGTTTTTGTTTTCTCTGATACGTATAATTGTTTACTGACTTTTCTATTTCCTTTACCAACCAAAGTATAACTCCCCTTTTTCTATTAACTTCTTCCTTAATCTCCTTTAATTCACATTAACCCCATAATTCTAATAATTAATAGTTATTCCTCCTATTTTCATAATTCTCCAAAATAATAATATTTCTTCTATTTTCTTAAATAACATAAAATCGAATAAATAATTATAAACAAATAAACACACCACATATTCACGTAATCATTTATAAATTCAAATAAAATATGACAAACAACTAAAAATAACAAAATAGCAACTAGGGCGTTACAACTCTCCCCAACTTAGAGAATTTCGTCCTCGAAATATTACCTCAAGCAACAAACAACTCAGGGTAGGATTCTTGCATCTTGCTTTCCAATTCCCAAGTCAAACTTTCACTAGTCAAACCACCCCAAACAACCCTCACCAAAGGTATTCCCTTGCCTCTCAGCTGCTTCACCTTACGATCATCAATCCTTAAAGGTAAAGTCTCAACAGTAAGATTATCCCTAACTTGCACATCATCTCTAGGAATAACATGCGAAGGATCTGCTACATATTTCCTCAGCTGCGACACATGAAATACATCATGCAAGTTCGATAGATGTGGTGGCAATCCAATCCGATATGCCACAGTTCCAACTCTCTCTGAAATTTGATAAGGACCAATGAACTTTGGAGTTAACTTCTTAGACTTCAATGCACGTCCTACACCCGTCATAGGAGTAACCCTTAAAAACACATGCTCACCCTCCTGAAACTCAAGGGCTTTTCTACGTTTGTCATGATAACTCTTCTGACGATCTTGCGATGCTTTCATTTTTTCTCTTATCAACTTGACCTTTTATGTAGTCTGATGCACTAACTCAGGTCCTAACACAACACTTTCACTCGACTCAAACCAACATAGAGGAGTTCTACACCTTCGACCATACAAAGCTTCGAACGGTGCCATACCAATACTCGAATGGTAACTATTGTTGTATGTGAACTCTATCAACGGTAAGTGGCTGTCCCAAGCTCCACCTTGCTCGAGTACACACACCCTCAACAAATCTTCTAAGGATTGGATAGTCCTCTCCGACTGACCATCTGTCTGCGGATGATAAGCCGAACTCAGCCTCAATTTCGAACCCAATGCATCTTGCAAACTCTTCCAAAACCTTGAAGTGAACCTCGGATCTCTATCTGACACAATACTTGACGGAACACCATGCAACTTCACGATGTCACGAATATAGATCTCCGCCAACTGTGCTACCGGATAACTAATATTGATCGGAATAAAGTGCGCCGACTTAGTCAACCTGTCGACCACGACCCAAATGGCATTGTAACGCCCTAGTTGTTATTTTACTATTTTTGGTTGATTTAATATGTTTTATGTATTTTATATAATTTATGTGATTTATGTGAATATTTGATGTGTTAATATTTTTTATATATTTATTTGTGTTATTTGATAATATAGGAGGAATTATTAATTATTTAGAATTAGTAGAGTTAGGAGGGGGTTAATGAAAATTAAAAGAAATTTAGTGAGGAGTTAGGAGTAAAAGGAGAGGTTACACTTTGTGGGAAATAGGAAATAGAAAGTCAGTAAAAGGAAAGAAACATTTTGTACGTACAGTAAGAACAAAACAAGAGTTTTGGGAGAAAGAGAGAAGAAGCCAAGGGAAGAACTAAGAAGAGGGAAATTCATCCATTTGCTGTAGAAATTTGCTGAATTAAGGTAAGGGTGGGTTTATGATTCAATTGTTAATATATATGTATATGATTTCATGAATTTGGATTGAAATTGGTAGTTTTAGAACTAGGTTTATGGACATGATGAATTGCTCATTTCTTGATGAATGATGTTGTTGTGATATGTTCTGATGTTTTGTTTTGCCTTAAACCCATAAACATTGTTTCTAAACCATTTTGGGTGATTGGGGGGATTAAAATTGGGTTTTTGGATGAAAATGGGGTTGGAAATCGTAGGTTATAATTCTGCCCAGATGAGCACTCGCTCAAGCGAGACACCCTTCGCTCAAGCGAGAAACTCTTTGCAACGACCAGTCTGAATTTTAGCCGCTCGCTTAAGCGAGCCACGAGCGAACTAGGAGCGAGTGAAAACCAAACTTTCGTCATTTGCGTCGCTTAAGCGAGATTCCCGTCGCTTAAGCGAGAGACGCTAATCTTTGCCCAGGACTGTGTATTTAACCTGTTCGCTTAAGCGAACCAGAAGCGAGCTTCAAGCGAACCAAAACCCAACTTACGTGATTTGACTCGCTCAAGCGAGAAGCTGCTCGCTCAAGCGAGCTGGGTCCTGTGCGACCCAAAATGTGATTTTTCTAAGGTGTTCTAAACCCAAACCTAAGCTTTCTAAGATGTTTATTAGATTTATTAAGAATTGTTTAGATGGTAAAAACTATATTATGAAGATGATTATGATGGGTTATGTATGTTTATGTGCAAATAAGTATATTTTGCTAAGCTTGAGTTGCCTTGTTGATGTTGAGTGGTCTTGTCCAGTTGGGGAGGGTATCCTAAGTTGTTGTTGTTGTTGGTTGCATGCTGATATGCTCCATTAAGATGTTGGGTTGTATGCAGATATACACCATAGAGTCATTCATACTCATATGCATTTGTTGGGGGCTTATTGCCCTGGAATGTTTATCATTCACTGTTGGGGGCTTATTGCCCTGGAACGCTTTATCGTTCACCTGTTGGGGGCTTATTGCCCTGGGATGCTTTAACCATCCAAATTGTTGGGGGCTTATTGCCCTGGAATGCTTAGCATTCAACGCGCGTAGTTGGTACCACATTTGCATAATGCATTAGATATTGATGGAGTCTTGCATTAGTTGTCATGGGTGTGAGTTGACAGTTGTGAATTGTTGTTGGTGAGATGTCGCCACAAGTGTTGTTGTTGATGTTAATCAAAGATGAATCAAAATGATAATATTGAGATGATAATGTTGATAATGTTGCTGCTGATTGTTAATATTGTTGTTGTTGTTTCAATTTACTTTGATGATTCATATATCTGTATATTTACTTTTGATTTGTGAACTCACCCCTTCTGCTGGAATTGCCGCCTCGTGGGCAAGTGCAGGTAGCGAAGATTAGTGATGTTGGCTCTTGCGTCTAGGGCTCTGATACATAGTAGGGATGGGGAAACGTTATCTTCTTGTATTCCTTTATGTATCATTTCTTTGAAGAAGATGTTGTTGAGATTTAATTGTTGAATAATTTTACTATGTTGATGGCCTTTGTGCCAAGATTATGATGTAGTCGTTGAATATGATTTCTACTTAAAGATTTCCGCTGCAGAATTTTAATATGATGAAATTGTTGATGGTTTAAAATAGTTTTTATATTCTATTTAAATAATTTTGAAAATGTAGTGTAATACTCCGTTGTTTGTTGAATTACTCTGATTATTATTTTATGATTATTATTATTACGTCGTTTTGGGAAACGGGGTGTTACAATTGGTATCAGAGCAGGTCGGTCTATCAGACCATTAGTAGAGTCGTGTCGAGCCATGTAGTGTAGTGTGACAGGTTTAAACTGTCTTTGTTGTTCTAATTCTTGTTGTTATGTAGAATTATCGAGATGGCCGGAAGGAATGATGCTGCTCTTGCTGCTGCTTTGCAAGCAATGGCTCAGGTTGTTGGTCAACAGCAAGGTGCTGGTGGAGCTGGTGAAGGTGTAAGGATGCTTGAAACCTTCTTGAGGAATCATCCACCAACCTTTAAGGGAAGGTACGACCCCGATGGAGCACAAACCTGGCTGAAGGAGGTCGAGAGGATCTTCCGGGTAATGCAGTGCAATGATATTCAGATGGTGCGGTTTGGCACGCACATGTTAGCAGAGGAGGCTGACGACTGGTGGGTAAGCACTCAACCCATTCTCCAGGCTGAAGGAGCTGAGATTACGTGGGCTGTGTTCAGGAGAGAGTTCTTGAGGAGGTATTTTCCGGAGGATGTCCGAGGTAAGAAGGAGATAGAATTCCTTGAGCTGAAGCAAGGAGACATGTCCATTACGGAATATGCTGCTAAGTTCGTGGAGCTTGCAAAGTTTTATCCCCATTATGCTGCGGAGACTGCTGAGTTCTCCAAGTGTATCAAATTTGAGAATGGTCTGCGAGCTGATATCAAGCGGGCCATTGGCTATCAGAAGATCAGAGACTTCTCTGAGTTGGTGAGCAGCTGCCGTATTTATGAAGAGGACACTAAAGCTCACTACAAGATAATGAATGACCGTAGAGGTAAGGGGCAGCAGAGTCGCCCGAAGCCTTATAGTGCCCCAGCTGATAAGGGCAAACAGAGGATGCATGATGAGAGGAGACCAGTACGTAGAGATGCTCCTGCTGAAGTGGTATGCTATAAGTGTGGTGTTAAAGGCCACAAGAGCAATGCTTGCAACCGAGATGAGAAGAAATGTTTCCGTTGTGGTAAGAAGGGCCATACTGTCACTGAATGCAAGCGCGGAGATATTGTTTGCTTCAACTGTAATGAAGAAGGTCACATTGGTTCTCAGTGCACTCAGCCTAAGAAGGCGCAGACTAGTGGAAGAGTTTTTGCCTTGACCGGTACTCAGACTGATCAGAAGGATCGACTTATCAGAGGTACTTGTTTCTTTAATGGTACTCCTTTAATTGCTATTATAGATACTGGTGCAACGCATTGTTTCATTGCTATTGACTGTGCACAAAGATTGGGTTTGATTATGTCTGATATGAATGGGGAGATGGTTGTTGAAACTCCAGCTAAGGGTTCGGTAACTACTTCCCTTGTTTGTTTAAGTTGTCCGTTGTCCGTATTTGGTAGAGATTTTGAGGTGGACCTTGTTTGTTTGCCGTTAGTGGGAATGGATGTAATATTGGGAATGAATTGGTTAGAATACAATCATGTCCTGATTAATTGTTTTACGAAGACGGTGCGGTTTTCTTCTGCTGAAGAAGAGAGTGGAACATAATTCTTATCCACTAAAGAGATGAAGCGTTTAGAAAAGGATGGCGTGTTGATGTTTTCTTTGTTGGCATACTTGTCGGTGGAGAACCAAGCTATAATTGATGGGCTGCCTGTTGTGAAGGAATTTCCTGAAGTTTTCCCTGATGAGATTCCAGATGTGCCACCGGAGAGAGAAGTGGAATTTTCGATTGACCTTGTGCCGGGTACGAAGCCTGTGTCAATGGCTCCTTACCGTATGTCAGCTTCGGAGTTGGCTGAGCTGAAGAAGCAGTTAGAAGACTTGCTTGACAAGAAGTTTGTGAGACCGAGTGTTTCACCATGGGGAGCGCCGGTGTTGTTGGTAAAGAGGAAGGATGGTAGCATGCGGTTGTGTATTGATTACCGTCAGTTGAATAAGGTGACTATTAAGAATAGGTATCCACTACCGAGGATAGATGACTTGATGGATCAACTGGTGGGTGCCCGCGTTTTTAGCAAAATTGACTTGAGGTCAGGTTACCATCAAATAAAGGTGAAGGATGAGGATATGCAAAAGACGGCGTTTAGGACGCGTTATGGTCATTATGAATATAAGGTGATGCCTTTCGGTGTTACTAATGCGCCTGGTGTGTTTATGGAGTACATGAACAGAATTTTTCATGAGTATCTGGATCAGTTTGTTGTGGTTTTTATTGATGATATTTTAATCTATTCTAAGACTGAAGCTGAGCATGCAGAGCATTTGAAGATTGTATTGCAAGTGCTGAAGGAAAAGAAATTGTATGCCAAGTTATCCAAGTGCGAGTTCTGGCTGAATGAAGTAAGTTTTCTTGGCCACATTATTTCTGGTAATGGTATTGCTGTAGATCCTTCGAAGGTAGATGCTGTGTCGCAGTGGGAGACACCCAAGTCAGTTACTGAGGTAAGAAGTTTTCTTGGGTTGGCTGGTTATTACCGCAGGTTTATTGAGGGTTTTTCGAAGTTGGCACTTCCTTTGACGCAGTTGACCTGTAAAGGTAAAGCATTTGTGTGAGATGCTCAATGTGAGAGTAGTTTCAATGAGTTAAAGCAAAGATTGACGACTGCTCCTATTTTGATTTTGCCGAAGCCAGAAGAACCTTTTGTTGTGTATTGTGATGCATCTAAGCTGGGTTTAGGTGGTGTTCTGATGCAAGATGGCAAGGTAGTCGCGTATGCTTCTAGGCAGCTAAGGGTCCATGAGAAGAATTATCCTACGCATGATCTAGAATTGGCAGCCGTGGTGTTTGTTTTGAAAATTTGGAGACACTATTTGTATGGTTCCAGATTCGAGGTGTTTAGTGATCATAAAAGTTTAAAATATTTGTTTGATCAGAAGGAGTTGAACATGAGGCAGAGAAGGTGGTTTGAGTTACTTAAGGATTACGATTTTGGTTTGAATTACCATCCTGGTAAAGCTAATGTTGTTGCAGATGCGTTGAGCAGAAAGACGTTGCATATGTCGGCTATGATGGTAAAAGAGTTCGAGTTGCTTGAACAGTTTAGGGACTTGAGTCTTGTTTGTGAAAGGTCACCTCAGAGTGTGAAGTTGGGCATGTTAAAGATTAACAGTGATTTCTTGAACAGTATCAAAGAGGCGCAGAAGCTTGATGTTAAGTTTGTGGATTTGATGGCTGCTAGTGATCAGAATGCGGATAGTGATTTCAAGGTTGATAACCAAGGTGTGTTGAGGTTTAGAGGAAGAATTTGTATTCCTGAGGATAAGGGTTTGAAGAAGTTGATCTTAGAAGAAAGTCATAAGAGTAGTTTGAGCATTCATCCTGGAGCTACTAAAATGTATCATGACTTGAAGAAATTATTTTGGTGGTCCGGTTTGAAGAGAGATGTTGCGCAGTTCGTGTATGCATGTTTGACGTGCCAGAAGTCTAAGGTTGAGCACCAGAGGCCTGCAGGGTTGTTGATTCCATTAGATGTACCTGAGTGGAAGTGGGATAGCATTTCGATGGACTTTGTAATGAGTTTACCGAGTACTCCAAGAGGGCATGATGCCATTTGGGTAGTGGTCGACCGGTTGACTAAGTCGGCGCACTTCATTCCGATCAATATCAGTTATCCGGTAGCTCAGTTGGCGGAGATCTATATTCGTGACATTGTGAAGTTGCATGGTGTCCCATCTAGTATTGTGTCGGATAGAGATCCGAGGTTTACTTCGAGGTTTTGGAAGAGCTTGCAAGATGCATTGGGTTCGAAATTGAGATTGAGTTCGGCTTATCATCCGCAGACAGATGGTCAGTCGGAGAGAACTATCCAATCCTTGGAGGATTTGTTGAGGGTGTGTGTACTCGAGCAAGGTGGAGCTTGGGACAGCCACTTACCGTTGATAGAGTTTACTTACAATAATAGTTACCATTCGAGTATTGATATGGCACCGTTCGAAGCTTTGTATGGTCGAAGGTGTAGAACTCCCCTATGTTGGTTTGAGTCAGGTGAAAGTATTGTGTTAGGACCTGAGTTAGTGCAGCAAACTACAGAAAAGGTCAAGATGATAAGAGAAACGATGAAAGCATCTCAAGATCGTCAGAAGAGTTATCATGACAAAAGGAGAAAAGCCCTTGAGTTTCAGGAGGGTGAGCATGTGTTTTTGAGGGTTACTCCGATGACGGGTGTAGGACGTGCATTGAAGTCGAAGAAGTTGACTCCAAAGTTCATTGGTCCTTATCAGATTTCCGAGAGAGTTGGAACCGTGGCGTATCGGATTGGATTGCCACCACATCTATCGAACTTGCATGATGTGTTTCATGTCTCGCAGTTGAGAAAGTATGTAGCAGATCCTTCGCATGTTATTCCTAGAGATGATGTGCAAGTTAGAGATAATCTTACTGTTGAGACTTTGCCTTTGAGGATTGATGATCGCAAGGTGAAGCAGCTGAGAGGCAAAGAGATACCTTTGGTGAGAGTTGTTTGGGGCGGTGTAACAGGTGAGAGTTTGACTTGGGAATTGGAGAGCAAGATGCAAGAGTCCTATCCTGAGTTGTTTGTTGCGTAAGGTACTATTTCGAGGACGAAATTCTCTAAGTTGGGGAGAGTTGTAACGCCCTAGTTGTTATTTTACTATTTTTGGTTGATTTAATATGTTTTATGTATTTTATATAATTTATGTGATTTATGTGAATATTTGATGTGTTAATATTTGTTATATAATTATTTGTGTTATTTGATAATATAGGAGGAATTATTAATTATTTAGAATTAGTAGAGTTAGGAGGGGGTTAATGAAAATTAAAAGAAATTTAGTGAGGAGTTAAGAGTAAAAGGAGAGGTTACACTTTGTGGGAAATAGGAAATAGAAAGTCAGTAAAAGGAAAGAAACATTTTGTACGTACAGTAAGAACAAAACAAGAGTTTTGGGAGAAAGAGAGAAGAAGCCAAGGGAAGAACTAGGAAGAGGGAAATTCATCCATTTGCTGTAGAAATTTGCTGAATTAAGGTAAGGGTGGGTTTATGATTCAATTGTTAATATATATGTATATGATTTCATGAATTTGGATTGAAATTGGTAGTTTTAGAACTAGGTTTATGGACATGATGAATTGCTCATTTCTTGATGAATGATGTTGTTGTGATATGTTCTGATGTTTTGTTGTGCCTTAAACCCATAAACATTGTTTCTAAACCATTTTGGGTGATTGGGGGGATTAAAATTGGGTTTTTGGATGAAAATGGGGTTGGAAATCGTAGGTTATAATTCTGCCCAGATGAGCACTCGCTCAAGCGAGACACCCTTCGCTCAAGCGAGAAACTCTTTGCAACGACCAGTCTGAATTTTAGCCGCTCGCTTAAGCGAGCCACGAGCGAACTAGGAGCGAGTGAAAACCAAACTTTCGTCATTTGCGTCGCTTAAGCGAGATTCCCGTCGCTTAAGCGAGAGACGCTAATCTTTGCCCAGGACTGTGTATTTAACCTGTTCGCTTAAGCGAACCAGAAGCGAGCTTCAAGCGAACCAAAACCCAACTTACGTGATTTGACTCGCTCAAGCGAGAAGCTGCTCGCTCAAGCGAGCTGGGTCCTGTGCGACCCAAAATGTGATTTTTCTAAGGTGTTCTAAACCCAAACCTAAGCTTTCTAAGATGTTTATTAGATTTATTAAGAATTGTTTAGATGGTAAAAACTATATTATGAAGATGATTATGATGGGTTATGTATGTTTATGTGCAAATAAGTATATTTTGCTAAGCTTGAGTTGCCTTGTTGATGTTGAGTGGTCTTGTCCAGTTGGGGAGGGTATCCTAAGTTGTTGTTGTTGTTGGTTGCATGCTGATATGCTCCATTAAGATGTTGGGTTGTATGCAGATATACACCATAGAGTCATTCATACTCATATGCATTTGTTGGGAGCTTATTGCCCTGGAATGTTTATCATTCACTGTTGGGGGCTTATTGCCCTGGAACGCTTTATCGTTCACCTGTTGGGGGCTTATTGCCCTGGGATGCTTTAACCATCCAAATTGTTGGGGGCTTATTGCCCTGGAATGCTTAGCATTCAACGCGCGTAGTTGGTACCACATTTGCATAATGCATTAGATATTGATGGAGTCTTGCATTAGTTGTCATGGGTGTGAGTTGACAGTTGTGAATTGTTGTTGGTGAGATGTCGCCACAAGTGTTGTTGTTGATGTTAATCAAAGATGAATCAAAATGATAATATTGAGATGATAATGTTGATAATGTTGCTGCTGATTGTTAATATTGTTGTTGTTGTTTCAATTTACTTTGATGATTCATATATCTGTATATTTACTTTTGATTTGTGAACTCACCCCTTCTGCTGGAATTGCCGCCTCGTGGGCAAGTGCAGGTAGCGAAGATTAGTGATGTTGGCTCTTGCGTCTAGGGCTCTGATACATAGTAGGGATGGGGAAACGTTATCTTCTTGTATTCCTTTATGTATCATTTCTTTGAAGAAGATGTTGTTGAGATTTAATTGTTGAATAATTTTACTATGTTGATGGCCTTTGTGCCAAGATTATGATGTAGTCGTTGAATATGATTTCTACTTAAAGATTTCCGCTGCAGAATTTTAATATGATGAAATTGTTGATGGTTTAAAATAGTTTTTATATTCTATTTAAATAATTTTGAAAATGTAGTGTAATACTCCGTTGTTTGTTGAATTACTCTGATTATTCTTTTATGATTATTATTATTACGTCGTTTTGGGAAACGGGGTGTTACAGGCATCATGCCCTCTTGGAGTATTCGGTAAACTCGTCACAAAATCCATAGAAATGCTATCCCACTTCCACTCAGGTACATCTAACGGAGTCAACAGCCCTGTAGGCTTCTGATGCTCAACCTTAGACTTCTGGCAAGTCAAACACGCATACACAAACTGAGCAACATCTCTTTTCAATCCGGACCACCAAAACAACTTCTTCAAGCAACTCGAAGAACCTGCGATAATAGCCAGCCAAACCAAGAAAACTTCTAACCTCGGTAACTGACTTCGGTGTCTCCCACTGCGACACAGCATCAACCTTCGAAGGATCTACAACAATACCATTACCAGAAATGATGTGGCCAAGAAAACTTACTTCATGCAACCAGAACTCACATTTGGATAACTTGGCATACAACTTCTTTTCTTTCAGCACTTGCTGTAACGCCCTAGTTGTTGTTTATTTATTCTCGTTGATTTATGTGTGTCTTATGTGCTTTAGAATTATTTATGTTGATTTAAGTGAATTATTGGTGTTTGCTATTTTAATATATTTCATTATAAAGAAATAGTAATGATTTTATTATTTAAGTGGGGTAGAAGAAATAATATTATTTTTGAATTCAAGAGAATAATGGTTATTTAGAATTATTAGACTTAAGGAGGGTTAATGAGGAATTAAAGAAAATTAAGTGAGGGAGTAAAGAAAAAGGGAGGTTATGTTTTGGTAAGGTGAGAAAGAGTAAAACTAGTAAGGAAAGAAAAGAAAAAGGCACGTATCAGTAAAACAAAAGAAACAGAGTTTTGGGAGAATAGAGCCAAGAACAAGGGGAGAACTAGGAAGAGGGAAATTCATCCAATTGCTGTAGATTTTCGCTGAATTAAGGTAAGGGTGGGTTTACTCTTCAATTGTCAATATATATGTATATGATTTCATGAAATTGGATTGAAAATTGGTAGTTTAGGAACTAGGTTAAGAATATGTTGAATTGCTCATTTTCTTGATGAATTGCGTTGTAATGTTGTTGTTATGATATGCTCTGATGTTTTGTTGTGCCTTGAACCCATAAACATTGTTTCCAAACCATTTTGGGTGATTGGGGGATTAAAAATGGGATTTTTGGATGAAAATGGAGTTAAAATCGTAGGTTAGAATTCTGCCCAGATGAGCACTCGCTCAAGCGAAATGCCCTTCGCTCAAGCGAGCAACACTTTGCTACGCCCAGTCTGAACTTTCAGCCGCTCGCTTAAGCGAGCCACGAGCGAACCCTAAGCGAGCAAAATGTTAACCTTCGTCATTTGCGTCGCTTAAGCGAGATTCCCGTCGCTTAAGCGAGAGACGCCCAGGATAGTGTATTTAGCCTGTTCGCTTAAGCGAACCAGGAGCGAGCCAGAAGCGAGGAAAAACTAAACTTACGTGTTTTGACTCGCTTAAGCGAGAAGCTTCTCGCTTAAGCGAGCTGGGTCCTGTGCGACCCAAAATGTGATTTTTCTGAAGTGTTCCAAACCCAAACCTAAGCTTTCTAAGATGTTTATTGGATTTATTAAGAATTGTTTAGATGATAAAAACTATATTATGATGATGATTAAGATGAATTTATGTATGTTGACGTGCAAATAATGATACTTTGTTAATTGAGTTGTCTTGTTGATGTTGAGTGGTCTTGTCCAGTTGGGGAGGGTATCCTAAGTTGTTGTTGTTGTTGGTTGCATGCTGATATGCTCCATTAAGATGTTGGGTTGTATGCTGATATACACCATAGAGTCATTTCATACTCATTTGCATTTGTTGGGGGCTTATTGCCCTGGAATGTTTATCATTCACTTGTTGGGGGCTTATTGCCCTGGAACGCTTTATCGTTCACCTGTTGGGGGCTTATTGCCCTGGGATGCTTTAACCATCCAAAATTGTTGGGGGCTTATTGCCCTGGAATGCTTAGCATTCAACGCGCGTAGTTGGTACCACATGCATAATGCATTAGATGTTGATGGAGTCTTGCATTAGTAGTAGGAGTGAGTTGTCCCTTGGGATTGTTGTTGGTGAGATGTCGCCACAAGTGTTATTGTTATTGTTGCTGATATTAATCTAAGATGAATTAAAATCATAAAGTTGAGATGATGTTGATAATGTTGCTGTTTGCTGTTGTTGTTTTCAATTTACTTTGATGATTCATATATCTGTATATTTACTTTTGATTTGTGAACTCACCCCTTCTGCTGGAATTGCCGCCTTGTGGGCAAGTGCAGGTAGTGAAGACTAGTGGTGTTGGCTCTTGCGTCTAGGGCTCTGATACATAGTAGGGATGGGGAAACGTTATCATTTCTTGTATTCCTTTATGTATCGTTTCTTTTGAAGAAGATGTTGATGAGATTTGATTATTGAACAAATTTTATTATGTTAACGGCCTTTGTGCCAAGATTATGATGTAGTGGTTGAATATGATTTTTATATAAAGACTTTCCGCTGCAGAATTTAATATGATGATATTGTATGTTGGTTTTAAATAGTTTTTATATTCTATTTAAATAATTTTGAAAAAGAAATGTGATACTCCGTTGTTATGTTGAATAACTCTGATTATGATTATTAGTAATATTATTATTACGTTATTTCGGGAACGGGGTGTTACAATTGGTATCAGAGCAGGTCGGTCTGTCAGACCATTAGAAGAGTCGTGTCGAGCCATGTAGAGTAGTGTGACAGGTTTAAACTGTCTTTGTTGTTCTAATTCTTGCTGTTATGTAGAATTATCGAGATGGCCGGAAGGAATGATGCTGCTCTTGCTGCTGCTTTGCAAGCAATGGCTCAGGTTGTTGGTCAACAACAAGGTGCTGGTGGGGCTGGTGAAGGTGTAAGGATGCTTGAGACCTTCTTGAGGAATCATCCACCAACCTTTAAGGGAAGGTACGACCCCGATGGAGCGCAGACTTGGCTGAAGGAGGTCGAGAGGATCTTCCGGGTGATGCAGTGTACGGATGTTCAGATGGTGCGGTTTGGCACGCACATGTTAGCAGAAGAGGCTAACGACTGGTGGGTGAGTGTGCAGCCGGTGTTAGAGAATGAAGGTGTTGTAATCACATGGGCTGTGTTCCGAAGAGAGTTCCTGAGGAGGTATTTTCCGGAGGATGTCCGAGGTAAGAAGGAGATAGAATTCCTTGAGCTGAAGCAAGGAGACATGTCCATTACGGAGTATGCTGCTAAGTTCGTGGAGCTTGCCAAGTTCTATCCTCATTATGCTGCGGAGACTGCTGAGTTCTCCAAATGTATTAAGTTTGAAAATGGTCTGCGAGCTGATATCAAGCGGGCCATTGGCTATCAGAAGATCAGAGACTTCTCTGAGTTGGTGAGCAGCTGCCGTATTTATGAAGAGGACACCAAAGCTCACTATAAGATAATGAATGACCGTAGAGGAAAGGGGCAGCAGAGTCGCCCAAAGCCTTATAGTGCCCCAGCTGATAAGGGCAAGCAGAGGATGCATGATGAGAGGAGGCCAGCACGTAGAGATGCTCCTGCTGAAGTGGTTTGTTATAAGTGTGGTGTGAAAGGCCACAAGAGTAATGCTTGTACCCGTGATGAGAAGAAGTGCTTTAGATGCGGAAAGAAGGGCCACACAGTCACCGAATGCAAGCGTGGGGACATTGTTTGTTTCAACTGTAATGAAGAAGGTCACATTGGTTCTCAGTGCACTCAGCCTAAGAAGGCGCAGACCAGTGGTAGAGTTTTTGCCTTGACCGGTACTCAGACTGATCAGGAGGATCGACTTATCAGAGGTATTTGTTTCTTTAGTGGTACTCCTTTAATTGCTATAATAGATACTGGTGCTACGCATTGTTTCATTGCTATTGACTGTGCAAAAGATTGGGTTTGATTATGTCTGATATGAATGGGGAGATGGTTGTTGAAACTCCAGCTAAGGGTTCAGTGACTACTTCCCTTGTTTGTTTAAGTTGTCCGTTGTCTGTATTTGGTAGAGATTTTGAAGTTGATCTCGTTTGTTTGCCATTGGTGGGAATGGATGTAATATTGGGAATGAATTGGTTAGAATACAATCATGTCTTGATCAATTACTTTACCAAAACGGTGCGGTTTTCTTCTGCTGAAGAAGAGAGTGGAGCAGAATTTTTATCCACTAAAGAGATGAAGCGTTTGGAACAAGATGGCGTGTTGATGTTTTCTTTGTTGGCATTCTTGTCGGTGGAGAACCAAGCCGTGATTGATGGGCTGCCTGTTGTGAAGGAATTTCCCGAAGTTTTCCCTGATGAGATTCCAGATGTGCCACCGGAGAGAGAAGTGGAATTTTCGATAGACCTTGTGCCGGGTACGAAGCCTGTGTCGATGGCTCCTTACCGTATGTCAGCTTCGGAGTTAGCTGAGTTAAAGAAACAATTAGAAGACTTGCTTGACAAGAAGTTTGTGAGACCGAGTGTTTCACCATGGGGAGCGCCGGTGTTGTTGGTAAAGAAGAAGGATGGTAGCATGTGGTTGTGTATTGATTACCGACAGCTGAATAAAGTGACGATTAAGAACAGGTATCCACTACCGAGGATTGATGACTTGATGGATCAGCTAGTGGGTGCCCGCGTTTTTAGCAAGATTGATTTGAGGTCGGGTTACCATCAGATAAAGGTGAAGGATGAGGATATGCAAAAGACAGCGTTTAGGACGCGGTATGGTCATTATGAGTATAAGGTGATGCCTTTCGGTGTGACGAATGCGCCCGGTGTGTTTATGGAGTATATGAACAGAATTTTCCATGAGTATCTGGATCAGTTTGTAGTAGTCTTTATTGATGACATATTGATTTATTCTAAGACTGAAGCTGAGCATGCAGAGCATTTGAAGATTGTACTGCAAGTGCTGAAGGAAAAGAAGCTGTATGCCAAGTTATCCAAGTGCGAGTTCTGGCTGAACGAAGTAAGTTTTCTTGGCCACATTATTTCTGGTAAAGGTATTGCTGTAGATCCTTCGAAGGTTAATGCTGTGTCGCAGTGGGAGACACCAAAGTCAGTTACTGAGGTAAGAAGTTTTCTTGGGTTGGCTGGTTATTACCGCAGATTCATTGAAGGATTCTCGAAGTTAGCACTTCCTTTGACGCAGTTGACTTGTAAAGGGAAAGCATTTGTGTGGGATGCTCAATGTGAGAGTAGTTTCAATGAGTTGAAGCAAAGATTGACGACTGCTCCTATTTTGATTTTGCCGAAGCCAGAAGAACCTTTTGTTGTTTATTGTGATGCATCTAAGTTGGGCTTAGGTGGTGTTTTGATGCAAGATGGCAAGGTGGTCGCGTATGCTTCTAGGCAGCTGAGAGTGCATGAGAAGAATTATCCTACGCATGATTTAGAGTTAGCAGCCGTGGTGTTTGTGTTGAAGATTTGGAGGCATTATTTGTATGGTTCCAGATTCGAGGTGTTTAGTGACCATAAGAGTTTAAAGTACCTGTTTGACCAGAAGGAGTTGAACATGAGGCAGAGAAGGTGGCTTGAGTTGCTTAAGGACTACGATTTTGGCTTGAATTACCATCCTGGTAAAGCTAATGTTGTGGCTGATGCGTTGAGTAGAAAGACATTGCATATGTCTGCCATGATGGTGAAAGAGTTCGAGTTACTTGAACAATTTAGAGACTTGAGTCTTGTTTGTGAAAGATCACCTCAGAGCGTGAAGTTGGGTATGTTGAAGATTAATAGTGACTTCCTGAATAATATCAAAGAGGCTCAGAAGCTTGATGTTAAGTTTGTGGATTTAATGGCTGCTAATGATCCGAATGTAGATGGTGACTTCAAGGTCGATGACCAAGGTGTGTTGAGGTTTAGAGGAAGGATTTGTATTCCGGATGATGAGGATTTGAAGAAGTTGATCTTAGAAGAAAGTCATAAGAGTAGTTTGAGTATTCATCCTGGAGCTACTAAAATGTATCATGACTTGAAGAAAATATTTTGGTGGTCCGGTTTGAAAAGAGATGTTGCCCGATTTGTTTATGCATGTTTGACTTGCCAGAAGTCTAAGGTTGAACATCAGAGGCCTGCAGGGTTGTTGACTCCGTTAGATGTACCTGAATGGAAGTGGGATAGCATTTCGATGGATTTTGTAACGAGTTTACCGAATACTCCAAGAGGGCATGATGCCATTTGGGTCGTGGTCGATAGATTGACTAAGTCGGCGCATTTTATTCCGATCAACATCAGTTATCCGGTAGCTCAGTTGGCGGAGATTTATATCCGTGACATTGTGAAGTTGCATGGTGTTCCGTCAAGTATTGTGTCGGATAGAGATCCGAGGTTCACTTCGAGGTTTTGGAAGAGCTTGCAAGATGCCTTGGGTTCGAAGTTAAGATTGAGTTCGGCTTATCATCCGCAGACAGATGGTCAGTCGGAGAGAACTATCCAATCCTTGGAGGATTTGTTGAGGGTGTGTGTACTCGAGCAAGGTGGAGCTTGGGACAGCCACTTGCCGTTGATAGAGTTCACCTATAATAACAGTTACCATTCGAGTATTGGTATGGCACCGTTCGAAGCTTTGTATGGTCGAAGGTGTAGAACTCCTCTATGTTGGTTTGAGTCGGGTGAAAGCATTGTGTTAGGACCTGAGTTAGTGCAGCAGACTACAGAAAAGGTCAAGATGATAAGAGAAAAGATGAAAGCATCTCAGGATCGTCAGAAGAGTTACCATGACAAGAGGAGAAAAGCCCTTGAATTTCAGGAGGGTGATCATGTGTTCTTGAGGGTTACTCCGATGACAGGTGTAGGACGTGCATTGAAGTCGAAGAAGTTGACTCCAAAGTTCATTGGTCCTTATCAGATTTCAGAGAAAGTTGGAACCGTGGCATACATGATTGGATTGCCACCACATCTATCGAACTTGCATGATGTGTTTCACGTCTCGCAGTTGAGGAAGTATGTAGCAGATCCTTCGCATGTTATTCCTAGGGATGATGTGCAAGTTAGAGATAATCTTACTGTTGAGACTTTGCCGTTGAGGATTGATGATCGTAAGGTGAAGCAGTTGAGAGGCAAGGAAATACCTCTGGTTATAGTTGTTTGGGGCGGTGTAACCGGTGAGAGTTTGACTTGGGAGTTGGAGAGCAAGATGCAAGAGTCCTATCCTGAGTTGTTTGTTGCTTAAGGTATTATTTCGAGGACGAAATTCTCTAAGTTGGGGACAGTTGTAACGCCCTAGTTGTTGTTTATTTATTCTCGTTGATTTATGTGTGTCTTATGTGCTTTAGAATTATTTATGTTGATTTAAGTGAATTATTGGTGTTTGCTATTTTAATATATTTCATTATAAAGAAATAGTAATGATTTTATTATTTAAGTGGGGTAGAAGAAATAATATTATTTTTGAATTCAAGAGAATAATGGTTATTTAGAATTATTAGACTTAAGGAGGGTTAATGAGGAATTAAAGAAAATTAAGTGAGGGAGTAAAGAAAAAGGGAGGTTATGTTTTGGTAAGGTGAGAAAGAGTAAAACTAGTAAGGAAAGAAAAGAAAAAGGCACGTATCAGTAAAACAAAAGAAACAGAGTTTTGGGAGAATAGAGCCAAGAACAAGGGGAGAACTAGGAAGAGGGAAATTCATCCAATTGCTGTAGATTTTCGCTGAATTAAGGTAAGGGTGGGTTTACTCTTCAATTGTCAATATATATGTATATGATTTCATGAAATTGGATTGAAAATTGGTAGTTTAGGAACTAGGTTAAGAATATGTTGAATTGCTCATTTTCTTGATGAATTGCGTTGTAATGTTGTTGTTATGATATGCTCTGATATTTTGTTGTGCCTTGAACCCATAAACATTGTTTCCAAACCATTTTGGGTGATTGGGGGATTAAAAATGGGATTTTTGGATGAAAATGGAGTTAAAATCGTAGGTTAGAATTCTGCCCAGATGAGCACTCGCTCAAGCGAAATGCCCTTCGCTCAAGCGAGCAACACTTTGCTACGCCCAGTCTGAACTTTCAGCCGCTCGCTTAAGCGAGCCACGAGCGAACCCTAAGCGAGCAAAATGTTAACCTTCGTCATTTGCGTCGCTTAAGCGAGATTCCCGTCGCTTAAGCGAGAGACGCCCAGGATAGTGTATTTAGCCTGTTCGCTTAAGCGAACCAGGAGCGAGCCAGAAGCGAGGAAAAACTAAACTTACGTGTTTTGACTCGCTTAAGCGAGAAGCTGCTCGCTTAAGCGAGCTGGGTCCTGTGCGACCCAAAATGTGATTTTTCTGAAGTGTTCCAAACCCAAACCTAAGCTTTCTAAGATGTTTATTGGATTTATTAAGAATTGTTTAGATGATAAAAACTATATTATGATGATGATTAAGATGAATTTATGTATGTTGACGTGCAAATAATGATACTTTGTTAATTGAGTTGTCTTGTTGATGTTGAGTGGTCTTGTCCAGTTGGGGAGGGTATCCTAAGTTGTTGTTGTTGTTGGTTGCATGCTGATATGCTCCATTAAGATGTTGGGTTGTATGCTGATATACACCATAGAGTCATTTCATACTCATTTGCATTTGTTGGGGGCTTATTGCTCTGGAATGTTTATCATTCACCTGTTGAGGGCTTATTGCCCTGGAACGCTTTATCGTTCACCTGTTGGGGGCTTATTGCCCTGGGATGCTTTAACCATCCAAAATTGTTGGGGGCTTATTGCCCTGGAATGCTTAGCATTCAACGCGCGTAGTTGGTACCACATGCATAATGCATTAGATGTTGATGGAGTCTTGCATTAGTAGTAGGAGTGAGTTGTCCCTTGGGATTGTTGTTGGTGAGATGTCGCCACAAGTGTTGTTGTTATTGTTGCTGATATTAATCTAAGATGAATTAAAATCATAAAGTTGAGATGATGTTGATAATGTTGCTGTTTGCTGTTGTTGTTTTCAATTTACTTTGATGATTCATATATCTGTATATTTACTTTTGATTTGTGAACTCACCCCTTCTGCTGGAATTGCCGCCTTGTGGGCAAGTGCAGGTAGTGAAGACTAGTGGTGTTGGCTCTTGCGTCTAGGGCTCTGATACATAGTAGGGATGGGGAAACGTTATCATTTCTTGTATTCCTTTATGTATCGTTTCTTTTGAAGAAGATGTTGATGAGATTTGATTATTGAACAAATTTTATTATGTTAACGGCCTTTGTGCCAAGATTATGATGTAGTGGTTGAATATGATTTTTATATAAAGACTTTCCGCTGCAGAATTTAATATGATGATATTGTATGTTGGTTTTAAATAGTTTTTATATTCTATTTAAATAATTTTGAAAAAGAAATGTGATACTCCGTTGTTATGTTGAATAACTCTGATTATGATTATTAGTAATATTATTATTACGTTATTTCGGGAACGGGGTGTTACACTTGCAATACAATCTTCAAATGCTCTGCATGCTCTGCTTCAGTCTTAGAATAAATCAAGATATCATCAATAAAGACCACCACGAACTGATCCAGATACTCGTGAAAAATTCTGTTCATGTATTCCATAAAAACACCAGGCGCATTAGTAACACCGAAAGGCATCACCTTATATTCATAATGACCATATCGTGTCCTAAAGGCCGTCTTCTGCATATCTTCATCCTTCACTTTAATCTAATGGTAACCCGACCTCAAGTCAATCTTACTAAATACACGAGCACCCACTAGTTGATCCATCAAGTCATCAATCCTCGAGAGTGGATACCTGTTCTTGATCGTCACTTTGTTTAACTGACGGTAATCAATACACAACCGCATGCTACCATCCTTCTTCTTTACCAACAACACCGGCGCTCCCCATGGTGAAACACTCGGTCTCACAAACTTCTTGTCAAGTAAGTCTTCCAACTGCTTCTTTAACTCAGCTAACTCAGACGCTGACATACGGTAAGGAGCCATCGACACAGGCTTCGTACCCGGCACAAGGTCAATTGCAAATTCAACCTCCCTCTCTGGCGGCACATCTGGAATCTCATCAGGGAAAACTTCGGGAAACTCTTTCACAACAGGCAGTCCATCAATCACAGCTTGATTCTCTACCGACAAGTATGCCAACAAAGAAATTATTAAGACTCCATCTTGTTCTAACCGCTTCATCTCTTTAGTGGATAAAAACTCTGCTCCACTCTCTTCTTCAGCAGAAGAAAACCGTACCGTCTTGGTAAAACAATTAATCAGGACATGATTGTACTCTAACCAATTGATTCCCAATATTACATCCATCCCCACTAACGGCAAACAAACGAGATCAACCTCAAAATCTCTACCAAAAACAGACAACGGACAACTTAAGCAAACAAGGGAAGTAGTCACTGAACCCTTAGCTGGAGTTTCAACAACCATCTCCCCATTCATATCAGACATAATCAAACCAAATCTTTTTGCACAGTCAATAGCAATGAAACAATGCGTAGCACTAGTGTCTATAATAGCAATTAAGGGGATACCATTAAAGAAACAAGTACCTCTGATAAGTCGATCCTCATTATCGGTCTGGGTACCAGTCAAAGCAAACACTCTTCCATTGGTCTGCGTCTTCTTAGGCTTAGTACACTGAGAGCTAAGATGACCTTCTTCATCACAATTGAAACAAACAATGTCCCCACGCTTGCACTCAGCAACAGTGTGGCCCTTCTTACCACAACGGAAACACTTCTTCTCATCTCGGTTGCAAGCATTGCTCTTATGGCCTTTAACACCACACTTATAACAAACAACCTCAGCAGAAGCATCCCTACGTGCAGGCCTCCTCTCATCATGCATTCTCTGTTTGCCCTTATCAGCTGGGGCACTATAAGGCTTCGGGCGACTCTGCTGCTCCTTTCCCTTGCGATCGTTCATCACCTTGTAGTGAGCTTTTGTATCTTCTTCGTAAATTCTACAGCTGCTCACTAACTAAGAAAAGTCTCTGATCTTCTGATAGCCGATAGCCCGCTTAATATCAGCTCGCAGGCCATTCTCGAACTAGATACATTTGGAGAACTCAACAGTCTCCGCAACATAATGGGGGTAAAACTTGGCAAGTTCCACAAACTTGGCAGCATACTCTGTGATAGACATGTCTCCTTGTTTCATCTCAAGGAATTCTATTTCTTTTCTACCACGGACGTCTTCTGGAAAGTACCTCCTCAGAAATTCCCTTCTAAACACAGCCCACGTGATTTCAGCACCTTCATTCTGCAAAATAGGTTGAGTGCTTACCCACCAGTCGTCAGCCTCTTCAGGCAACATATGTGTGCCAAACCGCACCATCTGAGCATCGGTGCACTGCATCACCCTGAAGATTCTCTCTACCTCTTTCAGCCAAGTCTGCGCTCCATCGGGGTTGTACCTTCCCTTGAAGGTTGGTGGATGATTCCTCAGAAAGGTCTCTAGCATCCGCACACCTTCACCACCACCAGCACCTTGTTGTTGTCCTACCACTTGGGCCATTGCTTGTAAAGCAGCAGCAAGAGCAGCATCATTCCTTCCAGACATCTTGATAATTCTACACGACAACAACAATTAGAACAACAAAGACAGTTAAAACTGTCACACAACTCTACTAGGCTCGACACGACTCAACTAATGCTCTGATACCAATTGTAACACCCCGTTTCCCAAAATGACATAATAATATGCAACAATCATCAGAGTTCAGCAAACAACGGAGTATTACATCTACTTTTCAAAATTACTTAAATAGAATATAAAAACTATTTAAGAACATCAGCAAATTCCATCATATTAAAATTCTGCAGCGGAAAATCTTTAATTCAAAACATCAACATCAAATCTACTACAAGTAAGTTCTTGGCACAAAGGCCTTGACATCAATAAGAATTATTCATTAACAGAATCCTCAACAACATGGTTCAACAAGTGATACATAAGGAATGAAGAATTAAACATGCAATATTCCCATCCCGTTACGCATCAGAGCCCTAGACACAAGAGCCATCAACCTACAAGCCGTCATTACCTGCACTTGCCCACAAGGCGGCAATTCCAGCAGAAGGGGTGAGTTCAAAAAACAAAGTAATATATATAATATATGAATCAATCAAATAAATTGATAATAATCAACAACTTCAATATCAACCATCAACAGCATAAACAATAGAATCAGCTCCACATTATCATTACAATTCTTCTTTGATTAATAACAACGACAACACACTTGCGACGACACCTCACCAACAACAACTCTACAAGACTCCATCAACAACTAATGCAAAACTCCATCAACAACTAATGCATTATGCATATGTGGTACCATACTACGCGCGTTGAATGCTAAGCATTCCAGGGCATAAGCCCCCAACAATTTGGATGGTTAAAGCATCCTAGGGCATAAGCCCCCAACAGGTGAATGACTAGCATTCCAGGGCATAAGCTCTCAGCGGTTAAATGTATAAAACATTCCAGGGCATAAGCCCCCAACGATGCAAATGAGTTATGAATGACTCAATGGTGTATATCTGCATACAACCCTACGACAACTAATGGTGCATATCAGCATGCAACCAACAACAACAACGACTAGGACATCCTCCCCAACTAGACACAACCACTCAACATCAAGAACAACTTCAATTTAACAAAACATGCTTATTTTCATATGAACATACATTAACCCATCATATTCATCTTCATGTATTAGTTTTATTGTCCAAACAATTCTTAATAAATCCAATAAACAAATTAGGAAGCGTAGGTTTGGGTTAGGAGCACTTAGAAAATTACCCCAAAATGGTCGCACATGACCAATCTCGCTTAAGCGAGCAGCATCTCGCTTGAGCGAGTCAAATGACGAAAGTCAGGATGTTCCTCGCTTGATGCTCGCTTGGCGTTCGCTTGAGCGACGCTCACAAACTACAGGTTCTGGGCAGATTTCGCTTGAGCGACGGGAATTTCGCTTGAGCGACGCAAATGACGAAGGTTGGGATTTCGCTCGCTTAGAGTTCGCTTAGCTCTCGCTTGAGCGAACGGGCGCGATACGATTCTGGGTAGGGAAAAGTGCCGCTCGCTTGAGCGACGGCTATCTCGCTTGAGCGAGAATTCATCTGGGCAAAAATACAGCTACGATTTTCTAAACCCTAAATCATCCAAAAACCCAATTTTAATCCCCCAATCACCCAAAATGATTTAGAATGAAGTTTATGGGTTCACTACTCATCAAAACAACAAAACATCTCATAGAAACATCATCAATCATAACATAATCCATCAACAATGGCATTTTTATAACTATTAAACCTAAACCAACAAATCATCATTTCCAATCCATTTCATGAAATCATATAAATATATATCCGCTATTGAATCATAAACCCACCCTTACCTGATTAAATGAACAAAAGCAAGCTACAGCAATCAATCTTCTAGGCTAATCCCCTTGTTCTTGGTTCTTCTCCCCTCTACCCAAAAAGCTTATGTTTTTGTTTTCTCTGATACGTATAACTGTTTACTGACTTTTCTATTTCCTTTACCAACCAAAGTATAACTCCCCTTTTTCTATTAACTCCTTCCTTAATCTCCTTTAATTCACATTAACCCCATAATTCTAATAATTAATAGTTATTCCTCCTATTTTCATAATTCTCCAAAATAATAATATTTCTTCTATTTTCTTAAATAACATAAAATTGCATAAATAATTATAAACAAATAAACACACCACATATTCACATAATCATTTATAAATTCAAATAAAATATGCCAAACAACTAAAAATAACAAAATAGCAACTAGGGCGTTACAATTGTCCTATGAAGGATCAATTTCAAATCCATTCCAGTTGTGAAGGAACATTGTTACAGGCGCAGTTGTATTTCAGAGCTGTTATCTTGTCTTGTAGCAGAGACACAAAACAAAGTAGTGGAGAAGGTGGTTGTACAGTTCGTACAGAGTACAATGTCAACGCTTCTTGTATCTTTGCAGCCAAATGACTTCAAATCCTTTTGAAATGACCGTTGCATTATTCCACTAGTCTTCTGCAAAACTAAGATACGTTTCGATCCATGAAACAACTATTGAATCTTCAAATCTTGCAAGTTCAGATGAACTACAGCTTCTGGTGAAATGTAGCTTCTGAAGAGCCAGCTTTTGAGGACCTTCAGCTTCTGATGACGTCATACTCTTCAGGAGCGCAAGTCTTCAGGAGCGCCTAACTTCAGGATCGCTTTAAGCTTCATTATATTTGTTTCCTTTGCTCTTTATTTGTTCTTCCAGAACCTTTGTAAGATATAACACTTGGTATATGGTCCTGTACACTTGAACAAATGTTAGCAATTCCAATTGTCAATTTTTAATACCTTGTTATCATCAAAACTCTTTAGGGTTTATTTTTCAACACATTTTGTTCCAACAATCTCCCCCTTTTTGATGATGACAAACAATAGTATTTAAAGCTTGATCAATTGTTGTTAATCTAATTAACAGGTTGACTTATAGGGTATGAGGTTTGTAAGCTCCCCCTGAGTCTAATAGTACTTTCAAGGTGAGGTTTGCAAGCTCCCCCTGAGTTCTATCTTGTTAATTAAATTCATTTAACGCACAGTAATAAATTTTAACATTAATGAAGGAGAGAAGTATGGTTCAACTAACTTAATTTGAATTTTGATACTCCTTCATAGTTTCAGAGCTTATATTACCCTTTTTAATTTAGGTAAGAATGATGAGAAGTTTTTCAAAATTTCAAAAGTTATTAATGGGGCTTAGAGCCTTTAAATACTATCACATATACTCCCCCTTTTGTCATTAACAAAAAGAAATAAACAAAAAGAAGAGATGAGAAAAACATAGCGGATAAAAGGTTCAGAGCATAAACAAATCAAAATGAGAACCATTATTAGAGTTAAACAAATCATTCAGGAGCAGTTATTAGTTCAGAAGCATTTAAGTTCAAAAACAATAAATGATATTTAGAAGAAGAGTAATATTCAGAATCAGAAGAGTTAAGACAGAATTAATAGAGATAAAACACAACAACAACAAGCTAAACTAAAGGTGTGCAACTATAGGTTGGTTTGCTTGCTAGTGTTTTCCAGAATCTTTTTAACAACTCATTGGTTTCTTCTTGTTTCTTCTGCATTTCTGCATTGAATTGTTCATTCCTTCTGATCATATTTTCCTCTCTGATTTTAGCTTCTTCCAACTTAGCTTCTGCTTCAGCTTTAAATTCCAGTAGAAGTAGCTTCTGTTCTAATAAGTCTTTTTCAAGCTTCTGATTCTTCTCTTCCAAGACCTTATTCCTCTGAACTAGAGCCAGATCAGGAGCAGCTGTCTTGAGGTTTATCTTGTTGAGAAAAGACAAGTCTAGGTCCTTAGGGTGATTGTATTGAGGAAGAAAGTCAGTTGCTTCTCTTCCTCTTATACTCAAAGAAGATCTTGCCCAAGTACCCAGAATCTTGACCTCCTCAAGACTCTCATCAATGCCATTGAGCCAATCTTGCAGCTTCTGCTTAGCTTGTTCCTGGGCTTCAATGCATGTAGAAGACAGAGTAGTCATCACATTTTCCACTCTTTCCTTCAACCTCCTCCACTGTTTATCATAGCTTTCCCTGTGACTCAAGTTATTTCTGGATGAAATAAGCTTGATCATCTCCTTTGCTATGTCTTCACACACACCTCGTAATACGATAGAATCTGAGAATCTGGTGGGTTGTGAAGGTAGTTTTCTAGGTTTGGGAGCAGCAAAGGGTTCAATTTGAAGGTTATCTACTGGTTGGTTGATTGAAGAACAAGATTGAGTGTTGCTAGATGATGGTTGATCAAAAGCAGACTGTTTAACCTCCATAGGTGAAGATTGCTCATTCTCTTCATTAAGATCTTCTGATAAGATCAAGCCATCAAATTCCATAGCATTCTCAGAATTAGTGGGTGAAGAAATATGGTCAGAACCAGTTTGTTCAGGAACAGAGTTTCAGGAACACTTGGTTCAGAAGAAAGTTTCACAAGAACAGTGGTGGAAGACTGTTCAGGGTTAGGTGGAGTCATTTGTGGTTCAGGTTCAGATTGATGTTAGTTTTTTGAAGCAACTTCAGAAGTTGTTACTTTAGAGGCCTTTTGTAGGTTAATATCAACATTGGGTAGTTCACCTGATAAATGACTACTAAGGTTGTTCAGGACAGAATTGTCTTCAGGTTGATCAGGAATGATCATGTTGAGTGGTTGAATTATGTATGGTTGTAGTGGATGGTTAGGGGGTAGTTTACTACTTAATTCAAGCAGCTCACTAATCCTAACTTCAACAAGTGGTTCCATTGGTTTGAAGGGAGAAGTAGGTTTGGAAGGCTTTTTTGGAGTTTGGATGATGGTGACTGGCCTTTGTGTTTAGATTTGCAAAGGATGCGTATTGGTATATCATCCATATCAATAGATGAGGATGATGAAGAATTGGATTAAGAGGAGTTTGAGTCAGATTCTATGTGTATTACAGGTTTTGAGTGTGTAGAAGTATTACCTGTCATAGCTTCTGATCCAGTAGTGGATACCATCTGAACTCCTTTCACACCAGGAGCGAACAGTAGATTCTCAGCTTCTGCAGTCACATCCATCTGAAGTTATGTAGCACTCTTCAATGCTTGTTCAGCTACTTCAGCAACACCATCCTTGGACAACATTGATGTAGGAATTTCTATTTCCTTAGCAATCTCCAGGACCTTCTAAAGTGCATCAGCATCTGGCATCTTCTTTTTCCTTACCTCCCTAGTAACCAGTTCAGTAGTAGTAGCTTCAGATGTTTTTACAGCCTCTTTCAGATGTTCTTGTGCTCCTTTCGCAGCTTCTTCCTCAACTCTATTAGCAATCTCTTGAACCTCATCAATCTTGTCAACATAGAATTTATCACAGTTTTCTTGTCCAATTGCCTTGAGTTGCTCATCTCTGTCCAACTTGTATTGTGTAGCTTTCCTTTTCTTTTCTGCCATTATCTTATCACCATGTTCTTTACATCTTTTGGCAATCTCAGGGGTCATGACAAACATTGGACTGACAATCTCCACTCCAGATTGTCTTTTGCTTGGCCTTTCCTCTTCTTTTTCCACTCCATCAGTCTCTTCAGTCACATAGACTGATTCTTTCAGCTTCCTGGGTTCAGGTGTTCTCTTTTTCTTCTTCAGAAGAGTCTGTCCAGGAGCCTTTATAGATGCAGGAGCAGCAGTTGTGCCACTTATAGTCTTCTTTGGGACTATAGCTTCTGGATTCAGATCTTGAGCTTCTTTATGAATTGAAGGTACCTCAAAAGCACTAGATTTAAGCTTCTCATAATCTTTATCCTTCTTTACCCTCTTCGAAGGTTTCTCAGCTTCCAAGTACTCTTCCTGAGTCGTCTCCTTTCTCTTTGCTTTTCTGCCTTTCTCAATAGGCAGCTTGCTTCCAAGCATGTCTTCAGGGACTTCATCAAGCCCTATAATTTAACCAGTGTTTGCATAATGGTCACTGAGAAGTGCCATTTGTACAGCTAGTGAATCTTTCTTACAGATTGGTGGGAAGTTTGCCATTAAGTCTGAGACCACCATAGACTCACTGATGTCTGAATTGAGAGGTGTGAACTTCTTGACTAGTTGCATATTCTTCAATGTTTTTCCATTGATCACCTTGCCAACAACTGTTTCCAACTTATCATCAGTGTAGAAACGAGTTTCATTGAGAGCTTGAATTATGCCTCCCTGATGAAAAATCTCAGAAATCAATCTTCCATAGGGAACCTAGGCTCTGTCTTTCATCTAGCTTTCCCTGAGCTCTTTAATCATATGTTTGAAGATGTATTTCGGCATGTTCACTTTTTCACCATTGATGATATGATGAATAAATACCTTATGAGCCAGTGAAGGTTGATCACTGCCACCTCCCTTTCGTAGCAGATTTTCATATTGAATCTTCAGGAGCATCTTCTTCTCCATGTCCAAATCAGCATACTTACCGGCTTTTGTTGACTTGAATAATGTCTCGTTCACAATATTATTCCAGGAGCTGTTTTTGGAATTAGGAATCTCTATTCCAGAATACTGACCTGAAGCTTATACTCCAATAACATATGCTATTATTTCTTTAGAAATAACAACTAGCACTCCCATCACGCTTGATCTGATTTCAGTACCTTTAACGGGTTCCAAACCCATCTCTTCTCTTGATTTACCTTCCAATTCTGGATAAAGTAGAACCAAGTTTCTTTCTTCTTCTTCAGAAGCTTCTTTGTCATAAACCGAAGCTCTTACCCAAAAATGTCTGACCAGGGTCTTGTAAGTAGGACCATTAAGCATATCAAAGTACTTCATCAGCCCTTGAACAACATAGTATTCCTTGATATCACATCCATGAAACATCAGAGATTTGAAATCGACAGGATTTTCCACTTGAATCTTCAATTGATGTTCTTGTAGTTTCATTGTTGACCGAGAGATTACATATGCGGTCCTTTCCGGTTTATCTTGATTACCAGATTCTGGAATGGAACTTGAAGATGCCATTGATTTTGATTGAAGAAGATGATGTTTTTAGGGTTCTAGGTTTGAGAGAGTTTGCTTAGCAGATACGAATGCAAAAGGAAAGTGTAGGTAGCGAAGTGAGAAGTGTGTGTTTTGTTTAAGTGTTTTTGGTAAAAACGTTTGAATACACAGGGGACAAACAAACACAACATTAATGACAGTTGGGGGCGCGAGATAGTACATTGAAAGCATAAAGATCATCATTGCCCTTTTTTTATACACCAATACATTTATGCCACGTTATCAGATTTCAGATGCGCTGTCTAAGTTAGTGGGACAGGTGTCACCAGGAGCAACTCCAGAAATTCCACTAACTACTACTATTCAGAAGCACAAATATTCCACTTCTGAAGTTTGAAATTCTGATGACTCATTAGGAGCACATTTTCCTCAGAACCTCACTTAAGAGCTTCTGATGGACCATGGCTTCTGAACTGACTTCAGAACCTAAACTTCCCATTCAGGAGCAAGCAATTTTAATCAGACACATAATGCATGTTCAAATTTTTCTTAATGAATTCAAATCTTTCAACTGTTAAAGGCTTAGTAAATATATCAGCCCATTGATTTTCAGTGTCAATGAATTGTATATTTA
This sequence comes from Medicago lupulina, assembly GCA_958299785.1. Lineage (NCBI taxonomy): Eukaryota > Viridiplantae > Streptophyta > Magnoliopsida > Fabales > Fabaceae > Medicago > Medicago lupulina. The sequence goes on along the minus strand of OY283144.1, from coordinate 55,369,579 downwards.
AAATTCCTTTTTGAACATAGTCTCTGATAAAATGGTGTTTGATCTCAATATGCTTGGCTTTTGAATGTAGAATTGGATTCTTTGACAAACAAATAGCAGCAGTATTATCACAAAAAATGGGAATACTGTTAGCATTAATATGATAGTCTTCCAACTGATGTTTCATCTAGAGTAGTTGTCTGCAACAACTTGCAGCTGAAATGTATTCTGCTTCTGCTGTAGACATAGCAATAGTTGCTTGTCTTTTGCTAGCCCAGGATATCAGATTATCACCCAGAAATTGTCAATTGCCACTGGTTGACTTTCTTTCAATCCTATCACCAGCATAATCAGCATCATAGAATCCAATTAGCTTGTAATCTAAGGATTTCCTATAGAGGAGTCCAAGATTAGTTGTTCCTTTCAGATACCTGAAGATTCTTTTAACTGCAGTTAAATGAGATTCTCTAGGATCTGACTGAAACCTTGCACACAAGCATACACTAAATAAAATATCTGGCCTAGATGCAGTGAGGTATAACAGAGAACCAATCATACCTCTGTTACAACTTCTGGTCTACTTTTGATCCTTCATCTTCTTTGCTTAAGGTATATTCACTGCTTCTGCCCAAAAATGTTTTGCCAAATTGTTTTCATGGATCATGGTTCTGGCCATTTCTTGTAAAGTTCTATTCTTTCTTTCTACAACCCCATTTTGTTGTGGAGTTCTAGGAGAAGAGAATTCATGGATGATTCCATGTTTTTCACAGAAAGCTTCAAATGGCTCATTCTCAAACTCACCACCATGATCACTTCTAATTTTCAAAATCTTGGCTTCTTTTTCGGATTGAATAAGAGTGCAGAAGTTACTAAATACATCATATGCATGATCTTTGCTTTTCAGGAATTTCACCCAAGTCCATCTGCTGTAATCATCAACAATGACTAATCCATACTTACTCCCATATAAGGATGCAGTGCTAATTGGTCCAAATAGGTCAATATGAAGTAGTTCTAAAGGTCTTGAGGTGGAAACAATGTCTTTAACTTTGAAAGATGATTTAACAATTTTTCCTTTCTGGCATGCACCACAGAGTGCATCTGAATGATAATCAATGTTAGGAAGGCCTTTGACAAGTTGTAACTCACTAAGCTTAGAGATTAATCTCCAGTTAGCATGTCCCAACCTTCTATACCACATCCATTTCTTATCATTCATTGACAGAAGGCAAATTGCCTTCTGATCAGCCAGTTCAGAGAAATTGATTTTGTAAACATTTTCCACTCACTTTCCTTTGAACATTATGGATTTATCATCCTTGTTAATTACTATGCAGTTGGCTTTTTCAAATAATACATCATAACCATTGTCACAGAATTGACTGATGCTCAATAGGTTATGCTCAAGCCCATCTGCAGCATTGACAATTTCAGATTTAGGTACCCATTGTTTTATGGGTCCTTTGAGGTTAGTGCTGGAAGTTTTGCTCACCATTCCATGTTCCTTAAGGTGCGCCTTGGGTAGCTTCTGATTAATCATTACCTTAGGTTTTTCAACTTTTGGTTTTGATACTTCAGAAGCAACAACTGTTTTGCCCTTCTGAACCTTAGACTTTAGAACATCAGATTCTTATTTCATCAGACTGTGAGAAACAGGTTCTGATCTCTTCAGAATATTAATCTTTGAGGTCTTAGATTCAAAATTTATCACAACCTTAGGCTTGAAGTTCTATGGCTTTGAAGTAATCTCAGCCTTAGAACTAAAAGCTTGAGGTTCTGATTGAGCAAGAGTTTCCATTTTGGCACCTTCAGGAACAAAGAATTTTTTCAATCCTTCCTTAATGCATTCACAATATGCTTTAAGATTGGTTTCATTAGACTTAGCTTCTGAAAACCCAATCCCTTTACCATTGTTCTTGTAAATGCTATAAATCATAGAAGAAATTCTGCTTCTGTCAATACCAGAAATAATGAAATCTTCAAGAGCAATCTCATGGTTACTTAAAGACTTTCCATCACATTTTTCTTGTAGCTTCTGACATAAGAACTTGAGCTTGTCTTCATAAGTTTTACATATGAAGTCAAAACCTCTAAGTCCTTCTTCAGAAGCTTTTAGATCCAATAAAGTTGATTCTTGCTGCTTCATCAGAACAACATATTTTTCTTTCAAAACTTTCAACTCATTGGTTCTCAGTTCAAAATGAGTGAGGAGTTCTTTAAGTGACTCTATCAGTTCTTCTCTAGAGATTTTGGAATATACCTCATTTCATCTTCTGAATCTGATTCAGTTTCAGCTTCTGAAGTTGCTATAGCTAGTAACCCAACATCTATCTTTGCACCTTCATCAGATTCTTCTTTGTCAGACTCAGATTCACTATCCAAATCATCCCATGTGGCCATCAAACTCTGCTTGATCTGTTTCTTAAACTTTCTTGACTTGAATGTTGGCTTCTTTGACTTTTCCTTTGAATTTTCCTTCTGAAGATCAGGGCAATCAACAATGAAATGACCAGGCTTCTTGCAATTGAAGCATCCCTTCTGATCTTCCTTCTTTGAGCTTCTGAAGTTTCCCCTTCTGGATAGACACTTCTTGTTCTCCTTGGCTAGATACTGAAGTCTGTTTGAGAGCATAACCATCATCTGAGTAACCTCTTCATCAGAATATCCATTGGTTGAATCTTCTTCTTCAGACTCAACCACTTTAAGAGCTTTTGATGACTTTCCTTTGGATGGAAGAGCTATTGATTTACTCTTCTTAGTAGACTTATGTTCATTAAGACTTAACTCATGAACTTTGAGAGAACTAACAAGATCTTCGACACCTAAAGTGTTTGAATCTTTAGCTTCCTCAATGGCAGTCAGCTATGGTCTCCATCTGGCAGGCAGGCTTCTGAGTATCTTGCTCACGTGATCAGAAGCAACATAGCTTTTCTTCAGTATTTGAAGTCCAGAGACTAAGGTTTGAAATCTTGAGTACATCTCCTCAATACTTTAATCATCCTTCATCTTGAACAGCTCATACTGATGAACAAGCATCAGTGCTTTAGCTTCTCTGACTTTCTTGCTTCCTTCATAGTTAACACATAAAGATGCAAACATAGCTTTTGCTGTTGATTTATCACTCATCTTCATGTACTCTGCTCGTGGTATAGCAGAAACCGGAGAGCCTCTGATCTTATGATGTTTCTTGTACATCTTCTTCTAAGCAGGAGTATGAACCTTTCTATCAACAGCAGCTCCTTCTTCAACAAGGACTAAGTCACCAACTCCATCTTCCAGAATATCCCATAGTTCTTCGTCTAAGCCCATGATATAACTGTAGAAGTTGGTTTTCCACCAAGAAAACTCTTCAGGATCTCCATTAAACTTAGGAACCTTCCCTGAGTCAGTTTTCTTTTCACTATAATCATAGAATACAACGTTATGATTACCACCAGAACCAGCAGAACATAAAAAGATGATTCAGCAGACATGTTTTTCTCAGATCTTGGACTGTTACACTGTTAGGTGTTGTCAACAGAACCAAGACTCTAGATACCAATTGAAGGGGAGAAAAACACAAGAAGGGGGGGGTTGAATTGTGTTTTACTTTTCTTCGTTTTCTCAAAAACGCAAGAACACTTATGATCAGAAGCAAAAGAGACAGCTTCTAAAGAAGATGTTCAGGAGCGTATTCAGCGGAATGATAAACAGAGAGAAAAAAGAAGAAGCAAGACACAAGCAAATTATACAGGTTCCTTCCACAAACCAGAAGTAGTCTTGTCCCACTTGCACTTCCAAGGAGAGTTCACTAAATGTAATATCTGATTACAAATGCTCAGGCACACAAGCAAGAGACTTCAAATGCTCAAAAAACACAATCAAGAGACTTCTAATGCTCAAGCACACAAGCAAGAGACTTCTATCAAACAAAATTACAAGGAAAATGTTTGAGGTTGAACACTTGATATACAATCAGTGGTGTTCACAATACAAATCAGATACAGACTCTTAAGACTTTTGAATTTCAAAGGTATAAACTTGAAAACTGAAATTCTAAGTGAACTTTTGGATGCTGAACAATTTGACAGAGTTTTGGCGCTTTCAAAATGTTGTAGAGTCTTGTTGTTCTTCAAGTATTCACTCCTTTATATAGAGGTGTGAAATGAACGTTGTAAGTGCCAACACATCCAAAAAGAGTCGTTGTTGAAGCTTGATCTTTCACCAATGATTCTTTGCCTGATTAAGTTATTGTCCTATGAAGGATCAATTTCAAATCCATTCCAGTTGTGAAGGAACATTGATACAGGCGCAGTTGTATTTCAGAGTTGTTATCTTGTCTTGTAGTAGAGACACAAAACAGAGTAGTGGAGAAGGTGGTTGTACAGTTCATACAGATTACAATGTCAACGTTTCTTGTATCTTTGCAGCCAAATGACTTCAAATCCTTTTGAAATGACCGTTGCATTATTCCACTAGTCTTCTGCCAAACTAAGATAAGTTTCGATCCAAGAAACAACTCTTGAATCTTCAAATCTTGCAAGTTCAGATGAACTACAACTTCTGGTGAAATGTAGCTTCTGAAGAACCAGCTTCTGAGGACCTTCAGCTTCTGATGACGTCATACTCTTCAGGAGCGCCTAACTTCAGGAGCGCTTTAAGCTTCATTATATTTGTTTCCTTTGCTATTTATTTGTTCTTCTAGAACCTTTGTAAGATATAACACTTGGTCTATGGTTATGTACACTTGAACAAATGTTAGCAATACCAATTGTCATTTTTTAATACCTTGTTATCATCAAAACTCTTTAGGTTTTATTGTTAAACACATTTTGTTCCAACATCCTTGAACGCCGGTGCGGTGGCTGCCGACCCAACAGGGCGGCGCCGCCGTGCCGACCGATTCAATCTCACCCTTTTCAAAAACTTTTTCCACTTTTAGACATCCTTTTTTACGTAGATTGTGAATCTGGACTCACTTTTTCGAAAATAGTTAAGATGAAAGCTAGATCTACAAATCAAACAACGAAAAAAAACTTTTCTACCTCTTCTTGGATTTCGATTTTGTTCATACTCGGCCGACTTTTGCTTTTCTTCTTTTCGTTTTGATTCGTTAACTGGTACTGTTTCGGCCTGCTTTGCTGATCAAAATGGGTTTTATGGCCGATCCCTTTAGTGTGTTTGGAACTGTCAGATTTGTGACTTTTGTTCAGATTCAAAAATTGGTTGTAGGTTCGGTTTTGGCTTTGTTTATTAGTGTGACAGATTTGTTTTGATGATGATAAATGGTGTTGTGATGGTGAATGGCTTGAGCTGTGTTTCGCATTGTGTGAGTTTATGAATTCTGGAAAAATGTTTCAAAGTTTTTCATGTGTTCTTGAGTTTTTTTGGAGAGAAAAGGGAATTTGATCCACTTTTCCCTTACAGCCGATTTGCATGGTGTTTTTTGTGAAAGTTTGTGCTGCCAATCATTGGATCTGACAGTGTTATTTATAGTGGACCAAATAGGGTTAGGATGGAGAATATTGGACCAAAATACCCTTGGCTTGGACTAAGACTCATAAAAAGGGATTAAAAATGAACCTTAAAAAAAATAAAAACTAAAAGGAATATTATCTTAAAGCAAATTAAAAACGTGACTTGAAAAAAAAAAATGGAAACAACATAAAAACATAAAAAAAGGAAATTAAATAAAGAGACATGAATAATAATAAAGATGAATTAATAGAAAGCAAAATTGTCCCTTTCGGAACCAAAAAAATGAGGTATTTTAAAATACCTCTGCCGAAATTTCGTCTGAAACGACGACACTTTTCGGTGAATAAAATTTTCAAAAGCAAATAAAACAAGAGATAAAATGCAAGTGCGAAGAGTTTAAAAATGCGAATTAAATTAAGAATTAAAGTATGAACGCGACTAGCGTGTAAAGTATAGCTAAAATGCGGATAAAAAATGTGAATAAAAAAGGGATTGAAGGCGAATGAAATGAGTTTAAAAAGCACACAAAACGATGGTTAAACGAAAGGACCTGGTCAAAATTTGGGGTATGGAAAATAGAATCTAGAAAAATTGTAGGTGGAGAAGGGATATTTTTGGGTCTAGCAGGAGCACTGGTTTGAAGAGCAAGGTTGGAGGATGAGGGTTGGTCATCTATGGTTATTTCTGGTTCAAGAATGGTGTTAGTTGCAGAAGATTGGTCAATGATAATTTGTTCAGGAATAGATAGTTTAGGAACAGGTTGTTCAGGAACATCTTGTTTAGGAACAAGATCAGGGATAAGAACAGAATTTGTGTTGGTTGGTGAGGCCATTTCTTCGTCAGGTTCATGTTGTTTAGGGCTTTCTGTCATAACTTCATCAGAAGCTATGTCAGAGGCTTTTTCTAAGTTGGTCTCATACTCAGGTAGTTCACCTGAATAATGGTTAACAAGGTTATGTATTATTCAAGGTTTAGAAGTTTGTGTAGTTTGAGTTGTTTGAGTTTGAGAGATAGGTTGGGATGATGATACATCAATGTTAGCAATATATGTCCATGTGTGATCATCAACACCCTCTGGATCAGCAGGAACAAATTGAATTGGATCAATCATGGGTGGTTGCAAAGGATGATCAACAGGTAGATTTTTGCAAACATTAATTCTCCTTTGTTGCATGTCAATTAACCTCTCTTCAACAGAGGGATACATTGGCACAAAGGCATCATAATCAGGCTTTTTTGAAGTTTTGGTTGATGGTGATGGGGACAAGCTTTTATTGAGGTTACTATATACTCTATTAAGAGGAACATCATCCATATCAGATGATGAGGATGAGAATGATGAGAGGGAGACTGGACTAGACTTAGTGTCAGAAGATGTACTAGATTCTATTGTAATAATTTCAGCAGGAGCAGTGTGAGAATCAGTATTACCTTCAGAAGCATCTGAAGCAACAACTTCTGGACAGACAGCTTTCTCCTAGCATCTTCAGAAGTCTTCAAGACACCCTCAACTTCTATCATCTGCTACAAGTTCTCTGTAAGCTCTAATCCAAGTTGAGCAACTTCAACTGTCGATTCCTTTGCTAGAACCTCAGTAGGAATCTCAATCTCCTTTGCTAACTGAAGTGCTTTTTCTATAGCAGCATCAGTTTCCTTCCCTTGAAACCAGTTATGTTGCTTCTTCATCATCTTCTTCAGAAGCAATCTTTAACTTCCTGACAACAGGTTTCCTTTTTCTTCTAGGAATGGAGGGTTGAGCAGGCTGAGGTGGTGAAGGTACAACTTCCTTACCACTTCTGGTTCTTTTGTTCAGGACCTCAATAGGTTCCAGATCCTGAACTTCTTCTTGAATAGTAGACAAAGCAGAACCAATTGCTTTAGCAACTTTGGCTTTCTTGGACTTTTTAGAAGGTTCTTCAGAAGCTTCTTCAAGATACTCAGCTTCTGTGAGTGCTCTTTTCTTTGATTTTCTGCCCTTTGCTACTGGCAGAGCACCACCATACATTTGCTCTAGTATATCCTCTAGTTGGATAGTTTCTCCAAAGGCTTGCAAATGGTCATGGATGTAATAGAGTTGCACATCTAAAGGATCTTGTTTACAAATTGGAGGAAAGCCTTCCATAAGATTGGAATTAGCTATAGATTCCTTCAAATCTTTGTTCAGCTTCTTGTAGTCCTCCTTTTTGATTAACTTCATATGCCTCAAAGTGCTACAATTGATGACTTTTCCAGTAACCGTGCCAAGATGCTTATCTGTGAAGACCGTAGTATCACTCAATGCTCTGAAAATTCCTCCTTTATGAAAAATTTCGTAGATGAGTCTCCCATAAGGAATCCAGGTTCTATTACTCAATTGACTTTCCCTTAGTGCCTTGATCATGTGCTTGAAGATGTACTTAGGCAAATTTGCTTTTTCCTTCTTTAAAAAGTAATGAAGAAACACCCTGTGTTCCAAAGAGGGTTGATCAGAACCTCCTCCCTTAGGCAGAAGATTCTCATTTTGTATCTTCAGAAGCATCTTCTTCTCCATGCTCAAGTCACTGTAGGTGTAATGCCCATCTCGATTATTTGAATTATTTAATTTATTTGTGGAGTCTAGAATATATTTATATGATTTATGAGATGTGAAGAATTGTGATTTTAGAGATTTTATGAGATGTTATGACTTATTTTATTATTTAATAAAATAAGATTTGAAAATAAAATAAATATTTGAATGAGGGGCTGTTTTGAGATTTTAGAGAGTTTTGGGGGAGAAAGAGTAAATAAGATAAGATATGATGTGAAGTATAAATAAGAGAAATTAGGTCAGAGTTGTTTTTACGTAACGTTTTTGGAAAAAGGGAGAAAACCAGAGAAGAGAGGAGAACCTTGAGGGAGGCTGCGATTTCTGCTTTTTAAGGTAAGGGTGAGACTAACTCTCATTAAAATTAAGTGTATGATGCCTGAGATTACAATTAACATGTTAGGGTTTAGTTTTGAGAGTTTTTGAGAATTAGGGTTATGAGAGAATTTGATGAATTAGTGATGTAAAGTTGTTGATGTAATGTAAAAATGATGTACAGACCTTAGATAATCCATAGGATGTTAACTGGGATTTGTTTTAAGGTTAGAACTATGAGATTAGGTAAGTTTTGGTGGATTTAGGAATTCTACCCGTGCTGCTGTTCATCGCTCGCCTACGCGAGTGTTGATCCTCGCGAGCGACGCTTTGTTGCTCGCCACAGCGAGCAGGTTTTCCCGCCTCGCGAGCGACGCTAAGTTGCTCGCCACAGCGAGCAGATCACTCGCCTAGTGAGTTGACCAGCGAGTTAGATTTGATTTGATGTTTTGGAATGAGTTTTAGATGGCTTTGAGTGTTTAAATATATATAAGAATCATTAGATGAGTTTCTGGGTTGAAATTGGATGTAGGAAAGTTAAAAATGAGACTGCAGGGGTAAAATGGTCACAAAAGCTGTAGCTGCCCACTTTTGTTCGCCTTAGGCGAGTAACCTTGCTCACCTTGCGAGTTAGCTTTTGTGAGCTCGCCACCGCGAGCAGTTGACATCGCCTCGCGAGCTAAGCCTTTCCAGATTTTCTAAATTGGATTCTGGTGTTGTTTTCAGTTGTTTTGATTGTGAATTGAGTTTTGATATGAATATGTGATTTTCTGGTAATTGAATTATCCTTCCAGTAGCTGTGAGATGATATGCAATCCTCTTTTGATTGATTGTACCTGATTTATTTGATGAAGTTGTCTAAGAAGTCAAGTCGTATGAAGTTGTCTAAGATGTTTAAGTTGTAAGTTGTGAGTCCATTGCATACTCATTATGTTGAGGGCTTATGCCCTGGGAGTTTTTACTCTACTACGTTGAGGGCTCATGCCCTGTGAGCTTTTGCTCTTTATGTTGAGGGCTTATGCCCTATGAGTGTATTTATGCTCTTAAGAAGGGGGCTCATGCCCCGGATGGTACCACATGCATATAAGTTGTTAAGATGATTAAGAAGTTGAAGTTGCATAGTCGTGTCGAGTTGTTAAGTTGTCTAAGTTGTTGAGTTGTTGATGAAGAGTTTTTGATGAAATAATTATGAATGCTTTTGTTGTTTAAACATGATGAATTTGATGATGTTTTCTATACATGATTTGTGATGAGTTGTTTATGATTATAAATGTTTTAGAATGTGTTGCATTGATGATGTTTTATGATTGTTAACTGTAATTGATGAATTATATGCTTAACTTTAATGTTTGTGAAATCTCACCCCTTCTGCTTGAAAATGTTGCTCTTCGTATGGGTAACTTGCAGGTGATCAAGATTAGATGTTGATTGTTGATGTTAGTGGTTACCCCTCACTGTGTCCTTAGGTGCTCTGATACGTAACGGGATGGGGAACCTTGTTTATGTTTTCTATTCTTTACGTATTAATTTATGAGATTTTATGAACATGATGTTGAACCATTTTATGATGTTTTGATGAGGCCTTCGTGCCAAGACTATTTTTGTTGATGAATTAATTCCGCTGCGAAGTTTGAATAATTAAGTTGATTCTTTTATGAAGGATAAATTATTATTTAGGCTTAATTGCACTTTTTCCCCCTATTTTTTGCTAATTGTGCGATTTTGCACCCCTTCTTTTTTTTTGAGCGATTTTGCACCCCATCGTTTTGCCCCCTTTTTGATTTTGCACCCCATCTTTGTGTTCAATTGCACTTTTGCCCCCTATCTTTTTGCTAATTGTGCGATTTTGCACCCCCTCTTCTTTTTTTTGAGCGATTTTGCACCCTATCTTTTGCCCCTTTCCCCCTCTTTTAATGATGATTTTGAACAAAACACAATTGGCAAAAGATGGGGTGCAAAATCGCTCATAAAAAAAGAGGAGGTGCAAAATCGCACAATTAGCAAAAGATAGGGGGGAAAAGTGCAATTAAGCCGATTATTTATTCCATTTGTGATTTTTAGGAAATGTAGCCTTCCATTTAAAGTTGATTTACTCTGATTAATTGTTAAGAAATTTTTATGTTGGGAAAACGGGGTGTTACAATTGGTATCAGAGCAGGTTGGTCCGTCCGGCCAAATAGATGAGTCTTGTTGTGTCGAGTATCAGTTGATGTATTGTCATATGTCATACTGATTGTTGTGTGTCTTTTTGCGATTGCTGCTGCATTGGAAGCCGTGGCACAAGCTGTGGGGCAACAACCTAATGCTAATGCTGAAGTCAAGATGTTGGAGACCTTTCTGAGGAATCATCCGCCTACTTTCAAAGGAAGGTACGACCCTGATGGAGCTCAGACGTGGCTCAAAGAGATTGAGAGGATTTTCCGGGTCATGTAGTGCAATGAAGTTCAGAGGGTGCGTTTTGGTACGCATATGCTGGAAGAGGAAGCTGATGATTGGTGGGTGAGTATCCTACCGACACTTGAACAAGGAGGTGGAGTTGTTAACTGGGTTGTCTTTAGGAGAGAGTTCCTAGAGAGATACTTTCCAGAAGATGTTCGCGGGAAGAAAGAGATTGAGTTCCTTGAGCTGAAGCAAGGCAATATGTCAGTGACTGAGTTTGCTGCAAAGTTTGTAGAGCTGGCGAAGTTTTATCCACACTACACTCCTGAGACTGCTGAATTTTCTAAGTGTATTAAGTTTGAGAATGGCTTACGTGTTGATATCAAGAGGGCAATTGGTTACCAGAAGATCAGAAATTTTTCCGAACTGGTGAGTAGTTGCCGGATTTATGAGGAAGATAAAAAGGCTCATTACAAGGCTATGAATGAGAGGAAAGGCAAGGGACAGCAGAGTCGTCCAAAGCCTTACAGTGCTCCTGCTGATAAAGGGAAGCAAAGATTAAATGATGAGAGGAGGCCTAGAAAGCAAGATGCTACTACTATAGAAAATCAAGAGGCGAACAACTTAGGCCAAATGGATTCTGGGTACAAAGTTTCAAAAGACCAACAGCAGGAGCCGATTGAAATCAAGAACAAGCGCAGTTCGAACGACACTCTCCTTGAGAAAAATTTGAAACCAAAACATGGCGGGATAGGGACATCTCAAAGGCACTCACAAGGTACTAATCTAATCAAAATTTTGGTTATCAACAATTTAACCGATTGGCGAAAGCCTATAGTGACTTACCTAGAGAATCCAGACGGTACGACTTGTCGAAAAATAAAGTATCGATCCTTGAGCTATGTCTTAATAAGCGGCGATTTGTTCAAAAAGATTCCAGAAGGAGTTTTGCTTAGATGCCTAGGGGAGACAGAAGCATATTTGGCTGTCTCCAACACGCACAGTGGCGCTTGTGGCACACACCAAACAGGCCACAAAATGAAATGGCTTTTGCTTCGACAAGGCGTGTATTGGCCAACTATGCTGAAAAACTGCATAAAATTCGCCAAAGGTTGTCAAGAGTGCCAAAATCATTCTAGGATCGAGCGTGTGCCTGCAAGCGAATTACATTCGATAATCAAACCTTGGCCATTTAGGGGTTGGGCTTTGGATGTGATTGGACAAGTTAAACCTAAGTCATCAAAATGCCATAACTATATCCTGGTTGGAATAGATTATTTCACTAAATGGATAGAGGCAATTCCCCTAAAAGAAGTGACCCAAGATGAGGTCATAAATTTAATTCAAAAATATATTGTATATAGGTTTAGCATTCCAGAAACCATAACTACGGATCAAGGATCAGTGTTCACTGGTCGAAAGATGGTAAAATTTACTTAAAACACGGGTTTTAAACTATTGACTTCAACACCATATTATGCTCAAGCAAATGGTCAAGTTGAAGCAGCAAATAAGAGCCTTATTTCCATTATTAAAAGGAAAACTAAGGGCAAACCCAAGAATTGGGACGAGGTTCTTGGCGAAGCTTTGTGGGCATGTCGAACATCTCCCAAAGAATCAACGAATACCACACCATTTAGATTGACATTTGGTCATGATGTTGTATTATCAGTCAAAATTTTGCTCCAATTGACCATAATTCAAAGGCAATTCGAAATTCCAACAAACCATTATTGGAATATGATGTTAGATGAATTGGTTGATATGGACGAAGAAAGGTTAACAACGCTAGAAGTCCTTGCGAAGCAGAAGGAAAGAGTGGCGAAGGCCTATAATAAAAATGTGAAATCAAAGCTATTCGTTCAAGGGGATTTGGTGTGGAAAGTCATTCTGCCAATGGATAAGAAAAATCAAATATTGGGAAAGTGGTCTCCCAGTTGGGAAGGACCATGGCAAATATTAAGAGTCTTTTCGAACAATGCGTATGAGATCAAAGAATTGAACGATGACCAAAGAATTTTGCGCGTAAACGGGAAATATTTGAAGAAATATAGACCGATGCTACAAGAAATTAAAATTGTACAAGAATAGTTTCAAAAGGAGAAACAAAATATTGCATTGTTTAGGATAAATGCCAACTAACGGGCAGGTTACATTAATATTCCCAAAAAACGGATAAAACAACCAGCCCTTACAATACAAAAGCGTAGACCAAAAGAAGCTTAAGATGCTAAAAGACGATACCAGTGATGAGTAATGCCACAAACTTCGATAAGCCATTGAATTTCGGAATCAAGACGGCAGCGAAGGCAGAAGTTATTTAAAGCATACTCATCATCATCAGCCGGAAGATAACCACGGTAATTTCCCCGCCTCATCCCATCTCCTGGGCAGTTATGCCAGTTATTGCAGAATCTACGGCGAAACCATGCCTAGGGGCATCTACCTATCATACCAAGTTCAGCAAAACCTGAAGGAGGTAGAACCTCCTAAAATATCCACTCGATAGAAAGAGATACACCTAGTCATCGCAAGATCCCAGAGATCTTTTAAGAGTTCATCCTCGTTTACGAGAGGCGGAGCAGTAGCCTTTACTAAAAGGTGAAAGTACTTGGCACAATTTGAGTGAGCAGCTTCAACATTTGACAACAATCTCCGTATTGTGCCAAAGTTTGGGGTAGCATGAAGCATGTGCTGAGAACACCTGAGAATACAGAATATAGGGTTCCCATGATCCCATAGACGGTTCATGAAAACAAGTTTTTCATGAGTTAGGTCAAGATCAGTGAGTAGTGGAATGCAATCGGTGAAAACAGACCTAGAAACAGCAGGATCCCTGCAGAGCGCTGCATGCCTCTTGTTGGTTCTCTAGAAGTTGAAGAGATCGTACATGTTGTGAGCAGCAACTCTTGCAGCAATGTTGATTAGCAAATCATCAGTCAAAAGATCCATCTTTAGAGGGAATTTTTCTTCTTAAGTGGAGAAGTTTCTCTTTTTTTTTTTAGCTCTGAACGAAAAAAAAAATAGAGATGATGGAAGCTTGTAAGAGAAGTTGAAAAATTTATAGACAAAGGAGTTGAGGAGTTGAGAGGAGTTACACTTGTACGGTTTACCTACCCTATCCAGATGCACACGCGTGGAAAAAAGATCAACGGTAGCAGATGCGCATTGAAAAAGGGGAAAGTGGTAAAAAAATTATTTAATTTGTGTGGTTATTATTATCATCATGTGGAAAAAATTACGATTTCCTAGGCCGGTTAGCTTGTAGGTTTTTTCACAAAAAGAGACTTTTTGGTTTCTCATCATTGCGTTTTATTGAAACTTGTTCCTAGTGTCAATTCTGTAATTTTTTATGAATTGATACATAGAGTTGTGTAAGAAAATTTCAAAATATTATAAAAAATGGTTGTTGAACCATTAATAAATTACAAAACTTAAGGAACAAAGTATTTGAAGTCTGGAACTCACGAAGAGTTTTTAAATTACAAATTTAGAAGTGAGTTTGTTCATTTGATTTTTATAATCACCAAGCCTTTCATTAAAAGCTTTGTCATCTTCCGTAAGTGCGGCTATCTCTTGTTGAGAAGTTAGACTCTTTGGCTTTTTGTATGGCCACTTGAGCTTCTTGTTTCATGAGGTTTTCTTGGGCTATGAGTTTTCTCTTTTGGGTTTCCAAACTTAGAATCTCTGCCTTGTATTTTGCAATGGTAGAATCAATTTCTGCTACCTTTTGCTGGTTAATTGGAATCTCTTGTCGAAAGACTTTAAGCTTGGCTTTGAAAGCAGCCACTTCATCTAGCAATTGATCACAGCGCAAAGTTTTTTCTTCGAGCTTGGCTTGGGTAACTCTCTTCTGCTGAAAACTCTGGCCAACACCTTCCATAAGAGGTGCTAGTGCTCGAGAGAATTCTTGAATCTTCGATCCAGGGAGGAGGGCACTTAATCTGCGAAGTAATTCTGTCACTTCAGCAATGATAATATCATCTTGTTCGATAGCGTCAAATAGGTTGGCTTCCAAGACCTTACTCCGAAGCTCTACAAGAAGATTCTCCTTTGAAGATTCTAACACATCATCACCGGAGACATGGGAGGATTTTCCGGTACTCCTGGATAGGAGAACGTCTTGCGCCAAAAAGTCAAAAGCATCTAGAGGATTGGCCTTCTCAAGCTGATAGAGATCTTCCTGATTGATAACCTTAGCAAGCTGGACATTTTTAGCCGGCTGGACATTTTTAGCCGGCGCAACTTCAGCCAGTGGCTTTTCACCCGGAACATTTGGTTGGACAAGACCGGTAGTTTCATCTCTCGAAGCAAGAATATATTGGTCCGCCACATCATCGAGGTCGCTGTCTTCGACCAATGCCTCCCCAACTACACCTTCGTCAGGCACTGATGGAATCAGGCAATGAGAGGTTGGTTCGAATTGAGGCAGAGGACTACAAGTCTCGACGCCCTAATCTTCTTCAGCAATTGGTGATGCATTGGCCTGGTCAATAGATACGAGCTGTGCATGTTGAGACTTGTCAGCTTGACTATGTTCCATACCCTACATAAGGAAAACGTTGGTTCCTAAAGCAAATTTTGGATTTCGAATCCCAAACGAGTATAAGTTTGGCTTGGATAAGGGAAGTTTCTACCTTCGAGCCATTGTCCCCAACATAGGAATGGGCACTATTAGGATTCGAATCTCTGTGATTCCTCTTTTTAGAGCTTGATTCGCCTGGAGACTTGTTAGCAGCAGTGGTTTCGACAGTCACATTCCAACTTTCCTGTTTCCTTTTCTTTCGGCTTTCTTGGGCTTTTGGTGCCTCATTAACTGTGGTAACCTCAGCAGCAGTAGGAAGAACTTCACGCTGCAGATCGAATTTTGGGTTCAACCCCATTTTGAGACATACAA
Source organism: Medicago lupulina (assembly GCA_958299785.1). NCBI lineage: Eukaryota > Viridiplantae > Streptophyta > Magnoliopsida > Fabales > Fabaceae > Medicago > Medicago lupulina. Next base: position 55,353,986 of record OY283144.1, on the reverse strand, counting down.
AGTACTGATCGAAGGAAAGGGACTTACAGTTTGTTCAGTTCCAGTTTCTTGGGTTTCATCGGGAGTTGCCTCATTAGAATGTGGAGCCTTCCTTTTCTCTGGTTTAGGAACCTTCTTTCTTTTGGACGATCTCTCCGATTTGGACTTCGAGTGTCTCTGAGTGCTTTCGTCCTCATTAGGTCCTTCATCCCCTGACTGTAGGGGAAGAGCTACAACAAATGGATAAACAGATAAGTAGTACATTTCTCTGAATACTTATATGTTGATCCTAACAATCGAAAAGTTTCATACCTACGCCTATTGGAGAAATGATTTCGATATAGGGCAGGTCTAAATGAAGGAAGCCTTAAAAATTACTTAAATAGTATTTGGTCCAAGTCACCTTGTCCTTTTCCCTAGTTATTAATCGTTGCCTCATGCCTAATAGTGAATCACAAGGTAGCCATTTTGGATATGACAGCCTGAAAGCGAGAGCTAACTTGTTGGTCGGCAAAGCTGGGAGTTTCATTTTGAAATGCAACACGAAAAGATATTTACTAGGGGTAAAAGGTGGGAATTTCGTTGTCGGGATTTTATCATAAATCTTATCCCGTAAGGTTTGAGCAGCGTAATGGACTGTCCTGTTTAGATGCAAAGAATCATATGTAGTTTGAAAGAATTTTTGAAAAGCTTGAATTTCTCGAATATGCGTACCTTTGTTCTTCTTCAAATTTCTCTGTACATTAAAAGCAAGCATCAGTTGAGGAAGCAAAGAGTCAGGATCTACACGAGTGGATTGGCGCTTATAATAGTCTCGCCACCATCGGTAGAATGTTTAAGTGCATTCAAAAGATGAAACAAAAGGAATGGGCATTAATACAAGTTTTTGCTCATGAGCTCGACGTAAAGTTAACCTCCACACATGTTCTATTAAGGGTTGTCTCAAATCATCCACACTCTGGTACAGAGAACTGGGTTTTGGTTGGACCAGACCAAATTGTCTGGCGATGTGGTTCGATTGATAACCATAGATCCCGTAAGGGCTACAAGATGTTACGTTGCTAGAGAGAAATGTGGGAGTAAGATAAGCTTCCCATATGTCATTTGTTTCCGCCTCATCTTCGATTGAAGTAGCCGGAAAAGATTTGGTAAACCAAGCTGGTCCTCGAGTCCTGGTTGTAAATGGTGCCATAGAAGGTGTGAATACATCACAACTTAGAAAAACATTGTAGGCAATAGAGAACAAATCTTGTGAGCTCCTATTACCATATTGAAGCATGGCCAAACCTATTCCTTCGATAGATCTCTCTTCGTGTGCCTTCGAAAGTTTGGTAGGAAGGCTGATTTCCAGCTTTGTTTTAAAAGTAGCCAAGAGCCACAATTGAAACAACCAAACAGGGCCAGGTATGATCAGACTACCACCAGATTGAAATTCTTTTATACTTGCAACTGCCTGATTCAAATGTTCATATAAGGATCCTAAGATAAGCTTGCCTAGGTAGATGTCTCGTCCTTCATGCAATTGTACAGTGAGAGTTGTGAATTTTTTGGGAATTTGTAAGGATCTTGAACAAAATATATACATGGACAACCAATAGGTCAGAAAGGCTATGTGCTCTATGTCAGACACTTCAGCACTTGAAGTAACATGGTGATCTAGTATAAAATTACCATATGCAGGTCTGGTGAAATCAAAAGAAAGTTCTGTAACGTGGCTGTCCTGATTGAAAGTTTGGCCAACAGGTTTTAGACCAGTAAGATCAGCTACATCCAAAAGAGTGGGTGTAAGCATGCCACATTTTTAATGAAGGCTACAAGTCGAGGGGTTCCAGAAATGTAACGCAACAATTATCATTTCACTATGATACTTTGGTCCTTGTCTCGACAGCTGAATAAGGTCAAAGATTCCAATTTCTTTCCAAAATTGACCTTTCTGCTTTTCCATCTTGTCTAACCAACACACATACCTCTCGTTGTTCTCGTACCTGGGTTCTGTCCTAAATTTAGATTTCAGGAAACTTAGGTCATAAGGACCTTTGGTGAAAATTAAGAGAGATCGTTCTTCAAAACAAGGGAAGACAACACTAGGGTTTTCTAAGTCTTCTGTGTTATCTGGAAAAGGTCCTAGAAATGCATGCGGTGAGTTAGGGCAAGGGATAATTACCTGGGTTTTCCACATTTTGTCTTCAGCTTCCTTTACGTCTGGCTCTATGATGAATTGGGGATGACCGCTTGGAAATTCTTTTGAAAAATTAATGGGTTCGTCCTGAGTTGAAGCTTTTGAAGTTGATCCTTCTACATGTGCCATGATTGAGATGCTTTAGTGAAAATGGCGAAAGAAACGATCAAGTGTTTTTAAAAAAGTTTTGAAACTCGTAAGGGTTTATGGAAGGGGGCAGTTGTGAAGAAGAAGGAGGAATAGTAGAAAGTGAAATTTTTTCCAGAAGATAAAAAGGTAAAGGTAAGTACTTTTGTTTTATAACCTTTGATCTGGACAGATGTCAACATCTTGCGGTTGACAGTGTAGTCTTATTTTAAATAAAAAGTTGGTAATTCCCAATGACTGAAAACGTGGCCCACTAGCCATGGTGGGGGCTGATGAGAATCAATTATTCGATATTTTTAGTGTCGTTTTCATCACGTTTTGGAGTTCACAAGGCAACTTGAGCAGCAAGAAAAGCAAGAAAACTGAAGGAAACATTAAAGAGAAAAACGTGTCACGATTGGTCTAAAACGTGACACGATTTGATAAGGCAGAATGCATTTCTTCGACATTGAGGCAAACGTGTCACGATGGCTAAAACGTGACACGATTTGGTGAAACCCTAATTCAGTTTCTTGTTACACAAGGTAAAAACGTGTCACGATTTACTTAAAACGTGACACAATTTTAGGCGAAATTATGTGCCTATTTAAGCTGAAGACTATTCAGAAAACAAGGGTTACGAATCTTGGAGAGCAAAGTGCGATTTTGACATCCGAAGACGGCTAGGAGGGCGATTTCTTCATCCATTTATCAGTTTATGTATGTTTTAATTCTTTCATTGATTATGCTATTTGTAAACTCAATTATGAGTAGCTAAATCTCTTTGAGATTAGGTCTGAGATGATTCTGTGTAACCTTAATTGATCCATGTTGCTGTGATGAAACTCTATTATTTGTGAATGACAATCTAGTTTTTATTCAATTCAATTCTTCTTAATGCTTTTTATATCCTGATCAAATATAAACATGATTTAGTGAGAATGAATGACTACTGACCCTAGCTTTCAACTTAGACCCATTGAATTGTTCTCATAAACATGGTTAGTCTAGGAATGGATAATCGTTTGTTAGTGATATTAGGTTAACGTGTTTCATCCTTCGAAGATTATTAGACCACCTAAGGAATTAGGGGTTGTAGTTTAAGAAGAGGGTCCTAACTCAAGGGATTGATTAGGACTAATTTGTTAACTATCGTGGGACTAGAGAATCATTCATAAGAATAGAGTGCAGTATACCAATTAGGGGAACATTAGAGGATTCGAAGGACCTGATCTCATCTCTGAAATTGTCCGCGCAAAAGAATACATAGTGAAACAACTGGGATTGGAGAATGGTGGTCAATCTGTAGAAATGGGAACAATTCATGTTGGGGACTTTATGGGACGATTTTGTTCGAATCTTGGTATGAATCATCAAGCTGTTAAAGCTGCTCAGGAATCTGTCCTGAAATCAGAAGAATTTGATATAAGGAGAAGTCCCATATCAATTGCTGCAGCAGTTATATACATCATAACTCAGCTATCAGATGATAAAAAACCCCTTAAAGATATATCAGTTGCTACATGAGTGGCAGAAGGAACCATTAAGAACTCATGCAAGGATCTCTATCCCCATGTTTCAAAGATAATACCAACCTGGTATGCGAAGGAAGAGGATCTAAAGAACCTTTGCAACCTAGATCGTATTGGTGATGTAAAACAGTATAGATACTGGTGATGTTAAACAACCTAGATGTCGTTGAAAGTTGAAATTGTTGTATTGGATTTATTGACCTTTGTATACCTTTGTTTGAAATATAAGCGTCTCTTAATAACTGAAAATAATTAATTATACAGCATAGTTGGGTTCACATCTCACATCACAAAACAAAAAAAAACAAAAAAACTGTAAGTTTACTCACACATTATTCACAAACAAATTCTACGCTAATTGTAACAAAAAAAAAGTTCTACTCTATTAAAGAGTTTCAATGACTTGAATATCGGCTTAAAATCAACTCTTAAGATCGAGGATATGGCTCATATGTTTGGATAGATAGTGTAGAAATTGATTCTACGAAAGTCTTTGAAGCCCTTTTAATGGGAAAGATTACAAACATTTGCATCAAGAGATTGTGATTAAGCCAAGCATGGAGACGGTGAAGAGATTCCTAGAAAAGGCAGCTGATCGATTTGGATATGAAAAATATTCTAATAAAAATGGAAAACATGCACCAAATGGTGTTTGAAACATTGGGGAAAAAATTATATAAAAAGATTTGTTTATTTTTATTGGATTATATGAATTAGTTTTCGCATTAAGAGGAACTTGGTTGTCTTCCCCTCAAAATAAAAATAAAAATTTGTTGTTCTATTTTCCTATGGGAATAAGTTTTAGGTGGGTAGTAACCCTTTTAGGGCAGATTATGTGGTTGCTGGGTTAGATTTATGCCCCCTCGGCTTTTTGTATTTCTTCTTTTTCTAATATATTTTTCTTAGCTTAATAAAAGTTTTTGGTGGATTGGGTTTTAAGGATTTTGTGGTCTTCTTAAAATCAATAATACAAAAAATAAAATAAAATGTCAAATTAGTTGAATTTTTACACAAAATTAAGAGATTTTTTTATGAACCATTATTAATAAATGTTAACGAGGATAGAATTATATATATATATATATATATATATATATATATATATATATATAAGAGAAAATTATATCCTTTAAAAAAAATTATAAATAATATATACTTGATTTGTAATTTTTCATCTTGTAGTGAATAACCTTAACTTTCTTGTTCATATTATTTTCTTCTTTTTTTTAATAATATATATAGAGCTGGTGGTGGAGGATAAAAGTTATATTTGGGTGTCAACCTAGTTGACATGTTTACGTAGCCTTTTGATGCCTTCCCTACTTATTTGCTTATAACAAAAAAAAATAGCCTCTTGTAAAAACAAAAAAAAAAAAGCCTCTTGTAAAAACAAAAAAAAAAAGCCTTAACTTTTGCATTAATTACCTCAAACAACAAGATTTAAAAGAGTAACGGGAGATTCAATATATGGTATGCTCACATATTAAAATGTATAGGTATTTTTGTGTTTTAAATTAATAAATTAATCATAATTTTCATGAAATAAAAAGTTATTTGTCGATTTTTATACGTTAAAAAAATTGATTTCATAAGAAAAAATATTATTTCATTGTTTATAGAATCATACTAATTTTTTTATACTTTTATCATAACAAATAATTAGGCTAAATTCACTTATATGAGTGATGGTCGGATTAGGCAAGTGTACCATATCGTTTACCAAGTAATAAAATGATATGTCGAGTATCATATCCACCGGGTGTGTCGTTTCGTTTAAACAATTTGCTTTACTTATTTTAAGTTGAAGGTATAAAATAAAAGAGATAAGGGTTAGAGATTGTAATTTTTAACTATTTGCAACAAAGCAAGTTACCTGTTTGGTTGCAGAAAAGTAAGCAGTTGTTAAGACTCTTTGAATCTTCCCTGTTTATTTTGTTGAAATTACATAACATTAATGTTTTGTTTAGTTGTCTTAAGTAGACTATACAAGTGATGATGTTGTTGGGACGTTCTAACCTAGTCGGTTGTCAAGTTGCACCTGCTGATCGCACGGTGATCCTTACGTGCAAGGTATGTACTATCTCGACTGATCTAGTTCTATCCCGCTAATGGCTAACTTAATTTGCTGATCGTACAGTGAACCTTATATGCAAAGTCTTGATAATTTAAAGTTAAATCAAGCATAAACTTAAATTGGCGTTCCTAGGTTTCCAAAGGCAATGAAGGCCAATGTTCTAGAAGGTCTTCACATCTATGAATGGTCTATCAACGGTAGAACATTGAGCATCTACCCTTGTTAGTTCTACAAACGAGTAGCCCTATCAGTGTCTACCTTACCAAGAGGTCGAGGAGAATAGTCTCACTAGGAATTGTTCAATCTCGTTGGTACTTGTTTCCCTATTCATAACTAGTTACCTCCTAGGTTCAACAGATTTTAATAAGTATTAGTAATGTCACCTCTGAAGTACTTACTACTAGGGTCAACTCGCTTTCGGCAATCTTTCGTCTAGTTACTAACTACTTACTTCCCAGATAGGTAGTGTAACGCCCTAGTTGTTATTTTACTATTTTTGGTTGATTTTAGTATGTTTTGTGTATTTTATATGAAAATGTTGATTTATGTGAATATTTGATGTGTTGCTATTTATCATATAATTATTTGTGTGATTTTTTGTTACTTAAGTAAAATAGGAGGAGGAATATTATTTATTTGATTAAAGAGAATTATTTATAATTATTAGAATTAAGGAGGAGGGGGTTAATGAAAATTAATAGAAATTAAGTAGGGAGTACAAGGAAAAGGGAGGTTACACTTTGTGGGAAATAGAGAATAGAAAGTCAGTAATGAAAGAAAAACAATTGCACGTATCAGAGGAAAAACAAGAGCTTTTGAGGGAAACCAAGGGAAGAGATAGGAAGAGAGAATCTGTCCATTTTTCTGTAGAATTTGCTGAATTAAGGTAAGGGTGGGTTAACACTTCAATTATGATATATATATATGCATGTTTCATGAATTTGGATTGGGAATTGTTGTACTGTTTTAGGTTTTTCAAGAATATGATGAATTGCCTAATGTTGTTGATTATGTTGTTAATTGTGTTTTTCCGAGTGGTTTATGTTGTTATGTTGTATATTAGACCTCAAAACATTTCTGTAAATCAATTTGGGTGTTTGGGGGATTAAAATTGGGTTTTTGGATGAAAAAGGGTTTAAGAAATCGTAGTTAAAAACCTGCCCAGAAGAACACTCGCTCAAGCGAGCAAGCCGTTCGCTCAAGCGAGCGACACTTTCCCCTGCCCAGAATTGTTTCGCGCCCGTTCGCTCAAGCGAGCGCCAAGCGAACTCTAAGCGAGCTAGAACCCAACTTTCGTCATTTGGTTCGCTCAAGCGAACTGTGCTTCGCTTAAGCGAAGTGGGTCCTGTGCGACCATTTTGTGTGATTTTTCTAAGTGCTCCTAACCCAAACCTAAGCTTCCTAACATGATTGTTGTATTTATTTAAAATTGTTTAGATGGTTAAATTATATTATGAGGATGATTAAGATGAAGTTATGTATGTTTGTATGAAAATAAATATGCCTTGCTAAGTGAGTTGCCTTTGATGACGTTGAGTGGTATTGTCGAGTTGGGGAGGGTATCCTAAGTTGTTGTTGTCTGGTTGTATGCTGATATACACCATTAGATGTTGTTGGGTTGTATGCAGATATACACCATAGAGTCATTCATACTCATATGCATATGTTGGGGGCTTATTGCCCTGGAATGTTTATCATTCACCCGTTGGGGGCTTATTGCCTTGGAATGCTTTATCGTTCACCTGTTGGGGGCTTATTGCCCTGGGATGCTTTAACCATCCAAACTGTTGGGGGCTCATGCCCTGGAATGCTTAGCATTCAACGCGCGTAGTATGGTACCACATGCATATTGCACTAGTAGTTGAGGTCTTTGCATAGTTGTTGTTGGTGAGATGTCGCCACAAGAGTTGTTGTTGTTGTTGTAAATCAAAGATGAAGTGAGATGCTATCGTTGAGATGATTATTGTTAATATTGTTGTTGATGAATGCTAATGATTGTTGATGTTTTCAACCCGTATTGATGATTTATATATCTATATATATTACTTTTGATTTGTGAACTCACCCCTTCTGTTGGAATTGCCGCCTTGTGGGCAAGTGCAAGTAGTGAAGACTAGTGTCATGTTGGCTCTTGTGTCTAGGGCTCTGATACGTAACGGGATGGGGAACCGTTGTTTTTCTTGCATTCCTTTATGTATCATTTCTTTTGAAGAACATGTTGAATATTTAATTATTGGATGATGTTTAAATTGTTGAGGCCTTTGAGCCAAGGATTTTGTTGTAGTTGAATAATGAAGATGATTTAAATTAAAGATTTCTGTTGCAGAATTTTATAAAGACGACTTTGTTGGTATTTGAATAGTTTTATGTTCTATTTAAATAAATTTTGAAAAGTAGATGTAATACTCCGTTAATGTAGAACTCTGATTATATTAGCACTATTACGTTGTTTTGGGAAACGGGGTGTTACAGGTAGATATTAGTATACAAGATATAAATATTAAGATATAACCATCAGGATAGTAATATCAATATTAGACCCTGTCACAACATAAGTACCTAATCTAGAATTTAAGCTTTAAGCTTCAAATAAATACTTCCTTTGCTCTTTATTTTTTCTTCTAGAACCTTGTTAAGATATAACACTTTGTTTATGGTCCTGTACACTTGAACAAATGTTAGCAATACCAATTGTCAATTTTTAATACCTTGTTATCATCAAAACTCTTTAGGGTTTATTGTTAAACACATTTTGTTCCAACAATCTCCCCCTTTTTGATGATGACAAACAATAGTATTTAAAAAGTTGATCAATTGTTGTTAATCTAATTAACAAGTTAACTTATAGGGTATGAGGTTTGTAAGCTCCCCCTGAGTTCTAATAGTACTTTAAGGTGAGGTTTGTAAGCTCCCCCTGAGTTCTATCTTGTTAATTAAATTCATTTAACGCTCAATAATATTATCAAAAAGAATAGAAGTGATAGAGAGAGATAATGGTTTAGTTAAGTTATATTGAAATATTATTACTCCCCCTAATTAAAAGGATTGAGTGACATTAAATTTTTAAAAAAAACTTAATGGGACTCAGAGCCTTTAAATACTATTACACTTACTCCCCCTTTTGTCATTAACAAAAACAAATTAACAAAAGAAAGAGAAAAACATAGTGAATAAAAGGTTCAGAGAATAATCATATCAAAAACAGTATGCGTTAAAAACAGACATTCAGAAGCAGTATATAAGGTCAGAAGTATAAAATTTCAGAAGCAAAGTAATGTTCGAAGCAAAATAGGTTCATAAGAATTCAAGATAAACAAAGATAAAGATGAAGAAAACACAACAATCAACAACAATAGGTGTGCAACTAAGGGTTGGGCTGTCTGATTGTGTTTTCAAGAATCTTCTTGAGCAGTTCATTTGTTTCCTCTTGCTTCTTCTGCATTTCAGCTAACCTTCTGGCCATATTCTCTTCTTTGATCCTGGCTTCTTCCAACTTAGCATCAGTTTCAGCTTTGTGTTCCAGAAGGAGTAGCCTTTGTTCAAACAAATCTTTCTCTAGCTTCTGGTTCTTCTCTTCTAAGATCTTGTTCTTCTGAACTAGATCCAGATCAGGAGCTGATGCCTTTAGATTTACCTTCGTTAGGAAAGATAAATCCAGGTCCTTAGGGTGAATATACTAAGGGAGAAAATCAGTTGGTTCCCTTCCTCTGATACTCAAGGATGATCTTGCCCAAGTTCCCAGTATCTTAACTTCATCAAGGTCCTCGTTAATACCATTTAACCAGTCCTGAAGCTTTTGCTTAGCTTGCTTCTGAGCTTCAACACAAGTGGAGGATAGTGCATTCATTACATTTTCGACTCTTTCCTTGAGCCTACTCCACTATTTCTCATAGCTCTCTCTGTGACTCAAGTCATTTCTGGATGAAATGAGCTTGATCATCTTATCAGCAATATCTTCACACACACCTCTTAATACATTTGAATCTAAGAATCTGGTGGGTGGTGAAGGTTGTTTTCTAGGTCTAGGAGCAGCAATTGGTTCAATTTGTAGGTTGTTGGAGGTAGAAGATTGAGAATTGCTAGCAGATTAAGATTGTGATTGATCAGAAGCAGACTGGTCAACCTCCATAGGTGAGGATTGATCAGTTTCTGCATCAAGATCTATGACTAAATCATCAATCTCCATTGCATTTTCAGAAGAAGTGGGTTCAGGAGTATGTTCAGAAAAAGTTTGTTCAGGAACAGTGTGTTCATGAACATTTTGTTCAGGAACAGATTGTTCAGGAACATTTTGTTCAGGAACAGATTGGGGCATTTGTAGTTCAGGTGATTGTTGTTGTGGGCTTTCTGAAGCAACTTCTGAAGTTGTTACATCAGAGGCTTTATGTGATGTTAGGTCAACGTTTGGTAATTCACCAGATAAATGACTGCTAAGATTGTTAATAACAGAATCATCTTCTGGCTGATCAGGAATGATCATGTTTGTAACGCCCTCTCTAATTATTTAATTATTTTATTAGATGATATGGTATATGTTTATATATTATATGATTTTGATGATTATGTGACGTATATGTGACGTATTTGTGACGTAATTGTGACGTGTGACGTGTTATTATTTTGTTGTTTAATAAAATAATATAAGTGATGTTTATATGAATATTTATTTGTTAAATAAATAGATTTGTTGGAAAAATAGAATTTTAAGAGATGGGGTTATATTTATAAATAAGAAGAGTTGTGAGGGTTAAGAGAGAATTAATTAAGTTGTGAGGGAGTATATAAGAGAAGTAGGTTAAGAGGAAACATTTTTAGAAACGCGTACAGACTTTGGAAAAGAGAAGAAGAACGGTTCAAGAGAGAAGAGAAGCTAGGTTCCATTTCTGCACAATTTTCCAGGTAAGGGTGAGCCTAACTTCAGTAATTTTAATTGTAAATCATCTGTTCTTGATTGGCATAGAGTTTGGTGAGAATTAAGATGAATTTGACAACTAGGGTTAAGATGAATTTGTGATGAATTGGTGAGGGTTCGATGTTGTAAGGCTGTAGAACTTGTTACAGAACCTAGACTATCCCCTAGGATGATATTGTAGATAAATTAGAGGTTTGATTTGAGAGAATTGGCACGTTTTGGTGAATTTAGGTCTGAACCCGTGTGGGTTCTGAGATCGCTCGCCTGTGGCGAGTGATCACTCACCGTGGCGAGTAGCCTTTGTTTGCTCGCGAGTCGAGCAGCTTAGCTCGCCGTGGCGAGCTTGTCCCTTAGATTTTAGGACTTTGGCCCAAATGATGATGGTTTTGAGTGCCCTTATATTTATAGAGATGACCTGTGAAGTTGGTTTGGTCAAATTGGATTTAGAGAGCTTAAAAATGGGGATTTTTGGTGAAAAATGTCAAAAAGGCCGAGAGCACCCAGGATTGCTCGCCCCCAACTCGCCTTTGGCGAGTGAGCTGATGCGAGTACTCGCCTGTGGCGAGCAGATCTACTCGCCGTGGCGAGTTAGTTGACCTTTGTCATGTTTTGTTGTTTTGCAAGCTGTTTCGCATAGGACGTTTAGAGGAACCCTTTGGGTAGAGTTAGTGCTGTTTTATACCCTTAGATGAGGTATGTAAAGATGAATGCTGATGGTTCTATTAGGCCATTGATAAATGATGTGTTGTTGAATATAAGTGATGTATGAGTATGATGCTATTTGAATAAGATGATGCTATGTGTTGCAATGTGTATGTATAATGAGTTGATGTTCTGCCATGTATTATTATAACTGCATGTGTCAGTCTATAATTTGTAAATGACGTTTGAGACGGTGTATTAAGTTGTTAAGTGACGAGTCCATGCATTTGCATACTATGAGACGGTGTAGCTTTATGCTCAAAGCGACGGTGGAGCATTTGCTCAAAGCGACGGTGAAGCATATTAATGCTATAATCATATGGTACCACATGCATGATGTTGAGACGTTAGGTGTTGCATATAGTCGAGTCAATTATGACATGTATGAGACGATGCTTGAGATGTTGATGTATGTTTGTGATGCTGCTTATGATGATGTTTATACCGAAGTTATGATGTGATGAAATGTGTCATACCCCATTTTTTGACCGCCTGTTTTCTTTTACTCGTCATTTAAGCTCGTTTTATCGAGTTGTTTTCTCCAATTTCTACACTTTTATTTCACGGTATTTTATCAGTTTTTTCTCAACATTCTACATGTATATATCTCAGCATTTTATCTGTACGCTTTGCAAACATTTTATTCGTCTTTTCTCAAACTTTTATCCGCTTAAATCTCATTTTTTATCTATTTGTTTTACAGCGTTTCACTGCTATTTTCTCATTTTTACTCGCTTTTGTAGACTGAGAAGTCTCGTCGTTTCAGACGAAATTTCGGCAGAGAGGTTACTTTGAAGTACCTCATTTGATTCCGAAGGGACAATTTTAAGTTTTTTTATTTACTTATTTATTTCTCTTTTATCCTTTTTTGGTTTGTTTTATTTAAAAGTTTTTATTTATTCTATTTTATTATTTATCATTCTTATTTTATTATTTACTTCTTTTTTTACTTTAATTTTCGTTTTTTATTTATTTAATATTTTTGGTCCAAATTTTGGTCTTTGTCCACGTGGCAGTCCGTAATTGGTCCATGTCTTTTTGCTGTCATTTTTTGTATCAGAGACCCACCAGGGGTATTTTAGTCATTACAATGTACCAGAGAACCCTAGAGGTGACAGCCTATAAATAGACTGTCATTTTTTTCACACTGCCCAAGACCAAGACAACTGTAGCCGCGGCAGACACAAATTCCAATACACAAACACAATTTCCTGCGGCTGAGACAAGTAAACGGATCAAAAAATTTCTTTCTTTTCTTTCTTCAAACTTTCCTCAAGAACACCAAAAACACTAACATCCTTTTTCCAGATTTCTTAAAAAAAACATACATACAACACCAAATCCGAAACTCAACTGTAACACACATAGATTCCAACACAAATCCATACATCATTTTCGATACACATCTAAAAACAAACCACTACTAACACTCGGCCAAGCCACACATACATCAATAAATCCGAACTCCAACAACGTGAACAGTGACGAACGGAACCAAACCAGTAACATCACAAGCGAAAACGACTCAAAGCAACAAGAACAACCGTTTCGGATCTAGCACGAAAGTGAACGGCAACTGAACCGAAACATAGAAGGTAGTAGGCTCTGTTTGTGTTTCTTTTCTTTTTTTGTCAAAAATTTTCAATATTCAAACTTAGATCTAGGTCATATGCTTTCAATTTTGTGAAAACGGAGTTCGGATTTGGGTTTGGGAGGAAAAAGGAATTTAGAAAATGTAATTTGTTTTTAAAACGGCGAAGTTTTGAGTTCCGGCGCGGTGGTGCCACCACCGGCCACCGCGCCGGAAAATGTATGCTCGCCGGAGAAGATGAAGATGGGCGGCGGTGTTCTTGTTTTTATTTCCAGAAAATGTTTTAAAAAGTAGAGAGAAGTTAGAGCCATTTTCGGTTTAGAGAGAGAAACAAGGGTTAAAAATGATTTAGAAAAACCAACAAACCCTTTTATACTCTTTTCAACCGGTTCGGTTCGCCTGTGAACCGATCCAGGCTTGAACCGAACCGGTTCCTCTCCTTGGCCCTTCTGTTTTTGTGAGTTGTTTCTACAGTTTTGCTGGTTATACCCCCTGTGTTGCTTACTATACCCCTTCCCTGCATATTTTCTTCCATATGTGAATCATTTTAAATTCATGCGTTTTTTAACACTTTAATCACTCATTATATCATGCATTTTATTAGTTTATTTGGTGCTTTAAAATTTTATTACATTCATTTTAAGAATTTTAATTAGTATGCATTGTGTATTATTTAGTTAGTGGTTTAATTTTTATTTCATGTATTTTGTTCCTTGGTTCGGCTTAAACATAAAAATCTTTTACTACTTTCATGCATTTTATTCAATTTAAGTTTTTCATATTATATTAGTCATATCATTTAGTTTACTTGTGGATTTAATTTTCATCACATGCATTTTAATTTAAATCACCTTTCATACCATGCATTTTTTATCTAATTCATATAATGACCATATTTTTTATCTCATGCATTCTAGACTTAAAAAATCATTACATGCATATTTGGTTTATTTAGCGTATGTGCTTATTTTATATGTTTGCATTTTATTTTCTTACTATCGCTTCATCATTTTGATTAGTTTATGTTTCATAATTTTTAGTGTGTATTTAGGACTTTGATGTAATTTTGATTCTCGCACTTTATTTTTTCTCGTCATTTACGTTTTGTTTGAGACTTTAGAATGTATCTAGGTCCCATGTAAATATCCAAGTAATGAGAATATGCACCGACACATGCACCGACACAATCACACACTTTAATTTTTACCGCTTTATGTCATGACCGTGATCGAGGACCCAAAAATGAATTAGTAACAAATTAGGTTAATAATTGGACTTTAATTATTTTCTTAAAATCAAACTATTAGTAATTTTAGGTTCATTTTAAACTTGAGGATTTGCTTAGGATCCAACGTCCTTTGTAAATTTCTCGCTTTTTTTATTACTTCACGCCGTTACGTATAGTTTTTTAGTTTACGCTTAACTTAGAAAAAATCAAATTTCCAAAAAAATCAAATAATCAAAACTTCAAAAAATATTTTCTTAACAAACCTTAGAAACAAACCAAGTGATCTTTTTCTCTTTTATTTTCTTAATCAAACTTCAATCAACTTTAAATGTTCTAAACTTTATTTTCTTTAATTAAAATTGAATCAACCTCACACTATTTTTCTTCCTTATGCCTTGAGGCCTCTAATCTCCTTCTTAAAACCTTTTTTTCAAAATTGTTAAAATTAACCCAACTCACCAAAAGAAATTTTTGAGGTGAACTACATGATTTTGATCCCACTTTTGGGTATGTAGGCAAAGGATTTATCCTTCCAAATCAATAAAAATAACAAAAACATACATCTTCTCCCTCCATTCTTTCACTTAGATTTTTAGGCAACATTTTTCATAAATAATTAAGCGAATAATTAGCACAAGTTTAGTTTAGGTGAGAGGCTCCTTCGGAGTACCGAAGTCGATTAGGGTGCTTAACACCTTCCCTAGTCGAAACCAACCCCCGGACCTTAATCTCTAAAAAAGGGTTTTTTACTCGTTTTTCCCTTCCCGCGGATAAAAATTGAGAGTTCAAAGATTGACGGTTCAAAACCAACCAATGGATTGACACCCGAAAATCACGAGCACAGAAATGGCGACTTCACTGGGGAACATTAATTTCCTAAGTGGGTTAAGCCCACCTTACCTTTCTTTACTTGTGCTTTATTTTTGCTTATGCACCTTGTACATACATACTTGTTTATTTCCAAACGTGAGTGGTGAGATAAGTCCTACACCCGGGCTTGAGTGAAATTTAAGATAGGACGGGGTATAATCAAAGTTCCACTCCAAGAGTAATCTTGAGTTTTGGTTCATGTGATAACCCCACTCAATGGAGGGATCTTGGAAGTAATATTTGTTGACACGAGTAATCATGTTAGCTTTATTATTTTTAAGTGACCGTCGAAGTTGAGGACTTTAGTTACCTTTAACCCCTCCTAGCCTTTTAGAACGTAGTGCGGTGGCTAATCAAGAGTAATCTTGAATTGGTTGATACGCGATACTACACCCAAATGAGACTTACCTACGAGTGTTATTGGACCAAGAGTAATCTTGCAAACCAATGACGTTTGGAAGTGGTTGACAACGTTGGGAACTTTTTTAGAACCTTGTTACATATATTTGTGAAGCCATAGTTTTTACCTTGTGACGATTTCACCCTTTGAGCTCCAACATTGTGGAACTTAATCTCACCATGTTTTCTATATTCTTTAGCATGATCATGCATACATGCATCCATTCATGAAAAACTTTTTTCTCATCGAAGGACTTAGACAAGTTTTTTTTAAACATCACGGATGAACAAACCTTGTAAGAAAGAACACCAAGAAATACAACTTCAAAAATCTTAACTAAGCTTTAGCTTGTGTTATGAACCTTTTCCTTGGTTTCGTTCTTACCTTTTGAAAAAGGACCTTATTTCAATATCTATACAATTGTCAAATGAAAACACGTTTCTCTACAATGTTTACAATTCACTTTGCTAAGTCCTTCAAAAAAAAAAATCAAAATCACATTTTTGCATAAACATATCATGCATCATTTTGCATTCATAATTTCTAGTCCGTGTCTCACATTGTGTCTTCTCAATAAAAGGTCAATCTGTCAGTCGACTCGCATCTACAACACTCGCAAGTCAGGAAAAAGAAAATGGAACATCCTGAGCAAGAGAACAAGAAACTCCGTGAAAAATTGGCATCCATGCAAGTTGAGATAGAGAAGCTAACTACCATGGTGGCTACTCTGATGGCCGCTCAGAGTCAGACATCGGTCTCTCAGCCGATTAGCACCACTTTGGAGCCAGTTGTGTCTGCAATTCCCTTTTCGACTGTGTTTACCAGTGCTCCTCAACGCACCATGCCAGGAGCTTACCCATGGGGCATGCCGTATATGCTGGGTAAAGGTCGTCACCCCGTTGTCACCGAAGTTCCAACTCCTTTGGTGTCGCATCCTCAGCCAGATGCACCAACTCCTCAAGCTGTTATGACTTATTCAACACCGTTTGTTCATACAGTTCGGAAAGGCTATGGGCCCTTTTTCCATTCTGATAGTGTTAAAGCATCTGACAGAGTAGAGGCTTTGCAGGACACAATTCATGAAATGAAGCGAGAGATGAAAGCTCTTCGTGGAAAGGAAGCATTTGGACAGAATGTGTATGAACTTTGTTTGGTTCCTAATGTGGTGGTGCCACCCAAATTTAAGGTCCCAGACTTTGATAAGTACAAGGGGAATACTTGTCCTAGGATTCATTTGACAATGTACGTGAGGAAGATGTCTACCCAGGCGTACAATGATAAGATGCTTGTCCATTTCTTCCAGGATAGTTTGGCAGGGGCCGCTCAAAAGTGGTACATGAGCCTGGACAACGCCAGAATCCGTACTTTCAATGACTTGGCAAATGCTTTTATCCACCAGTACAGCTACAACTCGGACATGGCCCCAGATAGGGAGCAACTTAGGGCAATGACTCAAGGGGATAAGGAAACTTTCTTGGAATATGCCCAAAGATGGAGAGGGTTTGCCGCTCAGATCATTCCACCACTACAGGACAAGGAATTGACGAGGATCTTTCTCAAAACCCTTAGTCCATTCTTCTATAAGAAGATGATCGCCAGTGCACCGGGTAACTTTGCCGAAATGGTAGGTATGGGTACTCGTCTTGAAGAAGGGGTCCGAGAAGGACGGCTAGTCAATGGAAGTGTTTCCACTGACGATTCTGAAGAAGAAGATCAGGAAGTGAGTATGGTGAAAGGTTGGCCTCAACAACAGTATCCGACTTATCACCCTGTTGCAGTTGTTATGCCCGACGCCAATGTTGTTCCAAATTCGGGTCATCAACCTCAGCTTCTACAATATCAACAACAGTATCAACAACTTACCGATTGGGTATTAATCTGATCTCTCTTGTGCCTTCCATCAAGGGGCACCCGACCATGACATCGAGCACTGTTGCGCTTTGAAAGCCGAAGCCCAGAAGCTGATTGAAGCCAGTATCTTGCTTTTCTAAGATTAAATTCTGACATACAAGTTAATCCGCTACCGGATCATGGTACCTAATGTCGACACATGGAATGTGTTAGCTGCACTTGGGTCGATGCTGACGTTTCTTTCTACTACTCTCTTGTTCGAATAATATGTCTGTTTGTTATTTTCTGTTTTTCAAAAAAATCCTTTCGTTCCACCCGAGACGGAAGTGAACTTGGTTAGGGCTTTTTGCTTTACGTATTTTCATCATTAATAAAAAGGTCGTCTCGATCCCGACTTTGTCTTATTTTTATTTTTGTGCTTTTCTGGAAAATTGGTAATACAAAAAACCAAAAAATATAATTTTCTTTTTTTAATGTCTGCATAATCATAACATTTATTTATTTGTCAAAATCAACAAAATCATGCATTAATAAACCCGTTGAACACTTTAACCCTGTGCTCTCTCCCAACTTTGAGTTCCTTGCATATGAGGCTGAAGGAGAGGAAAATGAAAGTATTCCCGATGAGAGTTCTTGTCTACCGGGGCATCTTAGCCTTCAAAGGTACAAACAAATACACCAAGAAGATTGTCCAAAAGAGGGCATTCACTTACAAAGACTGGCATGAGAGATGCTAACATCTGCTTTGCACGAAGTGTCATACATCAAGTGCATATCAACAGGGGCAACCCCCCCTCCGTCCCTCAATGACAACACATGGATACCGTACTTCAGTACGCACTTCAAGAGGGGCAACCCCCCCTCCATCCCTCAACATGCAACATGAAGACTGTGTCCATCACAAAGGTCAAGGTCCCATCAATGAAAGGTTCTCCCGGACAGTCATATCAAAAAATGAAACAAGCTTCCAACAAGAAGGTTTGTCCCTGTGAATTTCAAGGAGACCTTATGCTCAAAAGTCACCATCTTTCAATCAGAATCCAGGGGCAAAGAAATGCCTAATCACAAAAGATTGTGACAAACTCACACGTCATATTGAACACTGATGCAGTCAAGAAATACATTGTAAAAAAAAAAAAAAAACAGCTCGCTAAGTCGAAAACCTGAAAAGGCGGCTTAGGCAAAAATGAGCGTCTCGGTGGACTGAAAACCCGAAAGGGCAGTCCAGGCAAAAGTTAGAGACATACAAAAATGATGAAAATAATTACCCTGATAGATTGAAAACCCACAAGGGCGATCTATGCAAAAGTTAAGGGTTGTGACAAAGTAACTGCATCAGACTGGACATGACTCATTTGGGGCACTTCAATTGTCAAAAGGGCCTACATTAAGTCAGATATGACTCACTTGGGGTATTTCAGTAGTCAGAAGACATCCATTTTGAAGTTGCTGCAAATCAAAGACTCGAAACAGTGGAATTCAAAGTTGTCAGGGAGAATAGCGGTTATTGTGTTCAATGTACCTTTCCCATATGATTACCATTTTCCAAACTTTTTTAAAGATCCGTGGAGCCACGCCTTTGGCGGGTCACCACTCTTTCAAATTACTTTGAGCTTGTGCCCTTTATTTCAAATCCTCATTTATTTCTACTTGCATAATTTCTTCTATTTTTGATGTTAATACTTAAAGCAAAATTATTTCAGAATTCTTTTTCTAACTTCTTCATGTCTTTTGAAAAAAAAAAAAAAAAAAAAAACTTTAAACGACAAACACACTTTCTTTGAACTCTTGAGTAGGTGAAACGCGCGTCAACATTCGCCTCGAGAACAGTTAACCTCTGCAGGATGAACATAGTCATTGCTTGAAAAAAAAAACAAAAAAAAGAAGAGCTCGCTAAGTCGAAAACCTGAAAAGGCGACTTAGGTAAAAATGAGTGTCCCGGTGGATTGAAAACCTGAAAGGGCGATCCAGGCAAAAATTAGGGATTCAAAAAAAAAAAAAAAAAGCAAAAAAAAAACAATGCAAAAGAAAAGCATGACTAGTGAAGTGTACCCACGAGAAAGCACTTCGGAGCGGTTTACAAATGGCGACTTCTGCCAGACTTTTGATTAACGGACTTTATCCTCAAGGTGTGTTTACTTCATCGTCAACTATTACTTCATACTGGGCTTCACCCTGGCGGTGACTTGATCTCTCTCCAGTGTTACTATCTTCAAGGAAGTTTGCCGACTCTCCAGTGTTACTATCTTCAAAGAAGTTTGCTGAGTGTTTGTGTTTGCGACTTGGGTTCGGCTCTCACCCCAACCGTCTGATCTTGTCTCATCCAGTTATTTACATACATACATGCATACATTTTTAGACATACATACATACATTTATACACCTACATCCACACATTCATACAAATCATATATACATACATGTATACATACATACATACATTTATGTACATGCGTGGACATATTCATGCATATACACTTTCATGCACATACATACAGAGGTCATCTATACACAATTGCATCGACCACCTTGACTCTTGATTCGACAAAATCCAAAAAAAAAAACAAAACAAAACAACAAAATGTCATCCCCAGTGTGTCTAACCCAAAGATAACACCAAGTTTACATTTCAAGTGACAGGTTCCATAAACCGTCAGCCTACAAATACATTTCTTTTTCCCCAGTATCTTATCAAGTTTTACCTCTTCAACACTACATTTACTGCTTTTCTTGTGTCTTGCTCTCCAACAATGATAGCAAACACAACCCTACATTTACTGCTTTTTACCCGTGTCTTGCTCTCCAACAATGACAGCAAACACAACCCTGCATTTACTGCTTTTTTATCCGTGTCTTGCTCTCCAACAATGACAGCAAACACAACCCTACATTTATTGCTTTTTACCCGTGTCTTGCTCTCCAACAATGACAGCAAACACAACCCTGCATTTACTGCTTTTTTATCCGTGTCTTGCTCTCCAACAATGACAGCAAACACAACCCTACATTTATTGCTTTTTATCCGTGTCTTGCTCTCCAACAATGACAGCAAACACAACCCTACATTTACCGCTTTTCCTGTGTCTTGCTCTCCAACAATGACAGCAAACACAACCCTACATTTACTGCTTTTCCCGTGTCTTGCTCTCCAACAATGACAGCAAACACAACCCTACATTTACCGCTTTTCCCGTGTCTTGCTCTCCAACAATGACAGCAAACACAACACTACATTTACCGCTTTTCCCGTGTCTTGCTCTCCAACAATGACAGCAAACACAACACTACATTTACTGCTTTTTACCCGTGTCTTGCTCTCCAACAATGACAGCAAACACAACACTACATTTACTGCTTTTTACCCGTGTCTTGCTCTCCAACAATGACAGCAAACACAACACTACATTTACTGCTTTTTACCCGTGTCTTGCTCTCCAACAATGACAGCAAACACAACACTGCATTTACCTTTACCATTTTCAAGCTTTTGTTTTCCAGTGAACTTTGGTCCCCAGTCAGGTCATCGTCACCATATTGCATTCATAACACTGCACTTAACATTACATTCACAACATCGCGCGCATCAACATAGCATTCATAGCATTTTGCAGTTGATACGGATCAAAAATGGTGTACTCTGATATTTAAGTCTCCTCGACCCATCAATTTGAAACTTTCGTTTTCAAACTTCTGTGGCGAAGAAACTTAAATAGGGGCATCTGTCATACCCCATTTTTTGACCGCCTGTTTTCTTTTACTCGTCATTTAAGCTCGTTTTATCGAGTTGTTTTCTCCAATTTCTACACTTTTATTTCACGGTATTTTATCAGTTTTTTCTCAACATTCTACATGTATATATCTCAGCATTTTATCTGTACGCTTTGCAAACATTTTATTCGTCTTTTCTCAAACTTTTATCCGCTTAAATCTCATTTTTTATCTATTTGTTTTACAGCGTTTCACTGCTATTTTCTCATTTTTACTCGCTTTTGTAGACTGAGAAGTCTCGTCGTTTCAGACGAAATTTCGGCAGAGAGGTTACTTTGAAGTACCTCATTTGATTCCGAAGGGACAATTTTAAGTTTTTTTATTTACTTATTTATTTCTCTTTTATCCTTTTTTGGTTTGTTTTATTTAAAAGTTTTTATTTATTCTATTTTATTATTTATCATTCTTATTTTATTATTTACTTCTTTTTTTACTTTAATTTTCGTTTTTTATTTATTTAATATTTTTGGTCCAAATTTTGGTCTTTGTCCACGTGGCAGTCCGTAATTGGTCCATGTCTTTTTGCTGTCATTTTTTGTATCAGAGACCCACCAGGGGTATTTTAGTCATTACAATGTACCAGAGAACCCTAGAGGTGACAGCCTATAAATAGACTGTCATTTTTTTCACACTGCCCAAGACCAAGACAACTGTAGCCGCGGCAGACACAAATTCCAATACACAAACACAATTTCCTGCGGCTGAGACAAGTAAACGGATCAAAAAATTTCTTTCTTTTCTTTCTTCAAACTTTCCTCAAGAACACCAAAAACACTAACATCCTTTTTCCAGATTTCTTAAAAAAAACATACATACAACACCAAATCCGAAACTCAACTGTAACACACATAGATTCCAACACAAATCCATACATCATTTTCGATACACATCTAAAAACAAACCACTACTAACACTCGGCCAAGCCACACATACATCAATAAATCCGAACTCCAACAACGTGAACAGTGACGAACGGAACCAAACCAGTAACATCACAAGCGAAAACGACTCAAAGCAACAAGAACAACCGTTTCGGATCTAGCACGAAAGTGAACGGCAACTGAACCGAAACATAGAAGGTAGTAGGCTCTGTTTGTGTTTCTTTTCTTTTTTTGTCAAAAATTTTCAATATTCAAACTTAGATCTAGGTCATATGCTTTCAATTTTGTGAAAACGGAGTTCGGATTTGGGTTTGGGAGGAAAAAGGAATTTAGAAAATGTAATTTGTTTTTAAAACGGCGAAGTTTTGAGTTCCGGCGCGGTGGTGCCACCACCGGCCACCGCGCCGGAAAATGTATGCTCGCCGGAGAAGATGAAGATGGGCGGCGGTGTTCTTGTTTTTATTTCCAGAAAATGTTTTAAAAAGTAGAGAGAAGTTAGAGCCATTTTCGGTTTAGAGAGAGAAACAAGGGTTAAAAATGATTTAGAAAAACCAACAAACCCTTTTATACTCTTTTCAACCGGTTCGGTTCGCCTGTGAACCGATCCAGGCTTGAACCGAACCGGTTCCTCTCCTTGGCCCTTCTGTTTTTGTGAGTTGTTTCTACAGTTTTGCTGGTTATACCCCCTGTGTTGCTTACTATACCCCTTCCCTGCATATTTTCTTCCATATGTGAATCATTTTAAATTCATGCGTTTTTTAACACTTTAATCACTCATTATATCATGCATTTTATTAGTTTATTTGGTGCTTTAAAATTTTATTACATTCATTTTAAGAATTTTAATTAGTATGCATTGTGTATTATTTAGTTAGTGGTTTAATTTTTATTTCATGTATTTTGTTCCTTGGTTCGGCTTAAACATAAAAATCTTTTACTACTTTCATGCATTTTATTCAATTTAAGTTTTTCATATTATATTAGTCATATCATTTAGTTTACTTGTGGATTTAATTTTCATCACATGCATTTTAATTTAAATCACCTTTCATACCATGCATTTTTTATCTAATTCATATAATGACCATATTTTTTATCTCATGCATTCTAGACTTAAAAAATCATTACATGCATATTTGGTTTATTTAGCGTATGTGCTTATTTTATATGTTTGCATTTTATTTTCTTACTATCGCTTCATCATTTTGATTAGTTTATGTTTCATAATTTTTAGTGTGTATTTAGGACTTTGATGTAATTTTGATTCTCGCACTTTATTTTTTCTCGTCATTTACGTTTTGTTTGAGACTTTAGAATGTATCTAGGTCCCATGTAAATATCCAAGTAATGAGAATATGCACCGACACATGCACCGACACAATCACACACTTTAATTTTTACCGCTTTATGTCATGACCGTGATCGAGGACCCAAAAATGAATTAGTAACAAATTAGGTTAATAATTGGACTTTAATTATTTTCTTAAAATCAAACTATTAGTAATTTTAGGTTCATTTTAAACTTGAGGATTTGCTTAGGATCCAACGTCCTTTGTAAATTTCTCGCTTTTTTTATTACTTCACGCCGTTACGTATAGTTTTTTAGTTTACGCTTAACTTAGAAAAAATCAAATTTCCAAAAAAATCAAATAATCAAAACTTCAAAAAATATTTTCTTAACAAACCTTAGAAACAAACCAAGTGATCTTTTTCTCTTTTATTTTCTTAATCAAACTTCAATCAACTTTAAATGTTCTAAACTTTATTTTCTTTAATTAAAATTGAATCAACCTCACACTATTTTTCTTCCTTATGCCTTGAGGCCTCTAATCTCCTTCTTAAAACCTTTTTTTCAAAATTGTTAAAATTAACCCAACTCACCAAAAGAAATTTTTGAGGTGAACTACATGATTTTGATCCCACTTTTGGGTATGTAGGCAAAGGATTTATCCTTCCAAATCAATAAAAATAACAAAAACATACATCTTCTCCCTCCATTCTTTCACTTAGATTTTTAGGCAACATTTTTCATAAATAATTAAGCGAATAATTAGCACAAGTTTAGTTTAGGTGAGAGGCTCCTTCGGAGTACCGAAGTCGATTAGGGTGCTTAACACCTTCCCTAGTCGAAACCAACCCCCGGACCTTAATCTCTAAAAAAGGGTTTTTTACTCGTTTTTCCCTTCCCGCGGATAAAAATTGAGAGTTCAAAGATTGACGGTTCAAAACCAACCAATGGATTGACACCCGAAAATCACGAGCACAAAATGTATATGTTTATGAGTTGGATGTATGACTGTTAATCTTGACATTTGATTTATATATTAATATTATTGTTGTGAATCTCACCCCTTCTGCTGGAATTGCCGCCTTGTGGGCAAGTGCAGGTACCCAGTCTTAGATGCGATGTTGCGAGGAGTCCGTGTGAAGTAGGGCTGCTCTGATACGTAACGGGATGAGGTCTTTTGCATAGAGTCTATTCCTTATGTATCATGTTTTCAATAAATGTTAACTTTAAGACTTAGTGATGTTGAAACATTAATACTTGAGACGTTTTTGTTGGCTTTTAAGCCAAGACTATTTATGAGATGAGACTTTTGAATTCCGCTGCTTAATTGAATATTTTTGTGATTTGATAAATTATTATCTAAGTTGTTTTTAAAGAAGAAATGTGACACTCCTTTTGAGAAGCACTCTGATTATGTGATTTAATTAATGAAATTTTTAAGACGGGAAATTGGGGTGTTACAATTGGTATCAGAGCAGGTCGGTCCGTCCGGCCAAGTAGAGAGTCGAGTGACGTTGTCTTTGAGTTAGAATAGTATTATTGTATTATTCTGACTTATGTTTGTTTCCAGAGAACTAAGATGGCTGGTAGAAACGATGCTGCTCTTGCTGCTGCTTTGGAAGCAATGGCTAATGCTGTGGGTAATCAGAACAATGCTGGTGGAAACGACGGGACTAGGATGTTGGAGACCTTTCTGAGGAATCACCCGCCTACCTTCAAGGGGCGTTATGATCCAGATGGGGCTCAAACATGGCTCAAGAAAGTAGAGAGGATCTTCAGAGTCATGCAGTGTGATGATGTGCAGAAGGTGCGTTTTGACACGCACATGCTCGCGGAGGAGGCTGATGATTGGTGGGTTAGTCTCCTACCCATTTTGGAGCAAGATGGAGCTGTGGTGACGTGGGTTGTTTTCACGAGGGAGTTCCTTAACAGATACTTCCCAGAAGATGTTCGTGGGAAGAAAGAGATAGAATTTCTGGAGCTTAAACAAGGAAACATGTCGGTGACTGAATACGCGGCAAAGTTTGTAGAGCTGGCGAAGTTTTACCCGCATTATACTTCTGAGACGGCTGAATTTTCGAAGTGTATAAAGTTCGAGAATGGCTTGCGTGCTGACATCAAGCGAGCCATTGGTTATCAGAAGATCCGCAACTTTTCTGAGTTAGTAAGTAGCTGTAGAATTTATGAAGAGGATACCAAGGCTCACTACAAGGTAGTGAATGAGAGGAAAGCTAAGGGCCAGCAGAGTCGCCCTAAACCTTATGATGCCCCTAGAGATAAAGGGAAGCAAAGAGTGAATGATGAGAGGAGGCCCCAGAAGAAGACTGCTCCTGCTGAGATTACTTGTTACACTTGCGGCGAGAAAGGCCATAAGAGCAATGCATGTACTGTTGATGTGAAGAGGTGCTACCGTTGTGGTCAAAAAGGGCATATCACTAATGACTGCAAATTTGATGATGTTGTGTGTTTCAACTGTAATGAGCAAGGACACATTGGTTCGCAGTGTAAGCAACCCAAGAAGACTAAGACTACTGGGAGAGTGTTTGCATTGAATGGCACTCAGACTGAGAATGATGATCGTTTGATCAGAGGTACTTGCTATATTAATAATACTCCTTTAGTTGCTATTATTGATACTGGTGCTACGCACAGTTTTGTTGCTTTAGATTGTGTTTCTGCTTTGGGTCTTGATGTTTCTGATATGAATGGAGAGATGGTTGTCGAGACTCCAGCTAAGGGTTCGGTGACTACTTCTCTCGTGTGTGTAAATTGTCCTTTATCTACGTTTGGCCGTGACTTTGTGATGGATTTAGTGTGCCTACCTTTAAGTGGTATGGATGTGATTCTGGGTATGAACTGGCTAGAGTACAACCGGGTTCTTATCAACTGTTTTAGAAAGACGGTACATTTTTCTTCTATCGAAGAAGAGTGGGGCGCAGAGTTTCTATCTACTAAGCAGCTGAAGCAACTAGAACGAGATGGGATGTTGATGTTTTCGCTGATGGCTTCGTTATCTTTAGAGAATCAAGCGGTAATTGATAAACTGCAAGTGGTGTGTGATTTCCCTGAAGTTTTCCCAGATGAAATTCCTGATGTGCCTCCGGAGAGAGAAGTTGAGTTCTCTATTGACCTTGTTCCTGGAACGAAGCCGGTGTCGATGGCACCTTATCGTATGTCTGCTTCTGAGTTAGCAGAGTTGAAGAAACAGTTGGAAGACTTGCTTGAGAAGAAGTTTGTGAGACCTAGTGTTTCACCATGGGGAGCTCCAGTGTTACTAGTGAAGAAGAAAGACGGCAGTATGAGACTGTGTATTGATTACAGACAGCTGAACAAAGTGACGATCAAGAATAGGTATCCACTTCCGAGGATTGACGATCTGATGGATCAATTAGTGGGTGCACGTGTTTTCAGCAAGATAGATTTGAGGTCAGGTTACCACCAGATCAAAGTAAAAGACGAAGATATGCAGAAGACGTCTTTCAGGACCCGTTATGGTCACTACGAGTACAAGGTTATGCCTTTTGGAGTTACCAATGCACCTGGAGTGTTTATGGAGTATATGAATCGCATCTTCCATGCATTTTTGGATCGGTTCGTAGTAGTGTTTATTGATGATATACTGGTTTACTCCAAGACTGAAGAGGAGCATGTTGAACATTTGAAGACTGTGTTGCAGGTGCTGAGAGAAAAGAAATTGTATGCTAAGTTATCTAAGTGCGAATTCTGGCTAAAGGAAGTGAGTTTTCTTGGCCATGTCATTTCTGGTGATGGTATCGCGGTTGACCCGTCGAAAGTTGAAGCGGTATCGCAGTGGGAGACTCCTAAGTCGATTACGGAAATTAGAAGCTTTCTGGGACTAGCTGGTTACTATAGAAGGTTTATAGAAGGATTCTCCAAGTTGGCTCTTCCGTTAACGCAGTTGACGTGTAAGGGTAAGTCTTTTGTATGGGATGTGCATTGTGAGGATAGTTTTAATGAGCTGAAGAAGCGTCTGACAACGGCTCCAGTGCTGGTTTTACCAAAGCCTGATGAACCTTTTGTGGTATATTGTGATGCGTCCAAGTTGGGTTTAGGAGGTGTGCTTATGCAAGAAGGTAAGGTGGTAGCATATGCTTCAAGACAGTTGAGAATTCATGAGAAGAATTATCCGACGCATGACTTAGAGTTGGCAGCTATGGTCTTTGTATTGAAAATGTGGAGACACTACTTGTATGGTTCAAGATTTGAAGTATTCAGTGATCATAAGAGTTTGAAATATTTATTTGATCAGAAGGAATTGAATATGAGGCAGAGAAGGTGGCTTGAGTTACTTAAAGATTATGATTTTGGTTTGAATTACCATCCTGGTAAAGCAAATGTAGTTGCAGATGCCCTGAGTAGGAAAACTGTGCATATGTCCGCGTTGATTGTGAAAGAATTTGAGTTGTTAGAACAGTTTAGAGACTTGAGCTTGGTGTGTGAAAGAACACCTCAGAGCATAAAACTGGGAATGTTAAGAATCGATAATGATTTCCTGAAACATATCAAAGAAGCACAAAAAGAAGATGTCAAGTTTGTAGACTTGTTGATTGCTATTAATGAGACTGTGGATGGTGACTTTAAGGTCGATGACCAAGGCGTGTTGAGATTCCGAGGTAGGATTTGCATCCCTGACGATGATGGAATTAAGAAGATGATCCTTGAAGAGAGTCATAGAAGTAGCTTGAGTATTCACCCAGGAGCTACGAAGATGTATCATGATCTGAAGAGGCTGTTTTGGTGGTCTGGTTTGAAACGCGATGTGGCACAATTTGTGTATTCTTGCTTGGTTTGTCAAAAGTCGAAGATTGAGCATCAGAAACCGACTGGTATGATGGTACCTTTAGATGTGCCAGAATGGAAATGGGATAGTATATCCATGGATTTTGTGACGAGTTTGCCCAATACTCCTAGAGGGAACGATGCTATTTGGGTTATTGTTGATAGATTGACGAAGTCTGCTCACTTTCTACCGATTAACATTACCTTTCTTGTAGCTCAGTTGGCGGAGATTTATGTTAAAGAGATAGTAAAGCTGCATGGTGTTCCTTCGAGCATCGTATCAGATAGAGATCCAAGATTTACTTCTAGATTTTGGAAGAGTTTGCAAGAGGCGTTAGGATCTCAGTTGAGGTTGAGTTCGGCTTATCATCCGCAAACAGATGGTCAGTCGGAGAGGACGATTCAGTCGTTGGAGGACTTGTTGAGGGTTTGTGTACTTGAGCAGGGAGGGACTTGGGATAGTCATCTTCCATTGATAGAGTTCACGTACAACAACAGTTACCATTCAAGTATTGGAATGGCACCTTTTGAGGCCTTGTATGGTCGGAGATGCAGAACTCCGTTGTGTTGGTTTGAGTCGGGTGAAAGAGTGGTCTTAGGACCGGAGATCGTTCAACAGACTACTGAGAAGGTGAAAATGATCCAAGAGAAGATGAAAGCGTCGCAGAGTCGACAAAAGAGTTATCATGATAAGCGTAGGAAGGACCTTGAGTTCCAAGAGGGGGATCATGTGTTCCTGAGAGTGACTCCTATGACGGGTGTTGGACGTGCTTTGAAATCGAAGAAGTTGACTCTGAGGTTTATTGGTCCGTATCAGATTTCAGAGAGGATTGGGCCGGTGGCGTATCGTGTTGGATTACCACCGCACTTGTCGAATTTGCACGATGTTTTTCATGTATCTCAACTGAGGAAGTATGTTCCGGATCCGTCTCATGTGATCCAAAGCGATGATGTGCAAGTTAGGGACAACCTTACGGTTGAGACCTTACCCGTGAGGATTGATGATCGGAAGACGCTGAGGGGCAAAGAGATACCTCTCGTTAGAGTTGTTTGGGACGGAGCGACGGGTGAAAGCTTGACTTGGGAGCTAGAAAGTAAGATGCTAGAATCCTATCCAGAGTTGTTTGAGCGAGGTAAATTTTCGAGGACGAAAATCCTTTAAGAGGGGGAGAGTTGTAACGCCCTCTCTAATTATTTAATTATTTTATTAGATGATATGGTATATGTTTATATATTATATGATTTTGATGATTATGTGACGTATATGTGACGTATTTGTGACGTAATTGTGACGTGTGACGTGTTATTATTTTGTTGTTTAATAAAATAATATAAGTGATGTTTATATGAATATTTATTTGGTAAATAAATAGATTTGTTGGAAAAATAGAATTTTAAGAGATGGGGTTATATTTATAAATAAGAAGAGTTGTGAGGGTTAAGAGAGAATTAATTAAGTTGTGAGGGAGTATATAAGAGAAGTAGGTTAAGAGGAAACATTTTCAGAAACGCGTACAGACTTTGGAAAAGAGAAGAAGAACGGTTCAAGAGAGAAGAGAAGCTAGGTTCCATTTCTGCACAATTTTCCAGGTAAGGGTGAGCCTAACTTCAGTAATTTTAATTGTAAATCATCTGTTCTTGATTGGCATAGAGTTTGGTGAGAATTAAGATGAATTTGACAACTAGGGTTAAGATGAATTTGTGATGAATTGGTGAGGGTTCGATGTTGTAAGGCTGTAGAACTTGTTACAGAACCTAGACTATCCCCTAGGATGATATTGCAGATAAATTAGAGGTTTGATTTGAGAGAATTAGCACGTTTTGGTGAATTTAGGTCTGAACCCGTGTGGGTTCTGAGATCGCTCGCCTGTGGCGAGTGATCACTCACCGTGGCGAGTAGCCTTTGTTTGCTCGCGAGGCGAGCAGCTTAGCTCGCCGTGGCGAGCTTGTCCCTTAGATTTTAGGACTTTGGCCCAAATGATGATGGTTTTGAGTGCCCTTATATTTATAGAGATGACCTGTGAAGTTGGTTTGGTCAAATTGGATTTAGAGAGCTTAAAAATGGGGATTTTTGGTGAAAAATGTCAAAAAGGCCGAGAGCACCCAGGATTGCTCGCCCCCAACTCGCCTGTGGCGAGCAGATCTACTCGCCGTGGCGAGTTAGTTGACCTTTGTCATGTTTTGTTGTTTTGCAAGTTGTTTCGCATAGGACGTTTAGAGGAACCCTTTGGGTAGAGTTAGTGCTGTTTTATACCCTTAGATGAGTTATGTAAAGATGAATGTTGATGGTTCTATTAGGCCATTGATAAATGATGTGTTGTTGAATATAAGTGATGTATGAGTATGATGCTATTTGAATAAGATGATGCTATGTGTTGCAATGTGTATGTATAATGAGTTGATGTTCTGCCATGTATTATTATAACTGCATGTGTCAGTCTATAATTTGTAAATGACGTTTGAGACGGTGTATTAAGTTGTTAAGTGACGAGTCCATGCATTTGCATACTATGAGACGGTGGAGCTTTATGCTCAAAGCGACGGTGGAGCATTTGCTCAAAGCGACGGTGAAGCATATTAATGCTATAATCATATGGTACCACATGCATGATGTTGAGACGTTAGGTGTTGCATATAGTCGAGTCAATTATGACATGTATGAGACGATGCTTGAGATGTTGATGTATGTTTGTGATGCTGCTTATGATGATGTTTATACCGAAGTTATGATGTGATGAAATGTATATGTTTATGAGTTGGATGTATGACTGTTAATCTTGACATTTGATTTATATATTAATATTATTGTTGTGAATCTCACCCCTTCTGCTGGAATTGCCGCCTTGTGGGCAAGTACAGGTACCCAGTCTTAGATGCGATGTTGCGAGGAGTCCGTGTGAAGTAGGGCTGCTCTGATACGTAACGGGATGGGGTCTTTTGCATAGAGTATATTCCTTATGTATCATGTTTTCAATAAAAGTTAACTTTAAGACTTAGTGATGTTGAAACATTAATACTTGAGACGTTTTTGTTGGCTTTTAAGCCAAGACTATTTATGAGATGAGACTTTTGAATTCCACTGCTTAATTGAATATTTTTGTGATTTGATAAATTATTATCTAAGTTGTTTTTAAAGAAGAAATGTGACACTCCTTTTGAGAAGCACTCTGATTATGTGATTTAATTAATGAAATTTTTAAGACGGGAAATTGGGGTGTTACAATGTTGATTGGTTGTATGGTTTGTGGTTGAAGTGGATGATTAGGAGGTAATTTGTTGTATTTCAATTCAAGCAAATTACTGACCCTAATTTCAATAGAAGGTTCCATGGGTTTAAGAGGAGAAACGGATTTGGAAGGCTTTTTGTGGAGTTTAGAAGATGGTGATTGGCCTTTTCGAAGTATGCTAATTGGAACATCATCCAAATCAGTAGATGAGGATGATGAGGTTTTGGATTGGGAGGAAGATGAGGGAGAGGAGCCAGATTCTATATGTATCAATGGTTGTGTAGAAGATGTACCTGATATAGATTTTGATCCAGTGGCTAACAAAATGCTTGCAGCTTCAGCAGTCACTTCAGCTTGAAGTTCTTCAGTGCTCTTCAAAGCTTGCTCAGCTACTTCAACAGCAGCATCCTTGAGCAACACTGAAGTAGGCACTTCAATGTTCTTAGCAAGATCCAGGACCTTCTGAAGAGCTTCAGTATCAGCTTTCTTTTTCTTCCTTACCTCCCTGGTAACCAGTTCAGTAGCAGCCTCTTTAGAAGCCTTCAACGCTTCTTCATCCACCTTCTTAGAGATCTCTTGGACTTCTGTAATCTTGTCCAAGTAATATTTGTCACAGCCTTCCAGTCCCAATTCCTTGATCTTTTATTCTCTTTGTAGCTTCCAAAGAGCCAATTTCTTCTTCTTTTCAGCCATCAACTTGTTAGCATGCTCTTTGCTTCTCTTAGCCATCTTAGGAGTCATCACAAACATGGCACTGACTCTTTCAGCTTGAACGATGGTTGGCTCTACTTCCTGTGCCTCTACAGCTGCACTTTCTTCAGTAGTGTAAACAGATTCTTTAAGTTTTCTCAGCTTTGGAGTTGTCTTCTTCTTCTGAGGAATCTGTTTGGCAGTTGTAGTAGATGCAGAAGCAACAGGTTTGCCACTTCTGGTCTTTTGTTGAATAATGGCTTCTGGGTTCAGATCCTGAACCTCTTCTTGAATATCTGAACCTTCAGAAGCACCAATTTTGGACTTCTCAGGAGCCTTAACTTTCTTTGCCTTATTAGAAGGATTTTCACCTTCTAAGTACTCCTCCTGAGTGAGTACTTTCCTTTTGGATTTTCTGCCTTTCTCTACTGGCAGTTTACTTCCTGGCATTTCCTCAGGAACTTCATTTAGACTGATTCTTTCCCCAGTGTTAGCAAAATAGTCACTCAGAAGGGTCATCTGTACAACTAAGGTATCCTTCCTGCAAATTGGCGGGAAGTTTGCCATCAAATCAGATACTACAGTAGATTCACTCAAGTCTGAGCTGAGAGGAGTGAATCTCTTTATCAATTGCATGTTCTTCAGTGTCTGTCCATTGATCACCTTTCCAACTACAGTATCCAACATCTGATCTGTATAGAACCTTGTTTGGCTGAGGGCTTCAATGATCCCTCCTTGATGAAAGATTTTAGACAAAAGTCTTCCATAGGGAACCCAGAGTCTGTCCTCGTTTTGGCTTTTCCATAGCTACTTGACCATGTACTTGAAGATGTACCTTGGCAGGTTAACCTTTTCGTCATTGTAGATGTGATGAATGAATAATTTAGATGCTACTTCTTCTATAAGTTCAACATGCATAAATAATTTTCTCAAGTATCGCAGCAGAATAATAATATCATCACATCATCAACTAAAATAAACATATCTAAAGTAGCTATGTCCATAATTATACTATATCACCAAATAAAAAATTTCAACTCAACATACTGAGTGAATAAAATCTCCACAAGTTATAATAAAAATAAACAGGCAGACACCTCTAAATCAGAGCCAGTTCAATATTCCTAGAATACTATCATCACATGAATATCATCCCAGTTCAATAAAATTCATGTTATCATACACCTATCATAGGACATCAATCATATACATTCTTTAATCAAAACGTCAACAAAACTTCATCACTTAATAACATCAAATTAATACAAGAATTTATCACCTCGTTCCTTATTTAACTTAATCAACTCAACAAATACAATTCATCATTTTAAAAGTATGAGCAAGGAAATCATCGTCGCTGAAGAGGTCATCAAATCACATATAATTCACACTTCATTATTTTTCACCAAAATAAACATCATCAGTTAAAATCACCAAGTGTACAAGTATCACCAAAAATAACAAAACATCATCAAGTACACAATTTACCAAGTTCACCGATGCACATAAATCACCAAGGTTCACCAAGCATATAATCACCAAGCACATATTCAACTAATCCACATAATTCACCAATACACATAAGCAAGTATGAAACCTGTCAAGTTATGCAATGCACCTAGACACAACTCTATATGCATGTGGTACCAGTTGTCACCAAGGTCGTCATCTCAAGATACATATGTATCATAGTCGTTGCCAATACGAATGCAAAGCATTTGGTCATCCCCAATATGGTTATAAATATCTAGTCGTCGCCAATATGAATACAAAGTATTCATTGTCACCAATATGGATATACATCCGACTCAACATTTATGAATGCATATACATATGACTCAATCAGTGCGTATTGTAACACCCTATTTCTATTTAAGCGATAAATCACATAATTATAATAAATAAATAAGAAATAGTCGTCACGTCTTCGAATAAATCACCAAGTAATCATGAATGAAAATATCTCAACATAAAACGTCATAGCGAAAAATCACATACATCTCAATAATAGCCATGTCATCAATCATGAGAATGCAACCAACTCATAAATAAATCTCAACATAGATACATCTCAAAATAAAAGAAATCCAAGACATAAAAGTAAATGCCGTCCTAGATCAGAGCCTCTCTAAGACACGACAAGCGAAAATAAATGGAGGAAGCTCCTGCTATCCTCAAGCACTCACCAAAGCAATGCAATCAACTAATCCTGCACGCTGTCTACGCATTCATACTAATAGGTAGGCGGTCCACCACAGACCACTGGGGTTAGTTTCACATCAATCATAATCGAAAAGATAAACAGGATTAAACATGCGTTAATAATTCCTCTTTCATAAATAAGCATGGACATAAATTATTTTCATCAATAAATGCACAAGCATAAGGTTCATCAATCGCAACCAATCACCAAGCACACAAATACACCAACACGTAATTCACGTCAAGCACATAAGCAAACACGACTCATCCTAAAGCATGCAATGTGTCTAGACCGACTCTAGATACGTGTGGTACTAATTTCATCTCCGAGGTTGTCGCCCCTGATGCAACAAACACATCATAATCACCCCGCATAAACACCCCGCATAATTGAATACATAAGTATTCGCCACCAACATGGAGATGAAATCCAACAACAACTGTGTGTGAACTTAGGACTCGACAACAACAAAACATATTTCGTACGAATTCCACAAATCCACACCAACATAGTCCAAGACATGCTTACACCAACAATTCACCACCAATAGCATGTAAGAGAAATTCACCAACAACATATATGCACATAGACATATATAATCACCAACAACATATATGCACATAACATATATAACCACCAACAACATATATGCACATAAACATATGTAATCATATCAAACTATTCATGAAAGAATTTCAAAGTAACCGAGCTCAATGAATATTTTCAACTAAGTTCGTATAATATAATTCACAATTTTAATAATTGGAAACAATGGACCAAAACAAAACAACTCAATTGCCTCAACTATGTAAGTACACTAAACACATATGTATGTAGGTGTACGTACATGAGTGTTTCACCGGCCAATTACAATGAATTCTCATAAATCACAAAGTTCATCTCAAAATGTCACTTTTCCAAATATAGTCCATTTTCAAAGCAAAACAATCTCGTCCTTGGTGAAATAATTCAACATCATTTTATTACTCACATAAAAAGCATACATACTTAATCCTACATCATTCACTTGAGAAAACAAGTTTTCGGAAAATTGATGTTCTTGGACATTTTTCCAAACATTAGAACAGGTTTATAAAACTAAGTCCAATTCAATACAAATGATGTTTCAATAGGATTAAATACATAAGTAATGATCAAACACGTTCAAAGAGACAATTTAGAAAGTTTGGATTGGTCCCAAGTACACGAAATGAAAAATCAAAAGTGGCTGAACAGGGTGCTTCTCGCTTAAGCGAAGTCTGGTTCGCTTGAGCGACCAGGTCTCAGTAGCATTCTGGGCTCGTTCGCTTGGAGCTCCCTTACAACTCGCTCAAGCAAACTTTGTCCAGAAGCAACATTCTCGTTCGCTTAGAGCTTTTCTTACAACTCGCTCAAGCGAACTGT
Source organism: Medicago lupulina (assembly GCA_958299785.1). Classification (NCBI taxonomy): domain Eukaryota; kingdom Viridiplantae; phylum Streptophyta; class Magnoliopsida; order Fabales; family Fabaceae; genus Medicago; species Medicago lupulina. The sequence goes on along the minus strand of OY283144.1, from coordinate 55,318,281 downwards.
GTCCAGAAGCGACTTGGGCACGCTCGCTTGGAGCTCGCTGATGGCTCGCTTAAGCGAACACTCATCAGTTCAGAAAAAAACTTCGAATTTCAAAACCCTTTTTCCCAAACACTCCAATTTTGATCTTTCCACACTCAAAACACGTCCCAAATAATGTTTACAAGTCATATACATGAAAACATACTCAATGATGCACAAAACTTAAGATTAAAACATCATTTCATCCAAATTCAATAATTTCCCAAACTTTCATAAATATTCAACAATAACAACAACTTTCATCATCAATTCACCATAGGCATACTCATTACACCAATTCGCCAACAACATGTTCCAAGACATCATTAACAACAAATACTCATGAATTCATTCGAAATCCAACAACCACAACTTCATTATTCATCCATTTTTCACAAAACAAAACATACTCACATAAACAACTTTTGGCATGTAAATTCATCATCAACAACAATTAATCATTCAATTCACATATACAATCATAGCATCAACATCTAAACATGAATTTACATACTCAAACTCAAATAATCACACATAATCACTTATTTACTTAAGCACTTATGAGAAATGGGTAGAACAAGATTATGTTTGAATACTAGCCCCCTTACCTCTAACTTCAACAATCCAAGCCTAAGCTTCACTTTTGCTCCAAAATCTTCACCCTCTTCAAGTCCTCCTTTCCAAACCCTTTCTCTAGCCTCTTCCTTTCTCTAGCCTCTCTTGTTGTGAAATGAAAATATTCTAACCCTAGTTTCTCTCAAAAAGTTGGGTTATATAGTCACACTCCATTGGACCTAACCCGCTACGTGTTAAATGGGCTCAATTCTAATTATTCTACTTTGTAGTTTCTAACTTACTAACGGTAAAATAACTAGCAACCAAGAGACTTAATTCTAATTGCCACGACAAACTAACACCTTAATAAACAAAAGGTCCTCACTTAAAAACGCTACAATTTAACCCTCAACCAAAATTACTAATTTACCCTTGCTCACCAAAAACCAAAATACCCTTATAACGGTAAACCCAAGAAAATACACCCAAGGATAAATATTCGCATACAATCATAAGTATACATACATAAAATAATTAAAAACAAAATAACGAAAAAATCGGGCTGTTACAACTCCCCCCTAAAAGAATTTTCGTCCTCGAAAATTACCTGAAGGAAACAACTCTGGATACGAATCCTTCATCCTGCTCTCTGATTCCCAAGTAGCACTCTCGCAAGTTGGGCTAACCCAAATCACTTTCACCAAAACGATCTCCTTGCCCCTCAAACGCTTCACCTCGCGATCTTCAACTCTAACAGGCCAAGTCTCAACCATCAAATTGTCTCTCACCTCCAACTCGTCCACTTGAATCACATGAGACTCATCATACACATACTTCCGCAACTGAGACACATGAAACACATCACGAAGATTCGACAACGACGACGGTAACGCAATCCGATACGCTACAGCTCCAACCTTTGCCACAATCTCAAACGGTGCAACAAAATGCGGTGTCAACTTCCGACACTTCAAAGCACGACCAACACCGGTTACAGGATTCACCCTTAAGAAACTCAATATCCTTCCTCCTCTTATCATGATAACTCTTCTGCCTACTCTGAGACGCTTTCATCTTCTCTTGACTCATCTTGACCTTCTCGGTCGTCTCTTGCACAACATCTGGTCCTAACAAAGCATTTTCACCTGACTCAAACCAACACAACGGCGTCCTACACCTCCGCCCATACAAAGCCTCAAACAGTGCCATCCCGATACTAGAATGAAAACTGTTGTTATAAGTGAACTCAATCAACGGTAAACATTCGACCCAACTGACACCTTGCTCCAAGACACAAGCTCTCAACAAGTCTTCCAAACTCTGAATAGTCCTCTCCGTCTGACCATCAGTCTGAGGATGATAAGCAGAACTCAACCTTAACTTAGTCCCCAAAGCAGCTTGCAAACTCTCCCAAAACTTAGAAGTAAACCTCGGATCCCGATCCGACACAATGCTAGAAGGAATACCATGCAACCTGACAACCTTCTCAATGTAGATCTCAGCTAACCTCGCCACAGACATACTAGTCTTGATAGGAATAAAATGCGTTGACTTCGTCAACCGATCAACAATCACCCAAATCGAATCAAAACCCTTCACAGTCTTCGGCAAAGCTCCAACAAAATCCATAGAGATACTATCCCACTTCCACTCTGGCACAAACAACGGTTGCATCAAACCCGACAGTTTCTGATGTTGCATCTTCGACTTCTGACAAACCAAATAAGCATACACAAACTCTGTTATATCCTTCTTCATTCCATGCCACCAAAACAATCTCTTCAAATCCTGATACATCTTCGTCGCTCCTAGGTGAATACTCAAACTACTCAGATGACCTTCGTCTAAAATACGCTTCTTAAGTTCGGGCACATCCGGCACACACGCTCAATCACGAAACATCATGACACCATTCTTATCCAATCTGAAATCTACACCTTTACCTTGCTTAACCAATACTACACGGTCTACAAGTTCCAAATCCTCTTTCTCACCAACCTTGATCTCTTCCAAAATGTTACTTGTCAGCTTCAGCATTCCCAACTTCACACTTCCAGGCGTCAACTCACAAACTAAACTCAAATCTCGAAACTGCTCGATCAACTCCAATTCCTTAACCATCAAAGCAGACATATGCAAAGACTTCCTACTCAAAGCATCTGCCACCACATTCGCCTTTTCTGGATGATAGCTCAACTGAAAATCATAATCCTTAAGAAATTCCAACCACCCACTCTGCCTCATATTCAACTCCTTCTGGTCAAACAAATACTTCAAACTCTTGTGATCACTGAACACCTCAAATCTAGAACCATACAAGTAGTGCCTCCAAATCTTCAACACAAACACAACTGCCGCCAATTCCAAATCGTGAGTCGGATAATTCTTCTCATGCACTTTCTATTGCCTCGATGCATAAGCTACAACCTGACGATTCTGCATTAACACACCACCAAGACCCATCTTCGAAGCATCACAATACACAACAAACGATTCCTCCGGATTCGGCAAAATCAACACAGGAGCTGAAATTAACCTCTTCTTCAACTCAAGAAAACTATTCTCACACTCAGAATCCCAAACATAAGCTTGTCCTTTCCGAGTCAACTGCGTCAATGGCAACGCTAACTTAGAGAATCCCTCAATGAACCTCCGATAGTAACCTGCCAAGCCAAGAAAAGTTCTAACCTCAAAAACAGACTTCGGCGATTCCCACTGCATCACCACATCAACCTTCGACGGATCTACTGCAATGCAACCTTTCGAAATCACATGACCAAGAAAACTTACTTCCCGCAACCAAAACTCACACTTCGATAACTTAGCAAACAATTGCTTCTCCTTCAAGACTCGCTACACAATCCTCAAATGCTCGGCATGCTCCTCCTCTGACTTCGAATACACCAAAATATCATCTATGAACACCACCACGAACTGATCCAAATAAGGATGGAAAATCCTATTCATATACTCCATGAAAACACCTGGCGCATTAGTCACACCAAATGGCATCACATAATACTCATAGTGACCATACCTCGTCCTGAACGTAGTTATAGATATATCTTCCGCCTTCACTCTTATCTGATGATATCCTGATCTCAAGTCAATCTTACTAAACACTTCCGCACCAACCAACTGATCCATCAAATCATCAATCCTCGGAAGCGGATACCGATTCTTAATAGTCACCTTGTTCAACTTCCGATAATCTACACATAGCCTCATACTACCATCCTACTTCTTCACCAACAACACAGGAACACCTCACGAAGAAACACTCGGCCTAATGAACTGCTTTTCGAGCAACTTTTCCAACTGCTTCTTCAACTCTCCCAACTCTGATGCAAACATCCGATACGGCGCAATCGAAATAGGACTCGTTCTTGGCACCAAATCAATTGCAAACTCAACTTCCCTCTCTGGCGGTAAGTCGATAATGTCATCCGGAAACACTTCTAGAAACTCTTGCACTATCGGCAAATCGCCAACACCTTTCTCACCACTTTCCTTCAAAGAAGCAAACATCATAAACACACTAGCTTCACCATCTAAGGACTTCTTCACTTGTTCCGCGGTCAAGAACTTCCCACCTACATCTTCCACCGGCTTAGAGAATGTTACACTCTTGGTTAAACAATTGATGTTAACACCAAAAGTCAACATCCAATCCATTCCAAAAATCACGTCTATATGCTTCAACGGTAAGCAAACCAAATCCAACTCAAAGTCAACACAACCAAAACTAACGGGACACTTAGCACACACCAAGGAAGTAGTCACCGAGCCATTGGTCGGGGTATCGATGACCATTCCACGCAACAACGAAGTCACAACCAAGCCCAAACGCTCAACATAACTACTCACGATAAAAGAATGTGTAGCACCAGTATCAATAATTGCAATCAAAGGAGTAATAATGATAAAAACACATACCTCGGATGAGATTATCCGACTGCTCCACCTCCTTCGCATTCAAAGCAAATACCTTACCCGCCGCCTTCTTCGGTTTGGTACACTTAGTACTCAAGTGACCCGCTTCACCACAATTGTAACAAGTAATGTCCCTCTTGCATTCAAAAGCCTTGTGACCCTTCTGACCACACTTGTAACAACTATCTCTCTTCTTACAATCATTAGCAAAATGACCATAAATACCACACTTGTAGCACTTTATTTCCGCTACATTCACCTTGGAACCTCCACCAACATCTTTCTTCTTGCCCTTATCCTTGTTGTACGGTTTCCCAATTCCATGGCCTTTTCCTTTCTTGTCATTCACAGCTTTGTAATAACTCATCTTAGCCTTCCCGGCGTCATCAAACATACGACACTTATGCACCAAAGTGTCAAAATCTCTAATCTCATGGAAACAGATGTACTGATAGATCTCCGGCCTCAAGCCATTCTCCAACTTCACACACTTAGAAACCATAGCATCTTTCACATTGATGTAAGGACAAAACCTCGAAAGCTCCTTATACTTAGCCGCATACTCAGCAACAGACATGCTTCCTTTCTTCAAGTTCAAGAACTCAGCTTCCTTCTTGTTTCTTAAATCTTCCGGAAAGTACTTCTTCAAGAACTCATTCTTGAACCTCACCCAAGTGATAGCATCACCACTAGCCCCAATCCTTCTCTTGGTACTCGGCCTCCTCAGCAAGCATATGAGTAGCCAATCTCACCTTCTGGTCATCATTAGTCACCATAGCACGAAAGATCCTCTCCATGCTTTCCTTCCAAGTCAAAGCTCCTTTCGGGTCAAACCTTCCCTTGAACGTCGGCGGTTTGATTCTCATGAAACGATCAAGCCTCCGCTTCTCCGCTTCTCCTTGGTCTTCCTAACCATGACCATCGTTCCCTTGATTTTGAGCGAAAGCTTGAGCCACTGTAGTCAAAGCTGCTGCAATCGCATCATCAATCCTACCATTTCCGCCAGCCATCTCTCCTCTAATCAACAAAACCAAGCAACTGGTAAGAACAATAATAAAACAGCACAACAAGTATCGAAGGTAACTCAATATACCATTCAAATACAACAGGTAATTCACCGGGTTTTGGTCCGGACAAGACCGACATGGCTCTTGTCATACCCCAATTTTTGACCTAACATCCTGCATTCCCATGTCCTCTGACCAAGAATATTCTTCGAGTTTTCAAAAAAAATCGGCAGAAAGGTATTTTAAAAGACCTCATTTTTGGTTCCTTTTTTGACCCACATTTTTATTATTAGTCTTTTCTATTTATTTTTATTAGTTTTTATTTTATTTCCATCTTTTATTTTACTTTTATTTTACTTTTATTTTGTTTTTTATCTAGGTTATTCTATTTTGTTTTTATTTATTACTTAGAATAAGTCCAAAAATAAAATGCCCAAGGTTCAATTTTTTTTCTCTCAAGTGTGCCACTAATCATGCCATTTTTTACATGTCAACTCTCTCATTTGAAAAATCATTCAAAGCACATTCCAAAACCATCAATCTCATTTAAATCCCCATCAAAGTCTATTAAACCAATTTTCCATTTTTTATCAAGCTTAGAACCTATAAATAGAGCCCTCATCCCTCACAATTTGACACCAAAAGTTCTCTTGAGTTGTCAAAGAATTTTTCTCTCTTCTCCCTATTTAGCTTGTGTTGACAAGCTTTTCTTTTCTTCTCCCTCTTTTTTCTGTCCCTTCGGAATTTTATCCCTTCGGTAATTTTTGTCCCTTCGATTGTCCCTTTCTTTTATTTTCTTGCATTTTATTTCTTTTTAGCATTTTTGCATTTTATTTTATTTCTATTTTAATTATTGTTATTTATTTTCCAGCAATTAGAATGTATTTAGGTCCAATGTAAATATAAATGAGAAAAGTGTGTGTGTGTGTGTGTGTGTGTGTGTCCTTTTATTTCTTTACCGCCTTGTATATATATATCCAAAAATGCAAAAAATTAGATTAGGGATTTTGTAGTGATCCAACGTCACTACAAAAATCCACGCGTTTTTTTTTTATTGCTCCGTTAGTTTAATTTTCATTTATTATTCCAAAACAACAAAAACATTCAAATAACAAAAATCAAAAAATATTTTCACAATAAACCTTGATTCAAAAATCAAGTGATCCCACTTTTATTTTATTTTCTTAATCAAACTTTAATCAACTTAATTACACCTTGAGTCTATTTTCTTTCAAATTAAAAAAGAGAAACCAAATTCTTATTTGCCACTTGGCTTTATATTTTAAACTTCTTTCTTTTCTTTAATCACTATTCTTATGTTCCTTCTTGTAACTAAAAAATAAGCAAGTTATAGCACAAAAAAGTAAAATAAAGTCGAAAGGTTCTCGTAGAGTACTACGAACATAAGAGGTGCTAACACCTTCCCCTTATGTAACCAACCCCCGGACCCCTTCTAAATTAAATAATTTTTTCAAAAGCCGTGAAATAATTTAGTGAGTCAAAAAGCTAATCAAATAACCTTGATCTCAAAAAAATGATGCGACAGCTCTGATACCAACTTATAACACCCTATTTCTATTTAAGCGATAAATCACATAATTATAATAAATAAATAAGAAATAGTTGTCACGTCTTCGAATAAATCACCAAGTAATCATGCATGAAAATATCTCAACATAAAACGTCATAGCAGAAAATCACATACATCTCAATAATAGCCACGTAATCAATGATGAGAATGCAACCAACTCATAAATAAATCTCAACATAGATACATCTCAAAATAAAAGAAATCCAACACATAAAAGTAAATGCCGTCCTAGATCAGAGCCTTTCTAAGACACGGCAAGCGAAAATAAATGGAGTAAGCTCCCGCTATCCTCAAGCACTCACCAAAGCAATGCAATCAACCAATCATGCACGCCGTCTACCCATTCATACAAATAGGTAGGCGGTCTGTAACGCCCGTTTGAATTATTTAATTATTTAATATAATTGTGGAGTCTAGTATATATTTATATGATTTGTGAGATGTGAAGAAGCATGATTTATGCGATTTGTGTGATTTTATGAGATGTTGTGAATTATTTTATTATTTAATAGAATAAGATATGAAACTAAAATAAATATTAAGTTAAGGGGCTGTTTTGAGATTTTAGAGAGTTTTGGGGGAGAAAGAGTAAATAAGAAAAGATTTGATGGGAGTATAAATAAGGAAATTAGGTCAGAGTTGTGTTTTACGTACGGTTTTGGAAAAAGGGAGAAAACCAGAGAAATAGAAGAGGAACCTAGGAGGGCTGCGATTTCTGCAAAACTAAGGGAAGGGTGAGACTAACTCTCATTAAAATTAAGTGCATGATTGCTGAGATTACAATTAACATGTTAGGGATTAGTTTTGAAAGTTTTGAGAATTAGGGTTAATGATGATTTTGATGGTTTAATGATGTAAAGCTGTTAATTTGATGTAAAAATAATGTACAGACCTTAAATAATCCATAGGATGTTAATTGGGATTAGTTTTAAGGTTAGAACCATGAGATTAGGTGAGTTTTGGCGATTTTAGGTTTGCTGCCCGTACTGTTGTTCATTGCTCGCCGTAGCAAGCGTTAATCCCCGCCTGGCGAGCGACGCTGAGTCCCTCACCATAGCGAGCAACCTTCTCGCCTGGCGAGCGATGCTGAGTCCCTCGCCATAGCGAGCAACCTTCCCGCCTGGCGAGCGACGCTAAGTTCCTCGCCACAGCGAGCTGATCCAACGCCTCGCGAGCTATGCTTTTCCAGAATTGTTTAAGTTGGGTTCATGTGCTGTTTTGAGTTGTTTGATTTATGAATTGAGTTTTGATATGAATATGTGAATTGCTGGTATTTGAATTGTCTTTCCAGTACTTGTGATTTGATATGCAATTCCTTTTTTTAATTGATTGCTCATGAGATATATGATGAAGTTGTCTAAGAAGTCAAGTCGTATGAAGTGTCTAAGATGTTTAAGTTCTAAGTTGTGAGTCCATTTGCATACTCATTGCTGAGGGCTTATGCCCTGGGGGTATTTACTCCAATACGTTGAGGGCTCATGCCCTTTGAGCTTTTGCTCTTTATATTGAGGGCTTATGCCCTGTGAGTGTATTTATGCTCTTAAAGAAGGGGGCTCATGCCCCGGATGGTACCACATGCATATAAGATGTTAAGATGTCTAAGAAGAGGAAGTTGCATAGTCGTGTTGAGTTGTCAAGGTGCTAAGATGTTTTCTATACATGAATTGTGATGAAATGTTTAAGATTATATTGGTTGATGAATATAACAAATTATGATGAGTTGTCTATGATTGTAATTGTTGAAGAATATGTTGATCTGATGATGTTTTAAGTTAGCTGTAATTGATGAATTATATGCTTAACTTTAATGTTTGTGAAATCTCACCCCTTCTGCTTGAAAATATTGCTCTTCGTATGGGTAACTTGCAGGTGATCAAGATTAGCAGTTGATTTTGCTGTTGTGAGTGGCTACCTCTCACTGTGTCCTTAGGTGCTCTGATACATAACGGGATGGGGAACCTTGTTAATGTTTTCTATTCTTTACGTATTTATTTATGAGATTTTATGAACATGATGTTGAGTATTTTGATGAGAATTTATGTTGAGGCCTTCGTGCCAAAGTTGTTTAAGATTTTTGAATTAAATTCCGCTGCGAAGAGATTTAAGAATTTATTGAGATATTTTGAAGGATAAATTATTATTTATTCCATTTGTGATTTTTGAGAAATGTAGCATTCTGTTTAAGTTGTGAATACTTTGATTATTATTTGTGAAATTTTTATGTTGGGAAAATGGGGTGTTACAATTGGTATCAGAGCAGGTTGGTCCGTCCGACCAGGTAGAAGAGTCTTGTGGTGTCGAGTATCAGTTGATGTATTGATTATATGTCATACTGATTGTTTTGTGTTTATTAGAGAACTAAGATGGCTGGAAGAAACGATGCTGCTATTGCTGCTGTATTGGAAGTCGTGGCTCAAGCTGTGGGGCAACAGCCCAATGCTAACGCTGGTGCGAATGCTGAGGTGAAGATGTTGGAGACCTTTTTGAGGAATCATCTGCCTACTTTCAAAGGAAGGTACGACCCCGATGGAGCTCAGACGTGGTTCAAAGAGATTGAGAGGATTTTCCAGGTCATGCAGTGCAATGAGGTGCAGAGGGTGCGTTTTGGTACGCATATGCTGGCAGAGGAAGCTGATGATTGGTGGGTGAGTATCCTACCGACACTTGAACAAGGAGGTGGAGTGGTTAATTGGGCTGTGTTTAGGAGAGAGTTCCTAGACAGATACTTTCCAGAAGATGTTCGCGGGAAGAAAGAGATCGAGTTCCTTGAGCTGAAACAAGGGAACATGTCGGTGACTGAGTATGCTGCTAAGGTTGTGGAGCTGGCTAAGTTATATCCACAATACACTCCTAAGACTGCTGAATTTTCTAAGTGTATTAAGTTTGAGAATGGCTTGCATGCTGAGATCAAGCTGGCCATTGGTTACCAGAAGATCAGAATCTTTTCCGAGCATGTGAGTAGTTGTAGAATTTATGAGGAGGATACGAAGGCTCATTACAAGGCTGTGAATGAGAGGAAGGGTAAGGGGCAGCAGAGTCGTCCCAAGCCTTACAATGCTCCTACTGATAAAGGGAAACAAAGAGTTAACGATGAGAGGAGGCCTAGACAGAGAGATGCTACTACTGAGATTGTTTGCTACACTTGTGGAGAGAAGGGCCATAAGAGTAATGCTTGTACTGGAGATGTAAAACGGTGTTTCCGTTGTGGTAAGAAAGGACATACCATTACGGAATGTAAGTTTAATGATGTGATGTGCTTTAAATGCAATGAAGAAGGTCACATTGGTTCGCAGTGCAAGAAGCCTAAGAAGGCTTAGACTAATGGGAGAGTGTTTGCTTTGACTGATACGCAGACAGAGAACGAGGATCGTTTGATCAGAGGTACTTGTTACTTTAATAATACTCCTTTAATTGCCATTATTGGTACTGGTGCTACACATTGCTTTATTGCTATTGATTGTGCTGCTAAGTTGAATCTTGCTATGTCTGAATGAATGGAGAAATGGTTGTCGAAACTCCAGCTAAGGGTTCGGTAACTACTTCTCTTGTGTGTTTAAGATGTCATGTGTCTATGTTTGCTCGATATTTTGAGATTGATTTGGTTTGTTTACCGTTGATCGGAATGGATGTAATCTTGGGGATGACTTGGTTGGAATACAATCATGTCCATATTAATTGTTTTAGTAAGTCGGTGTATTTTTCTTCTGCTGAAGAAGAGAGTGTAGCAGAGTTCTTGTCTACTAAGCAGCTGAAGAAGTTAGAACGTGATGGAATTAAGATGTTTTCCTTGATGGCCTCTCTGTCTATTGAGAATTAAGTCGCGATTGATAAATTGCAAGTTGTGTGTGATTTTCCAGAAGTTGTTCCTGATGAGATTCATGATGTGCCGCCAGAGAGAGAAGTTGAATTTTCGATTGATCTTGTTCCGGGTACGAAGCCTGTGTCTATGACACCTTACCGTATGTCGGCGTCCGAGTTGGTTGAGTTGAAGAAACAGTTGGATGATTTGCTTGATAAGAAGTTTGTAAGACCTAGTGTTTCACCTTGGGGAGCGCCGATATTGTTAGTTGAGAAGAAAGATGGCAGTATGAGGTTGTGCATTGACTACAGACAGCTTAACAAAGTAACGATAAAGAATAGGCATCCACTTCCGAGAATTGATGACTTGATGGATCAGTTAGTGGGTGCACGTGTGTTTAGCAAGATTGATTTGAGGTCAGGTTATCACCAGATCAAAGTAAAAGACAAGGATATGCAGAAGACTGCGTTCAGGACGTGTTATGGGCATTATGAGTATACGGTGATGCCTTTCGGTGTTACTAATGCACCTGGTGTATTTATGGAGTACATGAATAGAATCTTTCATGCTTATTTGGATCGTTTTGTTGTGGTATTCATCGACGATATCTTGATATATTCTAAGATTGAAGAGGATCATGCTGAGCATTTGAAGATCGTTTTGCAAGTGCTGAAAGAGAAGAAGTTGTTTGCCAAGTTATCAAAGTGCGAGTTCTGGTTGAAAGAGGTGAGTTTTCTTGGCCATGTTATTTCTGGTAGTGGCATTGCAGTTGATCCGTCTAAAGTTGAAGTAGTATCACAATGGGAGAGTCCTAAGTCGGTTACAAAGATTAGAAGCTTTTTGGGTTTAGCTGGTTATTATCGCAGATTTATAGAAGGGTTTTCTAAGTTGGCACTTCCGTTAACGCAGTTGACGTGTAAAGGTAAAGCTTTTGTGTGGGATGTTCAGTGTGAGAACAGTTTTAATGAATTGAAGAAGCGTTTGACGATGGCTCCAGTTTTGATTTTACCAAAGTCCGATGAACCTTTTGTTGTGTATTGTGATGCGTCTAAATTGGGTTTAGGTGGTGTGCTTATGCAAGATAGCAAAGTGGTTGCTTATGCATCAAGACAATTGAGGATTCATGAACGAAATTATCTTACTCATTATCTTGAGTTAGCTGCAGTTGTATTTGTGCTTAAGATTTGGAGACATTACTTGTACGGTTCGAGATTTGAAGTGTTTAATGATCACAAGAGTCTGAAATATTTGTTTGATCAGAAGGAATTGAATATGAGGCAGCGAAGGTGGCTTGATTTGTTTAAGGACTATGATTTTGGGTTGAATTATCATCCAGGTAAAGCTAATGTTGTTGTAGATGCCTTAAGTAGGAAGACTTTACATATGTCTGCTTTGATGGTGAAGGAGTTCGAGTTGCTTGAATAGTTTAGAGACTTGAGTTTGGTTTGCGAATTGTCACCTCAGAGTGTGATGCTAGGGATGCTGAAGATTGATAGTGATTTCTTGAAAAGTATTAAAGAAGCGCAGAAAACGGATGTTAAGTTTGTGGATTTGTTGGTTGCTAGTAATCAGACTGAGGATAGTGGCTTTAAGGTCGATGATCGAGGTGTGTTGAGATTTCGAGGTAGAATTTGTATTCCAGACGATGACGAGATGAAGAAGATGATTCTTGAAGAGAGTCATAGGAGTAGCTTGAATATTCACCCGAGAGCTACGAAGATGTATCATGATTTAAAGAAGTTGTTTTGGTGGTCTGGATTGAAACGTGACGTGGCAAAGTTCGTGTATTCTTGTTTGGTTTGTCAAAAGTCGAAAGTGGAGCATCAGAAACCTGCAGGGTTGATGACACCGTTGGATGTGCCAAAGTGGAAATGGGATAGTATATCCATGGATTTTGTGACGAGTTTGCCGAATACTTCGAGAGGGAATGACGCCATTTGGGTGATTGTAGACAGATTGACGAAGTTGGCTCATTTTGTTCCGATTAACATCAGTTTTCCCGTGTCGCAGTTGGCAGAGATTTATATCTGTGAAATTGTGAAGCTATATGGTGTTCCGTCGAGCATCGTATCAGATAGAGATCCGATATTTACTTCTAGATTTTGGAAGAGTTTGCAAGAGGCTTTAGGTTCTAAGTTGAGGTTGAGTTCGGCTTATCATCCGCAGACAGATAGTCAGTCGGAGAGGACAATTCAGTCGTTGGAAGATTTTGAGAGTTTGTGTACTTGAGCAAGGAGAAACTTGGGATAGTCATCTCCCGTTGATAAAGTTCACGTACAACAACAGTTATGATTCTAGTATTGGAATGGCACCTTTTGAGGTTTTGTATGGTTGGAGATGCAGAACTCTGTTGTGTTGGTTTGAGTCGGGTGAGAATGTGGTTTTAGGACCAGAGATTGTTCAACAGACTACTAAGAAGGTAAAGATGATTCAAGAAAAGATGAAAGCGTCGCAGAGTCGACAAAAGAGTTATCATGATAAGCGAAGGAAGGACCTTGAGTTTCAAGAAGGAGATCATGTGTTTTTGCGAGTCACTTCGGTGACAGGTGTTGGTCGTGCATTGAAGTCAAAGAAGTTGACTCCGAGATTTATTGGTCCGTATCAGATATCAGAAAGAGATGGAACGGTGGCATACCGAGTGGGTTTACCACCGCATCTTTCGAATTTGCACGATCTGTTTCATGTGTCGCAACTTCGGAAGTATGTTCCGGATCCATCTCATGTGATCCAAAGAGATGATGTGCAAGTTAGAGATAACCTTACAGTTGAGATCTTACCAGTGAGAATTGAAGGTCGTGAGGTAAAGCATTTGAGAGGCAAAGAGATACCTCTTGTGAAAGTCGTTTGGGAAGGAGCGACTGGTGAAAGCTTGACGTGGGAGCTTGAGAGTAAGATGTTGGAGTCTTATCTAGAGTTGTTTGCATGAGGTAAATTTTCGAGGAAGAGAATCTTATAAGTTGGGGAGAGTTGTAACGCCCGTTTGAATTATTTAATTATTTAATATAATTGTGGAGTCTAGTATATATTTATATGATTTATGAGATGTGAAGAAGTATGATTTATTCGATTTATGTGATTTTATGAGATGTTGTGACTTATTTTATTATTTAATAGAATAAGATATGAAAATAAAATAAATATTAAGTTAAGGGGCTGTTTTGAGATTTTAGAGAGTTTTGGGGGAGAAAGAGTAAATAAGATAAGATTTGATAGGAGTATAAATAAGGAAATTAGGTCAGAGTTGTGTTTTACGTACGTTTTTGGAAAAAGGGAGAAAACCAGAGAAAGAGAAGAGGAACCTAGGAGGGCTGCGATTTCTGCAAAACTAAGGTAAGGGTGAGACTAACTCTCATTAAAATTAAGTGCATGATTGCTGAGATTACAATTAACATGTTAGGGATTAGTTTTAAAAGTTTTGAGAATTAGGGTTAATGATGATTTTGATGGTTTAATGATGTAAAGTTGTTAATTTGATGTAAAAATGATGTACAGACCATAGATAATCCATAGGATGTTAATTGGGATTAGTTTTAAGGTTAGAACCATGAGATTAGGTGAGTTTTGGCGATTTTAGGTTTATTGCCCGTACTGCTGTTCATCGCTCGCCGTAGCGACCGTTAATCCCCGCCTGGCGAGCGACGCTAAGTTCCTCGCCACAGCGAGCTGATCGCTCGCCTCGCGAGCTATGCTTTTCCAGAATTGTTTAAGTTGGGTTCATGTGCTGTTTTGAGTTGTTTGATTTATGAATTGAGTTTTGATATGAATATGTGAATTGCTGGTATTTGAATTGTCTTTCCAGTACTTGTGATTTGATATGCAATACCTTTTTTTAATTGATTGCTCATGAGATATATGATGAAGTTGTCTAAGATGTCAAGTCATATGAAGTGTCTAAGATGTTTAAGTTCTAAGTTGTGAGTCCATTTGCGTACTCATTGCTGAGGGCTTATGCCCTGCGGGTATTTACTCCAATACGTTGAGGGCTCATGCCCTTTGAGCTTTTGCTCTTTATATTGAGGGCTTATGCCCTGTGAATGTATTTATGCTCTTAAAGAAGGGGGCTCATGCCCCGGATGGTACCACATGCATATAAGATGTTAAGATGTCTAAGAAGAGGAAGTTGCATAGTCGTGTTGAGTTGTCAAGGTGCTAAGATGTTTTCTATACATGAATTGTGATGAAATGTTTAAGATTATATTGGTTGATGAATATAACAAATTATGATGAGTTGTTTATGATTGTAATTGTTGAAGAATATGTTGATTTGATGATGTTTTAAGTTGTTAGCTGTAATTGATGAATTATATGCTTAACTTTAATGTTTGTGAAATCTCACCCCTTCTGCTTGAAAATGTTGCTCTTCATATGGGTAACTTGCAGGTGATCAAGATTAGCGGTTGATTTTGCTGTTGTGAGTGGCTACCTCTCACTGTGTCCTTAGGTGCTCTGATACGTAACGGGATGGGGAACCTTGTTATTGTTTTATATTCTTTATGTATTTATTTATGAGATCTTATGAACATGATGTTGAGTATTTTGATGAGATTTTATGTTGAGGTTTTCGTGCCAAAGTTGTTTAAGATTTTTGAATTAAATTCCGCTGCGAAGAGATTTAAGAATTTATTGAAATATTTTGAAGGAGAAATTATTATTTATTCCATTTGTGATTTTTGAGAAATATAGCATTCCGTTTAAGTTGTGAATACTCTGATTATTATTTGTGAAATTTTTATGTTGGGAAAACGGGGTGTTACACGGTCCACCACAGACCACTGGGGGTTAGTTTCACATCAATCATAATCGAAAAGATAAACAGGATTAAACATGCGTTAATAATTCATCTTTCATAAATAAGAATGGACATAAATTATTTTCATCAATAAATGCACAAGCATAAGGTTCATCAATCGCAACCAATCACCAAGCACACAAATACACCAACACGTAATTCACTTCAAGCACATAAGCAAACACGACTCATCCTAAAGCATGCAATGTGTCTAGACCGACTCTAGATATGTGTGGTACCAATCTCATCTCCGAGGCCGTCGCCCCTGATGCAACAAACACATCATAATCACCCCGTATAAACACCTCACATAATTGAATACATAAGTATTCGCCACCAACATGGAGATGAAATCCAACAACAACTGTGTGTGAACTTAGGACTCGACAACAACAAAACATATTTCATACGAATTGCACAAATCCACACCAACATAGTCCAATACATGCTTACACCAACAATTCACCACCAATAGCATGTAAGAGAAATTCACCAACAACATATATGCACATAGACATATATAATCACCAACAACATATATGCACATAACATATATAACCACCAACAACATATCTGCACATAAACATATGTAATCATATCAAACTATTCATGAAAGAATTTCAAAGTAACCGAGCTCAATGAATATTTTCAACTAAATTCGTATAATATAATTCACAATTTTAATAATTGGAAACAATGGACCAAAACAACAACTCAATTGCCTCAACTATGCAAGTACACTAAACACATATGTATGTAGGTGTACGTACATGAGTGTTTCACCGGCCAATTACAATGAATTCTCATAAATCACAAAGTTCGTCTCAAAATGTCACTTTTCCAAATATCGTCCATTTTAAAAGCAAAACAACCTCGTCCTCGCTAAAATAATTCAAGATCATTTTATTACTCACATAAGCAGCATACATACTTAATCCTACATCATTCACTTGAGAAAACAAGTTTTCCAAAAATTTATGTTCTTGGATATTTTTCCAAACATTAGAACCGATTTATAAAACTAAGTCCAATTCAATACAAATGATTTTTCAATAGGATTAAATACATAAGTAATGATCAAACAAGTTCAAAGAGACAATTTAGAAAGTTCGGATTGGTCCCCAGTACACGAAACGAAAAATCAAAAGTGGCTTGAGCGACTAGGTCCCAGTAGCATTCTGGGCTGGTTCGCTTGGAGCTCGCTTACAGCTCGCTCAAGCAAACTTTGTCCAGAAGCAACATTCTCGTTCGCTTAGAGCTTTGCTTACAGCTCGCTCAAGCGAACTGTGTCCAGAAGCGACCTGGGCACGCTTGCTTGGAGCTCGCTGATGGCTTGCTTAAGCGAACGCTCATCAGTTCAGAAAAAAAAACTTCGAATTTCGAAACCCTTTTTCCCAAACACTCCAATTTTGATATTTCCACACTCAAAATACATCCCAAATAATGTTTACAGGTCATATACATGACAACATACTCAATGATGCACAAAACTTAAGATTAAAACATCATTTCATCCAAATTCAATAATTTCCCAAACTTTCATAAATATTCAACAACAACAACAACTTTCATCATCAATTCACCAATAGGCATACTCATTACACCAATTCATCAACAACATGTTCCAAGACATCATTAACAACAAATACTCATGAATTCATTCATAATCCAACAACCACAACTTCATTATTCATCCATTTTTCACAAAACAAAACATACTGACATAAACAACTTTTGGCATGTAAATTCATCATCAACAACAATTAATCATTCAATTCACATATACAATCATAGCATCAACATCTAAACATGAATTTACATACTCAAACTCAAATAATCACTTAATCACATAATCACTTATTTACTTAAGCACTTATGAGAAATGGGTAGAAAAAGATTATGTTTGAAGACTAGCCCCCTTACCTCTAACTTCAACAATCCAAGCCTAAACTTCACTTTTGCTCCAAAATCTTCACCCTCTTCAAGTCCTCCTTTCCAAACCCTTTCTCTAGCCTCTTCCTTTCTCTAGCCTCTCTTGTTGTGAAATGAAAATATTCTAACCCTAGTTTCTCTCAAAAAGTTGGGTTATATAATCACACTCCATTGGGCCTAACCCGCTAAATGTTAAATGGGTTCAATTCTAATTATTCTACTCTCTAGTTTCTAACTTACTAACGGTAAAATAACTTGCAACCAAGAGACTTAATTCTAATTGCCACGCCAAACTAACACCTTAGTAAACAAAAGGTCCTCACTTAAAAACGCTACAATTTAACCCTCAACCAAAATTACTAATTTACCCTTGCTCACCAAAAGACCAAAATACCCTTCTAACACTAAACCCAAGAAAATACACCCAAAGATAAATATTCACATACTATCATAAATAAACATACATAAAATAATTAAAAACAAAATAACAAAAAATCGGAATGTTACACATATGTTCAACAACAAATCGTTAACAGTCAACATCAACATTTTTCAATACATGCCTACACCATCAAAGGCGTCGCCAATAGCATGTAAGAATTCATCATTAATTATCATCAACAATGATTTATCAACTCAAAGAAATAACTTCGTATCATGATTCACATAAAAGGCGTCATATAGCCACGTCATAATAATCAACGTATAAACACTCAATAATCATGGTTTCATTCTCTCTTCCCCTTGTTATCATATTTCTGTCACCAATTGCAAGTTATCTAATCAAGAAAACTCATTTCTACAAAGTCCGTCTATGTTAATGAAAATTAGCATTTTCCCATTAATTCACCAAAATCAAAGTAACCAAGTTTATTTACCTCAAAAAAGTATACACCCAATTCATGTATGGGTGCAGTAGCATATACATATATGTATCATAGGAGAATTCCGATTAGTTCCTAAATTCACCAAAGTTTGTCTATTTTTATCGAAAAACACCGATTTTGACATTTCATACAAGTCATCGTATCTCAAGCATATAAATCATAAAATCAATCATAAACTATCACATCTTCATTAATATAAGCCATTTGCAAACTAACTAGTCATATCTCAAAGTTTCACCAAAGTTCGTCTATGAGAATCCTAAATTTTCGTCTATTTTGCAATTTACCAAAAATCAAGTTTCATACTCTCAAAGTACTATCTCTATCCTACATGCTTCTTTTAGGTTCATTATTACAGTAAATAAGTCAAAACATCATCATTGTTCTTAAGAAAATTCATTGACTGATTATCTCAAAACAAGTTTGTCTCTAAGTTCAAGTTTCTTCTCATATTATGAAAACCAAAGTAAGTATAAGCATACTATGTTCGAGCAAGAATATTAGTGAAAACAACAAAAGAACACCATTAAAAGATTGCCTAGGGACCATATGTGTCGTCCCCCAAGCACCCAAACGCGAAACAACATTGGTTGTTGTTTCTGTCTGGGCACCTAGCACTAGCTCCCTCATGGCCAAGCGCTGGCTCTCTGTAACTGGGTGCCTAGCACTCGAGTGCAGGAGCCAGCGCTGTGAAAATGGCCGTTTAATTTTTTTTTGCCTCGGGTTTTCGTCAAAAACGTCCCAAAAGTGCTAATTTTGATTCCCCCATTTCCTAAAACCATTAAAGTCATGTTCCAAGGCTCAAACACACCAAATAAGCTCTTCTCACAACCCTCAAATTAGCTTAAGAAATAATTCACTTAGTTTTCAAATAAAACACCAATTTCAACAACAACACTTTGATTTATTCAAACACAACAACAACTCAAACTATTAATTCCAATTCATGAATTATCATTATCAACAACATGACATAACATCAATCAAAGTATAATCTCACAATTTCATCAACAATCAACAACAACAACTTCATTTTTATATATTTAAGCTAAAATAACAACCATTACTTTTGAGCTCTTAACACATCGATTTCATAAAGATTATCATACCCACTAATTCACTTGAATTAGGAGCATGAATTTTATCATTCAAAATTCATAAAAGTCACTTAAACACATAATTGAAAATAAGAGATTATCATTTAATTGATGAAAAGCAACCATCCTCCTTACCTCTAGTTTTTAAGAATACTAACCCTTGCTTCACTTTAGCTCCTAGCCTTCAATCCCAAGCTCTCTATCTCTAGCTCCTCTTGATTCACTTTCATTTTCTACCTCTTATGTTTTTGTGAAATGAATGAAATGAGTATAAGACCTAGTTTTCCTCTTAGTATTATGTTTACATACGAGCACATATAAACACATATAATAAATAATTAAAATAATTCTAACTAAAAATGGGTTGTTACATTTACCTCATCATCTCTTGGTACTTGATTATTTGCACAATCTTATGAATCATGAATATATAGAGGACTGATCATACTCAATCACTTGAGTGTTATTTTCTTGATTAAAAAAATGCAATGGATCAAACTCTCCACAAAAACACTAATTCTCTTGGTATTTATAGGCACATGAATTTATAGGACAAGTTTCTGGGTTTTGACTCCAAAGATTGCAAGATGGGTTAATCAGTATACTTCTGTTGGCCCAAGCATTATTGTACATAGTCAAGCTAAAAACAGATTTAAATATATAAGATGTTTATTATAGTTTATTTTAAAATGATTAATATTACATGAAATAATATTTTATATAGAAATCCAAGGTGCTATAAACTTATGCAGAACCGAATAGCCCATAGCAAGAAATATAAACCAAACCAATTTTCCTTTACCGACCATAAATTGGAAACGAAAAATCACAATATTTTGAGAATGACTATATATATATATATATATATGGAAACTTATTGCATTTCATTCATAATAATAGTAGAGATACAAGATGGAATCCTAATATGAATATGGAAACTAGCATGACGCAAAGCCACTCTAGCAAAGCTATGAGCAACTTCGTTGGCTTGTCTCCGAATAAACCTAACATCAGAGGTTACTAAGTCAGAAGCTAAAAGGCGTCTATAGTCATTGATAACTGCGCTAAAATTTGAGACGCCACTTTTACTGCCATAAAGACTATCTACCAAAGTTTTGGAATCAAGCTCAAAGTCCACAATACCTAGTCGGAGATCGCGAACCCAATACATGGCTGATAATAAACCTAAAGCCTCACCTAAATCCACATCAAGAATCGGAGACATCCATTCAGTCATGGCTAAAACATAACGACCTTCATCATCTCGAATGCACACACCAATACCAACCCGATTCCGAGCTTGAGAAAAGGATGCATC
This sequence comes from Medicago lupulina, assembly GCA_958299785.1. Lineage (NCBI taxonomy): Eukaryota > Viridiplantae > Streptophyta > Magnoliopsida > Fabales > Fabaceae > Medicago > Medicago lupulina. The sequence continues at coordinate 55,297,355 of OY283144.1, read as the reverse complement.
AACATTACATTTAAATCTGCCAGGACTTTGTTTGATCCACTTCAAGTCGTTTGGGGTAGCGGGATACTGAAGGATAGGACGACGAGTAGACTGAGCATTCCTCCAACTAGTAAGAAGAGATCCTCCACGAGCACAAATAGCTTGAGCTGTTTCAGTAACATTGTTCCATACTTTATTGTTTCGATGCTTCCATATACTCCAAAGGGTCACACTAAAGACTTGCTTTTGTTGTTGGTCAAGGTGTTGTAAGATAGCAAACACATTAGTTGGAAAACTTGCATCAATATCAAAAACAGCCATCAAAAGACTCCATAATCCATTATGCTGCCAACAAATCTTGCTTTTATCACAGATAAAGAACAAATGGATACTATCCTCGCAAAAATCATCACACACTGCACACCTATCAGTACATTGAACTCCTTTTGATTGCAATCGGATTCTTGTAGGAAAACAATTACAACAAGCTCTCCATATGAAATTCTAGACCTTTGGGGGCAATTTTAAACTCCAAATACAATTCCAGTTACCCGGCACACGATGTTATAGAACTGCCACATCATGATTCAGAATATCCTTGTAAGCACTCTTAACTGAATAGACACCATCCCTCTCAAACTTCAAAACAGGCACATCATGAGTTACCGAAGGGAATAACGGGGTATTAAAAATATTTCTAGCAGTAGCATTGTCAAAAAAAGAATTAATTAGTTCCATATTCCATTGTTTTAGGGGTGTAACCAACAAGTTAGAAACAGTGAGACATGGCCACTCCAAATGATGTTGAGTACATGGTAAAATTCATGCAACATTACTGAGCCATGGGTGATCCCAAACTGGAATGTATTCTCCTGTGCCTATACTCCACTGAAAACCACGGTGAATCACGTCTTTGGCACTCTATATGCTACGCCAAACATAACTAGGATTTTGGCCCATGCTAGCTCCAAAATAGTCACTGCGAGGAAAATATTTAGCTTTGAGTAAACGAGTGATCAAAGACTCTGGAGAAGAAACCAACTTCCAAGCCTGCTTGCCAACCATAGCCATATTAAAAGCCTTAAGGCCCTTAAAACCCATACCACCATACCTTAGGAACTGAGAGGCATTCCCAAGATAGCCAGTGCAATCCTCGAGAATTCGCTGAATTATGACCCCACCAGAAGGGAATTAACATTTTCTCTATCTCATTAATGAGGGAACCCGGATGAAGGAAAATACTCATCACATAGAAAGGGATAGATTGCAAAACAGACTTAATGAGAACCTCCCTTCCAGCCTGCGATCTTTAATAAATTTAAAAGTTGCATGTTTACTGTGTCCAATCATAGATGGCAGCCCAAGATATTTACCTGTAACCAACACTTGACGAACACCGAGAGTAGTAGAAATGAGGTTCTTTAGATCATCTGGAGTATTGCGACTACAATATAATTTTGACTTCTGAAGATTAATGGCTTGCTCTGAAGCTTCTTCATAAGTAGCCAAAATATTCTTCATACAAACAGCCTCTTGTTCACAAGCTCTAAAGAAAAGAAAGCATTCCTCAGCAAAGAGAAGGTGAACAATTTCAATAGCCACCATTGCATTGTCTAAGATAGATCGACCTGGGACAAAAGCTGACTGATTAATAGAGATACATTTATCGAGCACCTGTTTGAGAATATTAGCAAGCACCTTGGCTACTATTTTATACACGACATTACAGAGAGCAATAGGCCGCCAATCCTTCATTGAAGTCTAAGAATCACCTTTTCGAATAAGAGTAATATTAGTAGAATTGACATGTGGTGGGAAAGCGCCACTTGCTAGCCATTGACAACCTTCCTGGTAAACTTCTTGACCACTAGTGTCCCAAAAATGTTGATAGAAACCTGAGTTAAATCCATCTGGTCCTAGACATTTATCTACTTGCATGGAGAAAGCTGCCTGTTTGAACTCCTCTAATGTGAAATTTGCAGTTAACATATCATTATCATCTATGGTGATTGAAGTTGGAACCAGATTAATGACACTTGCACGTGAGCTTGGTGATTTTTAAAAGAGATGCATGAAATAATCACGTGCAATGTGCTTCAGTCCATCTTCAGACCGACATTCAAAACCATGCTCATCTTCAAGATGCTCAATTCTATTCAACTTTCTTCTTATGCTAGCTGCCGCATGAAAAAACATCGTGTTAAGGTCCTCATCATGATACTAAAATGTCTTAGCACGTTATTTCCAAAACATATCATCTTTGATCAATAATTTATCCAACCTATGTCTTAACATGTTGAAATAATTTATATTAGAGGCATCCACATGTGAACGAAGAGCTTCAAGCTTACGTAGAGTCTTGCGAATCTCTTGTCTGGTGTTTGTGTTAGTATTCATGTTCCATTTAGATAGATCCACATCACATTGATTGAGTTTTTTCACAAGAAGACGATCACCATAACCTTGCCATCTTTGAGAAACAAAAGGTCCAAACTCGGGTTCAACAAGCCACGCATTCTCAAAGCGAAAGCGACGTTGACCGGTGCTAGGAGTAGGCTGCAGAGCACAATCTAGCAAGAGAGGATGTGGTAGTAAGACACTCGAGCTTTGCATTCTGAAAATTATCAATCTCCACATATGTGACACCAATACCAATATATGATATGAAAATATGTTGGAGAAACCAAACATTGTCAGGAAATAGGCAGTAATCTTATTCTTGAACCAAATATCCAAATTTTGGGACATAATAAATATATTTTTGCACCCAATAAAGTTATTAAGAGAACAAATAAATTTATTATGATACACAACACAATTAACTTATTTTCGCACCCAATAAGTAGATGCTTGTATCAAAAGACAAAGATGGGTAAACAAGAAACTTAGATGCAAAAAGTCAAAAATACCATGACATGCTGAGACCCACAAAGCATGTTTGAAAGTTAGTGCATCAACGTAAATGATAATTACTTAGACTGTTTTTTTAGGGGATAATTACTTGGACTTATTTTATATGATAATAAAAAATACTATTGTTCTGTGGTTTTTCTCTTTCAATTTAGGCCTTCACTACGATTATAATATGTTTAAAAAAAAATTTTAAGGAATAATATGTTTAAATTTTTATAAAATAATTTAAAATTTTCATTAAAATCAAACATCATTGAAATAGAAACATCTAAATAAAATAGGAGAATATTTTATTTAAAAAAATAACAACATTAATTTATTTTGATTTATTTACTACTACTATTTGAGTTGGGTATTTGCTAAAAAAATATTACCACATGCAATAACATAACGCAACAAAAAAACGAAGAGACCAGCATGACAATGCTCGTGTTTCTGCCACTTACTTTTAAATTGGTGAGTGTGCTATCAGTGATGAGATATTTATGGTGTTATGGCGTTGTTATTGATGAAATAAAATATTGTGTTATGGTGTTGTTATTGATGTGATAAAATATTGTGTTATGGTGTTGTTGTTGGTGAGATAAACATTTGTTCAAACTATATGTACCATTGGTGACGATTTACTGCATATATTGTATAAGTGAGTTTTCCCTCATGCATCATGTAGATTGACGTTAGGAATATTGATGAGATTGATGAGTGTATGATTCACTAACATAACTCTGACATACAAAATTTGGGATTAGATTGGAACCACGTGCGTTTATGGTGAGGAGACAATATGTGTTGCATATAAATTTTATTTATGATTAGTGAGAACTACGAAAGAATGTGCAAATGTTAATCATTGAATTTTTACTATTCCTATTATCATATATGTTAATTAACAATATTTGTTGAATGTATTCTCACCCTTGTATTGGTGTTGTGTGTTTGTGGTGTTTCACTCTAAGGGTACAAATACACAGGTCGAGATGCTTTAGCTGCTGGGTGTTGGATGTAACATCCCATTTTTTGCTAGGATTATTTTGTTTATTTATTTTGTGTGTGGGTAATTGCTTGTCGGTGCATTTGATTTGAGATTAATGGAATTTTAATCCTGGAAGGGTGTTGTGAATTCGTTGAAAAATCACAACAATAAAATATTTGATGTGTGGAGCAAAGTAATCAAGCAACCAAAACAAGTGGGTGACAGTTATAAACACAAACAAAAGTAGAAAATGTAACACCCTAAACTCTAAAAGCGATAAAATAAGCTAATGTTCAGGCCTTATCAAGAATATAGATGTTACTTCGCCAATAAATCATCAAGCATGCAAAAATAATACATTTTCTCAAAACATCGCAGCAGAATAAAATATCAATACGTCGATATTTAATAAAAATCTCCAACAGTCAACCAACATAAGATATTTAAATCCAAGTAGCCATGTCATAAGTCATACTACACCATCAAATATAACGCCATCTCAATGACTAAGTCAAAAAAACAATAAACTGTCATAAGACTCCAAACATAAAGAAGACGTCATAATTAGAGCCGACACACTTGACTCTGGAAAAGCGGTAAACGACGAAGCTCCAAGCTTTCATCAAGCAACTCACCAAGAAACTACTCCTGCACGTTGTCTACCCATCCATACAGATAAGGAAGACGGTCAACCAAACGACCATTGGGGGATAGTTCAACATTCACAATAAGCATAATCAAATAAAAATGAACGATACAATTAATTTCAATTGATTAGGAAATTCATCATCATCATTATTCAACAAGTATACAAATATAAATATTCACCACACGTTCCTATGTAAGCATAGGTTCACCAAATTTCACCAAGTATACAATTCAACAAGTTCACAAATCAACCATGAAAATATTCGCCAAACACATAACCAATAATGACACTTGTCAACTCATGTAATGCGTCTAGGCACGACTCATATATGCATGTGGTACCAAGTCAACACCGAGGTCGTTACCTCAAGATACATCTGTATCATAGTTGTCGCCAATATGAATACAAAGTATTCGTCGTCGCCAATATGGATATAAAATCTTGTCGTCGCCAATATGGATATAAATCTGATCGTCGCCAATATGGATATACAATCTAACACCAACATCATGAATGCATGAACAGATGACTCAATTAATGCATATGTTCAACAACAAGTCATCAAAAACAACATCAACATTTTTCAATACATGCTTACTGTTAGTCTGTAATTTCGACATGCTCCTTTAATATGGTCAACACTTAGTTGACTTTTAACTTTGCAGGAATCAAAGGATTTTTCATGCTTACTTAGGGACTTCAAAAAGATAGCAAGCCTGGCGCGTATGGTCAAGCGTTCGATAGAATAAAACTGAAAGCATGATCGCGTCGAAAGCATTCAATCAAGGCGGGAAAGGTCCGATTTCAAGTTCAAATGCAGTTTCCTAAGTGGGAACGCGGGGACAAGCGGTAGTCCAAGATGTACGAAGTGTTGATCATGGAATTAGTCTTTTTCCAGTTATTTTCTTTATGTATAAATAAGATTTTCCAAGTCGTAAAATGGGTCGCAAATCATTTAGAGAAATTCTACAACACTCAAACTATCGGTGCATAGGAAAACGAGTTATACAAAATGTATGTAAACTGATTTGTAGAACATTTTACTTTTAATGCAATGCATTTTACATTTCCTTTAAGTTTATGCGTTTAAACATTTATCCTTTATCTTTAATTTTGCTTTGCTTTTAATTGCAACCTCAAACATGTCGAGAGACAGTGCCTTTTTTTGCTCTAAAACCCGTCCTACTCTCTAAGTAACCAGAGTGCATTTCATGGCCTTTTTCAAACCGTTTTCCATCAAAACCTTTGCAAAACATGTCTTGAGATTTCTAGTTCAGTCTCGTTTGTAATAATCAGAACTAGCCCGTAGTTTACCGAAAACACCGGTAAATAAATTGGAACGCCCAATGGGACCCTATTTGTGCAATTGATTTTCAAAACTTCTTTCATCAAAAAACTGTTTTTCAAAACTCGTCTATTTGAGAGATCCGTTTTTAGGATTTTTTTACTATTTCCGGGTACCTTTATTCCTAAAAATACCAAGTTGTTTGTGTATGAATTTGAGAAGTGCTAAATCTATGGCTCGTTCCAGTTCGACCTCTTCATAATCGTCTTCCCAAGCACAACCTTTACAAGCAAGTGATCCATCGGGAGATTTAAACGTGTCGATCCCCTTTGGAGTAACTATGGCTATGCCAGTCTCGATGGAAACGGGAGTAACCACTGCCTCAACCGTTTCGACATCCTCTCTGATGACACGACCATAAATGGGAACATTTGTGCCCCCATTCACTACTGGTGTCCCTTCAACTATCAGTGTCCCAAGTTCTTCTTTAGTCAGGCCTAGGCTTGATGATCGAAATACAAATATGCAGACACATCCTAGGGAACAATTGTATGGTATGAAAACTTCGATGATGGCAAATGTGCATAATAGTGCGTCCGCATTTGCAGATCAAGAAAATCCGTTCACAATGCACATAGTCCCTCAAGTTCTAGCATTTTTGGTCGAAATACTCTACCAACCTTAACAACTGATTCGATGAATTTGTTAAGGAAACAAATGGATGAAAGCAATCACGAAATGCTTAATTTGTTGACACAACAAATTGGTACCGTGTTTAATCCTTTGATACGGGACACAAACCGGAGTTACCAAGCCCTAACCACACAAATGGGGAAGATATTAGATTTCTTTATTCCTCCACAACCTTCTTACCAAAAAATTACACAAGTCCAAAACCAACAACAGTTGCAGTTGATCGAACCAATGGCTCAAAGGCGACAATTTGTACCTCAACCCCAGCCTATCGAACCATCTAACTCATGTTTTCCAACCGGCCAATCCGGTGGCCTTTGATATTAAGATTTATATCCAACAAAACCTTAAGGAAAATCAATTCGACGGGCGTGATGATAAGAGCCCTCATGAGCACCTGAGTCACTTCCATGAAACCTGTCAGTTTTGTGTGCCACCAGCTCATGTCACCGAGAGCCAAAAGAAGCTTAGACTTTTCCCTTTTACTCTAACCGGTAGAGCCAAGGAGTGGTTGATGTCCATACCTAGTGGAACCATTCAAACTTGGGATGAGCTCGAGCTTAAATTCCTCAAGAGATATTTCCCTATGTCCAAATACTTTGACAAGAAACATGAGATCATCAACTTTAAACAAGGGGAAAGTGAGTCCTTATACGATGCTTGGGAGCGTTTTAACCTGTTTCTTAAGAGGTGCCCGTCACACAATCTGGACGAAAAATCTTACCTCCAGATTTTTACTAAAGCAGTAACCACTAACAATAGGATTTTCCTTGATGCTTTAGCAGGTGGAAGTATGAAAACCAAGACCGACCATCAAGTACGAGACCTTATTGAAAACATGACCGAAAATGAGCATCAAGCTGATTTAGAGAAAAAGAAAAGGGGAGTTTTGGGGTAAATGACAACACTGCAATCTTGGCCAATCAAAATGCCATGAACAAACACCTTGAAACCTTAACTAAGCAGGTCCAAGCCATAACCATGGGACAGTTACAAGCTCAACAGGCCCAAGTACAAGAAGTGCAACAAAGGTGTGATTTTTGCCAAGGAGATCATGCGAATGGTGAGTGTTCTTTAGAGGGACTCAGTGAGGAAGCCAATTACCTGGCCAATTATCGAAAGAATAACCCCTACTCTAACACTTACAACCCAGGTTATGCCAAATATCCTAATCTAAGTTACTCAAACAACAACACCCTGAATCCTTTGCTACCTAACCCCCAATAGCAGTAGCAAAGAAAGCCCTCAACCCTTGAGGAAACTATGGTAAATTTCATGAAGATGACTCAAGGAAATTTTGAAAAATCAAGAAGAGTCAAGAAGCTGAAAGAAAGAACAATGAAGCTTCTCGGAAAATGCTCGAAACTTAAATTGGGAAGATGGCAAAGCAACTAGCTAAGCAATCAAAGGGGGGTTTCACAGGTAACACTAAAGACAATCCCATAAATGAGAATTTTAGTGCTATTGAGTTGAGGAACAAAAAGGTTTTGATGCCTCTAGTTCCAAAGGCTCCAAAGAAGAGTGGTGAAGAAGTGGTGGAAGATGTTGAAACTGATGTAGTTGAAAAAAATGATGAGTACGTTTTAGTTGAAAATGATCAGAAGGAAAAAAATAAAGAGGGAGAAAAAAGTGAGAAATTGATTGATGTCAACTCCATGCTTAGAAAGACAAAAAGCCAACTTCTTCCAAAAAGTGGAAAAAAGCAAGACGTTCCTGCTTATGTGAAACTGCCATATCCTCATTTGTCTAAGAAGAAAGAGAAGCAGGAGAGTCAATTCAAGAAGTTTATGGAGCTGTTTACTCAATTACAAGTTAACATTCCTTTTAGTGAGGCACTTGATCAAATGTCGGTTTATGCAAAATTCATGACTTCAAAGGAAATTGTTGTGCCATACTTCAAAGGAAATTACCTCCCAAGCTTAAGGATCTAGGTGCATTCACTATTCCTTGCACGATAGGCAAAGTTAGTGTGGGAAAAGCTTTATGTGATTTGGGGGCTAGCATTAGTCTTATGCCCTTGTCTATGATGAAGAAGATATGATGACGTGAGCCCAAAACTACAAAGATGACACTTACTCTTGCTGATCGTTCTATTTCTTATCCTTATGTGGTGTTGGAAGATGTCATTGTGAAGGTGAATGATTTACTTTATCCTGTTGATTTTATTGTTCTTGATATGGAGGAAGATGAAGAAATGCCTTTATTACTAGGAAGACCTTTTCTAGCAACCGGTAGGGCACTTATTGATGTTGAGATGGGGGAGTTGATGCTTCGTTTCCAAGATGAACAAGTGGTTTTTAACATTTTTGAAGTCATGAAGCATAGGAATGAAAATCCACATTGTTACTAAGTTGATGTGGTAGATGACATAGTTGAAGAAACTACCTTGGAGGAATCTCCTTCCCCGCCTCTTGAAAGAGTTATCGTGAATTCTATCGAAAGTAGTAATGAAGACATGGGTGAGGAGGTAGATGAATGTATTCAACAACTTGCAGCAGGTAAACAAGAAATTTTGTGCAAAAAACATGAAAATTTACACCCACAAAAAGAAGAGGGGGCGACCAAGGAAGAAGAGGAACTTGTAAAAGTACCAGAATTGAAAGAGTTGCCTTCTCACTTGAAGTATGTTTTTCTAAGCAATGATGCTTCAAAACCATCCATCATCAGTAGTACTTTGACATCCCTTGAAGAAGAAAAATTAATGAGGGTGTTGAGGGAAAATCAAGGAGCTTTGGGGTGGCAAATTTCTGATCTTAAAGGTATAAGTCCAGCCTATTGCATGCATAAAATACACTTGGAGGCTGAATTCAAACCAGTGGTTCAACCACAACGAAGGCACAATCCAACGATGAAGGAAGTGGTCAAGAAAGAGGTGTTGAAACTCTTAGATGCTGGCATGATTTATCCCATTTCAGATAGCTCATGGGTGAGTCTGGTGCATGTTGTTCCTAAAAAGGGAGGTATGATGGTGGTTGCAAATGACAAGAATTTATTGATTCCTACTAGGACGCTGACTGGTTGGAGAATGTGCATAGACTATCGGAGACTAAATCAAGCAACAAGGAAGAACCACTTCCCTTTAACTTTCATGGACCAAATGTTGGAGAGGTTGGCAGGGCAAGGTTTTTACTGTTTCTTGGATGGGTACTCTGGGTACAACTAAATAGCAGTGGCTCCAGAAGACCAAGAGAAGACTGCCTTTACTTTCCCATTTGGGGTGTTTGCATATAGGAGGTTGACCTTCGGGCTGTGTAATGCGCCGGCAACCTTCCAAAGGTGCATGCTCTCCATCATCTCTGACATGATAGAGAAGAACATTGAGGTATTTATGGATGACTTTTCTGTTTTTGGTAAGTCTTATGATCAATGCTTGTCACACCTTGATGCTGCCCTAAAAAAGTGTACCGAAACTAACCTCATTTTAAATTGGGAAAAATGCCATTTTATGGTAACTGAAGGGATAGTTTTGGGACACAAAATATGTGGGAGAGGCATCCAGGTGGACCAAGCAAAGATAGAGGTTATAGAGAAACTACCACCACCTATTAATGTAAAAGGGGTGAGAACCTTCTTGCGGCATGCTGGTTTCTACCGGCGGTTTATTAAAGATTTTTCAAAAATTGCAAAGCCCCTCTGTAACATCTTGGTCAAGGAAACTGAGTTTAATTTTGATTCTGAATGTCTAAATGATTTTACCTTGATTAAAAACAAGTTGGTCACTGCGCCCGTAATCATTGCTCCTGATTGGGATTCTCCTTTTGAACTCATGTGAGATGCAACTGATTACACGGTTGGAGCAGTGCTTGGCCAACGTAGAGAGAAATTTATCCATGCAATTTATTACGCAAGCAAAGTCCTCAATGAAAACAAAGTGAATTATTCCACAACTGAAAAAGAACTACTTGTTGTGATATTTGCATTGGAAATATTCGGTCTTACCTAATTGGCTCCAAGGTTATTATTTTTACAGATCATGCAGCTTTAAAGTACTTGTTGACTAAGGGGGATTCAAAACCCCGGTTGTTGCGGTGGATCTTGCTCTTGTAAGAGTTTGATCTAGAGATTAAAGACAAGAAAGGAGTCGAAAATGTGGTGGCTGATCACCTCTCTAGGCTTGAAAACAGAGAGGTCACTGAAAAAGAGAAGGCCATAGTGGCCGAGTTCCCGGATGAACAACTGTTCAAAAAACAAGAGAGGCCGTAATTCGCTGACATGGCAAACTTTAAGGCCGGGAACTTGATACCTGATGATCTAAGTTGGTAGGAGAGGAGGAAATTCTTCAAGGATTGAGACTGAGATGCATCTGATGTAACCCTATGGAAATATTAATTTGCTGAACTCTTTTGAATATCAATGAAAGTCTAGTTTTTAATTCATATTATCTTGTGTTTAATGCTTTTGTATGTTTATCATTGACTATTAACCCTAGCTTTATGAATATGCAAATCGTTCTTATAGAGATTGAATGACCACTAACCCTGGCTTTTGACTCTAATCTAGGTAATAAGCTTAACCTAAGTAATCAAGCTAGAGATAGATCATTATTAGGTTATGACATAGGGATTAACGTTTTATTAAAACCTCCAATGGTTCTGAATTCACTTAAGAGATTAAGGGGTTGTTACTTGCGGGGAGAATTCTAGGTCAAGAGATTGGTTAGAATTATTGTGTTAATCTGTCGTTATGCTAGATAATCAATGATTGAATTAGGAGTGCAAATTACCATATGGGTGCATTAAAGGATTCGAAAGTCTTGATCATATTTCTCTCTCAATTTCAAAAACCAACTTTTTATTGTTTTCTCCGTTTATGTTACAAAACAATACAACTGCCAAGGGCAACCATAATTTTTACTCATCTTTTTTAATAATGAAATTGCTAAGTAGAAGTTAAATACGGTCCTCGTGGATACTAATTTTTATTACTTCGATCGAATTTGGTACACTTGCCAAATATCAATCAACCATTTTCCTAGGTCCAAGAGGATAAGTCCTCAAATTATATTGGGACGGGACAAGTAACCCGAGGGGTGACCCGAAAAAAATTATATAATTCTTATTCTTAGAAAAAAATAAATTAAAAAAAGTTTGTATAACCATTAACCGAATTAAAGACAATTATATAATTCTTATTCTTAAATTGTTTACTGTTTTTATTAAATAATTTATATAAGTTTATATTCACATTTTTAGTAGGTAAATAATATTATTATTTAAATATTTTTGACTGCAATATTAGTTAATATATTTAATAGTTATTACATACAAATTATTTTTCAATTTGACCAAAAATAATTTTATTAAATAATTTGTATAAGGTTATATTCACATTTATAGTAGGTAAATAATATTATTATTTAAATATTTTTGACTGGAATATTAGTTAATATATTTAATAGTTACTGCATACCAATTATTTTTCGATTTGACCAAAAATAAAAAGGATAATTTTTTATTGTGTTTCCTATCTTATCTCTTGAGAAAGACTAAATATTATTTTAATTAATAATAATCACTACCAACACTATATTATAATATATTCCAAAGTTTTGCTTTAGAGCAGTATATAGCATAGTTCATTCTCTTGTTCTTTCGATAAAAAAATCATTTTCTTCTTGAAACCCTAGAGAGAGAAACTCGGAACCATGTTCGATGCGTTTTGCAGAGACTGCAAGCAAGAGACGGATGTGGTATTTGACCACTCTGCCGGCAAAACAGTTTGTTCGGAGTGTGGTCTTGTCTTGGGACCTAACTCCGTCGATGAAACCTCCGAGTGGCGAACCTTGGCTAACGAATACGGCAATAACGGTGGTCCCAGTAACCCTCTCCTCACCGATGGTGGTCTTTCCACCGTCATTGCTAAGCCAAATGGAGCATCAGGTGATTTTCTCTCATCGTCACTTGGTCGTTGGCCGAATCATGGTTCTAATCCCGATCTTGGATTGATCCTTGCGTTCCAAACTATTGATATTATGGCTGAGAGGTTGGGACTGGTTCCGACCATTAAGGACCGAGCTAATGAGATATATAAACGGGTTGAAGATCTGAAGTCTAGTAGGGGAAGAAATCAGGAAGCATTGTTGGCTGCTTGCGTCTACATTGCTTGTCGACAAGAAGACAAGCCACGAACTGTAAAGGAAATTTGCTTGATTGCCAATGGAGCCAGCAAGAAGGAAATTGTCCGCGCAAAAGAATACATAGTGAAACAACTTGGTTTGGAGAATGGTGGTCAATCTGTAGAAATGGGAATAATTCATGTTGGGGACTTTATGGGACGATTTTGTTCTAATCTTGGTATGAATCATCAAGCTGTTAAAGCTGCTCAAGAATCTGTTGACAAATCAGAAGAATTTGATATAAGGAGAAATCCCATATCAATTGCTGCAACAGTTATATACATCATAACTCAGCTTTCGGATGATAAAAAATCCCTGAAAGATATATCAGTTGCTACAGGAGTTGCGGAAGGAACTATTAGGAACGCATACAAGGATCTCTATCCCCATGTTTCAAAGATAATACCAACCTGGTATGCGAAAGAAGAGGATCTGAAGAACCTTTGCAACCCTTGAAACAAAACAGTACTGGTGATATAAAACAACCTATATGTCATTGAAAGTTGAAATTGTTGTATTGGATTTATTGAACTTTTGGACACTTTTGTTTGAAATTAAAGCGTTAAGTAATATATATACATAGGGTTTTGCTAGAAGCCATCCATGAAATTGTCTTTTAGCAACCCACACCTTAAGGTTTGATTTCCACTTTCTAGTTATAACTTTGTTAAAAGACACCTTCATGAAAGGTGTCTTCTAGCAAAACCTATATATATATATATATATATATATATATATATATATATATTGGGGGCTCCTAACTTGCACCCGCCTAAAAACACTAAGGTGCAAGTTAGCAACCTACATCTACTTAATTATTTTCACTCATTTTTATAAGTATTATTAAGGTGCAAGTTAGCAACCTTCCCTAATTTATATCCACTTAAATATAGTGTTGTCAAATTCAATATGGACTGGAATGGATAGACCATTCCATTTGACTGTTCAAGTCAAGACCAGCCAGCTCGGCACGTCTTCAGTCAACACTAGTTTGAATGTTCAAGTCAAGTCAGCCAGCTCAGCACGTCTTCACATAAATACCATGTGTCTTGTACGGACGATCAGCGCGTCTCGACTCCACGTGCTTGGTACGGATGAGTTGCACTTTTAGTCCACGTGCGGCCGTACAGGAAGCAGACAACCAATGGGAGGCTCTGGATCACAATTTAATGGGCTTTGAATGATCATAGAAAGGCCCATTAGACGAACACTTTAATGACTAGAAAAGGGGACACTTAGATGGTTGATGGGACAGATTCTAGTGAAGGAAAAATAGTGTATTACTCATTTACTTCATAAGAGTGCTCTTGAGACTCCACCTTGGACGTTTCACTGAGCAGCTCACTTGTTGTAATTAACTTGTGTTTACATACGTGAACATTGGCGCCCACCGTGGAGCTACGGTAAAACTTTCCAACGAACTAGCTCCATTTTCAACAAACCTATCATCATGGTAGGACGCAAATCCCCCCGGACCTCGTCTGGATCCAAACTCGAAGACGCCGCCAACCCCCAGCTAGCTCAGCTGCTGGAGGCAATGCGTGAGCTTCAAGAGCAGAATGTCGAACAATAAAAACAAAATGATGAACATCAATGTTTGCAAGCTGAAGCACAAGCTCGGGAGGTCGAGCTGAAACAGCAACTGGAAGATCGAGAGCGCGAGCTCAGACATCAGATGGAGGCCAGAGAGAGGGAGTTGAGGGAGAAACTCGAGCTCTTAAGAAACAATGTCACTGGAGCTGAAACCACCAGATTGATGCCGAAGGTGTTCCAACCATTCTCAACGAAAATACAAGTGGTGGAAATCCCTCGTCATTCTCAGGAACCCACCATTGACTCGTATGATGGGAAGAGTGACCTACATAACCGTGTCTCAACTTTCCAAACACAGATGTTCATAAGCGGAGCTAATGATGCGTTGAGTTGCAAAATCTTTGTTGGGACCTTGAAGGGTGTAGCATATAAGTGGATTGTCGCACTACCTGCCAGATCTGTCACAAACTTTGAGGACCTGGCAACCCGTTTCGGCCCAATTTGCAGCAAATACTGAGAAGCCTTTCCTATTGGCAGATTTGTTTGATATCCGACAGCGTCCCACAGAATACTTGAAGGGTTACCTAGCCCGGTTCAACAGCGCCACTCTCATGGTAACGGAGCCTAATGAAGATATTTTCGTTATGGACTTTGAGAAGGGTCTGAACTCTGGTGCTTTTAGTGAAGCTTTAACTTTGCGTAAGGCACACTCCATGAATGAGATTCGGATGAGGGTGGAGAAGCATATCAAAGCCGAGGAGATAACAAGAGAGAAGGGATCCAGGGAGATACGAAACAGAGACCGAGCTAATGAGGATCGTCGGGAAGGAGTGCTGAAAAGGCTAGGGGGAGAAGGGTTCTTAAGAGGCGCTCGGCTGGATCGAGGAAGCCGACCAGAGCGTGAAGTGCCTACCAGAAGAAATCATGGAAGAAAATTTCACTCCTCTAAACAAAAGAAGGGCTCAAATACTCAAGGAGGTTATGAACACTCAGATTATCAAGCGACCACCTCCAAACTCTCGTCCTATGGGGAGTGAGGCAGGATTGTGGTGTGAGTACCATCGCACACAAGGACATGATACCGACAATTGTCGTACCCTTAAAATGCATATTGAAAGGTTGAAACAAGAGCGTCACCTGGGGCATGACGTTCAAGGAAGGGGCGAAAACAACCATGACAAAAGGGCTGCTCCAGCAGAAACACCAGTCGATCCCCGAGGCAAGGTCGTGGAAAGGAGAAGGCTCAAGATAAAGAAGTAGAGGGAGAACACGAGAGAAGCAACTGAGGCACTGTCAATACTATAGCAGGGGGATTTTCTGGAGGTGGGTTTACTAGCTCAGCCAAAACAAGATATTCACGCTCAACCCAATCTTGCAATTTGGTGGGAGTGTATGCTTTTAAAAAGCACCCCCAATTAGCCTTTACCTTCAACGACTTTGGAGGAATGTATCCTCACGATGACGACCCTTTGGTCATCTCCGTACTCACGACTAGTTTCCAAATCAAGCGTACAATGGTGGACACTAGTAGCTTGACAAATGTGTTATTTTAGGAAGTATTCAAAAGGTTGGATCTGCCCAAGGAGGTTATGAGGGAGCACAAAGGATCCCTGTTGGGATTCGTAGGAGAATCAGTAGAAATCATAGGATACGTAGACTTACGTACCACATTTGGAGAAGGGGAAAATGCAAAAACTATAGTTATAAAGTACATTGTGGTTTATGCACGATCCTCCTACAACATCATTTTAGGGAGACCGGCATTGAATGGTGTAACGCCCTATTTATTTATTTAATTATTTTATTGGGTTTAGAGTCTAATTATATGATTTAGTTGATTATGTGGTATGTTGGTATTTTATTAAGTGGCTTTATTTTATTATTTAGTAGAATATGACTAAAAATAGAATAATTAGACTTGAGGGGCTGTATTAGAATTTAGAGGAGTTTAGTGGACTTAAGTGGAATTAAGAGAGTTGGTTAAGGATATAAGAATAGAAAACTAAAATTCAGAATAGTTTTTCACGTAAAAGAAGTTTTTGGGAGAAAAGGGAGAAACCAAGAGAAGAGAAGAGTTAGAGAAGAGGAAGTCTGTAGAACCTTGCAATCAATCTAAGGTAAGGGTGGGACTAGCTTTCTCTAATAATGGGTTGTATAATTCTGAAATAGGGTTTAACATGGTTGTTGTTGTTTGATTTTGATGTTATAGATATTAGGGTTAGATTGAATTTAAAATTGATTGCGGAAAGAGTAGGTAATCCGATGAATTAAGGTAATAATTGGTGTTCAGGTTGTAGAATAATCATAGGAAGAGTTTTCTATAAAATTTGGGCTTAGGGGATTCAAAATTGGGATTTTGGGGTGAAAAGTGGAGTTTTCTCCGAGAGCTATCTGTCATAACTCGCCATGGCGAGTGAATTTACTCACCGGGCGAGTTGTTCTCTGACAGCATCCCCTATTCCGCGTTCTTGCGTCTTTTTCACATATTTCTGTTTTGAATTGGTCTTTGGTGTAAACATGAAAGTTTTAGATAATTGTGTTAGCTTTGCAGTGGCTTTGGTTTGACTTGAAATTGATTTTTGGTTTTTTAGTTATGATGAAAATACTCCAAGAAGGTCTTAGTGAAATTTTATGAAAATTCCGCGTAACTATTTCTAAGTCAACCCAAAACTTATGGGTTGTCTCCAAACTTCAAAGCTTGTGTACTGTGAGTTAAATTAAGGTGTTTAAGAGTATTTAACCTACATTGTGATGGATCTTGTAACGCCCTAGTTGCTATTTATTTATTTTAGTTGATTTTTGTGTGTTTCATGTGCTTTAAAATTATTTATGATGATTTATGTGAGTTATTGGTGTTTGTTATTTTATTATATTTTATCATATGAGAATTAGTAATGATTTTTATTATTTAAGTGAAATAGAAGAAATAATATTCATTTTAGAAAAAGGGGATTTATTTAGAATTAATAGAGTTAAGGAGAGGGGTTACACTTTAATTAGGAGATTAAGTGAGGAGTTAAGAGAAAGAAAGAGTTATGTTTTGGTTGGTAAGGAATTAGAGTTAGTCAGACAAAAAGAAATTTGTACGTATCAGTAAAACAAAGAAAAACATAAGCTTTTTGGGAGAAAGAGAGAAGAGGCCAAGGGAAGAACTAGGAAGAGAGAATTCATCCTTTTGCTGTAGAATTTGCTGAATTAAGGTAAGGGTGGGTTTACTTCTCAATTGCTAATGTATATATGTATGATTTCATGAAAATGGATTGAAAATGGTGATTGTTGTATTAGGTTTAAGAAATATGAAAAATGCCATTGTTGATGAATTATGTATAATTGATGATGTTTCTATGAGTTGTTTCTGTTGTTTTGATGTGTAGTGAACCCTTAAACATTGTTCTAATTCATTTTGGGTGATTGGGGGATCAAAATTGGGTTTTTGGATGATTTAGGGCTTAGAAAATCGTAGGTTTTTATTCTGCCCAGATGAACACTCGCTCAAGCGAGCCAGCCGTCGCTCAAGCGAGCGACACCTTTTTGTGCCCAGTTCAGAATTTTGCCCGTTCGCTCAAGCGTGAGCCAAGCGAACGCTAAGCGAGCGAAATCCCAACTTTCGTCATTTGCGTCGCTTAAGCGAAATTCCCGTCGCTTAAGCGAGAGACGCCAAATTTTGCTCAGAATTTTGAAAATAGCCTGTTCGCTTAAGCGAACCAGAAGCGAGCTGTAAGCGAGTGAAACTCTAACTTACGTCTTTTTGTTCGCTCAAGCGAGCAGCTGCTCGCTTAAGCGAGCTGGGTCCTGTGCGACCATTTTGTGTAATTTTTCAAGTGCTCCAAACCCAAACCTAAGCTTCCTAACTTGTTTGTTGGATTTATTAAGGATTGTTTAGATGATAAAACTTATATATGAAGATGGTTAAGATGGATTAATGTATGTTTACATGAAAATAATTATATTTTGCTAAACTTGAGTTGCTTTTGATGATGTTGAGTGGTGTTATCCAGTTGGGGAGGGTGTCTTAGTTGTTAGACACATTAGTTGATGTCCTAAGTAGTTGTTGTTGGTTGCATGCTGATATGCACCATTAGATGTTGTTGGGTTGTATGCAGATATACACCATAGAGTCATTCATACTCATATGCATTTGTTGGGGGCTTATTGCCCTGGAATGTTTATCATTCACCTGTTGGGGGCTTATTGTCCTGGAACGCTTTATCGTTCACCTGTTGGGGGCTTATTGCCCTGGGATGCTTTAACCATCCAACTGTTGGGGGCTTATTGCCCTGGAATGCTTAGCATTCAACGCGCGTAGTATGGTACCACATGCATATTGCATTAGTAGTTGAGGTCTTTGCATAGTAGTTGTTGGTGAGATGTCGCCACAAGAGTTGTTGTTGTCATTGTTGTAAATCAAAGATGAAATGAGATGCTATTGTTGAGTTGCGTATTGTTGCATATTGCTAATGTTGTTGTTGATGAATGTTAATGATTGTTGATGTTTTCAATTCTAATTGATGATTTATCAAAGATGAAATGAGATGCTATTGTTGAGTTGCGTATTGTTGCATATTGCTAATGTTGTTGTTGATGAATGTTAATGATTGTTGATGTTTTCAATTCTAATTGATGATTTATATATCTATATATTTTACTTTTGATTTGTGAACTCACCCCTTCTGCTGGAATTGCCGCCTTGTGGGCAAGTGCAGGTAATGAAGACTGGTGTTGTTGGCTCTTGCGTCTAGGGCTCTGATACATAATAGGGATGGGGAAACGTTATCTTTCTTGTATTCCTTTATGTATCATTTCTTTTGAAGAACATGTTGTTGGATATTTAATTATTGGATGATGTTTAAATTGTTGAGGCCTTTGAGCCAAGGATTTTGTTGTAGATGACTAATGATGTTGATTTAAATTAAAGATTTTTCCGCTGCAGAATTTTATAAAGATGATTTGTTGATATTTGAATAGTTTTATATTCTATTTAAATAATTTTGAAAGTGGTGTAATACTCCGTTGTATGTTGAATAACTCTGATTATTATTTATATTATTATTATTACGTCGTTTTAGGAAACGGGGTGTTACAGATCTAACTTGGTTTGATGTGAATATCTATGTTGGATGATTTAATATTTATATAAATGTATATGTCGATGAATATGATGTTATATGATGTTGTTCATGATTGATGAATTATTATATGAATGTATATGTTGATGAATATGATGTTACATGATGTTGTACATAATTGATGAATTATGATATTATGATGCTAAGTCGTTGTCGTTGTCGTTCCCACTATTGTCGTTAATGTCGTTAAAGTTGTAAGTTCTTGTCAATGTCGTCAGGTTGTAAGTTGTTATAAGTTGTTGAAGTTGTAAGTTGTTGTCTAAGTTGTTGAAGTTGCATTGGTTGCTGAGTCCATGCATAATCATTAACGTTGAGGACTTATGCCCTGAGAGCTTATGCTCTAATGTTGAGGGCTTATGCCCTGAGAGCTTATGCTCTAATGTTGAGGGCTTATGCCCTGAGAGTTATTACTCTAATGTTGAGGGCTTATGCCCTGAGAGCTTATGCTCTAATATTGAGGGTTTATGCCCTGAGAGTTTATACTTTAAATGTTGAGGGCTTATGCCCTGATTGGTACCACATGCATGTTGAAGTCGTTGTCGTTGCATTTGTCAAGTGTTGGTGTCGTTGTTGATGCATTGTCGTGGTCGTCAAGTTGTTGATGATTTAATAAGTGTTTATTGAAGAATTATGTAAAGTATTAGCATTGTTAATTGTTGTTATTTATGTTGTTAAATTCTGTTGATGAATTATATGCTTATTATTATTGAATGTGAATCTCACCCCTTCTGTTTGAATGTTGCCTTTACGTAGGTAACGTGCAGATAACCAGGACTAGTTGTTGATGTGAGTTGACTCTCTCACGCGTCGTCTTAGGGTCGCTCTGATACGTAACGGGATGGGGACCTTTGCATTGTTTTCCATTTGTTACGTATTATTTTGAATTATGTTGTTGAACCTTGGAAAGAATTTTAATAAGTTGTTTTCGTTGAGGCCGTAGTGCCACACCGTTGAATTAATGAAATGTTTTTCCGCTGCGATGTAATTTGAGTATTGATATATGATGTTTTAAATAAATAGTAACTTTACTCTATTTATGTTTTAAAGAAGTGTGACATCCTGTTTAAGTTGAATACTTTGATTTTATGTATTATTTTACATGTTGGGAAAACGGGGTGTTACAAATGGACTAGGAGAAGTTACCTCGACCGCACACTTGTGTATGAAATATCCGCTGGAAGACGGTCGTGTGGGGGTAGTCAAAGGAGATCAAATCACTGCCAGAAAATGCTACGAGGATAGCTTGAGAAACAAAAGAGCTGAAAGGAGAAATACCTCCGAGGACCAACGTTGTAACTTCTTGGACCTTGACCCAAGAGGTTTCAGTAAAGATGAGGAGGAGTGGCATCCAAGGCCAGCAGAGGAGTTGAAAGAGATACAGATCGGGGAAGGGCTGAGCCAGATGGTCAAGATTTGTACGACCTTATCATGAGAAATGGAGGAGAACCTGAAGCATACGCTAAAGAGAAACCTAGATGTGTTCGCCTGGTCAGCTAAAGACATGCCAGCAATAGATCCCAATTTCATATGTCATCGACTAGCCATTGATCCAATGGCGAGGGTGGTACAGCAAAGAAAGCGTAAGATGAGTATGGAGAAAGAAAAGGCAGTACAAGAGGAGACACACAAGTTTGTAAAAGCAAAATTTATTAAGGAGGTAAAGTATCTGACCTGGTTGGCCAACTTGGTGATGGTGAAGAAGCCCTCAGGAAAATGGAGAATGTGCACGGACTACACTGATCTAAATAAGGTGTGTCCCAAACATTCTTATCCGCTGCCAAGCATAGACCAATTGGTAGATAATGCCTCGGGGTATGACCTTCTCAGCTTCATGGATGCTTATTCGGGCTACAACCAAATTTGAATGCACCTAGAGGATGAAGAAAAGACAGCTTTTATGATAGACAGGGCTAGCCACTGTTACAGAGTTATAGCATTTGGCCTGAGGAATGATGGAGCAACTTTTCAAAGGTTGGTGGATAAAGTCTTCAAGAGTGAGATAGGTAAGACGATCGAGGTGTATGTAGATGACATGGTGGTAAAATCGACGAAAGAAGAGGATCATCAAAACAACCTCAACAAGGTATTTGACTTGCTTAGGAGGCATGATATCAAGCTGAACCCGGAGAAATGTTCATTTGGAGTGCAGGCAGGAAAGTTTTTAGCCTTCATGCTAACTAGGAGGGGAATAGAGGTCAATCTAGAAAAGTGCAAGGCCATTATGGATATGAGGAGTCCAGTTAATGCGAAGGAGGTACAAAAACTCACGATGAGGATTGCTTCACTCGCAAAGTTCTTGTCATGCTCAGCTGATAAAAACCTACCCTTTTTCCAATTGCTCCGAAAAAATGAAAAGTTTTGCTGGACAGAAGAGTGTGAAGAAGCTTTTCAAAAGCTAAAAGAATTTTTTACGACCCTTCCATCCTTGTGAAACCTAAGTTGGGCACTCCCCTGATACTCTACCTGGCAGTATCTGAGACTGCCTGCAGCTCCGTATTGGTACAAGAAGAAGGTAAGGAGCAAAAACCAATGTACTTTACACGCAAAGTGCTACATGGAGCAGAAGTACGGTAAAAGAAGATTGAAAAAGTGGCATTTTCTCTAGTTTCATCAGCTAGGAAGTTGAGACCTTACTTTCAAAGTCACACCATCATAGTTCAGACCGATCAACCCATTCGACAAGTATTGCACAAGCCAGACCTGGCAGGAAAGATGGTAGCATGGTCAGTAGAATTGTCCGAATTTGACATTGCTTTTGAACCGAGGGGAGCAATAAAAGCACAAGTTCTGGTAGATTTTTTTGTAGAGTTGACTATGGAAAAAGGAAGCATGGAAGTAGCTAAATGGGTGTTGTCGGACGATGGTTCATCTAACCTTAAAGGAAGTGGAGCAGGTGTGGCATTGGAAGGACCAGGTGGAGTATTAATAGAGCAATCCTTGAGGTTTGAGTTTAAAGCAAGTAACAATCAACCTGAGTATGAAGCTTTGCTAGCAGGAATGTTCCTGGCAATCGAAGTAGGAGTTAAGGATCTGGAGGCAAAGAGTGACTCCCAATTGGTCTTTGGACAAGTGACAGGAAGTTTCCAAACAAAGTACCCTCAACTTTTGATGTATCTCGAGAGAGTTAGGCACTTAACTCGGAAGTTTGAAAGTTTCAGATTAGCACATGTACCAAGGGAGTAGAATAGCAGAACAAATTTATTGGCTAAGCTGGCTAGCACCAAACGACCAAGGAATAATAGGTCAGTAATTCAAGAAACCCTGAAACAACCAAGTATTGAGCAGGAGGAATTTCTTTTCATCACAGAAGATTTCGAGTCATGGATGGGAGATATCATTCTATACCTGAAATATGATCAACTGCCAAAAGAGGAGGAACAAGCGTCGAAGGTTAAAAAAAGGGCAGCCAAGTTCGTCGTTATCGCAGACCAGCTTCTCAAAAGAGGTTTTTCTAGCCCGCTTTTGAAGTGCCTAGCTCCCAAGCAAGCTGAGTATGTAATAGCAGAGGTCCATGAAGGGGTATGTGGAACTCACATTGGGGGTCAAGCTCTAGCAGCTAAAGTACTTAGAGCTGGATACTATTGGCCAACCATGAAGGAGGATTGTTCCAAGTACGTCAAGAAGTGTGACAAATGTCAGCGGTTCTCTAACCTTCATCATGCTTCTCCTGAATACCTAAGCTCAATGATTTCTCCTTGGCCTTTTTTCAAATGGGGAGTGGCCATCCTAGGACCTTTTCCTCTAGCACAAGGTCAAGTGAAGTTTTTGATTGTGGCAGTAAGCTACTTCACGAAGTGGATTGAGGTGGAGCCAGTGGCCACTATTACGGCAGATAGGATCATGAAGTTTTATTGGAAGAAGATTATATGCAGGTTCGGTCTCCCCGCAGTTTTGGTTACTGACAATGGAACTCAATTCGCTAGCTCATCTGTGGCAAATTTCTGCAAGGAGTGGGGAATACAACTTAATTTTACCTCGATCGAGCACCCACAGACCAATGGTCAAGCCGAGTCTGCAAATAAGGTGATCTTGCAGGGGTTAAAGAAGAGATTGGAGGCTGCAAAAGGATTATGGGTAGAGGAATTACCAATGGTCATATGGTCATACCATACCACCCCACATTCATCCACACAGGAAACTCCCTTCAGGATGGTGTATGGATCAGATGCTATGATTCCTATTGAAGTCATGGAACCAAGCACAAGAGTTCTTTTCGCACAAGCAGAAGTGAACGACAGTAACCTATTGAACAACTTGGACTTCCAGGAAGAGGTTCGAGCGTGAGCTCAGTTGAAGGAGGAAGCCTGTAAGAGAATAGCAGCACGGAGGTATGACTCAAAGGTGAGAAGGAGAAGTCTTAAACAACGGGACTTAGTGCTGAGGAAAAGACCAGGAATAGAGCAACCAGGGAAACTGCATGCACATTGGGAAGGACCTTTCAGAGTGAAAGACGAAGTGGGCAAAGAAGCTTACCATTTGGAGCGCTTAGATGGCAAGAAGGTACCATACACTTGGAATGCAGTGAACCTTCGCTATTACTTCAGCTAAGGGGAGCAGATCAAGGAAAATGGCCAAGTCTTATGTTTATTTTCATTATGGCTAGTCTAGTATGTTAAGAGTAGAGCTGTGGATCATTATGCCAATAGTTGTGGATCATTGTAATGTTCTTCTACGTTTTTTATAATATTGAATCAAGGCTGTTTTCCTGCAGGATCCACCATTTCTACGTTATAGGGATTGTTCCGTTAGAGACTTTCCTTTACGTCTTCATAAAGGTAGCCGAGCAGAGCTACGCCTTCAAGACCTAAGCGAGTATCGGTGTAGACCCAACCCTTAGGCAAATCTACGTTATAGGGATTGATCCGTTAGAAACTTTCCTTGACGTCTTAATAAGGGTAGCCGAGCAGAACAATGCTTTCAAGACCTAAGCGAGTATCGGAATAGACCCGACCCTTAGGAAAATTTACGTGGTAATAAAAATGCATAGTAAAAGAGAACAGGCAGAGTATAAAACAACAATAAGAGATATCATAGTAGTATGAAGGTGAAATAGTACAACAACATAATCTGGCCCAAAAGTGACCTAATACAACGGCTGAAACGGCCGTACAGGAAAATAAAATAACATAGTCCAAATACGACACAATAAACGGAAGCCCTCCAGAGATCCCACGGCGTCTCCACTAGTCTGGATGGATCTCGCCAAGATCAAGAGTCGGAAACATCTCATGGACTCGATCAAGAGCCGTCTGAAAGCCATGGTCATAATCAGCTACCCCCTGACTCGTCAACTCAGAGATCCTCGCGTGCAGTTGATCTCGCTCTTCCTATGTGGAGGCCAGAAAAGACTGGAGGTCGGATTTGGCTTTCTCTAGAGCCTGATACTTCACACTAGAGGTGTTCAAATCCGACTCGGCCCTCTCCAACTTCTTGGTAGCACAGTTATACAAATTTTCCAATTCCGCGCACCGTTGCTCAAGTGTGGAGACCTTGTCTTCTAGTGATTGCAAAATTTCAAGGTAATGTTGACGTTGATCACGAAAAGTTTCTCGGTGGAGTTAGCTAGAGAAATCGCCCAAAAAGAGTAAGATCTCATGGCTAGTAGAGACTCGTTGATTCCAAGGTGCTTCATCTTTGCTTTGTCTCCTTGGGTGGAGACCTGATTCAAAACTCTTTTAGAGGGAAAATCAACATCCCACAATGAGGGGTCCCCGACTCCAAACTGGAAAACCGCTAGCTGGCAAACACATTGATCTCATCTCGAGGCACGTAAGGAGCAGGCTCCGAAGCCTATGGCTCATCATGTCTCTCGACAACTTCAGAAGCCATAACCATAGAAGTGTTTGGATGACGTCTTTTGGAGGGACGCTTTGAAGATGGGCCTTGTCGGCGAGCAACGGTGTAACACCCCGTTTTCCCAACGTAAAAATTTCTTTAAATAAATCAGAGTTAATCACATAACGGAGTATCACATATCATATAAATCTCATATATGAATAAATAACAATTTATTCTTCATTAAAACATCTCAAACGTTGCAGCGGAATCATAAAAAGTCTTGGCACGCAGGCCTCATCAAACATCTCAGAAAGTTCCTCTAAAAATAATCTTATGAAATCATAAATGACATGCAAGGAATAGAAAAGAATTTAACAAGTTTCCCCATCCCGTTACATATCAGAGCACCTAAGACTCAACCGAGGAAAGTCCTCACACGCCTGCACCTAATCTTGATTACCTGCAAGTTACCCATACGAAGAACAACATTTTCAAGCAGAAGGGGTGAGATTCACAAAACAATATTACTAAGCAGGTAATTCAACAATTACAATTAACAATCAAGCATCATCAATATAGCATAACAACATAACATATCATCAATGCAACACATTCTTCACAAGTATAATCAAACACTTCGTCACATTTCAAGTATAGCAAACATCTTATACTTCATCAAATTCATCATGTTAAACAACAAAGGCATTCATATTTAATTCATCAAAGCACATCACTGACGACTCAACTTCTTAGACAACTCGACACGACTATGCAACTTCTTATTCATCTTAGACATCTTATATGCATGTGGTACCAATCCAGGGCATAAGCCCTCGTCGCTTTGAGCATAAATATACTCCCAGGGCATAAGCCCTCGTCGCTAGTGAGCAAAAGCTCCAGGGCATGAGCCCTCGTCGCTGTTGAGTAAAAACTCTAGGGTGTAAGCCCTCATCTTTGAATGAGTATGCATGAGACTCAATCTCTTATAACTTAAACAAGTTAAACATCTTAAACATCTTATAACGTCTTAAACATCTTGGACCGACACATGCAGCTTGAACTCTTAAATGGACAACTACATGTCAGCAAATCATCAATCATGCCATATAGTGTAACACCCCGTTCCCAAAAATACGTAATTTAAATAAAACTATCAGAGTTAAACCACAAACGGAGCATTACACTGCTTATAAAAATCCTTTAATAGAAAATAAAACTATTAAACTTCAACAACCAACTTATAAAAATTGCAGCGAAATATTTATTTCAATCATAATTAATCCTCAAGTAAAATCTTGGCACAAAGGCCTCAACCAACAAATAATTATTCAACTATATCTAAATAATTCCGGCATAAAAGCCTCATCAAAATATTTCAATAAAAACTACATCATCATGTCTCAAAATTCAATACATAGGAGTGAAAATAATATAGAAATCCCATCCCATACGTAACAAAGTCCTAGACGTTGAGCCACCACCTACTACTCAGGATCACCTGCAAGTTACCCATACGAAGGGCAACATTTTCAAGCAGAAGGGGTGAGATTCACAGACAACAATAATATATATATATATATATATATATATATATATATATATATATATAATTCATCAAATGCATTGAAACAACAGCAAATTCACAACAACAACATCAATAAGAAATATACATATAAACATAGCTTCATACTTGATTATCAACACTACTTCAGTTATATTTAATTCGAAAACCAACTTCCTTCTTGATGACAACACACCGACAACGACTTAACACCAACGACACATCAACAACATCGACAACCCACCCAACACAACAACTACTACGATGTAACAATGCACATGCATGTGGTACCAAAAATACAGGGCAGAGCCCTCACCGCTTTGAACAACAAAGTGTTCCAGGACATGAGTCCTCCCGCTTTGAACGACAAGGCGTTCCAGGGCAAAAGCCCTCACCGCTTTGAACAACAAAGTGTTCCAGGACATGAGTCCTCCCGCTTTGAACGACAAGGCGTTCCAGGGCAAAAGCCCTCCCGCTTTTATGCATTATGCAATGAACTCCACTTGTGTATATCAACATACAACATCAACGACTCAATGATGTATATCAGCATACAACCAAACAACAACAACAACACCTACTACGACATCAACATATGTGCCTAATGCTTATGACACACTCCCCAACTTGGACAACACAACTCAACAACATCAACAACGGGAACAACGATACACCGTATATAGTTGTACATTTATAAACATATATATTCCAACATATCAACAACAATAGCAACATATACATTAATCAATTACATTCATATCAAAGTCCAAAACATCCTTCAAAAGCAAATCAAGTTTGACCAATAAGACATAAGCCAAATACTCATAAAACACCTCAACTAAATCTCTAATACTTAAGTTTGAAGTTGGGAAACCAACCATAAGTTTTTGGACTAACTTGGAATAAGTTATGCTTAGTTTTCTTAAAGTTTCCTGGAGACCCACTTGGACTATTTTCATCATAACTCAAAATCTAAAAATCATTTTTCAAGTCAAACCAAAGCCATTAGAAAGCTAACTCAATTATCTACAACTTTAATGTTTACACCAAAAGCCAGTTCGGAACAGAAATGGGTGAAAAAGACGCAAGAACGCGAAACAGGGGATGCTGTCAAATCGGAGTACGATTTGGAAAATCGGAGTACGATTTTCTGGGTCAAAAATTGCATTTTCATTCGAAAATAATCGGAGCACGATTTAACAAAATCGGAGCACGATCTGGCACAGGCTGTTACGATTTTTTCACCATTTTTCACCTCAAAAACCCAATTTTGATCCCCTGATTACCCAAAATGAGTTACAAACATGTTTATGGGTTCAATACACAACAAAGCATCAGAAACAACTCATAGCAACATCATCAATCATACATAATTCATCAACAATGGCATTTTCATGTTCTTAACCCTAAATCAACATTCACCATTTTCCATCCAATTTCATGAAAACATACATACATATATATATATATATATATATTAACAATTGAAATGTTAGCCCACCCTTACCTGATTAGATGAACAAATAAGCTACAGCAATTACAAGGTCTACAATCTCTCTGGTTCTTCCCTTGGCTCTTCTCCCTTTTCTCCCAAAAACTCTTGTTTTCTTTCTATTGCACGTACAATGTTTTTCTGCCTTTTCTTTTCCTACTCTCACCAACTCCTTAACCTATTTTCATTTCCTTTAACTCCCCTTAATTATCATAATTAATATGTAACCCCCAAAAACTCCCTAACTATTATTTTCTTACTTATTTCTATTAAATAATAAAAATAACCATATAATAAAATGCAACACACCACATAAATCATTTTAAATCACATAAAAGACTTAAAATCAACCAACGATAATTAAAATAAAACTAGGGCGTTACATATAACAACATCAAGGGAATCATCATTCAAAACAATATAAATATTCTTCGCATATAATTCACATAAATCACAAATCATCATCACAACATTAAATCATCTCAAAGCATCAGTACAGATCGTCATTTATAGTATAGTTATCTTCCATTACTACCCAAGGGTCAACTCTCAAAGTCCTACGCGAAACAGATCCCAAAACACAAAGTTATGACAGTCTGAAACTGCACTACTCGCCATGGCGAGTTAATCTACTCGCCTCGCGAGCTCAACTAGAGGTTACTCGCCTTTGGCGAGTTGGGGGCGAACTGAAGGCGAGCAATACTGGGTGCTCTCGGCCTTTTTCACATTTTTTATCCAAAACTTCAATTATAAGTTCCCTAGGTCCAATTTGATCCTAAAAACTTACCTAACCATTCTTATATACATCAAGGCACTCAAAACCATCCAAAACGCGTCTTAAAACATCATTCTAAAAATCATAATTCTCACAGGTCAACTCGCTATGGCGAGTGGGTTTGCTCGCCTCGCGAATGGTCAAGTGCTACTCGTTATGGCGAGTTGGGTTGCTCGCCTCGTGAGCGATGAATGTCTACACGCCGTGGCGAGTTGCTTAGCTCGCCTAGGCGAGCGATGAACAGACAAGTTACGGGATTGCAATTTTTCTCACCCAAAGTCCTAAATCCCACCATGTTTAGCCTCAAAACTATCTGAAACATCAGCACTATGATTATTCTAGGTTCTGTGCATAGTTTTTACATCGATTACACAAGTTTACATCACCTAATCATCAAATTCTTCACCTTTTAACCTAATTCATAATTCTCAAAAACTCTTCCTACAGCTTGTTAATTACAATTAGATGAATTACAAGTTAATAATATTGAATGCTAGGCTCACCCTTACCTTAGTTTTGCAGATTGCAACCTCTCTTGGTCTCTTCTCTCTTCTAGCCTCTTTCTCCCAAAAACGTACGTAATGACAACTCTTGACCTAATTTTCCCTATTTATACTCCCAACAAATCTTATCTTATTTACTCTTTCTCCCACATAATTCTCTAAAATCTCAAAACTACCCCACATCTCTATATTTATTTTATTTTCAAATCTTATTTTATTAAACAATAAAATAAGTCACCACATCACATAAATCACATAAAAAATCACTTAAATCTTAATCTCCACATCTCTTAAAATATATATATATATATATATATATATATATATATATAAATATATCTAGACTATTCAAATACTTAAAATAATTAAATAATTAAAATAATCTAAAGTGGGAGTTACAAACGGAAGATCCAATATGCTTGTCTTGTATAGAGGGGGAATGAACGATTCCCTGCACCACAGCTTTTTGTGCCCTAGCCGCACGACGCTCTTCCTGGGTAAGTGGTGCCATCCCGGCTGATCCTGTAAAAAAAAAGTGTAAAAGGGTTAGTATAATCATGGTAACAATCGATGAGGAGACAAAAAGCAAGTCTTATACATATATCAAAAGAGAAAAAGCTAATTAGCAGGGCAGGGGAAGAATAATTACTCAACAAGGAAGTTAGTTTCACGCGGTTGCGCTCATTTTCAAGCACTTCTGATGCCTGGACAAGTGTAGCCTGACGCAATAGCAAGATCAATTGTTCGTCTACATCAGATTTCAGTAGAGTGCGACGTCTAATCTTAGAACGAGGATGCTCCGTCCAGTAAAAAGGAAATAGAGGATCTCCAGACTCGTCATGAAAAAATCGAGGATAGTTAGGCTCGGGACAAACACGAAAGAATTTCCCTTT
Source organism: Medicago lupulina (assembly GCA_958299785.1). NCBI lineage: Eukaryota > Viridiplantae > Streptophyta > Magnoliopsida > Fabales > Fabaceae > Medicago > Medicago lupulina. Next base: position 55,267,087 of record OY283144.1, on the reverse strand, counting down.
AAAACTATGTATTCCTTTCCAAGAGGCATGGTAGGGTCGGACAAGGGGGCGAGCAAAAAAGTTACTCATGTACACCCAAGAGTTGTTACTTTTTTTAGCTAAGAAAAAGCTAAAAAATACACAGGCAGATGGTGGAAAACCGATTCCACGACAAATGACTTCAAAAGAGCGGATGAAAGACCACGCCCCTGGATGAAGTTGTGTAGGAGCTACATTAAGGATTCGGAGGATCTAACAATGAAAATCAGTAAAGGGCAGCCGAACTGCCAATTTTTTAAAGAAACAATCATATACATAGGTATAATATTATGTCCTTTGGTTATGTGGAGAATGATACACAAACTCTCCTTTCTCGCAAGGAAGGATGTCAAAGAAACCTTTCCGGGAGGGATTCGTTAGATACGGATAAAGTTTAAAGGTGTTGTTGTGGTCGACATAAATGGAGCATTGACGAACTTCCTCGGCCACCGAATCAGGCTCACTTTCTTCCGACATGGCTTTAGAGGACGTGTCAGAAATCGGAGGAGGGAGGAACTAGATGTGGATTGATCACTCATGAAGGATTGAATGCACTAATCCCTGACATAAACAAATACATAAATATTATTGTTACAATGAGTATATGGCACGTTGCTAGACATATATGCTTATGTCATTAAATGAAGAATTAGTGGAAGAAGAGGTGAGTAAGGTGAGTGAGTAAGGCGTACTAAGAGTTGTTATGTATAATAATAAGTACATACAAAAAAACAAAAACAAAAAACATTGAACACACTCGTCCCTCCCTCTCTTACTCTACCCGTCCCTTTTCCCTCTACTCTATCCCACCTATTTGACTTTTCTACACACAAGGGACAAAAACTTATTACAAAAGATGGCAGCTGGAAAAGCACATGGGACTTATACCTTGAGATATATATGTTAAAGCCTGAATTAGTTGTACTATACAAGTCCTCTACCCATACACTTTCACTATTATTATTAATGATGATAATAATAATAGTACAAAACATTACTTGGTGGTACTTTGTTACATAGTAGGTGTTGGTTGTTTTCTCTACTTCCAACCCGTCTCATCAGTACAAGCATGCTTTCTTTACAAAAATATAAAAAAAATAAAAAATAAAAATAGTGGGAAGGTGACATATTTTATATTTTAAGGACATGAGGTACAAAGCAGCTCAGCTCTTATCTCTCTTCTCTACCCGTCCTCTCTACCCGTCTCAGCTTCTCTCTTACTCTACCCGTCTCAGCTTCTCTCTCCTCTCCTACCCGTCTCACTTTCTTTCTACCCCACCCCTCCTCTCCTACCCGTCTCACTCTCTTTCTTCTCCTACCCGTCCTCCCTCTCACTCGTCCTTCCTTTTCTCTACTCTACCCGTACCTTCATCTCTCTACCCTACCCGTCCCTACACCTCTCTACTCTACTATGCCATAGCATGTTAGCATACATACCATATTACAACATCTAGCCATAGAACTGATGGTAAACTAGTTTATCAAGGCAAGAAGCAAAATATATTAAGTGACAAAATCTATAACTTATCTGTTGCATTCTACTCACATGACATCTATTATGAACACAACCAACCAATATCAATATCAACAAAGAAGAAATGGTTTACGAGTGAGTCAACTCCGTTGCTTTTGTGATTTGGGAGTTGGACAAGTGAGTCAACTCGGTTATAGTTAGGTTGGGTTTGTAGTGAATTTGAACTTTGTGATTTAAGAGTTGGACGAGTGAGTCAACTCAGTTGTTGTTATGGTTGTGGTACGAGTGAGTCAACTCAGTAGCTGTTATGGTTGTGGTTTGTTGTTATGGTTGTGGTACGAATGAGTCAACTCAGTAGCTGTTATGGTTGTGGTTTGATGGCAGCAACCATGGTAATTAAAAAGCTATGAAGGAAGGTTACATTTCAAAATAAGTGATTACTTGTGAGGAAGAAATTGAGCCGTGTAGAGTGGGAGAGCTGTCATGTTCCACACCAAGAGCCAAGCTTTGTGAAATCCAAAGGAGATGGTAAAAAACAAAGAGTGAAAATATAGTGTTGTAAAAATTATGGATTTCTCTATTTATAAAGATAGAAATGAGTAGGACCCGCGGTAGTTATGAAGAAGAAGAAACATTAATGATATGGATACAATGAGGTGACAAGACATAATAAATGAAAAATAAGTTTGAATCAAGTTGGTGTTGATAACCCGGTTACAAATTAGTTATTTGGTGGATTGTGGACTAGTATGGTTCGATCGAACAAAGAACAAACGTCTACGCCTTAACAGGCTCGACGCTTGGTGGACTGTGGACTGGTATGGTTCGATCGAACAAATAACAAACGTCTACGCCTTAACAGGCTCGACGCTTGGTGGACTATGGACTGGCATGGATAGACCATTCCATTTGACTGTTCAAGTCAAGACCAGCCCGCTCGGCATGTCTTCAGTCAACACTAGTTTGATTGTTCAAGTCAAGTCAACCAGCTCAGCACGTCTTCACTTAAATACCATGTGTCTTGTACGAACGATCAGCGCGTCTCGACTCCACTCGCCTGGTACGGATGAGTTGCACTTTTAGTCCACGCGCGGTCGTACAGAAAGCAGACAACCAATGGGAGGCTCTGGATCACAATTTAATGGGCTTTGAATGATCAGAGAAAGGCCCATTAGACCAACACTTTAATGACTATAAAAGGGGACACTTAGATGGTTGATGGGACAGATTCTAGTGAATGAAAAACAATGTATTACTCATTTACTTCTTAAGAGTGCTCTTGAGACTCCACCTTGGACGTTTCACTGAGCAGCTCACCTGTTGTAATTAACTTGTCTTTACATACGTGAACACAATATTTTTTAAAAAAAAACATAGAACCTTAACTATCGAAATGGTTGTGTTTTTCATTAAGGTGTCATGAATATTGTTTTTGTGGGGTTCAACTGCATTTTTTTTTGTCATAGAAAGAAGAAAAAACTGCATTTTTTTATGTGAATTAGATTTGGAATAGTAGCACAACCTAGTGTTATTTTTCAAAGAAAACAAAGTTGATCTACATGAATGTATTAAACAATTAGTAATTGGCTGAGGAAAAAGAAAGTTGTTGAGCAATTGTGACATTAAAAAAGAAACTGAGTGAAAAAACGCCGGAACATGAGATCAGTACATCAAACATGTTTTGTTTTTTAGGGAAAACAGTTAGCGTACTTCTTGTTTTATTTAAAATAGTAAAAGAAGGGTTTTTTGGTAAAAGACAAGTGGGTGTAGATTGCTAACTTACAACCACCTAAAAACACTAAGGTGCAAGTTAGCAAGCTACATCCACTTAAAATTATTAAGGTGCAAGTTAGCAACTTACACGCACTTGATTATTTTCACTCATTTTTATAAGTATGATTAAGGTGTAAGTTAGCAACCTTCACTACTTTACACCCACTTTCATCATTCCAACTATTGTTTCCTTAAAAGTTTGTTTTTATTACATGTTTTGTGCCTTAAACATGTAATTGTCTTTTTTGTTTCTTTTTTTAAAGATCTTTTTTAAGCTAGTTACAAAATCGCCATTCTATTTAAAATTAATTAGAATATAAACAAAAGGGTGTTTTAGTAAATTATAAGTGGGTGCAGCTTGCTAACTTGCACCTTAGTGTTTTTAGGTGGGTGTACGGTAGCATCCCCCTATATATATATATATATATATATATATATATATATATATATATATATATATATAAGCATAGTTGAGTTCACTTCTAATAACAAGTTTCAATCAACCCTCTTTTTGGTAAAACATACCCCCTCACTAAGAAGATAGCTAGAAATAATGCATTTCAATTTTAGTTCAAATTTACTTTTTACTAATTATTTATTTTATTTTTACTGTGTTTCTTTTTGGATATAAAAAAATATTTAAAAATTATGTGGTTTGAAACATTGGGGCAAAAATTATATAAAAAGAATTTTGTTTATTTTCATTTGAGTATAAGAGTTAGTTTTCGCAATAAGAGAAACTTGGTTGTCTTCCCCTCAAAATAAAAGTAAAATTTTGTTGCCTTTTTTCCTGTGGAAATAAGTTTTAGGTGGATAGTACCTTTTTTAGGGCAGATTATGTGGTTGTTGGGTCAGGTTTATGATATCCCCTCAATTTTTTATTTTTTTTATTTATAAATTTTTGTTATCTTAAAAAAAAAATTAAGTGGGTTGGGTTTTAAGGATTTTGTTGTCTTTTTAAAATCGAGATTAAGAAAAATGTAAAATTAGTTGAATTTTTACACAAAATTAAGATATGCTTTTATTATGAAGCATAATTAATAAATGTTAACGGTTAACGAAGAGAGAGTTATATATATGTATGTATATATATTGATAAGAAAAGAACATTATATCCTTTTAAAAATATTATATATAATATATACTTGATTTGTAATGTTTCATCTTGTAGTGAATAACTTTAACTTTTGCGTATTTACAACACAAGGTACGTAAAAAGAACGGATGTATTCTCCTTCTCTAATAAGCCGGCCCTAATTTTTTCTCTCTAGGTTTTCTCTTCGGTTTCTTCATTGAGGGGTAGTTTTAGGTCAGTTCTTGACCTGAAATCACCCCTCCTCATCTTTTTCTCTCTATTTTAATCTAAATAAGTGATTTTCATCAATTTAGGTGGGCTAATTTAGCTTCTTCTAGGTTTTTTCTTTGTGATTTCATCATCTAAGTGTGGTGGTTTGTTGTTCGTCGTCTTCTTGCAGTGTTCATATTGAAAGATCGATTATTCAATTACAGATTTGGGCATCAACGTTGCAAATCCGGAGGCATGGATATTCCGATCACTTTAATTTTATCATATATTTTTGTAGGCATTATGTTGTTATATGTTATTAACTTGGATGTTGTGAGTTTGTTTGCAGATTCATCCTTTACGTCAATTAACTCAAACATAAGACTTGAAAGAGTAACAAGAGCTTCAATATATGGTACACTCACATATTAAAATGTATCGGTATTTTTGTGTTTTAAATTAATAAATTAACAAAAGTTTTCATGAAATAAAAAGTTATTTGTCGATTTTTGTACTTTAAAAACAATCATTTCATAAGAAGAAAAATTATTTTAGTTATTATAAATATTATGGTAAAGTCCTTGTGAGTTTAGCTCAGTTGATAAAGATAATGTATTATATATGCAAGGTCAGGAGTTCAAACTCCGACCACCAGAAAAAAATATATTATTGTAAATAGTTTTTTTGAACAAAATATATTATGGTAAATGATATTTAGTAGTTATTATATGATTGTAAATGATATAAAATAATATATATTTTTTTCAAAAATAACTCATTTAACTATTAAATTAAATACCAGGTATGTACTAGTACATATTAAATATCTAAAGGTGTGTTGGATATGTTAAAAAAAATGAAGGACGTATCAAAACAACTTTGTTGGGGCGAGGGACATAACAAAAACTGAAATTTTATCCCTCACTAAATTACAACACAACTTTTTGTCTCAAGTACAAATTATCTAAAATATCAAAATAATTTGTTGTCCACAAAAAAAAATTGTTAAATTTCATAAAAGTTTGTTCTTGTTGTTATGTCTTATGTTGTGTTGTTAGGTTCTATGTTGTTATGTCCAATACATATTTTTTTAGTATATCAAACACACCATAAGTGTACCATAGAAATTACATTTTTTTTTATTAAAGAAAGTAGAAATTACTTTCGAAAACTCAAAATATAAATATTTTTTTATAAACATTAATATAATTTTTTTAAAGGAAATTTTTCAAAAATTAAAATGTAATCCAAATCCAAGGTGAATGTTATAAAATTGAATTTTTGTTTGGTCATGTAAAATTGATATTTTTTAAATAGATGTAAGTCATTTATATGTAATCAAGTTAGAGATTGGTATTAAGTTATGTTACCATTTTGTAACCTCGTTAGATTTTGTGATAAATGGTATTCATGGTTTGTCCGAAAGTTTGTTAAGTTTGTGTATGTGTCTAAAATTAATTTGTCCTTAAGTTGAACGGTACCTTTTATTTTTTATTTTTTTTTAACCTAATATATATTACTATATAAATTAGTGCGTTCATAACTAAGAGTTGTGTCCAATGGAATATGTTAGACTCTCCATGGTGAATATATGCTTGGCTTGTTGTAAAATTAGCCTCTTCTCAATCCCTCGACCCAATTTATCTACTACAATTTTGCAAGTACTTCAATGTTTTTTCTAGACCACAAAACTCATATTTTGAGAATGGTGTTTATACGGGACTATTGTTTAATTACTGGTCATTAACTTGTGTTTACCTCTACATATGTTGGTATTTGATTATTCACACAATCTGTTGAATCATAAATTCCTCATTATACTCCTCTCTATGGAGTAGTATCAAAGAAGAATATAATGTGATTCAAGAGAATTCAATTTGGCTTCTTGGCAAAGGAGACAAAATAAACTTCTGGAATGACTCTTGGTGTGGTCAGACTTTAGTTTCTCTTTTTAACATTCCAGATCACATTACTAGTCTTCTCACATCTTCACTGAGTGATTACATCCATAATGGTCATTGGAACATACATGTTGGCTTGCAATTGAAGTTTCCAAATCTAACTCATCTGGTGCATCAAATAACTATCCCTATTGAGGACCAATGTGATAGTGTTCAATGGAAACGCTCTCAGGATGGTGACTTACAACTGAAGGAAGCTTATCATTCAAGCATTAACAATTTCAAGAGCTTCCTTGGACCAAATTAATCTGGAATGCTTATGTTCCTCCCTCAAAGTCTTTGTTTATCTGGAGAATGATGCTTGGCAAGATCCCTACTGATGAAAACCTTATGGCCAGAGGTTGTAACATTTCATCCATGTGCAATCTATGTTTTAATCATGTTGAATCTTCTTATCACATTTTCTTTTCATGCCCTTATGTTCTGACATTGTGGTCCTGGTTGGTTAGCTTCAGTTCTTAACATGCAATTTAGTTTCACTTGCTTAGAAGATGTTTGGAAAATTTGTGACTTATCCTGGTCACCTCAATGCAAAGTGGTTGTCCTTTCTGCTTTGGTTAATCTTTTTAACTTCATTTGGTATGTAAGATACCAAGCAAGGTTTAATAACAAAATTATCAATTGGAAGTCAGCCATTTCAATGATTATTGCTAGCTCTTCATTGGCAGGTAATGCAACCAGGAAAGCTTCCTCAAATTCTATGCGTGATTTCTCTATTACCAAGCATTTCAATGTGTCCATTCATCACCCCAGGGCTCCTAACATTAAAGAAGTTATTTGGAGTCCCCCTCTTTATTCTTGGGTTAAGTGTAATATTGATGGTGCTTCCATTGGAAATCCAGGGAACTCAGTTTGTGGTAGAATTTTTAGAAACAATGAAGCAGATTTTCTTTGCTGTTTGCTGAACCTCTTGGGTATTCAAACTATTACCTTGCTGAAATCAGTGGTACTTTACGAGCTATAGAGTTGGCTTATCAAACTAATTGGCACAATATTTGGTTAGAGACAGACTCTTCCTTCGTGGTTTTAGCATTTCATAAGGAGGGTCAGATTCCTTGGTCTCTAAGAAATAGATGGCGCAACATGAAGACAAAGATGAAACAGATGAATTGCATGGTAACTCACATCTACATAGAAGGGAATGAAGTTGCAGATTCTTTAGCAAATTTGGTTTATCTCTTCAGGAGTTAACTATTTGGCAAGAGCTTCCAAGCTTTGTTAGGGCTAACTTTGTTAAGAACAAAATAGGCATGCCTTCTTTCAGATTTAAATATTTCTAACAACACTTTGCTTTGACTAGTCTTTTGACCTGTGCAAAGCACGGGTCTATTAAAAAACATATATAAGAGTTTAACAACACAAGAGTCTATTAAAAAACATATATAAGAGTTTAACAAAGATACAATATTGAGACTTAAACCATTCTAATATGCCTTTCCAGGGCATTCACAAACAAAAAGTATGAAATTTATATCATTAGCATTTCCGAAGAAAACTTTTAAATTGATATAATACATTCAATCAAATGTAAATCAAAGTAATTTTGAAGTTAATAGTTCAAAATTAAAAATTTTAGCAATTAGAGAATTTTATTAATAATATCCAAACTCAAAATCATAATGAGAATACTCTATCAAACTTATATGAATTGATATATTTTCCTTATATTTGATATCAGAGTCGTATTTAGTACATAGCAACAAACAACCTTTTGTCATCCACGCTAGTTCCCAACATTCCATAACTGCTTTGTTTTTTTTCTAGCAAATCTAATTCATGATTAGCTTCTCTATTTTATTTTATTTTTTTGAAACGGAATAGCTTTTCTATTGATATAAACAAACATAATGTACCAACTACAAATTCTAGAATGCTATTATAGTTCACTTAATAGAGCAACTAACTCCATTCCATTTCAATACCAAGTACTGCTATAATTGTTAGGAATTCCCATGAATTGCATAAGCAAGGTACATAGCTATATCTTGATTGTTTCTTGCAGCATATCATGGCATCCACATCCATGAACCTTCATTTTTTGTCCCTGCCATAATGACAACATAATAATTTGTGACGAAACCATTTATGAAAAATATATACACCCTCTTTTGGTGGAATTTTAGGTCCAAATTCTAACTTTAGTGACATGGAGTTTGTAACATCCGATTTGTCAGTATTAGGATTTTAGCAGAGCGAATGTGTCGGAGGATAAGAGTCCAGGAAAGATAAATATGGCGAAGGATATTATCATGCAATGTCAGACAAGCGGGTTCTATTATCAGTATCAAGTTAAGCACGTTTAAGACAAGGGGCATTATGGTAACTTAACCACAAGGGGTATTTAAAGGTTTTGGCCCAAAGTATGTTCATTTGATCTTGCTCTTTCTCTCTCTAAGAGCAAAATTCTGAAAATTGCTCTCCCTTTTCTCTAAGAAACACGGGTCACTCTCCCTCTCTTCCCCAAACTTGCAAAACACCTTTCCCTCATCGATTGAGCTTATGATATGGTATCCACATGAGCTAGGAACAAGTAGAAGCATGGATTTGGTTTGAATTTCAACTCTAACATCATCAAAGAAAGAATCAAGAAGCAAGGGTTTGGTGGTGGAAATGTGAATAGATGAAGCTCAAGCTTGTAATGGAATTAGAACATATCATGTGAGTTCTTTAGAAAGTTCTTCCTCCCTTTGGGTGTGAACTTGTGTGTGAGAAAGCATGGTTTTGTTAGTTTGTGAATGTAGGAATCTTGTACCCCTTATGTCATTGAATTGTCGAAATTTGATGAGTCAATAATTAGTATATTTTATATAATATTTAATCTTGTTTTATTTAGATTTGAGTTTATTTTATATTATTGTTATTTCCTTTATGAGCAATTTACTTTAAGATTCAATAAAATATATTTCAGGAACGAATATTGGATGGAGCAGTCTTGAAGCAAAAGAAAGAAGATTAGGAGCTGATTCAGGCTGGAAAAATGCAAGATTCAACACAAAAATATGATGCTCCCAAATCAGAAGCTTGGCACAGCCCGTGCCAAATGTGGCACGGCCGTGCCACCTCTCAGGATCTCTTTTGCTGCTTTTTCTTCTCCTGCAAGCTACTCTGTTTTGTAGTTTAGGCCCACAGTTTCTTGTGGGGCACTCTAGCATTATAGTTGCTCATATTTTAAGTCAATTGTAAGCTATAAATAAAGTAGTCTTCCACCACAAACAATCATATTATTCTTGGAATACAATTGTGACATTGTCTTTCTAATAATAATTTCTCTCTTTATTTTATTGTTATTTTATTTTATGTCTTCTCTCTTCTTCCCCTTGTCTACTATGATCATGAGTGAGTAGACTTCTCTTGTCTTGGGATTGTTGGATAGTCTAATGACATAATCCAAAACAAACCAAGCTTTCTTCCCAAACCTTATGTAAACCTAATTTCTAATCTAAATTCACCACTTTAACATGGATTAATCATTATCAAACTGTGGACACGAAAGCTGAGGGTTTGATAATTATTGATCCATTATCCCAAATATCAATTCATAAAGCGAAAGCTAAGTCTTGATATTGGAACAAGTGAATTTAGACAGAGATTGCAAAGGCAGCAAAATAGTCTTTGCATTCTTTGGACGAAGTAGTTTCACAGCCTTAATGCATCTCCTAGTAATCAATTCAGCAAAATAGGATTGATTGATAGGAGTAAACTCTTACTGGACTGAGAGGAAAAGTAAGGGGCTAAAGGGAAACCGGTCATTAGAAATTAGGTCCAACATAAAGTTCTAAGGTTAAAGCTTCGGTTTGTGGAGGGTTTGTCATTAAGATGAACCAATAATCCCAAGGCTCTCTTTTTATATTATTTTCTCTTCCAACATTTTAAAACCCTAAATTTATTATTTTCTCTTCTAATCATAACTCTAAGTTGATTGAATTGATCAACTCCCTGTCGGAACGATACTCTCTTTATTACTACTCCGATAAGATCGTTCACTTGTGATTTTATCCCATCAAGTTTTTGGAATTTTGTTTGATAATTGTCGTGTTATAAAAACTCCCATTGATATTTAAAGAAACAACTAAATCAATCGGTCTAACAAATGTTAAAGTGAACATATTGTTGAATAATGCATTAAAATATTTCTCTAGGGGTAGCAAAAAAACTTCTATTTTTTATTGAAAAAAATTATTCAATGCGCGGACGGGGATGAGGCGGAGATACCCGAACCCGTCGGGGACGGGGATGGGGTTCAATTTCTCATCCCCGTTGGGTATGGGTAGGGTAACGGGTAAATATATGAGAATCGGGTATGGGGACGGGGAATGTAAAACCCGTCCCCACCCCTCCCCATTGCCATGCCTACACAGGAGCTGAAATGGGTGCACGTCTCTGTGATCACCGTAAGTAGAAAACCTGACGTCATCCACCTCCAAGCGATCCAGGCAAAAGCGGTAATGGTGCACATCTTTGTGCCCTCTGCTAGTAAACCATCTCCCAACACATGGTCTCTGAGCCATCTCCAAGCTTATAATAATTATAACATATATACTTTATAAAATAGAACAGATTTGAAAACAAATTACACAAAAAAAAACAATATTTCCTCACTTATCCATTTTATCAAACAACTTATGTGCATTCTAAATTAGGAGCACAATTATTGTTATTTGAACATCTAAACAACTACATTGTACCTAAACCTACTCTAAACAACAATGCCAGCATAAACAATCCATTAAACCATCAAATTTCATACTAACTAGACTTTTGACTCGTGTTATCGCACGGGAATAAGTTATAGCATAATGAATGTATAGTAACCAATAAAAGTAGCATGATAAAGTTTATGTTATCCCTAATTTAAAATAATGATAACAAATCGATAAGGTCATATTCTAGTTATTGTTAACGTCTTACATTTATCATCATACGTTACGAAATATTTCATGGTAAACGTCATTTGATAAGGAGAACACTCTTCTTTCTTCTATATCCATATCAGATGCACCACTTAGAAGTCTAACATTTTGATCTTAATGCTAATAATTCTGATTGTCTCCTATTAATTGTGACGCTGTCAATTCCATCATGTTTATTAATTACATTAATACTCATTCTGCATCTCATAAGTAAACGTAAGAGTCACCTTAGGCAATAAGAATTTGGTCAATAAGAATTAATGTCATAATAAACTGTCAATTTAAATCTACTTTTCACTTTTTCATTAGTGTGACAGCATTTGCTACTCGCATAGTAGTACTGAACACATTAGAAATTATCATGCAAATGGCTTTTTACCCATTGATAAGTGTCAGAAGAACTTTGTTCTAATTATGTATCTTATATGCTTCTCATATTAGTTGGTGATTAATAGATCAATCGAATATCCATTTGTTTATATATGCTTGTTTCCACACTATGCATCTGTAACTGTATAAAGTTCTAATCCTTAAAAGTATTGTATCAAGTTCCAACCCTTATAATGATACAAATGAAAAGTGAGATTGATTGGCTTTATATCACACTAAGTCAAAATTGATTAGTGTATTTGATGAAATCTAAAGGAATGCCTTTTCTTTTTAACATCATCCCTTACCAAACTAACTTATAATACGATATTTGCTATTAAGTTGCAGCTTATAACAATGAAAACTGGATCTGTAGCAACAATTGTAAATCGATTATAACACAAACGAAATCATGAGGATTGATAAAATACTTAGTTTGGATTACCAAACCATCAACATAAAGGCATTAGATGATAACTAAAAGTACTTGAAACCAAAATTAAAACAATCCAGCAACATTGAATAAAGTTGCAATTTGAACAGATGCAAAATGCCAACAGGACCAAAATTGCACAAATGCAAATTACACGCAACCAATCTCGATTTTGTTTGACGGACTTAACCTTCACACAGACAATTTTTATCGTAATTGGATCCAATGGAGCTGTAAAAACATGAAGAAAAAAAATGTTATTTTAAAGTCCGAATGAACACGCAGAATAAGCATCGAACATAAATAGATTACTAACCTTTCAAGGAATGCAACACCAACATGATTTCAGCATCATGTTCAGCCATTAGAGGTTTGATGATATGTTGATAGAATTCATTATAATTGTATGTAAACTGCAAACAAAGGAGGGTGTCAACGCACGTGTATACATAGAGTGGAATGAAGAGTTTGAATCATGGTTATATGTGTACATAGAGGATGATGATTAGGTAGTTTGAATCTCATATTCATTGCATAAATGTATATCAGAGGTCATGACAAATGCTTGGGTGTTTAATGGTTAGTTGAGAGTGATAGAAGTCAACATTCTTGTAATTATTGTTGTAGTTATTTGCATTTATTATCATTCATGTTTGTCATTATTTGTATTTATTCTCATTCATGATCGCACTAAATGATAGCAAGGGAGGGAAAACTTGGAGTGTTTAGGGCTAAATGCTAGCTTGACCCGTAGGGGGTTGTTATGGGATTTACGGCTGAGACGTGGGGGGTTGTTGACTGACTTGATTATTATTAACTGCGTCTTCACTTGCATTAAAAGTGTGTTATCCATTTTCAATTGACATTAACTAAGTTAAATGAGAGAAAATGAGGAGTTTGAAAATAGAGTTTGAATCAACGGGTGAGATATTGAAGTAGCAATAGTTGTCGCAAGAAATGGGGGGTTTGAATTGTAACCCTTTTTAAAATTTATTCCTGAAACTTTAAATCAAGTTTATATACTCAAGAATGTTCTTGGTTAAAATATTATTTTAAAACAAATAAATGATTATATAAGCAGAATGAGAAAAATTTAAGTTTAAACTGATTTTAACTTTAGTTAAGTATTTATGTAATTGTTTTATCTTGGACCAGAATATTCTGGAGGTAGTTAAATTAATTAGCAAAATGGTTTTAAGGATTAGCTTAGGACCAGAGCACTCTAGATTATAATTTAAAATAAATGACAAGAGTAAGGAAGAGAGAATAACACAGGAGAGTTATCCTGGTTCACCAAATCCGGCTACTTCCAGTCCCCACACTTCGTGTGAGACTGTCCACTATAGTATTCAGCTAGTAGAAACTTCTGACTAGCACTATAAGATCTTGATCACACCAGATCAGTCCAGAACTACTGTATTTTCAACCTCGGCAGGCTTGTTACAATTCTTTGCACTAGCAAAAGAAAGGTTGAATTTTTCTATCTCAAACTATTAAGCCCAATAGACTTGAGAACTAATATCACACTTTGTATGTTGATTGGTTTTGTGTTGTTCTTGATATCTCAACACATGAAGCTTTTTACAAACATAAACTCAAGAAGATAATGTTACAAAAATATAGTGAGAGATTATGGAGTTATGTTTGTATGGAGAGCTTGATTGAGAGATTGATTGCTTTTGAGAGGTAAGTGCTTTTGTATTTCAAACTCTTGCCTTAAACCTTCAATGACCTCTTCTATTTATAGATCACAGATAGTCTTTGAGGATAGGTCACAAAAGAGCCGTTTGAATCCATTTCAAACTAAGAAATGCACTCCAAAAGTTGCTTAGGGAACAAGTGTGCAAGCTGTCTTCAGAGATCGTTCTTAAGAACGTTTTTCAGTGATCCACCCATAACTTGGGCATGAAGCAACGCGTTTTTGCAAGATGTTTATGAGTTGTTTGCCTGACTTCAGAAGCTTGGAGATCACTTGAGATGATGTACTCTTGATGTCATTGTATGATGTCATCTTATGATTCCTTTGATGATGTCATTTGAAAAATCATTTGAAGAAACTTTCTTTAATGGACCTTTTTCCATTTATTCCTTAATGGATCGAAAATCTCATGGGGCATATACAGATTTTATTCCTTTGTAGTCTTGTGATCCATGTGCGCATATTTGTCTTCAATTGTATTGATTTATTTTTGTCTTTAAAAGCCTTAAAGGAGTCTTTATCCTTAAGATCTTTTATTCCCATTTTTAGTGAGTCAAGAGAATCAATTTCAAATTTTATCTTTCTGATGCAGACATTGAATGTGTACAAAAAGTTCTCATTCGTTTATTGCTTGCTTTTGTTATTTTTGATTAAAGCACTTCGTGGTCCTTTTGTGAGGCAAGAACGTTCTTAGGATCGTTCTCATGAAACATGCTCACAAAATTCAATAGTAGATAACAAGATAATATTTGCAAAGTTGTTTGTTATCTTTAAAACATTAAAAGAGGATTTTGCTTTCAACAATCTCCCCCTTTTTGATGATAACAAACATTTAAAAATTTAAACTTGAAAAGAATGAATAATAGAGTTAGTTTGATCAATAATTTTATCAATTTTTTCCCCCTCAATTTCAGCATTTAATAATCATATATATAAAAACAATTGAGACCGTATATACTTTTTATGAACCAACATGTCATTTTTCATTCATTGCAAAAGTTTAAACATGATACAGATTCATCAAAAATAGACATAATATAAATATTGCAACAGAAATGTAAAGACATAATACTGGGTAAATATAGCAGCATAGCAAGCATACAATAAACAACAACATAATAGTTTTGCAGTACTAAAAGCATTAACAACTGTCGCGCCATTTTTCGGAGATCAAGGCTATTGGATTAGCTTTTGACTCACTAATTATTTCACGACTTTTGATTGAGGAAAAAATTATTTAAAGGTGGGGTCCGGGGGTTGGTTACATAAAGGGAAGGTATTAGCACCCTTTATGTTCGTAGTACTCTACGAGAACCTTTCGACTTTATTTTACTTTTTGTGCTATAAACTTGCTTGTTTTGAGAAAATGGATTTAAAGAAAAAAAGACCTAATTATCTACATTTTATTGATTCGGAAGGACTAGGTCCTTTGCCTACGTACCCGTGAGGGATCAGAACCTCGTAGTTCGGGGTAAAAATTACCGTTTGATTGGTTGAGTGTTTTTTATTTGTTTTAAAAAGTTTGAAATAAAAGAAAGCCAAAGTGGCGAAAAAAAGTGTTTGTTTGTGTTTTTTAATATTAAAGAAAGTGGACTCAAAATAAGTTAAATTGATTGATATTTGATTAAGAAAGAAACTAAAATGAACGATCACCCGATTGAACGTCGGGGTTTATTATGAAAAAGTTTTTGAGGTTTTTTGGTATTTGAATGTTTTTGTTGTTTTTTGATTAACGGATGAAAATTAAACTAACGGAGCGGGAAAATAAAACGTAAGCTACTCATGGCGGCGTTGGACCACCACGGGAAACTTTTACCTAAGCTACGACAAAATAGAAGGCATGCACACACTCACGCACACATATATCCTACGCAATTACAAAAACCCTATTAATACATTCTAAAGTCTGCGGGAAAAATAAATAAAATACATTAATCCTAAATATACATTCTAAAGTCCATGTGATAAAGTAAATGATGAAAAATAAATATGAAATAAATAAAAAACACGAAATAAATAAAAATATGCGGCGTGATAAGTTTAATCTAATGAAGAAATAAAATGCAAAGGAAAAAAAAAATAATGCAAAAAGACATTAAAATGCATGAGAGAAATAAAGATGAGATGCTGGGGGTGCAAGTAGTGTTATGGGGGGTGTTGTACGTGAAAAGAAAAGGAAAAAAAAGATTACTGGGCTTAAGGGAGGGGACCGGTTCGGATCCTGGGTCGGATCCAGGAGAACCGAACCGGTCTGGGTGAGTATATAAAGGGTGTAAACCCTAAATTACTCCCATTTTCTTTTTCCTTTCTCTCTCTACCTCTCTCTTCTCTCAATTTCTCTCTGACCTCTCTCTAAAAACTTCTTCTTCTCCGGTGATCAAACTAGAATCCGGCGCGGTGGTCGTTGACCTAAGGCGGCGGCGGCGCCGCGCCGGAACACCAAAATCTTTCCTTTTTATGATTTTTTTTAGTTGTTCACGAATGAAATTCCCTCCTCTACTCAATTTTAGCCCTAAAACTCTCAAATCCTAACCTAAAAACCTAGATCTACAAAAACAAGAAAAAAGAATAAAAAGGTTACCTTTGTTTCTTTGAAAGGCGCGTGCGTGTGTGCGCTCCTGTGTATGTACCGTGTGTGCGTATCGTCCCCGTGTGTGTGCGTTCCGTGTGTCTATGGCCGCCGCTGTTGGTGTGTGCACGGCTGTGGCTCTGTGTGTGTGGGTTGTGGCCGCGGTTGTGTTGTTGTTCGTGTGTGGGTGCGCCGTACGCGTGTGTGTTGTGTTTGGTCGGTTCCGTTGTGCGGCTGTGTTGGTGTTGTGTGTTTGTTCGCGGTCGTCCCCCCCTGTTGTTGTGCAGGTTGTGACTTATATTGTTTGATTTTAGCTAGGGTTTGTTAAAGATGCCATAAAAATTGGAGGTTCTGGATTTGGATGTGGAAAACGCGTTCTGGATTGTTACAGATTTGGCCATATCCGCGCAACTGTACCGAATTTTGGATTTGGACTGACCTTTGACGTTTGGATAATTGAAAAAATAAAATGACAAATAAAATGAAAGTAATTAATTAAAAAGAAAAGAAATAGATAGTGACTAATTATTTAAAACAGAATTTAAAAAGAACCGAAATTGAGAGAATTAAAAAATGAATGATGGAAATTGAATTTAAAATAAATGAAAATAATAATAATAATAAAAAAAAAAAGTGTG
This sequence comes from Medicago lupulina, assembly GCA_958299785.1. Lineage (NCBI taxonomy): Eukaryota > Viridiplantae > Streptophyta > Magnoliopsida > Fabales > Fabaceae > Medicago > Medicago lupulina. Next base: position 55,249,958 of record OY283144.1, on the reverse strand, counting down.
AGGAGGGCCCGTCTTGGAAAAAAAATGAGGTATTTTAAAATACCTCTCTGCCGAAATTTCGCTCGAAAAGCCGGAGATTATTCGGACCGAATGACGCGTGTCAGTGGTGTCTTAGGTCAAAAATTGGGGTATGACAACAACAAAATATAGAGATGAAATATGGAGATGAATCTTTCTTTTCCCCCTTAATTATCTCCCCCTTTGTTTCATCAAAAAGCAGTTTGTGCCATCACTTAGGTGTAGGAGAGGAGTCATCAGATGAGGAGTCTTCATCAGGAGCAGGAAAGAAATGTTGGGGTGGAGGAAAAGATAGTTCAGCAGGTGGAGGAACACTGTAACGAGTGCTTAAGGTGTTTGAAATCCAATTCCTTTGAGTTTGATTTTCCATCTTGTTATACACATGATGACTTAAACAAGCTTGTTGTCCTTCAAGAATCCTACGTAGATATTTCTTGATTTTGCTCAGATCCTTTTCAATTTTGGAATGTTTAGAAGGTCTTTCATCAGTAGCAGCGTGGTGAGTTGAACAGGATAGAGCAGCCTTTGTAGGATTAGAGGGCAAGGTAGGACAATTTGATTGTAGAGTGGTGAAAGATTCTAATGGATGTGAACCATCAAATTGAGGTAGAGAATTAAAGAACTTGCTGATTGAAGAGGAATTGAATAATGGAGAGTAATCAGTTTGAGGTGGAGAGGTAAAGAGCTGACTGGTATTGGACACTTTTGTAGGTGGAGGAAGTTTTGATCTGAGACTTTGAAGAACCTGAGTAGCCTGAATATCATTGAAGATAGCAGTTTGATTTCCAAAATCTTCTAGGAGATCTTGGTGTTCCTCTAAAACAGGAGATCGTTGTTGAGAACGATCTGGAGAGCGTTCTTCTGAACGTATGTGAGGAGGATTTTGAGGAGGATCTTGAGGAGGATTTTGAGGAGAACCAGTTTCAAAATCAAAGTTGTCACCCTCTTCTTGATCCTTTTTCTTTTTAGAAGGAGTCAGAGGTTGTCCTGTTTCAGACTTCATATGGCTAACATTTTTGGCACGAAACTTATAGATTATCCACTCAGATTCTTCACTATCTAAATCAACCTGAAGTTCTCTAAAGAGCCTAGTGAGAATCATGCCATAGGGAAGACCATGTCGTGGGTTTTTGTCTTTGATGGCAGAGATCATGTGATGAAGAATCACGTGAGACAGGTTTAATTTAACTTCATAAAACATACAGTAAATGATCAAGAGGTCATTTTTGGTGATTTTTCCATGGTTACCTTTCCTAGGAATAAGGCTGTGCTGACTTAATAGATTCAACATTTTGGGAATATAGTGTAGGTTAGCAGAGGCAAAATCAGTGTTTGGTTTGATAAAGATGTAGTTAAAAACATTACTTAGGTTAACTTGTAACTCTAAATCCCAGTTATCTCCATAAACACAGAGTCCATCAGAGGGAAGGTTTAGGTGTTTCGCAATGAGCTCAGGAGTGAGAGAGATTTGTTTACCTTTGATGGTTGAGATAATTAGGCTATTCTCAGGATAAGCTTTGGCTTGGCAATAGAAGGTTTGAACAACCTTTTTGTATGTTTTCTCTCGAATTTGAAGAAACTGAGTCCATCCCATTTTATCAGTGAAAGCTTTTAAAAGAATTTCTTCTCTGGCCAGGTCTTCAAAATCCACGTAGCGCCCTATTGCTATGGGTCGTGGTGCCCATTTCTCATAAAAATCCTTTTCTTGTTCAGGTTCGAAGAGAGGAATTTTTGTAGAGGAGATTTTTTCTTCAGATGTGGCGTGAGCTTTTCCTTTTTCTTTGCGAGTCAGTGGCGGTTTTGGTGGAGGATTTTTAGGAAGAGATTTTTTCGGTGGATTAAAAGAGGGTTTTTTGGGTTTTGATGTTTTGGTTATTTTTGGAGTAGCGATTGGTTTGGTTTGAACAACCTGAGGAGCAGCTTCCTCTTCATCTGAATCTAGAATCTCGTGTACAGTTTTGTCTCCTTCACCACTTTGAGTTTTTCTTAAACCAATACCAGCAATTAGCCTCTGTGATCTTCTTCTGTTTACAAATTTAGAGGACATGGTTTTTTTAGGTTTAGGTTTGGGTTTTGGTTTGACATGAGTAACTTCTTCTTCTTCATGAATCAGATTTTCACTTAATAGAGGTATAATATTTATGGTTTCTTCATAAGGAATCTGAGAGAGTGAAGGTGAAAGAGAGAGTGAAGGAGAAGAGGGTTTGGTCGAATGATGAGAAGAGGGGTGAGGCGATGATGGTGGTGTGTGATTGAGGTCTGGTAGAGTTTTGGATGAGGAAGATGATTGGACAGTTCCTTTCTTTGCTAAGCCTTTGGTTCTAGCCATTTTGATAGTTTGTGAGTTTAATGGAAGATGAAGAGATGATTTTATAAACAAGAGAGTTTTAATAAAAAGAGAAGAACCTAAAGAGTCTAAGAGAGTGAGAGAGCGTACGAGAGTGAGAGAGAGAGAGAGAGAGATAACTAGAGGGAAAAGTTTTTATGATTAAACTGATAATGGTTTTTTAGAGATGATGGTTATTTCTTTAAATGTGATAGAAATGGTATCTAATGAGCTGTATAACATAACACATGTATAGAGAAATTTTTGAATTTTAAAAACAATAAGAAATAATTTTAACTAACTACACGTGAGGAGCAAGTTTTAAAGATAAGGGAAAGAATGTTCTTGAGAACGTTCTTTAACTTAATTTTTTGGATTTTGTATAATATGTAATTTTTCTTTGATAATATTAAACATGTCTTCTACTAATGGTTTTGTAAAAATATCAGCAAGTTGATTTTTTGTTTTAACAAAAATTAATTCAACTTCCTTTTTATTGACATGATCCCTAATGAAATGATGTTTTATTTCAATATGTTTTGATCTTGAATGCTGAATAGGATTTTTTGATAAATTTATTGCACTTGTATTATCACAAAATATGGGAATATTTGTGTACCTGATTGAAAAATCTTCTAGTTGAATTTTTATCCATAATACTTGGGAGCAACAGTTTGCTGCTGACACATACTCAGCTTTAGTGGTTGACAGAGCAATAGTGTTCTGCTTTCTACACGACCAGCTGATAAGTGCATTCCCAAGAAATTGACAAGTGCCACTTGTGCTTTTTCTTTCTATTTTATCTCCGGCATAGTCAGCATCACAGTAAGCTGTTAAATTAAAACAAGACCCTTTGTTATACCAAAGGCCAAGATCAGTAGTACCGACTAGATATCTAAAAATTCTTTTGACAACAGTTAGATGTGATTCTCTTGGAGAGGTTTGAAAACGTGCACATAAACCTACTGCAAAACGATATCTGGTCTACTGGCAGTTAAGTACAACAGTGACCCAATCATTCCTCTGTATTCATTTTCAAAAACATTTTTTCCTTTTTCATCTTTATCAAGATTAGAAGATGGATGCATGGGAGTTACCATAATTTTTGCTTCATTCATTTTATATTTTTTGAGTAGATCTTTAATATATTTTTCTTGACAAATAAATATTCCATTAGTTTCTTGTTTAATTTGTAAACCAAGAAAGAATCTTAATTCCCCCATCATACTCATTTCAAATTCACTTTGCATTAGTCCAGAAAATTCTTCACACATTTTTTCATTTGTGGATCCAAAAATAATATCATCAACATATATTTGAACGATGATAAGGTTTGACATATCATTTTTTTCTAAAAAGTGTCGTATCAATCTTTCCTTTGGAGAAATTATTTTTGATTAGGAATGTACTTAACCTTTCATACCATGCTCGTGGAGCTTGTTTTAAACCATATAATGTTTTTGTTAATTTAAACACATGGTTAGGTTTATTAGTGTTTTCAAAACCAGGTGGTTGATGCACGTAAACTTCTTCATTTAAGAATCCATTTGGAAATGCACTTTTATCATCCATTTGAAAGAGTTTAATATTTTTATGAGATGCATATGCAAGAAGAATTCGTATTGCTTCTAACCTGGCTACTAGAGCGAATGTTTCATCATAGTCAATACCTTCTTGTTGATTATAGCCTTGTGCGACTAATCTGGCTATATTTCTGATAATTCTTCCTTCTTCATCTAGTTTATTTCTAAATACCCATCTTGTTCCAATTATAGAATGTCCTTGTGGTTTAGAAACAAGATTCCATACCTCATTTTTTTCAAATTGAGAAAGTTCTTCTTTCATGGCTATTACCCATGATTCTTCACACATAGCTTCTTGTATATTTTTGGGTTAATAGTGTTTTTGGCCCCTGTAATATAGTGCACTTTTGGATTTAGCCCCTGTAAAAAAAAAATTTAGATTCCACCCTTGAAAAATGAAGATTCTTCAGGATTTGCCCCTGACCCCATTGAGTCAGCAGAATCTCCTACGTGGCAGTGACGTGTCATTTTTTTTATTTTTTTACCATGCCACGTGTGTAAATAACTGCCACGTCATTTTTTACTTAAAAAAATGTAAAATTACAAAAAAATTGTTTTTTATTAAAAAACTTTTTTTTTAAAAACGAAAAAAACTTTTTCTAATTGTTTTTTAATTAATTTTTAAAAAGCTAAAATTATTTTAAAAATCAGAAAAAAATTTCTAAATTTTTTTCAAAAATTTGATAAATCGAAAAAAATCATACTTTTTTTTCAAAAAATTGAAATTTTAAACTTTTTAAAAAAAAAAAAATCTAAATTTTTGATAAATCGAAAAACATTCAGATTTTTTAAATTTAATTTTCAAATAAAAAAAAACAAATATTTTTTTCGAAATTAAATAATTAGAATAAAAAAATTCAAATTTTCTTATTTTTTGATTTCAAAAAAGAATTCGTAAAAATTGAGGAATAAATTTTTTGAATTCTTTTCTAAATTCTAACTTAATATATTTCCCATCAATGAGAGGAAATTTTTTGAATTCTAACCCATATGGTATTATCATTTCCATTCTCGAATTTAATGTATTTCCAAATTTTCCAAAAAATTTGAATTAAATTAAAATTATAAAATTCGAAAAAAAAACAATATTATAATTTTTTTTTCAAAATTTCAAATTTTTTTATTCTAATTATTTAATTTCAAAAAAAAATATTTGTTTTTTTATTTTGAAAATTAAATTTAAAAAATCTGAATGTTTTTCGATTAAATTTTTGAAGAAAAAGTATGATTTTTTTTATTTATCAAATTTTTGAAAAAAATTGAGAATTTTTTTTCTAAAATATTTAAAATTTTTGAAAAAAAAGTATGATTCTTTTTCAATTTATCAAATTTTTGAAAAAAATTTAGAATTTTTTTCTGATTTTTAAAATAATTTTAGCTTTTTAAAAATTAATTAAAAACAATTAGAAAAAGTTTTTTTTCGTTTTTTAAAAAATGTTTTTTTATTTTTTAATAAAAAACAATTTTTTTGTAATTTTAAATTTTTTATTTGTTTTTATGTAAAAAATGACGTGGCAGTTATTTACACACGTGGCATGGTAAAAAAATAAAAAAAATGACACGTCACTGCCACCTAGGAGATTCTGCTGACTCAATGGGGTCGGGGGCCAATCCTGAAGAATCTTCATTTTTCAAGGGTGGAATCTAATTTTTTTTTTTTACACGGGCTAAACCCAAAAGTGCACTATATTACAGGGGCCAAAAACACTATTAACCCTATATTTTTTGGTTCAATATGAGAGATCATAGCCATGTTGTTGTTATTATCTTTGAAGGATAACCTTGTCCTGATTCCATCAAATGTGTTCCCAATAATTTGTTCGGGAGGATGATCACCAATAATTTTCCAACTCTTCGGAGGAATTTGAGAAGTAGATGCTTGATCTATATTACTTATAATTTCTTGAATTTTTGGAGTTTCCTCATCATCTTCCTTGTTAGTTACTAGATTATCAAACTCATAAAATAAAACATGCATGCTTATTTCCATAGTTTGATTTCTCATATTATAAATTCTATATCCTTTAGAATTTGTTGCATATCCTAAGAAGATTCCTTTGTCTGATTTTGAATCAAATTTTCCTAAGTTTTCTTTTTCATTTAAAATATAACAAAAACAACCAAAGATGTGAAAATAAGAAATGTTTGGTTTTCTGTTTTTCCAGAGTTCATATGGGGTCTTGTTGAGAATTTTTCTAATTGAAACTCTATTTATGATATAGCAAGATGTATTGATGGCTTCAGCCCAAAAGTATTTTTCAACATTTGATTCATTAATCATTGTTCTTGCCATCTCTTGTAGAGTTCGATTTTTTCTTTCAACAACTCCATTTTGTTGAGGAGTTCTTGCACATGAAAAGTTATGTGAAATTCCTTTGTTATCAAAAAAGGTTTTAAATGATAAGTTCTCAAATTCTCCTCCATGATCACTTCTCAGAGAGATGATGTTTGATTCTTTTTCATTTTGAACAAGGTTGCAAAAATTTTCAAATGCTTTTAAAGCTTTATCTTTGTGTTTTAAAAACAAGACCCATGTATATCTAGAGTAGTCATCGACTATAACAAAACCATATTGTTTGCCAGCAAGACTTGCAGTTCTAACAGGTCCAAATAAATCTATGTGAAGAAGTTCCAGAGGTCTTTTTGTAGAAACGATGTTGTTTGATTTAAAACTGCTTCTGACTTGTTTTCCTCTAGCACATGCTTCACATATTTTATCTTTCTCAAAATTGATTTTTGGAAGACCTCTTACCAAGTCTAGTTGTGAAATTTTTGAAATTGTTTTCATACTTACATGTCCAGCTCTTTTATGCCAAATCCATTTATCTTTATCAATGGACATAAAGCATGAATCAGTTGGAATGTCATCTAAAAATAAAACGTAAAGATTTTTCATTTGAGATCCCGTGAAGAAAATATTTCCTGTGGAAACTTGTTTGACTTCACATATGTCAGGTTTAAAAATAACTTCAAAGCCACTGTCACATAATTGACTTATGCTTAGTAGATTGTGTTTTAAACCTTCAACATATTGAACATCTTCTATTTTAGCAGAGTTATTCTTACCGATAGTACCTTTACCTTTGATTTGACCTTTATCGTTATTTCCAAAGGTTACCAATCCTCCTTCTCTTTTTATGAAAGAGATAAAACATTGTTTGTCATCGGTCATATGTCTAGAACAACCACTGTATAAGAACCATGGCTTTCTCCTTGAGTTTTGATAGAATTCCTGCATTTTGAGTTAGTGGTATCTTAGGTCCCCATGATTTTGTGGGTCCTTCATTGTTAGTTTCCATAAGCTCAAGGTGTTTAATCTTGAGAAAGCAATTAACTTCTAAATGACCGTTTCTTTTACAATATGAGCAAAAAGGTCGTTCTTTGTTTTGAAGAGAATGTTCAGATTTTGTCAAGTAAGAATATTCTGGTTTGGCTTTTGCCAACCTCTTTTTATGAAAACAAAAGGACTCAATGTGTCCATTTTTGTCACAGAAGGAGCATTTTAGTTTGTCCATTTTTAGTTTGCCCAAAACGTGTCACGATTTTGCCCAGTATTGGACTTGAAAAATTTTGTTCCTCTGATTGTTTGAGCTAGAATATTTTTGTGTTTTTGATTTTTTTTGAAAGCAATAAAACTAGAAATACTACCTGCAATAAAATGGCGGGTTGCCTCCCACAAAGCGCTTCTTTACTGTCACTAGCTTGACTACCACAGACCCTTAAAGGTCCTTCAGCACCAGTCATACCCTTTCTTTTGGTAGGTCGCCACCCCGATATGGCTTAACTCTCTGCTCATTCACCTTGAAACTTTTGTCACCCTCCGGCGTGATTAACTCAACAGCTCCATGAGGTGACACACTTTTGACCAAGAAAGGTCCATACCACTTTGACTTGAGCTTTCCAGAAAACAGCTTCAACCTGGAATTATACAACAAAACTAGTTGCCAAGAGTTAATATCCCTAGATACTAAAATTACAACAACAAACAAAGCACAAATTAAACTGAATTCATTAAAAGATCATGAAAAACAATGGAGAATAAAACCCTTCACTACCCATATGTTTATACAACCTTACAGTGAATAGAGACTCCCCTTATACATTAATTCATGGAACTACCTACACTTTCAACAATCTAATTCAATTTAAACCTAAATTTCTATAATCTCAAAACTCAACAAAACAACATGATTAAACTCTTTTCAAAATTATATGCTTAAGATTAAAGAAGGTTAGTCCCACCCTTACCTTAGATTGTTTTCTGAAATCAAAAACAGCGTTCTTCGTCCTTAAGGTTCTCTCTCTGAGTTCTTCTCTTTTCTCCTCTTTTCTCCAAAAACGTACATGTTCTGTTTTCTAAACTCTTACTGACTCTTAACCTAATTTATTTACTCTTCTCACCAAAAACTACTCTCTTCCCTATTATCTTATTATTTCCAATAATATCTCTCCCCCACTTAGAATATTAAAACACACAATATCACATAATATAATATTTCATCAAATATATATATATATATATATATATATATATATATATATATATATATATATATGTTATCGCGATTTTCGGGTGTCAAATCATTAATTAGATTTGAACCTTTCAATCATTGATATCTCTATTTTTTTGGGGAAAGGTAAAATCGAGAGAAAACCTTTAGAAATTCTAAGTTCGGGGCTGATTTCACTACGGGAAGGTGTTAGGCACCCGCAATGACTATAGTATCCTATAGGAACCGTTTTACTATGCTTTACGTATACGCTTTGCTTTTATCGCTATTTGTAAAAAAGATTGATTTTAAGAATGAGAGAAAGGAGATTGGATTTTATTTTATTGGACTTGGAGAGATTTTGAGTCTCTTGCCTACATACCCTTTTAAGGGATCAAAATTCCATGTAGTTCTCTTTCAAAATGTTTTTGTGGGTTTAATTTGTTTTTTAAGTTTGAAAAAGATTTTGAAGAAGGGAAAGAGGCCGTATAGGCATTAGAATTGAAAAGAAGAAAAAAACATTTGGTTGGTTCAATTGTTAATGAAAACGGTTAAAGTTGGAAATTAATTGCATTTTGATTTGATTAAGAAAATAAAGGGAAAATCCATTGGAGTTTTGACTCCAAGGTTTATTTGGAAAATATTTGAAGTGATGGAAGTTATTTGTTTTGTAAAAAGATTTATTTTCTCTAAGTATCGCGCGTCCTAAACATACACCTAGTTTTAGCTCATGCAACGTGTGTGCGTGTCAGTGCGTGTGTCGGTGTACATCATTATAGTCCATAGTCCTTTACATCGGGTCCTAGTTTACATTCTATGGTCTTGCAAGAATTTAAAGAAAGTAAACTAGCCTAAGATATTACATGAATTAATGGAAATTTGCATAAAATGGCTAAAAGAAAGAAAAAAATGAAAATGATGCAATGCTTGCAATATGAGTGAGACATGAAACAAAATGGTTAGTAATAAAGTGTGACATGATAATAAAAGTGAATAATGCATAGTAAATGAAATAACACTAACAAGGGATGTTAAACAAATTGCAAGAAAAAAACAAGTGCAAGAAATGTAGTGAAAATAACCCAAAACAAAGTCCTAAGACCTAACTAAGTCCAAGACCTATAATTTCTTATCAAAACAACATTTTCCAAAGGAAATATTTCAAGCACTATGAGGAGATTACAAGCCATGCATTCATGTTTAGCACATACACATTTTATGCATATTTCACACCTTAAAAGGATTCACATTACTTGCTACACAAGAAATAAAAAATCACAAATCACAAAACAGTGGTGATGACTACAAACCCATGGCGAAGGTATCACAAAATCACATTACAAGCATCAAGATCACATGGTATTGAATTAAAACGAAAATTATGCAAGCAACTTCTCAAAACACCAAAATGTGCAAATCAAGAACAACGAAAATTAGCACATACATTCTATTCATTTCAACGTGTAAAAATGTCACAAACTAGTCAAAAATATGTCAAGAAGCACATAGAAAAAATCCCTAAAAATTTACAAAGGACGAAATCACCAAGGGGGGTTCAGATAGCACAGATACAGGCGCGCATAGTAAGAAAATGGAAAAAGATAGAAGAAAACCCCACAGCCCACAGTCAAAGGCCCCAAACCCACGCTACAGACGGATCCGGATCATTCTTGACGCTTTAGAGACGTTAGATTGATCCGGATGCCCAAGAAACAGGATCCAACGGCTTGTACGCAGGGGAAGTGGACCGGGTCAAAACCGACCCGATCCACGAGCTTATATAAAAGGTTCAAGATCCGGATTGCTTCACTTCTTCCTACGATTCTCTTTCTTCTTCTCTCGTTCTCTCCTTTCCTCTCCAAACCCTAATTTGTGAATTCTACCCAGAAACCGTTCAATCATGCACTAGATCGTTCTTGTTACTGATCTAAACATGAATCCTACACGAGAACACACACTTAACCGTTTGAAATGATGTTAATCTGAGATTTTCATCTCAAAGTGTCCGAACCGTTCGTTTTCTCTGTTCTTTTGATTGAAACTGTTATAGATACATGAGAAACTGCTTCGATTCACACCCGTTGTGAATCTCGAAGCGTTCCTCTGATTTTCAAAATGATTTTCGTGTTAGGGTTTGTGTATTGGATACAACGGTTCGGACGGCTTTGGATTCACATCATTCTGGCCTTCTAAGATGTTGAAGGAAGGGATGAGATGGGATTAGGGTTTTACCTGAGCTTTTTATCGGAGATTCGAACCGTTTCTTTGATTCTTGGCTTTGATCTTTACCGGTAAGCTTGTTTCCCTTTTTTTCCTTCTCCTTTGATCCGGATCCTGTGAAATCCTTCACCGCTTCTTCCCTCTTCTTCTCTGATCCACAGCCTGTGATTACGCTTGCAGCGCGCTACTCCGGTGGCGTGCTCACGTTGGATTGCAGGCTCAGCAATTCAATGATGATGATTCACATGAATCTCTAAGAATCGCTTGAAATTGCCTTGAATTCGTTCGCATTTCGCCATTGCTTGCTTCGGTGAATCAGCTTCAGTGTTGAATTCAATGAATTTGTGTGTAATTGTGCTGAATTGGTGCTGGAATTGATGCTAGGGTTTATGAATGTTCTTGAACTTTTCTGTGACTTTGTGATTTTGATCTGTAACTGCCAAGAGAGAGAAAATTGATTCTATTTGTGTTGATGTGGCGCGTGAATTGTGTATCTCATTCTGACTTGTACAGTGGTGGCCTTTCATAGGCTGCCACATGTGCCTCTGAGCCAATGAACTTGTGACATGTGGACTTTCCTGCTTGCGTGGCATCCCTTGGACAGAACTGTAAAAAAAAAGACTAAAATGCAATTTTGGGAACTTTGGGACTTGAAATGCAATTTTTGAAAGATTGGACAGTTTTTTTTAAAGAATTGAAAGGAAGAATTGCCCAAAACTGGAATTGGGACTCTTTGCAATAAAATATAGAATTTGGACTAAATTGCAATTTTTGAAAATATTAGGACTAAAATGCAAAAAATAATAAAATTGGTTAAAAAATGTAATCTGAATGCAACGTAAAGTGAAACGGTTAAAATTGACAAAATGGACTAAAATGAACAAACCACCAAAAATGAGGTATTTTAAAATACCTCTCTGCCCAAAATTTATTTGATGTGAAAAGACTAAAATGCCCCTGGGGGTAAAAACGACTCAAACTGACTCAGATGCAAATTAAGATGATTTTTGTACAAAATTTGATTAATGATTCATGCAAACAAATTGAAAAGACTCAGGGACAAATTGTGGGGACTAAAATGGGTTCCTTTGCAGGAAATGACCAAAATACCCTTTTGTATGATCTTATGCAAAAATTTAAAAGACTGAAGCAGTAATGTATGCAGTCGAAGCACAGTAGAAAACACGGTGAATTTGAAAGTATTAGAAAATAGCAGAGGAATCTGAATGAGTATTTTTAGGTCCAAAATGAGGGTATAACAGCTGCCCCTATTTAAGTTTCTTCGTTTGGAGAGTCGAGAGACGGAGTCTTTGGCTTGACGCGACGAAGATACTTAAATATCGACATTAGCACTGATTTTGGGCGTAAAAATACATTTGTAAATGCTATGTATGCCATGCAACATTTGCGTTATGAATGCAAGACAGACTGAGAATTGATTTTAACAAAATATGTCGTATCCATTGCGGGACTGGTAGACATTAACAGAATAACGAAAGAGAATATGTCGTATCCATTGCGGGACTGATTGACATTAACAGAATAGCAAAAAGGAGCATGTTGTATCCACTGCGGGACTGATTGACATTAACAGAATAGCAGATAACAAGACTCACTGGGGAGATGATAGGTCCGCAAGTGTACGGAAATATCTGTTTTAGTATAAAAGGTTGTCGAATCCACAGAGACCAATGTCAACTACCGTAATTAATTGTCACGTTGTTTATCTAAGGCGATGCTAATCAATTTGGTTGCAAAATATGTAAATAACTTGTTTTAATTAATTTTAATGACGAGTGCCCGGAATATAGTATACGTCGACCGTTGATATCAGCTGAGTAGTAGTTAATTTTATAGTAAGAAAATATCTTCGCACGTAAAAGGATTAAATTAAAAAGCAGTTACCTCGCTTTCACGATCGCAACATAAAAAATCCTAACTTTATAATCTATTCGACCGCTTTCGCGTGTTCGCCTTATAACGTCAAAATTCCTTTTATTTCAATTTAATCCAATTTTGTTTGAAAAGTTATTTTTAGAATAATTCCAATTTAAAGAAATCAGTATGCTTTCACAATACTAATTCCGTATTTTAAACTCTCAGTCATCAGCTTTCGCGTGTATGACTTAGCGTTTAAAATAGCGTTTTTGAAAATTAAGAATGTCAAAATTACTTTAAGAAATTGCTATCGCTAAATTACTAAAATAATTCCTGATTATTCTACAGACAGTTATGAGTCTCGTTCTTTCGATACGAAACAGTTACCATAAAATTCATCGTTTAAAATCAGAATAATCAGACATAAAAATAAATCCTTCTATAAAATTTAATCATACTTTTCAGCTGAATGTCATTGGTACGACTGTTTCTACATTCCGGACACTTTATAAATTTACTCAGACATGGTGTAAATGGAAAATAAATAGATATTCATGTTCAGCATAGTTACTCGTACAGGAAAACAAAGAAACAGAATAAGCAAATTGGAAAAACAAAGAAACAGAATAAATAAATTGGAAAACAAAGAACCTGTAATTAGATGGAAACTTTAATTGAGTATAATTCCAAATGCAATCAAATCCGTACGGTAACAAGCTTGAATGTAGAAATTGTAAATTACAGAAATTATGCAGATTACAAAGAAATAAACTAAGTCTGTAACTAATGCTTTCTAAAACTTTTTCCCCACCCTTTTTCACTCTTCTTTGGACCTATTTATAAGCCAAATCCGCTCAAGAACGTGGTCTGATTCGTGCACTTGAAGATGGAGAAAGTGGAAAGAAAACTGCAGAACTGCTTCTGAAACGTGGGGGAGACTGATTCTCCCGGACCCGTGACGGGCGTCACAGGGTGTGACGGTCTGCCAGTCACGGGTGGTGACGGGCGTCACAGGGTGTGACGGTCTGCCAGTCACGGGTGCTGACGGCCTGAGAGGCTGGTGATGGTCCGGATGAGTTGAAGGGTGACGGTCTGCCAGTCACTGAGTGTGACGGCCATCACCCTGAAGCTGAATTTTCAGGACTTGGTATTTCTTTGCCGAATTTCGTCGTTTCTACGCATGGAAGCCTCTAATGTTGTGTACCTGAAACATAACCAAACAACCAGCATAACATAGGCAAAATCAAGAGAATCTAAGCCTAAACAAGCTTGAATTATACACAGAACGAGCTGAAATATTGGTGTATTTTGCATGTTATCAAACTCCCCTACACTTGAACCATTGCTTGTCCTCAAGCAAGAGACAGGGGACAATAGCAACATAATTCAGAATATTATAATCAACTAAAAATCAATTATGTTTCAAGGCTTTGTTCTCAGGGTGCATTTATCACAACCTAAACACTTATTAAGGATCACATCAACCCTACAACAATATTTCAAGTGAGTGTGTGTGTGTGAAGTCCAGCCTTTTTATTGCGCCTGTGTAAGAAATATTATGAGGAAAACAGGTTCTAACTTCAACAGTAAATAAACCGAGAAAAGTTCCTTCTTCATTTCATATAAGAGAGGTGGGAATCACTTTGATCATTTAACATTTATACACTTTGGGGAACTGCAGAATTTTTATTGATATTCAGAGACACCATCTTCACGTGGGAAGCAAGTGAGGCCTACTCCCAACCCCCTAGAGTCAATGATGCCCCCTATATATATGTATTTGTTCTGACCCCTTTTTCTCATTTATAAGAAGGAATTACGGAAGCTACTTTTGATTTTCAGAAACACCATCTTCACGTGGGAAGCAAGTGAGGCCTACTCCCGACCCCCCAGAGTCAATGATGTTCCCTTTTAATTATATTTGCTTCCGCCCCTCTTGTTTTGATCTTTTATTTCCCCACACTAACTTATACTACTTTTACTCTGAAAACTTTTAAGGGTTAAATTACCATTGAAGTTAGAACGTGCTCCTTAAAATACTACCTACACAATTACTCAAAGACTGCAACTTTGTGCTTTTCTCAAAAAGAGAATTTTCACATTGAAATATGATATGAGTTTAGTGAAACTTAAAAAGGAAAAGGTGTTTATGCACAAAATCATCATCAAACTCAGCCTTAAAGTGGTTCAAGCAACAGGAGAATTAGATAACAAAGCAAAAACAACAACATAAATGACTCGACAGTGCATGCAGTTGACTCGATAACACTACTTTATTAATGAAAATGAAAATCTTAAACTATTAAGGTGGAAGAATCCTCCCCCACACTTAAAACCTACATTGACCTCAATGTAAATAAACAAAAATATGAGAAAAAGAAAGATATTACCGAGCAAGAACAATCGTCGATAGAATCAACAGGGGGCGTGTACATACGCCTGATCATGAAGTGGTTTGTACCTGCAGAAAAGTTAGCATGAAAATATGGGGAGGGGGTGGATTATGGTGTTGATCATCTTCGATTGCATCTTTTTATTCACTTAACTGACTAAACTAAACTAAACTTAAAACTCATGGGTTGCCTCCCACGCAGCGCTTCATTTAACGTCGGTAGCTCGACTTTTTAGTGCTTGGCCCTTAAGGAGGACACATCACTAGAGTAGCGACATGCCCTACTTTCTCTGCAGGATGGTAGTGCTTCAACCTCTGGCCATTTACTATGAACTTTCCGGTGGATTCACTCCAGACTTCAATAGCACCGGATTGGTTAACTCTAGTCACTTCAAATGGTCCACTCCATCTAGAGCGAAGTTTTCCAGGAAATAGTTTCAGCCTAGAGTTAAATAACAGTACTAGCTCGCCCTCATTAAACTCCCTTCTGGTGATGCGCCTGTCATGCCACTTTTTAGTCCTTTCTTTATAAATCAAGGCATTCTCATACGCATCTAACCTCAACTCCTCTAATTCATGCAGGTTTAACATCCTTTTTCCTCCGGCATCACTGTGGTTCATGTTCAGGGCTTTGATGGCCCAATAGGCTTTATGTTCTAGCTCTACCGGTAGATGGCAGGATTTGCCGTAGACCAGCTTAAAAGGGGTGGTTCCAATGGGGGTTTTGTATGCCGTCCTATAGGCCCAGAGTGCATCATTTAGCTTCAAGGACCAGTCCTTCCTTGAGACAGAGACAATTTTCTCTAGGATTTGCTTAATTTCTCGATTAGATATCTCTGCCTGCCCATTGGTTTGGGGATGATAAGGAGTAACTGCTCTATGACGTACCCCGTACTTTGTTAGGAGGTTCTTAAATATTTTTGAAATAAAATGAGAACCACCATCACTGATGACTAGTCTGGGGACACCAAATCTTGGGAATATAATGTTTTTAAACATCTTTACCACTACTTTTGTATCACAGGTAGGAGAGGCAATGGCCTCGATCCATTTTGACACGTAATCCACAGCAACAAGTATGTATTTATTTCCCATCGATGACGGAAAAGGACCCATAAAATCTATTCCCCAAACATCAAAAACCTCCACCTCTAGGATAAATTTTTGTGGCATTTCATTCCTACTAGAGATGTTTCCTGATCGCTGGCACCGGTCACATTTCGAAACGAAAACATGAACATCTCGAAAGATGGTGGGCCAATAGAGACCGGCTTGAAGAATTTTTGCTGCAGTTTTCGATCTACTCATGTGTCCTCCAACGGGATAGGAGTGACAGTGTGTTATGACACTCTCTATTTCCTCTTCTGGGATACACCGACGGAAAATACCGTCCACTCCTCTTTTGAATAAGAGGGGATCATCCCAGTAGTATTGCTTAAGGTCATGGAGGAATTTCTTCTTTTGCTGATAGGTCAAGTCGGGAGGTAGAATTCCAGCAACCAGATAATTTTTGATGTCAGCGTACCATGGGGCAGCGGTATTACTTAAAGCACTTGCTTCTTCTGGTATCTTTTTAATGCCGGAACTCCTTTCTTCCAGAAAATCTACGAGGTGACCATATCTAGGTGACTCCGCTTTCACAAAAGACACCAGTCTTTCGTAGGGAAAGCAATCATTTATGGGCACCTCCTCCAACTGACCATCTTGAATTCTTGACAGGTGATCCGCGACTACATTCTCTGTTCCCTTTTTATCTCGGATCTCCATGTCGAACTCTTGAAGCAGTAATATCCACCGAATAAGTCTCGGCTTTGCATCTTTCTTGCTTAGTAGGTATCTGATAGCTGCATGGTCTGTGTAAATGATAATCTTCGATCCTACTAGGTAGGATCGAAATTTATCAATTGCGAAGACAATGGCTAGAAGCTCCTTTTCAGTTGTGGCATAGTTAATTTGAGCTTCGTCAAGTGTCCTACTAGCGTAATAGATTGCATGCAATTTCTTATCTTTGCACTGTCCTAAAACGGCACCTACTGCATAATCACTAGTGTCGCACATGATCTCAAAAGGTTGGCTCCAATCCGGAGGTTGCATTATTGGGGCAGAGATCAATGCACGTTTCAGCAGTTGGAACGACTCAAGGCATTGTTCATCGAAGATGAACTCAGCGTCTTTCATTAGAAGGCCGGTTAAAGGCTTGGTGATTTTTGAGAAGTCCTTAATGAACCGCCGGTAGAAACCAGCGTGTCCAAGAAAACTCCGGACCTCTCTTACAGTTGTGGGGGGTTGCAAATTCTCAATAACTTCTATTTTTGCTTTGTCAACCTCTATTCCTCTATTAGACACCACATGGCCAAGTACTATGCCTTCTTTGACCATAAAGTGGCACTTTTCCCAATTAAGTACTAGATTGACTTTCACACACCTCTCCAGAACTTTCTCAAGATTACCAAGACAGTCTTCAAAGCTAGACCCACATACGGAGAAATCGTCCATGAAAACTTCCAGAATATCTTCTAGGAAGTCGGCAAAGATTGCCATCATGCATCTTTGGAACGTGGCGGGTGCATTGCACAATCCGAATGGCATTCGTCTATAAGCAAATGTTCCATAAGGGCATGTAAATGTGGTCTTTTCTTGGTCATCCGGGTGGATAGGGATCTGAAAGAATCCCGAATAACCATCAAGGTAACAAAAGTATGAGTGCCTTGCAAGACGCTCGAGCATTTGATCAATAAACGGGAGAGGAAAGTGATCTTTTCTAGTGGCTGTGTTCAACTTTCTGTAGTCGATGCACATCCTCCATCCCGTTACCGTCCGTTTGGCGACTGATTCGCCCTTCTCGTTTTGAACTACGGTCATCCCTCCTTTCTTTGGCACTACGTGCACTGGACTAACCCACTTGCTATCGGATATAGGATATATGATCCCAGCATCTAGGAGTTTCATAACTTCCTTTTTGACAACTTCGCTCATATTGGGGTTCAGCCTCCGCTGATGCTCTCTAGAGGTTTTAGAGTCCTCTTCAAGCAAAATTCTATGTGTACACACAGAGGGGCTGATCCCGGTGAGATCACTAATCTTATATCCTATGGCTTTGGGATATCTCTTTAAAACATCAAGGAGTTTATCCATCTCTTCTTTCCCTAACTCTGCGCTAACTATCACGGGGTAATTATGCTCCTTATCTAGGAACTCATATCTGAGGTTCTTAGGAAGTTCCTTTAGCTCGATCTTGGGGTGATCTGGCTCAGAAGATGGATCGGAAGTTTGGTCGAGGCATTCAAGAATGCGAGAAATTTCGGCCTCCTCGTCACTAACTTCTTCCATCTCTTCTATTTCCTCTATTGTATCTTCAATTATTCCCTCATATGGTTCAGCTTGAGTTGAAAACTCCTTGACACATGCATCTATTATGTCAACAAAACAACATGTATCATTTATGGAGGGGCTTTTCATAAATTGAGACAGAATGAACTCAATCTTCTCTTCGCCAACCTCAAATGTGAGTTTTCCTTTCTTGACATCAATGATGGCACCCGCGGTGGCTAGGAAAGGTCTTCCTAAAAGGATAGGAGTAATAGAGTCTTCACTAATATCCATGACTACAAAATCAGTGGGGATGTATAGTTGACCAATTCTAAGAGGAACATCTTCTATTATCCCCACTGGATGTTTAATCGAACGGTCGGCTAATTGCAAAGACATTCTAGTTGGTTTCAACTCTCCTAGGTTTAGCTTTTTACAAATGGACAGAGGTATCAAGCTCACACTAGCTCCTAAATCACACAGGGCTTTATCAATGATGTGACTGCCTATAACGCAAGGAATTGAAAAACTCCCTGGATCTTTTAACTTGGGTGGCATCTTATTTTGAATTATAGCGCTGCACTCCTCAGTAAGTGCTACAGTCTCATCAACATCAATTTTCCTTTTGTTAGTCAGAATTTCCTTTAAGAATTTTGCATACGAAGGCATTTGAGTAATCGCCTCCGAAAAAGGAATACTGAGATGAAGAGACTTTAGAAGTTCTACAAACTTCTTAAACTGACCCTCAGTTTTAGACTTTACGAGTCTTTGAGGGTAAGGGATTGAAGGTTTATAAGGTGGAGGAGGTACATAAGGGTTTTCTTTCTCTTTTTCTTTTACCTCCTGAGACTTAGATGTCTCTCCAACGTCATCTGGTTTACTCACAGGATCTTTACCCTTTTCTTCATCACGGCTCCTAACTCTCACAGCAGTGGGATTGTTATCTAACTCAGTTCCGCTTCGTAGCGTTACCGCGTTAACATGTCCCTTAGGATTTGGTTGCGGTTGGCCCGTAAATGTTCCGGCTGGGGCAGCTGTAGCTGCTTGTTGTTGGGCCACTTGGGATAGCTGCGTCTCAAGCATTTTATTATGAGTGGCCATGGAATCAACTTTGTGTGCCAACTGCTTAATCAATTCATTCGTATGAACGTTTTGGTTCATAAACTCCTTGTTTTGCTGAGTTTGAGCTAAAATGAAGTTTTCCATCATGAGCTCCAGGTTAGACTTTTTCGGAGCAACAGGGGCTCCTCTTTGATTTTGGAAACCAGGGGATGCTGCAGGTGCGGGACTTGGCGCAAAGGTAGGATTGTTATTTTTGTAGGAGAAATTTGGGTGGTTTCTCAATCCTGGATTGTACGTGTTAGCGTACGGATTTCCTTGCGCGTAATTCACTTGATCAGCTTCAGCTAACAACTGACATTCGGCAGCAACATGCCCTGGGGTTCCGCATATTTCACAGTTGGGAGTCACGGCAGCTACTGTAGCTGGTGGAGCGAGTTTCAAGTTATCCAACTTGTGAAACAAAGCATCCACTTTAGCGTTCATATGGTCAAAGTTGCTGACTTCGTGCATACCTCCCTTAGGTTGAGATTTCTCGACAGGAGTGCGTTCACTTCCCCATTGATAATGGTTTTGTGCCATATTCTCAATAAGCTCATATGCCTCCTGGAAAGGCTTGTCCATTAGGGCTCCGCCAGCTGCGGCATCAATGGTCATTCTTGTATTATAGAGCACGCCATTATAAAACGTGTGAATTATGAGCCATTGTTCTAATCCATGATGGGGACATGCTCTCATTAATTCCTTGTACCTCTCCCACGCTTCAAAAAGCGATTCGCCGTCTGTCTGCCTAAAGCAGGTAATTTGGTTCCTGAGCTGGGCGGTTTTACTAGGAGGGAAATATCTTGCTAGGAACGCCTTTTTCAACTCATTCCATGTCGTAATGGAATTTGACGGCAGAGACTGTAGCCAAGCTCTGGCTCTATCTCTGAGGGAGAAAGGAAATAAACGCAGGCGAATGGCTTCGGGATCGACGCCATTGCACTTAAGCGTATCAGCGAATTGCACAAACACGGAGAGGTGCAAATTCGGGTCTTCCGTGGAATTACCGGAAAACTGGTTTTGCTGCACGATTTGCAGCAGAGAGGGTTTCAACTCAAAGTTGTTAGCCTGAATCGTCGGGTTAACAATACTCGTGTGAGGCTCGTCCTGGGATGGGACGGCATAGTCCTTAAGAGGACGGTTCGCGTTATTAGCTTGCGCCATTTGAGCGTGTATTAGTTCAACTTGGCGTCTAATATGTAGAAAACGTTCGATTTCGTCGATTGGTTTTTCTAGCTCGTCCTCGGAGGTACGAGTACTGGGCATATGATCGACGAAAAGTGGAAAAAGAAAATAAATGCCTTAGTCTATACGGTGTAACAATGGTGTTACGATATTGCCAAAATGGTCCCCGGCAACGGCGCCAAAAACTTGATAGGTCCGCAAGTGTACGGAAATATCTGTTTTAGTATAAAAGGTTGTCGAATCCACAGAGACCAATGTCAACTACCGTAATTAATTGTCACGTTGTTTATCTAAGGCGATGCTAATCAATTTGGTTGCAAAATATGTAAATAACTTGTTTTAATTAATTTTAATGACGAGTGCCCGGAATATAGTATACGTCGACCGTTGATATCAGCTGAGTAGTAGTTAATTTTATAGTAAGAAAATATCTTCGCACGTAAAAGGATTAAATTAAAAAGCAGTTACCTCGCTTTCACGATCGCAACATAAAAAATCCTAACTTTATAATCTATTCGACCGCTTTCGCGTGTTCGCCTTATAACGTCAAAATTCCTTTTATTTCAATTTAATCCAATTTTGTTTGAAAAGTTATTTTTAGAATAATTCCAATTTAAAGAAATCAGTATGCTTTCACAATACTAATTCCGTATTTTAAACTCTCAGTCATCAGCTTTCGCGTGTATGACTTAGCGTTTAAAATAGCGTTTTTGAAAATTAAGAATGTCAAAATTACTTTAAGAAATTGCTATCGCTAAATTACTAAAATAATTCCTGATTATTCTACAGACAGTTATGAGTCTCGTTCTTTCGATACGAAACAGTTACCATAAAATTCATCGTTTAAAATCAGAATAATCAGACATAAAAATAAATCCTTCTATAAAATTTAATCATACTTTTCAGCTGAATGTCATTGGTACGACTGTTTCTACATTCCGGACACTTTATAAATTTATTCAGACATGGTGTAAATGGAAAATAAATAGATATTCATGTTCAGCATAGTTACTCGTACAGGAAAACAAAGAAACAGAATAAGCAAATTGGAAAAACAAAGAAACAGAATAAATAAATTGGAAAACAAAGAACCTGTAATTAGATGGAAACTTTAATTGAGTATAATTCCAAATGCAATCAAATCCGTACGGTAACAAGCTTGAATGTAGAAATTGTAAATTACAGAAATTATGCAGATTACAAAGAAATAAACTAAGTCTGTAACTAATGCTTTCTAAAACTTTTTCCCCACCCTTTTTCACTCTTCTTTGGACCTATTTATAAGCCAAATCCGCTCAAGAACGTGGTCTGATTCGTGCACTTGAAGATGGAGAAAGTGGAAAGAAAACTGCAGAACTGCTTCTGAAACGTGGGGGAGACTGATTCTCCCGGACCCGTGACGGGCGTCACAGGGTGTGACGGTCTGCCAGTCACGGGTGGTGACGGGCGTCACAGGGTGTGACGGTCTGCCAGTCACGGGTGCTGACGGCCTGAGAGGCTGGTGACGGTCCGGATGAGTTGAAGGGTGACGGTCTGTCAGTCACTGAGTGTGACGGCCGTCACCCTGAAGCTGAATTTTCAGGACTTGGTATTTCTTTGCCGAATTTCGTCGTTTCTACGCATGGAAGCCTCTAATGTTGTGTACCTGAAACATAACCAAACAACCAGCATAACATAGGCAAAATCAAGAGAATCTAAGCCTAAACAAGCTTGAATTATACACAGAATGAGCTGAAATATTGGTGTATTTTGCATGTTATCAGGAGACTCGATAGCAAATTTGACAGGTACAAGCTGTTCTTGAATGCGAACTGGCCACTTGACCGGGAATATCGACAACAAAGGGCGCAAGCTGCTCTTGTATTTGAGCTGGTTACTTGGCTGAAAGCAAATATAGAAAGCACAAGCTGTCCTTGGACACGAACTAGTTACTTGGCTGAAAGAAGACAAGGTAGAAAGCACAAGCCGTTCTTGGACGCGAACTGGTTACTTGGCTGACAGGAAACAAAATAGAAAGCACGAGCTGTTCTTGGATCTGAACTAGCCGCTCGGCGGATTACCAAAAGGATAGGTACAAGCTGTTCTTGGATGTGAACTTGCTACTTGACCGGAAACAGGGACAAATTGATAGGCACAAGCTGTTCTTGGATGCGAACTAGCCACTTGGCCGTTAACAGAAACAAATTGCATTTGAAAGGAATTGAATTTGATTGACATAACTGCAGGAGCTTGAATTTGACAGGAATGTTAGAATAAGACTGTTGAACTTTGAAATTGACATGACAGTAGACATTTGTTATCAGCAGAAGAAATTTGAAATTGACATGATTGATTTTGATTGAGATTAACATAGGAATTGAGAATGCAAATATGTATGAATGACATGACAATTTTATCAAATGCATGAACATATAGGATGCATGATTATGCATGTATGAATGCTTGGGAATGCATGATGATTGGCAGTTTGTTAGACAGAATTTCGCAGAGACAGACGGAACATTGGAGTATTGGGCACGTAATGGCCCGCGCTCGGACATATATTTGCAAAAGTTCCTGTTCTGGGGATACCGTCGCTTGAAGATACATCGAGACCATCGCTTGAAGGCAAGAAGTAGTAAAATCGTAGAAAAAAGACAAACTGAATGGTATTGCTGCTTGTTGGAACAGTCACGTAAATGCTTCGGACATCGCATCTGTGGTTAATGCTTTTTGCATGTTTGTTTTTTTTCATTTTTATTTTCATCATCCCATTTTTGCCTGGATCGCCCTTTCGGGTTTTCGACCCACCGGGGAATGGTTTTTTTTTTTTTTGTGTTGCCCCTGTTTTTGCCTGAATTGCCTTTGAAGGTTGTCAATCCATCGGGGTGCTCATTTTTGCCTAAGCTGCCCTTTCGGGTTTTCGACTTAGCGAGCATATTCATTTTTCATGCTTTTCATTCTGTTTTTTCATTCTTGCCATTGACCACAGACCGTCACTGGGGGGGCTGGCTTGCTAGCAACTTGAATTAGAACTGATATCAATGTAGATTTGTTCATGCATGTTCATTTGAATGTACCTAGCTGTTCAGGCTTGTTTTCAAAATACTCAAAAATTTTCAATTTTCAGAATGTTTATTCCAGACATACATCATTATTAACATAGAAGAAATCTTTTGTACAAAGCTTTGAGGATAGAATAGAAAAAGAGTGCCAAACAAAAGCATAGGCTCAAATCGATGTATAAGGGTGGTAATCAGCCAAAGGCGTGATTCCACGGATTTACAAAGCTTGGAAAATGGTAATTTTATTGGTTGGTGGTACATTGAACACAGTAACCACTATGGTATCTGAAACTCTTGAATCCACAGGCGTCGGAACCTCGGATGAGAACAGCCAATCATCAGTCGCAAAGATCCCAAGGGGAATGGTAATTTGCCAGATATAGTCAATTGTCTTTATTTCAATCTCATTTTTGCATGAACTGCCCTTTCGGGTTTTCGGCTCATCGAGACGCTCATTTTTGCCTGAGTTACATGTAATCTCAGCGAGTTCTTACATTTGTTTCTTGTCCCTTATTTTGCCTAGATCGCCCTTTCGGGTTTTCGATCCACCGGGAAGCGCATTTTTGCCTAGGCCTCCCTTTCGGGTTTTCGACCTACCACGCTGTTCTTTTCATATCTAGACAAAGTATTTCTTGACTATATCGGCATTCACAGGATTCGGAAGTTCTACGCCATCCATGTGTGTGAGAATCAAAGCACCGCCAGAGAAAGCCTTCTTGACAACATAAGGTCCCTCGTAGTTAGGCGTCCATTTGCCCCTTGGATCGGGTTGCTGACCCATTCTTCTTTTCAACACGAGTTCACCCTCTTTGAATACCCGAGGACGGACTTTCTTGTCGAAAGCAGCTTTCATCCTTGTTTGATACATATGACCGTGAGCCAAAGCATCAAGGCGTCTTTCTTCAATCAAATTCAACTGGTCGTACCGACTCTGGCACCATTCAGCCTCAGACAACTTTGCTTCCATAATCACACGGAGAGACGGAATCTTCACTTCCAATGGGAGGACTGCTTCCGTGCCGTATACAAGAGAAAAAGGTGTTGCCCCGGTTGAACTACGGACTGTAGTGCGGTAGCCGTGTAAAGCATAGGGCAAAATCTCATGCCAGTCTTTGTATGTCGTTACCATCTTCTGCACAATCTTCTTGATGTTCTTATTGGCAGCCTCAACTGCACCATTCATCTGAGGTCTGTAAGGAGAAGAATTGTGGTGTTCAATCTTGAATTTCTCGCACAAGGCTTGCACCATGTCATTGTTCAGGTTGGTACCGTTGTCAGTGATAATCTTGCTAGGAACACCATACCGACAGATGATGTTGTTCTTGATGAACTTGACCACCACTTGCTTAGTCACGTTGGCATATGATGCGGCTTCGACCCATTTGGTGAAATAATCGATTGCTACCAGAATAAAACGATGACCATTCGAAGCCTTCGGTTCAATTCTTCCGATCATATCAATGCCCCACATAGAGAAAGGCCATGGAGAAGACATAACATTGAGGGTGTGCGGAGGCACATGGATCTTATCAGCATATATTTGACATTTGTGGCACTTCCTGGCATATTGATAGCAATCGCGCTCCATGGTCATCCAGTAGTAACCAGCTCTCAACAGTTTTCTAGACATAGCATGCCCTGATGCGTGGGTCCCAAAGGTGCCATCGTGCACATCGTGCATTAGCTGTTCTGCTTCACATTCATCAACACATCTTAACAACACCATATCGAAATTCCTTTTGTACAGGACATCCCCATCCAGCAGGAATTTGCTAGCCAGCCTGCGCAGTGTCTTCTTGTCTTTGTTGGAAGCATCCGGCGGGTACTCACGGCTTTGCAAAAACTGCTTGATATCATAATACCAAGGTTTGCTGTCGACTCCGCCTGAACCTGTCTGTACAATTGCATCACTGACAGTAAACACATGGGCGGGCCGGTCTAAGCGTTGTACTTTGATCATCGGTACATGATTCCAATGGTTCACTCGGAACATGGAGGATAAGGTAGCAAGAGCATCGGCCATTTGGTTCTCCTCTCGGGGAATATGGTGCAACTCGACCTTTGTAAAATACGTCAACAGACGCCTTGCATAATCACGGTAAGGGATCAAATTGGCGTGATGGGTCTCCGATTCTCCCTTTATCTGGTTGATGACTAGCGTGGAGTCTCCATAGATGTCGAGGTGCTTGATTCTCATATCGATGGCTTCTTCAATTCCCAAGATGCACGCCTCGTACTCGGCCACATTGTTGGTGCATTCAAACACAATCCGGGCTGTGAAGGGGATGTGATGCCCCTGCGGAGCCACAATTACTGCGCCAATTCCTCGGCCATAAGCATTAACAGCACCATCAAAGACCAATCCCCACTTGCTATCAGGGTCTGGACCTTCACCGATCAGTGGTTCTTCACAGTCTCTTGACTTCAAGAACATGACCTCTTCGTCAGGGAAATCAAACTTCAAAGGTTGATAGTCATCAAGCGGCTGGCAAGCAAGATGGTCAGCCAAGATACTCCCTCTAATGGCCTTCTGGGCTTTAAACACAATATCATACTCTGACAGTAACATTTGCCAACGTGCTATTTTTCCAGTGACAGCCGGTTTCTCAAAGATGTACTTGATTGGATCCATCCGGGATATCAACCAAGTTGTGTGATTTATCAAGTAATGACGCAGGCGTTTGGCAGCCCAGGCTAGTGCACAACAGGTTTTCTCGAGCATTGTGTACCGAGTCTCACAATCGGTGAATTTCTTGCTCAAATAGTAGATTGCATGCTCTTTCTTTCCGGTTTCATCTTGCTGACCGAGCACACATCCCATGGATTCATCCAACACTGACAGATACATGATCAATGGCCTTCCTTCCACCGGCGGGACGAGGATAGGAGGTTCTAGCAAATAACTCTTGATGTTGTCGAAAGCTTCTTGGCATTCATCATTCCATACCACAGGTTGATTCTTCCTGAGTAATTTGAAAATCGGCCCGCAGGTCGCAGTCATGTGAGATTTAAATCTGGAAATGTAGTTCAAACGCCCGAGGAATCCTCTGACCTGCTTCTCGGTTTGCGGGGCCGGCATCTCGCGGATAGCTCGGACTTTGTCGGGATCTACTTCAATGCCTTTCTGGCTGACAATGAAGCCTAGCAACTTCCCAGATCTGACACCGAACGTACATTTGTTTGGATTCAGCCGGAGCTTGTATTTCCTCAACCTTTCAAACATCTTAGCCAAATATTCGACATGTTGCTCTTCATCGCTTGACTTGACAATCATGTCATCTACATACACTTCAACCTCTTTGTGAATCATGTCATGGAACAAAGTGGTCATCCCCCTTTGGTAGGTAGCACCAGCATTTATTAGACCGAACGGCATTGCTTTGCAGCAGAAAGTTCCCCACGGAGTGATGAACGACGTCTTCTCCCTGTCTTTGGGTGACATTTTTATTTGGTTATAGCCTGAAAAACCGTCCATGAAGGAGAACACCTTGCACTGGGCAGTATTGTCAACAAGCACATCGATGTGAGGTAGTGGGAAATTGTCCTTCAAGCTTGCTCTATTCAAATCTCTATAGTCAACACACATTCGGACCTTACCATCCTTCTTTGGCACGGGCACAATATTAGCAACCCACTCAGGATATTCAACTGTCATGAGGAAACCCGCATCGATCTGTTTCTGCACTTCACCTTTGATCTTCAGAGCCATGTCCGGCCGAGTCCATCTCAACTTTTGTCTGACAGGGGGACAGTCTGGTTTAGTCGGTATCCGGTGTTCCACAATCTGGGGATCCAAACCCGGCATATCCTCGTACGACCATGCAAAAATGTCCGAGTATTCGTGGAGAAGTTGGAAGATCCTTTTCTTGACACCTTCTTCTAATGCAGCACCGACTTTGATCTCTCTTTTGTTATCCTCGGTACCCAAGTTGATTAGCTCGATCTCCTCCTGATGAGGCCGAATGGTTTTCTCTTCTTGTTCAAGCAATCGGGCAATCTCATCTGGTATATCATCACTATCCTCATCTTCGGCCTCAAACACCGGGGATTCAACAGTTTGGAGAAACATAGAGTCACTGTGTTCAACGGGTTCATTTTGGTTCGATCTGCGTGACATGATTGGATGATTTTTAGAAAATAGTTTTCATGCAGATCTTTGAAATTAATAAGAAAATACAGATGTTTTGGTTTTTTCTGGCATTACCATTATTTCCAAGGGAAAGCATTAAAGAAAGAAAAGAGTCGTGAAAGAAACGACGTTTTTTATTGATAATGGTGATGTCGGAACAAACATGCCCTTTACAAAAGTGTCACTTCCGCCTCGGGCAGGGCGGAAGGATTGTTATTTTGAAAACAAAGCCTAAACAGCAAGACATATTACTTAGAATCATGCACAAACACAGGGAGATTGATAACGTTCCAGTTCCTTGCAATGCCTCCTGGTATCACAAATGTGGGCCTAACCCCTCTTTCAGCAGCACCATCAAGAATTGCATTGGCAAACCCGGCACTACGGAACGTTCCAGTTGACACGCCTGACGTCGGAGAGAAACCGAGACCCTCTTTGCGCTTGTTGTCCAGCAGCTGTATCAATTGGCCCCAACCGGCGGCCTGACCCTCCTGAACGGCCTTCTGCGCATCTTTCAATGAAGCCATAGCAGCGCTAGCTCTCCTGGGCTCTGCACCCTCGATAGTCAAACCCTGGAATGCAGTTCCTTCGGCAGATTTAGCTTTGATGCAAGAGAAGGATGATAACTGACTGACCAGATAAGCTTCTTCCCCATGCACTGTCACAAGTTTACCATTCCTTATGAACTTTAGCTTCTGATGGAGGGTAGAAGTGACTGCCCCGGCTTCGTGTATCCATGGTCTGCCAAGAAGGCAACTGTAAGAGGCATCTATGTCCATAACCTGGAAAGTAATCATGAATGTTTCAGGACCAATAGTCATGGGGAGATCTATTTCTCCAAGCACAGTTTTACGGGAACCATCGAAAGCCTTGACTAGGAAAGTACTCCTTCTCAGAGGAACTCCTTGGCAACTCAACTGATCCAAAGTCGACTTAGGCATCACATTCAACGACGACCCAGTGTCTACCAACACGTTGGACAGCATATCTGTTTTGCAGTTCATGGAAATGTGCAGGGCTAAGTTGTGGTGCTTCCCTGCCTCTGGAAGTTCATCTTCACCAAACCAAAGGTTACTGCAAGCAGTGATGTTAGCCACTATCCCACCAAATTGATCCTCTGTGACTTCGTGGTCGACATAGGCTTGTTCCAACACTTTCAATAACACATTCCTGTGAGCCTCTGAACTGAGGAGTAGGGACAAGATGGATATCTTCGAAGGAGTTTGTAATAGCTGATCAACGATCTTGTAATCGCTTTTCTTGATTATCCTCAAAATCTCATCCAGATTGGAATCTTCAATGGAATGGCCTGGACGGCTGGTACTTTCAACAACAGGAGGGATTGTCAATGGAGTAGTCTTATCAGCAGGAATCACAACTGGCATATCATCTTTCTTCTGGAACAAGAGAGGTCGGACCTTGCCGCTTCTCAAGGCGGTCACTTCAGCGATACTGCCTACTGTGCTTGGGGACACCAAAGGTACTTCCTTCCCGTTTTCCAACATAGTCGCACTGTACTTGTACGGGATGGCTTTCGCAGAAGTATATGGCACTGGACCAGGCAACCGTATGACTAACGGTTCAACGTCCTTCCTGACGGGCGTGCTCTTGACCAGAGTATCGTGGAAGATCGGCACTATCATGCAAACATCACTGGCAGTCAGGTAGTTGTCATTCATCAAGCTTTGGATATCAGTCTGAACTACGCTGCAACCCATAGGGTTCTGAAGGCATTCATAACAAGCAACGTGGTCGTGGCTGAACAAGGAAGCTTGGCACAGCTTGATATGTAGCGGTACTAGGGGTGTAGCAACATTACGGACATTGAGACGAGGGATTTCTTCACATACTTCGATCATATTCACGGCGGCATGGTTGGGGAGTGGATTGTCGAGCACATGTGGGACATTGTTTTCAAAAGATAGCTTTCCCTGGTCAATCAACTTCTTCACAATGTATTTCAGAGCGTAGCAACCTTCTACGTCATGACCTAGGGCGCCTTGGTGGAAATCACATCTGAGATCGGAGCGGAACCTGGGAGGCAAAGGGTTTGGCGGAGGCTTGCCAGGTCTAGTGGTGCAATACCCCTTATGTAACAGAGTTGGGAGTAGTTCAGCATACGCCATTGGTATCGGCGGGAAAGATGGTCTAGATTGAGGGCCTTGTTGTTGTTGTTGCGGTTGTTGTTGAGCGAGTGGTTGTTGTTGCATTTGTTGGGCGATGGCATTAACAGGGACCTGAGGCTGGCCCGGTAGTGGAGGGTATTGATGGTAGAACGGCGAATAGAACGGATGCTGGGCATACTGTAGGTACTGATACGGTTGAGGCAGTTGTGTAGCATTGACAGGAGCGGCGGTGGCAGATTGATTGGTTCCGGCGGACACCATTCCAACTTCTGATTCCTTTTTCTTATGGTGACCATTGCCGTATTTCTTTGGTGCATTCGAGGACTCACCCTTCTCGAACACGATAATCCCCTCTCGGACAGCTTCCTCCAAGCGGGTTCCCATAGTGACCATCTCAGAGAAGTTGCTTGGGGCAGCAATAATCATTCTCTCAACATAATCTTTCTTCAGGGTCTTCAGGAATGTTTGAGTCATTTCTTCCTCGTCTAAAGCGGGAGTGATACGGGCAGCTGCCCCTCTCCACCTCTGCGCATATTCGCGAAAGCTTTTGTCCTTTTTCTGAGACAGAGATCGGAGGAATTCTCTATTCGGTTTGAGCCTGGTGTTGAATCCATAGTGGCTCTTAAAAGCAGTAGCCAGATCATCAAAAGTACGGATATCATCCTTGCTCAAGCCGGTATACCACTCCGCGGCATCTTCCATGAGACTGTCCTGGAAGCAATGGATCATAAGCGAATCATTGTCTGCATGGTTAGCCATCTTCCGGACGTACTTGATGATGTGGTTCTGGGGGCAAGTCAGCCCGTTGTAGCGGTCAAATTCCGGGACCTTGAATTTCTTGGGGACATCCACCCTCGGCACTAAACAAAGATCGTGAGTATTGACGAGATCACCGCTCCCACGGTTGGCTTTGATCTCACGACGGAGTTCTCTGGCAAGCTCCTCCATTCTTTCTTCCATAGTTCCCAATACAGGAGTCTTTCCGCGGTGATCATTAGCATTGGCGCCCTGAGGCGTAGAGTGCACAATCGGATCGGTGAAGACCGTTGACTGAGGCAGAGTAGTGTGGAGAGAAGCATGCCCTGAGACGGGGATTTGGTTACCGTTGGCAGCACTAGAAGCACCTGCTGTGGGATCAGGAGCAAAGAAAAGTGGGAGTCCGTATGGGTATCCCCTTGGCATGGCAAAGCGGTTATCGAGAGATGATGTTGGAATTGCCTCAGTGGTTTCTGGAGCAGATGAGGCTGGTTGTTCTTGAGCGGCTATCAGAGCAGTCATGGCGTCGAGAGCTTTAGCTAACTCTTCTCTCACAGAAGCTAATTCAGTACGGAGCTGTGCATTTTCTTCTTCCATAGCTACTTGATTCCTCCTTCTGTATTGTCTAGTCTGATGTACTCTGGTAGGTTGATCAGTCCTTCGAGCACGAGCCACTTTTCACACTGCGGCAGAAGAACCAGGAGGCAATGAGCACTTGGAAGTTTTTGTGACCGATGAATGATGCATATGATGCATGATTTGTGCAAATGCAGATGTAAAAATGACTCTTTTTTATTACCAAAGGGTTTTCTTAGACAAATTAGAATTCTTTGCAAACATTATTGGACTAACAAATTATTCAAAGCAAGTTGTTTTGATAAATTGAGCCAAGGGAGTAGGCTTCTGAAACATAAACTGAACAAACAACATGATCAATAGTCCATCCTATCATCCAGAACTAAGGGGTGACTGGGTAGTATTCGGAATCCGAGTCTGAAGCTGAACCGCAATAACTGGCAAAGAAATCTCGACGACCTCTGACTCTCCTGGAGTCTCTCCTCAATAGATCATCCTTCTCCTCAAGCTCTTTCCTAACTCTGGCTAGTTCCTTCTTCAGCATCCGGTTCTCATGATCCTTCTGCTCGTCTCTGCCATCCAAAGTCATGATCAAGTTCTCAGCCTCACTGTAACGGGCTTTCCATGCTCGCTTCTCCTCACTCTCCATAGCTAGATGCTCCTGATACATCTCCTGAGTCGCGGGAAGCAACGGTAATGGTCTAGATGGAACAGATGCGGATACATGCCTCATAGCGGGGTAAGGCATGCCAATCTCTTCAGCTCGATCTATCACCCACTGTGTATAGGCTTCATGAGCAATACCGGATCTCACACCCAAGTGTCTCACATCCTTCCTACGAATCTTAGACCAAGCATCTGTAAAAGCTTTCCTTTGTCCGGTGGGAGCGTTGGAATAATAGAAGAACTCCTGAGATGTAGCAAGGTTGATGGGCTTCGCTCTCATAGGAAAACCAAACTGTCTCATGGCTAACTCGGGGTTGTAGTTGATTCCTCCCCGGGTACCGAGAAGAGGTACATTGAGGAAATCTCCACAACCAGTGATAATCTCCTTGACTCGAGCTGCTGGAGTGATCCAAACCACCTCATCGGGAGTAAGAGCCATAATCCGCTGTGAGTAAGACCAATTCTCCGTGTTGGCATGGAAAGAACTCGGGAGGTGAGAAATAAACCACCTATATAGAAGAGGTATGCAGCAAAGAATAAATCCACGACCCTTGAGAGCCCGATCATGGATGGCATGGTATGTGTCAGCTAACAAAGTAGGAACCGGATTCCTGGAATGGAAGATCTCTATAGCATTCATGTCCACAAAGTTGTCAAGATTCGGAAAGAGAACGAGCCCATAGATGAGTAGTGCAAGAATAGCCTCAAGAGCGTCCTGACAAGTAGATTCAAGATTAGCCTGCTCAAGTAAGTACTTTGAAGTGAAACCCTGGATGTGAGACTTGGTGATAAGATTCTTAGACACATCGGAAGTCTTGAGATAAAGATCCTTAGCAATGACCAGAGGAGTAAGAGAAGATCCTGGGCCCGTGAAAGGTGTCTTCTCGGCTATAGGTAAACCCAATAAGCAAGAATAAGCCTCGAGTGTAGGAACCAACTGAAAATCCGGGAAAGTGAAGCAACGGAAAACCGGGTCATAGAATTGCACCAGAGTGTGCACCAGCTTCTCTTCTACATTAGTCTGGAGAATACCAAGCAAACCACCGTATCGGAGACGAAACCCAGTCGGATTCTTAACTTTAAGTGCCAACTCCCTTAGGCTAGCCAAATCAACTTCTTTGAACTTGTAAGACTTAGTCCTCTTCATGCCTGGTTATATTTGCAAAGAATTTTAGTTTGTCTATACCCTTTGATAAATGCATGTAGAAAATTTATGCATGAATGCATGTATGCATGGTTTCAACAAGGAAAGCACGGTGGGCTAAGGTAACAAGTGGACACGGTGTCCGGTGAAGCTAAGGCTTTGATAGTAGTAACCAGGGTTCTATAAAGTTCCCAAACCACAACCTCTCTTGCGTATATCATGGTAGTACAAAGCAACGCTTGTCCACGATTATCCGTAAGAAGGTTTAGTTTGGGTGTAGTATCGCGTGACGACTAAATTTCGAGACAACGCTCGGTTTAGCCACCGCACTACGTCCTAAGAAAGGCCAAGGATGGGCTTGGTAACTACGGTCCATAGCCTTCATCGGTCAATTGGAAGTAAACTGTCTAAGCATGACAACACACGCCGACAACATCACCTCCAAAATGCCTCAGCTATGTGAGATTGATCGCGTAATCCAATGCACGAGGCAACCCCCGGAATGGATTGTCGATTATATCTCTTCCTAATCTTAGGTTCACTCAGCCCGGGTATAGGGCTTTTGATATTCTCACCCCACACGTACATAAGAAATTTTTTACATATAACAATAAAGCAAAGCATAAACATAAAGCATGAAAAACTAGGCGTAGCCCTAAAAAAATCCCCAGTGAAGTCGCCATTTCTGTTATCGCGATTTTCGGGTGTCAAATCATTAATTAGATTTGAACCTTTCAATCATTGATATCTCTATTTTTTTTGGGGAAAGGTAAAATCGAGAGAAAACCTTTAGAAATTCTAAGTTCGGGGCTGATTTCACTACGGGAAGGTGTTAGGCACCCGCAATGACTATAGTATCCTATAGGAACCGTTTTACTATGCTTTACGTATACGCTTTGCTTTTATCGCTATTTGTAAAAAAGATTGATTTTAAGAATGAGAGAAAGGAGATTGGATTTTATTTTATTGGACTTGGAGAGATTTTGAGTCTCTTGCCTACATACCCTTTTAAGGGATCAAAATTCCATGTAGTTCTCTTTCAAAATGTTTTTGTGGGTTTAATTTGTTTTTTAAGTTTGAAAAAGATTTTGAAGAAGGGAAAGAGGTTGTATAGGCATTAGAATTGAAAAGAAGAAAAAAGCATTTGGTTGGTTCAATTGTTAATGAAAACGGTTAAAGTTGGAAATTAATTGCATTTTGATTTTATTAAGAAAATAAAGGGAAAATCCATTGGAGTTTTGACTCCAAGGTTTATTTGGAAAATATTTGAAGTGATGGAAGTTATTTGTTTTGTAAAAAGATTTATTTTCTCTAAGTATCGCGCGTCCTAAACATACACCTAGCGTTAGCTCATGCAACGTGTGTGCGTGTCGGTGCGTGTGTCGGTGTACATCATTATAGTCCATAGTCCTTTACATCGGGTCCTAGTTTACATTCTATGGTCTTGCAAGAATTTAAAGAAAGTAAACTAGCCTAAGATATTACATGAATTAATGGAAATTTGCATAAAATGGCTAAAAGAAAGAAAAAAATGAAAATGATGCAATGCTTGCAATATGAGTGAGACATGAAACAAAATGGTTAGTAATAAAGTGTGACATGATAATAAAAGTGAATAATGCATAGTAAATGAAATAACACTAACAAGGGATGTTAAACAAATTGCAAGAAAAAAACAA
The DNA here is from genome assembly GCA_958299785.1 of Medicago lupulina. Lineage (NCBI taxonomy): Eukaryota > Viridiplantae > Streptophyta > Magnoliopsida > Fabales > Fabaceae > Medicago > Medicago lupulina. The sequence goes on along the minus strand of OY283144.1, from coordinate 55,215,336 downwards.
GTGCAAGAAATGTAGTGAAAATAACCCAAAACAAAGTCCTAAGACCTAACTAAGTCCAAGACCTATAATTTCTTATCAAAACAACATTTTCCAAAGGAAATATTTCAAGCACTATGAGGAGATTACAAGCCATGCATTCATGTTTAGCACATACACATTTTATGCATATTTCACACCTTAAAAGGATTCACATTACTTGCTACACAAGAAATAAAAAATCACAAATCACAAAACAGTGGTGATGACTACAAACCCATGGCGAAGGTATCACAAAATCACATTACAAGCATCAAGATCACATGGTATTGAATTAAAACGAAAATTATGCAAGCAACTTCTCAAAACACCAAAATGTGCAAATCAAGAACAACGAAAATTAGCACATACATTCTATTCATTTCAACGTGTAAAAATGTCACAAACTAGTCAAAAATATGTCAAGAAGCACATAGAAAAAATCCCTAAAAATTTACAAAGGACGAAATCACCAAGGGGGGTTCAGATAGCACAGATACAGGCGCGCATAGTAAGAAAATGGAAAAAGATAGAAGAAAACCCCACAGCCCACAGTCAAAGGCCCCAAACCCACGCTACAGACGGATCCGGATCATTCTTGACGCTTTAGAGACGTTAGATTGATCCGGATGCCCAAGAAACAGGATCCAACGGCTTGTACGCAGGGGAAGTGGACCGGGTCAAAACCGACCCGATCCACGAGCTTATATAAAAGGTTCAAGATCCGGATTGCTTCACTTCTTCCTACGATTCTCTTTCTTCTTCTCTCGTTCTCTCCTTTCCTCTCCAAACCCTAATTTGTGAATTCTACCCAGAAACCGTTCAATCATGCACTAGATCGTTCTTGTTACTGATCTAAACATGAATCCTACACGAGAACACACACTTAACCGTTTGAAATGATGTTAATCTGAGATTTTCATCTCAAAGTGTCCGAACCGTTCGTTTTCTCTGTTCTTTTGATTGAAACTGTTATAGATACATGAGAAACTGCTTCGATTCACACCCGTTGTGAATCTCGAAGCGTTCCTCTGATTTTCGAAATGATTTTCGTGTTAGGGTTTGTGTATTGGATCGAACGGTTCGGACGGCTTTGGATTCACATCATTCTGGCCTTCTAAGATGCTGAAGGAAGGGATGAGATGGGATTAGGGTTTTACCTGAGCTTTTTATCGGAGATTCGAACCGTTTCTTTGATTCTTGGCTTTGATCTTTACCGGTAAGCTTGTTTCCCTCTTTTTCCTTCTCCTTTGATCCGGATCCTGTGAAATCCTTCACCGCTTCTTCCCTCTTCTTCTCTGATCCACAGCCTGTGATTACGCTTGCAGCGCGCTACTCCGGTGGCGTGCTCGCGTTGGATTGCAGGCTCAGCAATTCAATGATGATGATTCACATGAATCTCTGAGAATCGCTTGAAATTGCCTTGAATTCGTTCGCATTTCGCCATTGCTTGCTTCGGTGAATCAGCTTCAGTGATGAATTCAATGAATTTGTGTGTAATTGTGCTGAATTGGTGCTGGAATTGATGCTAGGGTTTATGAATGTTCTTGAACTTTTCTGTGACTTTGTGATTTTGATCTGTAACTGCCAAGAGAGAGAAAATTGATTCTGTTTGTGTTGATGTGGCGCGTGAATTGTGTATCTCATTCTGACTTGTACAGTGGTGGCCTTTCATAGGCTTCCACATGTGCCTCTGAGCCAATGAACTTGTGACATGTGGACTTTCCTGCTTGCGTGGCATCCCTTGGACAGAACTGTAAAAAAAAAGACTAAAATGCAATTTTGGGAACTTTGGGACTTGAAATGCAATTTTTGAAAGATTGGACAGTTTTTTTTAAAGAATTGAAAGGAAGAATTGCCCAAAACTGGAATTGGGACTCTTTGCAATAAAATATAGAATTTGGACTAAATTGCAATTTTTGAAAATATTAGGACTAAAATGCAAAAAATAATAAAATTGGTTAAAAAAATGTAATCTGAATGCAACGTAAAGTGAAACGGTTAAAATTGACAAAATGGACTAAAATGAACAAACCACCAAAAATGAGGTATTTTAAAATACCTCTCTGCCCAAAATTTATTTGATGTGAAAAGACTAAAATGCCCCTGGGGGTAAAAACGACTCAAACTGACTCAGATGCAAATTAAGATGATTTTTGTACAAAATTTGATTAATGATTCATGCAAACAAATTGAAAAGACTCAGGGACAAATTGTGGGGACTAAAATAGGTTCCTTTGCAGGAAATGACCAAAATACCCTTTTGTATGATCTTATGCAAAAATTTAAAAGACTGAAGCAGTAATGTATGCAGTCGAAGCACAGTAGAAAACACGGTGAATTTGAAAGTATTAGAAAATAGCAGAGGAATCTGAATGAGTATTTTTAGGTCCAAAATGAGGGTATAACAATATATATATATATATATATATATATATATATATATATATATTATAAAACAAATGTACTAAAAAAGCAATAACTAATAAAATATTAAATATTAAAAGTAGGGCGTTACAACTCTCCCCCACTTAGAATATTTTCGTCCTAAAAAATGTACCTCCAATCAGACGATCCTCACTCATGTCTGTGTACCGGCCAAAGCAAACACTTTACCCTTAGTCTGGGTCTTCTTTGGTTCTGTACACTAAGCAACAGTATGTCCTTCTCCTCCACAATTGAAACAAACAATGTCGCCATGCTTGCACTCTGAACTGTATGCCCCTTTACGCCACAACGGAAACACCTCTTTACCTCTGCAGTACCACAAGTGTTACTCTTGTGACCTTTCTCTCAACATCGGAAACAAACAATCTCAACAAGAACCTCATTCTTCTTAGGCCTTCTCTCATCATTCACTCTCTGCTTGCCCTTATCAGCCAGAGCACTATAAGGCTTTCCAGGATCCTGTTGCTTACCTTTCCTCTCCTTTAGAACCTTATAATGAGCCTTTGTATCCTCCTCATAAATCCTGCAGCTACTCACCAACTCAGAGAACTGACAGATCTTCGAGGACCCAATAGCCCTCTTGATCTCGGCACGCAGACCATTCTCAAACTTGATACACTTCGAAAACTCAGCAGTCTCATGAGTGTAGTGTGGATAAAACTTAGCCAATTCCACAAACTTTGCAACATACTCTGTCACAGACATATCACCCTGCTTCAGCTCTAGAAACTCAATCTCTTTCTTCCCGCGAACATCTTCCGGAAAGTATCGGTTCAGGAATTATCTCCTAAACACAGCCAGAGTAACAACAGCACCTCCATTTTCTAGCACCGGTTGAACACTCGCCCACTAATCATCAGCTTCTTCAGCTAACATGTGCGTGCCAAAACGCACCATCTGTATATCCGTACATTGCATAACTCTGAAAATCCTCTCGACCTCCTTAAGCCACGTCTGAGCTCCATCAGGGTCATACCTCCCCTTAAAAGTAGGTGGATGGTTTCTCAAGAAAGTTTCCAGTATCCTCACTCCATCATTACCACCAGCATTATTTTGTTGCCCCATAGCTTGAGCCATCACTTGCAATGCAGCAGCAAGAGCAGTATCATTTCTTCCAACCATCTTAGTTCTCTACACAACAATCAACAATCAGAACAACATAATAATGGTATTCCAACTGTTAGACGACACTACTCGACTCAATCTACTTGGCCGGACGGACCGACCTGCTTTGATACCAATTGTAACACCCCGTTTTCCCAAACATAAATAAATATAAAGAATATAAGAGTTTTCATTCATAAACGGAGCATTACATTCATCTTACAACTTTTCCACAAATAAAAATAGAAATAAGTACTATTTATTAAAATAATCTGTCTTTATAAAAATTCAATAAACATGCAGCGGAAATAGTTTCAACATCATAAAATGGTATGTGGCTCTAAAGGCCACAACATCCACACCATACTTATTTATTATGAAAATAGTTCAAAACTTTCAAAAGGAAATACGTAACAAGGAAAACATGCAATAGACAATCCCCATCCCGTTACGTATCAGAGCATCCTAGACGACACGGCGGAGATTACTCATAACTGCACTATTCTTCGTTACCTGCAAGTTACTCATACGAGGAACAACATTTTCAAGCAGAAGGGGTGAGATTTCACATTCATTAATAGCAAGCAACAATTCATAAAAGATAATCAACAACCATATATCCAGCTTAGAATAAACATCACATAACATCATTTAATAAAGGTAAAACAACAACAACAACATCATCAACAACAACAACAACTTCTCAAATGATCATCAATTATATTATGCAATGACGAAACTACAATGCAACGACAACAACAACTCGTCTTAACATCACATCGACTCGACAATGCAATATGCATATCGTACCATCAGGGCATAAGCCCCCATCGCTAAAGGTCAAATAGTACCTGCCAGACATTGAGCCCCCATCGCTAAAGGTCACAAAAGGACCTGTAAGGCATTAAGCCCCCATCGCTGACTATGCTATGCAACAACACGACTTAATGCAACGACACGACTCAAATGCAACAATCTTCAAATATCACATCTTAACATAACACATAGTCAATAATACATTTATTTCGCATCGTTAAATCATACATCATTAAATAATTCACAAATTACACTTAGTCAAATAATTCATCAATTAGAGTTCGTTAAATCACCCATCATTATTTAATTATAATCCAAATTGCTTTGTTTGCGTAACTTTCAATTGTATGTCAGAAAAGAGTATTAATCAACATAACAAATCCAAGATCACATAAAGACCAAAGTGCTTAAAATCAAGTGATGCTGATCCATCGAAAATTGAGATAGTAATAATAATAAACTCATTAAGATGACAAAATAAAACAAAAAAGACTAATGATATTTCCATTCATCCATAAAGAAGAAAACAAATTGGAAACATAAGTACGATACGGAACTCTTATAAGCCCAAAAAAAAAAAAGGAAAGTAACATCCTGTATAACACATGTGTAACATGAAGAGTTCAATATAGAAAATTGATAGTTTTTAATGTCAAAAATTAGAAGAAATAGTACATACACATCATCAGTTAAGAAATCACCAAATATGTATCAAGACTAAATCATAAAAGATTTTAAAAGCAATTAGTGTGACATTTACATTGAGTTTTTTGTTGTCTTGGTGCAACGTTCTTTTATTTTCTCTTCTTGTGACTGTGTTGGTTTGGCTCATATTGGCAGATTAACTTTGATCTATTCATTTGATGACTTTGACGTCGCTAACATTAAAGATCGTGATGCGTGAATATTCCAATACTCCAAACGTGACTATGCGGCTGTGCAGTGGATGGAAGAAAGAACGAAAGAAAAGGAGAACCGAACGCCACGTAGGTAGTATTCCAACGTGACTTAAGTCACGATGAGTTTAACACCTGTGTGACTTAAGTCACGGGGTATTTTGGGAAGTTCGATGAGAGTGAGCAATTTTCTTATCCAAAAGGTAATAGAAATTTTTACGCTATGGATATAATAGGATCGTATAAGAGTGGAATTACACTATGTGTAACTAACCATATCATTATTTACGAGTTTTAATCTTGTGTGAACGTTCATCTCTCTCTCTCTCTCTCCCCCCTCCCCCCACCTTATTTGTCCCTTATTGTAGTTGTAATTCTTCATCCACCATCACAGAAGATGGTTTATGATTAATTTTTGACTCGAAATTATTGTAATAATATTTATGTTCCTTCTTTTTTATTTAAATAAGTGTTCTTTGCAGATTTAGTTTCTTCTTCTTCTTCTTCTTCTTCTTCTTCTTCTTCTTCTTCTTCTTCTTCTTCTTCTTCTTCTTCTTCTTATTGATTCCATCGTCTTAGTGTGACATTTACATTGAGTTTTTTGTTGTCTTGGTGCAACGTTCTTTTATTTTCTCTTCATGTGACCGTGTTAGTTTAGCTCATATTGTCAGATTAACTTTGATCTATTCATTTGAAGACTTTGACGTTGCTAACATTAAAGATCCTGATGCGTGCATATTCCAAACACTTTAATTGTCATATTTGTAGTCTTTGTCACATTCGTAAACATGTAGCTGTTATATTCTATTAATCTGGATGTTGTGAATAAGTTTGTAAATTCATCTTTTTTAGTTTTATTGATTTTTTTTTGTGCAACCCTCCAATTCACATGAAAAAGAGACGCTTATAATCTGAGTTCGATTGAGAGATACGTGAAATTTGACCAATATTTGAGCTCGGTTCTAATAATTTTGAATTTGTGTCATTAATTAGATGTATTTGATTGAATGTTGTTTTTAGAGTTTTTTTTTTTTTTTTTTTGACAAGGTTGTTTATTAGTTAAAAGGTAAAAATAATGTCATTATTCACAAGCCTTGCCTTTTCAGTTATAAGAGACGAGCCCTTGCCTTTTCAGTTATAAGAGGAAAACACGCCGAAAAGAGATTATATAAACGCCGAAGTGAATATTTATTTTTGATGAAAGGGAATGAAACAATTTTAATTTCATGAGGATACCGCAAAATTGTTGCATGTACTAGCTATAGTGCCAGCTAGTATATGCACCTCTCTATAAATTGTTGCATGTAACAATGAACTAATGCAACACTAAGCTAAGTTCATAACAAATAATTTTAGCTTATTCTTTCTTTTGATCAAACAATGACTTATGTTAAGCTGGCTACTTTGGCTGTGTTAGTCAAGTCTCACCGATATATTTATATGTTAGGTACTCGTAAAATATTCTTAATTAATGAAAAATTATTATACTACATGCTCAATTTAATGCCAAACTTTCCTAAATATATACGTTATATGCATAGATGTGTATTGGTTCCAACTTTAACTTCCTTTGCCATTTGCAGTAATCGCCCAGACGAAGGTTGAAGATAAAACTAATAAAATCTGAATGTAGATATTAAATTTTTCGACAATTTTTTGCAAAGTAACTTTTAATAATGTTCTTAAATGTATGTAACATGCTGAGTGTAGCAAAAAATTTAGGAACTAAAAGAACTATTAAAATTAAATAAGTAATAAACTTAAAAGGTCCGAATTTTACAGAGACTAAAAACATATTTAACCCTTTTATAAAAAAAGTAATTTAGGTTGTTTAGATAAAACCATACAAAAAGAATTTTTTAGTTACAAAATCACATCAATCTTTTGAAAGTTAATTTCTCTTTCATCTAAATATAATTTTCGGTTACAAAATGATAATTATATGTTGAGGTGTCAAAAAATTAAGATAGGGTAAAATTGTATTTTTGTTAGTTATTAATTTTCATATACGCTGCTATATTCTATTAACCAGGATGCTGTGAATAAGTTTGTAAATTCATCTTTTTTGGTTTAATTGATTTTTTTTTTGTGCAACCCTCCAATTCACAGCAAAAAGAGACATTGGTAATTTGAGTTCGACCGAGAGATAAGTAAAATCTAACCAATAATTGACCTCGATTTTAATGATTTTGAATTTGTGTCGTTAAATGTATTCGATTGAATGTTGTTTTTATAGTTTTTTTTACAAGGTTGTTTTTTAGTTAAAAGGTAAAAATAATGTCATTATTCACAAGCCTTGCCTTTTCGGTTATAAGACGAAAATACGCCGAAAAGAGATTATATAAACATTGTCAAACGGCTCAATTATTGTACGGGAAGTGAATATTTATTTTTGATGAAAGGGAATGAAACAATTTTAATTTCATGAGGATAACACAAAATTGTTAACTATCGCCATCAATCTATAAATTATTAAATATAGCCATTTCACTTTTCCTAACAATTAACGTAGGGAGCTATAGTGCCAGCTAGTATATGCACCTCTCTATAAATTGTTGCATGTAACAATGAACTAATGCAACACTAAGCTAAGTTCATAACAAATAATTTTAGCTTATTCTTTCTTTTGATCAAACAATGACTTATGTTAAGCTCGCTACTTTGGCTGTGTTAATGCTTATCACGTTCTGTACGTATATTTTTTAATATTGTCTTCATCTTTCTCACCGATATATTTATATATGTTAGGAACTCGTAAAATATTATAATTAGAATCTATATTCTTCATCAATGAAAAACTATTATACTACATGCTCAATTTCATACCAAACTTTCTTAAATATATAGGTTAATTATATGCATAGATGTGTATTGGTTCCAAACTTTAACTTCCTTTGCCATTTGCAGTAATCGTCCAGACGAAGAACGTTGATCAGGCGGCAACTTTGAAATCATGTCCATCTAACTTCCTCTTTAAATTTTGTTTACCATTCATGCCGAATTCATGCGGCAACATTCATTGTCATTGTCATCTACACCGTCGTGGAGGCGGTACTTGCGGCAATCACTAACTCTAATGAAAAAGACTACTTAAAGATGGCTTTGGAAATTGCCACTTAAGAATGATATGTCTCAAAAACGAAAAGCCAACCATGCATGTTATTGTTATCATGCATCTACTTTAAATAAAACAACCTCTGTTTCCAATTGATCAATTAGATTTCTTCGATATCCCTCTGGATTTTAATGATGCATATACATGGGTGTGGTGATTTTGACTTGTACATTACTCGTTCTTTTAATTTTGCACGTTATAATTTGTTTGCTGTTTTAATTCTTACAATGTTTAAATTTCATTTTTATATGGAATATAACCAAACATAAAAACAATCTCTGTAACAAATCATGATTAGAATAAATTAAATTGTTACTAGAATTTGGATATGCATAAATATGGAATTAAACTGAATTTATTGATCATTACATAGAATTCAATTAAAATAAAATGTCTTTGAATGAAATTTTCAAGAGAAAAAGAAGAACGAGCAATTAATGTCAACACATACTCCCTTCGTCCCAAAATATAAACAAAAATAAGAGAATGTAAGCCGTTTGTTTTGATACAAATTTTTAACGAAATACATTAAGTTTTCTTTACCAATTTTTGCTTATATTTTAAGACGGACATAGTAGTTTACAAAATCTTTTGGAATATAATATAAATTCTAAAATCTCTTTTCAAAACAAGATTAATATATAATCCTTCCGTCTCAAATTATAAGCAAAAAAATTCAAATCACAATTATTAAGAAAACTAAAATATAAGAACTTGGAGTATAATTTTTGTGTGTTTTCTTTGTAATAAATTTTATAGGATGATGTAGAAACAATTTTTATTGGCTATTGATTATGGAGAAAATTGAAGAGAGAGAAACTTGAATGTAATTTCATGAGAATAAACAAAAGTTTTTCTTAAAAAAGATGATTAAATAAAAAACAAGATTAACTAGAATAAAAATTTGTCTTTTTTGCTTACATTTTGGACAAAAATAATGAGTTTTTTTTCTTACATTTTGGGACAGATGGAGTATATAAAGGAGACAAGGAAAAGAGAATATCAACACAATGGATTTATACTTGTTCATCATCAACACCTGATAGTTAGTCTAGTCCCTTAAACCCGAATGATTTCTACTGACAACCATAAACCAAAATCACCCAAACTGTCAACCTACTTTAGCGATGACTAGTACTTTGCTTTCGAACTTTTTATTTGTTGATTTTATAATTTGCTAAATATGTTATACTCGTTGTTTAACTTTTTATCAGACTTTGATTGCAACTAAAATTTAAATTGGAGTTTTTTTAGGGAAGAAATTCATTGTCTTTCATTATCTATCAAACGTTCAAAATGTAACCGTCCGTTTTTCGCTAGGATTATTTTATAATTTATTTATATGTGTTTTTATGTGTTTAATTGTTTGCTTATGTGCTTATCTTGGGATTAGTGGATTTTTACCTTAGAAGGGTATTTTAGTCATTTTAAGACTAAGGACATTTTGGTCATCTATTGACCAAAATGTTGAGGACATTTTGGACATTTATTTTCCGAAAACTTGTTTTTATTGAATCAAATGTTGAGGATAAGACTTGATTTATGTAACAATGAACTTAGAAAGGATATGTAAGGCATAAGCGAGCTTATAATGTTTTATCTTGTAAATTATTTAATTTTGAAGAATGAAGAAAATGAGAAGAACTTGTTGAATTTTTGGAAATAATCGGAATTGAGGAATGATGATAACATGATTGCACTACCGTGACGTTTTTTAAGGTGTAAACATGACGTGTTGATGTGTTTGAACATGAGTGCTTTATTTTGGTGAAATACTTGAAAACGGATACTTGGTGAAAATACGCGAATTTTGTCGAAATGAATGTTTATGATCTTATAACTTGTAAGCGGTTTTGTAAACATGATAACATGGTGACTTAAGAATGAATCAATGTCTGATTGGTGAATTAAATGTTGTTATCATGATGTGGTGAAATATTCGTCCTTATGCGACTCGGTGATTTGTGAAATATGTGTCCTTATGCGTTTCAGAGCATACCTCTGCCACTACGATGTGGTTCGGAGATGAACCAAGCAGAAGCTGGTGGACATGTAACACCCAAGGCTGATGAGGATGGGGAGTGGTCGCCGATGCACAAGGCATGACAATGAAAGGCTCCCGACAGCTTTTAAAGGATTCGAATAACATCAGAATGAGAGGGATCCTGAGGCTATGTAGGTATGAGACTACATGGTTGAAGGAAGACTTATAAGAATTGTTTGGTACTACCTATATCAACAAGATGCATCTTCTTTTCGATAGCTTATTCCATAAGAACTCTAGAGTTCACAAGGAATACTTGAAGTTGTAATTAGTGTACACTTGAAATAAAACCTTAGGAAGAGACATAAGTTTTTAATTGCATTGTCATATGTTAAATCTTGTTTATGTTGTTATGCTTATGCCTTTTGCTTGGGGACAAGCAAAGATTCAAGTGTGGGGGAGTTTGACGAGTCGTTAATTAGTTATTTTAATATAATATTTGATTTCGTTTTATTTAGATTTAAGTTTATTTTATTTAAATATTATTTCCTTTTAGAGCTATTTTACTTCAATTGTATATTATTATATTTCAGGAACGAATATTTGATAGATTCAGTTTTGGAGTAAAAGAAAAAGGATTCAAAGCTGATTCAGGCAGGAAAAAATACAAGATTCAGCAAAAAAATATAATCCCCCAAGTCAGAAGCTTGGCACGGCCCGTGCCATATCTCACACAGTCGTGCCACATCCCAGAATTGCTCTTTTGCTTTATGGACAAGCTACCTATTAGTTTATTTCTGATCTAAAAGCCTGTGGTTTCTTGTGGAACATTCTAGTGATGTATTTCTTAGGGCTCAAGTCATTGTAAACTATAAATAGAGTAGCTAGCTATTACAACAATTCATCTTTTGTTCTTGGAATTCAATAGTGACCATTGTCTTTCTTAATAAAAGTTCTTTCTTTAACTTTCTTGTTATTTTATGTTCTTCTTCTTCTTCTCTATGTCTACTATGATCATGAGTGAGTAGACTCTTCTTGTCTTGGGATTGTTGGATAAGTCTGAATGACATAATCCTAATCAAACCAAACCATAAACCCTAATTTTATATAACCTCACTTTCTAATCTAATTTCACCTCTCTTATAATGAATTAACAAATACGAAACTTAAGAAGCGAACGCGGAGGAGTTAGTATTTGTTAATTCATCATCATAAATATCAATTCATAATGCGACAACGGAACTTTGATATTGGAACAAGTGAAATTAGACAAGGATTACGAAACATGAGAATAGTCGAGCAAACCTTGGAACATATAAAGTTTCGAGTTTCAAGGATTCCGATAACAATCAACCATGAGAATAGGCGTGATTGTTAGAGGAACACACTCACTGAAACCGAAAGGAGATGTGATAGGCTAAAGAGAAACTTGTCCTTACAAAGTGGGATCAATATAAAATTAACGGTTTAAGGTTTGTTTGTGAAGGACTTGTTATTAAGATGGACCGATAAATCCCAAGACTCTTTTTATTATTATTTTCTTCCATAAAAATCAAACCTTTTCTACTTAATTCTCTTTCTAATCATTCTTTAAAATTAATCAAATTAACCAACTCCCTATCGGAACGATACTCTTTTTATTACTACACCGGTAAAACCGTGCACTTGCGGTTTTGCTCATCATGAATAAGTTTGTAAATTCATCTTTTTTGGTTTTATTGATTTTTTTTTGTGCAACCCTCCAATTTACAGCAAAAAGAGACATTGGTAATTTGAGTTCGACCGAGAGATAAGTAAAATTTAACCAATAATTGACCTCGATTTTAATGATTTTAAATTTGTGTCGTTAAATGTATTCGATTGAATGTTGTTTTTATAGTTTTTTTTTTTACAAGGTTGTTTTTTTAGTTAAAAGGTAAAAATAATGTCATTATTCACAAGCCTTGCCTTTTCGGTTATAAGACGAAAACACGCCGAAAAGAGATTATATAAACATTGTCAAACGGCTCAATTATTGTACGGGAAGTGAATATTTATTTTTGATGAAAGGGAATGAAACAATTTTAATTTCATGAGGATAACACAAAATTGTTAACTATCGCCATCAATCTATAAATTATTAAATATAGCCATTTCACTTTTCCTAACAATTAACGTAGGGAGCTATAGTGCCAGCTAGTATATGCACCTCTCTATAAATTGTTGCATGTAACAATGAACTAATGCAACACTAAGCTAAGTTCATAACAAATAATTTTAGCTTATTCTTTCTTTTGATCAAACAATGACTTATGTTAAGCTCGCTACTTTGGCTGTGTTAATGCTTATCACGTTCTGTACGTATATTTTTTAATATTGTCTTCATCTTTCTCACCGATATATTTATATATGTTAGGAACTCGTAAAATATTATAATTAGAATCTATATTCTTCATCAATGAAAAACTATTATACTACATGCTCAATTTCATACCAAACTTTCTTAAATATATAGGTTAATTATATGCATAGATGTGTATTGGTTCCAAACTTTAACTTCCTTTGCCATTTGCAGTAATCGTCCAGACGAAGAACGTTGATCAAGCAGGGGTATGTCCAATTGAGCTCCGCATGAAATTTTGTTTACCACACATGTTGAATCCATGCGGCAACATTTATTGTGAATGTACTCAATCCCGTCGTGGAGGCGGAGGCGGTTTTTGCGATGACTACTAACACTAATGAAAAAGACTACTTAAAGATGGCTTTGGAAATTGCCACTTAAGAATGATATGTCTCAAAAACGAAAAGCCAACCATGCATGTTATTGTTATCATGCATCTACTTTAAATAAAACAACCTCTGTTTCCAATTGATCAATTAGATTTCTTCGATATCCCTCTGGATTTTAATGATGCATATACATGGGTGTGGTGATTTTGACTTGTACATTACTCGTTCTTTTAATTTTGCACGTTATAATTTGTTTGCTGTTTTAATTCTTACAATGTTTAAATTTCATTTTTATATGGAATATAACGAAACATAAAAACAATCTGTGTAACAAATCATGATTAGAATAAATTAAATTGTTACTAGAATTTGGATATGCATAAATATCGAATTAAACTGAATTTATTGATCATTACATAGAATTCAATTAAGATAAAATGCCTTTGAATGAAATTTTCAAGAGAAAAAGAAGAACGAGCAATTAATGTCAACACATACTCCCTTCGTCCCAAAATATAAACAAAAATAAGAGAATGTAAGCCGTTCGTTTTGATACAAATTTTTAACGAAATACATTAAGTTTTTTTTACCAATTTTTGCTTATATTTTAAGACGGACATAGTAGTTTACAAAATCCTTTGGAATATAATATAAATTCTAAAATCTCTTTTCAAAACAAGATTAATATGTAATCCTAAGCAAAAAAATTCAAATCACAATTATTAAGAAAACTAAAATATAAGAACTTGGAGTATAGTTTTTGTGTGTTTTCTTTGTAATAAATTTTATAGGATGATGTAAAAACAATTTTTATTGGCTATTGATTATGGAGAAAATTGAAGAGAGAGAAACTTGAATGTAATTTCATGAGAATAAACAAATGTTTTTCTTAAAAAAGATGATTAAATAAAAAACAAGATTAACTAGAATAAAAATTTGTCTTTTTTGCTTACATTTTGGACAAAAATAATGAGTTTTTTTTTCTTACATTTTGGGACAGATGGAGTATATAAAGGAGACAAGGAAAAGAGAATATCAACACAATGGATTTATACTTGTTCATCATCAACACCTGATAGTTAGTCTAGTCCGTTAACCGCGAATGATTTCTACTGACAACCATAAACCAAAATCACCCAAACTGTCAACCTACTTTAGTGATGACTAGTACTTTGCTTTCGAACTTTTTATTTGTTGATTTTATAATTTGCTAAATATGTTATACTCGTTGTTTAACTTTTTATCAGACTTTGATTGCAACTAAAATTAAATTGGAGTTTTTTTAGGGAAGAAATTCATTGTTTTTCATTACCTATCAAACGTTCAAAATGTAACCGTCCGTTTTTCGCTAGGATTATTTTATAATTTATTTATATGTGTTTTTATGTGTTTAATTGTTTGCTTATGTGCTTATCTTGGGATTAGTGGATTTTTACCCTAGAAGGGTATTTTAGTCATTTTAAGACTAAGGACATTTTGGTCATCTATTGACCAAAATGTTGAGGACATTTTGGACATTTATTTTCCGAAAACTTGTTTTTATTGAATCAAATGTTGAGGATAAGACTTGATTTATGTAACAATGAACTTAGAAAGGATATGTAAGGCATAAGCGAGCTTATAATGTTTTATCTTGTAAATTATTTAATTTTGAAGAATGAAGAAAATGAGACGAACTTGTTGAATTTTTGGAAATAATCGGAATTGAGGAATGATGATAACATGATTGCACTACCGTGACGTTTTTTAAGGTGTAAACATGACGTGTTGATGTGTTTGAACATGAGTGCTTTATTTTGGTGAAATACTTGAAAACGGATACTTGGTGAAAATACGCGAATTTTGTCGAAATGAATGTTTATGATCTTATAACTTGTAAGCGGTTTTGTAAACATGATAACATGGTGACTTAAGAATGAATCAATGTCTGATTGGTGAATTAAATGTTGTTATCATGATGTGGTGAAATATTCGTCCTTATGCGACTCGGTGATTTGTGAAATATGTGTCCTTATGCGTTTCAGAGCATACCTCTGCCACTATGATGTGGTTCGGAGATGAACCAAGCAGAAGCTGGTGGGCATGTAACACCCAAGGCTGATGAGGATGGGGAGTGGTCGCCGATGCACAAGGCATGCCAATGAAAGGCTCCTTACAGCTTTTAGAGGAACCGAATCACATCAGAATGAGAGGGATCCTGAGGCTATGTAGGTATGGGACTACATGGTTGAAGGAAGGCTTATAAGAATTGTTTGGTACTACCTATATCAACAAGATGCATCTTCTTTTCGATAGCTTATTCCATAAGAACTCTACAGTTCATAAGGAATACTTGAAGTTGTAATTAGTGTACACTTGAAATAAAACCTTAGGAAGAGACATAAGTTTTTAATTGCATTGTCATATGTTAAATCTTGTTTATGTTGTTATGCTTATGCCTTTTGCTTGAGGACAAGCAAAGATTCAAGTGTGGGGGAGTTTGACGAGTCGTTAATTAGTTATTTTAATATAATATTTGATTTCGTTTTATTTAGATTTAAGTTTATTTTATTTAAATATTATTTCCTTTTAGAGCTATTTTACTTCAATTGTATATTATTATATTTCAGGAACGAATATTTGATAGATTCAGTCTTGGAGTAAAAGAAAAAGGATTCAAAGCTGATTCGGGCAGGAAAAATACAAGATTCAGCAAAAAAATATAATCCCCCAAGTCAGAAGCTTGGCACGGCCCGTGCCATATCTCACACGGTCGTGCCACATCCCAGAATTGCTCTTTTGCTGCTTTTGCTTTATGGACAAGCTACCTATTAGTTTATTTCTGACCTAAAAGCCCGTGGTTTCTTGTGGAACATTCTAGTAATGTATTTCTCAGGGCTCAAGTCATTGTAAACTATAAATAGAGTAGCTAGCTATTACAACAATTCATCTTTTGTTCTTAGAATTCAATACTGACCATTGTCTTTCTTAATAAAAGTTCTTTCTTTTACTTTCTTGTTATTTTTTGTTCTTCTCCTTCTTCTCTATGTCTACTATGATCATGAGTGAGTAGACTCTTCTTGTCTTGGGATTGTTGGATAAGTCTGAATGACATAATCCTAATCAAACCAAACCATAAACCCTAATTTTATATAACCTCACTTTCTAATCTAACTTCACCGCTCTTATAATGAATTAACAAATACGAAACTTAAGAAGCGAACGCGGAGGAGTTAGTATTTGTTAATTCATGATCATAAATATCAATTCATAATGCGACAACGGAGCTTTGATATTGGAACAAGTGAAATTAGACAAGGATTGCAAAACATGAGAATAGTCTAGCAAACCTTGGAACATATAAAGTTTCGAGCTTCAAGGATTCCGATAACAATCAACCATGAGAATAGGCGTGATTGTTAGAGGAACACACTCACTGAAACCGAAAGGAGATGTGATAGGCTAAAGAGAAACTTGTCCTTACAAAGTGGGATCAATATAAAATTGACGGTTTATGGTTTGTTTGTGAAGGACTTGTTATTAAGATGGACCAATAAATCCCAAGACTCTTTTTATTATTATTTTCTTTAATAAAAATCAAACCTTTTCTACTTAATTCTCTTTCTAATCATTCTCTAAAATTAATCAAATTAACGAACTCCCTATCGGAACATGTCATCCCAAAATTTTGGAGGTTATTATTATTAATGGGTCAAACAGGTTGACTGAACGATCAAGATCTTTATTTCATAATATTTCTACCAAAGTTAGACTTGTTGGGAATACTCGAAAATAAGAATTTTATTTCGACGGTTGGACATCAAGGCAACGGAAACCTCTTCAAAAGACATTCAAAATTCAAATCGAACGGTCCATAGCAGTTATGTTTATTTTGAATTTAGGTAGTTATTTCCTATTAGTAAATATAGTACTTTTCCCAAAGGAAAAACGGTCACAATTCAGTCATACACAAAACTTACACTCAAATTATTCGTATGGAAGCGAGAAACGAGTCACAAGTTGCAATGTATGAATCTCTGTATCAACTTACATTTGATCAATACAATTTAAGTTCATTTTCTTGAATGCTTTTGCAATTTATTCATTTTCGTTAAAGCAATTTATCTCTTTTAATTTACATCATTTTCGATATGATTCAATCGAATTGAATTCAATCATTTTCTTTTCTTTTTATTATCAAAATCCTACAAAAACAATATCAATATATCAAAATCATAAATGCAAATGTGTCCTAAGATTTACTGGTTGATCTTGCAAGTAAACATTTTTTAAACCAGCAATTGTTTACCAAAAATCAGTGTAAACAAATTGGCACGCCCGGTGGGACCTTTTTTGCGTTTTGATTGTTTAACTTATTGATATATTCAGTCTGTGTTGTGTATGCAATTGAGGAACAAGAAACAATTGCCTGAGATGACGCGCCCCCTCCCAATCCGAACACAGCGTCTTCGAATGTCGCTAGTGGGTCTGGAACAACAACCAATCCACCGGGACAATCCGGTACTATGCAATCTACCCAAAGTAGCACCATGGAAACCGTGGTGGAGCCCGTCGGGATGACAAGGGCTGTGCAAACTTCTCAAACCATGCCAACAATGGCCATGGCCACAGCGACCTCTCAGGCCATCCCCACGGCCTCGACGGCTGCACAGACGTCCCAGGCCATTCCAACCTCAGGATGTTTGAATTTGGCGTCAGGACGAAGGATGCCATACGGCATGCCGACTTCGATAATGCAAGGATTACATACTAACCCATCTGCATCTTTAGAAACCCTGAACGTGTCAATGCCCCAACTGTTCAACCCGGGGGTGAGCGTTCCATTTGGATCGCCACAACAGTCGTTCATACCGTTTGGTTCGTCCCTACAGTCTTTGACTAATGCCTCTTTGAGTGCACTAAGGCAACAGATGGAGGAAACCAATCATGAGATGGTGAACATGGTAACTCAACAAATAGGGGCAGTAATCAACCCATTAATTCAAGACTCGAATAGAAGTTACCAAGCACTATCCGTTCAAATGGAACGAATGGCCGATTTCTTTGGCGCTCCTGCAGCGCGAAGTGTGCCAACGCCTCGAAACCTCAGCGCTGGACTAACGGAAAGCCTCGCAGTCGGTCAACCGAACCAAACCCCTGAGATTCGAGCACAAGCACAAAGGGTGCCAAAACCGGCTCCAGAAGAGCCAGCAACGGTGCCAATATTGGTAAATCGGCACCAAGATGCGGACCAATTGGTCGTGCAAGCCCGTCGAAACAATTACGAGGGCCAAAACAATATAGTGAATATTGTCGAAGCCTTGCTAGCCCATAATGGATTCAATATGGCACTGCATAGGCCAAACTTTGTATCGGCATTGTCTGAATATGTGTTAGAAACCGACTTGTCGAGGAATACAAAAATCCCCAAATTCACTAAGTTTGCTGGGGAGACGAACGAATCGACTGTCGAACATATCGCTCGATATCTCATGGAAGCCGGAGATCTGGCGAACAATGAGAATTTGAGAATGAAATACTTCCCTAGTTCTCTGACGAAGAACGCGTTTACGTGGTTTACTACCTTGCCTCCCCATTCCATCTTTAATTGGAATTAGTTGGAGAAGGCTTTCCATGAACAATTCTACATGGGGCAATCTAAAATCAGCCTGAAAGAATTGGCAAGTGTTCGTCGAAAGACACATGAATCGATCGATGACTATTTGAACAGATTCTGCCTGCTTAAGGCCAATGTTTCACGTTAGTGCCAGAACACGAATTGGTGGAAATGGCCGCAGGCGGACTAGATTATTCTGTTCGAAAGAAACTAGATACCCAATATCTTAGAGATATGGCGCAGTTGGCCGATAGAGTTCGACAAGTCGAATGTTTGAAAGCCGAAAAGGCCCGAACCAATAGATTCCCTAAGAAGGAGAAAGTTGCCTACGTAAACGCAGGAGATAGCGATTCAGAGTTTGATTGGGGGTTAGATACCATCAAAGATAGCGAAGTTCATCTCGCAGAAATAAAAGATGAACCACCTTATACTTGTAAATTATAAAGGCCTTCGAATGGGAAAAATCCTGAAGAGCCTAAGAATGACAAATACCCTCCCAAAACTTATACGTTCGACGTTTCTAAATGTGACGAGATCTTTGATCTCTTGGTCACCGATGGCATAATCCTGGTGCCACCAAATGTGAAACTCCCTCCTTTGGAACAAAGGAAGAAGAGGGGTTTTTGTAAATTTCACGGTTTTCTAGGCCATAATTTATCACGCTGTACTCATTTCAGGGATTCTGTGCAGAAAGCTCTCGACGAAGGCAGATTGAAGTTTGGAGATAAGGCCAAACAGCCAATGCAAGTCGACGCTGATCCCATGAAGAAAGCTGATTCCATGTATGCCGAAATCATTGGAATAAACATGGTGGACATTGTCGAAGATTTTGGTAGGCAAATCCCCGCCGAAGAACTCGCACCTAGCGAAAACCCTCAAGCTAGGAATGAGATGATTACTAACTATCACCAATCTGTAGATGTACCAATCACCGAAGATCAAATGGTCAAAAAGATGGAAGTAGCATATCCTAAGGCAGAGGAAGATCTGATCAATTTCCTAAATAGATGCAAGATCTCGAACAAACATGCTATGCTTTGTCCAAGGTGTAGTGCGGTTTTCGATAAAGAGGCGGCGAAATACGTTGAAGGTTTCCTACCACATAATGAGCGTAGAAACGGGCGGAGGGAGAAAGCCCCAAAGTATGGTTTCAACAAGAGGGGTGTCCCGTGTAACACCCCGTTCCCAAAAATACGTAATTTAAATAAAACAATCAGAGTTATACCACAAACGGAGCATTACACTGCTTACATAAAAAAATCTTTAATAGAAAAATAAAACTATTAAACTTCCAACAACTCATTATATATACAACTGCAGCGGAATATTCATTTCATTTATAATTTAATCATCAAATAAAAATCTTGGCACGAAGGCCTCAACCAACAATAATTATTCAACCATACTTAAATAATTCCGGCATAAAAGCCTCATGAAAATAATTCAACAAAAACAACATCATCATGTCTCAAAATTTGATACATAGGAATGAAAATAATATAAAAATCCCATCCCATACATAACAGAGCCTTAAACATTGAGCTACCACCTACTACTCCGGATCACCTGCAAGTTACCCATACGAAGGGCAACATTTTCAAGCAGAAGGGGTGAGATTCACAATCAAAGATAATATATATATATATATATATATATATATATATATATATATATATATATAATTCATCAAATGCATTGAAACAACAGCAAATTCACAACAACAACATCAATAAGAAATATATATATAAATATAGCATCATCCTTGATTATCAACACATCTTCAATTATATTTAATTTGAAACCAACTTCATTCATAATGACAACACACCGACAACGACTTAACACCAACGACACATCAACAACATCGACAACTCACCCAACACAACAACTACTACGATGTAACAATGCACATGCATGTGGTACCAAAAATACAGGGCAGAGCCCTCACCGCTTTGAACAACAAAGTGTTCCAGGACATGAGTCCTCCCGCTTTGAACGACAAGGCGTTCCAGGGCAAAAGCCCTCACCGCTTTTGAACAACAAAGTGTTCCGGGACATGAGTCCTCCCGCTTTGAACGACAAGGCGTTCTAGGGCAAAAGCCCTCACCGCTTTTGAACAACAAAGTGTTCCAGGACATGAGTCCTCCCGCTTTGAACGACAAGGAGTTCCAGGGCAAAAGCCCTCCCGCTTTTATGCATTATGGAATGAACTCCACTTGTGTATATCAACATACAACATCAACAACTCAATGGTGTATATCAGCATACAACCAAACAACAACAACAACAACTACTACGACATCAACATCTGTGCCTAATACTTATGACACACTCCCCAACTTGGACAACACGACTCAACAACATCAACAACGGGAACAACGATACACCGTATATAATTGTACATATATAAACATATATATTCCAACGTATCAACAACAATAGCAAAATTACATTAATCAATTACATTCATATCAAAGTCCAAAACATCCTTCAAAAGCAAATCAAGTTTGATCAATAAGATATAAGCCAAATACTCATAAAACACCTCAACTAAACCTCTAATACTTAAGTTTGAAGTTTGGGAACCAACCATAGGTTTTGGACAAACTTGGAATAAGTTATGCTAAGTTTTCTTAAAGTTTTCCTCAAGACCCACCTGGAGTATTTCCATCATAACTCAAAATCTAAAAATCATTTTCTAGCCAAACCAAAGCCATTAGAAAGCTAACTCAATTATCTACTACTTTCATGTTTATACTAAAATCCAGTTCGGAACAGAAATGGGTGAAAAAGACGCAAGAACGTGAAACATGGGATGTTGTTTTACTGAAAATCGTACTACGATTTCAAGGCATCGTACTACGATGGAATGTGCTGAAAAAGTCATTTTTGCTATTGGAAAAATCGTACTACGATTTCCCAACATCATACTACGATGGAATGTGGACAAACCTACGGAAACAGATCAGTTTTCACTCCAAAAACCCAATTTTCAATCACCCAAACCCCAAATTGAATTACTACAATGTTTACAGGTTCTATATGCAATACAACAGCCAAAACAACTCAGAAAACATGCAATCAACAACACAATTCACAACATCTTTGCAATTCTATCATGCTTTTCTAACCCTAACTCAAGAACAACAATTTAATCCAATTCCAGAATTCATATATATATTACTAATTGAAAGCTAGCCTCACCCTTACCTTAGATTGTTTTCCTGAAATCAAGCCGCGTTCTTCTCTCTTCTTGCTCCTTCTCTCTTCTCTAGGTTTTCTCTTCTTTTCTCCCAAAACTGTTTTTCTTTTCACGTAAAACTGTTTCTGCCTTCTCTTTTTCCTAACTCCCCAATACTTAACTCCTCTTTATTTCTATTAATTTCTAATTAACTCCCCAACCTCTAAAATAATAATAATTCCCACTCATTCTAATTAATATCAAAATAAACTATATAATAAAATATAATACACCACTTAAACCACAAATATTATTTAAAATCATATAAAAGACTAAATATATCAATAATAAATAATTTAACGACTAGGGCGTTACATCCCGTATAAAATGAAGCCATGAGACCAAGGTTCAAGTAGAACTCATAGGGGCACATTACCCCTTCTCCAAAAAGCCCAAGGGATGCGTGGGTGTTCTCTGGGGGTAAGAAAACAGGTCATGCTAACCCTCCAACTAAATGGGTGAAGCGAATGGCCTCAACACCGCATTAGAAAGAAGCACTGAATGTTAAACGTTATGCCTACAATAACAATTACAAAGGGAAACACCCTATGACAAAAACACAATGGCGCAGGTATCAACGCCAGAAAAAAGGTAAATGCCTTAAAAGAAATCACAAACGTTGGCAAAAGAGAAGGAAAGCAAGAAGCAGTTTTCGAAATGGTCAAAAGGCCAGCTACTGAAAGAATATTTCCTTCCCTGCCCGCGTTAGGAAAAAATTGTCCAGTAGAAGATGACGAGATGGCGTCAAATTTTTCTGGTTCTGAGCCAAGCTTCGATGTCATATGCGTCGTATCAGTGCTTCCAATCGAATACGATGTCCCATCCGAGGTTAGCGATGTGGAGAGTGATTTCACCGAAGAAATGGCCACCCATAGGCGATTATGCTATTATGTCATGAATAATGGTTGTATCGAAGACCAACACGCGTTTTTCGAGAGGCCATTGGATTCGATGAAATTCCACCTCAAACCGTTGTTTATCCAAGCTAAGATCAATGGTATAGGCGTTAACAAAGTGTTGGTAGACGGGGGTGCTACCGTCAACCTATTGTCCCAGTCGTTCTTGAATAAGATTGGACTATTTGATTCCGATTTAAAACCTCACAATGTGATTCTCACGAATTACGAAGGAACAACTGGAAATTCCCTTGGTGCTATCGAAGTAGACTTGGTGGTGGGCAGCATCTGTCGAACTACTACGTTCATGGTAGTCCCTTCCAAGGCAAATTTCAATGTGTTGTTGGGAAGGGAGTGGATACATGCCGTGGGGGCAGTACCCTCCACTTTGCATCAAAGAATAGCTATATGGAGGAAAGACGGGCTAGTGGAAAACATTGAGGCCGACCAAAGCTATTTCTTGGCTGAGGTGAATAGCATCACTAAGAAAAACTTCGACAAGAAACTAGTATTTATTCCCCCAGTTATGTCTTTAGGTCCTAAGTATACGGTTTCCAAGGACGAAGTGTATTCGATGAAACTAACTCCAAAGTCCGATTTCGTATGGGAAAGAGAATTCATCGACCAAAATTACATCATTGTGGGAGATGAAGAGACCTCGCTGAAGGAGGGAAATGTGCTTAGTGTAACACCCCGTTTTCCCAACATAAAATTTTCTTAAAAACATTTATCAGAGTATGCAACACAACAACGGGATATCACATAAAAACTTAATCCGAAACAGTTAAATAATAATTTAACCCAATAACTTCAAACTTTGCAGCGGAAATCATACTTAAAATTCATAAAACATTTGGCACGCAGGCCCCATAAAAATTATCTCAAAGTTAGTTTCATTATTGCAACATAACATAAAATAATCACGTAAAAGAATGAAGCATGCATATATGATGACCCCATCCCGTTACGTATCAGAGCGACCTAGACGACACAGTGAGGCAAGGCCACTCACGAAGCAACTGCACACTAAGCACGATCACCTGCACTTGCCCACAAGGCGGCAATTCCAGCAGAAGGGGTGAGATTTCATAACAAAATAATATTAATCAACATAATTTTGAATAACAATTAACATCAAAACATCAATAGCATTCTTGCATAATTTAATAACAATTAGCACGTAATCACATAATCAACTTCATAACATCTTTAAGCAAGTAGCATAGATAGATAACACTTATCACGTAACCATATATTCAATCTTTATCAACAACATGACATCATAAATATGACCATGCGACAATGCTCTTAGACTCCTTATATGCATGTGGTACCAAACTTCATCATAAGTATTAATATACTTTTAAAACGTGCGGAGGACAAAGCTCCTAATAAACGTGCGGAGGACAAAGCTCCTATCATGGTGAGGACTAAGCTCAATGTATGCTATGCATGGACTCAATTCAAAACAACATTTATCCTTAATCATCTTATCAACATGCATCCAAGAAATTGGAGCTAAACAACAACTTATCATCGCATATATAATATATACACATATCATAACGGTTCAGTTTAATAACATCAGCAGTATAATATAGACATCAAAGCAGAATGATATCATCACAACAATTACTAATCAAGCAACATAGGCTTTAACATTTTAGCATAAGGTTTAATACTTAATTTCTTGCTCACTAAACAATCCATACCTAGAACAGCTCTGCACAGGACTCTCAACATTACCACTAGGCCTAAATAACACTCAGGGATCATCTCCAAATCAATCACACGGAACAGATCACACTAACCCTCACAACTCCCAATCTGGTAGTGTTCGCGAGGCGAGTGAGTTAGCTCGCCATGGCGAGCTGCCAGAAGCAACTCGCGAGGCGAAGAAAAGTGCTCGCTATGGCGAGCTGCCAGAAGCAACTCGCGAGGCGGGGATAAGTGCTCGCTATGGCGAGCGATGAAGCTCATCACTCGCGAGGCGAGGATCACTGCTCGCCGTGGCGAGCGATGAATCTCGCTGCGGCCAGAACTGCTATTTTCTCAAAATTCTCACGATTCTCATGGTTCCAGGCCTCCTACTGATTCCAGAATTCATCCTAAACATATTCTAAGGTCTAGGAACACTTCCTACACGAAATAAACCTAAACTAACCGTTAGATCATCAATTTCTAAGGTTTTGACCTAGTTTTCTCATTCTCTCAATTCAATCCTATTACTGTTAATTATTCATCAGGATTATGCTAATTAACATTACAGAATTATGAGTCTCACCCTTACCTGGTTATGAAGAAATCGCAGCTCACTCTCCTTCTCTTCCCTCACGCGTGCGTTTTCTTTCTTTCTGTTTCCAAAGTCTGAAAGCGTTACTGACTTCCTAACCCTAGTTGCCTTATTTATACTGCCAACAAATCTTATCTTATTTACTCTTTCTCCCACATAACTCTCTAAAATCCAAAACTAACCCACAACTAAATATTTTATTTTCTTTTCAAATCTTATTTTATTTAACAATAAAATAAGTCTCTTAACCTTATCCTTAGCATTATATCTTACCACAAAATCATCCCAAGCATATCAAAACACATCAAAACATATCAAAACACTTATATATTATATAAATATAATATAATCACCTAAACTCGATTTTAAATAAATAATAAAACGAACGTGGGATATTAAAAAGAAGGTAGCTAGCAGTTCTGACCAAGAGTCGCCTTCAAGCCCAATCTCGCAAGAAAGGTGGGATATTAAAAAGTGATCCATGTCAGAACCCAATATTTGGGATAAAATTACGGCCTATATGGCCGAGAATCAGTCTAATACGGCCAGAGAGGCCAAAATTCTGCAAAAGACGAAACAGAACTCTCATAGAGGAGAGGGATGATGACTTCGTTGAAGATCAAAAATTAGATTGCATCTACGATGACGAACCTTTGGGATTCGAGGAAGACCCTATGGGGCCGACTACTAAAATGAGGGCACATGATCCTCTTGAAGAAGTGGATATAGGTGATGGCTCATTCAAGAGGCCAACTTATGTGAGTAGTAAAATCCCGAAAGAGTTCAGAGATCGAATTGTAGAACTTTTAAAGGAGTACAAAGATTGCTTCGCGTGGGATTATGACGAGATGCCTGGCTTGAGTAGGAAAATGGTAGAATTAAAATTGCCAATTCGACCAGGCAAAAAACCCGTAAAGCATATTCCTAGAAGATTTGCACCCCAGATCTTACCAAAGATCAAAGAAGAAATCGAAAGGCTCCTGAAATGCGGTTTCATCAGGACCGCCAGGTATGTAGATTGGCTAGCAAATGTAGTTCCTGTTAAAAAGAAAAATGGAACTATTAGAGTTTGCATTGATTTTAGAGATTTGAATCTCGCCACTCATAAAGATGAATATTGTAACACCCTGTTTCCTAAAGCAACGAAATAATGCTAATATAATCAGAGTTCAACATCAACGGAGTATTACATCTACTTATCATAATTTATTTAAATAGAATATAAAACCATTTAAATAACAACAACTCTATTTTATAAAAATCTGCAGCGGAAAATCTTTATTTAAAATCATAACCAACAACTACATTAATATCCTTGGCACAAAGGCCTCAACATGATAAAATATTATTCAATAATAGTTTAATCTCCAACAACAACAAAACTTCAACAACATGTTCCAAAGTGATACATAAAGGAATGAAAGAAAACATTATAACGATCCCCCATCCCGTTACGTATCAGAGCCCTAGACACTTGAACCATCAACCTACTAGACTTCATTACCTGCACTTGCCCACAAGGCGGCAATTCCAACAGAAGGGGTGAGTTCACAAATCAAAAATAATATACATATAATGAATCATCAACTTGAATTAAAACACATCAACAAATATATCAATATCCATACTTATATGGCATCATCATTCATCAACAATAACATTTCATTTCATCTTTGAATTACAACAACTCTTATGGCGACATCTCACCAACTACAACTCTGACACCGACTATGCAACGACATCAACTACAAAATGCAACATGCATGTGGTACCATTTTACGCGCGTTGAATGACAAGCATTCCAGGGCATGAGCCCTCAACAGTTGGATGGTTAAAGCATCCCAGGGCATAAGCCCTCAACAGGTGAACGATAAAGCGTTCCAGGGCAATAAGCCCCCAACGGGTGAATGATAAACATTCCAGGGCAATAAGCCCCCTACAAATGCATATGAGTATGAATGGACTCAGTGGTGTATATCAGCATACAACCCAATAATATCTAATGGTGTATATCAGCATACAACCCAACAACATCTAATGGTGTATATCAGCATACAACCAGACAACAACAACTTAGGATACCCTCCCCAACTGGACAATACCACTCAACAACATCAAAGGCACACTCACACTTAGCATGAATAATTAGTTTCATAGAACTTACATAATTTCATCCTATTCATCTTTATATATAAGTTTTTACCATCTAAACAATTTTAAATAAATCCAGCAAACATGTTAGGAAGCTTAGGTTTGGGTTAGGAGCACTTAGAAAAAAATTACACAAAATGGTCGCACAGGACCCATCTCGCTTAAGCGAGCAACTTCTCGCTTGAGCGAATAAATTCACGTAAGTTAGGATGTTCCTCGCTTGAGGCTCGCTTGGCGTTCGCTTGAGCGACACTCACATACTACAGGTTCTGGGCAGATTTCGCTTGAGCGACGGGAAATTCGCTTGAGCGAACCGAATGACGAAAGTTAGGTTATTGTTCGCTTTGCGCTCGCTTGAGCGAACTAACTTTTCAAAATTCTGGGCAACTACTATGGTAGCTCGCTTAAGCGACGGGTCTCTTCGCTTAAGCGACGCTTCACCTGGACAGACTAGAAAACCTACGATTTCACAACCTCTTTCTCATCCAAAAACCCCTTTTTGATCCCCCAAACACCCAAAATGATTTGCTACATTGGTTATGGGTTCAATACACAACAAAACATCAGAAACAATTCATAACAACATCATCAACAACACAATTCAACACATTTGATCAAATTATCATGTTTATTAAACCTAGTTCCAACTACCATTTTCAATCCAATTTTCATGAAATCATGCATATATATATTACAACTGAAATGTAAACCCACCCTTACCTGATTAGATGAACAATTAAGCTACAGAAATTCAATCTCTCACTCCCTTCTAGCAATTCCCCTTGGTTCTTGGTCCTTCTCTCTTTTTCTCCCAAAAGCTCAAGTTTTCTTACTGATACGTACAATAGTTTGTCTGACTCTCTATTTCCTTTTTCCCACAAAGTATAACCTCTCCTTATTTCATTTAACTCACTTAAAACCTATTAATTCTCACTAAACCCCCAACATTCTAAATAATCATTATTTCTCCTATTTTACTTAAATAATAAAAATCATACAAATAATTATATAACATATAAACACACCACATATCACACCAATTACATTCTTTTACATAAAATCATATAAATCAAATAACAACACCACAAATTCATATCATCATTTAAAAAATTCAAATAAATATTCCAAAACAATTAAAAATAATAAAAAGAATTCAGAGCGTTACAACTCTCCCCAACTTAAAGAATTTCGTCCTCGAAATCTTACCTCAAACAAACAACTCAGGATAGGATTCTTGCATCTTACTCTCCAACTCCCAAGTCAAGCTTTCACCAGTTACACCGCTCCAAACAACCTTCACCAAAGGTATTTCCTTGCCCCTCAACTGCTTCACCTTGCGATCCTCAATCCTCAAAGGTAAAGTCTCAACGGTAAGGTTATCCCTAACTTGCACATCATCTCTAGGAATAACATGCGAAGGGTCTGCTACATACTTCCTCAGCTGCGACACATGAAACACGTCATGCAAGTTCGAAAGATGCGGTGGCAACCCAGTCCGATATGCCACGGTTCCAACCCTCTCTGAAATCTTATAAGGACCAATGAACTTTCTTAGGAGGTTCATATCGAACCTAAGTGGCAGAGCTCAAGCTTTTTCGCCATTGCTTCGTTTGAAGAAAGAGGATGTGTTCAAATGGGAACCAGAACACCAGAAGGCTTTTGACGAAATTAAGTCATATTTGACTAATCCTCCGGTGCTTTCACCTCTGGTAAAAAATAGAAAGATGCAGTTGTACATAGCAGCATCCGAAGGAACTATAGGTAGCATGTTAGCCCAAGAGGATGAAAATGGCGTAGAAAGAGCCATTTATTACCTTAGCGGGGTATTAAGTGATGTCGAAATAAGATACCATCCTAGCGAAAAGCTATGCCTTTGTTTGTATTTCTCGTGTACAAAACTTAAGCATTATATAAAGCCCTTTGATGTTTACATTTATTCTCATTTTGATATAATCAAACATAGCTTATCGAAACCAGTCCTGCATAGCAAAGTTGGTAAATGGGCCTTACGCTTACAGAATATTCGTTAACCAATCAGTCTCTGAAATCTGCGAAAGGCCAAATTGTTGCCGATTTTATCGCTGACCACTCAGTAGATGTACCTACGCATGGGGGCATCGAAAGTCTGCCTTGGCAGTTGTATTTCGATGGATCTAGCCATAAAAATGGCACTGGGATCGGAATCGTGGTCGTTTCGCCTGAAAACGATAAAACGAAACACAAATTTCGAATAAACCAGTTTTGTACGAATAATGAGGCTGAGTATGAGGCTTTGATCGCGGGTTTGGAAATTGCACTTGAATCAGGGGCAAGATTTATTGAAATAAGAGGTGATTCGGAGTTGATGCTAAATCATATAACAAAAGAATACAAGTGTGTAAATGAAAGTTTAGTCATGTACTTCGCCTTGGCTAACGCATTGTTAAAGCGCTTTATTCATGTCGAAATCCGACACCTTCTCCGTGTGGCAAATCAAGAGGCGAATGACTTAGCCCAAATGGCTTCTGGATACAAACTTTCAAAAGATCAATAGCAGGAGCCAATCGAAGTCAAGAACAAGCGCAGTTCGAACGACTCTCTCCCTAAGAAATTGTTGAAACCAAAACTCGGGGGGGGGGGGGGGGGGGGGGAGAAGCGTCCCAAAGACACTTGCAAGGTACTAATTTCGTTGGAATTTTGGTTATCAACAATTTAACTAATGACGACTGGTGAAAACCCATAGTGACTTATCTAGAGAGTCCAGACGGTACGACCTGTCAAAAGGTAAAATATCGAGCCTTGAGTTATGTGTTGATAAGCGGCGATTTGTTTAAAAAGACTCCAGAAGGAGTTTTGCTTAGGTGTTTAGGTGAGACAGAAGAATATATGGCGGTCTCCAACGCACATAGTGGTGCTTGTGGCACACACCAAACAGGTCATAAAATGAAATGGCTGTTGTTTTGACAAGGCGTATACTGGTCAACTATGTTAAAAAATTGCATAGATTTCGCGAAAGGTTGCCAGGAATGCCAAAAACATGCTAGGATTCAGCGTGTGCCTGCAAGCGAATTACATTCGATAATTAAACCTTGGCCATTTAGGGGTTGGGCTTTATATGTGATCGGACAAATTAAACCCAAATCATCAAAAGGCCACAACTATATCCTGGTAGGGATAAATTATTTCACCAAGTGGATATAAGCAATCCCCCTAAAAGAAGTGACCCAGAATGAGGTCATAAATTTCATTGAAAAATACATTGTATATAGGTTTGGCATTCCAGAAACCATAACTACAGACCAAGGATCGGTGCTCACTGGTCAAAAAATGGTAAAGTTTGTTGAAGATACGGGTTTCAAACTTTTAACTTCAACACCATATTATGCACAAGCAAACGGACAAGTTGAAGCAGCTAATAAGAGCCTTATTTCCATCATCAAAAGGAAAGCCAAGGGAAAACCCAAGAATTGGCACGAATTTCTTGGCGAAGCTTTGTGGGCATGTCGAACATCTCCCAAAGAATCAACTAATACCACACCATTTAGATTGACGTTTGGTCATGATGCTGTATTACCAGTCGAGATTTTGCTCCAATCGACCAGAATTTATAGGCAATTCGAAATCCCAACAAACCATTATTGGAATATGATGTTAGATGAGTTGGTTGATTTGGACGAAGAGAGATGGACAGCACTCGAAGTACTTGCAAAACAGAAAGAAAGAGTCGCGAAGGCTTATAATAAAAAAGTGAAATCGAAGCTATTCGTTCAAGGGGATTTGGTGTGGAAAGTCATTTTTCCAATGGATAAGAAAAATGGATTTTTGGGAAAATGGTCTCCTAGTTGGGAAGGACCATGGCAGATATTGAGAGTTTTTTCAAACAATGCGTATGAGATCGAAGAATTGAACGACGATCAAAGAATTCTGCGCATAAACGGGAAGTATTTGAAAAAATATAGACCGATGCTACAAGAAATTAAAATT
Organism: Medicago lupulina; assembly: GCA_958299785.1. NCBI lineage: Eukaryota > Viridiplantae > Streptophyta > Magnoliopsida > Fabales > Fabaceae > Medicago > Medicago lupulina. The sequence continues at coordinate 55,184,106 of OY283144.1, read as the reverse complement.
GCGCAAGAGTAGTTCGAAAAGAAGAAACGAAACATGGCATTGCAATAGATAAAGATGCCAACTAACGGGCAGGTTACATTCAACATTCCCAAAAAAGTAGATAAAAACAACCAGCCCCTAGGATACAAAAGCATAAACCAAAATAAACCCGAAACGCTACAAGGTGCTACCAATGATGGGTAATGCCACAAACTTCGACAAGCCATCGAACTTCAGAATCAAGACGGCAACGAAGACAGAAGTTATTCAGAGCATACTCATCATCGTCAGTCGGAAGATAGACACGACGATTTCCCCTCCTCATTCCATCTCCTGGGCAGTTGTGCCAGTTGTTGCAGAATCTGTGACGAACCATGCCTAGAGGCAGGTACCTATCGTACCAGGTGCAGCGAAATCTGAAAGAGGTACTACCTCCCAATATATCTACTCGATATCGAGAGATACGCCTGGTCATCACAAGATCCTAAAGATCTTTCAAGAGTTCAGCCTCATAGACAGGGGGCGGAGCAGTAGCCCTTATCAAGAGATGAAAATACTTGGCGCTATTTGAGCCAGCAGCTTCAGCGTTTGACAACAGTCGCTGTATGGTGCCAAAGTTAGGAGTAGCATGCAGCATGTGTTGAGAACATCTGAGGATACAGAACATGGGGTTCCCATGATCCTATAAATGGTTCATGAAAGCAAGTTTCTCAGGAGTTAGGTCAAGATCAGTGAGAAGCGGAATGCAATCAGTAAAGACAGCCTTGGAAACAATGGGATCTTTGCAGAGCGCTGCATGTCGTTTGTTAGTTCTTTGGAAGTTGAAAAGATCATACATACTGTGGGCAGCAACTCTCGCTGTAATATTGATCAAAAGATCATCAGACAGAAGATCCATCTCTAGGTAAAACTTTCTTTTCTAAAAAAAAAAAAAAGAGGGGAGAAGTTTATTGTGTTTGAATTTGTTTCAAATGAGGAAGAATAGAAGATGGAGATAATGAAAACTTGCTAGAGAAGTTGAAAGATTTATAAGCAAGGAAGTTACAAGGAGTTGACATTGGTACGGTTTACCTGCCCTGCCCGGATGCACACACGTGGAAAAAATCAACGGTGGAAGATTTGTCTGGAAAAGTGAGAAAGTGGTAAAAAACACTTATTTAATTTCTGTGTTTTTATTTCCATAATGTGAAAAGTTACGGTTTCCTAGACTGGTCTAGTTTGTAGGGGTTTCACAAAAAATAGACTTTTGGGTTTCTTATCATTACATTTTATTGAAACTTGTTCCAAGTGTCAATCCAATAGTCTCACATGATTTGACAAGTAAAATGGTGCGAAGAAAATTTTAAAATTGTCAAAAATGGTGGCTAAACCATTGGCAAAGTAACATAACATAAGGAACGAAGTAATGTCGAAAAAGCTCAAATACACAAAGAGTTGTCAGATTACAAGTGTGGAAATAAGTTTGGTCATTTGATTATTGTAATCACTAAGCTTTTCGTCGAAAGCTTTGTCTTCCTCCGCAAGAGATGCTATCTTTTGTTGAGACAATTTGGACTCTTTGGCTTTCTGGATAGCCACCTGAGCCTCTTGCTTCATGAGATTATCTTGTGATAAGAGTTCATTCTTTTGAGTCTCCAAAATTAGAATCTCTGCCTGATATTTTGCAATAGCGGAATCAATCTCCGCTACCTTGCGTTCGTTGAGGGGGATTTCCTGTCGGAAGACTTCAAGTTTGGCTTTAAAGGCAGCCACCTCATCTAACAATTGATCATAACGAAGAGTGTCTTCTTCGAGTTTGGCTAAGACCATCCTCTTTTGCTGAAAACTCTGGCCAACCCTTTCCATAAGAGGTGCTAAGGCTCGAGAGAATTCTGGAATCTTCGATCCAGGAAGGAGAGAAGCTACTCTGCGAAGTAGATCTGTCACTTCAGCAATGATGCTATCATCCTGTTCGATAGCTTCGAATAAGTTGACCTCCAAAACTTTACTATGAAGTTCTGCAAGAAGATTTTCCTTCGAAATATCTGACACGTCTTCAGTGGAGACATTGGAAAGTTTCCCAGTACTCCGAGACAGAAGAACATCTTGTGCCAAGACTTCAAATGCGTCTAGAGGATTGGCCTTCTCAAGTTGGTCGAGTTCTTCTTGACTAATTGCTTTGACAGACCGAACGGATTTCGCTGGCGAAGTTTCGGCCAAAGATTTTTCACCTGCAACATTGAGCTGGGCCAGATTTGTGTTTTCCTCCCTCGAAGCAAGGATGTATTGGTCCGCTATTACTTCAAGATCGCTGTCTTCAACCGCGGTTGCCCCAGCCACACCTTCATCAGGCACAGGTTCGAATTGAGGCGAAGGACTGCAGGTCTCGACGCCCTCGTCTTCCTCAGCAATTGGAGATGCGCTAACATGGTCCGCACAAACAATCTGTGCATGCTGGGATTTGTCGAGTTGACTATGATCGATACTCTACATAAAGAAAAACATTGATTGTTAAGCAAACCGTAGTTGTCGAAAATCTCAAAAGGAGAAAAGCTTTGATAAGAAAAGTTTTTACCTTCAAACCGTTGTCTCCAACATGGGAGTGAGCACTGTTAGGGTTCGAATTCATGTGTTTCTTCTTTTTAGAGCTTGACTCTCCTAGATACTTGTTAGCAGCGTTGGTTTCGACAGTCGCATGTCGAGTTTCCTGCTTCCTTTATTTTCGATTTTCTTGGGTTTTTGGTGCCTCAGTGGTCGTGGTGACTCCGGTAGCAGTTGGGAAATATTCAGGCTGCAGATTGAGGCATAAGTTTGGCCTGGTTTTTTCAGATTTATAAATTAACGGTCGAAAAGAAAGAACTTACAGTCATAGTTTCTCGAGTATCATCGGAAGTTGCCTCAGGGGAATGAGGAGCCTTCCTTTTCTCTGGTCTAGGGATCTTTTTCTTTCTTGATGATTTCTCTGATTTGGACTTCGATGGTTTACGAGTGCTTTCGTCCTCGTCAGGTTCTTCATCTTCTGATTGTAGGGGAAGAGCTGTAACGAAAAGGCCAACAGATAAGTAGTACATTTCTCTAAGTGCCTATACACTGATCCTACCAATCAAAAAGTGTCCATACCTACGCCTATTGGAGAAATTATTTCGATATGGGGCAAGGCCTAAATGAAGGAAGCCTTTAAAATTACTTAAATGGTATTTGGTCCAAGTCACCTTGTCCTTTTCCCTAGTTACTAAACGTTGCTTCATGCCCAACAGAGAATCACAAGGTAGCCACTTTGGATATGGCGGCCTGAAAGCGAGAGCTAACTTGCTGGTGGGCAAAGCCGGAAGTTTCATTTTGAAATGTAGTACGAAAAGATACTTACTAGGGGTAAAAGGTGGAAATTTCGTGGAAGGGATTTTTTTCATAAATCTTATCTCGTAAAGTTTGAGCAGCATAATACTGTCCTTTTTAGATGCAAATGATCATATGCAGTTTGAAAGAATTTTTGAAAAGCCTGAATTTCTCGAATATGCGTACCTTTGTTCTTCTTCGATTTTCTCTGCACATTAAAAGCAAGCATCAGTTGAGGAAGCAAAGAATCAGGGTCTGCCCGAGTGGATTGGCGCTTATAATAGTCTCGCCACCATCGGTAGAATGTTTCAGTGCATGCAAAAGATGAAACATAAGATATGGGCTTGAAAATAAGTTTTTTCTCCTGAGCTCGACGTAAGGTTACCCTCCACACATGTTCTATCAAGGGTTGCCTCAAGTCATCCACGCTCTGATGCAAGGAGCTAGGTTTCGGTTGGATCAGACCAAATTGTCTGGCCACATGGTTAGGTTGATAACCATAGATCCTGTAAGAGCTACCAGACGTTATTTTGCTTGAAAGAAATGTGGGAGTAAGGTAAGCTTCCCATATAGCATTAGTGTCCGCCTCGTCTTCAATCGAAGTAGCCGGGAAAGGTTTGGTAAACCAAGCTGGCCCTCTGGTCCTGGTCGTGAATGGTGCCATCGAAGGCGTGAACACATCACAACTTAGAAAAACGTTGTAGGCGAGTGAAAATAAATTTGGTGAGCTCCTAGCGCCGTATGAAAGCATGGCTAGACCTATTCCTTCGATAGATCTTTCTTCATGTGCCTTCGAAAGCCTGCCAAGAAGGGTGATCACCAATTTTGTTCTAAAGGTAGCCAAAAGCCACAATTGGAACAACCATACAGGGCCGGGTATGATAAGACTGCCTCCATATTGGAATTCCTTTATACTTGCAACTGCCTGATTCAGATGCCCATACAAGGATCCTAAAATGAGCTTGCCTAAACAGATATCCCGTCCTTCATGCAATTGTATAGCAAGGATTGTAAATTTTTTGGGAATTTGCAGAGATCTCGAGCAAAATATATACATAGACAACCAGTATGTGAGAAAAGCAATATGCTCGGTATTAGATACTTCAGGGCTTGAATTGACATGGTGATCAAGTATGAAATTCCCGTATGCAGGTCTGGCGAAGTCGAAGGAAAACTCTAAAATATGACCATCTGGATCGAAGGTTTGGCCAATCGGTTTAAGACCGGTAAGACCTGCTACGTCCAGCAGGGAAGGTGTAAGTATACCACATTTCAAATGGAGGCTGCAAGTAGAAGGGTTCCAGAAGTGTAACGCTGCAATTATCATTTCGCTATGGTATTTTGGTCCCTGCTTCGACAGATGAATGAGGTTAAAAATTCCCATTTCTTTCCAAAATTCCACCTTTTCTAACCAACACAGATACTTCTCACTGTTTTCATGCCGAGGTTCTGTTCTAAATTTAGATTTTAAGAAACTTAGGTCGTAAGGACCTTGGGTGAAAACCAAAGGAGATCTTTCTTCGAAACAGGGAAAGACCACATTAAGGCTTTCTGGTTTTTCTGTGTCATCTGGAAAGGGTCCTAAAAATGCATGTGGTGAGTTAGGGCAAGGAATAATTACCTGGGTTTTCCAGATTTTGTCTTCAGCTTCCCTTATGTTTGGTTCTACGATGAGTTGGAGATGACCACTTGGAATTTCCTTTGAGAAATTAATGGTTTCTCCTTGAGTTGAAATCTTTGGAGTTGATTGTTCTGCATGCGCCATGATTTGAGATTGCTGATGGAAACGGTAAAAAGGACGATCAAAGATCTTAAGAAATTTTGAGAATGCGTAAGGGTTTATGGAAAGGAGCGGTTACGGAGAAGAAGGTTGAACAGTGAAGAGTGAAAAAATTTTCTAGAAACATAAAAGGGTAAAGTTATATGTTTTTGCTTTATAGCCTTTCATCTGGACATATGTCAACATCCTATGTCAAAAGGTTAGATTTTTATTTAAACAAGAAATTGGTAGTTCCCAATGACTAAAAACGTGGCCCACTAGCCATGGTGGGGGCACCATAAAGGTTTCCATGAAGTATGTTCGCGGTTGTGACGTCAGGATTTTATTTTCGATTAGAGATCAGAAACATCATCTTTTCTCTATCCTAGGATGAATAGAAAATGACGTGTCTGGGGGGCAATTTGTTATCCCAAAATTTTGGAGGTTATTATTATTAATGGGTCAAACATGTTGACTGACCGATCAAGATCTTTATTTCATAATATTTCTACCGAAGTTAGACTTGTTGGGAATACTCGAAAATAAGAATTTTATTTCGATGGTTGGACATCAAGGCAACGGAAACCTCTTCAAAAGACGTTCGAAATTCAAATCGAACGATCCATAGCAGTTATGTTTATTTCGAATTTAGGTAGTTATTTCCTATTAGTATATATAGTATTTTTCCCAAAGGAAAACGGTCAGAATTCAGTCATACACAAAACTTACACTCAAATTATCCGTATGGAAGCGAGAAACGAGTCACAAGTTGCAATGTATGAATCTGTGTACCAACTTACATTTGATCAATGCAATTTAAGTTCATTTTCTTGAATGCTTTTGCAATTTATTCGTTTTCGTTAAAGCAATTTATCTCTTTTAATTTACATCATTTTCGATAGGATTCAATCGAATTGAATTCAATCATTTTCTTTTCTTTTTATTATCAAAATCCTACAAAAACAATATCAATATATCAAAATCATAAATGCAAATATGTCCTAAGATTTACTGGTTGATCTCGCAAGTAAACATTTTTTAAACCAGCGATTGTTTACCAAAAATCAGTGTAAACAGAACGATACTCTTTTTATTACTACACCGGTAAAACCGTGCACTTGCGGTTTTGCTCATCATGAATAAGTTTGTAAATTCATCTTTTTTGGTTTTATTGATTTTTCTTTTTGTGCAACCCTCCAATTTACAGGAAAAAGAGACATTGGTAATTTGTGTTCGACCTCGAGAGATAAGTAAAATCTAACCAATAATAAAGCTCGGTTTTAATGATTTTGAATTTGTGTCGTTAAATGTATTCGATTGAATGTTGTTTTTATAGTTTTTTTTTTTACAAGGTTGTTTTTTTAGTTAAAAGGTAAAAATAATGTCATTATTCACAAGCCTTGCCTTTTCGGTTATAAGACGAAAACACGCCGAAAAGAGATTATATAAACATTGTCAAACGGCTCAATTATTGTACGGGAAGTGAATATTTATTTTTGATGAAAGGGAATGAAACAATTTTAATTTCATGAGGATAACACAAAATTGTTAACTATCGCCATCAATCTATAAATTATTAAATATAGCCATTTCACTTTTCCTAACAATTAACGTAGGGAGCTATAGTGCCAGCTAGTATATGCACCTCTCTATAAATTGTTGCATGTAACAATGAACTAATGCAACACTAAGCTAAGTTCATAACAAATAATTTTAGCTTATTCTTTCTTTTGATCAAACAATGACTTATGTTAAGCTCGCTACTTTGGCTGTGTTAATGCTTATCACGTTCTGTACGTATATTTTTTAATATTGTCTTCATCTTTCTCACCGATATATTTTTATATGTTAGGAACTCGTAAAATATTATAATTAGAATCTATATTCTTCATCAATGAAAAACTATTATACTACATCCTCAATTTCATACCAAACTTTCCTAAATATATAGGTTAATTATATGCATAGATGTGTATTGGTTCCAAACTTTAACTTCCTTTGCCATTTGCAGTAATCGTCCAGACGAAGAACGTTGATCACGCGGCAACTATGAATTCATGTCCATCTAACTTCTTCTTTAAATTTTGTTTACCATTCTTGCCGAATTCATGCGGCCACATTGATTGTCATTGTCATGTATCACAAAGCGGAGGCGGAGGCGGTACTTGCGGCAATCACTAACTCTAATGAAAAAGACTACTTAAAGATGGCTTTGGAAATTGCCACTTAAGAATGATATGTCTCAAAAACGAAAAGCCAACCATGCATGTTATTGTTATCATGCATCTACTTTAAATAAAACAACCTTTGTTTCCAATTGATCAATTAGATTTCTTCGATAATTTTGCCTTGTACATTACTCGTTCTTTTAATTTTGCACGTTATAATTTGTTTGCTGTTTTAATTCTTACAATGTTTAAATTTCATTTTTGTATGGAATGGAACGAAACATAAAAACAATCTGTGTAACAAATCATGATTAGAATAAATTAAATTGTTACTAAAATTTGGATATGCATAAATATCGAATTAAACTGAATTTATTGATTATTACATAGAATTCAATTAAGATAAAATGCCTTTGAATGAAATTTTCAAGAGAAAAAGAAGAACGAGCAATTAATGTCAACACATACTCCCTTCGTCCCAAGATATAAACAAAAATAAGAGAATGTAAGCCGATCGTTTTGATACAAATTTTTAACGAAATATATTAATTTTTCTTTACCAATTTTTGCTTATATTTTAAGACGGACAGAGTAGTTTACAAAATCCTTTGAAATATAATATAAATTCTAAAATCCCTTTTCTAAACAAGATTAATATATAATCCCTCCGTCTCAAATTATAAGCAAAAAAATTCAAATCACAATTATTAAAAAAACTAAAATATAAGAACTTGGAGTATAGTTTTTGTGTGTTTTCTTTGTAATAAATTTTATAGGATGATGTAAAAACAATTTTTATTGGCTATTGATTATGAAGAAAATTGAAGAGAGAGAAACTTGAATGTAATTTCATGAGAATAACCAAAGTTTTTCTTGAAAAAGATGATTAAATAAAAAAAACAAGATTAAATAGAATAAAAATTTGTCTTTTTTTGCTTACATTTTGGACAAAAATAATGAGTTTTTTTCCTTACATTTTGGGACGGATGGAGTATATAAAGGAGACAAGGAAAAGAGAATATCAACACAATGGATTTATACTTGTTCATCATCAACAACTGATAGTTAGTCTAGTCCCTTAAACCCGAATGATTTCTACTAACAACCATAAACCAAAATCAGCCAAACTGTCAACCTACTTTAGCAATGACTAGTACTTTGCTTTCGAACTTGTTATTTGTTGATTTTATAATTTGCTAAATATGTTATACTCGTTGTTTAAATTTTTATCAGACTTTGATTGCAACTAAAATTTAAATTGGAGTTTTTTTAGGGAAGAAATTCATTGTTTTACATTATCTAATTTTTTGCTAGGATTATTTTATAATTTATTTATATGTGTTTTTATGTATTTAATTGTTTTCTTATGTGCTTATCTTGGGATTAGTGGATTTTTATCCTAGAAGGGTATTTTAGTCATTTTAAGACTAAGGACATTTTGGTCATCTATTGACCAAAATGTTGAGGACATTTTGGACATTTATTTTCCGAAAACTTGTTTTTATTGAATCAAATGTTGAGGATAAGACTTGATTTATGTAACAATGAACTTAGAAAGGATATGTAAGGCATAGGCGAGCTTATAATGTTTTATCTTGAAAATGATTTAATTTTGAAGAATGAAGAAAATGAGACGAACTTGTTGAATTTTTGGAAATAATCGGAATTGAGGAATGATGATAACATGATTGCACTACCGTGATTTAAGGTGTAAACATGACGTGTTGGTGAAATACTTGAAAACGGATAATTGGTGAAAATACGCGAATTTTGTCGAAATGAATGTTTATGATCTTATAACTTGTAAGAGGTTTTGTAAACATGATAACATGGTGACTTAAGAATTAATCAATGTTTGATTGGTGAATTAAATGTTGTTATCATGATGTGGTGAAATATTCGTCCTTATGCGATTCGGTGATTTGTGAAATATGTGTCCTTATGCGATTCAGAGCAGACCTCTCCCACTACGATGTGGTTCGGAGATGAACCAAGCAGAAGCTGGTAGGCATGTAACACCCAAGGCTGATGAGGATGGGGAGTGTTCGCCGATGCACAAGGCATGACAGTGAAAGGCTCCCGACAGCATTTAGAGGAACCAAATCACATCAGAATGAGAGGGATCCTGAGGCTATGTAGGTATGGGACTACATGGTTGAAGGAAGGCTTATAAGAATTGTTTGGTACTACCTATATCAACAAGATGCATCTTCTTTTCGATAGCTTATTCCATAAGAACTCTACAGTTAAGCGTGCTTGACTTGAGACAGTCTCGAATGTTGCAATGATATATTCAACGTCACTTATCTTTCTTCCATCCACTAGACAAACACATAATCTTTCCTTTTATATGCAATTTAAACTCAAATGGAAAATGAATCGTTTTCTTTGCTCAACCCATGCCAATGATGTTACTTATGCATTTGGGAATAAACCCTGAAAGTTTATTGTGGGAAAAATCCAATTGTATTAACAATGAAGTGTTGCATAGTTTTGGTGGAATGTTATCGTTAAACTGGTTAGATCTCAATATCATCACCTCCATATTATGTGACATCTTCACTGATACGGTTGCAGAGAAATTGTTTTCTCCGATATAAATTAATTGCAAATTTGTTATATTTGATAGTTCAATGAAAAATTACCAGACAAGCTGTTGTAATGCAAATCCAGTGCTATGAGATCGATAAACGAGTCCATGGATTAAGGAAATTCAAAAGTTAGCATATTACTCTCCATGAACAGGAAAGATAAGCCTTTCTAATATTCCCAACATTACTAGGTTGTGCAGTAGATGGAAAAAAGAATGAATGAGAAGGAGAACCGAACGTGACTTAATTCACGTAAGTTTTATTCCAACGTGACTTAAGTCACGACGATTTTAACACCTGCGTGACTTAAGTCTCGTGGGGGTATTTTGGGAAGTTTGGTTGAGAGTTAGCGAATTTTGTTGTGAGAAGAGTAATTTTTTAATCCAAAAGGTACTAGGAATTTTCACGCTCTGGATTAAATATGATCGTATAGGAGTGGAACCATATCATTATTTACAAGTTTGATTCTTCTTCTTCTTGATTCCATCGTCTTAGTGTGACATTTACATTGAGTTTTTTGTTGTGTTGGTGCAACGTTCTTTTATTTTCTCTTTTTATGACAGTGTTTGTTTGGGTCATATTGTCAGATTAACTTTGATCTATTCATTTGATGACTTTGACGTCGCTAACATTAAAGATCCTGATGCGTGAATATTCCAATTCTCCAAACGTGGTTATGCGGCTGTGCAGTGTGTAACGCCCTATTTATTTATTTAATTATTTTATTGGGTTTAGAGTCTAATTATATGATTTATTTGATTATGTGGTATGTTGGTATTTTATTAAGTGGCTTTATTTATTTATTTTGTAGAATATGCTTAAAAATAGAATAATTTGAGTTGAGGGGCTGAATTAGAATTTAGAGGAGTTTAGTGGACTTAAGTGGAATTAAGAGAGTTGGTTAAGGATATAAAAATAGAAAACTAAGAGTCAGATAATTTTTTTTACGTAAAACAAGTTTTTGGGAGAAAAGGGAGAAAGTGAGAAGTCAGAGAAGAGGAGCTTGTGGTCTACAATCAATCAATCTAAGGTAAGGGTGGGACTAGCTTTCTCTAATAATGGGTTGTATAATTCTGAAATTGAGTTTAACATGTTGTAGGTGGTGAATTTAGGAATTTGGGAATTAGGTTAAATTTCATAAAAACAATGTAGAAAGTGTATGAATTGCATGAATTAATGAAAGGAAGTGATGTCTAGGTCGTAGAATATCTGTAGGTAATTATTCCTATTAATTTTGGGGTTTTAGATGTTAAATTTTGGGTTTTGGAGTGAGAACAGAGGTCTGTTCGTAGACCTGTCTGTCATCGCTCGCCCCGGCGAGGGATTATCTTCGCCTCGCGAGTGGATGCAGTAGCTCGCCTAGCGAGAAAGTTTAGCCGCCCGGCGAGTAGTCCCAACTTGTAACGCCCTAGTTGTTATTTTACTATTTTTGGTTGATTTTAAGTATTTTATATGCTTTAAAATAATTTATGTTGATTTATGTGAATATTTGATGTGTTGTTATTTATTATATAATTATTTGTATGAATTTTATTATTTAAATAAAATAGGAGGAGAAATATTATTTATTTGATTAAAGAGAATTATTTAGAATAATTAGAGTTAAGGAGGGGGTTACATTTAAATTAGGAGAGTTAAGAGGGAGTTAAGAGAAAGAAAGGTTTTGATTTTGTGGAAAAGGAAATAGAGAGTCAGACAAAAACATTTTCACGTATTAGTAAGAAAACTAGTTTTTGAGAGAAGCCAAGTAGAACAAGAGGGAAGAGCTAGGAAGAGAGAATCCATCCATTTTTGCTGTAGAATTCGCTGAATTAAGGTAAGGGTGGGTTAGCATTTCAATTGTAATATATATATATATGCATGTTTCATGAATTTGGATTGAAAATTGTTATTCTGTTTTAGGTTTTTCAAGAATATGATGAATTGCCTAATGTGTTGAATTGTGTTGTTAATTGTGTTTTCTGAGTTGTTTATGCTGTTATGTTGTATATAAGACCTGTAAACGCTTCTGTAAATCATTTTGGGTGATTGGGGGATCAAAAAGGGGTTTTTGGATGAGAAAGAGGTTGTGAAATCGTAGGTTTCCTAGTCTGTCCAGATGAAGCGTCGCTTAAGCGAAGAGACCCGTCGCTTAAGCGAGCTACCATTGTAGTTGCCCAGAATTTTGAAAGTTAGTTCGCTTAAGCGAGCGCCAAGCGAACAAGAACCTAACTTTCGTCATTTGGTTCGCTCAAGCGAAATCTGCCCATAACCTATAGTATGTGAGCGTCGCTCAAGCGAACGCCAAGCGAGCCTCAAGCGAAGAACATCCTAACTTACGTGAATTTATTCGCTCAAGCGAGAAGTTGCTCGCTTAAGCGAGATGGGTCCTGTGCGACCATTTTGTGTAATTTTTCTAAGTGCTCCTAACCCAAACCTAAGCTTCCTAACATGTTTGTTGGATTTATTTAGAATTGTTTGGATGGCAAAATTTATATATAAAGATGAATAGGATGAAATTATGTAAGTTCTATGAAACTAATTATTCATGCTAAGTGTGAGTGTGCCTTCGATGTTGCTAAGTGGTATTGTCCAGTTGGGGAGGGTATCCTAAGTTGTTGTTGTCTGGTTGTATGCTGATATACACCATTAGATGTTGTTGGGTTGTATGCTGATATACACCACTGAGTCCATTCATACTCATATGCATTGTTGGGGGCTTATTGCCCTGGAATGTTTATCATTCACCCGTTGGGGGCTTATTGCCCTGGAACGCTTTATCGTTCACCTGTTGAGGGCTTATGCCCTTGGATGCTTTAACCATCCAAACTTTTATGATCACTGAACACTTCAAATCTTGAACCATACAAATAATGTTGGAACAAAGGGTGTTTCACAATTATACCACTTTAGTTTTGATGATAACAAGGTATTAAAAATTATCAATTGGATATGCTAAAAGTTTATTCAAGTGTACATGACCATTATCAAAGAATTATTTACAAGAGGTTCTGACTGAATGAATTAAAGAGCAAAGGAAATTAAGACTGAAGCTTGAAGAGAATCTGAATGAAAGCGCTCCTGAAAGTCAGAATCAGAGTGCGTCTGAAGAAAGAGCTCCTGAAGATGATGTCATCAGAAGCCAGTTTTTCAGAAGCAGATTCATCAGAAGCCAAGATTCTCCAGAGGCTGAAAAGCGTTGACAAAGTACTGTGTACGGAAGGTACAACCACTACTGTCTGCGCATGTTCCTGCAACCACCAACTCTGCACAGTGTCTTCTATACACGACAAGAATAACAGCAACAAATGCAGAGACTTTTCCATGTTAAGTGCAGTGGATTTGAATTTGATTTCTAAAGTGCTTCCCTAAATCAAGCAAGAAATCAATGGTGTCAAATCAAGCTTTCAGTCAAGACTGAGATGAGCTGGCAGTTCCCAACGTCTCTCAAATTCTCTATAAATAGAGCTGAAGACTTGAAGAACAATGCTACACAAGAATTACAACGTATACATGCGAATAAGACTATTTCTCATACTCCAAGTCGCAAACATTTCTCATCAACAACTTAGATATATCTTACAAAAGTTATATCTTAGAATTTCTAAGTTTCTAGAGAAAAACAGAGTCTGTTCTGTTTCGTTTTGTTTTGTGAATACCTCTGATTGTATATCAAGTATTCAAAATTCTTTTCAATTCTCTGTAATTGTTTAGAAGTCTCTTGGAGTTGTCTTTGAGCATTGAAGTCTCTTTCTTGTGTGATTGAGCAAAGGAAGTCTCATACTTGTGTGTTTGAGCAACTTGTAATTTGATATTACATTTTAGTGGAACTCTCCTTGGAAGTGCAAGGGGGACAGGACTACTTCCGGATTGTGGAAGGAACCTGTATAAATTGCTTGTGTCTTCTTCTTTCTCTTGCTCTTATTCTTATCCGCTGCACACTCAAACTCTGAACTCTGTTCAGACTCTGATCTCTTTTAGACTCTGATCCTGAGAACAGTGCTTTTTCGCAAGAAAGAAACGGTTTTTGAAAACACAATTCAACCCCCCCCCCCCCCCCCCCCTTCTTGTGTTTTTCCCACCTTCAGTTGGTATCAGAGCTTCGGCTCTGTAGATAGCACTTAACCGTGTTACAGTAAACGATCGGTGAAAAACATGTCTGGGGAAGATACTTCCGCATCTGGTTCTGGTTTTGGAGCTACTATACATTATGACTACAGCAACAACAACAGAAATGAAAGATCTGCTAATCACAACAAACCTCCCATGTTTAATGGTGATCCAGAAATGTTCTCTTGGTGGAAGACCAAGATGTATAATCACATCATGGGAATGGATGAAGAGTTGTGGGATGTTCTTGAAGATGGTGTTGGTGATCTGAGGTTAGATGAAGAAGGTGCTGCTCTTGATAGGAAAGCTCACACTCCTGAGCAGAATAAGCTTTATAAGAAACATCATACGATCAGAGGCATTCTTGTGGCTGCCTTGCCTCATAAAGAGTACTTAAAGATGAGTGACAAATCAACAGCGAAGGCTATGTTCACCTCATTGTGCTCACTTTATGAGGGTAACAAGAAAGTCAGAGAAGCTAAGGCTACTATGCTTGTCCATCAGTATGAGTTGTTCAGAATGAAGGAGGATGAAAACATTGAGACCATGTACTCAAGGTTTCAGACTCTTGTTTCTGGACTTCAGATTCTGAAAAAAAGTTACGTAGCGTCTGATCATGTGAACAAGATTCTGAGAAGCTTACCTGCAAAGTGGAGACCAAAAGTGACAGCTATTGAAGAAGCTAAGGATTTAAACACCTTGAGTGTTGAAGATCTTATAAGCTCTTTAAAATGTCATGAGATAGGTCTTAACGAGCATGAACCTCTCAAGAAGTCCAAGTCCATAGCACTAAAGTCCAGAGGCAAGTCAAGTAAGGCTCTGAAGGCATTGGAGTCTGAAGAAGAATCTACATCTGAAGATTCTGATGAAGACTCTGAGATTGTTCAGGAAATGGCTATGCTCACTAACAGATTACAATACCTTGCTAAGAAGAACAAGAAGTTTACGAGCAGAGGTAGTAGTCACAAAAGCTCCAAGAAGGAAGATCAGAATGGTTGCTTTAACTGCAAGAAGGTTGGACACTTCATTGCTGAATGTCCAGACCTACAGAAAGAGAAATCCAAGGAAAAATCAAAGAAAGCATTTTTCAAGTCCAACAAATTCAAGAAGCAATTCAAGAAGAGCTTGATGGCAACTTGGGAAGATCTAGATAATGAGTCTGAGTCTGAAAAAGATGATGCTGAAGATGAAGCTAAAATAGCTCTGGCTTTGGTAGCTACTACTGAGAGTGAAAAGGATTCATCTGATGCTGAGTCAAGTACAGACTCTGAAACAGAAACTGAGGTATACTCTAAATTTACTAGATCTGAATTGATTGATTCTCTCAAGGAACTTCTTGGTCATTATGAAAACCAATCCACTGAGTTGAGGAGAGTTAAGCAACGATACATTAAGCTGCTAAAACTCCATGAATCAACTAAGATGGAAATGGATGTTTTACAAAAAGAAAACAATGATTTGAAAACAATGACTAAGAAGGGTGATAATAAAACCTTGTCTGAGCAGGATGCTGCTCTTCAAGAGTTTATTAACACAGGAATTGATAGAACCAAAGTTGCATCCATGATTTATAGCATAAATCAAAACAACAAAAAGGGAATTGGTTTCACAGGAGGAAACTCTAGTGAAGTAATTCTAAAACCTTGTTCTGATAACATCAAAGAGGGTCTGAAAACTCATTTTGTGTCTGAATCTGAAAAAGCTTCTCATTCAGAATCTAAGTCTTTAAATTCAAAGGAGTTGACTAAGTCAAAACCGAAGAATCAGAAGACAAAGGTCACGAATGACTCTAAATCAAAAGCTCCAACGTTACAGATTCTGAAAAGATCAGAACCTATCAAACAGGTTCTGAAGAAAACAGAGTCTGAAACTCAAAAGCCTAGGTTTCAGAGGAAGGAGGCTATTTTTACTAAGTTATATTCTAAGACTAAAGGTTCTGAACCCAAAGTCTGGAAGAAGACTGAAAAAGAAAAATTCAGACAGAAAACACAAATGAGATTCAGAACTTCTAGGACTAACCCAAGAGGACCCATGAAAGTATGGGTACCTAAGACACAAATTGTTGATGCTGCAGATATGTCTAAAAGGAAATATAAAGCAGAAGTCCTGGTATATGGACAGTGGCTGCTCGTGACATATGACGGGAGAAAAGTCTATGTTCCTAACCCTGACCATAAAAGAGGGAGGAACTGTGGGATTTGGAGGAAACCAAACTGGAAAAATCATTGGTACTGGAACAATTGGTAATTCCTCAGTCTCAATCAATAATGTGTGGTTTGTAGATGGACTAAGGCATAACCTACTTAGCATAAGTCAATTTTGTGATAGTGGTTATGACGTCTTGTTTAATAAGAACAACTGCACAGTAATCAACACAGATGACCAATCTGTAGTGTTTAAGGGAAAGAGAAAGAACAATGTTTATAAGATCAATTTTTCAGAACTGACTGATTAGAAGGTATTTTGCCTCTTGTCAGTGAGTGATAAGAAATGGCTGTGGCACAGAAGGTTGGGACATGCTAACTGGAGATTAATCTCTCAACTTAGCAAGTTACAACTTGTCAGAGGCTTACCAGACCTTGATTATCATTCAGATGCACTCAGCGGTGCATGTCAGAAGGGAAAAATTGTTAAAACTTCTTTCAAATCAAAAGACATTGTTTCTACCTCCAGACCCTTAGAACTACCACTACAAGAAATTTGCCATATAGCAACGGTCACTTTTAGCAACTGCAGAAAAAAGGGTTGATAGAGATAAAATTTAGCAACTGATGCTTCAATACCCCGTTGCTATAGGTTAAGAATTAAGAATGAAAAAGCGCCAAACATTTTCACCAAATATTCCATTGGCTCCAAAACATAATCGTTTTTCTTATAATCTCCTTCAATTAGTTTTCTCAAAATCGGTTATTGCTCATGTAATACCCCGCTCATCAGTATTGAATTATTACCAATTAAACTTATTAGAGGATAAATGTTCGTGATGCAATGTCAGAGAGTATATAAGTGTATCATGTCCCTATTATTTCATTTCCTCGTGATCTTTCTCTCTCTGAGTTTAGAAAATAGAAGTTTTCTCCCTTCTTTCCATCTCTCTCGGCTTCACTCTCTTCACCCCTAATCTCATAAAATTCAATTAAGCTCCAAACCCTTTAAACATGCAATCTTTCTATCATGAATCTTGGATGATTTAAAGTGTGATTTATGTATTAAACTCCTACTTCTCTTCTTCTTCCTTGCTGGCCGAATCATCACTTCCTTTCTCATACTTGAAATGTTGATTCTTCAAGCTTCAGTGGTTGTATGCACGTATTGCTGACTTGATTGTGGATTGTTGGCTTTTAGGAGCTGGTAGAGGAACAAGAAACACAGATCAGTGACTGGGTCCTAAGTTTGGGTGTGGAAGCTTGGAAAGGGTTCAGACTAATCAAATGTAAGTTCTCTAATTTAGTTCCCACCTTGGGTGTTTGTGTGAGATGTTAGAAAATGAGATTGAGATATAGCATTTGAATGTGAATGATTGTTTATTTTGGACCGTTAATGGTATCAGAATTGTCGTTGTTGCTGTTTGGAATGAAAAGCTAGAAGCTAAAAGCCATAAGTTGTCGGTTAAGCTATTTTACAAACAGTCAGAAGTGCTTAACTGGTGAATAACATGTTTTAGAAAGCTGACAGAAACGTGTTTGCTGGATTTTTAGATTCTACATTCAATTCACTTAAAATCGGATGTAAATTTCGTATGATTTGGATTAGAAACGGATTCGGAAAACGCATTTGAAGATTGGTAATTTCTGCTGGATTCTGGTTACGGGTTTGGGACAAGGTTTCACTAAAACGGTAATAACTCTTTCTATGTAGCTTGGAATTCAGTGAACTTTGTTGCTATGGTTAGCTAACGTAATGCCCGACATTTTGGTACCAGTTTCACTGATTATGGTCCAGTATTAAATTCTGTAGACGATTTCGAAGTTTGGGGACTGTTGTAGACTTTGAGCTGAAGCAATTGTTTTCATGTTGGTGTAAAGGATGCTTGTACGGATTATGGCGAGGTCTGATTGCTTGAGCCCGTGGTTAAGAAGTTATTAGAAATCTATAAGGTGAGTTCCTTTAGATAGTAAACCCTCCATTTTTGGGTAGTAAACTTATGCCATATAATTTATAACCCTTGAGTTAGAATAATTTTAATATAGTCAAAATAGTTATGATTTTAGTTAAATACTCATATCAATATATTCTAAAATCCCTTTTATGTTAATGTGTATGTCCTTATTGGCACTAATGTTGGAGGATGGAAACAAGGCAAGTATTCGATATATACATATATTCATATAACTTTGAAAAATTGACATTTGATTATGCCGTTAGTCACTAATTTATTTTAATCCTCTTATCACTTGGAATCAAATATTTGCTAAATGTAAATTGGCCATTGTTCGGCTAAATTTGTTAAACTTATTTTTATAGATAAAATTTAGCAACTGATGTTTCAATACCCCGTTGCTATAGGTTAAGTATTAAGAATGAAAAAGCGCCAAACATTTTCACCAAATATTCCATTGGCTCCAAACACTAGTACAAAAAATACTTTTTAAAATCATGCTTAAGTCGGTTCGCGCTGCCACCCGTCTTAACAAGTGACGCGGTGACATTTTTGCAATTCTTTTAAACTTTGTTAAGTCGGTTATAAGAGTTACCCGACTTAAGGTTGATGAATAGTGAAAAGAAAATATTGATAATTAATTTCTTAAGTCTTTAGGTTAACCAAATGACCTAAGAAGTCATTTGCTTAAGTCGGTTTGTTGACCACTCGACTTAGAAATTTTTCCTTTTTATTTTTGTTAAAATAAAAACTTTTCCTTATTTTCTTTGTGAATCAACTTTCCTTCTTTTAATAATTAATTAAATATTAATACTAATATTAATTATCAATTACTAAATTAAATCTATCTATTAATTAAGTTAATAGTTATATCCTTTCTCACTTTCTCTCTTCAATCGAACCATCTTCTCTCTTTTCCTGCCTCCGCGCGCCACTCGAACCTCCCTCCCTCATCAAACCTTTTCGCTGTTGTTACTCCGCCACTCCAACCTTCCTCCGCCCGCTTTAATCAATTTCTACAAAGTTTCTGCCTCCACACTGATGTTGAATCTCTGGAACCTTCTCACTCACTTGCTACTGTCACTCGCACAGATATCGCTCTTGGAACCTCCGTCACTCACTTTCTTCGTCACTCATTCTCCCCACAAAGGTATGTTTATTCTTTCACAATTTGTTCTATGATTTGGGAATTAGGGTTTACGAAATTTTCATGCCTTAGATTTATTTATTTATTTATGAAATTGATAATTCTAGGTCTTTTTGGTTTTGATTTCCATGAAAATTTGCGATTAAGAAAAGTGAAAACTTTCTGGACAATAACTGATTTGAACAATATTTAGTGTTAGCTCATGAAATTGATTAAGTTCATATTATTAATTTTGGATTTTGATTGATTGTTGTTGAATATTGGTAGTATATTACTTTTGATTTTGTTGAAGATTATTAGTTTGCAACTGGATTTAGATTAGATTTTTGAATTTTTGAAAGGGTTCTGCAATTTCCTTGTTTATGATGCGAAGTAGTACCACATAGTTTCAATTCCCTTGTATCACATCTTTGTTTCATCTACTTTCGTATCGAAATTATAGTGAGTCAGATTGTGTTAACTTATCACATTAAGCACTTTTGCTACAAAGCTTCTACCGTGGCAGGGTACAAACAAACTCCAACCCATTGTGAATCTATTTTATAGGTCTTACCTAAAAACTCCAACCCTGTATACAAAAAAAGAAACATTTTGTTAGCATAAGACTTTTTTTTTTGAAATAGTAAATATTATTGAAAGTCTCGTACAAGACGTACAAGCTGCATAGATACAGAAGCAAAGTACAAAGGTTCCGTATATAAGCGGACAAACTTCAAAACCAAAAAATCCCCCACTAACATTCAACTCCTACAAACTAGCAAAATCCCACAAAAAACAAGTCCACTGTTGGCCCTGTGATGGCAGGCAGCAGCAGATGCCCTATATCAGTACCAAAACAGCCACGACAACTAGTTACGACGGCTTGCAATGAATTGACACACCAAACTGAAAAACAGCAGCTACAGCCTTCCACTGTGATAGCATAAGACTTGATGTTCTTTTTTTTTGTGTAAGATTGTAACTGTGAAAAACTACACCCCCTTCTATGTGCTTTGCATTAATTCTAGAAACTAGAAAATCATCATGCCAATTTAATGTGTCCCTTGTTAAAAGAAATAAAAAAACTCTGATGATGCCATTTTAATGAAAATTTTACAATATAGCACAAATTTGATAATAAAGAGCATTATGTTTTGTGGAAAAAGGTATTGAAAGTTTTAAACTGAATTATTTATGTTTGGTAGCTTTAAATTTGATAATAAGTAACTATTTGATTGATTTAATGGTTCAAGCAAAATCCCATTGTGTAGATGTTTCTTTAAGAATAGGTCCTGCTTGACTAAGATACCATTCTATAAGGCTAAAAGTGACATGTGGTAAATGTTAAATTGTCTTCAATGTATAATTTGCTTGCTTTATATTACGTGGCTGATTTGGAAAAAAATGGTAGAGTTAATATTAATTAATAGATTGTAGTGTTTCTAATTGATATGTGCTGTTTTCTTAATTCCTATATAGAACAACTAATTTGTATCTTACAACGCTTTATTTGTTGTGAATTTTTTATAAACAATGACAACTCTTCAGGATCACTACAAGACCTTAAGCTACCCACAAGTCATAGAGGTTAGTCATTCTCTAATACTTTATTCTTTTTCTCTTTATTCATTCTCTAGTTGATAGGTGGTTGAGGTAATTCTCGTCAAACTAATTGAAGTGGCTTAAGTTAGTATAAAATAATATAGTGAAATATGCTATGACTGAAGAGTATTGGGGCCAAGTGAACTTGGCGTCACATTCTGAATGCCAAGGTCCTAGCTTCATATTTAAGACATTTCTGAATGGATTTTGTTCTATGATGTTATGTTATACCTCCATTTTTCACTCTATTATTCTCGCTTTGCATATTAATATTGATCTGAATTCTTTGATTAACACTGGAATTGCTTTTTTCTTATAGACGTAGGTCACTTTTCGATCTTCGTTAACAATTGAATGTGTTCGATCTTCTCATATTTTTTCTTTTTATTTGATAATCTTTAATTTAATTTCTCGTTGAAATTGGTTCAATGCGTGTGTGATTTTACTATCTTTTACGTATACAATTCTAGGTGAAGTGCTGATGTATTTACTAGTAGGTTGCTTTTTATAGTGTATTAGCTTTGCTAGAAGGAGTATTGGTGCACTTTAAAATTGAATCAAGAACATGTACTAAATTTCGTATTCTAGTTCAGTGTAGCTGTTAGCACATGTCAGAATCGGCTTTGTATGAATTTTTGTCATATTTGTGAACTCAACACTAGTACGATGAGTTAAATTTTTTTAAACTTAAATTTAACCTCTTGATTTCTATATGATGCACAGGCGGACAACCAAACCCATCCTTCATCGCCAACAGAGATTTCAGTGTCCTTCTTCTGTTACAATTTCGATCTACAATATCATGAAGTGTTTGATAATTTCACTCAAAAAAAATTGAATATGTTTTGCATTTGTGTGCTTAATTTGACTCTATTATTGTGTTGCATATGAAGTGTTTGATATATTCGAATTAGCGGTCCCCTATTCGAATGACCATCCACAACCATTACTTTGATCCTGCTTATTCTGTTTTAATTGTTCTGGTTCAGTTGTTCTAATTTAATTATGTTCTGGATTTTGTTTTAAATTAGTGAACTCTGTTTTGAATTCTGTTCTGAATTATGTTCAAATGTTCTATTTTAATTAACATTTTTGTTATGATTATGACATAAAAGTGACCCTTTTCAATTGTTTTGATTGTCATATTAATGAATTCTCTTTTAAAATGTATTCTTATAATCTATATATCTTATAATTTTTCAGGAAGAACTAAACAAACATAATAATGAGGCAGAAACTTCTCAATTGGTTGGGACACAAAGTCATATGCGAGAAAGTCAAGAGAGGACAAATGTGGTTATGGCAAATATGATATCAGTGATACAAAATCGATTATCTCAAGAAGATTTGAATGATATTTTACAAGCTGCAAAACAGGTATATTATATAATTGATATTTTACTTTTCGAGTTCAGATATCGAATATTATGATAACATGAATTAGAGTTTGTAACATATTTTATTTTTATTTTTAATAGGCCACAAATGGTGCTAGTACTCCAAACCTGATAAATTCTTCAAGTCGATGCAGTGATGAAGACGGAAGAGAGGAAGATTAGAAAAAAAAAATTATCTTGGATATGTTTAGGTTCATCTAGTGTTTTTTTTTATGTAGTATCTATTTTTGTGTTGGTTATTATATAAAATTGACATTATTTTGTTATTTTGATATGTTTGTAAGACTTACTACTTTGATCATATAATTGAAATTTTCTTTGATGTTATCTTAAATTTTGTGTAGTGCAATAAAAAAGTATAGCCGAATATATTATTTTTTTGTCGGGAATTATTGTGAAAATTTAATTATTATTAAAAAATATTTATATTAGGGTGAATTTTATTTAAAAAAAAAAAAGAACCTATAGCAACAGACATTTTGGTCTTATACCAACGGATATGGAGGTTGACTAAAACTATTTAATAGGTGTAAAATGCCGTTGCTATAGCTCCAAAATCTATAGCATCAAGCTAATTTTCCGTTGGTATAAGCTATTGGGACGGCATTCTTGCCGTTGGTATAAGCATAGTATCCTAGACGGTAACAAGTGGGCGTTGGTATAAGTTTTATGACCTATACCAACGGCTTTTGAGACCTTTACCAACGGTTTCTGCCGTTGCTAAATGACAAGTTTCTTGTAGTGTACTCCATATTGATTTATTTGGACCAGTCAATACTGCATCCCTATATGGAAGCAAATATGGCTTGGTTATAATTGATGATTACAGTAGATGGAGTTGGGTTAAGTTTCTAAGATCTAAAGATGATTCATATGATGTGTTTACAAAATTCTATATTCAAGTCCAATCTGAAAAAGAACTAAAAATTCTAAAAGTCAGAAGTGATCATGGGGGAGAATTTGAAAATGAGCCATTTGAAATATTTTGTGAAAAATTTGGAATTGTCCATGAATTCTATTCTCCTAGAACTCCACAGCAAAATGGGGTTGTAGAGAGAAAGAATAGGTCTCTACAAGAAATGGCAAGAACCATGATTCACGAAAACAATCTGGCAAAACATTTTTGGGCAGAAGCAGTAAACACAGCATGTTATGTTCAGAACCGGATCTATATCAGACCCATACTGAACAAAACAGCATATGAACTCTTTAAAGGCAAGAAACCTAACATTTCTTACTTTCATCAGTTTGGATGTACATGTTACATTCTGAACAATAAAGTCTATCTGAAGAAATTTGATGCAAAGGCTCAAAAGGGAATCTTTCTAGGTTACTCTGAGAGGTCTAAGGCATACAGACTGTATAACTTGGAAACACTCTGTGTTTAAGAGTCTATGCATGTCAAGTTTAATGACAAAGAGCCTGGAAGTGAAATTCCAGAGCAGAATGACAGTATTGCAGGTTCAGAAGAGTCTGATGATTATTCAGAACCTGATCATACTTCAGAGTTGAATGATACTTCAGAAGCTGTGACAGCTCCTGATGTCCCAATTGTTGAAGCTTCTGAAGAAGCTCAAGATGGTTCACAACAAGTTATCCAGTCCAGTAACTCATTCAAATACAAGTCTTCTCATCCTGAGGATCAAATCATTGGCAACAAAGAAAGTCCCAGAAGGACTAGATCTCATTTCAGACCTAAAGAGTCTGCCCTGGGGTTACTGTCCATGATAGAACCTACAGCAGTTGATGAAGCACTAGCTGATGATGGATGGATCTTAGCAATGCAAGAAGAGCTTAATCAATTCAAAAGGAATGATGTATGGGATCTTGTATCTAAGACTGAACACAAGAACATTATTGGAACTAAATGGGTGTTTAGGAACAAGCTGAATGAACAGGGAGAAGTAATCAGAAACAAAGCCAGACTTGTTGCTCAAGGATACAACCATCAAGAAGGCATTGATTACACTGAAACTTTTGCTCCAGTTGCAAGATTGGAAGCAATCAGGTTACTTCTTTCTTACGCAGTAAATCACAACATAACTTTGTATCAAATGGACGTTAAAAGTGCATTTTTCAATGGAGTCATCTCTAAAGAAGTGTTCGTGAAACAACCACCTGGTTTTGAGGACTTAAAACATCCTGACCACGTTTATAAGCTAAAGAAATCTCTGTACGGTCTGAAACAAGCTCCCAGACGACAGGTTGACACAACACTTTTCAAGAAGACACTTGAGAAAGACATTCTGATTGTACAAATTTATGTTGATGATATCATTTTTGGTTCAACTAATAGATCTCTTTGCAAGGAATTTTCTAAGATGATGCAAGAGGAATTTGAAATGAGCATGATGGGAGAACTGAAGTTCTTTCTAGGAATTCAGATCAACCAATGCAAAGAAGGAGTATATGTTCATCAGTCTAAATATACCAAAGAGCTTCTGAAAAAGTTCAATCTTGAAGACTGCAAAGAAATGAACACTCAAATGCATCCTACCTGCACTTTGAACAAAGAAGATCAAGGAGCTAAAGTGGACCAGAAGCTGTATCGAGGTATGATTGGTTCTCTGTTGTATCTCACTGCATCTAGACCTGATATTTTGTTCAGTGTCTGCTTGTGTGCAAGGTTTCAATCAGATCCTAGAGAATCACATTTAACTGCGGTTTAAAGAATCTTTAGATATCTGAGAGGAACAACTAATCTTGGACTTCTCTATAAGAAATCCTCAGATTATAAGCTAGTTGGATTCTGTGATGCTGACTATGCTGGTGACAGGATTGAAAGAAAATCAACCAGTGGAATATGTCAGTTTCTTGGTGAGAATCTGATATCCTGGGCCAGTAAGAGACAAGCAACTATTGCTTTGTCAACAGCAGAAGCAAAATACATCTCAGCTGCTAGTTGTTGCACACAACTACTTTGGATGAAACATCAGTTAGAAGACTATCAAATAACTGAAAACCATATTCCAATTTATTGTGATAACACAGCTGCTATTTGTTTGTCTAAAAATCCTATTCTTCATTCAAGAGCCAAGCACATTGAAATTAAACATCATTTTATCAGAGACTATGTTCAAAAGGGAGTTTTAGATATTCAATTCATTGATACTGATCATCAATGGGCTGATATCTTTACAAAACCCTTAACTGTTGAAAGATTCAATTTTATAAAGAAAAATTTGAACATGCATTTTGTCTCTGAGTAATGTTCGACTCTGAATGAAAAACTAGACTCTGAAAATTATCAGAAGCTGATGGAATATCAGACTCTCCTTGGAGAATTTGAAGAGACACAGCCTCTGAGAAATATTCAGACTCTGGGTAGGAATCTTTTTTTTTGACTCTGATAGTAGTGAGAAGTGGAAAGGGTTAAAGTTAATTTTGTAGGCTTCTGACACGTCTATCTGCATTGGGAAACAGCGCTTTTAAGGGCAATGATGGTTATTCTCTTAAACAAATATTCTCGCGCCCCTTCTAGTCATTAATGTTTGTGTCTGTTTGTCTCGTCTGAATTTGAACAGTTGTTTTTCAGAAATCACTATAAATACAGATCACACACTACTCACTCACTTTTCCCACACTTTCAAATCTTTGAGCAGTTGCGATTTAAAAAATCAGATTTTCTATTCTCTCACATTAGAAACCCTTAACCCCCAATCTTCAACTTCTCAAATGGAAACTTCAACAAGTGGTTCAAGCATGCAACAAAGCATTAGATCAGATTACTCTCTCAAGCCTCTTACAACGACGGTTCCAATTGATTTGCTTGAAGTTCAAAGTGAATCACCGGTGGATTTCGGTTCTTTGAAGAGAAACAAAGTTGATTTGGATGCATATTTCAATGCTCAGAAGATGTTCGAGTATTTTGATATGCTGAATGGTCCAACTTATGTGAATCTGGTGAAAGAGTTCTGGATTAGGGCTGAAGTTTATGACATTGAGTTCGCTAAGGCTCAAGAATCACAAGTTGTTTCTTTAAACCCTAATCTGAAAGGGAAGTCAAGAAAGGAAATGGGTCTTGAACCTTTCCATTGTCTTGAAATCAAGTCTGTTGTGATGGGTATCCCAGTATCTATCACGGAAGGGGTGATTGCTAAGGCATGCAAGAAAGATGCTCTGTTGGAGAGCTATACAAATCTGCTGCTAAGGGGAAATCCTGCAACCAAGCTGGTTGAAATGGATATTGAGCACAGGGTGCTTCTGAAGATCATTAATGAGTGCTTCTTCCAGAAGGGAGGAGGTGCTGACCAACCAAATCTGGATCATAAACTAGTGTTGTACTTCTTGGCTGGATTTCAACCAATAAATCTCCCAAGATATATCATGCATCATTTATGCTGGGCAATCAAGGAAGCCTCTAAAGGCAAAAGGAAGCAAGTCCCTTATGGAAGACTTCTCTCTGAAATCTTCTGCCAAGGCGGTGTGCTGAAGACTCTGGACACATTCAACCTTGTGTTAGACAGAGTGTTGGGTATCACCACTGGAAGGATGATCAATGGCAAGTCCCTTTTCAACATGAAGGCCATTGAGATAATCCTTACTGATTCAAGGGATCTAAAGGAATCTGAAGCTCCATCCCAAACAATAAGAGATTTTCCTTCTATTCTCAAGGAAAACAATCCTGAAGCATTGTCTGCTTATCTAGCAGCTTTTGCTAAGGAGTCTGAAGAAGCCACAAAAAGAGCTGAAGTTGCTAAGGCTAGAAAGCAGAAATCTGCTAAAACTGAAGCAACTGACTCTGGAGTTGTGGCTGCTCCAAAAAGGAAAAGAGGAAAGCTGATTCTCATGTCACCGTGGAAGCAACTCAACAAGCCTGGGAAGAAATTGAAGCTGAAGAAGCTGCTGGCATTGTTAGGCCACTCAAGAGAAAGGCTGAAGAGCCGATTGTGACGCCTATGTTCACAATTACTCCTGAGCAAGCAAAGAAGTGTGATGAATACTATGAGAATCTGAAGAATGAGAAGAAAAGGCTGAAAGCGCAGTGCAGAATTGACAGAGACAAGGCATTGGCAGAAATGGGGATTGAACATGATGATCAACACCTCCTTGAAAAGGTCATTGAGGTTCAGGCGCTGGCTAAAAAGTTAGAAGAAGGCATTGTGAAGGAAGCTAACAAGGTTCTAGAAGAGACAACTGGAACTTCAGTGTCAGAAGCTACTGGATCTCCACCAGAAGCTGTTACATCAGAAGCTGCTGCTTCAGAGGCTGCTGTCTCAGAAGCCCCCAAGATTTCTAAGGTAAAACAGATTCCAGTACTCCCATCCTCTCCTTCATCCTCCTCCACAGACTCTGATTTAGACAACATTTCTCTAAGTCAAAAATACAACCTGACCAAACCTATTCCAAGTGTAACGCCCTCTTTAATTATTTAATTATTTTATTAGATGATATAGTATATGTTTATATATTATATGATTATGATGATTATGTGACGTGTTTGTGACGTATATGTGACGTATTTGTGACGTGTGATGTATTATTATTTTATTGTTTAATAAAATAATATTATTGATGTTTATATGAATATTTAATTAGTAAATAAATAGATGTGGTGGAAAAAGATAGAATTTTAAGAGATGGGGTTATAATTATAATTAAGAAGAGTTGTGTGGGTTAAGAAGGAATTAATTAAGTTGTGAGGGAGTATATAAGAGAAGTAGGTTAAGAAAGGAAGTTTTTGAGAACGCGTACAGACATTTGGGAAAAAGAAGAAGAACGGTCAAGAGAGAAGAGAAAGCTAGGCTGCAAATTCTGCAATTTTTCCAGGTAAGGGTGAGCCTAACTACAGTAGTATTAATGTTAAATCATCTGTTCTTGATTAGCTTAGAGATTGGGAAGAATTGAGAGGAGTTTTGAGAATTAGGGTTATGATGAATTTAGTGAATTTGATGTGAGATGGCTGTGAATTGGTGTAGTAATGTGTTACAGAACCTAGATTATCCCCTAGGATGTTAATGCTGATGAATTAGAACCTTAATTGGAGAGAATTGGCAGGTTTTGGTGTGAATTGGACTGAACCCGTAGTGGTTCTGAGATCGCTCGCCTGAGGCGAGCAAATCACTCGCCGTGGCGAGTAACCCTTGGTTGCTCGCGAGGCGAGCAGTATAGCTCGCCGTGGCGAGCTTGACCCTTAAATTTAGGATTTTTGCCAAACTTTAGATGGTTTTGAGTACCCTCATATTTATAGAGATGATCTGTGAAGTTGGTTTGGTCAAATTTTGTTTAGGGAGCTTAAAAATGAGAATTTTGTCGAAAAATGTCAAAAAGGCCGAAGCACCCAGTATTTCTCGCCTCCAGCTCGCCCCCAACTCGCCTTTGGCGAGTGAGCTGATGTGAGTGCTCGCCTGTGGCGAGCAGATGTACTCGTCGTGGCGAGTTAGTTGGTTCAGGACTGTTTGTTGTCTCGCGATCTGTTTCGCATGGGATTTTGAGAGGAACCCTTGGGGTAGTATTAGTGGAGTTTTATACCCTTTTATGTATGCTGTAAAGATGAATGATGATGGTTCTATTATATCGTTGATAAATGATGTGTTGTTGAATATAAGTGTTGCATGAGTGTGTGATGCTAAATGAATAAGATGATGTTATGTGTTGCATTGTGTATGTATGATGAGATGATGTTCTGCCATGTAATTATTATTAACTGCATGTGTCAGTCTTGAAAATGTAATGATGTTGCGACGGTGTATTAAGTTGTTAACGACGAGTCCATGCATTTGCATAATTATGAGACGGTGGAGCTTTATGCTCAAAGTGACGGTGGAGCATTTGCTCAAGCGACGGTGAAGCATATTAATGCTATAATTATATGGTACCACATGCATGATGTTGAGAAGTTAGGTGTTGCATTTAGTCGAGTCATTTGTGACATATATGAGATGATGCTTGAGACGTTGATATGTGATGTAATGTTGTTTAAGATGATGTTTATGATATTGTTATGATGATGCCTATGATGATGCATGAAATGCTATAATGTATATGTGATGAGTTGGATGTATGATTCGTTAATCTTGACTTATGATTATATATTAATATTATTGTTGTGAATCTCACCCCTTCTGCTGGAATTGCCGCCTTGTGGGCAAGTGCAGGTACCCAGTCTTAGTTGCGTTGATGCGAGGATTGTGTGAAGTTAGGGTTGCTCTGATATGTAACGGGATGGGGTCTTTTGTGGAGTCTATTCCTTTATGTATCGTGTTGAATAAATGATGTTGACTTTTGTGATGTAGAAACTTAATATTTTGAGACGTTTTGCTGGCTTTTAAGCCAAGACATTTATGAGATGAAACCTTTTGAAATTCCGCTGCTTAACTGAATGTTTTGTAATTCGATAAATTATTATCTAAGTTATTTTTAAAGATGAAATGTGACACTCCGTTGTGATGAATTACTCTGATGTATGATTTATTTAATGAAATTTTTAAGACGGGAAAATGGGGTGTTACACCAAGAGCCAAACGATCCACTAGAATCAAAACAACAACTACAAAATCCAAACTATCTCCAAAAGCCAAATCTTTCAAAGATGCTCCCTTTGATGATTATAAATCAATAGGGGAGTTATCTGAGAAAAGAATTGGTGTCTGCAACAAACTTCCTTCCAATCATCCTTTCCAACCCCCTGTTATCAAACCATTAAACATGCTACCTCCTGATGTCCCCATTCCATCCTCCTCAAACCAAGGGAGTCCAAAAGTTGTTGATTTGACAGCTACTGCTGAAGAGCAAGTAGTCACTGAAAATCCAACAACTTCTGAACTACTTGTCTCAGACTCACCCAAAAACAACCAACAACAAACAACTTCTTCACCACAAAACCAACCCTCTGAACAGGATGACCTATCCAACCTAGAATGTCACTATTTAGGCGAACTTCCTGAATACCAACAACATAAGACCGCTGACATCCTACCCCAATCAAACCAAACTAAAGAACAGAACATTCCAGAATCTGTTATGGAGACAGTGGTTACAGAGTCTGTTCCAGTGACAGAGTCTGAACCTACTGTGTCTGTCTCGCATTCTGAGCCAACACATAACCAACCTAGTGTTTCAGACCAACCATCATCTTCCTCACCAATTCATATGTCTGACCAACCTCCCATAAACATATTGGATTCTGAATACCTGGAAGAGCGACTGGTGGAAATTAATGACGAGATGCAAAATTTGGTGCTTCTGAGAAAAACTCCCTTTCTACCATTTGTTTATCAAGACAGCTGGTCTAATCTCAAGAACAGGGCATTAAATTTCATTGATGGTGTTGCCCAGAAGTGTTATCGTGTTCAAGCTCACGCTAAGAAACGTTGTTTGCAAGAATCACACTCTTCTCATCAACTCCAAAGCAAGCCTCTGTATCTGGTTAATGCTCCGTTCTACGCTGAATCTGACTATGTAACAAGAGATTCCAAGGTGTTCAAGATGCTGAAGCAAAAGGTGCTGAAGCAGCAAGAGGAATCTAAGGCTAGGGAAGACTACCTTCTTCAGAGGCAGTTGGCTCTGGAAGAAACTGTTAGGAAGCAGTCTAAAGACATTAAGCGTCTGATGGCTCTTATCCAACAACAACAACCTCAACCTAACCCTTAGTTGCACACCTTGTTTTTTCTTTTTGTTATATGTTCTTATTGCCTGCTTCTGATCACTTTGTATTTGCTTGACTCTGCTTTATATACAAGGTCTCTTTCATTTAATTCTGTTTATATCTTGCATTTACTTCTTCTTAACTACTCTTTTTAATTGATGACAAAAGGGGGAGTAATAGAAAGTATTACTCAATGTCGAAACAATGCATTCTGTATTGTGGAATCGCGGCACGTTTTTAACAAATCGTGACACGTTTTGAATCTTTGCATTTTCTTTCGTTTTCCTGCTTTCTTGCATCTTAAGTTGCCTTGTGAACTCCAAAATGTGATGAAAATGACACTAAAAATAGCGAATAATTGACTATCATCAGATGGATACTTGCTATGTAAGAAGAGCTTAATCAGTTTCAAAGAAATGATGTGTGGGATCTGGCACCTGATGAGCAAAACCGCAAGTGCACGGTTCTGCCGTTGTAGTAATAAAAAGAGTATCGTTGCGACAGGGAGTTGGTTAATTTGATTAACTTTAGAGAATGATTAGAACGAGAAAATTAAGTAGAAAAAGGTTTGATTTTTATGGAAGAAAATATAATAATAAAAAGAGCCTTGAGATTAATTGGTCCATATAATGACAAGTCCTTCACAAACAAACCCTAAACTGTTAATTTTATATTGGTCTCACTTTCTAAAGACAAGTTTCTCTTTGGCCTATCACATCTCCTTTCGGTCTCAGTGAGTGTGTTCCTCCAACAATCAAGCCTATTTTCATGGTTGATTGTTATTGGAATCGTTGAAGCTCCAAACTTTATGTGTCTCAAGGTTTGCTAGACTATTTTCATGTTTCACAATCCTTGTCTAATTTCACTTGTTCCAATATCAAAAATTCATCTTTCGATCCTTCGCTTTGATATTTGAGATGAATCAATAATAATTATTAAACTTCATCTTTCGATCCTTCGCTTAATAATTATTATTGATTATAAGAACAGTGAAATTAAATTAGAGAGTAAGGTTATATAAAATTAGGGTTTATGGTTTGGTTTGATTAGGATTATGTCATTAAGACTTATCCAACAATCCCAAGACAAGAAGAATCTGCTCAATCATGATCATAGTAGACATAGAGAAGAAGGAGAAAAACATAAATAACAAGAAAGTAAAAAAGAAAGAACTTTTATTAAGAAAGACAATTGTCACTATTGAATTCCAAGAACAAAAGATGATTTGTTATGATAACTATCTACTCTATTTATAGTTTACAATGCCTTAAGCCCTAAGAAATACATCACTAGAATGTTCCAGAAGAAACTACGGGCTTTTTGGTCAGAAATAAACTAATAGGCAGCTTGTACAAGAAGCAAAAGCAGCAAAAGAGCAATCCTGGGAATTGGCACGGCCGTGTGAGATATGGCACGGGCCGTGCCAAGCTTCTGACTTGGGGGGAAATATTTTTGTGTTGAAATCTTGTATTTTTCCAGCCCAAATCCGCTCCTAATCCTCTTTCTTTTGCTCCAAGACTGAATCTATCAAATATTCGTTACTGAAATATAAATATGCAATTGAAGTAAAATATATCTAAAAGGAAATAATATTTAAATAAAATAAACTTAAATCTAAATAAAACGAAACTAAATATCATATTAAAACAACTAATTATTGACTCATCAAACTCCCCCACACTTGAATCTTTGATTGTCCTCAAGCAAAAGGCATAAGAATAACAACATAAACAAGATTTAACATATGACAATGCTGTCATACCCCAATTTTTGACCTAAGACATCACTGACACGCGTCATTCGGTCCGACGTAATCTCCGACTTTTCAGGTGAAATTTCGGCAGAGAGGTATTTTAAAATACCTCATTTTTGTTCCGAGTCGGGCCCTCCTCACTTTTTTTTTCTTTTCTTACATTTTTATTATGGTTTTAATTTCCATCTTTTATTTAAGTTTTTATTGTTAATTAATTAACTTCAATTTTATTAAAAAAAATATAAAAAATCTTTCTATATTTCTATTTTAATCTCATCCTTTATTTAGTCTATATCCCTCTTTTTATTTTATTTTTTAGTCTTTATCCATTTTTATTATTTTGAAGTCAATAACTTGCTTTTCGAAGGTTGAATTCGGACACGCAAATTAACCCACTACCGGATTGTGGTACCCAAAGTTGACACATGGAGCGTGTTGCCGCATTTGGGGTGCTTTTGATGTTCCTTCTACTACTCAGTTGTTCGAATAGTGTTTGTTTGCTTGTTTTATACTTTTCAAAAATCCTTTTGTCCCGCCCGAGACGAAAGTGTACTTATGTAGGGCTTTTTGCTTCAAGTATTTTCCATCATTAATAAAAGGTCGTTTCTATCCTGACTGTCTCTTTTGTGCATATTCTGGAAAAATGGTAATACAAAAAACCAAAAAAAATCTTTAATCACTCTGAAACAACTGCATAATCATAACTTATATTTACTTGTCAAAATCAAAAATCAAATCATGCATTAATAAACCCGTTGAACACTTTAACCATGTACTCTCCCCCAACTTTGAGTTCCCTGTGTCCGAAGAAGAGGAAGATGAAGAAGTTCCCGACAAAATTTCTCGCCTGGGGCATCTTGGCCGTCAGAGTCAAAAACAAAAATATCAAGAAGAGTGTCTAGAAAAGGGCATTCACTTACAAAGGCTGGCACAAGATGCTACCATCATACTTCAAGTGTGAACTTCAACAGGGGCAACCCCCCCTCTTTCCCTCAGTATGCAACATGGAGATCGTCAAGGTGTCGTCGATATGAGTTATGCTGAAATCCAGGCTTGATTGAACTTAAATGCATGACGTCCTTGCACAACTACATCAAAAGAGGTTGAAACAAACTTCCAACAAGAAGGTTCGTCCTTGTGGATTTCAAGAAACCTTGTACTAAAAATACACCATCTTTCCAACCAGGCTCTAGGGGCAAGTGGATGCCTAACTATGAGGACTCATGTGCAGTAACCCATGTGACCACAAATGTTGAGAAACCCGCGTGCCGGTGCAGTCAAGAAATACTTTGTCAAAATATACAAAAAAAAATATCATAAAAAAAATCAAAAAGCTCGATGAGTCGCGAACCTGAAAAGGCGACTCAGGCAAAAATGAGCGTCTCGGTGGACTGAAAACCCAAAAGGGCGGTCCAGGCAAAAATTAGAGACATGAGCAAAAATAAGTATCCTGATAGATTGAAAACCCACAAGGGAAATCTACGCAAAAGTTAAGAGAAAGTAACTGCATCCGGTTAGGCACAGTTAACTTGGGGCATCCAACTACATCAAAAGACCTCCGATTCGAAGCATCTGCAAATGAAAGACCCGGAACAGGGGCAATTCAAAGTTGTTAGGGAGAATAGTGGTTACGGTGTTCAATGTACCCTTCCCATATATTTACCATTTTCCAAATTTTTCAAAATCTGTGGAGCCGTGCCATTGGCAGGGTCACCACTCAATTTATCAAATTTGAGCCTGTGCCCATTTATTTGGAACTCTCACTTTATTCTATTTGCAAAATTTCTTCTATTTTTGATGACAATACTTGAAACAAAATTTTTTCAAAATACAAATTTTTTTTTTACATCTTTTGAAAAGTGTGAACAACAAACACACCCTCTTTGAACTCATGAGTAGACGAAACGTACATCAGCATCCGCCTCGAGAACGGTTACATTCCGGAAGAGAAACATGGCTAAGCGTTATGGAGAAGGCCTCCGCTTTGAGAAAAATGCAGTCACAATCCAAAGATACAAAAAATAAAACAAAAAAAAAGGAGCTCGCTAAGCTGAAAACCTGAAAAGGCGGCTTAGGCAAAAATGAGCGTCCCGGTGGACTGAAAACCCGAAAGGGCAGTCCAGGCAAAAATTAGGGACACAAAAAGGAATATACTCCCGGTGGACTGAAAACCCGCAAGGGCAGTCCAGGCAAAAGTTAGGGATTCTCAAAACAAACTGAAACCGAAGCAAGTGGCTCCCATTTACAAATGGAGACTTCTCCCAGACCTTCGATCAACAATGAGCTGGCTTCCCAAAGGGCATCGGCTGCCACCGCGTGCCAGGTTTCATGCCACCAATGGCCCGATTTGTTCACGATAATATCAACTCCAAGGAAGTTTGCCGAGTGTTTGTACTGCGCTGTCAGTCCGCCTCCAATCTTACACGTCCTGTCTTGTTCCATCAAGTCACCTGTCATATGCAGTTTATATGGTCGTTCAAGTCACATTCATAGATTCATACATTCATGCATCCACACATCAATACTTTCATACATTCACACATATCAATTCACACATGCTTGCATCAGTCACCCAAAGCCTGGTCTGGTCATATCTCATCAAATCAGTCATCAATTCTTTCAAGTGGCGAGTCCTAAACAACGGAAAGCTTGACTCAAGTGGCGAGTCCTAAACAACGGATAGCTTGAGGTTATTTTCTTTCTTCCAAGCGGCAAGTCCTACATAACGGACAGCTTGAGATTTATTTTCGTCTTTCTTCCAAGTGGCAAGTCCTACATAACGGACAGCTTGAGGTTTATTGTCTTTCTTCCAAGCGGCAAGTCCTACATAATGGACAACTTGAGGCTTATCTTTATTGTCTTTCTCCCAAGTGGCAAGTCCTACATAACGGACAGCTTGAAGTTTATTTTCCCATCTTCCAAGTGGCAAGTCCTACATAACGGACAGCTTGAGGTTTATTTTTCTGTCTTCCAAGTGGCAAGTCCTACATAACGGACAACTTGAGGTCTATTTTTCGTCTTTCTTCCAAGTGGCAAGTCCTACATAACGGACAACTTAAGGTTTTTCTGTCTTCCAAGTGGCAAGTCCTACATAATGGACAACTTGAGGTTTATTTTTCTGTCTTCCAAGTGGCAAGTCCTACATAACGGACAGCTTGAGGTTTATTTTTCGTCTTTCTTCCAAGTGGCAAGTCCTACATAACGGACAACTTGAGGTTTTTTTTTTCTGTCTTCCAAGTGGCAAGTCCTACATAACGGACAGCTTGAGGTTTATTTTTCGTCGTTCTTACAATGGTACATCACCATTTTCCCCAGTGAAACTACACTATCCCCAAACGGAGTCGAATCCCTTTCTCAACAAATTCAGGTATCCTGTCATGGTTTCTCGTCCCAGTCAAAGTGTCTTCGTCGTCCTGCATTCATAATTGCATCACAAACATTCATAGCATCTTAGGTCAAAAATGGTGTATTTTGTATTTAAGTCCCTTCGACTAGTCGAATCAAAGATTCCATCTTCAAATCTCCGGATGAAGAAACTTAAATAGGGGCATCTGTCATACCCCAATTTTTGACCTGAGACATCACTGACACGCGTCATTCGGTCCGACGTAATCTCCAACTTTTCAGGCGAAATTTCGGCAGAGAGATATTTTAAAGGGTTAAATGGCTTTTACCCCCCTGCCATATGGACGCCTTTTGGTTTACCCCCTGTGAAAAAAAAACTTGGAGATTCCCCCTTGCCATTAGAAGATTCTTTGGTTTCCACCCCTATACCCATCTGACTGGGTCACTTGGCTGATATGGCACGCTGAATGTATAAATAATTTTAGTTTTGATTTTTTTTAATATCCACCTGGATAAAAAATTAAATTAAATTAAATTAAAAATTAAATTAAAATTAAAATAACAAAAACCAATTAAAAAAACCCAATTAATTCCTTTTCATCTCTTCTCCTTTCACGTTGCCACCATCCTCTCCCTTCCTTCCATCTCCTTTCTCTTTGTTCTTCATCACCATCACCACCTCCATAGAAACCACCAACACCTTTTTCCAGAACCACAACAACATCAAGGCATCAACACAACAACAACAACAACCCACAACACACAACAACAACAACAAAAAATTCAAGAACAAAAACCTCACAAAATTTATCAATAAAATATATAAATTGTTTATAAATTTCCTTTCAATTCTTTCTTTACCAACATCACCAAAATCTCTACCATACAAAAAACTACAGCAACAATTACAAAATCAAGAAACATAGTAATAAAGTTATTGATTTTCTTGTTCAATTTTCTTCACTTCTTCTTCTTCAATTTTACTTTCAGCCAGATACAACAATAAGAAATGGGTTAATGAAAGCAAAGGCATTTAGAACTTGAAACTGCAGATCCGAATTCCAAGAAGAAGGAAATCGAAGATGAAGATGGAAAAAAGGGGAGGGAAGGGTCATACGAAGAAGGAACACTTCTGATCTTCACTTCTCTTCTCCTTTTAACGATTTGAATCAGATTTAGATTAAGGTTTGAATTGGATTCGGATTTGGGGATTAGGGTTTGAATTGAAGAGAAGGAAAAAGAAAAGGAAGAAGAGAGAAAATAAAAAATTGGGAGGATTGTTGTGTGTTGTTGTTGTTGAGCTGTGTAGAGAAGAAGAGGATCGCGTTAGAGGAGAAGAACAAGAGAAAAAGATTGAGATTTTTTAATTTATCATTAAGGGCATTTTAGGTATTTCACGTTTTCAACATAATTTTAAAAATAAAAAATATAAAAATTATGACGTGTCATTGCCACTTCACCCATCGTTACACAGTCAGCGTGCCACATCAGCTCAATAATCCAGTCAGATGGCATCAGGAGTGTAAACCAAAGAATCTTTATTTTTTAAAGAGAATCTCCAAGTTTTTTTTTGACAGGGGGTATACCAAAAATCTCTCATATGACAGGGGGTAAAAGCCATTTAACCCTATTTTAAAATACTTCATTTTTGTTCCGAGTCGAGCCCTCCTCACTTTCTTTTTCTTTTCTTACATTTTTATTCTGGTTTTAATTTCCATCTTTTATTTAAGTTTTTATTGTTAATTAATTAACCTCAATTTTATTAAAAAAAATATAAATTTTTTTCTATATTTCTATTTTAATCTCATCCTTTATTTAGTCTATATCCCTTTTTTTATTTTATTTTTTAGTCTTTATCTATTTTTATTATTTTGTTATTTTGTCCAAGGATATTATCCAAAAGTCCAGATACGTCCAGATACACGGAACAACTCATCCGTAGCCAAATTCCCAGGAACAGATTCAGTTTTTTCCACCCTAAATTCAAGCAACGCGTTATACGTTTCCAGCATAACCCTAGTGCTATAAAGGCGATAATCTGAACACAACACACGGGGATACACGTACGGACGAAAAAACACAGAACTGTCACCAGAACCTAACACAACACACACACCAGAACCTAACACAACACACACGCCAGAACCTAAGACAACCGACACAGCCGTGCACATACAAATTTTCGACCACAAGTCTCAACCCAAACACGACACACACAAACAGCCGAACACACAAAAACTAAAGACACATTCATCCGAATCGCCACGCCATAAACACATCCGAACCACCTCCCACAACAGCTGACCGGTCACGACCCAATCCAAGACACTCACAACCAGAACATACACAGATCGCATTTCAGCCGTGTCCCCAAGCCAACAAAGACAGTCCTATCGCAAACCACAGCCACACAGTGCCATAAACATTCAAATCCGATCCAAACCTACGGATACAGATCCAAACGCGGACGTAAGAAAGGGGGGCCAAACCGAGGACGAAAGGTAGTTTGTTCTTTACGTTTTTTCGTTTATGTTTGCGTAGATCTAGGGTAAGGGGTAATTTTTGTGGGGTTTTTGAGGTTAGAATCAAGTAGAGGGAAGAGAAACAGTCGTGAAGAGCAAAAAATAAAAAAAATAAAGGTTTTGGCGGCGGCACGCCACTTTATATGGCCGGCCGCCGCGCCAGAGTTAGGTGGTGGGGTTGGCGCGCCGGAGAAGAAGAGCGGAGCACCGCCGGAAATCTCCTCCGGCCATAAGAGAACAGAGAGTGAGAGAAGAGAGAAGTGGGAGGTAGAGAGAGAAACATGAGTGAAAAATGAAGGGACTAGGGTTTACAACCCTTATATATCCCTTAAACCGGGTCGGCCCATGCACCCATAAACCGACCCGGTTCGTTTCCCCCATCCTGAGCCCAGTTCGCTTATTTCAATTTCCACACCCCCTAACCCACTGTTTGCACCCTCCAACCTTTTATTCTTTTTTCTATTTTTATTCTATTTGCATGCATTTTTTTTTTTCGCTATTTTTATTCAGCATTTATATTTTGATTACCGTACGCAAATTTAAATTACGTCATTTATTTTCTTCATGGACTTTAGAATGTAAATTAGGTCATTATGTAAATTATGTTTTCTGTATTTATTTTTCCGCAGACTCTAGAATGTATTACTAGGCTTTTATGTAATAGCATAGGATGCATGTGTGCGTGCGTGTGTATGCTTCTCATTTTCTTCGTAGTTTAGGTTAAAGGTTCTCGTGGTGGTCCAACGCCACCGCGAGTTACCTACGCTTTATTTTCATTGCTCCGTTAGTTTAATTTTCATTCATTATTCCAAAAACAACAAAAACATTCAAATAACCAAAAAATTCACAAAAACATTTTCATTAACAAACCTTGATCTTAAATCAAGCGACGTCTTTTTATTTTTCTTTCCTTAATCAAATCTCAATGAATTTAACTTATTTTGAGGCCACTTTTCTTTAATATTAAAAAACACAAACAAATACTCATTTGCCGCTTCGACTTTCTTCTATTTCAAACTTTTTTCAAAACTATTAAAAAACACAAAACCAATCAAACGTCAATTTTTACCCCGAACTACGAGGTTTTGATCCCTCATGGGTACGTAGGCAAATGACCTAGTCCTTCCGAATCAATAAAATGTAGATAATTAGGTCCTTTTTCTTTTTTTTAATCACTATTCTCAAATTCTTTCTTTTAAATAAAAATAAGCAAGTTATAGCACAAAAAAGAAAAATAAAGTTGAAAGGTTCTCGTAGAGTACTAGGAACATAAAGGGTGCTAATACCTTCCCTTTATGTAACCAACCCCCGGGCCCCACCTAATCTAAATAATTTTTTTTAATCAAAGTCGTGAAATCATTAGTGAGTCAAAAGCTAATCAAATAGCCTTGATCTCCGAAAAATGGCGCGACAAATGCAAATAAACACTTATGTCTCTTCCTAAGGTTTTATTTCAAATGTACACTAATCATAACTTCAAGCATTCCTTGTGAACTTATTCAACCAAACAACCAAGTTTCAAGTGAGTTTGTGTATGTGAAGTCCAGCCCTTTTCTTGCTCCTGTATAAGATAGATATTATGAGGAAACAGGTTCTAACTTAAAGACTAAACTAACCGAGAAAAATTCTTTCTTCATTTCATATAAGAGAGATGGGAGTATTTGTGATCATTGGATCTTTGTCATTTGCACATTCTTGGGGTTTCAGCAGAATTTTCATTAATTTATGGAGACAACACCTTCACGTAGGAAGTTGGAGGGCCTACACCTTTCCCCAATCTAGATTCAATGGTGCCCCTTATATTTGTATTTGTTCTGCCCCCTTAAGTTTTTCAAGATAACACCACCTTCACGTAGGAAGTCGGAGGGCCTACCCCCTTCCCTAATCTAGATTCAATGATGCAACCTTAAAATTATTTTGGCTTTATAAACTCCACCACACTAGCTTATACTACTTTTACTCTGAAACTTTTTGAGGGTTAACTTACCTTTAGAATTAGAACGTGTTCCTTAAAATACCTATTCATACATTTTCTCAAAGGCTACAACTTGTGCTTTTCTCATTGGAGAATTTTCACAATAAAACAAGACGTGGGTATAGCAACAACACTTAAAACACAAGAAATAACTTTCATGTACAAGAAACAACCAATTTAGAAGAGACAACAAAAAATTTATGTCATAATTTACAATAAAAACAAGTCGTTTAATCATGACTTTCGCAATAAAACAAACAAAAGAAATAAAGTTCAAGGGAGTTTGGAAACACTACGACACTAGACACTTTATTAGCGCCCCCCCCCCCCCCCCCCCCCCCCACCCCACCCCACACACACACACACACTTGGGAGAAGCATTGTCCTCAATGATTTAATAAAACTAGAAAATAAATGGAAGGAGAAAGGAAGAAGAAGGAGGAGGAGAAAGAGAGGAAGAGGAAAGCTCACAATTTTATTGAGGTCCATAAGGAGGACCTTGGAGGTGAAACTGTTGCATCATCATCCGTAACATTTAATTGTTCTCATCATTAACCCGATTGCCCCTTTGGACATCGTTTCTTAGTCCGGAGATTTCTACACCTTGTCTTTGTTGCTCGGTGCTTATACGTTCAACCTCGGTTTGCATCCATACCCACCGGTTGTTGTTTTCATTATATTGCTCACTGGCATCATAGTTATGGTGCAAGTTTGCACCCTCCTCCTCAATATCATTGTGCTCCTCGTGTACCTGTAGATTATCACCAATATACATCAAATTGTCTTCCACCTCGGTGTTAGTTCCAGATGGGTTAGGAAGAATGATTAAACATAAAGGCACATTGAGCTGAAGCTCAAAAGTAATGTTAGCAGGCGGATGAGGCTTAATAAAGTTCATAGCAATGAGGGTTTCTTTATTAAGCCTATTGTTGCCCTCAATTCGGTTTAGCCCGGTGATACGTTTCCAAAAGGCAGCATGGTTGTAGTATTCTGGCCTTAGATCCTGATCAAAAGAGTCATGGATGAACCCCGCATTTGCGAAGTTCATCTCATTGCAAAAGTTTTCAAGGGACATCCTGTAACACCCCGTTTCCCAAAACGACGTAATAATAATAATAATCATAATAATAATCAGAGTTATTCAACATCAAACAGAGCATTACACTACTTTTCAAATTTATCTAAATAGAACATAAAGCCATTCAAACACTAACAAAATCATCTTATAAAATTCTGCAGTGGAAATCTTTAATTTAAATCATCATCATTTAACTACAACAAAATCCATTGGCACAAGGCCTCAACATAACAATATTATTCAACAATTAAATCTTCATCAACATGTTCTTCAATGAGAAATGATACATAAAGGAATGCAAGAAAAGACAACGATTCCCCATCCCTGTTACGTATCAGAGCCCTAAGACACAAGAGCCAACATCCTACTAGTCTTCATTACCTGCACTTGCCCACAAGGCGGCAATTCCAACAGAAGGGGCGAGTTCACAAATCAAAAATAATATACATATAATGAATCATCAACTTGAATTAAAACACATCAACAAATATATCAATATCCATACAAATATGGCATCATCATTCATCAACAATAACATTTCATTTATCATTTCATTCACAACAACTCTTGTGGCGACATCTCACCAACTACAACTCCGACACCGACTATACAACGACTTCGACTATGCAACGACATCAACTACAAAATGCAACATGCATGTGGTACCATTTTACGCGCGTTGAATGACAAGCATTCCAGGGCATGAGCCCTCAACAGTTGGATGGTTAAAGCATCCCAGCGCATGAGTCC
The DNA here is from genome assembly GCA_958299785.1 of Medicago lupulina. Lineage (NCBI taxonomy): Eukaryota > Viridiplantae > Streptophyta > Magnoliopsida > Fabales > Fabaceae > Medicago > Medicago lupulina. The sequence continues at coordinate 55,141,971 of OY283144.1, read as the reverse complement.
TCAACAGGTGAACGATAAAGCGTTCCAGGGCAATAAGCCCCCATCAGGTGAATGATAAACATTCTAGGGCAATAAGCCCCCAACAAATGCATATGAGTATGAATGGACTCAGTGGTGTATATCAGCATACAACCCAACAACATCTAATGGTGTATATCAGCATACAACCAGACAACAACAACTTAGGATACCCTCCCCAACTGGACAATACTACTTAGCAACATCAACGACAAACTCACACTTAGCAAGCATAATTATTTTCATGTAAACATACATAACTCCATCTTAATCATCTTCATAATATTGTTTTACCATCTAAACAATTCTAAATAAATCCAACAAACATAATAGGAAGCTTAGGTTTGGGTTAGGAGCACTTAGAAAAATTACACAAAATGGTCGTTCAGGACCAACTTCGCTTAAGCGAAGCACAGTTCGCTTGAGCGAACCAATTCACGTAAGTTAGGATGTTCATCGCTTGAGGCTCGCTTGGCGTTCGCTTGAGCGACGCTCACATACTACAGGTTCTGGGCAGATTTCGCTTGAGCGACGGGGAATTTCGCTTGAGCGAACCAAATGACGAAAGTTAGGTTCTTGTTCGCTTGGCGCTCGCTTGGCGCTCGCTTGAGCGAACTAACTTTTCAGGATTCTGGGCAATTACTATGGTAGCTCGCTTAAGCGACGGGTCTCTTCGCTTAAGCGACGCTTCACCTGGACAGACCAGAAACCTACGATTTCCCAACCTCTTTCTCACCCAAAAACCCCTTTTTGATCCCCCAAACACCCAAAATGATTTGCTACATTGGTTATGGGTTCAATACACAACAAAACATCAGAAACAATTCATAACAACATCATCAGCAACACAATTCAACACATTTGATCAAATTATCATGTTCTTAAACCTAGTTCAAACTACCATTTTCAATCCAATTTTCATGAAATCATGCATATATATATTACAACTGAAATGTAAACCCACCGTTACCTCAATTCAACGAATTCTACAGCAAAATAGATGGATTCTCTCTTCCTAGCTCTTCCCTCTTGTTTCTTCTCTCTTTTCTCCCAAAAAGCTTATGTTTTTCTCTGATACGTGAAAATATTCTACTGACTTCTATTTCCTTTTTCCCACAAAGTATAACCTCTCCTTTTTCTCTTAACTCCCTCCTTATTTCCATTTAACTCACTTAAAACCTATTAATTCTCACTAAACCCCCAACATTCTAAATAATCTTTATTTCTCCTATTTTACTTAAATAATAAAAATCATACAAATAATTATATAACATATAAACACACCACAATTCATATAATCATTTAAAAATTCAAATAAAATATTCAAAGCAACTAAAAATAATAAAAAGAATTTAGAGCGTTACAACTCTCCCCAACTTAAAGAATTTCGTCCTCGAAATCTTACCTCAAACAAACAACTCAGGATAGGATTCTTGCATCTTACTTTCCAACTCCCAAGTCAAACTTTCACCAGTTATACTGCTCCAAACAACCTTCACCAAAGGTATTTCCTTGCCCCTCAACTGCTTCACCTTGCGATCCTCAATCCTCAAAGGTAAAGTTTCCACGGTAAGGTTATCCCTAACTTGCACATCATCTCTAGGAATAACATGCGAAGGGTCTGCTACATACTTCCTCAGCTGCGACACATGAAACACGTCATGCAAGTTTGAAAGATGCGGTGGCAACCCAATCCGATATGCCACGGTACCAACTCTCTCTGAAATCTGATAAGGACCAATGAACTTTGGAGTCAGCTTCTTGGACTTCAATGCACGTCCTACACCCGTCATAGGAGTAACCCTCAAAAACACATGATCACCCTCCTGAAACTCAAGGGCCTTTCTTCGCTTGTCATGGTAACTCTTCTGACGATCTTGCGATGCTTTCATATGTTATTTGATCATCTTGACCTTCTCCGTAGTCTGCTGAACCAACTCTGGTCCCAAAACCACACTTTCACCCGACTCAAACCAACACAAAGGAGTTCTGCACCTCCGACCATACAAAGCTTCGAACGGTGCCATACCAATACTCGAATGGTAACTATTGTTATATGTGAACTCTATCAACGGTAAGTGGCTGTCCCAAGCTCCACCTTGCTCGAGTACACACACTCTCAACAAATCCTCCAAGGATTGGATAGTCCTCTCCGACTGACCATCTGTCTGCGGATGATAAGCCGAACTCAACCTCAATTTCGAACCCAAAGCATCTTGCAAACTCTTCCAAAACCTCGAAGTGAACCTCGGATCTCTATCCGACACAATGCTTGACAGAACACCATGCAACTTCACAATGTCACGAATGTAAACCTCCGCCAACTGAGCTACCGGATAACTGATATTGATCGGAATAAAGTGTGCCGACTTAGTCAACCTATCAACAACAACCCAAATGGCATCATGCCCTCTTGGAGTATTCGGCAAAGTTATTGTCTCATGATGCTCTATAGCCTTTTTCTTTGAAAAATTTTTCTTGATAAACTTAGCATATAGAGGCATTCGACTCAAAGCTTCAGTAAAGGGAATTTTAATGCAAATCTTCTTAAGTATATTAATAAACTTTTTAAATTGTGCCTCCAAGCAAGGCTTAGCAAGCCCTTATGGCAAGGGGATTTTGGATTTATCAACTCTTTTTTCACTCTCTATCATAACTATCTCACCTTGACACTCATCACTCTCTCCCTCAATGGTTCTAGCTTTAACAACGATATCCTCTAACTTCCTACCACTCCCTAATGATATAGCATTAACATGAGCTTTTGGGTTGGCTTTGGTTTGTCCATGAAAGATTCCTGGTGTTTGAGAGGATATGGCCACCTGTTGGGCCACTTGGTTGATTTGAGTTTCAAGCATCTTATTATGAGTAGCAAAAGAGTCTACCTTGGCATTAAGTTTTGTAAGAGAATCATTCAGAAATCCCGTTTGGTTTTTGAGCTCTTGAAGTTGTTTAGATTGATTCATTATGTAACTTTCCACTAAAATTTCCAAACCAAATTTTAGAAGGGTTCTATGGTTGTTTGCATAGTCGGGTGGTACTACTTGTCCATAGGAATTTTGAGGGTATTTGTAAAAGTTTTGATTTTGCCTCATTCCTTTGTTCTATTGAGCGTAGTTCATTTGCTCAACACTATCAATAGCACTACCTAGCTGACAATCAACACCAATATGGCTAAATACACCACAAATTTCACAAGGATGAGATACATAAGTAGGAGTGCCAGCACTAACATTCATTTTTTCAATCTTTTGGGTTAGTGCATCAACCTTAGCAGCAAGATGATCAAATTTAGAGACTTCGTACATACTGCCTATAACGCCCTATTTTATTTATTTAATTATTTGATTGAGTTTAGAGTCTTTTTGAATAATTTATTTGATTTATAGTGATGTGTGTTATTTTTGTGTTATGTGTTGGTGTTTTAGTAACATATTATATTATAATATATATATGTTATTTGGTGTAAAAGTATATGTGTTATTTGGTGTAGTCATATATATGTTATTTGGTGTAAAAATATATGTGTTATTTGGTGTAGAAATATATATGTTATTTGGTGTAGAAATATATATATATGTTATTTGGTGTAGAAATATATATGTTATTTGGTGTAGAAATATATTTGTTATGTGGTGTAGAGATATATTTGTTATAGAAATATATTTGTTATTTAGTGTAGAAATATATATATATATATTTAGTGGAAGAATATATTTAGTGGGAGAATATATGTAATACCCCGTTTTCCCGGCATAAAAATTTCTTAAATAAAATCAGAGTAATCACATACGGAATGTCACATTTCACAAAAATCATCTCATATATGAATAAATAATAATTTATTCTTCAAAGGTAGTCATCGCAATAATTCAAAACTTTGCAGCGGAATAACATAAAACCTTGGCACGCAGGCCTCATCAAAACGTCTCGGAGAATTTCAAATAATATTCATAGTCATGAAAATCGTAAAAAAGCAATACGCAAGGAATAGAAAACATAAGCAAGTTCCCCATCCCGTTACGTATCAGAGCACCTAAGACTCAACTGAGGATGGTCCTCACAAGACAGCACCTAATCTTGATTACCTGCAAGTTACCCATACGAAGAGCAACATTTTCAAGCAGAAGGGGTGAGATTCACAAAACAATAACATTAAACATATAATTCAATAATTATAGTTAACAACAAATCATTAGATAAACGCGTCGCAACAAACATCATCTAGCATCACAAGCATCATCATAAGCATCAGCATAAACATCCTAAACAACTTGACTCGACAATACAACTTCACGTAACTATGCAACTCTAACATATTAAATGCATGTGGTACCAATCCAGGGCATGAGCCCTTGTCGCTTTGAGCATAAATATACTCCCAGGGCATAAGCCCTCGTCGCTAGTGAGAAAAAGCTCCAGGGAATGAGCCCTCGTCGCTGGTGAGTAAAAACTCTAGGGCATAAGTCCCCATCTCTGAATGAGTATGCATGAGACTCAATCTCTTATAACTTAAACAAGTTAAACATCTTAGAACGTCGCCACATCACAAACATCTTGGACCGGCACATGCAGCTTTTAATAAATGTAAACAGCAACATGGCAGCAAGCAATTCACAGGATATAAAGATATCATTGCAAACATTATTTTCAAACATCACATGAACTTCACATACATCTCAAGTAATGCACATACGAATCATAATTCAAAGCAACAATAAATCCTCACATAACATCTTTACAAATCATCAATTATATCATAGATATCTTCCATTACTACTCAAGGATCAACTCTCTAAGTTCTACACAAGACAGATCCCTCACTGCAAGGTTATGGCAGTCTAAAACCGCACTACTCGCCGTGGCGAGTTGATCTGCTCGCCCTCGCGAGCTCAACTAGGGGTTACTCGCCTTTGGCGAGTTAGGGGCGAACTGGAAGCGAGCAATGCTGGGTGCTCTCGGCCTTTTTCACATTATTCATCCGAAAACGTCAGTTATAAGTTCACTAGGTCCAATTTGATCCTAAAACCTTTCCTAATCATTCTTATATACATTAACGCACTCAAAACCATCTAAAACACTTCTTAAAACAACATTTTAAAAATCAAGATACTCTTAGGTCAATTCGCTATGGCGAGTGGGATTGCTCGCCTCGCGAGTGATCTAGGGTTACTCGCTATGGCGAGTTGGGTTGCTCGCCTCGCGAGCGATGAAGGTCTACTCGCCGTGGCGAGTTGCTTAGCTCGCCTAGGCGAGCGATGAACAGACAGCTACGGACTCAGCACAATTCTCACCAAAAGTCGCCAATCTCACCATATTAAACCTCAAAATGATCAGAAACATTAACCCTATGATTATTCTAGGTTCTGTACGCAATTTCTACATCAGTTCCACAGCTTTACATCATCAAATCAATAATTCTCCACTTTTAAACTAATTCCCAATTCCTCACAAATCATTCCTACACTTGTTAATTATAATACATGAATTACAAGTTTAATAGAATTTCTCAGGAACACTCTCTCAATCTCCTTGAGCCACGTCTGAGCTCCATCAGGATCATATCTCCCTTTGAAGATAGGAGGATGATTTCTCAGGAAGGTCTCTAACATACGGACCTCAACATTCGCACCAGCATTCGCATTTGGCTGTTGTCCTACAGCCTAAGCAACAACTTCCAAAGCAGCAGCAATCGCAGCGTCGTTTCTTCCAGCCATCTTAGATCTCTACACAAAACAAAACAATCAGCATGACATATAACAACACATCAACTGATACTCGACACAACAAGACTCTTCTACTTGGCCGGACGGACCGACTTGCTCTGATACCAATTGTAACACCCCGTTTTCCCAACATAAAAATTTCGTAAATAAATCAGAGTTTTCATATACAACAGGGCGTCACATTTCTCAAAACATCTCAATTATGAATAAATAACAATTTATTCCTTCATAAAAATAGTCGTTAAAATCTCTCAAAACATTGCAGCGGAATATCATAAAAGTCTTGGCACGCAGGCCTCATCATAACGTCTCATAAATTTTCAAATATTAAATCATAGTCATGAAGTTCATCAAAGCAATACACAAGGAATAGAGAAACATAAACAAGAGTCCCCATCCCGTTACGTATCAGAGCACCTAGACACAACCGAGGGAAGTCCTCACACGACTGCACCTAATCTTGGTTACCTGCTAGTTACCCATACGAAGAGCAACATTTTCAAGCAGAAGGGGTGAGATTCACAAAACAATAATATTAAACATATAATTCAATAATTATAGTTAACAACAAATCATTAGATAAACGCGTCGCAACAAACATCATCTAGCATCACAAGCATCATCATAAGCATCAGCATAAACATCCTAAACAACTTGACTCGACAATACAACTTCACGTAACTATGCAACTCTAACATATTAAATGCATGTGGTACCAATCCAGGGCATGAGCCCTTGTCGCTTTGAGCATAAATATACTCCCAGGGCATAAGCCCTCGTCGCTAGTGAGAAAAAGCTCCAGGGCATGAGCCCTCGTCGCTGGTGAGTAAAAACTCCAGGGCATAAGCCCTCATCTTTGAATGAGTATGCATGGACTCAACATCTTATAACTTAAACAAGTTAAACATCTTAAACGTCTCAACATCACAAACATCTTTGACCGACACATGCAGCTCTATTAAATGTAAACAGCAACATGGCAGCAAGCAATCACAGGATATAACGATATCATTGCAAACATCATCTCAAACATCACACGAACTTCACATATATGTCACGTAATGCACATATGAAACATAATTCAATAGCAACATTAAAACCTCACATAACATCTTTACAGATCATCAATTATATCATAGTTATCTTCCATTACTACCCAAGGATCAACTCTCAAAGTCCTACACGAAACAGATCCCAAAATACAAAGTTATGGCAGTCTGAAACCGCACTACTCGCCGTGGCGAGTTGATCTGCTCGCCTCGCGAGCTCAACTAGGGGTTACTCGCCTTTGGCGAGTTAGAGGCGAACTGAGAGCGAGCAATACTAGGTGCTCTCGGCCTTTTTCACATTTTTCGTCCAAAAACATCAGTTATAAGTTCCCTAGGTCCAATTTGATCCTAAAAACTCACCTAATCATTCTTATATATCTCAAGGCACTCAAAACCACCTAAAACACGTCTCAAAACAACATTCTAAAAATCAAGATTCTCTCAGGTCAACTCGCTATGGCGAGTGGGATTGCTCGCCTCGCGAGTGATCAAGGGCTACTCGCTATGGCGAGCTGGGTTGCTCGCCTCGCGAGCGATGAAGGTCTACTCGCCGCGGCGAGTTGCTTAGCTTGCCTAGGCGAGCGATGAACAGACAGGCTACGGGTTCTGCGAAATCTTCACCAAAAGTCCAAAATTTCAACATGTTAATCCTCAAAATTATCAGAAACATCAACACTATGATTATTCTAGGTTCTGTATTCAATTCCTACATCAGTTCTACAGTTTTACATCATCAATTCACCAATTCTTCACTTTTAACCTAATTTCCAATTCCTCACAAATCACATCTACTCTTGTTAATTATAATACATGGATTATAGGCTTAATAGAATTGTAATGCTAGGCTCACCCTTACCTTACTTTTTGCAGAAAAACGCAGCCTCTCTAGTCTCTTCTCTTCACGTGCCTTTTCTCCCTTTTTCTCCCAAAACTGATCGTACGTACTGACAATTCTCAAAACCTAATTTTCCCTTTATATACTCCCAACAAATCTTATCTTATTTACTCTTTCTCCCACATAACTCTCTAAAATCTCAAAACTACCCCACATCTCTATATTTATTTTATTTTCAAATCTTATTTTATTAAACAATAAAATAAGTCACCACATCACATAAATCACATGAATCTCAATCTCAACATCTCTTAAAATATATAAAAATATATCTAGACTCCTCAAATAATTCAAATAATTAAATAATTAAAATAATTCAAAGTGGGCGTTACAAGGGACTTAGAGGCTTTGACTTCATATGTAAAACTTATGAAGACAAGCTCAAGTTCTTGTGTCAGAAGTTACAAGAAAAATGTGATGGAAAGTCTTTAAGTAACCATGAGATTGCTCTTGAAGATTTTATTATTTCTAGTATTGACAGAAGCAGAATTGCTTCTATGATTTATAGCATTTACAAAAACAATGGCAAAGGGATTGGGTTTTCAGAAGCTAAGTCTAATGAAACCAATCTTAAAGCATACTGTGAATGCATTAAGGAAGGATTGAAAACCTTCTTTGTTCCTGAAGGTGCCAAAATGGAAACTGTTGTTCAATCAGAACCTGAAGCTTGTAGTTCTAAGGCTAAGATTACTTCAAAGCCAAAGAACTTCAAGCCTAAGGTTGTGGTAAATTCTGAATCTAAGACCGCAAAGATTAAGATTCTGAGGAGATCATAACCTGTTTCTCAGAGTCTGATGAAATCAGAATCTGATGTCCTAAAGTCTAAGGTTCAGAAGGGCAAAACAGTTGTTGCTTCTGAAGTATCAAAACCAAAAGTTGAAAAACCTAAGGTAATGATTAATCAGAAGCTGCCCAAAGCGCACCTCAAGGAACATGGAATGGAGAGTAAAACTTCCAACACTAACCCCAAAGGACCCATAAAACAATGGGTACCTAAATCTGAAACTGTCAATGCTGCAGATTTGTCTAAAAGCACATGACAGGAGAGAAGTCAATGTTCCTATCCCTCACAATGAAAGAAGGAGGAAATGTAATGTTTGGAGGCAACCAGTCTGGGAAGATTATTGGTACGGGGACTATTGGTAATTCCTCGACCTCTATTAATAATGTGTGGTTGGTAGATGGGCTTGAGCATAACTTATTGAGCATCAGTCAATTCTGTGACAGTGGTTATGATGTATTATTTGAAAAAGCCAACTGCACAGTAATCAACAAGGATGATAAATCCATAGTGTTCAAAGGAAAGAGAGTGGAAAATGTTTACAAAATCAATTTCTCTGAACTGGCTGATCAGAAGGTAATTTGCCTTCTGTCAATGAATGATAAGAAATGGATATGGCATAGAAGGTTGGGACATGCTAACTGGAGATTAATCTCTAAGCTTAGTAAGTTACAACTTATCAAAGGCCTTCCTGACATTGATTATCATTCAGATGCACTCTGTGGTGCATGCTAGAAGGGAAAAATTGTTAAATCATCTTTCAAAGCTAAAGACATTGTTTCCACCTCAAGACATTTAGAACTACTTTATATTGACCTATTTGGACCAGTTAGCACTGCATCCTTATATGGGAGTAAGTATGGATTAGTCATTGTTGATGATTACAGCAGATGGACTTGGGTGAAATTCCTGAAAAGAAAAGATCATGCATATGATGTCTTCAGTAACTTCTGCACTCTTATTCAATCTGAAAAAGAAGCCAAGATTTTGAAAATTATAAGTGATCATGGTGGTGAGTTTGAAAATGAGCCATTTGAAGCTTTTTGTGAAAAACATGGAATCATCCATGAATTCTCTTCTCCTAGAACTCCACAACAAAATGGGGTTGTAGAAAGAAAGAATAGAACTTTACAAGAAATGGCCAGAACCATGATCCATGAAAACAATTTGGCAAAACATTTTTGGGCAGAAGCTATGAATACAGCGTGTTATGTCTAGAATAGGATCTACATCAGACCTATCTTGGAGAAAACAGCATATGAACTCTTCAAAGGAAGAAAACCCAATATCTCTTACTTTCATTAATTTGGATGTACATGTTCATTCTGAACAACAAGCTCTACCTAAAGAAATTTGATGCCAAGGCCCAAAGAGGAATCTTTTTAGGTTACTCTGAAAGGTCAAAGGCATACAGAGTGTATAATTCAGAGACACTCTGTGTTGAAGAATCTATGCACGTTAAATTTGATGACAAAGAGCTTGAAGATAAAACTTCAAAGCAAGATGAAGGTTCTGCAGAGATACAGGTTTCTGAAGACACTCCAGAATCTGATCAGATAGTTGAATCTGAAGACATTCCAGAAGCTGCACCCACATCAGAAGCTCAAGATGAAGCTGCTTCTGATGAAGCACAAGATGGCTCACAACAAGCAGATTCCTCCAACAACACTTTCAAATACAAGTCTTCTCATCCTGAGGATCAAATCATTGGAAATAAAGAAAGTCCCAAAAGAACAAGGTCACACTTCAGACAAGAACAATCTATGATAGGACTGATATCAATGATTGAGCCTACAATAGTTGATGAAGCACTTTTAGATGATGGATGGATCTTAGCAATGCAAGAAGAGCTGAATCAATTCCAAAGAAATGATGTGTGGGATCTGGTACCCAAACCTTCTTAGAAGAACATTATTGGAATAAAATGGGTATTCAGAAACAAACTGAATGAGCAAGGTGAAGTAACCAGAAACAAAGCTAGACTTGTTGCACAGGGATACAGTCAACAAGAAGGCATTGATTACACTGAAACATTTGCTCCAGTTGCAAGATTGGAAGCAATCAGGTTACTTCTGTCCTATGCAGTTAATCATGGCATTATATTATATCAAATGGATGTTAAGAGTGCATTTCTTAATGGTGTCATAGAAGAAGAAGTGTATGTCAAACAACCTCCTGGTTTTGAGGATTTGAAGCATCCTGACCATGTTTACAAACTAAAGAAATCACTATATGGCTTGAAACAAGCTCCCATAGCTTGGTATGATAGACTAAGTAATTTCCTGATTAAAAATGATTTTAAACGAGGTCAAGTTGATACAACACTCTTCAGAAGGACCCTTAAGAAAGACATTCTTATTGTGCAAATATATGTTGATGATATAATATTTGGTTCTACTAATGCATTTCTTTGCAAGGAGTTTTCTAAGTTAATGCAGGATGAATTTGAAATGAGCATGATGGGAGAGCTGAAGTTCTTCCTGGGCATTCAAATTAATCAAAGAAAAGATGGAGTATATGTTCATCAAACAAAATACACAAAAGAGCTTCTGAAGAAGTTCAAGCTTGAAGATTGTAAGCTGATGAACACTCCAATGCATCCAACATGCACCTTAAGCAAAGAAGATGAAGGATCAAAAGTAGACCAGAAGCTGTACAGAGGTATGATTGGTTCTTTGTTATACCTCACTGCATCTAGGCCAGATATTTTATTTAGTGTATGCTTGTGTGCAAGGTTTCAGTCAGATCATAGAGAATCTCATTTAACTGCAGTTAAAAGAATCTTCAGGTATCTGAAAGGAACAACTAATCTTGGACTCCTTTATAGGAAATCCTTAGATTACAAGCTAATTGGATTCTGTGATGCTGATTATGCTGGTGACAGGATTGAAAGAAAGTCAACCAGTCGCAATTGTCAATTTCTGGGTGATAATCTGATATCCCGGGCTAGCAAAAGACAAGCAACTATTGATATGTCTACTGCAGAAGCAGAATACATTTCAGCTGCAAGTTGTTGCACACAACTACTCTGGATGAAACATCAGTTGGAAGATTATCAAATTAATGCTAACAGTATTCCCATCTTTTGTGATAATACTGCTGCTATTTGTTTGTCAAAGAATCCAATTCTACATTCAAGATCCAAGCATATTGAGATCAAACACCATTTTATCAGAGATTTTGTTCAAAAAGGAATTTTAGATATACAATTCATTGACACTGAAAATCAATGGGCTGATATATTTACTAAGCCTTTAATAGTTGAAAGATTTGAATTCATTAAAAGAAAAATTTGAACATGCATTATGTGTCTGATTAAAATTGCTTGCTTCTGAATGGGAAGTTTAGGTTCTGAAGTCAGTTCAGAAGCCATGGTCCATCGTTAGCTCTTAAGTGAGGTTCTGAGGAAAATGTGCTTCTGATGAGTCATCAAAATTTCAAACTTCAGAAGTGGAATCTTTGTGCTTCTGAATAGTAGGAGTTAGTGGAATTTCTAGAGTTGCTTCTGGTGACAACTGTCCCACTAACTTATACAACGCATCTGAAGTCTGATAACGTGGCATAAATGTATTGGTGTATAACTAAAAGAGCAATGATGATCTTTATGCTTTCAAAGTACTATCTCGCGCCCCCAATTATCATTAATGCTTGTGTTTGTTTGTCCCCTGTGTACTCAAAAGTTTTCTGAAAACACTTAGTCACATCACACACATCTCTCTCCTCACTACCTACACTTTTCTCTTCGTATCAGCTAAGTAAAAAGCTCTCTCTTTCTCTCTCTCAAAACCCTAAGAACCCTAAAAATCATCATCTTCTTCAATCATCAATGGCTTTTTCAAGTTCTGCTCAAGAATCAAATGTTCAAGTTACTGCTCAACAAGCTGAAGGTCAGCAAAAACGTGCATCTTACGAGTTAAAAGGGGTAACAATGAGTTTGAAGGAATGGGAACTAAAGATTCAAACTGAGAATCCAGTTGATTTCGAGTCTCTGGCATATCATGGGTGTGACATCAAAGGCTATTATGAAACTCAACGGCTGATGAACTACTTCAACATGCTAAATGGTCCTACGTACAAGACACTCATCAAACATTTCTGGGTCAGAGCCTCAGTATATGATAAAGAAGCATCTGAACAAGAGGAAAAGGAGAAAGTACTGATTGATCCCTCTCTTGCTGGGAAAACTAGAGAAGAAATGGGTTTGGAACCTTTCAAGGAAATAGAGATAAGGTCAAGTTTAATGGGGATTCCTGTATACATCTCTGAGGATATTATTGCTTATGTCATTGGAGCAGAAGCAACTGGAAAATATTCTGGTATTGATATACCAAACTCCAAGACAAGCTTATGGAATGATCTTGTGAACAAGACTCTGTTCAACTCAACGACTCCTGGAAAATATAGTGATCTAAGCATGAAGAACAAAATGCTTCTGAAGATCCAATATGAAAACCTACTACCTAAAGGTGGTGGCAGTGATAAACCATCTTTGGCTCACAAGGTATTTCTTCATCACATCATTAATGGAGAAAAGATAAATTTGCCTAAGTACATCTTCAGGCACATGATCAAAGAACTTAGGGAAAGCCAGAAAAAGTGCAGAGTCTGGGTTCCCTATGGAAGACTGATCTCAGAAATCTTCCATCAAGGAGGCATCATTCAAGCTCTGAATGAAGTCAATTACTTCACTGATGAGAAGTTGGAAACTGAGACTGGCAAGGTGATTAATGCTAGCACTTTGAAGAATATGAGGCTGATTCATAAAGTAACAAAGCTGAAGACAGACATTAGTGAATCAAGGGTTGTATCAAATCTGATGGAGGACCTACCTCCTATCTGCAAGAAAGACACCCTAGCTGTACAAATGGCTCTCATTGCTGATCACTATTAGACCCATGGCAAGCTTATCTCTCTGGATGAAGTACCAGAAGAAATGTATGGAAAAGAGCTTCCAGTAGCTAAAACCAGAAAGTCTAAAAGGAAAGACTTATCTGAAGAAGAGTATCTGGCTGAGGAGCAGCCTTCAAAGAAAACAAAGTCCAGCACTTCTGTTAAAGCAACTGAAGAAGGTGGTTCTGGACTACAACAAATTCAAGAAGAACAAGTTGAAGGAGTTCTGGGAAAAAGGTCAAGAGAAAGTCAAGAGGCTGGACCTTCTCCAACTCAAGCTCCTAGGATTCCCAAGATGCCAAGAAAGAAAGCAATCAGGAAATTGGAGTATACATCTGAAGAAGAACGAGAAAGTGGAGAAATGGTTGATAATTTACAAATGAGACTACAAAAGAGCTGGTGAATGAGGTTATGGACTGTGTCAGAAAGGAAGCTTTGAATAGAGAGACTGCAATTGCAGCTGCTGTTGAAGTAATCAATGTGTCCAGAGAAATTCAGGAGCTAGCTGCTTCTAAAGCAGAGAATCTGGTGCTAAGAACAGCTTCTGTAGTAGGAGCTTTTGAACAACCTGCTTCTGAAGAGCAACCTGCTTCTGAAGAGCAACCTGCTTCTGAAGGTAATTCTTTTTCCCAATCTACAGTTGTTGAAATTGTAACCCTTAGTTCATCTTCTGACTCACCCTCTTCATCCTCATCTTCTGAACCCTCATCATCCTCATCCACTGATAGTGATGATATACCACTCAGCAGAGCTATACCCTCACTAAGAAATTTAACTTCATCACCATCAACCAAACTTCATAAAGAGCCCGCTACTGATGCATTTATTCCTGTCTATGATTCTATTGAGGCAAGAACCATTGCCTTGGAACAAACAAGAATAGACAAATGCAAGAACCTACCTGAAAATCATCCACTTCAGCCACTTGTGATTGAACCAATTCAATCTTTACCTGCTTCTGCAGAGGGTGCAAGTGATTTGTCAAGGACAGGTCTTGACATTCTAAATGAATCAGTTTCTACTCCAAATTCTCCAACACCAACACCAAATACAACCAACAATAACCAAATCCTTGAACAATCTGTGATTTCTAACCTAGAATGTCACTATTCAGGAGAACTGCCTGAATATCAACAACAAATGACCTCTGACATAACTTCTGATGAAGTTGTTATGACAGAAAGCCCCCCTCAACAACAACCAAACCAAATCAGAGACCACATAAATCCTTCTGACTCAATTCTTCAAACAAAAATAACTGAACCTGAACATGGAACCTCAGTTGATCCTGAACCTAGTACTTCTGATCAAACTGAATCTGATCAATCAACTACTGACCAAAATCCCTCCTCTTCCAATTTATCCATTGAACTTGTTGAACCAACCTTCTCTGATATACCCAAACCACCATCAATTTTTCTACACTTACCCTTTTTAGCAACTGTATGTTTGGATATATTCAAAAAGGCTAAGCAGCTCATTGAAACTAGACATGATCTGGCTCATGCTGGAAACTATCAGAAGCAATGGAAAAGAGTAGTTGAAAGAGATAAGCTGGTATTCTCTGAGATACAAAGGTCAAGCCTAGATGATCAAGCTCAAGCTCAAAAGGAGTTGAAAGACTGGCTCAAAGGAGTCATGTCTGAAGTGCACAAAGTCAAGGTTCTCAGAACCTGGGCAAGAGCTCCTCTTTGTCTTGAAGTTGGGTCTGTGATCCCATCTCATATTCACCCAAGGGATTTGAATTTGGATTGGATCAATAGGATAAATTTGAAAGAAGCTTCAACAGAATTGGCGTTAGCTCAAAGGAATAGTCTGCTAGAAAAGGAGAATCATGCTCTAAGGAAAGAGCTTCGGGATCAGAAGATGATGCTCCTGGACTACAAGAATTCTTCTGAAGCTAAGCTAGCAGAAGCTAAGAATATAGAAGAAAGGTTGATTAGAGATAATGAAGATTTTAAGAAGGAGATGAAGCAGCAATCAGAAGCTCAAAAAGCTCAAATGGAAGAAACGCAAAGGATGATGCAAAAGATGATGGAAATGATGATGCAAAAACAAGCCAACCCATAGATTGCACACCATTTTTTTGTTTTTATTGACTGTTGTGTTTCTAATTAATTCATGCTTTTGACAATGATTGTGCTTCTGAATATCTTATGTTCTGAGATACTTTGTTCTTACTTCTGAACATATTCTTTGCTAAAATGCTTCTGTGTTATCTTCTGATGTTTATAGCTTCTGAATAATCTCATGCCTTCCTATGCTATATTTTTATGATTGTTTATATTCTCTCTTTTTGTTTATTTCTTTTTGTTAATGACAAAAGGGGGAGTAATAAAGATAGTATTTAAGCTCTGAGCCCCATTAAGTATTTTTTTTTTTTGAAAAATGTTTCTCAAACCTTTTAAATAGGGGGAGTAATAATATTTCAAAATAACTTAATTGAACCAAATCTCGCATCTTTCACTTCTATTCTTTTTGAAAATATTATGAGCGATTGAATGAATTTAATTAACAAGATAGAACTCAGGGGGAGCTTACAAACCTCACCTTAAAGTACTATCAGACTCAGGGGGAGCTTACAAACCTCATACCCTATAAGTCAACTTGTTAATTAGATTAACAACAATTGATCAAGTTTTAAATAATATTGTTTGTCATCATCAAAAAGGGGGAGATTGTTGGAACAAAATGTGTTTAACAATAAACCCTAAAGAGTTTTGATGATAACAAGGTATTAAAAATTGACAATTGGTATTGCTAACATTTGTTCAAGTGTACAGGACCATAGACAAAGTGTTATATCTTAACAAAGTTTCTGGAAGAACAAATAAAGAGCAAAAGAAATTTTTATATGAAGCTTAAAGCGCTCCTGAAGCAAGGCACTCCTAAAGACTTGCGCTCCTGAAGAGTATGACGTCATCAGAAGCTGAAGGTCCTCAGAAGCTGGTTCTTCAGAAGCTGGTTCTTCAGAAGCAGCAGTATTTCACCAGAAGCAAAATGATTCAAGATTTTATGAATTAAGTGTAATTCGACTTTTGTAAAGTATGTCAGCAGACGCCTCGCGTAGTCACGGTAAGGGATCAGATTGGCATGATGGGTCTCCCATTCTCCCTTTATCTGATTAATAACAAGTGCAGAGTCTCCATAGATGTCAAGATGCTTGATTCTCATATCAATTGCTTCCTCGATCCCTAAAATGTATGCTTCGTACTCGGCCATGTTGTTTGTGCATTCAAATACAATCCGGGCGGTGAAAGGAATGTGGTGCCCCTGCGGAGATACAATCACTGCGCCAATTCCTTTTCCGTAAGCATTAACAGCACCATCGAAGACCAATCCCCACTTGCTATTAGGGTCCGGGCCTTCACCAATCAACGGTTCTTCACAGTCTCTTAACTTCAAGTACATGACTTCTTCATCCGGGAAATCAAACTTAATGGGTTGATAATCATCTAGTGGCTGGTAAGCGAGGTGATCAGCTATAACACTTCCTCTGACGGCTTTTTGGGCTTTGAACACAATATCATATTCAGACAGCAGCATTTGCCAGCGCGCAATCTTTCCAGTGACTGCAGGCTTCTCAAAGATGTATTTGATCAGGTCCATCCTGGATACCAACCAAGTTGTATGGTTCATCAAGTAGTGACGCAGGCGTTTGGCAGCCCAGGCTAAAGCACAACAAGTCTTTTCGAGCATCGTATACCGAGTCTCATAGTCAGTGAATTTCTTGCTCAGATAGTAGATAGCATGTTCTTTCTTTCCGGTCTCGTCCTGCTGACCGAGCACACATCCCATGGACTCATCTAATACTGACAGATACATAATCAACGGCCTTCCTTCCACGGGCGGGACAAGGATGGGCGGCTCTAGCAAATAGTCCTTGATATGGTCAAAAGCTTCCTAGCATTCATCGTTCCACACAACGGGTTGATTCTTCCTGAGTAGCTTGAAGATTGGCCCGCAAGTCGCGGTCATGTGAGATATGAATCGGGAGATATAATTCAGACGTCCGAGGAAACCTCTAACTTGTTTCTCAGTCTGTGGGGCCAGCATTTCTCGGATTGCTCGGACTTTGTCAGGATCTACTTCAATGCCTCTTTGGCTGACAATGAAACCTAGCAACTTTCCAGATCTAACACCGAACGTACATTTGTTAGGATTCAGCCGAAGCTTGTACTTTCTCAATCTTTCAAACATTTTTGCCAAATATTCAACGTGTTGCTCCTCATCGCCTGACTTGACAATCATGTCATCCACATACACCTCGACTTCCTTGTGAATCATATCGTGGAACAACGTGGTCATCCCCCTCTGGTAGGTGGCACCAGCATTTATCAAACCGAACGGCATCGCTTTGCAACAGAATACCTTGCATCGAGAGTATTCATCGCTTTGGGTGACATCTTGATTTGATTGTATCCAGAGAATCCATCCATGAAGGAGAATACCTTGCACTGAGCAGTATTATCAACAAGCACGTCAATATGAGGCAGCGGGAAATTGTCCTTCAGATTGGCTTTATTCAAATCCCTGTAATCAACGCACATCCGAACTTTGCCATCCTTCTTTGGTACATGCACAATATTATCAACCCACTCGGGATACTCAACTGTCATGAGGAAACCTGCATCAATCTGCTTCTGTACTTCACCCTTAATTTTGAGAGCCATGTCAGGACGAGTTCTTCTCAACTTTTCCCTAACAAGAGGACATTCTGGCTTTGTTGGTATCCGGTGCTCTACGATCTGGGGATCCAAACCCGACATATCTTCATATGACCATGCAAAAATATCTGAATACTCTCGGAGAAGTTGGAAGATCCTCTTCTTAACCCCCTCTTCCAGTGCAGCACCAACCTTGATCTCTCGCTTATTATCCTCGGTACCCAAGTTAAACAACTCAATCTCTTCCTGGTGAGGCTGAATGGCTTTCTCCTCTTGTTCAAGCAGTCGAGTAATCTCATCTGGTATATCATCCTCACTCTCATCTTCGGCTTCGAACACCGGGAATTCAAAAGTTGGAGGAACCGTAGGGTCACTGTGTTCAACGGGTTTATTATGGTTCAATCTGCGTGATATGGTTGGATGATTTTTAGAAAAGATTTTTTTCATGCAGATCTTTGAAATTAATAAGAAAATACAGATGTTTTGGTTTTTTCTGGCATTACCATCATTTCCAAGGGAAAAAGCATTAAGAAAAACAACAGTCGTGAAAGAAACGACGATTTTTTTTATTAATAATGGCAATGCCGAAACAAACATACCCTTACAAAAAACATCGCTTTCGCTTTGGGCGGAGCGAAAAGATGGTTATTTTGAAAAAACAAAGACCTAAGCAACAAGACACATTACTCGGAATCATGCATGATCAATGGAAGGCTAATGACATTCCAATTCTTTGCAGTGCCTCCTGATATCACAAACACAAGCCTAGAACCACTTCCAGTAGCACCCTCAGTAATTGCATTGGCGAACCCATCACTGTAGAACGTCCCAGTAGATACTCCTGATGTTGGGGAGAACCCAACACCTTCTTTGCGCTTATTCTCGAGTAGTTGTATCAATTAGCCCCAACCAGCAGCCTGTCCTTCCTGAACAGCCCTTTGCGCGTCCTTCAAAGAAGCCATGGCGGCACCGGCCTTCTTGGGCTCCGTACCTTCAACAGTCAAACCCTGAAATGCAGTCCCTTCAGCAGACCCTGCTTCAATACAAGAGAACGATGACAATTGACCGACCAAGTATGCTTCTTCTCCATGTACGGTAACAAGCTTACCATTCCTCACAAATTTCAGCTTTTGATGAAGAGTGGAGGTGACCGCGCTGGCCTCATGTATCCACGACCTTCCGAGGAGACAACTATAGGAAGCATCGATGTCCATGACCTGGAAAGTGATCAAGAATGTTTCAGGGCCAATAGTCATAGGAAGATCCACCTCACCGAGAACGTCCTTGCGGGATCCGTCGAAGGCTTTTACCAGAAAAGTGCTTCTCCTCAAAGGGGCTCCTTGATAGCTTAGCTGGTCCAGAGTGGATTTGGGCATTACATTCAGAGACGAGCCGGTATCTACCAATACGTTTGACAGCATGTCAGTCTTGCAATTCATAGAGATGTGTAGGGCCAAATTATGATGCTTCCCGGCTTCGGGGAGCTCGTCTTTGCTAAACCAGAGATTGCTGCAAGCGGTGATATTTCCCACTATACCACCAAACTGATCCACCGTGACCTCATGGTCGACATATGCCTGCTCCAACACTTTTAGCAAGATGTTCTTGTGGGCTTCAGAGCTCAGGAGCAAAGATAAGATAGATATCTTTGACGGGGTTTGCAACAGCTGATCCACGATCTTGTAGTCACTTCTCTTGATTATCTTCAGGATTTCGTCCAAATTAGAATCTTCAATAGACTGACCTGGTCGACTAACATCTTTAGCAACAGGAGGAACTGGAAGTGGAGTTGTTTTGTCCACCAGAGCCGTGGTGGGCGCGGCTGTCTTCTTTTGGAACAAAGGCGGACGGACCTTACCGCTCCTCAGAGTTGTCGTCTCTTCGGCGATGTTGCTCACTACAGTCGGGGATATCAGAGGTACTTCTACCCCATTCTCAATCATGGTTGCATTGTACTTGTAGGGAACGGCTTTTGTGGAAAGAAAGGGCGCTGGCCCAGGTAGCCTTATCACTAGAGGTTCAACATTCTCTTTTGGAGCCATGCTCCTAATGGGGGTATCATGGAAGACTGGCATAATCACACAAACGTCGCTGGCTACCAGATAGTTATCATTCATCAGGCTCTGGATGTCGTTCTGCACTACATCACAGCCCATAGGATTCTGGAGACACCCATTGCAAGCGGCATGGTCATGGTTAAACAAAAAGGCCTGACACAACTTCACATGCAGCGGTACGAGAGGAGTCGCAATATTACGAACATTGAGGTGGGGAGTTTCTTCGTATGCTTCAATCATGTTCACGACAGCATGATTTGGGAGCGGATTATCGAGCACATGCGGGACATTGTTCTCGAAAGACAACTTTCCTTGGTCTATCACTTTCTTCACAATATACTTCAAAGCGTAACATCCTTCCACATCGTGGCCCAGAGCGCCTTGATGAAAATCGCACCTGAGGTCAGAACGAAACCGGGGAGGTAATGGGTTGGGCGGAGACTTGCCGGGTCTGGTTGTGCAGTACCCTTTGTGCAGCAGAGTTGGAAGCAATTCGGCATACGACATCGGAATCGGAGGGAAAGATGGTCTGGCCTGAGGACCTTGCTGTTGTTGTGGTTGTTGTTGAACCGGTGGCTGCTGTTGCACTTGTTGAGCGATGGCGTTGACAGGGACCTGAGACTGGCCTGGTGGTGGAGGATACTGATGGTAGAATGGTGGAAAGAACGGATGTTGGGCGTATTGCATGTATTGGTACGGCAGAGGTAGTTGAGTAGCATTGATGGGAGCAACGGCGGCCATGGACTGATTGGTCTCGGTAGATACCATCCCGACTTCTGTCTCCTTCTTCTTATGATGGCCATTGCCATACTTCTTTGACGCATTCGTGGAGGATTCACCCTTTTCGAACACAATGATACCTTCTCTGACAGCTTCTTCTAGGCGGGTTCCCATGGTGACCATCTCAGAGAAGTTACTCGGAGCAGCAATGATCATCCTTTCAACATAGTCTTTCTTCAGCGTTTTCAGAAACGTCTGTGTCATTTCCTCTTCATCTAGAGCAGGGGTAATACGGGTGGCTGCCCCCCTCCACCTTTGTGCGTACTCACGGAAGCTTTCATCTTTCTTCTAGAAGAGGGATCTGAGAAATTCCCTGTTTGGCTTCAACCTGGTATTAAACCCATAGTGACTCTTGAAAGCGGCAGCCAAATCATCGAAGGTACGAATGTCATATTTACTCAGGCCAGTATACCATTCTGCAGCGTCCTCCATTAAACTGTCTTGGAAGCAGTGAATCATGAGCGAATCATTGTCTGAGTAGTTAGCCATCTTCCGGACGTATTTGATGATATGATTCTGGGGACAAGTCAGTCCATTGTATCGGTCGAATTCAGGGACTTTGAACTTTTTAGGGACATCTACCCTTGGAACTAAGCAGAGATCGTGAGTTTTGACAAGATCACCACTTCCACGGTTGGCTTTGATTTCACGACGGAGTTCTCTAGCAAGTTCCTCCATCCTCTCTTCCATAGTTTCGGTCATGGGAGACTTTCCACGGTGAGTATCGGTGTTGGTGTTTTGAGACATAGAATGTATGATTGGGTCAATGAAGACCGTTGACTGAGGCAGAGTAGTGTGGAGAGAGGCATGCTCTGGGATGGGGATTTGGTTACTATTGGCAGCACCAGAAGTACCCGTTGCAGTGTTAGGAGCAAAGAAAGGTGGGAGTCCGTAAGGGTATCCCCTCGGCATAGCAAAGCGGTCATCAAGGGATGCTGTTGGGATTGCCTCAGTGGTCTCCGGAGCAAACGAGGCTGGTTGTTCCTGGGCAGCCAACAGAGCAGTCATAACATCGTAAGCTTTAGCCAGCTCTTCCCTCAAAGAAGCCAATTCGGTACGGAGCTGTGCGTTTTCTTCCTCCATAGCTACCTGATTCCTTCTTCTGTATTGTCTAGTCTGATGTACTCTGGCAGGTTGATCAACCTTTCGAGCACGAGCCACTTTTCAAACTGCGGCAGAAGAACCAGGAGGCAATGAGCACTTGGAAGTTTTTTTTGACCGATGAATGATACATATGATGCATGGTGTGTGCAAATGCAGATGCAAAAATGACTCTTTTTGGTTATCGAAAGGATTTCTTAGACAAATTAGAAATCTTGTAAACATTATTAGAAAAAAAATGAAGAGACCAGAAAGTTGTCGAGATAAATCGTTTTTGGAATGTTAAGCCAAGGGGAGTGGGCCTCAAAACACAATACAAACAACATAATCATCTAGGCCTATGGAGTGACAGGGTAATCCTCAGAATTAGACTCCGGAGCCGGACTGCAGCATCTGGCATAGAATTCCCGACGACCTCTGGCTCTCTTGGAGTCCCTCATAAGCAGATCATCGTTCTCCTTAAGCTCCTTCCTAGCTTTGGCTAGCTCTCTTTTCAACATTCGATTCTCATGATCCTTCTGCTCATCTCTACCGTCCAAAGTCAAAATCAAGTTCTCGGCTTCATTGTATCGAGCTTTCCATGCTTGCTTCTCCTGACTCTCCATAGCTAGATGCTCCTGGTACATCTCCTGGGTTGCGGGAAGCAAAGGTAATGGCCTGGACGGAATAGATGCGGACACATGGCTCATGGCAGGATAAGGCATGCCAATCTCTTCAGCTCGATCTATCACCCACTGAGTATAGGCCTCATGAGCGATACCGGATCTCACACCCAAATGTTTCACATCCTTCCTTCGAACTTTAGACCAAGCATCCATAAAAGCTTTCCTTTGCCCGGCGGGGGCATTGGAATAGTAGAAGAACTCCTGGGATGTAGCAAGATTGATGGGCTTTGCTCTCATAGGGAAACCGAACTGTCTCATGGCTAGCTCAGGATTGTAGTTGATTCCTCCCCGGGTACCAAGAAGAGGTACATTGAGGAAGTCTCCACAACCAGTGATAATCTCCTTGACTCGGGCTGCCGGAGTAATCCAAACCACCTCATCGGGAGTGAGAGCCATAATTCGCTGCGAATAAGACCAATTCTCCGAGTTGGCATGGAAAGAACTTGGAAGGTGAGAAATAAACCACCTATATAGGAGAGGCACACAACAAAGGATGTATCCACGACCTTTGAGAGTCCGATCATGGATAGCGTGGTACGTGTCAGCTAACAAAGTAGGAACCGGGTTCTTGAAATGGAAGATCTCAATAGCATTCATGTCCACAAAGTTATCAAGATTCGGGAAGAGAAGGAGCCCGTAGATAAGTAGTGCAAGAATAGCCTCAAGAGTGTCCTGACAAGTAGCTTCGAGATTAGCCCGCTCGAATAAGTATTTCGAAGTGAAGCCCCGGAGGTGAGATTTGGTAATGAGATTCTTGGACACATCGGAAGTCTTGAGATAAAGATCCTTAGCAACCACCAAAGGAGTAAGAGGAGCTCCGGGACCCGTGAAAGGTGTCCTCTCGGCTATAGGTAAACCCAACAAACTAGAATAAGCCTCAAGTGTAGGAACTAACTGGAAATCCGGGAAAGTGAAACAACGGGAGACCGGATCATAGAATTGCACCAAAGTGTGCACCAACTTCTCTTCCACATTAGTTCGGAGAATAGTAAGCAAACTACCGTATCGGAGACGAAACCTAGTCGGATCCTTGACCTTGAGTGCCAACTCCCTTAAGCTAGCCAAATCGACTTCCTTGAATTTGTAAGACTTAGTCTTCTTCATACCTGGAATGTTTACAAAGTTTTCAATTTGTCTAGACCTTTCGATAAATGCATGAAAAAGGTTTATGCATGAATGCATGTATGCATGATTTTGGTTAAAGAAAGCACGGTGGGTTAATGTTCACAGTTGCGGAGCTGCGGATGGACACGGTGTCCGGTGAGACTAGGGCTTGGATAGTAGTAACCATGGTTCTAATAAGGTTCCCAAACTGCAACCTCTCTTACGCATATCATTGTAGCACAAGGCGACGCCCGTTCCATGATTATTTGTAAGAAGGTCTAGTTTGAGTGTAGTATCGCGTGACGACTAAATTTCGAGACAACGCTCGGTTTAGCCACCGCACTACGTCTTAAGAAAAGGCCAAAGATGGGTTTGGTAACTACGGTCCATAGAGTCATCGGTCAATTGGAAGTAAAGTGCCTAAGCATGACGACACACGCCGACAACATCACCCCCAAAATGCCTCAGCTACGTGAGATTGATCGCGTAACCCAACACACGAGGCAACCCCCGGATTGGATTGTCGATTATATCTCCACCTAATCCTAAGTTCACTCAGCCCGGGTATAGGACTTTTGATATTCTCACCCCACACGTTGCATGAAAATATAACAATAAAGTAAAGCGTAAAACATAAAGCATGAAAAACTAGGCGTAGCCCTAAATGAATCCCCAGTGAAGTCGCCATTTCTGTCATCGCGATTTTCGGGTGTCAAGTCATTAATTAGGCTTGAACCTTTCAATCATTGATGTCTCTATTTTTTTTGGGGAAGGGTAAAATTGAGAAAACCCTTAGAAATTCTAAGTTCGGGGCAATTTTCGCTACGGGAAGGTGTTAGGCACCCGTGACGACTATAGTATTCTATAGGAGCCGTTTTTCTAGATTTATCTTTTACGCTTTATTTTCGACGCTATTTATTGAAAAGAGTTGTTTTTAAGAATGGGGGGAAGAAGTGTTTGGGTTTTATTTTTATTGGACTTGGAGAGGTTTTGACCTCTTGCCTACATACCCTTTTAAGGGATCAAACTCCATGTAGTTCTCTCTCGAAAAGCTTTGTGAGTTTTGATTGATTTTAGTTTTGGAAAAAAAAGGTTTTGAAGAAGAGAAAGAGGCCGTAAAGGCTTGAGAAAATAAAACGGTGAGATTGGTCAATTATTTACAAAAAGGTTTAAGTAGGAATTATTTTCATTTTTGAATTTGATTAAGAAAAGAAAGGAAATACAATGGAGTTTTGGCTCCAAGGTTTATTAAAAAAGGTTTTCAAGTGATAGAATTGTTAACACTTTTGGAAAATGATTTTTCTAAGTTTCGCGCTTCCTAAACATACACCTAGCGTTAGATCATACAACGTGTGTGCGTGTCGGTGCTTGTGTCGGTGTAAATCATTATAGTGTCCATTGTCCTTTACATTGGTCCTAGTTTACATTCTATGGTCTTACGAGAGAATAAAAGAATCACTACCTAAGAATTGGACAATTGAATGAAGCCTACACTTAAAGAATGGAGATGAAATGGAGCTTTCAATATGCATGAAACATAAGATGGTTAGTAAAGCAATATGCAATGATAGTAAAATATTAGGCGAGGAAAGGTAATGATGAGGTATGAAAAAATGAAAAGGAAAATGCATGCAAACTAACGCTATTTATAAAGCGAGAAACTAAAAGAATAATCTTTGCAAAATTAGAAACTAGCATACCAACTTATAAGGTAAACTAACCAATTAAACTAATAAGATTGCGAATATTGCAAGATTGTAAACAAGGATCAAACTTTAACAAAAATTGAAAATAGTGCCAAAATTTTAAACAAAAGAAGAAAAAAGAATCAACTAACACAATTGAACATATTGTAAAAGATTGTAAACAAAAATCGACTAACACAATTGAACATATTGCAAAAGATTGTAAACAAAAATCAACTAACACAATTGAACATATTGCAAAAGATTGTAAACAAAAATCAACTACCACAATCGAATGAATTAGCGCGAAATCAGAGGTAGATGCATCATAAAATTAAGTGCCAAGTATCAACATCACATGACAAATTTCGGATTAAAAATCATACAAGAAAATTTACGTAACACGCACAAAATACACGAGTCAAAAGAGAAATTAACGCATATTAGTTTTATCAATTTTGAACATGTAAAAATATCACAAAACTGTCAAAAATATACCAAGAACACATAGTAAATTTTTGTAAAGAAATCAAAACGCACAGGAGGTCCAAATAGCAAGCACAGGGGTGCACATAGCAAGAAAGTTAAGAACTGAAAAGAAAAGCAGAAAAACCTAGGGTACCCGGCCCAAACCCACACATGTGGATGGATCCGGATCTCCAGAACGCCTCTGGGGTGTTGGATTGATCCGGATCCATTAGGATCTAGATCAAACGGTCCAAGGCGTGGGGCGCTGGATCGGGTCAAAACCCACCCAGTTCCAGCGCCTTATATAAAACGTCTCCAACCCGGTTTCTCTCATTTTTTGCAATGTTTCTCTTTCTTCTATTCTCTCTTCTCTCACGCCGGCGAAGTCCATTGAAACCCTAACCCTAAACGGCTCAAACCAACTCAAAAACACATGAATCATGGCTTAATCCCTCCGTCTTATTGTTCTAAACATGAATCTGCTCCTAGAAACCACATGCATCAACTGAATCAACGTGGATCTTGAATCTTGTTCCCGGATTCAAACGGTTCTGGTTCTTTGTGTTTTGGTTCGAATCTGTTCCGAATGGAATTGTTTATGGATTCGTTAGTTTACAACGGTTGTTACTCGTTGTAAACCTTGGAATCTTTTACGGTTTTGGAAAATTTTTAGGGTTTCGAAAAGTTTTTGAACCAGACTCGTTTGAACTCCTACGGATCTACGTTGATTTGGATTTGTTGTTATTCATGAGTATGAAGAGGTAAGTTTTTTTGATTTTCACCTGGTTTTATTCGGAGACTTGGATTTGAATCTTCAGAAACCTTTTGATTTGATTCTGTTTTTGCTGATTCTTGCTGGAAATCCGAAAATAAACCGTGATTCTATCTTTCTTCTTCTTAACCGGTTCAGAATCTTTGAAATTCTTTCCCTCTTCTTCTTCTCGATCTTAGGGTTTCTGTGATCGCGCCGGATTCGTTGCTTCTGGCGATGGATTTGGCGCTTGGATCGCAAGAATCACAGCTTGATGATGAAGATTCAGTCGAATCTCTGAGAGCTGCACAAAAACTCCATTGATTTTGGTTCAATCTTGCTTCTGAAACGGTTAGGGTTTGTGAGCTTGTTCTTCAACCTTTCTGAGTTTGTTATGATTCTGATCCAACTGAATGGAGAGAGAAATTTGTGAGTTGTTTGTGATGTGGTGCTGATTCTGTGGACCTCCTTTTGACTGGTACAGTAACCGGCCTTATATAGGCTACCATGTGGCCTCTGGACCAATGAGATTTTGACACTTTGGACTGAATTGTTTGCGTGGCATTCTTGGACTAATCTGCAATTTGAAAAAAACTGGGACTATTTTGAAAATTAAAAGAAATTGGGACTGTTTTTAAAATTGAAAGAAATTGGACACATTTGCAATTGAAACAAAGAAAAGGACTTACTTGCAAAAAGTAAAAAAAATAAGACGGGTAAAAAATGTAATTTGAAAAAAACGTAAAGTGAAACAGTTAAAAGCGACAAAAACGGACTAAAACGAACGAACTACCAAAATGAGGTATTTTAAAATAGCTCTCTGTCAAAAAATTTAATGTGAAAAGACCAAAATGCCCCCCAAGGACTGACTCGGATTGACTCAGATGCGAAACTAAAATGATTTTTGGACAAAATTTGATTAACGATTCATGCAGACAAGTTGAAAAGACTCAGGGACAAACTGTAGGGACTGAAATGGGTTCCTTTGTAGGAAATGACCAAAATACCCTTTTGTATGATTTTATGCAAAAAATTGGAATGAAATGCAGGAAAATATGCAACGGTTTTAGAAACCCCTTTAAATGAGTTGCAAAGCAAGAAAACATTCTGGATGGTTTTATATGCAAGAAAAATTTAGAGACAGAGACAGTACCATGTGCGTTGAAAGCACAGTAGAAAACTGTAAAATAGACATAGTGAATTTGAAATAATCAGAAACAGAAAGGAAATTTGAACGAGTATTTTTAGGTCCAAAATGAGGGTATGACATAGTTCTCTCTCAAAAAAAGGTTTTTTGTGAGTTTAGGTTGATTTTAATTTTTGAAAATAGTTTTGAAGAAAAGAAAGAGGCCGTAAAGGCTTGAGAAAGAAAATAATGAGGTTGGTTCAATTATTAAAGAAAATGGTAGTCTAAGTAGGAATTAGTTCGTATTTGAATTTTTGATTAAGAAAATAAAAGGAAAAAATACAATGGAGTTTTGACTCCAAAGTTTATTGGAAAAAATTGTTTTTCAAATGATGAGATGGCTAATTTTTGGAAAATGGATTTTTCCTAAGTTTCGCGTTCCCTAAACATATATCTAACGGTAAATCATACAACGTGTGTGCGTGTCGGTGCTTGTGTCGGTGTACATCATTATAGAGTCCATTGTCCTTTACATTGGCCCTAGTTTACATTCTATGGTCTTGCAAGAAATAAAAATGAAGAAGTAACTACCTAAAAATGATATGGAAAATGGCATAGAAATTGAATAGAACCTAGGCTAAAGGATAGAGATGAAATGGCGGAATGCTCAATATGTATGAAACATGAAATGAAGCGGTTAGCAAAACAACATATAAAATGATAGTAAAAAAATGTTAACAAATTGACAAAAAACAATAGCAAGATGTAATAATGGAAAGAAAATGCACAAAAACTAGTCACAAGATTTTAAGCAAGCACATGACCTATAATTCTCTCATTCAAAGCAATTTTCAAGGGGTTTATTTCAAGCACAATATGAGAATTATAAGACACGTTCAAACCCAGAATCTTCACACATTCACAAGCATATATCACACTTTATTTTCAAACAAAGAATTCACATTACTTGAAAAACAAGAAGCTAACTATTAAACTAACAAACAAGAAACTAACAATTAAACTTGCAAAACAAGAAGCTAACAATTAAACTTGCAAAATCGGAAACTAACAATTAAACTTGCAAAATTGGAAACTAACAATTAAACTTGCAAAACAAGAAACTAACCATTAAACTTGCAAAATTGGACACTAACAATTAAACTTGCAAAATTGTAAGAATTAGCATGAACTCAGAAGTAAACATATCACAAAGTCATGTATCAAGTATCAACATCATATGGCGAAAATTAGATCAAAAGTCATGCAAGAAACTTCACAAAAAATACACAAAGTACACAAATCAATAGAAAAAATTAGCATATATTTTTAATCGATTTTAAACATGTAAAAATATCACAAAACAATCAAAAATGCATCAAGAAACACATAGCAATTTTTAGGAATTTTTTGCAAGAAAACTAAAGCGTACAGGGGTTCAGATAGTAAGAACAGAGGTGTGCATAACAAAAAAACTCAAGAAAAAATAAAAGAAAACAAGGCCCACGGTTACGAAGCCCAAACCCACGCAGCTTGGTGGATCCGGATCCTCAGGGTGCCTCAGAGGCGTTGGATTGATCTGGATCCTCCTATACCTAGATCTAATGGCCAAGGGCGCAGGAAGCTGGATCGGGTCTGAACCGACCCGGTCCAGCGCGCCTATATAAAAGGATTTGGCCCGGTTCAGGTCATTTTCTTTCTTCGCTTCTCTCTCTTCACTCACCGTTCTCTCTTCTTCTCTCGTCTTCTCTCATGAAACCCTAACCCTAATCTGACCTAAACTGCCCAGAATCCGTTCAAACATGCTTCAATCAATTCGTTTTGTTGTTCTAAACACAAATCAACCATCAGAAATCATATGCAAACCCTAAATCGATGTAGATCTTGGAAACTTTTTCACGGTTTCAAACTGTTTTGGTTCTTTTGTTCAAATCTTTTTTTGAATGAAGTCTTTTACAACTTCATAGATCTACAACGGTTGGTATTCGTTGTAGATCATGAAGTTCTTACGGTTTTCAAAAGGTTTTTAGGGTTTCATAGTTTTTGAACAAAGCTCTTTGAACTTTCATGGATCTACATCGATTTGAACCTGTTGATGTTCTTGAGCAAGAAAGAGGTATGTTCATGTATTTACCTGTGTTTTAATCGGAGATTCGAACCGGAATCTTCAAGAACTCTTGAATTTTGATTCTGTTTATTGATTTCTTGGCTTGAATCCGAAAATAAATCGGTAATTTCTTCTTCTTCTTCTTCACCGGTTCAAATCCTTTGAATTTTCTTTCCTTCTTCTTCTCAATCTTCCTCTGCGATCGCGCTTGAATTCGCCGCTTCCAGTGGTGAATTCGCGCTTGAATTGTAGGGGAAATGGTTCAATGATGAAGATTCAGTGATGAATCTCTGAGAACCACCATAACTTCCATTGAATTTCACTTAAATTTGATTCTGGAAAAACTAGGGTTCGTAGAAATTGCTCAGTGTTCTTGTGATTTTCTGAGTTTTTTGTGGATTTTGATCGTAACTGAATGGAGAGAGAAAATTGTGAACTGTTTGTGATGTGGCACTGATTCTGTGGCTCTATCTCTGACTTTGACAGTGGCCGGCCTTTTATAGGCTGCCATGTGTACCTTGGACCAATTGAAATGTGACACCTGGCCTTGGACTGCTTGCGTGGCTTCTGGACTAAATCTGACTTAAGGACCACTCTGCAAAATAATAAAACTAAAGGACCAATCTGCAAAAAAAGTAAAATTGGACTAATTTGCAAATAAAAAGTAAAATTGGACTGACTTGCAAAATAAAATATAAAATTGGTAAAAAAATGTAATTTTGAAAACCACGTAAAGTGAAACAGTTAAAAAACGACAAAACGGACTAAAATGAACAAATTACCAAAATGAGGTATTTTAAAATACCTCTCTGTCAAAAAATTTACGTGAAAAGACTAAAATGCCCCTAAAGACTAAAACGACTCAGACTGACTCAGATGCAATGCTGAAAATGATTTTCAGACAGAGTTTAATAAGTGATTTGTACAGACAAGTTGAAAAGACTCAGAGACAAATATAGGGACTAAAATGGGTTCCACTGCAGGGAATGACCAAAATGCCCTTTTGTATGATTTTAAGCAAATGTTTGGAATAAAATGCAAGAAAATGTACAATTGGTTTAGAAATTTTCTAATGACTTGTAATGCAATACCGCTTAAGTAACCAGCTAGTCCCAAAAAGCTTCTAATCTCCGTAACCGACTTAGGCGTCTCCCATTGCGATACCGCTTCAACTTTTGACGGGTCAACCGCAATACCTTCACCAGAAATAACATGGCCAAGAAAACTTACTTCGTTTAGCCAGAACTCACACTTAGACAGCTTAGCATACAGCTTCTTCTCTTTCAGCACTTGCAATACAATCTTCAAATGCTCTGCATGCTCAGCTTCAGTCTTAGAATAGATCAGAATATCATCAATAAAAAACCACAACAAATTGATCCAAGTACTCATGAAATATTCTGTTCATATATTCCATAAACACACCAGGCGCATTGGTAACACCGAAAGGCATCACCTTGTACTCGTAGTGACCATAACGGGTCCTGAAAGCCGTCTTCTGCATATCTTCATCTTTCACCTTAATCTGATGGTAACCTGACCTCAAATCAATCTTACTAAATACCTTTGCACCCACTAACTGATCCATCAAATCGTCAATTCTCGGAAGTGGATACCTATTCTTGATCGTCACTTTGTTCAACTGACGGTAATCAATGCACAACCGCATGCTACCATCCTTCTTCTTTACCAACAACACCGGAGCTCCCCATGGTGAAACACTAGGTCTCACAAACTTCTTCTCAAGTAAGTCTTCTAACTGTTTCTTCAACTCTGCTAACTCAGAAGCAGACATACGATAAGGTGCCATCGACACCGGCTTCGTCCCAGGAACAAGGTCAATAGAGAACTCAACTTCTCTCTCCGGAGGCACATCTGGAATTTCATCAGGGAAAACTTCAGGAAATTCCTTCACAACAGGCAGCCCATCAATTACAGCTTGGTTCTCTAAAGATAACGAAGCCATCAGCGAAAACATCAACATCCCATCACGTTCTAGTTGCTTCAGCTGCTTAGTAGATAGAAACTCTGCGCCCCACTCTTCCTCGACGGAAGAAAAATGCACCGTCTTTCTAAAACAGTTGATAAGAACTCGGTTGTACTCTAGCCAGTTCATACCCAGAATCACATTCATACCACTTAAAGGTAGGCACACTAAATCCATCACAAAGTCACGGCCAAACATAGATAAAGGACAATTTACACAAACGTGAAAAGTAGTCACCGAACCCTTAGCTGGAGTCTCGACAACCATTTCTCCATTCATATCAGAAACATCAAGACCCAAGGCAGAAACACAATCAAAAGCAACAAAACTGTGCGTAGCACCAGTATCAATAATAGCAACTAAAGGAGTATTATTAATATAGCAAGTACCTCTGATCAAGCGATCATCATTCTCAGTCTGAGTGCCGGTCAATGAAAACACTCTCCCAGTAGTCTTAGTCTTCTTGGGTTGCTTACACTGCGAACCAATGTGTCCTTGCTCATTGCAGTTGAAACACACAACATCATCAAACTTGCAATCACTAGTAATATGCCCTTTCTGACCACAACGGTAGCACCTCTTCACCTCAACAGTACATGCATTGCTCTTGTGGCCTTTCTCGCCACAAGTGTAACAAGTAATCTCAGCAGGAGCAGCCTTCTTCTGGGGCCTCCTCTCATCATTTACTCTCTGCTTCCCTTTATCTCTAGGGGCATCATAAGGTTTAGGGCGACTCTGCTGGCCCTTAGCTTTCCGATCATTTACTACCTTGTAGTGAGCCTTAGTATCCTCCTCATATATCCGGCAGCTACTCACCAACTCTGAAAAGTCACGAATCTTCTGGTAACCGATAGCCCTCTTGATATCAGCGCGCAACCCGTTCTCAAACTTGATGCATTTTGAAAACTCAGCCGTCTCGGGTGCATAATGCGGATAGAACTTAGCCAACTCCACAAACTTGGCCGCATACTCGGTCACCGACATGTTCCCTTGCTTAAGCTCCAGGAACTCTATCTCTTTCTTCCCACGGACATCTTCTGGGAAGTATCTATTAAGGAACTCCCTCGTGAAAATAGCCCACGTCACCACCGCTCCATCTTGCTCCAAAATAGGTAGGAGACTAACCCACCAGTCGTCGGCCTCCTCCGCTAGCATGTGCGTACCAAATCGCACCTTCTGAACATCGTCACATTGCATGACCCTGAAGATCCTCTCAACTTCCTTGAGCCACAACTGAGCTCCATCAGGATCATAACGCCCCTTGAAGGTAGGCGGGTGATTCCTCAGAAACGTCTCCAACATTCTCGTCCCGTCATTCCCACCAGCATTGTTCTGATTACCCACAGCGTTAGCCATTGCTTCCAAAGCAGCAGCAAGAGCAGCATCATTTCTACCAGCCATCTAGTTCTCTGGAAACAAACATAAGTCAGAATAATACAATACTACTATTCTACTCTAAGACAACGTCACTCGACTCTCTACTTGGCCGGACGGACCGACCTGCTCTGATACCAATTGTAACACCCCAATTTCCCGTCTTAAAAATTTCATTAAATAAATATATAAAATCATAGTACTTCTTCAAAAAGGAGTGTCACATTTCATCTTAAAAACAACTTTGATAATAATATATCAAATTACAAAAACGTTCAGTTAAGCAGCGGAATTTCAAAAGGTTTCATCTCATAAATGTCTTGGCTTAAAAGCCAGCAAAACGTCTCAAAATATTAAAGTTTCTACATCACAAAAGTCAACATCATTTATTCAACACGATACATAAAGGAATAGACTCCACAAAAGACCCCATCCCGTTACATATCAGAGGAACCCTAACTTCACACAATCCTCGCATCATCGCAACTAAGACTGGGTACCTGCACTTGCCCACAAGGCGGCAATTCCAGCAGAAGGGGTGAGATTCACAACAATAATATTAATATATAATCATAAGTCAAGATTAACAAATCATATATCCAACTCATCACATATGCATTATAGCACTTCATGGCATCATCATAAATATCATCATATCAACATCATAAACATCATCTAAAACAACATTACGTCACATATCAACGTCTCAAGCATCATCTCATATATGTCACAAATGACTCGACTCAATGCAACATCTAACGTCTCAACATCATGCATGTGGTACCATATAATTATAGCATTAATATGCTTCACCGTCGCTTGAGCTAATGCTCCACCGTCGCTTTGAGCATAAAGCTCCACCGTCTCATAATTATGAAAATGCATGGACTCGTCGTTAACAACTTAATACACCGTCGCAACATCATCACATTTTCAAGACTGACACATGCAGTTAATAATAATTACATGGCAGAACATCATCTCATCATACATACACATTGCAACACATAACATCATCTTATTCATTTAGCATCACACACCCATGCAACACTTATATTCAACGACACATCATTTATCAAAGATATAATAGAACCATCATCATTCATCTTTACAGCATACATAAAAGGGTATAAGACTTCACTAATACTACCCCAAGGGTTCCTCTCAAAATCCCATGCGAAACAGATCGCGAAACAACAAACAGTTCTGAACCAACTAACTCGCCACGGCGAGTACATCTGCTCGCCACAGGCGAGCACTCACATCAGCTCACTCGCTAAAGGCGAGTTGGGGGCGAGCTGGAGGCGAGAAATACTGGGTGCTTCGGCCTTTTTGACATTTTTCAACAAAATCCTCATTTTTAAGCTCCCTAAATCAAATTTGACCAAACCAACTTCACAGATCATCTCTATAAATATAAGGGCACTCAAAACCATCTAAAGTTTGGCAAAAATCCTAAATTTAAGGGTCAAGCTCGCCACGGCGAGCTATACTGCTCGCCTCGCGAGCAACCAAGGGTTACTCGCCACGGCGAGTGATCTGCTCGCCTCAGGCGAGCGATCTCAGAACCACTACGGGTTCAGTCCAATTCACACCAAAACCTGCCAATTCTCTCCAATTAAGGTTCTAATTCATCAGCATTAACATCCTAGGGGATAATCTAGGTTCTGTAACACATTTATACAGCAATGCAACACATTCTCACATCAAAATCATCAAAACTCACCTTAACCCTAATTCTCAAAACTTCTCTCAATTCTTCCCAATCCCTAAGCTAATCAAGAACAGATGATTTAACATTAATACTACTGAAGTTAGGCTCACCCTTACCTGGAAAAATTGCAGAATTTGCAGCCTAGCTTTCTCTTCTCTCTTGACCGTTCTTCTTCTTTTTCCCAAATGTCTGTACGCGTTCTCAAAAACTTCCTTTCTTAACCTACTTCTCTTATATACTCCCTCACAACTTAATTAATTCCTTCTTAACCCACACAACTCTTCTTAATTATAATTATAACCCCATCTCTTAAAATTCTATCTTTTTCCACCACATCTATTTATTTACTAATTAAATATTCATATAAACATCAATAATATTATTTTATTAAACAATAAAATAATAACACGTCACACGTCACATATACGTCACAAATACGTCACATAATCATCAAAATCATATAATATATAAACATATACTATATCATCCAATAAAGAATTAAATAAATAAAGAGGGCGTTACAACTCTCCCCCTCTTAAAGGATTTTCGTCCTCGAAAATTTACCTCGCTCAAACAACTCTGGATAGGATTCCAGCATCTTACTTTCTAGCTCCCAAGTCAAACTTTCACCCGTCGCTCCGTCCCAAACAACTCTCACAAGAGGTATCTCCTTGCCTCTCAACGTCTTCGTCTTTCGATCATCAATCCTCACGGGTAAGGTCTCAACCGTAAGGTTGTCCCTAACTTGCACATCATCGCTTTGGATCACATGAGACGGATCCGGAACATACTTCCTCAGCTGAGATACATGAAAAACATCATGCAAATTCGACAAGTGCGGTGGTAATCCAACACGATACGCCACCGGCCCAATCCTCTCTGAAATCTGATACGGACCAATAAACCTCGGAGTCAACTTCTTCGATTTCAAAGCACGTCCAACACCCGTCAAAGGAGTCACTCTCAGGAACACATGATCCCCCTCTTGGAACTCAAGGTCCTTTCTACGCTTATCATGATAACTCTTTTGTCGACTCTGCGACGCTTTCATCTTTTCTTGGATCATTCTCACCTTCTCAGTAGTCTGTTGAACGATCTCTGGTCCTAAGACCACTCTTTCACCCGACTCAAACCAGCACAACGGAGTCCTGCATCTCCGACCATACAAAGCCTCAAACGGCGCCATTCCAATACTTGAATGGTAACTGTTGTTGTACGTGAACTCTATCAATGGAAGATGACTATCCCAAGCTCCTCCCTGTTCAAGTACACAAACTCTCAACAAGTCCTCCAACGACTGAATCGTCCTCTCCGACTGACCATCTGTTTGCGGATGATAAGCCGAACTCAACCTCAACTGAGATCCTAACGCCTCTTGCAAACTCTTCCAAAATCTAGAAGTAAATCTTGGATCTCTATCAGATACGATGCTCGAAGGAACACCATGCAGCTTAACTATCTCTCTAACATAAATCTCCGCCAACTGAGCCACAGGAAAAGTAATGTTGATTGGCAGAAAGTGAGCAGACTTCGTCAATCTATCAACAATTACCCAAATAGCATCGTTCCCTCTAGGAGTATTGGGCAAACTCGTCACAAAATCCATGGATATACTATCCCATTTCCACTCTGGCACATCTAAAGGTACCATCATACCAGTCGGCTTCTGATGCTCAATCTTCGACTTTTGACAAACCAAGCAAGAATACACAAATTGTGCCACATCGCGTTTCAAACCAGACCACCAAAACAGCCTCTTTAAGTCGTGGTACATCTTCGTAGCTCCCGGGTGAATACTCAAGCTACTTCTATGACTCTCTTCAAGAATCATCTTCTTAATCTCTTCATTGTCAGGAATGCAAATTCTTCCTCGGAATCTCAACACTCCTTGATCATCGACCTTAAAGTCACCATCCACAGTCTCATTACCAGCAATCAACAAGTCTACAAACTTGACATCTTCTTTTTGTGCCTCTTTGATATGCTTCAGGAAATCATTATCAATTCTTAACATTCCCAGTTTTATGCTCTGAGGTGTTCTTTCACACACCAAGCTCAAGTCTCTAAATTGTTCTAACAACTCAAATTCTTTCACCATCAACGCGGACATATGCACAGTTTTCCTACTCAAGGCATCTGCAACCACATTTGCTTTACCAGGATGGTAATTCAAACCAAAATCATAATCCTTCAATAACTCAAGCCACCTTCTCTGCCTCATATTCAACTCTTTCTGATCAAATAAATATCTCAAACTCTTATGATCACTGAATACTTCAAATCTAGAACCATACAAGTAATGTCTCCATATTTTCAATACAAAGACCACAGCTGCCAACTCCAAGTCATGCGTCGGATAATTCTTCTCATGAATCCTCAATTGTCTCGAAGCATATGCTACCACCTTACCTTCTTGCATAAGCACACCTCCCAAACCCAACTTAGACGCATCACAATATACCACAAAAGGTTCATCAGACTTTGGCAAAATCAAAACTGGAGCCGTCGTCAGGCGCTTCTTCAATTCATTGAAACTATTCTCACAATGCACATCCCATACAAACGACTTACCCTTACACGTCAACTGCGTTAACGGAAGAGCCAACTTAGAAAATCCTTCTATAAACCTCCTGTAGTAACCAGCTAGTCCCAAAAAGCTTCTAATCTCCGTAACCGACTTAGGCGTCTCCCATTGCGATACCGCTTCAACTTTTGACGGGTCAACCGCAATACCTTCACCAGAAATAACATGGCCAAGAAAACTTACTTCGTTTAGCCAGAACTCACACTTAGACAGCTTAGCATACAGTTTCTTCTCTTTCAGCACTTGCAATACAATCTTCAAATGCTCTGCATGCTCAGCTTCAGTCTTAGAATAGATCAGAATATCATCAATAAAAAACCACAACAAATTGATCCAAGTACTCATGAAATATTTTGTTCATATATTCCATAAACACACCAGGCGCATTGGTAACACCGAAAGGCATCACCTTGTACTCGTAGTGACCATAACGGGTCCTGAAAGCCGTCTTCTGCATATCTTCATCTTTCACCTTAATCTGATGGTAACCTGACCTCAAATCAATCTTACTAAATACCTTTGCACCCACTAACTGATCCATCAAATCGTCAATTCTCGGAAGTGGATACCTATTCTTGATCGTCACTTTGTTCAACTGACGGTAATCAATGCACAACCGCATGCTACCATCCTTCTTCTTTACCAACAACACCGGAGCTCCCCATGGTGAAACACTAGGTCTCACAAACTTCTTCTCAAGTAAGTCTTCTAACTGTTTCTTCAACTCTGCTAACTCAGAAGCAGACATACGATAAGGTGCCATCGACACCGGCTTCGTCCCAGGAACAAGGTCAATAGAGAACTCAACTTCTCTCTCCGGAGGCACATCTGGAATTTCATCAGGGAAAACTTCAGGAAATTCCTTCACAACAGGCAGCCCATCAATTACAGCTTGGTTCTCTAAAGATAACGAAGCCATCAGCGAAAACATCAACATCCCATCACGTTCTAGTTGCTTCAGCTGCTTAGTAGATAGAAACTCTGCGCCCCACTCTTCCTCGACGGAAGAAAAATGCACCGTCTTTCTAAAACAGTTGATAAGAACTCGGTTGTACTCTAGCCAGTTCATACCCAGAATCACATTCATACCACTTAAAGGTAGGCACACTAAATCCATCACAAAGTCACGGCCAAACATAGATAAAGGACAATTTACACAAACGTGAGAAGTAGTCACCGAACCCTTAGCTGGAGTCTCGACAACCATTTCTCCATTCATATCAGAAACATCAAGACCCAAGGCAGAAACACAATCAAAAGCAACAAAACTGTGCGTAGCACCAGTATCAATAATAGCAACTAAAGGAGTATTATTAATATAGCAAGTACCTCTGATCAAGCGATCATCATTCTCAGTCTGAGTGTCGGTCAATGAAAACACTCTCCCAGTAGTCTTAGTCTTCTTGGGTTGCTTACACTGCGAACCAATGTGTCCTTGCTCATTGCAGTTGAAACACACAACATCATCAAACTTGCAATCACTAGTAATATGCCCTTTCTGACCACAACGGTAGCACCTCTTCACCTCAACAGTACATGCATTGCTCTTGTGGCCTTTCTCGCCACAAGTGTAACAAGTAATCTCAGCAGGAGCAGCCTTCTTCTGGGGCCTCCTCTCATCATTTACTCTCTGCTTCCCTTTATCTCTAGGGGCATCATAAGGTTTAGGGCGACTCTGCTGGCCCTTAGCTTTCCGATCATTTACTACCTTGTAGTGAGCCTTAGTATCCTCCTCATATATCCGGCAGCTACTCACCAACTCTGAAAAGTCACGAATCTTCTGGTAACCGATAGCCCTCTTGATATCAGCGCGCAACCCGTTCTCAAACTTGATGCATTTTGAAAACTCAGCCGTCTCGGGTGCATAATGCGGATAGAACTTAGCCAACTCCACAAACTTGGCCGCATACTCGGTCACCGACATGTTCCCTTGCTTAAGCTCCAGGAACTCTATCTCTTTCTTCCCACGGACATCTTCTGGGAAGTATCTATTAAGGAACTCCCTCGTGAAAATAGCCCACGTCACCACCGCTCCATCTTGCTCCAAAATAGGTAGGAGACTAACCCACCAGTCGTCGGCCTCCTCCGCTAGCATGTGCGTACCAAACCGCACCTTCTGAACATCGTCACACTGCATGACCCTGAAGATCCTCTCAACTTCCTTGAGCCACAACTGAGCTCCATCAGGATCATAACGCCCCTTGAAGGTAGGCGGGTGATTCCTCAGAAACGTCTCCAACATTCTCGTCCCGTCATTCCCACCAGCATTGTTCTGATTACCCACAGCGTTAGCCATTGCTTCCAAAGCAGCAGCAAGAGCAGCATCATTTCTACCAGCCATCTAGTTCTCTGGAAACAAACATGAGTCAGAATAATACAATACTACTATTCTACTCTAAGACAACGTCACTCGACTCTCTACTTGGCCGGACGGACCGACCTGCTCTGATACCAATTGTAACACCCCAATTTCCCGTCTTAAAAATTTCATTAAATAAATATATAAAATCAGAGTACTTCTTCAAAAAGGAGTGTCACATTTCATCTTAAAAACAACTTTGATAATAATATATCAAATTACAAAAACGTTCAGTTAAGCAGCGGAATTTCAAAAGGTTTCATCTCATAAATGTCTTGGCTTAAAAGCCAGCAAAACGTCTCAAAATATTAAAGTTTCTACATCACAAAAGTCAACATCATTTATTCAACACGATACATAAAGGAATAGACTCCACAAAAGACCCCATCCCGTTACATATCAGAGGAACCCTAACTTCACACAATCCTCGCATCATCGCAACTAAGACTGGGTACCTGCACTTGCCCACAAGGCGGCAATTCCAGCAGAAGGGGTGAGATTCACAACAATAATATTAATATATAATCATAAGTCAAGATTAACAAATCATATATCCAACTCATCACATATGCATTATAGCACTTCATGGCATCATCATAAATATCATCATATCAACATCATAAACATCATCTAAAACAACATTACGTCACATATCAACGTCTCAAGCATCATCTCATATATGTCACAAATGACTCGACTCAATGCAACATCTAACGTCTCAACATCATGCATGTGGTACCATATAATTATAGCATTAATATGCTTCACCGTCGCTTGAGCTAATGCTCCACCGTCGCTTTGAGCATAAAGCTCCACCGTCTCATAATTATGCAAATGCATGGACTCGTCGTTAACAACTTAATACACCGTCGCAACATCATCACATTTTCAAGACTGACACATGCAGTTAATAATAATTACATGGCAGAACATCATCTCATCATACATACACATTGCAACACATAACATCATCTTATTCATTTAGCATCACACACCCATGCAACACTTATATTCAACGACACATCATTTATCAAAGATATAATAGAACCATCATCATTCATCTTTACAGCATACATAAAAGGGTATAAGACTTCACTAATACTACCCCAAGGGTTCCTCTCAAAATCCCATGCGAAACAGATCGCGAAACAACAAACAGTTCTGAACCAACTAACTCGCCACGGCGAGTACATCTGCTCGCCACAGGCGAGCACTCACATCAGCTCACTCGCTAAAGGCGAGTTGGGGGCGAGCTGGAGGCGAGAAATACTGGGTGCTTCGGCCTTTTTGACATTTTTCAACAAAATCCTCATTTTTAAGCTCCCTAAATCAAATTTGACCAAACCAACTTCACAGATCATCTCTATAAATATAAGGGCACTCAAAACCATCTAAAGTTTGGCAAAAATCCTAAATTTAAGGGTCAAGCTCGCCACGGCGAGCTATACTGCTCGCCTCGCGAGCAACCAAGGGTTACTCGCCACGGCGAGTGATCTGCTCGCCTCAGGCGAGCGATCTCAGAACCACTACGGGTTCAGTCCAATTCACACCAAAACCTGCCAATTCTCTCCAATTAAGGTTCTAATTCATCAGCATTAACATCCTAGGGGATAATCTAGGTTCTGTAACACATTTATACAGCAATGCAACACATTCTCACATCAAAATCATCAAAACTCACCTTAACCCTAATTCTCAAAACTTCTCTCAATTCTTCCCAATCCCTAAGCTAATCAAGAACAGATGATTTAACATTAATACTACTGAAGTTAGGCTCACCCTTACCTGGAAAAATTGCAGAATTTGCAGCCTAGCTTTCTCTTCTCTCTTGACCGTTCTTCTTCTTTTTCCCAAATGTCTGTACGCGTTCTCAAAAACTTCCTTTCTTAACCTACTTCTCTTATATACTCCCTCACAACTTAATTAATTCCTTCTTAACCCACACAACTCTTCTTAATTATAATTATAACCCCATCTCTTAAAATTCTATCTTTTTCCACCACATCTATTTATTTACTAATTAAATATTCATATAAACATCAATAATATTATTTTATTAAACAATAAAATAATAACACGTCACACGTCACATATACGTCACAAATACGTCACAAATACGTCACATAATCATCAAAATCATATAATATATAAACATATACTATATCATCCAATAAAGAATTAAATAAATAAAGAGGGCGTTACAAGCGACGCAAATGACGAGAGTTGGGATTTCGCTCGCTTAGCGTTCGCTTGGCTCACGCTTGAGCGAACGGGCAAAATTCTGAACTGGGCACAAAAAGGTGTCGCTCGCTTGAGCGAGCGTTCAACTGGGCAGAATTACAACTATGATTTCACAACCTCTAACTCATCCAAAAACCCCTTTTTGATCCCCCAAACACCCAAAATGATTTAGAACAATGTTTATGGGTTCAATATACAGCAAACAACAGAAACAA
The DNA here is from genome assembly GCA_958299785.1 of Medicago lupulina. Taxonomy (NCBI): domain Eukaryota; kingdom Viridiplantae; phylum Streptophyta; class Magnoliopsida; order Fabales; family Fabaceae; genus Medicago; species Medicago lupulina. Next base: position 55,099,630 of record OY283144.1, on the reverse strand, counting down.
TTCATAAAACATCATCCATCATACATAATTCATCAACAATGGCATTTTTATAATTCTTAAACCTAATCCAACAAACCACCATTTTCAATCCCTTTCATGAAATCATATACTTATACATTAGCAATTGAAAAGTAAACCCACCCTTACCTTAATTCAGCAAATTCTACAGCAAATGGATGGATTCCCTCTTCCTAGTTCTTCCCTTGGCCTCTTCTCTCTTTCTCCCAAAAAGCTTATGTTTTTCTTTTACTGATACGTAAAATGCTTTTGTCTGACTCTCTCTTTCCTTTTCCACAAAACCAAAACCTTTCTTTCTCTTACCTCCTCACTTAATCTCCTAATTAAAGTGTAACCCCCTCCTAAATTCTAATTATTCTAAATAATTCTCTTTAATCACATAAATAATATTTTCTCCTCCTATTTTATTAAATCATACAAATAATCATACAATAAAATATAATTCAATAATAACATCACATAAATCACATAAATAATATAAAATACATAAAACATATCAAAATCAACCAAAAATAGTAAAATAGCAACTAGGGCGTTACACCTACACTTTCAATAATCAAATTCAATTTAAACCTAAATTTCTATAATCTCAAAACTCAACAAAACAACATGATTAAACTCTTTTCAAAATTATATGCTTAAGATTAAAGAAGGTTAGTCCCACCCTTACCTTAGATTGTTTTCTGAAATCAAAAGCAGCGTTCTTCGTCCTTAGGGTTCTCTCTCTGAGTTCTCCTCTTTTCTCCAAAAACGTACGTGTTATGTTTTCTAAAATACTACTGACTCTTAACCTAATTTATTTATTCTTCTCACCAAAAACTACTCTCTTCCCTATTATCTTATTATTTCCAATAATATCTCTCCGCCACTTAGAATATTAAAACACATAATATCACATAATATAATATTTCATCAAATAAATAAATATATATATATATATATATATATATATATATATATATTATAAAACAAATTATATTATACTAAAAATGCAATAACTAATAAAATATTAAATATTAAAAGTAGGGCGTTACAACTCTCCCCCACTTAGAATATTTTCGTCCTCGAAAATGTACCTCTAATCAGACGATCCTCACTCATGTCTGTGTACCGGCCAAGCAAACACTTTACCCTTAGTCTGGGTCTTCTTTGGTTTTGTACACTGAGCAACAATATGTCCTTCTCCTCCACAATTGAAACAAACAATGTCGCCATGCTTGCACTCTGCAACTGTATGCCCCTTTACACCACAACGGAAACACCGCTTTACCTCTGCAGTACCACAAACGTTACTCTTGTGACCTTTCTCTCCACATCGGAAACAAACAATCTCAGCAGGAACCTCATTCTTCTTAGGTCTTCTCTCATCATTCACTCTCTGCTTGCCCTTATCACCCGGAGCACTATAAGGCTTTCCACGATCTTGTTGCTTACCTTTCCTCTCCTTTAGAACCTTATAATGAGCCTTCGTATCCTATTCATAAATCCTACAGATACTCACCAACTCAGAGAACTGACGGATCTTCTAGGACCCAATAGCCCTCTTGATCTCGGCACGCAGACCATTCTCAAACTTGATACACTTCAAAAACTCAGCAGTCTCAGGAGTGTAGTGTAGATAAAACTTAGCCAATTCCACAAACTTTGCAGCATACTCTGTCACAGACATATCACCCTGCTTCAGCTCTCGAAACTCAATCTCTTTCTTCCCGCGAACATCTTTCGAAAAGTATCGGTTCAGGAACTCTCTCCTAAACACAGCCCAAGTAACAACAACACCTCAATTTTCTAGCACCGGTTGAACACTCACCCACCAATCATCCACTTCGTCAGCTAACATGTGCGTGCCAAAACGCACCATCTGTATATCCGTACATTGCATAACTCTGAAAATCATCTCGACCTCCTTAAGCCACGTCTGAGCTCCATCAAGGTCATACCTCCCCTTAAAAGTAGGTGGATGGTTTCTCAAGAAAGTTTCCAGCATCCTCACTCCATCATTACCACGAACATTATTTTGTTGCCCTACAGCTTGAGCCATCGCTTGCAATGCAGCAGCAAGAGCAGTATCATTTCTTCCAGCCATCTTAGTTCTCTACACAACAATCAACAATCAGAACAACATAATAATGGTATTCCAACTGTTAGACGACACTACTCGACTCAATCTACTTGGCCGGACGGACCGACCTGCTCTGATACCAATTGTAACACCCCGTTTTCCCAAACATAAATAAATATAAAGAATATCAGAGTTTTCATTCATAAACGGAGCATTACATTCATCTTACAACTTTTCCACAAATAAAAATAGAAATAAGTACTATTTATTAAAATAATCTGTCTTTATAAAAATCCAATAAACATGCAGCAGAAATAGTTTCAACATCATAAAATGGTTTGTGGCTCTAAAGGCCACAACATCCACACCATACTTATTTATTATGAAAATAGTTCAAAACGTTCAAAAGGAAATACGTAACAAGGAAAACATGCAATAGACAATCCCCATCCCAATACGTATCAGAGCATCCTAGACGACACGGCGGAGATTACTCATAACTGCACTATTCTTCGTTACCTGAAGTTACTCTTACGAGGAGCAACATTTTCAAGCAGAAGGGGTGAGATTTCACATTCATTAATAGCAAGCAACAATTCATAAAAGATAATCAACAACCATATATCCAGCTTAGAATAAACATCACATAACATCATTTAATAAAGGTAAAACAGCAACAACAACATCATCAACAACAGCAATAACTTCTCAAATGATCATCAATTATATTATGCAATGACGACCCTACAATGCAACGACAACAACAACTCATCTTAACATCACATCGACTCGACAATGCAATATGCATGTGGTACCATCAGGGCATAAGCCCCCATCGCTAAAGGTCAAATAGGACCTGTCAGGCATTGAGCCCCCATCGCTAAAGGTCATAAAAGGACCTGTTAGGCATTAAGCCCCATCGCTGACTATGTTATGCAAAAACATGACTTAATGCAATGACACGACTCAAATGCAACAATCTTCAAATATCACATCTTTATATAACACATAGTCAATAATACATTTATTTCGCATCGTTAAATCATACATCATTAAATAATTCACAAATTACACTTAGTCAAATAATTCATCAATTAGAGTTCGTTAAATCATCCATCATTATTTAATTATAATCCAAATTGCTTTGTTTGCGTAACTTTCAATTGTATGTCAGAAAAGAGTATTAATCAAAATAACAAATCCAAGATCACGTAAAGACCAAAGTGCACAAAATCAAGTGATGCTGATCCCTCGAAAATTGAGATAGTAATAACAATAAACTCTTTAAGATGACAAAATAAAACTAGAAAGACTAATGATATTTCCATTCATCCATAAAGAAGAAAACAAATTGGAAACGTAAGTACGATATAGAACTCTTATAAGCCAAAAAAAAAGAAGGAAAGTAACATCCTATATAACACATGTGTAACATGAAGAGTTTAATATAGAAAATTGATAGTTTTTAATGTCAAAAATTAGAAGAAATAGTACATACACATCATCAGTTAGGAAATCACCAAATATGTAGCAAGACTAAATCATTAAATATTTTAAAAGCAATTCTAATAAAAGATTCATCGCACTGGTTCCTAGGATTATCAGTGAACAACCAAGCAACAAAGATAAAGTGATAAAAAAAAAAAAAGAAGAACGGTATTACATATATAAAGTGATTAAACAAACTTAAGCCATCATCGACAAACAACATAACTATAAATAGAGCACATGAAAATAATGAATTCAAAAATATTAACATATCCAAAATTACAGCAACAAACAGAGCACAAATTAAACTGAATTCATTAAAAGATCATGAAAAACAATGGAGAATAAAACCCTTCACTACCCATATGTTTATACAACCTTACAGTGAATAGAGACTCCCCCTATACATTAATTCATGGAATTACCTACACTTTCAACAATCTAATTCAATTTAAACCTAAATTTCTATAATCTCAATACTCAACAAAACAACATGATTAAACTCTTTTCAAAATTATATGCTTAAGATTAAAGAAGGTTAGTCCCACCCTTACCTTAGATTGTTTTCTGAAATCAAAAGCAGTGTTCTTCGTCCTTAGGGTTCTCTCTCTGAGTTCTCCTCTTTTCTCCAAAAACGTATGTGTTCTGTTTTCTAAACTCTTACTGGCTCTTAACCTAATTTATTTACTTTTCTCACCAAAAACTACTCTCTTCCCTATTATCTTATTATTTCCAATAATATCTCTCCCCCACTTAGAATATTAAAACACATAATATCACATAATATAATATTTCATCAAATATATATATATATATATATATATATATATATATTATAAAACAAATTATATTATACTAAAAATGCAATAACTAATAAAATATTAAATATTAAAAGTAGGGTGTTACACACTTTCTTCAGATGCTTCACGCTTCCTTTAATTTGTTGATTTCATTGCTCTCATTTGTTCTTCCATAACCTATACATTAAATAGACACTAAATTTTTTTGTCTATGGTCCTGCGCACTTGAACAAATATTAACACATCTAATTAATAATTTTTTATATCTTGTTATCATCAAAATTTTCAAAAAGTAATGTTAAACACTTTTTTTTCAACAATATTTATACCTTTTCAATAACCAGACAACTTTATAGGTGTTAACCGTTTTTTTTAGTATAGATCATGAAATTTCCAAGACATCTCCGGTAAGTTTTGGAAGCAAGGAGATGCGGTGCAATTAAGTTATTGTTGCCCAAAGAACTTCTGGAATTTCTGATCTCTAAATCCCAAGTTCATGCCAAGGATGAACATCACATGATGAGTGAAGAAATGCAAGAAAAATGGCCTCTTCTTCGCGTGCCACGCACATGCTAAAGCAAATATAAGAGGATACATCTCTAATCCATGCATGCAACTTTTTCTTAAAATATGACTTGAGTGTGTTTTTATTCTTTTTTACCTATAAGCTTTCATTTTATTTATTTATGTATTTTTCTTTGTGCTTTGAATATGAACCAATGTTGATAAAAAAAAATAAAAAATTGACCATTAGATCTATACTATATATAAAGATATTACATGAGTTTGGGCTGAATTTTTCCCTTTTCAATTTAAACCTTTATTTAAAGTATTTTATTTATTATGATAATCTTTGTATAAAAATATTTAAATTATTAATTAAAAAGTAGATAAATCTCATTAAAATACTCCACTATAATATGAACAATATTATCTTATCTATACTATATATAAAGAAATTAGATTGTTTTGGGCTGACTTTTTATTCTTTCAATTCTACACTTAAGCAAATTTGATCATAAGAATGCTATTTTGTTGGTGTCTTTCAAAAATATAAAAAATTATATTATATTTGTTATATTTTTTTTTTTTGAAAGATATTATATTTGTTATATTGTTGGTATCATTGAAAAAGATAAATATAATTTGTTTACAATATGAAAGTGCAAAATATATATTATATATACCTATAATTTTAATCGAAATTTCATAAAATCTATTGTTCGTAATTTATATGCATTAGCGCAATAAGAAGAGCGTTTATGCCCGTCTAAACGCTAGATATATAAAGGAAATATGAGATTTTGGTTTGGATTTTTCATTATTCTAATTATACATTTAAACAATTTTCCTATAACAGTGTTATATTGTTGGTGTCATTGAAAATGATAGAGTTTATATTATATTTGCAATATTGTTGTGTAATTGAAAAAGGTAAGCATGATTAGTTGCAATAAGTCACAAAAATCTATATAATTATAATCAAAATCTAAACTTCATGAAAATTTATATAATTTACATGTGTTAACACAATGAAATAAGCATATAGATGGGTAAGGAGTGTCCGTCAATCTCTAGTTAATATAATGTCATAGTGCCAAAGATGAAATATGAAGTCTGATGTGTGATGAAGCGCGTGCTAGAGAAAATTTGGGTTTTTCAAAGAAAAAGAAAATGAGTTTTATTGAATTGTAATTTAAACTATCTTTGAAATTTATTATTTTTACCATCAAATAATTAGAAAATGCGGATGTGGATTTCATTTGTTATGAAATAATCAAATCTAAAGAGTAATTCTCTATTTGTTTATTGTAATAGGTTCCCTTATATCTTTCATTAGCAACCTTCTAATGGTTTATTTAAAAAAAAAAAAAAACAGCCTAATTCTTTTAAAGATATATTTTTTATATAATGTTTTGGATTAAAAAATTCGGGTGTTACAAAACGTGAGTGGGGGATCTTTCTCAACAAGATTCACCTTCTCCACCACTTGAAACTATGATCGTTAACTCAATTCCCAAAGTTGAACAAGAGCTTGTGGAAGAAGATGAAGTGTGTGCGCCCAAGTTGAAAGCATCACAAACTAACATCTACGAGAAAAAGAAAGAAATCTTGAAGCCGTCAGAGGCTAGGATGACCTATCCTAATTAAGATAGTGCTTGGGTGAGCCAAATGAACATGAACCTAAAAAAATTGAAGGGAAAATGAAGGAGGTTCAAGCCTCAATGGAAACCTCTAAAGTACTTCAAAAGAAAAAGAAGTGCATTGTTGACTACAAGTTGAAATATCCACCTTAACTTGGGTGTTGATTCGTCAAACGCGAAACATTAAACATATGCTTATGAGAGACAACCCACAAGTCTAGTATTTTCTCTTTAATTTATTCGACAATTTTGTTGTTGTTGAGTCTTAGACAAATATCATGACTTCCTATTTGCCAATTTTATGTTTGTCCATTTGATTTGCATCAGTTTCATAATCTTTCTTTTTAATTTAAATGAAAATTGTGTTTTGCTCAGAAAGTTGTTCTTAACACCAAGGATGAAATCTAGCTTACTTCCTAAAGTTCAAAAGCATTATAATTGAGGGGCATGCTGCATGAGAGACATTCATCATAATCACCCCCCCTCATTTCTCTGTAGCATAATTGATGAAATTTCAAGCAAAATATACATATTATAAGTTTTTGAACCTAAATTGTTTAGGTCAGTTTGATTTCTTTAGAGTTACATAGAAGCATAGTTTTAAAAACCGGCTCAGACCGGCCGGTCGGACCTGTCCGACCACGAACCGGTGGGGTGTTCAGTTCGGTCTGCATGATGGATCGGTTGTGCAGTTAAACCGGTACGAACCAGTCAAACTCGGTGAAAATCGATGACCCAGCGGTTTTATGTAAACCGGTCGAGTCAACGCTTGTCGTTGACCGCACTTTCACTTATTTTATTTAAAATTTTTGACTTGAACCCAGGACCAACTACCTGAGAAATGAATTAGGCATTAACCACTGCACCACTTGCAGTTTTGTGGTAAATTCTACTTTTTATTTATTATATTTAATATATTCAGGCTTAGAAGCCGCTATATATTCTACCAGCTTTTTTTTTTACGGTATTATTTTTTTTAAAGCTAGTATTTTTATTTTGGAAGAATTGAAGCTAGTACACTCATCATGTATGTTTCAAAAAAAAAAATTTGACTATATGTATGCTTCAAGTTGTTCATTTATTTTGATTAAAAAAATTTGTTATTTTATTTTATTTTTTTATATCAAAAAAAACATTCCACTATAATAACAAACACCATCAAGTACTTGCTCACAACCACTCGGCCATAACTCAAATTTTTTGAGTTGTGACTATGTTTTAATTTGAGCAATTAGCCTATAAAATTATTATTGTTTGATATTTATTTTTATTTTACGTGTATCATTTTTTTCGTTTTAAAAATGATGAAGTCACCGATTTAAACTGGTTAAATAGTTATATAAATTTAATCTTAAGACCAAGTTATCTAACCGAGTCATCCGAGTTGATCCAATTTAGTCATGCGGTTCGACCAATGACTCAATGATTCAACCATTGACCCAGTGACTCAGTACCCATGTCGAGTCAATGTCCGAGCCAAATTTTAAAACTATGCATAGAAGTATAAGATTACTTGGTATTTATTTGAAATTTAGTTTGAGGTTGCTTTTTATAATTAGAAACATCGTAAGGTTAGAGATAAGGTACTGGTAGAAGAACATGTTACCATAAAAAAATAAAGGATAAAAATAAAAAAAGGAAAAATGTAAAATCTCTCTCAACTTTAATTATTTCCTTGCTTTACTTTAATTGATTGATGAATGTAAATTACAATGCACGGATTTAATTTATTAGCATTTTTCAAAATTTTAATTTTTTTTTTTTGGTACAATCAAAATTTGTTTCTTTTTCCCATAATTCTTTTACTTTGAAAATTGAATTCACAGTTAACTAAGAGTGCATATAATATGCAGCACCTAACAATTCCGAACAAGATGGAAAGCGTGTGCTAAGGAAAATTTTAATACAGGTCCTTTTTAAAGTCAATGATAGTATTTTAGTAAAATTACTAGTAAATTTAAGTTTAAGTTTTATTTTTTAACTTTTTTAATGCAAAATTATTTATTAAATTAGTGTATTCGATTTTTTCATTAAATATTACTTTTTCATTTGATAGTAAAATCAATCAATTTAATATTTACTGAAACAATATAATTTTAGATAGGATTTTATTACTCAACATTGGAATGTAGTTATTGTCTCTTGTGGTCATGGGTCAGAAGTGAAGCATGTTACATGTCTTTTGTGCCATTTGAGAAACAATGAACCATCACAAACAACCATGAAATGAAACAGGAAAAAGATATCATATTTATTTTTATGTTAAATCCACACAAAACACAAGTGTCAAGAGACAAGAATTTTTTTTGGTGATGTCCAGGGTTCGAACCGCAGACCTTACATATATTATCCATTGTCCTTACCAACTGAGTTAGGCTCACGATGACAGACAAAAATCTAGGTATCAATTGCATAATGAGTAATGTGGATAACATCCTCTGGCCTAGACGGTGGATGTGTCTTGTTCCTCATTCTCAGCTCTTGATACTCCTTATAAAGGAATCCTCTATACTTTGGTGCTTCACCAATCTCTTTGGTGAATTGTGGTAATGGTTCAACCCATTTCTCTCCATTTAAGTTATGGAAGAACACAAATGAGTACCGGCTTTTTTCTCCTTTTCTTACAACTCTATGAGTTGCACTCTTGAACTTTTTGTTACTCAAAACCTTCAAAAATGACAACACCAGTAGTGAGAGTGTGATACAAAAATACATCGATGTATTTGAGGACATTCAACACAAATAATTTAATAGGATTATGCCGACATTTCATATGTAGTGACATCACCTAAGAAGAAATTGCTATTTAAAAGTAAACTTGTTTCTAAGGAGATTAAATTTCATGTAGTGACATCACCTAAGAAGAACTTGCTATTTAAAAGTAAACTTGTTTCTCCCTCGAAAAAAAAAAAGTAAACTTGTTTCTAAGGAGATTAAATAAAGTCATACTGACTGATACTCCCTCCGTCCCTTAATATAGCCACCTATTGCTTTTTTTACATTTCTTAAGAAATGTTGTTGGTGTAGTTAATGTGTCTGTTTTATAGTACAATTTTACAAAATTACCCTCATTAAAGAGATAATGTGAAAAGTCAATTTATTGTAATTTTAGAATTAGTAGTAGTATTAAATAAGGGTATATATGAAAAAAAATAATTAATGTGTGTTGTAATTTGAAAAAGGGGTTATATTTAGGGACAAAAAGAAAAACAAAAAGGGGGTTATATTAAGGGACGGAGGGAGTATAATATAAAGAGTAAACGATCATTTTATTTTCTAAACTAATGAGACACCGTAACTATAATTTTTGAATGTATTAAAATTAGAAAATTATTTATAAATGTGTCTTTTGTTAATAATATTGGGACCAAATTGATTAATGAAAGACACTTTTACGACTAAACTAACTATAAAAAGATACACTTGAAGACCATAGTGACTAGCAAAATACGCATTTATGTATGCATAAGTTTTGGTACTTTCCGAGACTATTGTGAGAGCACATCAAATATTTAAATTCCAAAAGGACTATTTAGTCTAATTCAAAATGAATTGTAATCTAAACACATGAATATCTATTGATTTTTCGATTAACAATTCATATCCTCTAAAGATCTAACAAAAAAACACAGGATTAAGAATTTGAGTGTAATTGAGCATAGGATTACCTGAATAACATCACCAACATTAACCACGATGGTGCCTTCTGCAGGAACAACAGGAACCCATTCTTCATTGCTAAGGACTTCCAAACCTCCTACTTCATCTTGAAGAACAAAGGTAACACAGTTGCCATCTTCATGCTCTGTGATTCCGACATTTTCGATGTTAGAAGCTGGTAAGTAACGCAAGGCCACCATGAAATCCCAGTTTCTGTCATTGTTGAATTCTTTGAGGAAATTAGTAGGGAGGCCTAAACACTCATTTATAATGTTCTCCATTACCACTCCAATCTTGCTCATTTGTGCAAATAGTTCTTCAACTACTTCCCTGTCACATTATAGGCACACATTTTTTATGTGTACTTGAATATTATCAGTGACAGATTTTTTATATTCAATGAACGGTTGATTAATTAGTAACTATGAGTAGTGTTATTTATTGCGACAAATATCTTGGGAATGGCGGAATTTTTTTTGTGGTGGTGGTCGGGGTTTTAAACTAATGAGTACTAGATTGAATTTTTAAACACTTATCAAAAACGTAGTTGAAACATGCGTTTATGATATCATCTTAAAATGGTTTTTCGCAGGGTTTAACATTAACCTATACTAATATTACATTGAAGATATTGGTTTAAACCCGCAATTTTGCACTTCTCAACATTTAGTCCGTGACACTCGGAAAAAAATTGAAAATATATACTACTCCATTTTTAAGGCATAAATTTCAAGCGGACATCTTATTAAAATATTCATTTTCTTGTAAGAAATTTATTTCTTTATCTAAACTTCAAAGCAAACGTTTATGTGCGATCATGACATATTGACATTAGATTGTTTTGGAATTTATGTTTTGATTTCTAGATGAGAAATGATTTGAGGGAGAATCTATGTTTTTCAATAGCTAAAAAAGCCTAATTTTATTTTTTTGACAAACTACATTATCTAATATACCTATTATTTGTTATAAACTATGATGTTAGGTTTGACCCGAAAAAAACCAATGATGTTAGGATGTTTTCCCACCCACATGGCTCTTCACAAACATGGCTCTTCAAAGTTCAAAGAGCTCTTATACGGTTTTATTTTATTTATGTAGCAGAGTCTTGTACTTATATCTAACCACCCATGTATTGTGTGACATGAAGATCTAATGGTGATGCTAGGTTCGCAATGCATATTCGTGAAAGCGTGTTCGGTGTATATAGCAACACTCTTATATTTAATATGGGATTTATCGAGATAATTTCAATTGAGCAGCTAGACGATTCACGAAACTTAATCTATGTATTTATGGTAAGGAAAATATATTAATTTATGTTCTTAGGATAAATGTTAAGAACTATGCATTCGATATTTTTAAATATGGCTTTGGGTCCCTACTTTGAACAAAAGTTTTCCTTCAAAAATTTTGAGCAAATGATGAATTAAATATAAGTTTCTAAGTTTGCAGGGGTTAAATTCTTATTTTCCTAAAAAAAAAATTTTTTTTTGCGACAGAAATAGTTTTAGTATAAGTAGTTGTAGTATTTTAGATATTTATGTAAAAATTTATTTAAAAACGTGAAAAACATATAGAGACTAAAATTTGTTGAAATTTTTTTGATGGATTAAAAATGAAATTCGTGTTTTTCTTAGGAATAAAAAACTCATTTAACCCTATTGAATTTAAGTTTGTCCACGTGAGCTTAACTCAGTTGGTAAGGACTAATATATACAAGGTCTGGGGTTCGAGCCCCAAACACCAAAAAAATAATAATAAAAGAATTCAAGGTTTACTCATCTGGAGGTCAAATATCCTTTCCCTGTGAAAAACAAAAAATGACAATAATAGATCATGGATAAATTGAGTGATAGAATTTACCTTAACTTAGGAGGATTTTCAGGGTAAACATTGAAGTTAGATCTTGGAGGAAAAACAAGCAAGTATTCATTTTTGTCTGGTGAGTGTAGTGGCTGTCTACTATAGCCAGCAGGAAGTGGAGCATTAGAAGAAGGACTGCTCTTGTTCTTTTCTTCATCTGAGTAATTGAAAAATGTTTTAGATAGATCCATGGCTTGTTTCATCAAATCTAAAGAAACACCATGGTTCACAATTTGGAAGAAACCATATTCAGAACAGGCTTTTGTGATTGTTTCCATGGCTTTCTTTTTGTTGCCATCCTTGTTTTCTTTAAGGAATGGAGAGAGATCAACTGTGGGAATACTAGGCTTAACCATCTCTTACTTCTCTAATAGCTTCTCAAATGTAAACTTTTGGTATAGTATGTATAGAGATAGTCAAGCATGGTATGGGAGGTTTGTATATGACACAATCACATTGGATCACCTCTTCTTTTCATTTTTTTTATTGGTCCCTCTATTTTATCAATCTCACAAAAATAGTTATCCTTTATTAAAATTATTTTTTTTAGTCCTTTTATTTTTACATGTTTTGGTCCCAACCCTTATTTTAAGTCCTAAAAATGGTGAGTTAGTGTCTGTCAAACGATACTCACTCGAGTTCTATCTCTTCTCCTTTCACATCTCACACCTTTAGTCTCTGACTTTTCCATCACCGCAACCATTGACTAGTGTTGTTACTTCCCATTTGAAGAGTGGAGCTGAAGATTTTAGTAGCATTTAGAGAAAGAAATAAGACAACGTTTATGTGTAGCTACTTGTTTTAGCAATTTTAAATTTTCAATAAACAATGATATTGTTTGTACTTGGTTATGTTATTTTGATAATTTGGATTATCAGTTAATTTAGAATATTGATATTTTGGTTATATGTTGATATACTATGTTATTTGGTTTGATAATTATCATGTTGTAAAATTTGTCGTTTATATTTAAATGAGCAATCAAATCATTCAGTCAAGGAAATGTTAAAAGGAACGTGTTGTTGTATAATGCATTACAACTGAGGCTGAAAATGGGTTTTATCGAATCGAACTCTATTCAACTAAGATCGACTCGATAAAAATTAGTTTGACTCAAAACTCGACTCGAGTTCTTCACAAACTATTTTTTAACTCAAACTCATTTGAAGCTAACAAAAAGTTTGATTCGTCTCGATAACTCCATTCAAATGAGTAATTTTTTTTTAATTCAACATTATGACCGAGATGGATAAAGTCAACTCTAATTTAAATGAACCACTAAGGGTGTGTTTGTTTCAAGTTTACCAAATTTATTTTTAAGAATAACATTCTTTGAAATATAAAGATGGAAATTTTATTCCAAGGTATTTAGTTAACTTTATAATATTCAAAAGAACCTTAAAAATAGGGATTATAATAGGTAATTACACATAATTTTATTCTCATCTTCATGGGAACTTTATTCCCATCCTTTTCTTTAGGAAAACTTTTCTATTCCCAGGAACATTTTATACCCGGAATAAAATTTAGTAAACTTGTAACAAACGTATATGTATTTTTATGATTTTATTCCTAAAAATTTACAAATATAACTTGAAACAAACACACCTAAGTTACTAATAAACTTTTAATTGTTTTTGTCAACAAAAATAAACTTTTAACCGTTGTCCAATACAATTAAATGCGTCAAATGATGCACTATAAATTTTCATAGAACTGTACAATACATCAATTTTCAAATACCCTTTCACGCCTTATTTTATAGATAAGTTTACTATCTCTTGTTGCAGAAACTTTCGACCTGGGACTAAATATGTTTCATGCTATATTTTTATTTTATTTTCGTCATTCATGTATATGAGCTCTTTTTTATGCGTATTTTTTTTTTCTGCATACATACACCCGTACATACGTCTTTATCGAGTTAACTTATGAATCAAATAAGTTGAACTATATACAATTTAAGTTCAACTCATTTATTTATTAAGCTTAATTTTTAACTCAAGTTCGATTCATTTAGTTCACGAACTAAGTTTAACGAATTAATTATCGAATGAAGTTCGATTCATCTAGGCTTAACCATGTCTTACTTCTCTAGTAGCTTCTCAAATGTAAACATTTGGTATAGTATGTATAGAGATAGTTGAAGTAAATAAAATAGTCACAAGGAATGAGGGTTTGAATTGTGACCTTTTAAAAATTATCCTGAAACTTAAAAGTGATTCTCAAGTTGTTTACTTGGAATAGTTAAGTTAACTCTCTGACTTCAGAACGTTATGAAGTTCATACACATAAATTGATTGACAAAGTAAATGGGATGGTGTGTGTTATGTATACTGAAATTAAAGAGTATAGGGAAGAGAGAAAGAACACACAAAATTTTAGAGTGGTTCACCCAATGTGGGCTAGTCCACTCCTCACAATCTTGTGAGAGTTTCCACTATGATGCTTGAGATAACCTCTCAAATCATGCACCTTACAACTTTGTTCACCTGAACAATTACAATCTTGTATTCTCTAAGCCTCAGCAGGCTTGCACCTTCTTGCTAAGTTAACCACTTAGACTTTTACAACCTTTGCTCAAACTAACACTTTAGTACCCCTAAAGCTAGATGAGACTTTGTTACAATTTGTAAGAGATTTGAATGTTTGATAATCAAACAGAAGAGGGAGAAGAAGAAGAAGTTATCTGCGAAAGAGGTAACAAAGAGTATTGATTTACACTACAAGAAGGGATAGAGAGCCTTCAGTGATGATCAATTTCAAATGCAAGAGCTTCAAACAAAATCAAGTTGTTTTCTTGTATGCTTTGCAATGGTGCAAGTAATGTTGAGCCTTTGATCTCTATTTATAGAGTCTTTGGGCTCATATAGCCGTTGTAGGGTGTCCAATGATGTTATGCCATGTGTCCTGGGTCCCACAAGCTTTTACTTGAAAATCTGGGCAAACATTCTAATCACTGATGAACATCATAATGTGTGTTCATGATGATCTTCATCTGGGTTCATCATGTATGAATGAACACATGAATTTCTGGCCTAAGCAGGCTCTTCCCTATTCATGTTGGAAGCTAAGAGCTCAGCCACTTCCTGAGTTTCTTCATCAATATTCTGAGCTTCTTTCTCAGTATTTTCTTCAACTCTCTGATCTCCATGAAGAGAGTTTTCTTCAGCAGTTTGAGGTATACCTTCATGAGTCTCAGCAGCTTTCTCAATATCCATAGCTTCCTTTGGAGGAGATGCTTCACTATCCTTCTGAGCATTCTCATCATTTCCTGATTTTCCAATCAGGGATCTGAACTGAGTGTTTCCTTCTTCCACAATCTCCTTTGTAAGTTCTGCAACTTTGGAGAATATCTCTAAAGCTGGTGGAGAGGAGGTTCTGACTTCTGTGTTTTCAGGAGCCTTGTCTTTGATTTCTTCTATCTTTCTTTTCTTTCTGATTTTCTGAACATTCTGATTATAAGATCTCTTACCAGACCCAGATGTTCCAGAGGTTGTGAAAGAGGCCATGTTTGTGGTGGTGATTCGTAGTTGACCTAAAGTCTTAAAGGTGAACTTCATGAAGTCAAGCTTGCGTTTTTCACCCTCAATGGGAACTTTTGCCTTCTGGAAAGTGAGATGCATTCCATAGGGCAACCCAACAACAGTTTGTTTGATGGCCAAACATGAATCAATCATATGTTGGATTATGAGGAAACAAAGATTGAGTTTGGTTTTGTTTATGAGGTAGTGGATGATGCAAAGATCCATATTAGAAACTACATCAAAAGATCCACATTTGGGTACTAAAGTGTGCCTAATCATGTTGTGAAGGATTTTAGGGACATCAACTAGATTTGTGGAGTTAAAGGTGAGCTTTTCTTTGGTGTATTTGGCTATGGGTTGGTTTCGGTCAACATTGAGATCATCAAACCATGAACAATACCTTCATTTGGAATTTTCAAAGCTTCAGAAAGAAAGTCTTGAGTGACAATGATTTGTACTCCTTTGATAGAGGAGATGAGAAAGTTCTCATTTTCCTTCTTCTTCTGTTTTACAACCAAGTTGGTGTAGAATTCTCTGACTAGTTCTTCATAGGTATGCTCTTGCAGAGATACAAAGTTGGTCCATCCTTGTGGATCTGCGAATTTCTTTAGATCTCAACCCTTTGTCTCTAAGCTATCAAACTCAAAGTACTTGGATTTGCTCATTGGTCTAAGAACAATCTTGTCTGCTCTTTGAGCCTTCATAACAACAGCAACCTTAGAGATATCTTTTCCCTTGCCATGCTTCTTTGGAGAAGGTTCCTTTTCTTCAGCAGTCTCAACATTCTCATCTTTATTCTGAGATGCAGCTTTCTTAGCTTTGTAAGACTTTCTTGTAGCTTGAACTATCTCATTGAGAGTTTGTTCAGATTCTTCCTCCATTTCTTCTATTTCTTCCTCATACGTTTCATCCATTTCTTCATCACCTGAAGCAGAGTTCTCCTCTTCATCATCTGAGTTTGCTTCCTTCTTTTCTTCACTTGAAGTAGACAGAGGCAAAGCTTTAGTTGCAATCTCCTTTCTTCTTTGGTTGATGGCAATTTCATGAGGAGTTAGCCCAGTCTCTTGGGAGTCTTTCTCTTCACTATTTGAATCTGTCTTTTTCTCTTCATCAGAGACAAGATTCACAAGAGATACACTTGGTTCTTTTGAGGATTTCTGTAACACCCCGTTTTCCCAACATAAAAATTTCTTAAAAACATTTATCAGAGTA
The DNA here is from genome assembly GCA_958299785.1 of Medicago lupulina. Classification (NCBI taxonomy): domain Eukaryota; kingdom Viridiplantae; phylum Streptophyta; class Magnoliopsida; order Fabales; family Fabaceae; genus Medicago; species Medicago lupulina. The sequence continues at coordinate 55,082,853 of OY283144.1, read as the reverse complement.
TGCAAACATAACAACGGGATATCACATCTAACTTAATCCGATAATAGATAAATAATAATTTAACCAAATAACTTCAAACTTTGCAGCGGAAAAATACTTATAAATCATAAACGTTTGGCACGCAGGCCCCATAAAAATATCTCAAAAGAGTTAGTTCCATTATTGCAAAATATCATAAAGATTCACGTAAAAGAATGAAGCATGCATATAATACAACCCCATCCCGTTACGTATCAGAGCGACCTAGATGACACAGTGAGATAAGGCCACTCACGAAGCAACAGCAACTACGCACGATCACCTGCACTTGCCCACAAGGCGGCAATTCCAGCAGAAGGGGTGAGATTTCATAACAAAATAATATTAATCAACATAATTTAGAATAACAATTAACATCAAAACATCAATAGCATTCTTGCATAATTTAATAACAATTAGCACGTAAACACATAATCAACTTCACGTAATCATATATTCAATCTTTATCAACAACATGACATCATAAATATGACCATGCGACAATGCTCTTAGACTCCTTATATGCATGTGGTACCAAACTTCATCATAAGTATTAATATACTTTTAAAACGTGCGGAGGACAAAGCTCCTAATAAACGTGCGGAGGACAAAGCTCCTATCATGGTGAGGACTAAGCTCAATGTATGCTATGCATGGACTCAATTCAAAACAACATTTATCCTTAATCATCTTATCAACATGCATCCAAGAAATTGGAGCTAAACAACAACTTATCATCGCATATATAATATATTCACATATCATAACGGTTCAGTTTAATAACATCAGCAGTATAATATAGACATCAAAGTAGAATGATATCATCACAACAATTACTAATCAAGCAACATAGGCTTTAACATTTTAGCATAAGGTTTAATACTTAAATTCTTGCTCACTCAACAATCCATACTTAAAACAGCTCTGCACAGGACTCTCAACATTACCACTAGGCCTAAATAACACTCAGGGATCATCTCCAAATCAATCACACGGAACAGATCACACTAACCCTCACAACCCCCAATCTGGTAGTGTTCGCGAGGCGGGGAAAAGCGCTCGCTATGGCGAGCTGCCAGAAGCAACTCACGAGGCGGGGAAAAGCACTCGCTATGGCGAGCTGCCAGAAGCAACTCGCGAGGCGGGGAAAAGTACTCGCCGTGGCGAGCGATGAGGCTCATCACTCGCGAGGCGAGGATCACTGCTCGCCGTGGCGAGCAATGAATGTCGCCGCGGGCAGACTTGCTAAATCCTCTACAAACTCACAAATTTCATGGTTCCAAGCCTAATACTGATTCCAGAATTCATCCTAAACATAATCTAAGGTCTAGGAACACTTTCTACACCAAATAAACCTATTCCAACCGTTAAATCATCACTTTCTAAGGATTTGACCTAGTTTTCTCACTTTCCAATTCAACCCTAATTCATGCTAATTAATCATCAGAATCATGCAAATCAATATTACAGAATTATTAGTCTCACCCTTACCTGGTTTAGAAGCAAAATCACAGCACACCCTCCTTCTCTTCTCACGCGTGCGTTTTCTTTCTTTCTCAAAAGGTCTGAAAGCGTTACTGACTTCTAACCTAATTTTCCTTATTTATACTCCCAACAAATCTTATCTTATTTACTCTTTCTCCCTCAAAACTCTCTAAAATCCAAAACTAACCCACAACTAAATATTTTATTTTCTTTTCAAATCTTATTTTATTTAACAATAAAATAAGTCTCTTAACCTTATCAAATCCACATAAATCATATCTTATCTCATAAATCAACTTAAATTATCAAAGCATACCAAAATCACACATATATTATATAAATATATTATAATCACCTAAACTCGATTTAAATAAATAATAAAACAAAAGTGGGCGTTACAATTTCTTCATCCTTTGAGAGCGTCTGGTGAGAACAGGTCTAGGTGTGATGATTGGTTTCTTAGAAAATTTTGGTTTAGAAGATTTTGTAGGGTCAAACGCAGGAATAATGACGTCAGGAAGAATTGTGTGGACAGGGGTTTCGTTCAAAGATTGTTGATCAGAGGTTTGATCAGCAGCGTCGTTTTGTGGTGGAGATTGAGAACGTTCTCCTTGAGTGTTCTCATCATCAACAAACTTTGAAGTGGTTTTAGTTTTTGCCATTTTCGTAAAAAGTGAAGAATAGAGTAATTTGAAATTTTGTAAGGAAATGAGAAGAGAGAAGTTTGGATTGAGATAGATGTGAAGTAATCAGAAGTGGTTACTGATTATATAGACAACGCGTGCAGAAGGGAAAAAGAGAAGTAAAGAAATGATGGTAGTTTTATTGGGAAAGAGGAAAAAGCGAACGGACAAGGGAGAGAGAGAGAGAGAGAGAGAGAAAAGTAGCCGTTTGTGGGAAAGTGAAGGGGTTGGTTGATTTGATAGTTAAGGTTTTACATGGTGGTTAAACCTTAAACATAGCTTCTTATAACCAAGCATTAAATGCTTAAGATTGTAGAAGGATTTCTAGAGAAGGGTAGCACATAATCTTACGCATGAGATTTCTGACCCAGATTTTAGATTTTTGAACATTATGACCTTTATGAACGTTCTGACCTGAGGAACATTTTGAACTCAGGAACATTCTGAACTCAAGAACATTCTGATGAATGTTCAGATTGAGATGGATCTATCTGATTTGCATCAGATGATATCAAGGGGTTTAGTCTAAGGCCCTTAGTGATTAGTAATCAATCTTTATTGGGATTTCTCATGATTAACAATTTTTCTTTAAGAAAATTGAATCTATCCTCAACAAGGGGTTTTGTGAAAATGTCAGCTAGTTGATTTTCAGTATCAACAAAGCTTAATGCAATGTTCTTTTTCTAAACATGGTCTCTAATGAAATGATGCTTTATTTCAATATTCTTAGACCTATAATGCTGAATAGGATTCTTAGAAAGATTAATTGCACTTGTATTATCATAATATATAGGAACACTTGTGTACCTTAGAGAGTAGTCTTCCAGCTGATTTCTTACCCACAAGATTTGAGAGGAACAGCTAGCTGCAGATACATACTCAGTTTCAGTTGTGGAGAGTGCTATGATGTTTTGCTTTCTGCAAGACCATCCAATCAATGCTTGTCCCAAGAATTGACATGATCCACTTGTACTCTTCCTCTCAACTTTGTCTCCAGCATAGTCAGCATCACAATATGCTACAAGATCAAAACTGGAACCTTTTCTTCTTCATCAAGCTTATTTCTGAAGACCCATCTTGAACAAATGATGGTTTTGGCTTGATTATTTGGAACCAAGTTCCAAACATTGTTTCTTTCAAACAGAGAAAGTTCCTCCTTCATGGCTTCAATCCATGAGTCATCAACAATAGCTTCATTGATTGACTTGGGTTTCATTTGAGAAATCATTACCATGTTGTTATCTTAAAGGACATTCTGGTTCTTACACCATCAGTTGTGCTTCCAATGATTTGATCTACAAGATGGTCTCCTACCATTCTCCAACTTCTAGGTGGACTTTGGAAGGTTTGATCCTGAACATTATGATCATCTTCTTTCTCTACTGTGTTCACAGTATTTATACTGGGAACATTCTGAAGTGTTGACACCTCAGTGTCTTCACTTTCTTTTGGTTGAGAATGTTCATCATATTCATCAAATATGACATGCATACTAATTTCAACTGTCTGGGTTTTTAGATTGTACACTCTATAACCTTTAGAAGTTGTAGAGTATCCTAAAAAGATAGCTTTATCTGATTTAGGATCAAATTTACCCAATTTTTCTTTATTGTTCAGAATGTAGCAGTAGCAGCCAAATATGTGAAAATAAGATATGCTAGGTTTAATGTTTTTCCAGAGTTCATATGGGGTTTTGTTAAGAACTTTCTTATTGAAACTCTATTTAAAATGTAACAAGATGTATTAATGGCTTCTGCCCAAAAATACTCCTCAATATTTGATTCATTTAACATTGTTCTAGCCATTTCTTGCAAAGTTCTATTTTTTCTTTCAACAACTCCATTTTGTCGTGGAGTTCTTGCACAGGAGAAGTTATGTTTAATACCATTTTCATCAAAGAATGTTTTGAAGGATGCATTTTCAAATTCTCCTCCATGATCACTCCTTACTGTGATGATATTGGAACCTTTTTCATTTTGAACTCTTTTACAAAAGGTTTGAAAAGCTTCAAAAAATTCATCTTTGTGTTTTAAAAATAGAACCCATGTAAATCTGGAAAAGTCATCAACAATAACAAAGTCATATCTCTTGCCATTCGGACTTGCAGGTTGAACTGGACCAAAGAGATCAATGTGAAGAAGTTCTAAAGGTTTTTGAGTTGAAATAAACTCAATAGTTTTAAAACTGCTTTTTACTTGTTTACCTTTGAAACAAGCTTCACAGATCTTGTCCTTGTCAAAGCTAATCTTAGGCAACCCTCTAACTAGATCAAGTTGAGAAAGTTTAGCAATAGTTTTCATGCTTATATGACCAGCCCTTTTGTGCCAGATCCATTTGTCTTTTTCAAGAGACATAAAACAGGATTCAGCAGGCATATCATTTAGTTCTAAAACATATAAATTCTTTTTCCTTGATCTAGAGAAGAACAATTTGTTAGACGAGATTTGTCTTACTTCACATATGTTAGGTTTAAAGACAACTTCAAATCCACTATCACACAATTGACTTATGCTAAGCAGATTATGTTTTAAACCTTCTACATACTGAACATTTTCTATTTTAGCAGAGTTAGGTTTACCTATTGTTCCTTTACCTTTGATCTTACCCTTATCATTGTTTCCAAATGTCACCAGTCCTCCATCCTTCTTTTCAAAAGTTAGAAAACAGTTCCTGTCACTTGTCATGTGCCTAGAAGAACCATTATCCAGGTACCATGATTTTGTTCTTGCACCCTGAAGCAGGACCTACATTTGACAAGATAAAAACTTTAGGTACCCATGTAATGTTGGGTCCCTGAGGGTTAGTTCTTCTAAGAGATCTTTCCTTATTGCAACATTCTGTTTTGTGAAATCAGATTTGTTACAGTAGGAACATGTCTTCTTAGCCTTCTCAGCCTTTTGTGAACTTTTTGATCTATTGAGATGAGAACGTTCTGAGCTAAGATTAATCTTACTTTGTCTGATAAGTTTTTTCTTAACATAACATACTGATTCATTATGTCCTAATCTATCACAAAAAGAGCATTTCATTTTCATAACTACTTTCTTAGGTACAAAGCTTTCAATGATTTTGCTTGGATCTTTAAATCCTAAACCAGATTTTTTAGCACTTTCATTTTGAGATCCTAAGATGTTTTGAAATGTTTTTGTAGATTTTATAAAACCTGTAAGATCATTCTTTAATGTTTTAACTTCCTTTTTCAAGAGTTTATTCTCCTTTTGTATTTTAGAAGGTAAAGAAAGAATGCCTTTTCGTTTTCTGTTTAGTTCTTTTTGTTTTTCTGACATTTCAAAGTGAGAATCTTGCAAAACTTGTATGGTCTTTCTAGACTCATCAATCTGTTTTGAAGTATTTTTTTTCTGCCTTTATCTCTGAAAGTTCCTTGATTAAAGAATGACATATATTAGTTAAAAAATTTGAGTCATATAGGAGACTATCTATCTTACTTTCAAGATCTTTATATAAAGAATCAGTTTTATAGATGATTACCTCTTCCTCATCATCTAACTGAGCCATCAGTCCCACGTCTGCATCTGCATCTTCTTGAGGGTCTGATTCTTCCATGTCATCCCAAGTGATCATTGCTCTTTTCTTTGGGGGAGGTTTTCTTTGATCCTTTTTTATGTCAGGACATTCACTTTTGTAGTGTCCAATCTTGTTGCATCCAAAACAAGTGACTTGGCTTTTGTCAGCTTCAGTTTTGGTGTTGTTGTTGGTGTTTGGAAACTTCTTTGTGATCTGATTTCTTCTTAACATCATTCTTTGAATTCTTTTAGAAATCAGTGCAAGTTCATCTTCAGCTTCTTCTTCATGAACTTCTTCTAGTTCTTGAGGTTCTTGAACATCATCATCAGTTACTGATGAGGTTTGCTGAGATGCTTTCAAAGCAAGTGTTTTCACTTTCTTTACTAGTTTGTCTCCTTGAAGTACAACTTCATGAGCTCTTAGTGAACCAATGAGGTCTTCTAGGTTCATAGATTTTAAATCTTTGGCCTGAGTGATTGCAGTGACCATAGGTCTCCACATACTTGGAAGACATCTTAATATTTTTTTTCTGATTCTCTCATGAGTGGAATATGTCTTTCCAAGAGATCTCATTTAATTTAATATTGTAGTAAATCTAGCATACATCTCATCAATGGTTTCATTTTCACTCATTTCAAAGACTTCAAACTTTCTGACTCCAATGTCAATTCTAGTTTCTTTGACATGAGATGTACCTTCATGATGTATTCTCAAGGTATCCCATACCTCTTTAGCATTATTGCATTCATCAACTCTTTCACTTTCTTCCATGGTTAGTGCACATGATAGAAAGAGTCTAGCTTTAGAGTTTAACAATACTTGAGCTTTCTCATCTGTTGACCATGCACTTTTATCTTTGACAGCTCCTTCTTTGGTTGTTGGAACAAAGTCGCCATTTGTGATGACTGCCCACATATCATTGTCTTGAGATCTGAGAAAGAGTTCCATCTTGCCTTTCCAGAAGTAGTAGTTTGATCCATCAAAGAATGGTGGTCTGTTTGATGATCCTCCTTCAATTATGTACTTGACTTTAGACATACTTCCTGAATCTTTTCTCTAACACTTGTTTAAGCCCTTAGAGTCGGGCTCTGATGCCAATTGAAGTAAATAAAATAGTCACAAGGAGGGGGGGGGGGGGGGGGGGGTTAAATTGTGACCCTTTAAAAATTATCCTGAAACTTAAAAGTTATTCTCAAGTTGTTTACTTGGAATGGTTAAGTTAACTCTCTGACTTCAGAACGTTCTGAAGTTCATACACATAAACTGATTGACAAAGTAAATGTGATGGTGTGTGTTGTGTATACTGAAATTAAAGAGTATAGGGAAGAGAGAAAGAACACACAGAATTTTATAGTGGTTCACCCAATGTGGGCTAGTCCACTCCTCACAATCTTGTGAGAGTTTCCACTATGATGCTTGAGATTACCTCTCAAATCCTACACCTTACAACTTTGTTCACCTGAACAATTACAATCTTGTATTCTCTAAGCCGCAACAGGCTTGCACCTTCTTGCTAAGTTAACCACTTAGACTTTTACAACCTTTGCTCAAACTAACACTTTAGTACCCCTAAAGCTAGATGGGACTTTGTTACAATTTGTAAGAGATTTGAATGTTTGAGAATCAAATAGAAGAGGGAGAAAAATAAGAAGTTATATGCGAAAGAGATAACAAAGAATATTGATTTACACTACAAGAAGGGATAGAGAGCCTTCAGTGATGATCAATTTCAAATGCAAGAGCTTCAAACAAAATCAAGTTGTTTTCTTGTATGCTTTGCAATGGTGCAAGTAATGATGAGCCTTTCATCTCTATTTATAGAGTCTTTAGGCTCATATAGCCGTTGTAGGGTGTCCAATGGTGTTATGCCATGTGTCCTGGGTCCCACAAGCTTTTACTTGAAAATCTGGGCAAACATTCTGATCACTGATGAACATCAGAATGTTGTTGTGTTCATGATGATCTTCATCTGGGTTCATCAAGTATGAATGAACACATGAATTTTTGGGCGTGTCATATGCTTTTCATATGAGTTTCTGGGCAATAACCAAAGTATGGGCTTTTCCACATACATCAGAGAGTTGCTTTCCCAGATGTGCCTTGGGACCGGTGCATGAGAGATAAAGTGGATTCTGCATCTTCATGCCCATGCTTTGAGGGATTGCGTGGTCCTTGAACTGTACCAACTCCCATGCGTGTCTATCTCTGATTGAGCAAGATATATTTACTTTGCTTTTGCTTTTCACCTATTGTACTGTTCATAAAGTAAGCATGTGCAGAGCTGAACATTCTGATCATCAGAATGTTCCTTTTGTTTCACTTAGGATGATTTGTAAGACTACCATTTAATGTAATCAAATCCTAATAGTGAAACAATAATGAAAAGCAGTGAATATAACTTCTAGGATGATATTCTCCTTTGGAATATTCCTAGTACTTCAATGTTCATAGTCTTAAATGAACATTGAGTATCCTTTTTGACTTAATCCTTGTGTATGCCTTTATTGCTTGATTGATCCATGCAGAAGTACCTTCCTTGACATTTATTCATGTCACATGTGCCTTGCATGACCTTGATTAATGTTCTTGAGATTCTGGGCTTGTATAGAAGAAACCTTCTGATCTCTGCGCGAACATTCTGATCTCTGAGCAACATTCTGATCTAACTTTCTGACCTCAGTGTTAGGTCATGAATTCAAATGTCCTTTGATTCTTTGAATCTTGGTATGATTTAAACCTTGTTCCTGTCTTAGTAAAACACTCAAGAGCACAATTTAAATACCAAAGAATTAATCAAAGTTCATTAATTCTTTAATCATAATGGTTTATTATCTTTAAAATTAATTAGGGATTTTGCCTCAACAATGGTCAAATATGGTATGGGAGGTTTGTATATGACACAATCACATTGGATCACCTCTTCTTTTCATTATTTTAATTGGTCCCTCTATTTTATCAATCTCACAAAAATAGTTATTCTTTATTAAAATTAATTTGTTTTAGTCTTTATATTTTTACATATTTTGGCCCCAACCCTTATTTTAAGTCCTAAAAATGGTGATTTTTTTCACAAATAACGTGACGTATTGCCTCAATTTGAAATCCATGGAAAATAAATATCACTTTTGAGACCAAAGTTCACATTTTTAAGCGCAAAAAATCATAAAATTTAGGGCAAAAAACATTTGCAACAAATGTAAAAATAGTGAACCAAAAAACTCAATTGTAACAAAAAAAGTACCACTTTTTTGCTTAATAAAACAAGAGGATTAAAAGTGAAATTAAGCCAAACTATTACAAATTTATTATTATTTTATTATTATTACTATTATTATTATTATTATTATTATTATTATTATTATTATTATTATTATTATTATTATTATTATTATTATTATTATTATTATTATTATTATTATTATTATTATTATTATTATTATTATTATTATTAGGGTTAATATATGTTCACCCCTGTAATATTAGTGATTTCCGGTTTACCCCCATCTAAAAAAATTTGTTTAGATTCCAACCCTGTAATTTGATTTTTTTTTGATTTTGAACCTTCATGGCATCAAATTACAAAATTTAAGGTATTTTCGTCCCCTATAATTTGAGAGAATTTCGGATTACCCCCTGCCATATCATTGATTTTGTACAGTCAAAATTCATGAAGGTCCAAAATCAAATATCTTTAAATTACAGGATTGAAATCTAAACAATTTTTTTTACAGGGGTAAACCAGAATTCACTAATATTACAGGGTAAACATATATTAACCATAATTATTATCATCATCATCTATGTATTAATTAGTATCATTATGTGTCTGGACTTCTTAGTTTAAAAGTATGGTCAAATACCTCTTTTAGTCTTTTTAGTTTGACAGAATTTTCAAGTTAGTCCTTTTAAGTTTCAAAAGTTTCAAATAGATCCTTTTATTCGACAAACTTTTTCACCGTTACCCCTGCTTTCAGTCTCTGTTTAACTGATGTTGTTGTAGCCCTTAAGTTGCTGACTTGGATCAAAACGATGAGTTTCAAAGGCTCCAGGTAGTTAAAACAATGCGTATAATGGTCATAAATGATCATTTATAGGGCTAGAAAGACAACTAACAACAACAAGAATTGCCCTTCTAGCCCTGTAAATGATCATTTGTGAAAACGCAGCATTTTGACACCCTGGAACCTTTAAAACGCAACGTTTTAATCCAAGTCAGCAACGTCAGCCACATCAGCATCAGTTAAACGGAGATTGACAGCATGGGTAACGGTGAAATTTTTTATCAACTAGAAAGACCTATTTAAAACTTTTAAAACTTAAATGACCTACTTGAAAATTATGTCAAACTAAAAGTACCAAAAACGGTATTTGGCTTAAAAGTTTTCTTGAACTAGTGGGGTTTCAAATAGGCATGACAAAAAACTCGTATAAGTGGATACCCATCCGAACCCACCACGTGTTTTACGAGTTTCAACGATTTTGACTAAGTTTGGATATGCGTTTGAGTTTTTCGATTTCAAGACATTTGGTCTCGGACTTTTCCAGCACTGCAACTATAACACCCCGTTTTCCCAACAACATAATATTAATATAAAATCAGAGTAAATCAACAAAACAAAGCATTACACTGCTTTTCAAAAATTCATAAATAGAAAATATATTATTTATTCAAAATATAACAACTAATAATTTGCAGCGGAAAATTTGTTTTCAACATTAACAACTTCAATAAATTGGCACAAAGGCCACCAACAGTCATAAGCATTATTTCAACACCATTTAAAACTTCAACAATAATAAAACTCCGACAACATGTTCCAAAATTCGATACATAAAGGAATGAAAGAAAACATCGCGACGATTCCCCATCCCGTTACGTATTAGAGCCCTAAGACACTTGAGCCAATACCTCTACTAGTCTTCGCTACCTGCAAGTTACCCATACGAAGGGCAACATTTTCAAGCAGAAGGGGTGAGATTCACAAACAACAATAATAGAGATATAATTCATCAATTGAATTTAACACCCTATATATCAACAAATACTTCAATTTACATATATATTTCATAATTAACAACATTATCATCACCTTCAAATTCAACCAACAACAACAACAACAACAGCTCAACCAACGACAACGACTATGCAATGACACAACGACGAATAACGACAATGCAACAATGCATATGCATGTGGTACCATTTAACGCGTTTGAATGACAAGGCATTCCAGGGCATAAGCCCTCAACAGTTGAATGATGAACATTCCAGGGCATGAGCCCTCAACAATTTGAATGGTTAAAGCATTCACAGGGCATGAGCCCTCAACAATTAAACGACAAGGCGCTCCAGGGCATAAGCCCTCAACAGTTGAATGATGAACATTCCAGGGCATGAGCCCTCAACAAGGTATGAGTATGAAATGGACCCAAAACTGTGTATATCTGCATACAACTCAACAACAGCAACGACAACTACTAACATGCATAATCAACTATGACTTACTCCCCAACTTAGTCAAATACGACACAACAATTCTTAACATCCAACATCACGTATGTATGTATGTGTGTGTGTGTGTGTGTGTGTGTGTGTGTGTATATATATATATATATATATTTATTCACATGATTCTACATTCAATCATAATGTTTACCACATAGACAAGGTTAAACAAGTAGAAGGAAACATTTAAGAATGCTCGGATTGGTCCCCTAGTGCATGAAGCAAAAATCAGAAAAAGGTTGTACAGGACCCAGCTCGCTTGAGCGAACAAGTGCTTGCTTAAGCGACCAAAAAGACGTAAGTTCAGGTTTTGCACGCTTGCGGTTCGCTTACGGTTCGCTTAAGCGACCTAAATGACGAAGGTCAGGAAATGCTCGCTTGCGAGCTCGCTTATGGCTCGCTTGAGCGACCTGGCTACAGAAAATTTTGGGCATCTAGCTTGAATGCTCGCTTAAGCGACGGGTCGCTCGCTTAAGCGACCATTCATCTGGGTTGTGAAAAATGCTCTCGGATTTTCTAACCCTATCTCATTTAAAACCCAATTTTTAACCCCTGATCACCCAAAACGTGTTCTAATAGATGTTTACAGGTTCAATATACAACAATGCACAACAAAGAACACAAATCAACAACATCAATCAGCAATTCAACTCATTTTAACAATTTTCACATTCTCCAAAACCTAACTCTCATTCCCTCTATTCCAACTAACATCATGTTAAATCAAAATCAGAATTACACACTATTATTATTGAGAGATAGTCTCACCCTTACCTGAATTTAGATGATTCAAAAGCTCTACAGAGTCAGATTCTCCTCTTGGCTCTTCTCCCTTGTTCTTGGTTTCTCTCCCTTTCTCCCAAAACTCTTGTTTTTCTTTTACGTGAAAATGTTTCTGACTTCCCTTTTCCAATTGTCCCTATTATTTCCTTAACTCCTTCTAACTCCTAATTAACTCCCCTAAATTCCTTTAATTAACATGTAACCCCCAAAAACTCCAAATAAATATTAATTCTCACCTATTTCTATTAAATAATAAAAACAACTATATAATAAAATAACAACACACCACATAATCACATAAATTATTTAAAATCATATAAAAGACTTAAAATCAACCAAAAATAATTAAATAATAACTAGGGCGTTACAGCAACCATTAACTAGTGTTGTTACTTCCCACTTTGAAGAGTGGAGCTGAAGACTTTGGTAGCATTTAGAGAAAGAAACAAGAAAACTATTATATGTAGCTACTTGTTAGCAATTTTAAATTTTCAATGAACAATGATATTGTTTGTACTTGGTTATGTTATTTTGATTATTTAGATTATCAGTTAATAATATTTAAAGGAGCAATCAAATTTTAATAATTTGGATTATATGACTGAGATGGATAAATTCTTTTTTCTGGTGGCCGAGATTTGAACTCTGAACATTACATATATTATGCATTGTTCTTACCAACTGAGCTAAGCTCACAAGGACAATTCAACTCTAATTTAAATGAACCACTAAGTTACTAATAAACTTTTAATTGTTTTTGTCACAAAAAACTGTTAACTGTTGTCGAATACAATTAAATGCGTCAAATGATGCCACTATAAATTTTCATAGAATCGTACAATACATCAAATTTCAATTAGAGGAATGATAAGTGAACACAAAATAATAGACACAAATACAACATCATGGGTAATTTGGATATTTCAACTATATAAAGTAGGGGTAGCTTTGTCAAATCCACACACACCCATCTTCTCTTCTCATCTTCTCTGTGTTCTCACCATTCCTCCCACACCACCTCCTCCTCACCACTATTGTCATCGTCCACCGTCGTCCTCACCACTCCATCCTCACAACCACCATCGTCCTCATCGCTGACATTTGTCATTGTCCTAACCACCGACAAAATCTATTCAGATCTGAACGCGCCGACAACAAAATCCTCTTCTCCCTCTCGCCATCGGAGACCCGTTCAGGTCACCACCACCACCACCGTCGTCCATCACATCGAGACACCATATCTGTTTTGTTGAAGACAGTAACGACAGTGGTCGTGATTGAGAGAGAGAGAGAGAGAGAGAGAGAGAGAGAGAGAGAGCATGACTGAGGTAGAAAGAAGTGGTGGTTACAGCGGCGATCAGTCAAAGGGTAATGGCCTAATGGCCGAAGAACAAGCAGAGAGAACTCGAGATGCAAGAGATAGAGAATGGTATGTTGTCCATAATATAAATCATATACATCATTAATTGAATGAACCTAAAATGTCAAAATTTGTTTATAATTGACAACAGAGGAAGAAAGTATATAAGAATCGAGACGGGGACGGAGAATGTAAAACTCATTCCCACCCCACCCTAGTAGGTTCAAACATCCAAGTTTATTCATGTACATGCTTTGTGAAGACCAATGTACATAGAAAATTGCTTTCTGACATAGGAAACTTCCTATTGACACAAGTAAATGACGCTTTTACCCCAGCGGCAGTTAATAACTGTTAGCCTAAGCGCCGACAGTTAACTGCCGCTGGCTCCTCCAGAGGCAGTTAACTGTCTCTGGCTTTGCTGCTATTTATTATGATTTTACGCGTTTCGGTCGAAAAATCAAAATAAATCGAGACTTAGTCGAAATGCTACGAAACTTTATAGACACCTCTATAAAAATACATATAGATGATGTGAAAAGTTTCGTAACATTCCAAATAAGTCTCGATTTTTTTTATTTTTTCGACCGAAACGCGCAAAATCGCAATTGAAAAAATAATAAAAATCGACACATATTCGGAATGTTACGAAACTTTGCACATCATCTATATGTATTTTTATAGAGGTGTCTATAAAGTTTCGTAGCATTTCGACTAAGTCTCGATTTATTTCGATTTTTTGACCGAACCATGCAAAATCGTAATTTTTTTCAAGTGCGAGTCCAAAAAAGTGTCCTAGAAGTTGAACTTTTTCACGCTTTTTTGCACTCATGTTTAGAACAAAAAAATAACATCTCCCACAAAAAAATTGAATTTTTCGACAAGGGACGGATTAAATATGAATTTTTAACGCGCCTAAAATTTAAGACACGAAAACATCAAAACGTCGATCTAGAAATTGAATTTTGATCTAGTTTTTTGCAGACAACTCTAAAAAAATATATATAGAGGGTCTGTAAAGTTTCGTAGAATTCTGAATAAGTTTCGATTTATTTTGATTTTTCGATCGAAACGCGTAAAATCACAATAAAAAGCAGCAAAGCCAGAGGCAGTTAACTGCCTCTGGAGGAGCCAGCGGCAGTTAACTACCTCAGGAGGAGCCAACGACAATTAATGGCCGGCGCTTAGGTTAACGGTTGTTAGCTGCCACTATAGTAAAAACGTCATTTACTTGTGTCAATAGAAAGTTTCTTATGTGATAAAAGCAATTTTCATGTACATATGCTTTGTGCTCCATAAAAATAAGTGTACATGCTTTGTGAAGACCAATGTCGGTCTAACTAACCCAGATTCCCTCTATTTTCAAAGAGGACAGAGAGATAAATACAACTAAGAATTGTTGTTTGCAAAATTATTATTATTATTTACATTTTTAATTATCATTGAAATTATGTGTTTATTTCCATTCTAATATATTTAATTTCTTTTTAATTTTAAAAACAGGAGAATCTCATACTTCACTAAAGCTTGTGTAGCAAAATGTTGCATTTTTTATATTTGTGGTGATATAGTGTATGTATAAAAACAAGATATTTGTGGTGATACAATGTATGTACCTAACAGTATATACTATTGATATAAAAAAGACTTGGCTCACTGTTCCAAGATATTAACATATGTTGGGCCGGTAATGATCACGTCAACTTCAACTCTTACGCCGAGCATCATTGCTTCCACTGTAAATGGTGACCACAATAGATTGAAGAGTAAATTAGTCATAATTTTAAGTAAAAAATATATATTTAATACATTGATTACACAACTTTGAATATAAATATTACTCTTTTTAGGTTATTATTTAAGCATTTAATACAAATATTACTATATTTAAATGCGTGATAGTGTAAACTTACGTCCATGTAATTTCTAAATGTATCAAAACTAGTATTTCCACCCGTGCAACACACGGGCTAGAAAAGATTTATTGTGGCTTAAATCAAATACTTTATAGCCTCCCATGTTTTTTGAGAAATATGAAAATGTAGACTTGATTAAATAGAAACTTAATTGAAACATATGTAATTCGATGTTTTAAAGGAATATGAAACTTTGGATATTTAATAGAAATTTAAATCAAATATTTTATAGCCTTCCGTGATGCATAAATTGATAAGTAAAAAGTTACAAAATATTTAGTTAGTTAACTATATACAATAAAATCGCACTATCATCTTTGCTGCATAAGAAGTAAAAAAAATCAAAAATTATTTTGTGGAAGCAGAAATTTTAAAAACTAAAAATCAGAGTACAAACAATAACATAGGAATGAAACTAACCTCCCTTCATTTCCATTCCTTTGAGCAATTCTACACATTCACATATCAAACAAAAGCAGTGTACTTCAAGATTTGTTGCAAAAATATACATAAAATCAATACCAAAATACTAAAATCAATAGCATTTATATTTCTGGAGAAGATTTCAAATGATGAACCATGTTTTCGCTTGAATATGTCTGTGTTGTTCTCTTAAAAAAACACATGTAATCCTTGAAAATAATTTTGCATTAGCAATAATGATACTATGTAGTAAGGATGTAATTAAATTTTTCTTCAAAGATTCTTGTCACCAAATTAATTTATTAGCTTAAAAAAGATACACAATAGTATAAGATATGTAAAAACTATAAACAGCCAAGATAACTCTAAACAAACAAACCGATACCAAATGATACTTTTGACTATCCAAACCAATTCTAATGTGTTAGAAAATGTCAAAAGGATACTATATAGCTTTCGAGTTCTACTATGAGTTGTTAAGAAATTGGTTTTCTTTAACTCATTCTTGTCCCTTTTACTGTTTGTGTGCAACATATAAGATAATAAGTCCAAAGATGATGAAATAAAATATTTACTCTTAGTTTTTAATCCTAAATTCCTTCACTCATTTAACATGCATAAAATAAATTTCTTCAAATAAAGAAACATTCATAAAACAAAAAATAATATCATAGTGCGTTGAATTGTTGACACTATATAAGATACATTGTCATTCATATATATTTGAATATATAGTTATCTTGTAATAACTAACAAATAAAACGAATGCTACATCCACCACACCATTTTAGTTCGGTATCTCATTAACGTCTTTTAATCTTCAAATGAACAAAACAACGGCTCAAAACAATGGCTTAAATAGTAATCTTTTTAATGTTTAAAAAGATAAAAAAAAAGTTAAAAAAAGTAAATGTTTAAAGAAATTGAGACTTGTTTGTTTACTCATAAGAACAATTTTTTTAGAGAACCCATAAGAATAGTTGTTTCCCTAACATTACTACTGATTCAAACTATAATGAAGATGATTCCTTAAGCCTCCCGTGTTTCTTGGGGGGATATTTTTGAAATTATCTTAATGAATGGGTAAACAAAAATCGTGGCATTTAGCCATAAAAATTGTAGGAATTCTGCTCTGCCCCCAACAAAATTTGCTCGCGCCCTGCAGCCCTGCCTATTTTACCCATGCGCTAGTTAACTAGCGCAGCGCATGTTAAGTGGCGCAGCGCAACTTTAGTGACGTTGTGCACCTTAACTAGCGCAAGGTTACTGTTTTCGTACAAAACTCATCAGTCCGAACTCCAAGCACCATTTTCTTTCCCTCCACCCTCAAAAATCCAAAAAGTGCGATTTTTTGGGTCAAAATCCTCATCCCAAATCATTGCAAATCGTTAGGAAGCAAGTTTCTACGCTCATCAAGCACCAAATATCAGGTATTGTATCATCAAAAGTCATCTCATTTTGTTGGTTTTTGTGGTAGGTTCGTCATGTTTTCGTAGGCACTAGGCTCGGCGTGCAAGTTAAGTGGCGCGGGTAGTAAGTGTGTGCCACTTAACTGGCGCAGGGGTTAATTGGTTGCGCCAGTTAAGTGGCGCAGGGGTTAATGGCCTGCGCCAGTTAAGTGGTGCCCCGGTGCACAGTCCCTTTTTTCGAATTTTTTGTCACTTTTGTTCTTGGTTAGCTTGTTCCACAAGTAATTTATTTTTTCTTCCTTTGTTATTTTTTTTATTCAATAGATATATAGGGAGATGGTTGACAATGTCGCGGATGATGACGTTGAACCGAAACCGGCCAAAAATGAAGGTTCCGATGAAGGTTCCGGCGATGTCAAACCAACTGTTAATTTGAAACCGTTTAAAGCCCAAATTCCAATGCAAGCTCGCATTGGTAAAATTGTAGAACCTAAACCGGTACCTATCGGTGTTATTTGTAAAGCTCACGACACCGCCTCATTTTTTACAACAAATGCAAGATGGAGAGAGCGAGAAGAGTTACTTACTTGGGTTCGTGGACAAGGGGTAAAAGCCGGATTTGGTGTTTGTATAGATAAATCCGTTTTAAAAGGTCGTACTTGACGATGCAATGTGAAAGGAGTGGGATATACAAGCCACCTAAGACAAGGAAGAAACCGAACCTTGAAAGCATCGGCTCAAGGAAATGTAATTGTCCGTTTAGGTTGAAAGGGTTCTTTGATAAAGATACAAATGATTGGTGGCTTGGAATGCTTTGTGGAATGCACAACCATGACTTGGAGGAGGAGGAGGGAAAGTTACAAGGACACCTAATTGCGGGTAGACTTAGTGCGGAGGAGAAGAAAAAAGTTATTGAAATGACAAAGAGCTTGGCGGTGCCTCGGAATATTCTCACCAATTTGAAGGAAAATAACAACGAAAGTGTGACAACAATCAAGCAAGTGTACAATGTGCGAACAAGATGGCGCAAGGGGGAAAGAGGTGACATGACGGAGTTGCAATTCTTGATTTCGAAGTTGGTGGAGCATAAATACGTCTATTACACAAGATGCAATAGTGAGGAAGTCACTCTTGAAGACATCTTTTTTGCTCATCCGGATTCAATTAATTTGCTCAACACCTTTCCGACCGTTTTCGTCATGGACTCCACATACAAAACCAACAACCACCGAATGCCGTTGTTTGAGATAGTTGGTTACACCTCTACAAAAATGACGTATTCCGTTGGTTTCGCGTTTCTTCACTTTGAACTAAAGGATAACTTTGCTTGGGCACTCACTATGGTGAAAGGTCTATTGTCCTCAAAAGACAACATGCCTAAGGTGATTGTCACCGATAGGGATGGTGCTTTGATGAATGCCGTTGGCACAATTTTCCCTGAAACATACACTATGCTTTGTTATTTTCATATTGGGAAGAATGTAAGGGCTAAGTGCATCACGGATTGTAGAGTTCACGCAAATCCTCCTAAGGGTGCAAAAGTTGACAAGGAAGAATTGAAGAAGAACAAGGTGAATAATAGAGAAGTTGTTGAGAAAGTCGTGATTGCTTGGCGAGAGTTGGTCGAATCCCCTACGGAGGAATCATATGCAAGTAATTTATTGAAATTAAAAGAGGTATGCATGCCATTTCCGGAATTCATTAAATATGTCGAAGAAACGGTTTTGAACCTTAAGGAAAAATTTGTGAGGGCATGGACGAATAAAGTCTTGCATCTAGGGTGTAGAACCACCAACATTGTTGAATTGGCTCATGGAGTTTTGAAAAAATATTTGAGGAGTAGCGTGGGTGATTTGGCATCTTGTTGGGATGAAATTCACAAGATGTTGGCCGTGCAATTTGGTGAGATACAAGGAAGTTTTGGGAGGAACAAAACGGTCTTTGAACACAAATACGCAAAAATCAAGATGATGAAAGAGTTGGAGGGTTATGTTTCTAGAAAAGCATTGAGATTTATCTATGATGAATTGAAACGCTCTAAGACATTCGGCTTTCGTGAGGAAGATTGTGGTTGTGTGCAAAAGACTTCGTACGGGCTACCTTGTGCGTGTATTATTGCCATGAAGATCAAGCAAAAATTGCCTCTTGTCTTGGATGATATATACCCTCATTGGAAAAGGTTGTGTGCACAAGGAGAAAAGATTGATGATGATTTTTCCGTGGTGGAGGAGTGGAATGACATTCAAGAACTTCTCAAGAAAAGCTCTTACAATATGAAACTCCACATCAAAGAGATGATGCGTCAAATAGCATTTCCGGAAACCACAATTTTGTCTCCGCCTTCGACAAAGGCGGTAACCAAGGGAGCACCTAAAAGGAAGAGGACTACACCCAAAGTGTCATCATCGGGACGAATCCCCTCTAGGTGGGAGACCATTGATTCTCAAAATCCGGATAGTCAACCTTCACAACCAAAGAGGTCACTTCCAAAGAGGAAAGATGCACGCCTTGGCACTTACTCCCGCTCACAAGCTTCATCGTCTACTTCAAAACCGCTTCGGAATATCCCATACATTTCACAAATTCCAAACTTCATGAGACCTTTTGTTGAAGACATTGTGAATGTTAAAGGGGATGGTCATTGTGGATTCCGGGTGATAGCTAGGCACCTGGGGAAGGATGAAGAAGATCATGTTTTGGTTCGGCATGCACTTATTAATGAGTTGAAAAATCACAAGAGTGACTACATGCCGATATATGACACGGAGGAGCGTTATAACAAAATCTTGAATGGTGTACACCCTCCAAAACGTACAATTGGTGTTGCGCCGGTAGATAAGTGGATGACCACTCCGGATATGGGTCACATTGTTGCTTCTTGCTACAAAAGACCCGTTGTTCTATTGACCTTGCCCGAAACAACGGGTGGTGTATGTGAGACATATTTCCCAATCCGAAGTGCTCCTCCACTTAATCCACATTCCAACATCATGTGTCTTTGCTTAATTCCCGACCACTATCTTCATGTTATCTTGAAGGAAGGTTGTCCGTTACCACCGAGTTGCACGGAGTGGATGAACAACAAGATTGGTGAGGCGGAGAATTGGCATTTTGCGTTTTTGGATAGACAAAACGCTTACAGTGAACTCATGTCCAAGGAGCCAAAGCCGCCAAAGAAACCAACAAATGAGCACAATCCAATTGTTTGTGATGATACTCCCACCCCACAAAAAAAGGAACAAGAAGTTGAATGGACGAAAGACATGGAAGAAGACGATAATTTAGGAATGTCACTAGACCTCTTAGATAGGTTATTATAGGTTAGGACAGTTATAGGTCGGTCGGTGTTCGTCCTATTTTTTGGTGGTATTACACCCCCGACGTATTTTTTGGTGGCCGGTTATGTAATTTGGATATTTGTGGCCAATATGTAACTAATATTATATATATATTAAATGAAATGAAATGAAATATTTTTTTGGTGGCCGGTTATGTCACACCAATTATTGCTTGCATTACTTACTTTGTCAACTACTTATTTTATATCATTTCTCTCATATTTGTTTTTCATTATATTTTTGTGAAGTTTGTGAGGTGAAACATGTCTGAAGATGCACAAACTCCGGTTAAACTTGAAATCCGTTATGTAGATGTGAAAAAGTGGGCTTGGTTCACTGTAAACCCCACCGACAAGTTGGATGAGTTGAAGACAAAGCTTGACGACTTCTTTATCTATATTGGTTCAAATCATAGAACACGTGATGTGATAGTAAATGTGCCAGGCCTGGACTTGGGGGAGGATAAGGAAGAGGACTTCTGGAAGACAGTGTATCATCCACAACTCCTCAAAGACGATAGCGACGTTGATTTCATGTTTAGCGTAATGGTTGAGAATAATACTTTGTATCTTTTTGTCCGATCCGTTGAAGTGTAATCCTTATTTAAGTGTAATACTGTAATGTTTGACCGTTTATGTGAGATTATGTAATTTTATAAATTTATGGACAAATTTGTGTTATTTGAATGAATGTTTGAATGAATGTTATTTCAATGAATGTATGAAAGAAGGATTGAAAAATCAGGGAAAATAGAGGTTAGCACATGACTGTGCCGTAAGCACATATTGTGCGCCACTTAACTGGCGCATGTGCTAAAAGGCTGCGCCATTTAACGTGCGCAGTGTCAGTTAACGCGCGCAGTGTTTTACACATGCGCTAGTTAAGTGGCGCAGCGTGCGTTAACTAGCGCAGTATTTTGCACTTGCGCCAGTTAAGTAGCGCAGGGGTAAAATTGGCATCGCTGCAGGGCGCGAGCAATTTTTGCAGGGTGGAGAGCAGAATTCAAATTGTAGTAGATTGGTAAGATGTTTGATGAGAATACATGTCACATCATGCAAAACGTTTACAAACTTAACGGATTTATTTGTGACCAAAATAACTTAAAAACCAATTTTTTACAAACCTATTGTATAATTTAACCTAAAATACATATTCTTTTTTTAAATAAAAAAAAAACCTAAAATCTTTCTCAAAACTTATAATAATTAGACACATAAATCAAATAACTATATCCTATAGGCGTTTGAGAAAGACAAAACTTTCCACTTAAATTAAATACCTATAGTCTCCCTTGTTTGAAAAATATAAAACTTGAACTTAAATCAAACACCTACAGCCTCCCGTATTTGAGAAACTTAATCAAATACCTATTAATATTTCAATGGTTTAAAGTAATTCTGCATCTGCCAAATAATCTTGCTTAAATATATTTGTAAAAGAAGAATATTAATGAATATAAATTTAGATTATTGGTAAATAAAATATATTGGACATATTATTAAAAGATATCCAATATATTGATTACAAATATTAATAACAATATCTTTACAACAAAAAAAGTTAATAACAATAGTTAATAGCTAAATCAAATTCTTTTAAATAAGGGTCACTAAATTTTGAAGACTTTATAATACACTATGACTAATTTTTTTACAAAAAAAATGACTTTATGAAGACATAATTTATGAATAAACTAAGGACGACTAAAATTTTGAAGCCCTTTTAATACACTTTTGATTCTATGAACTAAATATACTTGATCTTTATCTCCGATCACACTTTATAAGTTCTAACACAAATGGAACATATACTTCAACTTTATTCATTATCTCACAGACATCAACAGTCCACACTTGTCTTCACATTTTCTTGATCTTTATCTCCGATCACACTTTATAAGTTCTAACATAAATGGAACATATACTTCAACTTTATTCATTATCTCACAGACATTAACGGTCCACACTTGTCTTCACTTTTTCTTCATATTTGTCTCACCGGTCTCACATCAGTAAATTATGTTTTTTGATTTCTTCATCCTCATATTCTCCTTAAATGAATAAAATACAGGTAAAGTAATGAGTATAAATATAAATAATATGAATAATTAAATAAGGATGATATAATACCTAATCAATGCAAAAGAGTAGTGTCTGATGTGGCTCAAGAGATAAAAAAAAAAAATTGTATATATTGTTTTAATCTTCCCACTACGACATTGTATTTTGTTACCTATTATAATTTCCATGTTTTATGTGTATGCATTTCCAATTCAATCGACTCTCTTTAGAGAGACCGACTCATTGAGTAAGGTAATCCCTAATATACCATTTTGAGATGCCAGCATTTTGGTAATTAAGTCAGCAACAACTCCAATAAGTTCACTTTAAATGGTGTAAAGATGTATATTAGGGTTAATATAAAAAAAATTGTGGCTAAAGGCTCAACCATCTGATGAATGATATTTCCTGAACTATCTTTTACATATTCATTTACTATCATGGTAGCCATTCACTTATTTATAGACCAAAGCAAGTGTTTACTTAGATTTAACTTTAAAACTTAATCCCTTTTTATGTACCAAAGTAAGTGTTTATTTAGATTTAATTTACAAACTTAATAATCACTTTTCCCTCATTTACTAAGTTGCTTTTAAAAGTATTATATGATTAACAACATATTTACAAGGGAATGATATTTACATAGCAGTATTTTTTACAATATGATAATGGATCAACTTACTCTTAAAGTATGAACATAATGGATAAAAATGATAATGAAGTATATATATGAAACATTACTATGTAAATCAGTAGGACCATATAGCACAAAAATTTCATGTACAAAAATTAACAAAACGAAAATCAGCCATTAAAATAGGTAAGAAAAAATTGCAGGGGGAAAAGCAAGTTAATAAAATGAGATGACCAAGTTAATATCGAAAATTTGGCCAAGAAAGTTAACTACCACTTGAGAATCACACTCCACCAAAACCTTCTTATAGCCTTGCTGCCAAACAATCCTGAGAGTTGATACAAGGCTCTAGAGCTCATTTATGCGTGAAACCCGCAATCCAAATTATAGAGAGGAGGATTTCAGAAGGCTACTTTCGACATAAATTTTAACATGAAAAAGTACAAACGTACAACCGATTTCAGCATAACATGTAGTTTCGTCCAGTTGGTACTGAAATGATATTGATTACGCAGCTATACACTAAATATACTGCATTTTAACTACTATATGGTTCTATATAGGACCAAGATAAAATCCGATGTATCATTGGTATCTTAAAAGTGCACTGAAGATAAAACCAGAAATCACCTTCGAAGGACAATAAATAAGGTTACAACCAAAGGGGGGAAACCAATAGCCAACCTTGGTTTTTTTCTTCTTCATAATCCCCTAAAGTCCACTAAGATACTTCTATAATAACCTTAAAATAAATAAATTAAAACCAAGTATTGCTATTTTAAAGCATTTTACACTATTCTTCTTCCTCATCATCGTCGTCATCCTCTTGATCATCATCATCTTCAGAGTCATCATCATCCTTTCCCTGCCAATGAGAATATTTTGCACTTGTTATTTCAAAATAGAACCATAATATCTATACATGTATATTTAATTATAAATGCAAGGCACAAAAGTTCAATAAACAGATTGGTTCTTTGTGAAGCAACTACATAGCTCTGGTATAAAGTACAATAATTAAATGAAATTTAGATCTCACTTCATATTCGTGATTCAATAGACATAGTCCAACTCCTAGATGATGAGTAAAGAGAAGTAAATTCTAAAATAAGTTACAGTGTAATTTATAAAGTCAAATAGAATTGAGAACAGGGTCTAAATAATCACGAGAGCTAGCATAACCCGAACATTTATATTAAGGAGTATGTCAACCATATATCTAGACATATAATGGATAGACAGTTTATAAAACTAGATATGCAGGTGGGCTATATATCAAGTAAAAGATAGCTTATAATATTATGTTAGAGTTGTGAATAGATTGGGCATAAATTTAACCAAAAAGTAAGTTTAAGGGATTAGGCAGTGTTGTCAATTGTAGAAAATAGTTGATGTTCAAATTCCGCTATGCTGTAGAACAACAATAGCCTCTATTCGACAACACTTTGTAGCAAATAGCATATCGCAGAACATTAGCAGTTTGTTCAAATTACACTAAGCTATAGTGCGACTATTTGAACAAACTGGTATTAGGACTGCCCAATTATTCATAAGAGGTACTTCTGATCATATACCTAGTTGATGCCAGATCTTAGAATAAAATGACATAAGTTAAGTCATTTAGTCAACCCCAGATAAACTATTTTACTAAAGCATTACGTTTTTCCCCCTTTTTTCTTCCTCTTTGAATACCCACCTTGCTCAAAATCTTACCCAAATCAAGCGCAAACACAACTTACATAGTAACTGAACTTTTTAGAACGCATATACAACATGCAACAAAAAATTGATGGGCTAATTATGCAGGGAATACTCTACTACATTTGCTAATCACAAGTTTTTCAAAAAAGGAAAAACATTAATTACCGCATCACCAGCTTCATCATCATCCTCCTCTGCTTCATCAGGGTCCTCCTGTTACATTGTAATCAACTACCATTAGAGACACAAGTATAGAGAGTGGTAGGTATTGGAGTGTAAAATGAGTTGTGTGAAAAATAAAATAATAAATGTTAATATTAAATCAAAAGCCAACTTACAGTGTTGAAATAATTGAGCGGGTTCGGCCATAAATCATCCTTGATCATTTCAGCAATCTACAATTTGGAATGAAAAAATTACACACAACTTATGCGACATAAAACATACTAAGGCACATCAACGATTGTTGTTATCAATAGATGTAACAAATGCAGATTCTTAAAAATTTAACAAAAACTTGGAAAAATATATATATACCTCGTCATGAATGTCACCCATATCATCTTTCTGCTCAGTGTCACAAAACCAGGTAAAGAAACTGCATTCATTAGCACATTATAATTAATTATTTGTTCCATTTGACATTTTCAAGAAGATTTGACGATAATTTGAATAAAATATAGAAATATATTTCAATAACCCATCTAGGTATCACTAATCATGAGCTCATTCATCATGCACTGATTGATAAACTTGATTACAGCCTTACTCGTGAAATAAATAACACCAGAAATTATGTTAAGAATACCATGTTTGTTTGGGACACAAATAGAGTTGGAACCATGCAAAACTCTGGAAATTCACCCAACTTATACATGAACAACAAGTGATCTATCTAACATATGAAACTAGTAAAGGTACAATTTATAATTGTTTTACTTTTACTTGCTATTTAAACACTAGAAGTTCAAAAAAAATTCCTTTGGTTTTCAATGTCTTCAATAGAAACACTTTTAACACTAACCTGATATCAGATGCAGCTCGCTTGTTCCCTTTCTTCTCATGACTAACTCCATTGGGAACGCCCTTCATGTTTAAAGATAATGTTTTAATTTTACGATCATATTTTAAGAAATAAACAAAATGAAAAAGAGAAAAAGTAGATAGATGAGGAACAAAACTAAAATACAAAGTCTTACCTTGCCCTCTTTCCATTTTATGGGTGTGGCGGTAAGCTTTGTGGTTCCTTCTTCAAGGAAGGTAAAAGTCTTGACAAGTTTTGAATCCTCGAAATAGGGGTTGGAGTCGAAGTTCTGAACAAAAAATGTTATCAAGAGTTATTATTCCTTAAATTTAAGCAAAATATAAATTCTCAAAACCTAATCAAGATTTGCAAAACACTAATGAATTATGCACTGAAGGGAAATAGCAGCAACTCACAAATGTGATCGAATAGCCTGATTTAACATCTTTATGATCTTCCACCTCAAGAGAGCTTAAATGCTTGAATATCTAAAAAAATGAATGGTCATTAGTATATTTGAATTAATCATCATATAACAGTGACAAAAGAACAACAACATTGAACAACATAATTATCAAATCAAGGTTGAAATCTTAAATTGGAAGAGTCACTTTCGAATTGTGAATTGAATTTTGTTATGAATCAGGAAACTTAGCAAGTAAAAACAAGTAGTAAAAATATAAATAAATTGAAGTCATAAATCAAATGAGAAGAAATGCTGTTGGGTACACTATGTTCATACTGAGATCAATGGAATAAACTAAGACACTTCATAATGAATCAAGAATCATCATAATAAATCAGGATTTTGTTATGAATTGTAAGATACACAATCACGAAACTTAGCAAGTAAAAACAAGTAGTAAAAATATAAATAAATTGAAGTCATAAATCAAATGAGAAGAAATGCTGTTGGGTACACTATGTTCATACTGTGATCAATGGAATAAACCAAGACACTTCATAATGAATCAAGAATCATCACAATAAATCAGGATTAAAGTCCAAAATAGATACACATAGGGGATTGATAAAGTTCACTTATAAATTGAAATCAGATACAACATGCATGTATCGTAAGATCATGATAACATAGGGAATTGATAAAGTTCACTTTTAAATTGAAATGAGATATAACATGCATGTATCGTAAGATCATGATAACATCCAAAATAGATACACATAGGGAATTGATAAAGTTCACTTTTAAATTGAAAAGAGATGCAACATGCATGTATCATAAGATCATGATAAACATATCTGGATAACATCATGAGAGTACTTTCAAACAATATTTTAAGTAATGGCAAATAAACAGAACCAAAAATGAGAAGTTATGACACTAATAAACAACTGAAGATCTTATTCATATAAAGTTATGGTAAAGCAAACGGAATGCACTTGAATAGCTATGGTAAAGTTATGACACTTAATGCAACTAAAGAAACCAAACCTTCTGATCTTCTTCGTTCAAGAGATCACCAAGAACAGGATGGCTCAAAAACTGCACAAGAATAATAAAATATAGTAAACAAATCATTCAAAACAACAATTGAACGACTCAATAACTATAGGCCAACGATAAAAACAAAACCAAAATAAAAAACATAAACTTTAACATTAAAGAAACATATACTCACCGCAGTTAGCCAGAAATCGGGAATGGACTTGATCACATCATTGCGCTTGTCATACACTGGTTTCCTTACTTCATTGTACTTCTGCTCTATTTCGAGAACTTTATCGCTAGCTTCCTCATTGATCTGGAACCATAATCACCAGAATCAAATTAAATTGCATTAAATCAATAACAAGAAAACACTCATTCAGATCAAGTATATGGTCCCTAAAAAAAATATCCAGAATTTCCTTTTTGGTCTATACAAAAAAAAAAAAATCGCAATACATTTTCCTACCAAAATTGCGGATGAAAAAAATGCTAAAAATTGATGATGAAAAATTTTACATGACTAAAAGTGCTGGCGGAAAATAAAATTCACATGTAGTAAAAAGTGTGAATTTCTTTTTTTCCGTAAGACTAAACGAAATGCTGGATATTCACAGGGACTAATTACTTAACTAAAATTTATTTAATTAAAAAGTAATTTTTTTTTTGTGAGAAAAATAAAACTTATGTATGTTGTGTTGGATCCTAGGGTTCACTCAAAATTAGGGTAAATGACCAAACTAAACAATGTTACATAGTATCCACTAAAAACGTTTAAACATCAACCCCAGAATTTGATTCCACTAATTTAATTACAATTTAAAAGCTTAAATAAATGAATAAAATATAATTAACTAATGAAACTGAATGCGACAAATTGAATTCTACAACAGAGGAATCAAGAAAAACATAAAAAATTGCAAAATTGAAAAGAAAAAGTAATGAAAAATTGGATACCTTTTCAATCTCATCTTGAATTTCCTGCAACTTTTCAATGGAGAGAACAAGTTCTCCGTCGATCTCTTCAGCGTTCTCACCCTTTTCAGAAACTTTCAACTTCTTAGACTTGTCGGCCACCATGGTTGAAGAAACAGAAAGGTGTTGGGTTCAAACCCTAGCGCAGTGGACAAGTTTGGTGTTCTGTTCTTCGAGCGTGCGTGGATGAAGGAAGTGTTAGGGTTTTGAGGGTTTATATTGGACAGAGTGAGTGTGTGTGTCTAACAACGGTGCGCGCGTGCGGGTGTATAGAGTAAAACTAATTAGCTCATGACATCTGTCTCATCTATGCTTATATTCACGTCGCAATAGTCGTTCTGATACATGAACGTATGTCAAGTAGCCATGTTAATGCATAT
This sequence comes from Medicago lupulina, assembly GCA_958299785.1. Classification (NCBI taxonomy): domain Eukaryota; kingdom Viridiplantae; phylum Streptophyta; class Magnoliopsida; order Fabales; family Fabaceae; genus Medicago; species Medicago lupulina. The sequence goes on along the minus strand of OY283144.1, from coordinate 55,054,187 downwards.
TGAAATTTCAAAATCGTATCTGATTATGCACTTCGTTAGTCAATATAGTCTCTGATATTAACGTACTTCATTAATATTGTCATATCAACCTTCAATATACTTACTTATTGTTTTATCAGTCCTTATAAGTACTTATTTATTGTTATTTCAGTCCTATATAAAAAAGAGTTATTATAAGGGTTGAGAGATTATTTTAGCATCAGAGACTATTTTGACTAACGGAGTGTACAATCACGGACTATTTTGAAATTTTGTTACATTGAAAGGCTAACGTGACTACTCATTACACGTTCAAGTACCAAAGTGACTATTACCCCAAAACTCACCATTCGATTTTGTTATTTCTTGTTGGCAAATATTAACTTGTGCCCTTAATTGCACATGATAATGACCTCATTTTAGGGTACAAGTTAGCATGACCTTTTTTTTTTTTTTTTACCTTTTAACAAAGTAAAATACTTAAGTACCTCCACCTTAAAAAATAATCGTTTAAGGTTTATGCACGATTTTTTTTAAAAATTGATTAATTATGTTGATTTCAATGATAACATTAGTACCATTTACTAAAATACTCTTATGAATTAGTTAGTGGAGTAATTAAGTTGGATAAAATTCAATTAATATGAGTATAAAAGTGAAACAAAAAAAAAATAAATAAATAAATAATTCATTATATTTTAAAGTGACAATTATTTTAAGACAGAAAAAATAATAGAGACAATTATATTGAAATGGAGGGAATATCTCTTTAAAAATTCTTAAAAAAGTCAGATACTTAATTTTTTCAATTTTCATAAAAACTTCTTGTGTAAGGGAGGTTCTTAAAGAATGTCTTAAGTACTCGTTAGCATTTTCATTTTTTTTTTATATAGAGTTTAAAGATAGTCCACTATCGGTTCAAAGTAACTTTATCCAGACAACCAATGAAAACAATTAAAAGTGGGTTAAGACAATTACATAGCATCACAATTTTTTGCATGTGAGTAAATAGAAGAAGGGGGTTGAATTGTGTTTACCTTTCCTAACAACGATTAACTTTTTTTTCTGAGACTGAATTGAAAGTAAATTGTGGGTAATAAAGAGTTAAGGGAAAGAAGATTGAAGATATTTATCTTGGTTCACCTCACAAATAGGATTTTCGTCCAGCTGGTTTGCACTTTTAAGAGATTTTTTCTACTATAATCAAACTTGATTACATTAATAACACTAATACAATCTAGTTCTAGATTTTCTTGCCTTAAGACGATTTCCAAACTTCAAAGTAGAGATTAATTACAACCGATTGTATTTACACAAACTCTAGGAGTAGGAGTAATAAACAAATTTAAGTATAGTAAACTTAGTGTATCTCTTTTATTTATTTTGAAAGTTCTTGAAACAAGGTATACAATATAGACAAGTAATAAACAAAGTGTAGAATAATGTACGTATGTGTTCAAGGCATGTAACATTCTTCGGTCAAAGCAAGTCCTTTATATAGAGATGAAAGCAAGGGAGTAAATTGATCAGTGAATATCTATCTTAAACTCATGAAAACACATTAGTATATTGAAGTTTGGTCGGGTATGTATGTACTATTATTTTTCAAACATTCAATGTCATCTCATTTTTTTTATTAATTTATTTTAAAATAAATTTAAGTTTTGAATGAATTTTGCTTACCCAATATCCAATCAAATTCTAGAGTACCAATTTTTCTTTATTTTATTTACAATATATTTCATTCAAAATTTAATAATCTTTGTTTAGATTTGATTTATATTGAAAATTAGAATCAAAATCATTTATTGGATTAGATTTTTTTAATACTGGAGAAGGGGAAATCATATGAAATTCAATAACTTGCGTGCCACGTAGATAGCCAACGACCATATCATGTTGACTAACGGTTAGAGGACAAACTGACAAACGTTTAACAATTTCAATGCATTTTCGCCTTTTCTCTAAGTAAGTCTCTTACCACATGGTTCATAATAGCCCCCAATTTTTAACAATAAAATTATAACAATCTCAGTCGTTATTCCTTTTTTTTTTTTTTTAATTCTGGATGTCATCTATTTTCTGTCTTGACCAGTGAAAATGTTGCCTGTTTGCAAATTTTACGTGGATTCATTACTCAATAGTGTACTTGTTTTCCAACATTTTCTTTCTCTGTTAGTACTTATTACCGGGCTTTATTATGCCATCTGTTACAAGTAATCATGTGCACCTGGAATTCACAATCACCAAGGTGTGAATCTGAACTCTTGGCTAACTAAAATGTCCAAAATCAGATTAGGTAAAAGGGCTGTATAAATAAGAAATTGTGAGTTTAACTCACAACATTTTTAACAACCAAATACCATTTGCAATTTAAAAAAGATGAAGCCTAATCCCACAAAAGTTGGTGCTCATAGAGACCTTTTCAGCCATAATCCACATCTACTGGAATAGTTTAAAGCGATATTTTAAATGTCAAACCGGTAAGACTTTTAAGTCATAGTTAAATCCCAGTAAACTGCCTGAATCAGGATGAAACCGCGGCCGAATCCCTAAAAGAACTGAAAGTGAAACCTAGTAAAAGGCTGGTTAACAATTCAGTAGGCTGAATTGTTTGGTTTGGTTTCAAACAGCGGTTTAAAGTTATATATTCATAAAGCAGGAGACAATTGTTAACAAAAAAAAATCTTGAAACATAAGTCCCAAACCAAGCTCTACTATGATTTGAGTAGTTTTCAAGATTCATATCATAGATCGATGAATAATGACTATGGTTTATATACTACAAAAATTAAGACATCTACAACTCTACATTCACCAAAATAAAGCATATATGCTGACTAATGTTAAGACTAGACAATTTATACCCCAAATAAAAATCATAATTAGAACCATTATGTCAGCTGAAATCTTGGAACAATACTTCCATTCCGGTATCACTATGAGCTTGTGCTGTTGTCACCTGCAACCCAGTACCGCTTGACGGCATACAAGACCTTTTCTGAAATAAGTGGACCATCCTCATGATCCACCATTTTGGTATTCCATCTCATTCCTTTTGCAATTCTTTTCACTTGCTTCAGCACACCAACCTGATCTCGAAATATAACCGCTCCTTCAGGCCGTAAGATACGGTCCATCTCCAATAAAATATCTTCCGCATTACACCTGCATTGATCATCAGTTAGGGAAAACCTAAAGTAGTTTGCATTACACTATTAGGTAGTGATTCATCACAGTGAAGCCCAATTCAATATGAGGTCCAAAAAGATACAGACTAAAGATTCCTAGGGATTGGGTTCAATTCAGTATCGAATTTAGATATGATTCGCATGTTTGTAAGATACTGACAACCATGGTTTCTACTGCAATGTGATGGTTTCTACACCAGTGTCTATTTTAAGCATTTTACATTATTTCCAATTTCTTTTTATGTTTCCAGTTACAGAAAATTCATTCTAGTTTATGCTTAGACATGTAAAAGCTAGGAAAGAGAGAGAAATAAACTTACGCATTCTTGTACAAGGTGAAAACACCATTTGCATGGATAAGGTCATAAGTCCTCGGATATGTGGAGAAGGCTTCACACCTGGGAAAAAATAGATGATTAATAAACAGAACAAGGCTAGATTTTTGAATTGCATGGGAACATAATTATTGACATACAACTAAGCTCCAAATTGACCATCTATTGCTTACTTAACATTGCCATACTAAAAATCTTTGCAGGTTATAATATATGAAAGTTCACTGAAAGAAAATTGAGCAGGATTTGTTTCTGAAAGAAGAAATTCTGTGTGATCCTAGTAGATATTTCAGCAGATCATCTACAATATTGCTTTTGATGCTTCATCTCTTTAAACTCCGTTTTTCTTTTAACCTTGGGGTTGTATATGCTTTTTCCAATATGTAAAACATCTACCGTCTATACCCGGTAACAAATGCTGATTGCCCATGGCATGCATATTGCAAACAATTAAATAAATATCATTGTAACTTTAGACTACTAAAACATACTGCAGCAATCAGATCCCTGATAAACACACCAAAGATATTATATTTTATAATTTAGATTTTGTTCTCTCTTGTCTTCCTTCGCTACTTGAATCACTTAAATTTTAACAAGATATTAAAGTGGTACATCTGTCGTGTCTTGCGCTGTCCCTTTTTTTATCATCGAGTCTCCCAAAGTTTAGAACACTTACAGATCTTACTAATTTCTTCCCTTTTTCCACATTTGGGTTTGATGTGTTTGGTCAACTATTTTGCATTCATTGAGGTGGTTATATCCATAGTAGTTAATAGCGGATAGCGGCGCGTAGCGGCCGACCCCAAAAATGCTATAGCGGGATAGCGCAGAGCGCTATGACCGCTATTTCATATGACCACAAAAACAAAAAATAAGGAACGGCGTATGATATATGAGCACAAAACAGAACAATAACTGAGAGTTTGGTTGGTATATGTGCAGAAAAAAGTATATGTGCAGAAAACAGAACAATAACAGAGAGAGTTTGGTATATGAGCAGAAAACAAAACAATAAGGAACGGATCAACAGAGAGAGTTTGGTTTGGTATATGAGCAAACAAGAGAACAAAACAGAACAACGTGTTTGGTATCAATAACAATAACAGAGAGAGTCTGGTATCAATAAAACACGAGGAACGGATCAAAGAAAACAGAGAGAGCACAAAATAACCAACCTGAGGAACGACGGCGCGAGAAACGATGGTGTTTTACTGTGCGACGGCGGCGTTACAGGGAGCAAAGATGAACGGTGGTGTTTTACGGTGCGACGGGGAAATACGGTGAGCAGAGATGAACGGCGTGTTTTGGGAGAGAAACAGCGTTCTGCGTTTTTCAGAACAATGAAAAAGGAAGAGAGGATATTGAAATTTTAGTGTTTGAAGAAAATGTCCAAAATACCCTTGTTTTTTTTAAAAACCAAGGACAATTTTGTATTTTCTCTTAGAATGTAATAGCGGTTCTAAACCGCAAAACCGCTACGAAGCGTTGCGCCGCTATCTCACACCGCAACGCTATAGCTTGTTGCGTAGCGTTCTGGCACCGCACCGCACCGCGCGGCCGCTATTGACTACTATGGTTATATCTATTTTTTGTTGTTTTGGTACTACACTGCTTTTTATGAACTTTTGCATAGCACTCGGGAAAAACATGTGAAAGTGTTTGTCACGATGCCCTTGTTGCACTAATAAATCTATCAGTAGTGATGACTTATACTAGCAATTGCGTATGTCAGTCACGAATCACACATGGGCCCTGTGTTTATCAAAATATGCAACTGGTGGCCGTGTAACTCCTCAAGGCATTATGTCCTTATCTCCAGTCACATGCAATTCATCCCATCTTTGGTCCCAAATTCATTTTGGCTGAGGGTTTCATATTTATTTATATGCTTCCTTGTTTGATTGAGATTAAGAGTTTAGTACTATATAAAGACATATTGTTTTCTACTTTGTAACACATCTTTGTTGTATTCAATAATTCAGAGTTCACTCTCCACCTGAATCCCTATATAACCTCGGCAAATTATTTTTCAATAAAACATATGAACCATTCAAAATTCTGGTTAAATCACTAAAACATTCCTACTTCATTGTTACTCTTTTTTAATTACAACAATACATCAAATGCCATAATATTTACACTTCTCTTTATCCAGCAGATGGTCATAGCCAGTATAATCTTAATGCTGACATCCTAATTTATAAATGGATTAGGTACAGTGCTATATTCCAAAAAATATAGCATATCTGTCACCACAGTTTTATAAATGTGTGAAAAAACTTTCTTGAAGTGGCAGTAAGAGTAAGAACAGTGGCATAAGGACTGTATCTAAGTTTAGTTCTTTATAGATTCAAGGAGAAAATTATAGAAAAAGATAACAAACTCAATGAATAATGAAATTCACAGAGGAAAAGCCAAAAGGAAAGAGAAAACAAAGAAAACCAAGTTAAGGAAGTTACCAATCATGATAAATTCCAATCAATCCACGCTCGAATACAACACCAAGGGTAGCTTTCTCAGCAATTGTAGGCACAACATTCATAACCCATAATTTGGGAGAATCCAGGGCAGCAGCAAAACTTCCAAAACCAGCATTCATGTCCATCACATTGCGATACCTCCCCGATTCAATAATTTTGTTAACCCGCTTGTAAGCATTCACATGTTTCTTCCATAATCGGTTGTCGTCCTCAAATAACTGTGTGGATACGTGAGGAACAGATCCACTGGTGATTCTGGTAGGAACAACATTGAGTCTCTCTGGGAATGGCTTCCATGCACCACTAGGTTTAGTAGGAGTTACACAATTGTCCATCTTCTTGTACCTGATATTGTTTAACCATTTAGATGAGTATTGAAAACCAATGGTCCATAATCCAAAGGGTAGGGGCTGCACAGTAACTTCACATCATAAAAGACTGAAAAACTCTGATGCCTATGTAACTACGAAGCATTGACACAAACACCAGACACAACACTGCCACGCCTACACTGGCAATAATTTAAGAAAATGAAATATTTGATTGTAACAACATGTGTCGGTGTTTGACATGTTCAGACACCGGACACACCTTCAATATGAAGTGCCGGTGCTTCATAGCTAAAAAAACATGTTTCTCAAGCACTCAATATCATGAAAGACACCATCTAAGAAAACATATTTCTCAAGCACTCAATATCATGAAAGACACCATTTTACAAGCAATGAGTAATTCTTGCATAATGCATATAGAATAAAATTCGGAGTTTTTGTTGAATCCTTCCAATAACAGAACTTGCGAAATAAGTTGGGACTAGACACTTACGGTAGAAACATACTATTTCTTTTTTCTTTTCAAAAACAGGGTGTAAAATTTAACATTAATTACGTGTAAATTGTGTAAGAATAATAGGTATCTGACTATCTGAACATAAATTCTGAACTAACCAGTGAAGCAAAAGAAACAAAGAAAAGGGGGGGAGAGAGAAGAGAAGCAATTTACCAGACATCATCGGAATTTGCAGATTCACATATTGTAGGTTGGGTATCTTGCTCACCACATTCATCAATGTTTAATGCTTTTCTCCAGATAGCAATTTCACCTTTCTCGTGTTTCTTTTCCCAGCAAAGAAGTTTAGCAGTGTTCTCAATCTGCCTTTGCTCCTCCTCAAGTTCATTTTCAGGGTGTTGCCATGCTCGGAAGTTGTTCTTCCAGTTGATTGGAGGACCAGAAAGTATCCAATAACCACCAGGTCTAAGAACTCGGTCAACTTCCTTCATGTACAATCCACCTGAGAAAAAAGTTCCAATTATTACGGTTTAATAATCAATATAGATTTAGTATATGAATCCAATTCTTAGTTGTCTAGAGTCGGTGCAAACAAATACGAGTAGTTGTCTAAAGCCTATGGAATCGTTTTGTAACAAGACCGAGAAATTAATTAGTCGATCCAATAGATTATATTTTAATCAACATTGGCCAAAAAAATTCATAAGTATTCTCACCATTTGCACCCCATGGAATCAAGCAGCGAGAACAATGTGCCATGTCAAAAGCGCCAGAAGGAAAAGGCAGCATTATTGTTCCAAGAACACCAATTATTGCAGGAACACCTCTTTCTAAGGCAAATTGAACTTGTGCCTCATGAGAGTCCCTTGGTGCAATTGACATTGCAATAACATTTTTCTTAAACAAGTATGCACCCCAACTTGCAACCTGTCATTATCATTGACAGGAAAATGAGATAGAGCATAGAATCAACAAGTGGAAGCTACATGCACACACAGAGGGTTAAAATTGGAAAACGCAAAAGAAACAATTGTAAAAGATAGAGTTTTGCATGGTTGAAGCATTCAGAAGCATAAGCTTCTACTAGAAAAGCTTATAAGCTAAGAAGCCTTGACATCAGACAGAGGCACGGCATAACATGCCAACACAGATAATGATTTGAGAAAATCAATTAATTGAATGTAACAACACATATCGGTGTGTTTTTGGTGTCAGACACCGGACACACCTTCATTGTAAAGTGCTGGTGCTACATAGCTTATAAGTATTAGCCAGGGATGCTCATGATGAGCAATCTTATTTTTTAAGCAACCATCATGTATATATGACCAACAAACAATGTCGTTAAATAACAGCTAGAAGCATAGCGGAATTTGAACAAAATTTTCTTCTTCCATGATACACTATTTAGGGGAATTTGAACAAACCGCAATCCGCAATTGACAACACTGCCAACAAAATAGTTTATATATAAATAAACAAGGATGTTAGGTTAGTAGGATTTGACTTACACCACAACCAGTATCTAATGCAGTTCTAATCATCCCATTATCCAATGGAATAACACTTGCAAGTTGATTAATGTAAGCATCAGCACCCTGAGGAAACTGAGTTCCTCCACCAGGGAACCTAAAAACATTCCCTTCATACTGTATCCAATTCTGCACAGCCTTCTCAACTGTCAGGCTCTTGTAAGGCGCGTTTGCAAACGGCACATAATCACGACTCTTAGGCCAAGGAAACGGCGTAGAATACCCTCTAGGTGCAGCTATGAGACAATGCAATTTCTCTTCTTCAGGAGGACAATGCCTTTCTCTATAATTCATATGCTCCCGCGGAAACGTCATTGCCCTCGCTTGATCATGACAGGGTGTGTAATCGATGTAGCTATCGTCACAAGGCTTGAATTCCTTGACTTGATCATCCACATCATCAGGCGTTCCAGCGTCATTATCATGATGAGTTTCGTAATTTAGATCAGAGAGAACACTACAATCTGTGTGTTTAGTAATCTCAACAGCAATGCTATCTCCTTTTCCAAAACCACTCCTTTGCCACAAACCTAATATATAGAAGAAACCACACAAAGCAACTACAATGAAAATTGACACCGGACCTTTATTGTTTCTATTATCTCCAGGGTTCCCTTTCGTCGCCATGATGATGAATCTTTATAATATTTCCAAACCAGACCTTATTAAATCCCTACATAGTACAAAACGAAATTATATTAACAAATAACCGCGAAATTAATCAGATTTTAAATACAAGTCCAAAACTGCAATATTTCGGTGACATCAAAGTTTCTTATGCCCCCACAACCACAATTTGTGGTCGCGTCCATCATACATGAAAACTCTGATGTCTCGGGCCATATCGTGAAAACATTTACAATATGACTGTAACATCAGAGTTTTCAATGTTTCTGACAACGCGGCCACAATTGAGGCGGTCCCCTATCTGTCATATCTGACCGCGATTCTCTGCAATATTAATCATCGCAATATGACCGCAATTTAAAACCTTGGTAATCATTAAACTAACAGGCAAGATGGCAATTTAAAGAAAAAAATTAAAAAATTGGGAATTGAAATTAATCAAAAAAAATAAAATCTGTTATAGCGGTTAATTAAATAAGAAAAGTTTCTTACTGTGTGAGAAAACCGTTGCGTTGTGATGATGGTGGGGTCCTATGAAATCATTGAAAGAAGGAAGGATTGTGAGATTGATGATAGTTTGTGATTGTGCATTGTAGAAGTGGAATGAAGGAACGGGTGTTTTGTTTTTCCTGTTTGTTTGTGTCTTCATTCACATATGGGTCTCCGAAAACTTCGAGGAAACGGAATTCTGCTTCACTCATTCCTATCAATATCTTTCATTGGTTCTTTAACTAACTTCATCACTTGGTACTTATCAAACTTTTTTTTTTTTTTTTAAAGTAAATGACACGCATCTTACTACACATTGAATTATATTTCTCACGCCCGTCTTACTACACTTTGAATTATATAATTTAAAATGTGTAAAAATATGTTAAAAATATTGTTCATCATTCTACATTTTTTTCCCTAAAAAAAAAAAATCATTCTACATAAATTATGAAGAGAAAATTGCTTTTATGACATAGGAAACTTCCTATTGACACAAGTAAATGACGTTTTTACCCCAGCGACAATTAACGACCGTTAGCCTAAGCGTCGGCAGTTAACTGCCGCTGGCTCCTCCAGAGGCAGTTACTTTGCTGCTTTTTATTATGATTTAACGCGTTTCGGTCGAAAAATTAAAATAAATCGAAACTTATTCAGAATTCTACAAAATTTTACAGACACCTCTATAAAAATACATATAGATGATGCGAAAAGTTTCGTAACATTCTGAATAAGTCTCAATTTTTTTTATTTTTTCGACCAAAATGCGCAAAATCGCAATCGAAAAAATAAAAAATATCAACACTTATTCGGAATGTTACGAAACTTTGCACATCATCTATATGTATATTTATAGAGGTGTCTATAAATTTTCGTAGCATTTCGACTAAGTCTCGATTTATTTCGATTTTTTGACCGAACCATGCAAAATCGTAATTTTTTTTAAGTGCGAGTCCGAAAAAGTGTCCTAGAGGTTGAACTTTTTCATGCTTTTTTGCACTCATGTTTAGAACAAAAAAAATAACATCTCCCATAAAATTTTTGAATTTTTCGACAAGGGACGGATTAAATATGAATTTTTAACGCGCCTAAAATTTAAGACACAAACACATCAAAACGTCGACCTAGAAATTGTATTTTGATCTGGTTTTTTGCAGACAGCTCTAAAAAAATATATATAGAGAGGGTCTGTAAAGTTTCGTAAAATTCTAAATAAGTTTCGATTTATTTTGATTTTTCGACCGAAACGCGTAAAATCACAATAAAAAGCAGCAAAGCTAGAGTCAGTTAACTGCCTCTGGAGGAGCCAGCCGCAGTTAACTGCCGACGCTTAGGCTAACAGTTGTTAACTGCCGCTGGGGGTAAAAACGTCATTTACTTGTGTCAATAGGAAGTTTTCTATGTCAGAAAATCAATTTTCTTTTGAAGAGTGGAAAAAGAAATGATCTTACAATAATGTGAGGGATTCACATGACAATTTCCTCGACATAAGTTTTAGAATTTTGCTCTTCACCTTGCACTTTTCACTCGCGCCCAGCAGCCATTCTGAAAATGCCCTTGCGCTACTTAACTGGCGCATGTGCTAAATGCTGCGCTAGTTAACGACAATTGTTAATTAGATTAACAACAATTGATCAAATTTTTAAATACTATGGTTTGTCATCATCAAAAAGGGGGAGATTGTTGGAACAAAATGTGTTTAACAATAAACCTTAAAAGAGTTTTGATGATAACAAAGTATTAAAAATTGACAATTGGTATTGCTAACATTTGTTCAAAGTGTACAGGACTGTAAACAAAGTGATATATTTTAACAAGGTTCTAAACGAACAAATAAAGAGCAAAGGAAGTATCTATTTGAAGCTTAAAGCGCTCCTGAAGACTAGCGCTCCTGAAGAGTGGCACTCCTGAAGACTGGCACTCCTGAAGACTAGCGCTCCTGAAGACAAGAGCTCCTGAAGAGTATGACGTCATCAGAAGCTGAAGGTCCTCAGAAGCTGATTCTTCAGAAGCAACAGTATTTCACCAGAAGCAGTTTATCTCAAGATTTCAAGATTCAAGTGTTGTATTTTGGAGCAAAAATTATAGAGCATTGACAGAAGATTAGTGGATTAAAGCAACGGTCATTTCAAAAGGATTTGAAGTCATTTTGTTGCAAATAGACAAGAAGCGTTGACATTGTACTTTGTACGAACTGTACAACCACCTTCTCCACTACTCTGTTCTTTGTCTCTGCTAACAGGCAAGAATAACAGCTCTTATGTACAACCAAGCCTGCATCCGTGTTCCCTCTCAACTGGAATGGATTTGAAATTAATTCTTTATAGGACAATAACTAAATCAGGCAAAGAATCACTGGTGAAAGATCAAGCTTCATTAACGACTCTTTTTGGATGTGTTGGCACTTACAACGTTCATTTCACACCTCTATATAAAGGAGTGAAGACTTGAAGAACAAAAAGGACTCTACAATATATTGAAAGCGCCAAAACTCTGTCAAATTGTCTAAGCATTCAAAGTTCACTTAGAATTTCAGTTTTCAAGTTCACATCTTTGAAATTCTTAAGTCTTAAGAGTCTGTATCTGATTTGTATTGTGAACACCACTGATTGTATATCAAGTGTTCAATCTCAAACATTTTCTGTGTAATTTTGTTTGATAGAAGTCTCTTGCTTGTGTGCTTGAGCATTAGAAGTCTCTTGATTGTGTTCTTGAGCATTTGAAGTCTCTTGCTTGTGTGCTTGAGCATTTGTAATCAGATATTACTTTAGTGAACTCTCCTTGGAAGTGCAAGGGGGACAGGACTACTTCCAAGTTGTGGAAGGAACCTGTATAAATCTTTTGTGTCCTGCTTCTTCTCTTTTCTCTTTGTTTTTCATTCCGCTGCATACGCTCCTGAATAGTATTATCAGAAGCTGTCTAATCTGCTTCTGATCATTCATGTTCTGAGTTTGAAAGAGAAAACGATAATTTGAAAACACAATTCAACCCCCCCTTCTTGTGTTTTTCTCCCCTTCATATATGAGGTATATATGATTACTAAAAATAGTTTTGTTCAAGTTCATTGATAATTGAATTGTTTGCTTTAAAATGAAATTATTTCAGAAAAGTGATATTTTGATACGAACTTGGTAAATCACGAGTTAACGTGGTATTTAGCCGGTGAGACTTATGTGTATGAACACCTACACCAATGTGTGATAGTGTGAGTACTTAGTCGAGGCAATTGCATTGTCTTACTTAGATTTGATCTTTGGTGATAATATCTTAAATGTGAGATATTTATTATACGAACTTGGTGAAAATATTCATATGATCCGTTTAACTTGTAATTCCTTCGTGAATGGCTTAGTAAGATTATGAATGGATGTATGAATGTTTGTTTGATGTTGGATTATGATGAATGTCATGTTATGGTGAAATTTCTCCATGAATTGAATTGTGAGAATCGTTTGACATTTATTGGTGATTATATATGTTAAGTGCATATATGTTGGTTGATAATTATATATGTTAAGTGCATATATGTTGATGGTGATTATATATGTTGTGTGCACATATGTTGATGGTGAAATCTTTTACATGCGAATTGTTGGTGTACGCATGTATTAGAATATAATTGGTGTGGACTTGTGAAATTACATGAAGTATGTATTGTTGTTGTCGAGTCCTAGTTCACACACGTTGTTGTTGTTGTTGTTGTTGTTGTCTTTCATCTCCATTGTTGTTGGATGCTGCGGTAGTCCATTATTCGGGGTGATATGACGTGTTTATAAGCGTCAGGGGCGACGGCCTCAGAGATGAAAGAAATTTGGTACCACACTTAGTCGAGTCGTCTAGTCACATTATATGTCTCTAGGGAGAGTCATGTTTGTTCATGAGCTTGATTTGAGTATGTGTTGTGCTTGGTGTTGTAACGCCCTAGTTGCTATTTATTTATTTTAGTTGATTTTTATGTGTTCTATGTGCTTTAAAATTATTTATGTTGATTTATGTGAATTATTGGTGTTTGTTATTTTATTATATTTTATTATATGAGAATTAGTAATGATTTTATTATTTAAGTGAAAATAGAAGAAATAATGTTTATTTTAGAAAAAGGGATTTATTTGGAGTTAATAGAATTAAGGAGGGTTAATGAGAAATTAAAATGAAATTAAGTGAGGGAGTAAAGAGAAAGAAAGAGTTATGTTTTGGTTGGTAAGGAAATAGAATTAGTCAGACAAAAGAAACTTGTACGTATCAGTAAAACAAGAAAAGTAGAGCTTTTGAGAGAAGAACCAAGAGGGAAGAGCTAGGAAGAGAGAACCTGTCCATTTGCTGTAGAATTTGCTGAATTAAGGTAAGGGTGGGTTTACTTTTCAATTGTTAATATATATGTATATGCTTTCATGAAAATAGATTGAAATTGGTGATTGTTGTTCTAGGTTTAAGAAATATGAAAAATGCCATTGTTGATGAATTATGTGTAATGGATGATGTTTTTATGAGATGTTCCTGTTGTTTTGTTGTGTAGTGAACCCATAAACATTGTTCTAATTCATTTTGGGTGTTTGGGGGATCAAAATTGGGTTTTTGGATGATTTAGGGCTTAGAAAATCGTAGTTTGAAATTCTGCCCAGATGAACACTCGCTCAAGCGAGCCATGCCGTCGCTCAAGCGAGCGACACCTTTTTGTGCCCAATTCAGAATTTTGCCCGCTCGCTCAAGCGAACCCCAAGCGAGCGCCAAGCGAGCGCCAAGCGAACAAGAATCTAACTTTCGTCATTTGGTTTGCTCAAGCGAAATTCCCGTCGCTCAAGCGAAATCCGCCCAGAACCTGTAGTATGTGAGCGTCGCTCAAGCGAACGCCAAGCGAGCCCCAAGCGAGGAACACCCAGACTTTCGTCATTTGCGTCGCTTAAGCGAAATTCCCGTCGCTTAAGCGAGGGACGCCAATTTTGCCCAGAACTTTAGAAAATAGCCTGTTCGCTTAAGCGAACTGCAAGCGAACCGTAAGCGAACCAAAACCAAACTTACGTGATTTGACTCGCTCAAGCGAGATGCTGCTCGCTTAAGCAAGATTGGTCCTGTGCGACCATTTTGTGTAATTTTTCTAAGTGTTCCAAACCCAAACCTAAGCTTCCTAACTTGTTTATTGGATTTATTAAGAATTGTTTAGATGATAAAACTTATATATGAAGATGATTAAGATGGATTTATGTATGATTATATGAAATTAAGTATGCTTAGCTAAGTTTGAAGTTATCCTTGATGTTGTTGAGTGGTGTTATCCAGTTGCGGAGGGTGTCTTAGTTGTTAGACACAGTCATTGATGTCCTAAGTAGTTGTTGTTGTTGTTGGTTGCATGCTGATATGCACCATTAGATGTTGGGTTGTATGCAGATATACACCATAGAGTCATTCATACTCATATGCATTTGTTGGGGGCTTATTGCCCTGGAATGTTTATCATTCACCTGTTGGGGGCTTATTGCCCTGGAACGCTTTATCGTTCACCTGTTGGGGGCTTATTTCCCTGGGATACTTTAACCATCCAAATTGTTGGGGGCTTATTGCCCTGGAATGCTTAGCATTCAACGCGCGTAGTATGGTACCACATGCATCTTGCATTAGTAGTTGAGGTCTTGCATAGTTGTCTTGTTGGAGTTGTTGTTGATGAGATGTCGCCACAAGGGTTGTTGTTGTTGATGTTAATCAAAGATGAATCTAAATTATAATATTGAGATGATATTGTTGATAAATGTTGCTGCTGATTGTTATTATTTGTTGTTGTTTTCAATTTACTTTGATGATTCATATATCTATATATTTCTTTTGATTTGTGAACTCACCCCTTCTGCTGGAATTGCCGCCTTGTGGGCAAGTGCAGGTAGTGAAGACTAGTGTTGTTGGCTCTTGCGTCTAGGGCTCTGATACATAGTAGGGATGGGGAAACGTTGACCTTCTTGTATTCCTTTATGTATCATTTCTTTGAGGAACATGTTGTTGGATGTTTAATTATTGGATGATGTTTAAATTGTTGAGGCCTTTGAGCCAAGGATTTTGTGGTAGATGTTTAACGATGATGATTTAAATTAAAGATTTTCTGCTGCAGAATTTTATTAAGATGATTTGTTGATATTTGAATAGTTTTTATACTCTATTTAAATAATTTTGAAAAAGTAGTGTAATACTCCGTTGTTTGTTGGATAACTCTGATTACGATTATTATTAATATTATTATTACGTCATATTGGGAAACGGGGTGTTATAGGTGTGCTTAGTGATTGGATTTCGTGCTTGTGTAATAATTGTTGAGAATATTATGTTCATGATCAATTATGCAAGATATGGTTAAGATGCATGCTAATCCCGTTTGTTTTGATTATGATTAATGTAATTCTAACCCCCAGTGGTCTTGGTGGACCGCCTACCTCTCTGTATGGATGGGTAGACGACATGCAGGTTTAGACGTTTATGCTTGGTGAGTATTGCCTTGAGGAGCGGGAGCTTCCTCGTTTATCGCACGTGTCTAGATTAGGCTCTGATCTAGGATTTAGTGCATGTTATTTATCTTTTGAGATTTTATTATGTCATGAGTTGTATTTTGTGGAGATTATTTATTGTTGTTGGATTTTATTTATGTTGAGGACATGGCATTTATGTTGAGATGTATTTGATTCCGCTGAGATCTTTACGTTGGAGATTATTTTCATGCATGACTATGTTGATGATTAATTGTAGAAGTGACGACTATTTCTTATGTATTTATTTAATTTGCATGATTTATTGCTTAATTAGAAATAGGGCGTTACAAGTTGGTATCAGAGCCATGTCGGTCTTGTCCGGACCAAAACCCGGTGAATTACCTGTTGTATTCGAATGGTATGTTGAGTTACCTTCGATACTTGTTGTGTTGTTTGTTTATTGTTCTCACCTGTTGCTTGGTTTTGTTGATTAAAAGTGAGATGGCCGGTGGAAATGGTAGGAACGATGATGCGATTGCAGCGGCTTTAACTGCAGTGGCTCAAGCTTTGGCCCAAAATCAAGAGAATGGTGGTCATGGTCAGGAAGACCAAGGAGAAGCTGAGGAGCGGAGGCTTGATCGTTTCATGAGGAACAAACCGCCGACATTCAAGGGAAGGTTCAATCCGGAAGGAGCTTTGACTTGGATGGAAGGCATGGAGAGGATCTTCTGTGTTATGGTGACTAATGATGACCAGAAGGTGAGGTTGGCTACTCACATGCTTGCCGAGGAGGCCGAGTATTGGTGGACTAGTACCAAGAGGAGGATTGAGGCTAGTGGTGATGCTATCACTTGGGTGGGATTCAAGAATGAGTTTTTGAAGAAGTACTTTCCGGAAGACTTGAGAAACAAGAAGGAAGCTGAGTTCTTGAATTTGAAGCAAGGGAGCATGTCTGTTGCTGAGTATGCGGCTAAGTATGAGGAGCTTTCGAGGTTTTGTCCTTACATCAATGCGGAAGATGCTATGGTGTCTAAGTGTGTGAAGTTTGAGAATGGTTTGAGGCTAGAGATTTATCAGTACATATGTTTCCATGAGATTAGAGATTTTGACACTTTGGTGCACAAGTGTCGTATGTTTGATGATGCCGGAAAGGCTAAGATGAGTTACTACAAGGCTGTGAGTGACAAGAAAGGAAAGAGTCATGGAAATGGGAAACCGTACTACAAGGCTAATGTGGCAGAAGTCAAGTGCTCCTCGGCACCCCCTGAAAACGAGCCGGAGGTTCGTCAACAACAACCTCCTCATGCTGTTGAGGTTCCTCAACAACAGGCTCCTCATGATGATACTGATGCTGCTGATAAGCATGAAACTGATACTGGTGAGGCTGAGGGTCCTGAAACTGATACTCATGACCATGCGGGTGCTCATACACCTGATACTGCGTTGGGTCCACCGTCTGGGATGGACCCGTATGCGACGATGACCCTCCCGCGCATCAACTCTAGCAATCCTCGTTCCCCAACCTCTCCCTCGACCAGCCATAGGATGGCGTGATGCTTCTTTCTCCCTCCTTGCACTACCATTAGGGACAATCCTCCCTGCCCTAAGTCTGTCGCTCCTATCCTGAGGCGGCTCAGGCTGCTCGGACGGTATCTCAGATGTATTCCTCCTCCAAGACATATCTGCACAATATTTAACAAAACACAAATTAAATGATACAATTTCACATGAACATTGTGTCATTTCCAACAATTCAACAACAACACTAAAATTTCAACAATGACATTTCAATCCGTAAACTACCACATTGCAGTCAAACATATAATAATCAAAATTAACAAACCATATGCTAACTAATTTCATAAGTCACAATCCAAAAAAACAAAACAATTACCATTGGGACATTTTACCAAACACATGGTGTGCAATTTTCAAACAACTACGTAATCTAACAATTTGTAAACCCTAAACTACCACATTGTACTCTAAACAACTTCTAAACAACATTTCCTAAGTTAATTCATCACTAACAATCATCAAAACTAACATGCAAGCAAAATTTATAAAACCCTAAAAAAGTTATATTTCTTCAAAAAAACAAATTTCTACAAGTTAAATGCAATTAAGTAGGGTAATCATCACTTACTTGATAATATGGGATAAATTGGCTTTGAATGGCGCAAGAATGGTGAAAATCGCACTTGGAGGGGAAAATTTCGTGTTTGGGTAAAGTTGGTTTCCCAAAACATCCTAATTTTAGTGTAACACCCCGTTTCCCAAAACATCCTAATTTTATTATAACAATCAGAGTCAATTCTCAAACGGAGCATTACACTGCTTTTTCTCAAAAATTCTTTAATAGAAAATAAAACTATTAAATTCCATCAACCAATCTTATAAAAACTGCAGCGGAATATTCTTTTCAACATAATTAATCCTCAACAAAATCTTGGCACTGTAACGCCCTCTTTATTTATTTAATTATTTTATTAGAGAATATAGTATATTATTATATATTATATGATTTTTGATGATTATGTGACGTGATGATTATTTTATTGTTTAATAAAATAATATATGTGATGTTTTTATATATATTTATATGAAAAATAGAGATTTGTTATAAAAATATATTATTTTGAGAAGTGGGGTTATATTTATAAATAGGAAGAGTTATGAGGGTTGAGATAGAATTAATTAAGTTAAGAAGAGGTATTTAAGGAATTAGGTTAAGGAAAGTAGGTAGAACACGTACAGACTTTTGGAATTAGAGAAAGAGAAACGGTTGAAGAGAGGAAGAAGCTAGGCTGCGATTTTCTGCATATTTCCAGGTAAGGGTGAGTCTAACTTCAGTAATATTAATAGTATTTCATCTGTTTATGATTGGCTTAGGGATTGGGAAGAAATTGAGATGAGTTTCATGAGTTAAGGTTTGATGAGTTTGATGAATTTGATGTGAGAATGTGTTGCATTGCTGTAGAAATGTGTTACAGAACCTAGATTATCCCCTAGGACAACATTACTGATGAATTAGAGGCTTAACATGAGAGATTTGGGGATGAATTGGTGAGAGTTGGAGTGAACCCGTAGTGGTTCTGAGATCGCTCGCCTGTGGCGAGTGACTACTCGCCGTGGCGAGTACAACCTTATCGCTCGCGAGGCGAGCGTGACCCTAAAACTTAGGATTTTTGCCAAACTTTAGGTGGTTTTGAGTGCCTTATTATTTATAAGAAAGACCTGTGAAGTTGTTTGGACCAATTTGGATTTAAGGAACCTTAAAACGAAGTTTTTAGGCGAAAATGTCAAAAAGGCCGAGAGCACCCAGTTTTGCTCGCCTGTAGCTCGCCCCCAGCTCACCTTTGGCGAGTAACTTTTGAGAGAGCTCGCCGTAGCGAGCAAATCCCTCGCCGTGGCGAGTTAGTGGCTTCCTGAACCATTGTTTCGTTTTGTGATCTGTTTCGCATGGGACTTTGAGAGGAGATCCTTGGGTAGTGTTAGAGATGTTTTATGACTTAAGATGCATTCTGTAATGATGATTAATGATGGTTCTCTTATGTTAATAATAATGCGATGTATTGCTTATATTTAAATGATTTATAAGCATGATGTTAAGTGATGTCGATGATGTTATGTGCCTTGTATATGTGTTAAATGAGTTGAACTTCTGCCATGTATTTATTAGAATTGCATGTGTCAGTTGAGTTGTTAATGATGTTTGAGAAGTTGTAATTAACTTGTTTAAGACGTAAAGAGTCATGTCCATGCATTTGCATATTATGAGACAGTGGAGCTTTTGCTCAAAGCGACGGTGGAGCATTTGCTCAAAGCGACGATGAAGCATATTAATGCTTATATATATGGTACCACATGGATGATGTCAAGATGTAAAGAGTTGCATTTAGTGAGTCAAATTTGTTGACATAATATGAGACGATGTTTTGAGACGATGATGTGTTGTTTGAGATGTTTTATGACGATGACGATGATGTTATCCTTGCATTTTAATATGTGATGTATGTGATGAGTTTATGATGTTGATCATAAATGTTTGATTTAAATATTAATATTTCTGTTGTGAATCTCACCCCTTCTGTTGGAATTGCCGCCTTGTGGGCAAGTGCAGGTAACCAAGCTTAGGTGCGCAGATGTGAGGAGTCTTGTGCGACGTAGGATTGCTCTGATACGTAACGGGATGGGGTCTTTATTAGAGTCTATTCCTTTATGTATCATGTTTGAACTATTTAATGATTTCAAGTATTTTGACGAATTTATGAGACGTTTATGAGGCCTAGTGCCAAGACCTTTTTGAAGGATATTTTAATTATGATTCTGCTGCTATATTTGATTATTTATGCGAAGAATAAATTAATATTTATTTGGTTTAAAGATTTCGTTGTTGAGAAATGTGACACTCCTTTGTGATGTTACTCTGATATATGTTTTTTTTAAATGAAATTTTTAAGTCGGGAAATTGGGGTGTTACAATTTGTATCAGAGCAGGTCGGTCCGTCCGGCCAAGTAGAGAGTCGAGTGACGTTGTCTTAGAGTTAGAATACTATATTTTTATTATTCTAACTTATGTTTGCTTTGTAGAGGACTAAGATGGCTGGTAGAAATGATGCTGCTCTTGCTGCTGCTTTGGAGGCAATGGCTAATGCTGTGGGTAATCAGAACAATGCTGGTGGAAACGACGAGACGAGGATGCTAGAGACGTTTCTGAGGAATCACCCGCCTACCTTCAAGGGGCGATATGATCTTGATGGGGCGCAGACATGGCTCAAGGAAATTGAGAGGATCTTTAGAGTCATGCAATGTGAAGATGTTCAGAAGGTGCGTTTCGGTACGCACATGCTTGCTGAAGAGGCTGATGATTGGTGGGTTAGTCTCCTATCTATTCTGGAACAAGGCGGAGCTGAGGTTACATGGGCTATGTTCAAGAGGGAATTCCTTGATAGATACTTTCCAGAAGATGTTCGTGGAAAGAAGGAGATTGAGTTCCTAGAGCTTAAGCAAGGTGTAACACCCCGTTTTCCCAAAACAACGTAATATTAAATAATACATCAGAGTTCAACATACAACGGAGTATTACATCTACTTTTCAAAATTCAGTTTAAATAGATTATAAAAGCTATTTAATTTAACACCTCATTTTATAAAAATCTGCATCGGAATATTTATTTAAAAATCAATCAACAGCTACGTCATCATCCTTGGCACAAAGGCCTCATCATACTACAATTTATTTCATAAAGATAAAATCTCCAACAACATGTCCTTCAAATAAAATGATACATAAGGAATGAAAGAATTAAACATCAAAATCCCCATCCCGTTACGTATCAGAGCCTACGACACGAGAGCCAACTTCTATCTATCCTTCGCTACCTGCACTTGCCCACGAGGCGGCAATTCCAGCAGAAGGGGTGAGATTCACAACAATAATATTAATACATAAATCAAACGTCAAGATTAACAATCATAAATCCAACTCATACATATACATCGTAGCACATAAAAACATCATCATAACAACATCATAAGCATCATCATAAACAACATCATAAGCATCATCATAAACACATCATAAGCATCATCATAAACAACATCATAAGCATCATCATAAACACATCATAAGCATCATCATAAACATATCATAAGCATCATCATAAACACATCATAAGCATCATCATAAAAACATCATAAGCATCATCATAAACACATCATAAGCATCATCATAAACAACATCATAAGCATCATCATAAACACATCATAAGCTTCATCATAAACACATCATAAGCATCATCATAAACACATCATAAGCATCATCATAAACACATCATAAGCATCATCATAAACACATCATAAGCATCATCATAAACACATCATAAGCATCATCATAAACACATCATAAGCATCATCATAAACAACATCATAAGCATCATCATAAACACATCATAAGCTTCATCATAAACACATCATAAGCATCATCATAAACACATCATAAGCATCATCATAAACACATCATAAGCATCATCATAAACACATCATAAGCATCATCATAAACACATCATAAGCATCCACGTCTCAAAACAACATCTCATATATGTCACAATTTGACTCAACTAAATGCAACTCTAACATCTTGACATCATGCATGTGGTACCATCTATTTATAGCATTAATATGCTTCACCGTCGCTTTGAGCAAATGCTCCACCGTCGCTTTGAGCATAAAGCTCCACCGTCGCTTTGAGCTTAAAGCTCCACCGTCTCATAATTATGCAAATGCATGGACTCGTCATTTAACAACTTAATACACCGTCTCAAACATCATTCATAATGCAAAACTGACACATGCAAGTATAATAGTTACATGGCAGAATATCATCTCATCAATCATATACATCACAACACGTAACATCATCACAATCACATAGTCATCATAATTAAACATCACTTACTATCAACGATACATCAATTATTCACAACATAAAAGAATCATCATCAATCTTCATTACAGAATGCATCTAAGGATATAAAACCTCTCCAATACTACCCAAAGGTCTCCTCTCAAAGTCCCATGCGAAACAGATCGCAAAACGGAACAAACAGTCCAAACAACTAACTAACTCGCCACAGCGAGTACCTGCTCGCCACAGGCGAGTACTCACATCAGCTCACTCGCCAAAGGCGAGTTGGGGGCGAGCTGGAGGCGAGAAATACTGGGTGCTTCGGCCTTTTTGACATTTTTCAACAAAATTCTCATTATTAAGCTCTCTAAATCCAATTTGACCAAACCAACTTCACAGGTCATCTCTATAAATATAAGGGCACTCAAAACCATCATCACTTGGGTCAAAGTCCTAAAAATTAAGGGACAAGCTCGCTACGGCGAGCTATGCTGCTCGCCTCGCGAGCAAACAAAGGCTACTCGCCACGGCGAGTGATCACTCGCCACAGGCGAGCGATCTCAGAACCCACACGGGTTCTGACCTAATCTCACCAAAACATGCCAATTCTCTCAAATCAAACCCCTAAATCATCTGTACTATCATCCTAGGGGATAATCTAGGTTCTGTAACCAATTCTACAGCCTTACAACATCAAACCCTCTTCAAATCATCACAACTTCATCTTAACCCTAGTTCTCAAAACCCATCTCAATCCTCTCAAACCCTATGCCAATCAAGAACAAATGATTCACAATTAACATTATTGAAGTTAGGCTCACCCTTACCTGATTAGATGAACAAAAGCAAGCTACAGCAATCAATCTTCTAGGCTAATCCCCTTGTTCTTGGTTCTTCTCACTTCTACCCAAAAAGCTTATGTTTTTGTTTTCTCTGATACGTATATCTGTTTTCTGACCTTTCTATTTCCCTTTTACCAACCAAAGTATAACTCCCCTTTCTTTCTATTTACTCCCTCACTAAATCTTATTAAATTTCTCATTAACCCTCCTTAATTCTATTAACTCCAAATAAATCCCTCTTTATCTAAAATAAATATTATTTCTCCTATTTTCATAAAATTCTACAAATAATTATATAATAAAATGTATATCAAATAATAACACACTAATATTCACATAAATCAACATTTTCATATAAAAATACACCAAACATATTAAAATCAACCAAAAATAGTAAAATAGCAACTGGGGCGTTACACAAGGGAACATGTCGGTGACCGAGTATGCGGCCAAGTTTGTGGAGCTGGCTAAGTTTTATCCGCACTATACCCCCGAGGCGGCTGAATTTTCAAAGTGCATTAAGTTTGAGAACGGGTTGCGTGCTGATATCAAGAGAGCCATTGGTTATCAGAAGATTCGCAACTTTTCTGAGTTAGTGAGTAGCTGCAGAATATATGAGGAAGATACCAAGGCTCACTACAAGGTGGTGAACGATAGGAAAGCTAAGGGCCAGCAGAGTCGTCCTAAACCTTATGATGCCCCTAGAGATAAAGGGAAGCAAAGAGTCAATGATGAGAGAAGACCTCAGAAGAAGAATGCTCCTGCTGAGATTACTTGTTTTACTTGTGGTGAGAAAGGCCACAAGAGTAATGTGTGTACTGCTGATGTGAAGAGATGCTATCATTGTGGTCAGAAAGGGCATACTACTAATGACTGCAAGTTTGATGATGTTGTGTGTTTCAACTGTAATGAGCAAGGACATATTGGTTCGCAGTGCAAGCAACCGAAGAAGACTAAGACCACTGGAAGGGTATTCGCGTTGACTGGCACACAGACTGAGAATGATGATCGTTTGATCAGAGGTACTTGTTATATTGCTGATCAATCTTTAGTCGCTATTATTGATACTGGTGCTACGCATTGTTTTATTGCTCTTGATTGTGCTGCTAAGTTAAATCTTGTTGTATCTGATATGAACGGGGAGATGGTTGTCGAAACTCCAGCTAAGGGTTCGGTGACTACTTCCCTTGTGTGTTTGAGTTGTCCTGTGTCTATGTTTGGCCGTGGTTTTGAGATTGATTTAGTTTGTCTGCCGTTGGTTGGGATGGATGTGATTTTGGGTATGAACTGGTTAGAATACAACCATGTGCTTATTAATTGTTTTAGCAAGACGGTACGTTTTTCTTCTGCTGAAGAGGAAAGTGGTGCAGAGTTTTTATCCACTAAGCAACTGAAGCAACTAGAACGTGACGGCATATTGATGTTTTCCTTGATGGCTTCCTTATCTATTGAAAATCAGGAGGTGATCGACAAGCTGCAAGTGGTATGCGATTTTCTTGAAGTTTTCCCAGATGAAATTCTTGATGTGCCTCTGGAGAGAGAAGTTGAGTTTTCTATTGATCTTGTTCCTGGAACGAAGCCGGTGTCGATGGCACCCTATCGTATGTCAGCTTCCGAATTAGCTGAGTTGAAGAAACAGTTAGAGGACTTGCTCAAAAAGAAATTTGTTAGACCAAGTGTTTCACCTTGGGGAGCGCCAGTGTTGCTAGTAAAGAAGAAAGATGGTAGTATGAGGCTATGTATTGACTATCGGCAGTCTAATAAGGTAACTATCAAGAATAGGTATCCACTTCCGAGAATTGACGATTTGATGGATCAGTTGGTGGGTGCCCGCGTGTTCAGCAAGATTGATTTGAGGTCCGGTTATCACCAGATTAAGGTAAAAGATGAAGATATGCAGAAGACTGCTTTCAGAACTCGCTATGGTCACTATGAGTACAAGGTTATGTCTTTTGGAGTTACCAATGCACCTGGGGTGTTTATGGAGTATATGAATCGCATCTTCCATGCATTTTTGGATCGGTTTGTAGTGGTATTCATTGACGATATTTTGATTTATTCCAAGACTGAAGAAGAGCATGCTGATCATTTGAAGATTGTCTTGCAAGTGTTGAAGGAGAAGAAACTTTATGCCAAATTGTCTAAGTGTGAATTCTGGCTAAAAGAGGTGAGTTTTCTTGGCCATGTTATTTCTGGTGATGGTATTGCGGTTGACCCGTCTAAGGTTGAAACGGTTTCGCAATGGGAGACTCCTAAATCAGTTACAGAAATTAGAAGCTTTTTGGGACTAGCTGGTTACTATAGAAGGTTTATTGAAGGGTTTTCCAAGTTGGCTCTTCCGTTAACGCAGTTGACGTGTAAGGGTAAGTCTTTTGTGTGGGATGTCCATTGTGAGAATAGTTTTAATGAGTTGAAGAAGCGTCTGACAACGGCTCCAGTTTTGATTTTGCCGAAGTCCGATGAACCTTTTGTGGTGTATTGTGATGCGTCCAAGCTGGGTTTAGGTGGTGTTCTCATGCAAGATGGTAAGGTGGTAGCTTATGCTTCAAGGCAATTGAGAGTTCATGAGAAGAATTACCCGACGCATGATTTAGAGTTGGCAGCTGTGGTCTTTGTATTGAAAATATGGAGACATTACTTGTATGGTTCGAGGTTTGAAGTGTTCAGTGATCACAAGGGCTTGAAGTACTTGTTTGATCAGAAGGAGTTGAATATGAGACAGCGAAGGTGGCTTGAATTATTGAAAGATTATGACTTTGGTTTGAATTATCATCCGGGCAAGGCTAATGTGGTTTCAGATGCCTTGAGTAGGAAGACTATGCATATGTCTGCCTTAATGGTGAAAGAATTTGAGTTGTTGGAACAGTTTAGGGATTTGAGCTTAGTTTGTGAATGGACACCTCAGAGTGTAAAGCTGGGAATGTTGAGGATTGATAATAATTTCTTGAAGAGTATTAAAGAGGCACAGAAAGAAGATGTTAAGCTTGTAGACTTATTGGTTGCTGGTAATCAGACTTAAGATAGTGACTTTCAAGTCGACGAGCATGGAGTGTTAAGATTCCGAGGTAGAATTTGCATTCCTGACAATGATGAAATGAAGAAGATGATTCTTGAAGAGAGTCACAGAAGTAGCTTGAGTATCCATCCGGGAGCTACGAAGATGTATCATGATTTAAAGAAGTTGTTTTGGTGGTCTGGTTTGAAACGAGATGTGGCACAGTTTGTGTATTCTTGTTTGATTTGTCAGAAGTCAAAGATTGAACATCAGAAACCGGCTGGCATGATGGTATCTTTAGATGTGCCAGAGTGGAAATGGGATAGTATATCCATGGACTTTGTGACGAGTTTGCCGAATACTCCTAGAGGAAATGACGCCATTTGGGTTATTGTTGATAGATTGACGAAATCGGCTCATTTTCTACCGATTAATATTACTTTTCCTGTAGCTCAGTTGGCAGAGATCTATATCCGAGACATAGTGAAGCTGCATGGTGTTCCTTCGAGCATCGTATCAGATAGAGATCCAAGATTTACATCTAGATTTTGGAAGAGTTTGCAAGAGGCGTTAGGTTCTCAGTTGAGGTTGATCTCGGCTTATCATCCGCAGACAGATGGTCAGTCGGAGAGTACGATTCAGTCGTTGGAAGATTTGTTGAGAGTTTGTGTACTTGAGCAAGGAGGGACTTGGGATAGTCATCTTCCGTTGATAGAGTTCACGTACAACAATAGTTACCATTCGAGTATTGGGATGGCACCTTTTGAGGCTTTGTATGGTCGAAGATGCAGAACTCCGTTATGTTGGTTTGAATCAGGTGAAAGAGTGGTTTTAGGACCGGAGATTGTTCAACAGACTACCGAGAAGGTGAGAATAATCCAAGAGAAGATGAAAGCGTCGTAGAGTCGACAAAAGAGTTATCATGACAAGCGTAGGAAGGACCTTGAGTTCCAAGAGGGAGATCATGTGTTCCTGAGAGTTACTCCTATGACAGGTGTTGGACGTGCTTTGAAGTCAAAGAAGTTGACTTCGAGATTTATTGGTCCGTATCAGATTTTCGAGAGGATTGGGGCGGTGGCATATCGTGTTGGATTACCACCACATTTATCGAATTTGCATGATGTTTTCCATGTGTCGACTTTGAGGAAGTATGTTCCGGATCCGTCTCATGTGATCCAAAGTGATGATGTGCAAGTTAGAGACAACCTTACGGTCGAGACTTTACCGGTAAGGATTGATGATCGGAAAGTGAAGACGTTGAGAGGCAATGAGATACCTCTCGTTAGAGTCGTTTGGGACGGAGCGACGGGTGAAAGCTTAACTTGGGAGCTAGAAAGTAAGATGCTGGAATCCTATCCAGAGTTGTTTGATCGAGGTAAATTTTCGAGGACGAAAATCCTTTAAGAGGGGGAGAGTTGTAACGCCCTCTTTATTTATTTAATTATTTTATTAGAGAATATAGTATATTATTATATATTATATGATTTTTGATGATTATGTGACGTGATGATTATTTTATTGTTTAATAAAATAATATATGTGATGTTTTTATATATATTTATATGAAAAATAGAGATTTGTTATAAAAATATATTATTTTGAGAAGTGGGGTTATATTTATAAATAGGAAGAGTTATGAGGGCTGAGATAGAATTAATTAAGTTAAGAAGAGGTATTTAAGGAATTAGGTTAAGGAAAGTAGGCAGAACACGTACAGACTTTTGGAATTAGAGAAAGAGAAACGGTTGAAGAGAGGAAGAAGCTAGGCTGCGATTTTCTGCATATTTCCAAGTAAGGGTGAGCCTAACTTCAGTAATATTAATAGTATTTCATCTGTTTATGATTGGCTTAGGGATTGGGAAGAAATTGAGATGAGTTTCATGAGTTAGGGTTTGATGAGTTTGATGAATTTGATGTGAGAATGTGTTGCATTGCTATAGAAATGTGTTACAGAACCTAGATTATCCCCTAGGACAACATTACTGATGAATTAGAGGCTTAACATGAGAGATTTGGGATGAATTGGTGAGAGTTAGAGTGAACCCGTAGTGGTTCTAAGATCGCTCGCCTATGGCGAGTACAACCTTATCGCTCGCGAGGCGAGCAGCATAGCTCGCCGTGGCGAGCGTGACCCTAAAACTTAGGATTTTTGCCAAACTTTAGGTGGTTTTGAGTGCCTTATTATTTATAAGAAAGACTTGTGAAGTTGTTTGGACCAATTTGGATTTAAGGAACCTTAAAACGAAGTTTTTAGGCGAAAATGTCAAAAAGGCCGAGAGCACCCAGTTTTGCTCTCCTGTAGCTCGCCCCCATCTCGCCTTTGGCGAGTAACTTTTGAGAGAGCTCGCCGTAGCGAGCAAATCCCTCGCCGTGGCGAGTTAGTGCCTTCCTGAACCATTGTTTCGTTTTGTGATCTGTTTCGCATGGGACTTTGAGAGGAGATCCTTGGGTAGTGTTAAAGATGTTTTATGACTTAAGATGCATTCTGTAATGATGATTAATGATGGTTCTCTTATGTTAATAATAATGCGATGTATTGCTTATATTTAAATGATTTATAAGCATGATGTTAAGTGATGTCGATGATGTTATGTGCCTTGTATATGTGTTAAATGAGTTGAACTTCTGCCATGTATTTACTAGAATTGCATGTGTCAGTTGAGTTGTTAATGATGTTTGAGAAGTTGTAATTAACTTGTTTAAGACGTAAAGAGTCATGTCCATGCATTTGCATATTATGAGACAATGGAGCTTTTGCTCAAAGCGACGGTGGAGCATTTGCTCAAAGCGACGGTGAAACATATTCATGCTTATATATATGGTACCACATGGATGATGTCAAGATGTTAAGAGTTGCATTTAGTGAGTCAAATTTGTTGACATAATATGAGACGATGTTTTGAGACGATGATGTGTTGTTTGAGATGTTTTATGACGATGATGTTATCCTTGCATTTTAATATGTGATGTATGTGATGAGTTTATGATGTTGATCATAAATGTTTGATTTAAATATTAATATTTCTGTTGTGAATCTCACCCCTTCTGTTGGAATTGCCGCCTTGTGGGCAAGTGCAGGTAACCAAGCTTAGGTGCGCAGATGTGAGGAGTCTTGTGTGACGTAGGATTGCTCTGATACGTAACAGGATGGGGTCTTTATTAGAGTCTATTCCTTTATGTATCATGTTTGAACTATTTAATGATTTCAAGTATTTTGACGAATTTATGAGACGTTTATGAGGCCTAGTGCCACGACCTTTTTGAAGGATATTTTAATTATGATTCCGCTGCTATATTTGATTATTTATGCGAAGAATAAATTAATATTTATTTGGTTTAAAGATTTCGTTGTTGAGAAATGTGACACTCCTTTGTGATGTTACTCTGATATATGTTTTATTTAAATGAAATTTTTAAGTCGGGAAATTGGGGTGTTACAGGCACGAAGGCCTCAACCAACAAAACATTATTCAACAATATTTAAACTTCGACGACGTTTTTTCAAAATCAGATACATAAAGGAATGACGAACAAAAACGACGTTTCCCATCCCGTTACGTATTAGAGCACCTAGACACGTGAGGAGTCCACTCACATCAACAGCTAGTCTTGGAAATCTGCACTTGCCCACAAGGCGACAATTCCAATAGAAGGGGCGAGATTCACAATCAAAAATAATATATATATATATATATATATATATATATATATATATATATAATTCATCAACTTGAATTAAAACAACAACAATCATAGCAACAAACATTATTAAATCCATATATACATGGCATTAACATTCATCAACAGCAACTACATCAATTATAATTGATTTACAACAACAACACCAAAAGCATCAACATTATCATCAACAACTACTTCATTTCACATTAGATTTGCAACCTTTAATTTATATTAAGCAATCAACCACATCATCGACAACAACTTAACAACCACCTCAACCTCAACGACTCATCAACATCAACAACTACTCAACCAATGACAACATCAACTCGACCAACTCAACGACTACAACGATGCAACGACAACAACAACTAATGCAATATGCATGTGGTACCAAAATACAGGGCAGAGCCCTCACCGCTTTGAACAACAAAGTGTTCTAGGACATGAGTCCTCCCGCTTTGAACGACAAGGCGTTCTAGAGCATAAGCTCTCACCTCTTTGAATGACAATGCATTCCAGGACCGAGGTCCTCACCGCTTTTGAATGACGAGCATTCCAGGACCGAAGTCCTCACCGCTTTTAGACTATGCAACAGACTCCAATTGTGTATATCAGCATACAACACGACAACACCGACAACAACCACCAACCAACCATGCATATATTACGTATGACTTACACCACGACAACTCAACAACAACAACTGTGCCTAATTTACTTACGACACACTCCCCAACTTGGATAACACAACTCAACGGACATCAACGACGGACCAACAACAAGCACATACAATTATATTATTCATGTATGCATTTACATCAATTCATATGAATTTACATCCAATTATAACATTCTTCTTCATATATAAGCTTAACTGGTTCAATAAAACAATGTAGGTTACTATAGAATTCGCCCAGGATCGCGACGTGATTTTGGTCAATCGTGACATGATTTCTTGATGTTTTAAAAATGTCATTCTGCCTAGCCAAATCGCGACGTGATGCCAAAATCGTGACATGATTGCCAAAATCGTGACATGATTTCTCATCTGGGCAGTTCAAAGAAATTTGCGATTTTCACAAACCTTTTTCATCCAAAAACCCAATTTTGATCCCCCAATCACCCAAATTGATTCATTACAATGTTTATAGGTTCTATATACAACATATTACTCAAAACAACATAGAATCATGAAATCAACAACACAATTATCAACAACTTTGCAATTCATCATACTTTCTAACCCTAAACCATAAACACCCCAATTCAATCCAATTTCAGAATTTATACATATATTAATAGTTGAAGGTTAGCCTCACCCTTACCTGAATTAAGAAGAACAAAAAGCTACAGCAAAATCCGATTTCTCCCTCTTCTCTTAGCCTCTTCTAGGTTTTCTCCCTTTTCTCCCAAAGCTCTTGTTTTTCTTTTTACTGATACGTGAAATGTTATTCTGACTTACTATTTTCCTAACTCCCCCTTATTTCCTTAACTCCCTTCATTTCACTTAACTCCCTTTAATTTCTAATTAATTATAATAACTCCCCTTTAACCAAATAAATACTATTTTCCTCCTAATTTTATTAAATAAAACAAATAACATTCATTTAAATAAAACACAAATAATTATTTAAATACACACACCACACCAAAAGGTCATATAATTCATATAAATCATATATATCAAATAAAAATACTCAAACATCAACTAAAAATAATTAAATAGAAATGGGGCGTTACAAATAGTACCTACTTTGATTGCAGAATGTTTGCGACAGTTAAGATTCTTCCAATATGTAACACCCTAAACCCTTAAAGCGATAAATCACGCAAATAATACAATTATTCAAAGAGCTTAGATGCTACACCTTTTAATAATCTAAAACATGCATAAATAATTTTTCAAAACTCGCAGCGGAATACCATCATGACATCTCATCAACATATAAAAAAAATCTCCAAAATAGCCATGTCACATGTATCATAATACATTACCAAAATATAATGTCAAATCTCAACATAATTGAGCACAAGTCTCATCAAGACATTAAAAAATAAGCAACAAAAGACCGACACCCTAATCAGAGCCCTAACTCTAGACTCCAAGCATAAAGGAAACGAGGTAGCATCCATGCTAGTCCTTGAGCATACTCACAAGCAAAGACAACTCACTCCTGCACGTCGTCTACCTATTCATATGAATTAGGTAGGCGGTCAACCAAATGACCACTGGGGTTAGTTAATATTCCACAAATAAACATAATCAATTGAAACATTCAAGGAATTCAAATGAGTAAGCAAGTACATTTTCAACATTCCTAGAATATTAACTCCATATGAATATTATCACACAATCATCATAACATATCAATTCACATAAAAAAATCCACTATTCACATTAACACCACCTTCACCAAATAACATCATTGCACATATTAACCAATTCGCATATCCAAGTATGACACATTCACCAATTTACAAGTGCATGCAATGTTCTTAGACACTTCTACATGCATGTGGTGTAACACCCTACTTCCCGACGATAAATATTAAATAATAAGGATGTTACAACACTCGACATTATATCACAAAATAATAATATGTTTTCTTTTAAAATAAATCCACTGTAAAAGAAGAAAATCATTCACTGATCGCATTAATAAATTCATATTTGCCTTCCAATATTCATAATTAGATAATAACAAAATTTTCCAAGATTCAACTTAAAATGTAATTAAAAATTAAATCGTAAATCTCAACCCTTGTGTTACAATATCAGAGCTCGTAGCAACTACATGCTTATTCAACTACTAAATAACAGAACTAAACGGAAGGCATCCCCTTATGCTTTTGGAGTCTTAGTAGTCGTGCTCTGATTAGGTGTCGGGGATTTAATTTATCTATTGGATTTATGTTTTGAGGAACCCTTGAGTTCCTATGAGGATGTATATGTGACTTTTTAGAATCATGTCTTTATATTGTTCTATGTTGAGATTTCGCTGCGACTGTTTATGAATTATAATTGTTTAAGATCGTTTTGGATTAATGATGAAATAGCACCTTGAACCTTTGTGATTAATCTTTGAATTTATTATTAAATATCGTATGTGGGGTTTGAGGGTGTTACCAATGACATTTCTTGCTTAACTCTTAAAGAAGTAGTATGTGGTATACTTTCTCGACATAACCTCGATATTTCTAATATTCGTGGTAAAGGGTATGACAATGCTAGCAATATGAGAGGAGAATGAAATGGTTTCAAGCACTTTTTATGAAAGACTGTCCTTATGTTTATTATGTCCATTGTTTTGCTCATCGGTTGCAACTTTTCGTAGTTACTGCATCAAGAGAAGTTACATCAATTCATCAATTCTTTGTGAAGTTGACTTTTGTTGTCAATGTTGTTGGTCCTTCTACTAAGCGCCACGATGAGTTACAAGCTGCCCAATCAGAAGAAATCACAAACTTGTTAGAGACTGGGGAGATTATAACTGGTAAAGGTAAAAACCAAGTTGGTACGGTGAAAAGAGTTGGAGATATTTGTTGGGGAACACATTTCAACTCAATTTGTAGCTTGATAAGTACGTATAAAGCAACTTGTACAGTTTTAAAAAAAATTGCAAAAGAAACAAAAAATTTACCCAACATGCGGATGCTGATAGTTCTTACAATTACTTGAAATCTTTTGATTTTATATTTATCTTGCATTTGATGAAACAAATTATGTGGACAACAGATCTGCTTTGTCAACCCTTGTAAAAACAATCTAAGGATGTTGTTAATGCTATGCTTTTGGTTCGTTCAACAAAAGCTCTTATTCAAGATCTGAGAGAAAATGGTTAGGATAAACTGTTTGCCAATGTGGTGTCTTTTTGTGAAAAACATGGTATTAATATTCCTGACCTCAATAATTGTCATTCAACGACAAGATTTGGGCATTCTCGCCGTGAAGAGAATCAGGTAACAATAGAGCATTATTTTAGAGTTGAATTTTTTTTACTACCACTGACAAACAATTACAATAGTTGAATATCATATTTAGTGAGCAAGCAATGGATTTGTTGACTCTAAGTTGTTCTTTGTCTCTTGAGGATAGATATAAAACTTTTGAGGTTGACACTATATGTACTCTTGTTGAAAAATATTATCCTATGGATTTTAGTGATCATGAGAAGATTAATTTGCCATTTCATCTTCAACATTTCCTTTTTGATGCTCGCCAATCATCAACTTTGAAGAATTTATCAACTAGTCAAGAATTGTACTCATGTTTAGCTGCCACTTGACAAACCAAAAAATACTTCTTGATTGATAAGTTGTTGCGCCTTATTTTGACTCTTCCAGTTTCTATAGCCACTACTCAAAGATATTTTTCAGCAATGAAAATTATCAAGTCTAAGTTGTGAAACAAGATGGGACATGAGTTTCTACAACTTAAATGTGTCATATGTAATGTGATTTATAGATTTTAGTTTATTTTGATGGCGGGCACCCCAAACATTATTGTCTGGCTCCGCCAATGCTATCCCACCTCCATTACCCCATTGATCTTCATCTTCTATAAAAAAATCATTCATGTGGTAATTTCCAAGCAAACACCCTCATCGGAAGTGAAAGGAACTTATGGTAAGCTCATTTTATCGTTTTCCTCTCTTCTCTTACTTATTCAAACCCTAACCCTTTTTAGCCCCAATTTCAATTTCTCAATGAAGGTTTGCTATTGGAGGAAGAAATAAGAAGAATTGGAAGAGGATGAAGGATTGGAGCTGTTGTCCCTCAATTGGCAGCTCACTGTCATATTTGTTAAGGTGGATTCTCTTCTAGGATTAAGTTCATTAGTTGGAGATGAAATTAGAAGTACAAGAATGTTGGACATTGAATTATGCATGAATTAATTAGTCAATATTCATTAGTTAGTTGAGTTGATGATTTTGACTATAGTTTAATCATGGGCTGTACTGTTACTCAGAGAGTGATATTTAGAGTTAAACATGAGAATGTGAGTTCCCTGTAAGTGATTTATCATGATAAGTTAACCTAATCCTTGGGTTTGAAGGTTCAAGTTGATGATGCTTTTGATGGTTATTAGTTCATATAAAACCATGTATGACAATTCCATGCATAGATTTAGTATTGGGGATGAAGTTGTTGTTTAACAAAAACTAACTAGAGAGAAGAATGAGAGAAAATGTAGGTTCCGATTATGAATTTCTCTTGTGAAATGAACTCGGTTATCAAAGATCATAGATTTTTTTCCAATCCACTAAGTATGTTTATGAAAAAATGAGATTCTCGTGAATGATTTTACCTCTCTTGTTAGTTGAATTAGGAACTTGTTAAAAAATAGAAGAGTAAAATATTTCAAGTAACTTTGCTTAATTGGGGGTGAAATTGGCATTGAGTAGTTATTACTCAAATATAAGAATTTAGTGTTTTTAAGAAATTGATAACCTTCCTGAAATTATAATAGTGATTTTCCTTGAATTATAAATTGTTAACAAGTTCACAGGGTGTTTTAATAATTAGCTGTATGGTTTTAAATACAATGTGATTGGGCAATAGAGAAAAGTCACTTCTTGCCCCGCGTTGGTGTTGATTGTAGTAATTATAACATAATGAATTTGTTGACATGTAAAATAAATTCAATGGACTGGGTATGGGCAGGTTGTATATTATACAAATATGTAGAGAAATGATTTCATTTGCCTAGTTTCATAAGCCTATCAGTTTGTTTAATATTCCATCTGGTTGTAATTAGTACAACTGGCCAATTATAATTATTACAATTGGAAGCATGAATGATAAACCAATTAATAAAAAATGTGAGTTGGATTGGTAAAGTATTGTTTCATTATATCTAACGCTCTACGGGCAGGTGGAAAATATTGAGTACCCTCACTCTCAATAGTATTCACATCAGCTAAAAATGACCAAGATAATTAATGTGTGTTCCACCTTTATTTTACTGTTCAAGACCGATAATTATTGATTCATATTTGTTGTTTTATGCTGATATTTAAATTTGCATGGTTCAAGTTTGTGGCGGATGACAATTAGTGACCATGCAAATACTTAGTAGCTTATGAGCTGATTGGCTAGGGAATGTTATATCTAGTTAGTGGCAACACTTATTGGTAAGACTTAGAGAATCCACTGGGATAAGTAGAACTCATCTCACTCTGATTTTTTCCAGATAAACGGGTAAAGGATGATGCGAGATCAAAGTTTGGCTATTGAAGAATAGACACCTATGTTGTAGATTCTATGTATGTAAACCAGTGAATTTTTATATTCATGTATATCCTGAAAACTATACCTTGCACTTATGTGTAAAGCAATTATTCTATTTACCTTTATAATTCGACTCATATTTTTTATCATCCAGTATCATATTGTAATGTCCCGCATAAAATTCTAGAAAATTATACTGGGTATTATAATTGCCATGATTAGATATATGCTCTAAAAAGCATGATTAATTATGATTGTTTAATCTATAACTCTGTAATGCCCATACTAAACATATATAGAAAGTTTAGCATGTGCATTATCTTAGTACTGAATACATAAAATTTACAACATAAAAACTTCGAATGAATAAATATACATCAATGTTCGTATGTCTGATACAACAACACTATCTATCCGATACATAATCATATATACACTTAAATCCATATGAATAGCCTGGAACTAATACGAACGAGCACTTGATGATTATCCATTCGGTCACATGTCTGCTATGTCCTGCTAAACCAACTTGTTGATCTGAAACAAATAAGGATTGAGATGAGACATAATGTCTCAGTGAGTTCTACCTAATCCTAGGCTATAGGTGATCTCGGGGAGACCTACGGTGATTATACGTATCGGGGAGACCAATTGGTTGATTATACGTGTGTGGATTCTTATGTATCTAGACGGTCGTGCATAACTAAGATCGCCATAGGCTTCTACATGTCATAGTCTACGAGTCTTGCTAAATGCTCTTCATACCATGGCGGTCAGGGGAAACTAAGACCGCTACCTGAATACCATCAATATCATAGCTTAATCATATCATGTATGTAACACATTTTGACTGGACGATCAGGGAGAACTAATATCGTCGATAATGAGTTATCATAAACTTATTGTAGAAACATACACCTATATATATCATGGCATAGTCATATCATAAACTTACTGCATAACTTATTCATATCATGTTAGAAGTTAGCGTGGAACATACATAATCATCTTGATTCGTGTTATGGATTAATCCTGAGTGGAGTAACCACGAAATATAATCCGATGACATAACCGATGAAATTCCTACCTGAGGTTACCACCGGGCTCCTTCAATGCCATGCGGGCCTATGTTGCAGAGCGTATCCCGTCCCCCTAACGTGAACCTCTCGTATCCCCCTAGTGTGGATAACGGAAAGACACGACATATTCATACTTATTTAATCTTATACATACATGAGGACTTACTGTTATACTTACATTGAATGATTACCACGGGTCCGTAGCCTACCCGTATAGCGGTCAATCATCACGTGCTTTCTCTTAATCATACATGGCTTAGACCTAGTGTGCTTGGGTTACGTGATAACATAGTTATTCTTGACTATCTAAGTCGAGGTTCTTCATATATCCTAACACTTAGAGAATAACTTACTACCCCGCATAAACCGTATCATATACTCTCGTGTGCCATTCGTCGTTGATGGTATTAATGTTTGTTCATGCCTTTCTTTAAAAAGAAACTTAAGAATGTAATGCACATTAGGTACTTGAAGTTTGAGGGGTTTTAAAGTTTGAAAAGACTGCAGTAGAAGGTCTCGAACATCACCACTGGACGCACATGACGAGCCAACAACTTCCACAAAGATATGTAACTCGCCACCAGGCGAGTTTCCTCTGGAGGTTTATGGCTATAAGCGATATTTTTGCTTATGCAAGTTTCTTCAGGTCCTGTAGTGCAGAATTCATGTTTTTGACCTAGAAACCTCAAAAATCAAGTCCTTAATGTCCACAATACACCCAAAATGCATGGAAAACCATATAGTTGCATGGCAACAAATAACACAATTTCAACAATTCAATGGCATAAGGGGTACTAGATTCATACATTCACAAACTAACAAAACCATGCTTTCTCACACACAAGTTCACACCCAAAGGTAGGAAGAACTATCTAAAGAACTCACATGATATGTTCTGATTCCATTACAATCTTAAGCTTCATCTATTCACATTTCCACCACCAAACCCTAATTTCTTGATTCATACTTTGATGATGTTAGAGTTGAAATTCAAGCCAAATCCATGCTTCTACTTGTTCGTAGCTCATGTGGATACCATATCATAAGCTCAATGCATGAGGGAGAGTGAGCCGTGTTTCGTAGAGAGAAGGGAGAGCAATTTTCAGAATTTTGCTCCTAGAGAGTGAAAAAGCAAGATCAAATGAACATACTTTTGGCCAAAACCTTTAAATACCCCTTGTGTGCAAGTTATCATAATTCCCTTTGTCTTAAAATGCTTAACTTGATACTGATAACAAAACCCGCTTGTCTGACATTACATGATAATATCCTTTGTAACGCCCTACTTCTATTAAAGCGATAAAACACGCGAATATAATAAATATTCAAGAAATAGATGTCACGTCTTCCATAAATTCTCCAAAACAACATGCATAAAAATTTTCAACAAATATCGCAGCGGATAATAACATACACCTCAAATGGCCATGTCATCAACTCATAAATACATCAACAAGTATAAATATCCAAACCCAACACGTGGGTAAAAATCTCAAGAACATAAAATAATCCGGAATAACATAAACAACAACGTCCTAGATCAGAGCCTATCTAAGACTCTAAAACAGATAAACAGAGGAAGCTCCCGCTATCCTCAAGCAACTCACCAAACAAGCTAAAGAATCAATCCTGCACGCCGTCTACCCATTCATACAAATAGGCAGGCGGTCAACCCAACGACCACTGGGGGTTAGCTTCACATCAAATCATAATCAAGAATAAACAATCATAAGCATTCAAGGATTTCATGCATGACACACACACACACACACACACACAGACACAGATATATATATATATATATATATATATATATATATATAACCATCCCTCTTAGAATACTAACATCATATGAAAATTGTCCCCCATTCCATACACATCATGCTATCACAATTCTTACATGGCATAACAAGCATATTCAAACTCT
Organism: Medicago lupulina; assembly: GCA_958299785.1. NCBI lineage: Eukaryota > Viridiplantae > Streptophyta > Magnoliopsida > Fabales > Fabaceae > Medicago > Medicago lupulina. Next base: position 55,015,146 of record OY283144.1, on the reverse strand, counting down.
AATCAAGTCATCGACATAAGCTCATCATTTATCAACATCAATTAATGAAAGAATTACTCACCTTATTCTTCATTTAGCCTAATCAAATCAAATTACAATTCATCATTTCAAAGTATAAGCAAGAAAGTCATCGTCACCAAAAGATCATAAAATCACATACATATAAATCCCACTTCATTATTTTCACCGAAATAAACATCATCAATTAAAATCATCAATTGTACAAGTATCACCATTCACAATAAACATCAACAAGTGCACATCTTCATATATTCACCAAATATCACCAAGTGTACAATTAACCAAACTCACCAACGCACATAAATCGTCAAGTTTACCAACAACATAAATTAAATATGACGCATTTAACCAATTCACCAAATATCACCAAGCACAATGCACCAAGTCACATATTCATTTATGACACGACTCTTCAAATAATAAGTGCATGCAATGTTCTAGACTCTTATAGATGCATGTGATATCAAATCACCTCCGAGGTCGTCACCCCATGATGCTAACTACACATCATATGTAAGAGTACATCTCCTCTTACAATTTACATATGTAAAAGTACACCTCCTTTTACATTTCACATATGACTCAATATGATTATGATGCATGGGTATACAAGCAAAGACTCGACAATGCAAAATCACCTAACATATGCATTCACCAACATCAATGTAAAAGTACACCTCCATTTACATTGATTAATTCACCACCAATTGCATCATCAAGTATTTACGTCCATACCATCAACAAGTCATAATTCAACAAGAGTCATCATTATATCATCAAGTCAAAATCACCAAAATAATCATCATCATAATCATCATCAACATATTTCAATACATACTTACACCATCAAGTCATCACCAATAGCATGTACGAAAATTCACCAACAACATATATGCACATATACATATATAATTCACCAACATCTTCATCATAGTAATTCAACAAGCATCATCATGGTTGTTAACAAGCATCACCATAATTGTAACGCCCTATTTCTAAATAAGTAATAAATCATGCAATTTAAATAAATACATCAGAAATAGTCGTCACGTCCACGAATAATCACTAACATAGTCATGCATGAAAATATCTCCAACAGAAAGTCACAGTGGAATCAAATACATCTCAACAATGCCACATAATCAACATAAGATAAATCCAACAACATAAATAATCTCCACAAGATACAAGTCAAGAGAGAATAAAATCTCAAAATATAAAAGACACCGTCCTAGATCAGAGCCTCTAAGACACGACGAGCAACATAAAAGGATGAAGCTTCACTACCACGAGTACTCACCAAAAGTAATGCGAACACTAATCCTGCACGCCGTCTACCCATTCATACAAATAGGTAGGCGGTTCACCAAGACCACTGGGGGTTAGTCTTACATTAATCATAATAAAAAACAAACAGGATTAAGCATGCATCATTAATAATATCTTGCGTAAATAATCATGAACTCAAACATGCTCAACAATGAATATACAAGCACAAGATTCCAATTACAACAATCGTCAAGCACACAAGTACCAACACGTATTCCCACCAAGCTCATAAACAAACATGACTCTTCCTAGAAACATACAATGTGACTAGACCGACTCAATTATGTGTGGCACCAAATTTTCTTTCATCTCCGAGGCCGTCGCCCCGATGCATATAAACACATCATATCACCCCGAATAAACACTCCGAATAAAGAATACATAAGTATCCAATCACCAACATGGAGATGAAAGTCACCAAACCAACTGTGTGTGAACTAGGACTCGACAACAACAATACATACTTTATGTAATTTCACAAGTCCACACCAAGTATATTCCAATACATGCTTACACCATCAATTTCACCACCAATAGCATGTAAAAGATTTCACCAACAACATATATGCACATAACATATATATAATCACCAACAACATATAGGCACATAACATATATAATCACCAACAACATATACGAACACAACATATACAATCACCAACAACATATACGCACTTTCAATCTCATTCACGAAATAATTACAAGATAGAAAGTTCAATGAATATATTTTCAACTAGGTTCGTATGATATGATTCACCATTTTAACAATTTAGACCAATGAACCAAAACGAAATCAAAATGATTCAATTGCCTCTACTAAAGAAGTATACTAATCACGTATGCATAAAGGTATACTCAAATAAGCATTTCATCGGCCAAATACTATGAATTCTCAAAATTCGTAAAGTTCGTCTCAAAATGTTACTTTTCAAAACGTAGTCCATTTTCAAAGCAAGACAATCTAATTCTCAAAGAAATAGTTCAAGACCATTTATTTAATCATCTATACAACATATGTATATAATCCCACATCATTGTCTTTGAGCAAATAAGTTTTCAAAAAATTGTGTTCTTGGACGATTTTTCAAACGTTATGAACAATTTATGAAGCCAAGTCCAAATTCATACCAATGATGTTTTCATAGGATTAGATACCTAAGTAATGATTAAACAAGTCAAGGAAAACATTTAGAAAGTTAGGATTGACTCCCAAGTACACAAAACGGAAAAATCAAGTGTGGCTTAACAAGGTGCTGTTCGCTTAAGCGAAGTCTGGTTCGCTTAAGCGACCAGGTCTCAGAAGCATCCTGGGCTTGTTCGCTTGGAGCTCGCTTGCAGCTCGCTCAAGCGAACTCTGTTTAGAAGCAACATTTTCGTTCAGAAGCACGATTCAGTCAGAAGCACAACTCAGTTCAGAAGCAAAGCTTAGTTCAGAAGCAAGACTAGTTCAGAAGCAAAACTCATTTCAGAAGCAAAACTAGTTTAGAAGCAAAACTCATTTCAGAAGCAAAACTAGTTCATAAGCAAAAACTTGTTCAGGAAACAGAACTGGTTCAGAAAACAGAGACTTCGAAATACACAACCTTTTTTTTCTTCCAAACACTCTAATTTTGATCCTTCCACACTCAAAACACGTCCCAAATAAAGTTTATAGGTCATGTACATAAACATATACACAAGAATACTCAAAACTCATGAATCAAACATCATTTTGTTCCAAATCAAAAGTTCACCAAAACTTTCATGATTATTTCACATCAACAACAACTTTCATCATCAAATCACCAATAGACATATTCATCATACCAATTCATCAACAACGTGTTTTCAAACATCATTAACCACAATTAATCATGAATTCATTCCAAGTTCATCACATCACAACTTCATTATTCCTCATTTTTCACAAAAACACAACATATTTATACATATGATTTTTGACACATGAATTCAATATCAACAACACTTAATCATTCAATTCACATGTACAAACATATCATCAACAATTAGACATGAATTCATTCACTAAATTTCACATAATCACTCATTCTGAAAATCACTTAATTGAATAATCACTTATGTGAAAGGGGTAGAAAAAGAGATTATGATTAAAGTCTAACCCCCTTACCTCTAATCTTCTACAAGAGATTCATAGGTTCCACTCTAGCTCCAAGTTCTTCCCCTCTCCAAGTTTTCTCTCCAATCCTCTTCTAGCCTCTTTGCCTCTTTGAAATGAACAAAGTTTCTAAACCCTAGTTCTCCCTCTAAGTTGAAATATATCCATACACATTGGGCCTAACCCATAAAATAATAATTGGACTCAATTCTATTTACGTCACTTACTAGTTTTCTATCTTACTAACAATAAAATAATTAGCAACTACCGACACTAGTTCTAATTACTACAACTAATTAATTATTAAACAATTGGTTCTCACTAAAAACGCTACGATTAATTCTCGACCAAAATTACTATTTTACCCTTACTCGCCAAAAGACCAAAATACCCTCCTAATCACTAAACTAGAGAAAATAAATCAAAGGGTAAATAATCACATATAAGCATACAAAAATACACATAAATTAATTAAGAACAAAATAACAAAAAATCAGGCTGTTACAATAATCAACACCAAAACATAATCATGTCCATTATCAACATTCACATCAATATCAACAACATCACCACAAATCAACAACTTCATACAATTTCTCATAATTCAAGTAAAGAGAAAAGTATATCACACTATGACAACATCATATTCAACGCCTATTAATCATTCATACATCTTCTGATAATCATATCAAACTATTCACAAAAGGTTTTCAAGGTATCCGGTCTTAAAGACCATTTTCGACAAAGTTCGTCTATCATTTCACAACTTTAAAACAACTATGGCAATTGAATCAACGCTAAGAAAACAAACTCAATTGCCTCAGCTAGGTATACACATTAATCACATATTAGTAAAATTGTGCTTACATGTGAGTTTCACCGACCAAATACGACGAAATCGTAAAAATCACGAAGTTCGTCTCACTTTATCATTTTGCAAAACCAATCCATTCTCAAAAGAAAACTAAGTTTGATTCAACAAGACATAGGTTAAATACTCTTAAACACCTTAATTGAACTCCTAATACTCAACTTTTGAGGTTTGGAAACAAACCATGAGTTTTGGGTTGATTTAGAAACGGTTATGCTGAATTTTCGTAAAACATTACCAAGACCTACTTGGAGTATTTTCATCATAACTAAAAATCTAAAAAGAATTTTCAAGTCAAACCAAATCCATTAGAAATCTAACTCAATTATCTAAAACTTTCGTGTTAACACAAAAAGCCAATTCAAAACAAAAATTGGTGAAAAAGACGTAAGAATGTCAAACAAGGGATGCTGTTACTGTGCAACTCGCCATGGCAAGCATTCCACTCGCTATGGCGAGTTCCCACAGGTAAAAGTCGCCCCCAAATCGCCTCCAACTCTCCGTGGCTAGTTGTGACAGTGCCCAACAACTATGCTCTCGGAAAAAACTCCATTTTCACTCCAAAAACCCCAATGTTGACTCCCCAATGCCCAAATTGGTTCCCAAAGATTATCCAAACGTTTATAGACATAAAAAGACACTCAAAACAATATGAAACTTGAATCAAAAACATCATTCCAACACAAATCACAAATTCACCAATTTTTCATAAAACTCTCAAGAACTCAAATTTCATCACAATCTTCATAATCACGAATACCCATAGCATGAATCATCAACAACAACATCTTATATCAACAACCACACAAATTAATCATGAATTCATCAAGGATTCAACAACAACAACATCACACTTCACAAATTTTTAGTAAAACACAAAGTATTCAAATGTATACAACTTAAGCATGTAATTTCAACACCAACAACTTAATTATCAACAAATTAACATACCCAAACATTTCATCAAGTCATGAGCAAGAATTTCAACAATTAAGTTCACAATAATCACTTATTTCAAATAAGCACTTTTGAAAATGAGTAGAAAAGAGATTAAACTTAAGAGATTATGATAGAACACTAGCCCCCTTACCCCAATCTTCAAGAATCCTAGCCTTAGCTTCAATTTAGCTCTTAGAATCACCAACCCCTTCTTGATCTTCAAGCCTTTCTCTTCTAACTCTTTTCTTCTCTTCCTTAGCCCTCTCTCTCTCTCTCTCTCTCTCTCTCTCTCTCTCTCTACCTCTACCTCTTTCTAAGATTGTGAAATGAGTGTTCTAACCCTAATTTCTCTTAAGGCATGGGTTTATAAAGACCCATCACTAATGGGACTAACCTTCAAAATGTTTTATGGGTTCAAAGTTCTAATTAATCAATCCACATGTTTCTACTCACTTACGGTAAAAATAAAGGATAAATACCGGCTTATAACTATTTACCACAACTCACCAACAAATAAAAATAATGGTTCTCACTTGAAAACTAAAAATAATCCTCAAAGTAAAATAACTATTTTACCCTTGCTCACACAAACACCAAAATACCCCTCCAGCACCGAATTCTAATAATTCCCACCAAAATACACACAAAGGCAAATAATCATATACAATCACAAATGAAAACAATTAAAAATAAATCTAGCGAAAATCGGGCTGTTACATCCTTCGTCATATTTATCTTTCATGGACTCTTATCCTCCGACACATTCGCTCTGATAAAATCCTAATACTGACAAGTGGGATGTTACACTTTACCCCTCTTAAAGAAATTTCGTCCTCAAAATTTAGGATTATCTTAAAATACCGTGGTTGAAACTTATCTTGGTCGCGCCGTTTGACTAGTTACCTTGGGTCCGTAGCCTACTCGCTCAACAATAACTAATCACACCGCTAACTTATTATTAACTGGAGCACTTAGGATTTTCCTTTCTACTGGGGTTTTAATGTAACCCAGGATTGCCCTGTAGTGTTTTCTTGTATCTGAGGTGCCTATCTATTCATGAGTAAGTCTAATGCATCTCTTGCCACAGTCGTATATGTATAATTGATAACCATCGAACCAATACTTCAAAATATATGAATAGATCCACATAACTTGAACACCATCTCATAACTATGAATAGTCTCTGAAAATTTCAACTTAGGCGTAACTTACAGGAACACACGATCTTCTTTACTAATTTTTAAGGCCTTCGTTTTTTATATGCGTAGCTTAACCGACAACTCTGTGTAATTCTTATCTTCTCTCAGAGTCTTATGAATTATTATCTTCTCTCATAGTCTTAGGAAAATATCCAAACCTTGTCTTAATTCCGATATATATATATATATATATATATATATATATATATATATATATATATATATATATATATATTCACGAGGTGACTCATACACTTTGGATGCAGAGATAACAAAATCAAACATGCCAGTATATCTGACAATTATTAACAAGTTCCTTAAGTCACATATTCTTACGAAAACTGACTTAGGCTACTTGTAACACCCCGTTTTCCCAGCATAAAAATTTCTTTAAAAAGATAGTCATGCATCAGAGTAAGCACATAAACAGGGCATCACATTTCTTGAAACATCTCATAGTAATGAATAAATAATCATTAACTCTTCATAAAAATATTCGTAAAATGTTACTCAATATCGCAGCGGAAAGTCATAACGGAAATCATCTCAAAAGTCTTTGGCACACAGGCCTCAACATCGTCTTATTAAAATCTTCAGGATAAACATAAACATATCAAATCGCATAATACGCAAGGAACAGAGAAAATAAAAGAAAGATTCCCCATCCCGTTACGTATCAGAGCACCTAGACTCAACTGCAGAAAGCCTCACACGCCTGCACCTAATCTTGGTTACCTGCACTTGCCCACAAGGCGGCAATTCCAGCAGAAGGGGTGAGATTCACAAATAATTATATTAAACATGTAATTCAATAATCACAATCAACAGTCAAAACATCATTCCACATATCACAGGAAGACAAATAGCATTTAAAACATCATCATGTAAAAACATGTCATCTAGCATCATCACAATCATCGTCATGGACATCTTAGAAGACTCGACTCGACAACATCACTTGACTATGCAACCCTAACATCTTATATGCATGTGGTACCAATCCAGGGCATGAGCCCTCGTCGCTATGAGCATAAATATACTCCAAGGCATAAGCCTTCGTCGCTGGTGAGCAAAGCTCCAGGGCATAAGCCCTCGTCGCTGGTGAGTAAAAACTCCAGGGCATCAGCCCTCATCACAGAATGAGTATGCATGAGACTCAACACATTTTAACTTAAACAAGTTAACATCATAAACGTCGCAGAACACCTTAATCATCATAGACTGACACATGCAGCAACTATACATAAGTAAATAGCAACATGGCAGCAAGTACATCATACATATATCATCCATAATGCAAGCATCGCAAGTAAATCAAACATTCATAACTTAATTAATTCATATATCACACATAAGCTTCATAAAATCATCATAAACAATCTCAATCATCATGTATCATCATTACAGATTATATTCAACATCATTAAAAGCCTCTTAAGCTACCCCAAGGTCATCTCTCAAGGTTACATGCGAAAATAGATCGCAACAGAACAGGTTCTGAGTTCTGACAGAACTCGCTATGGCGAGTGGGAATGCTCGCCTCGCGAGTAACTAGAGGTCCTGCTCGCTATGGTGAGTTGGGTCGCTCACCTCGCGAGCTCTAGGGTACTGCTCGCTATGGCGAGCTGGGTTGCTCGCCTCGCGAGCGATCTAGGTCTACTCGCCGCAGCGAGATGCATGGCTCGCCTAGGCGAGCGATGAACAGGTTGCTTACGGATTCTGCAAAAATTCACTCAAGGGGTCCCAAATTCATCATCTTAAACGTCTAAACTCTCAGAAACATCATCATTATGAATAATCTACGTTCTGTACTCAATCTAAACATCTGTTCTACAGCTTTATGGCTTAATTCATGATTTTTCTTCTCAATTTTAACCTAATTCCAACTCTCTCAAAACAGCCCTAGGTTTGTTAATCCTGATTAGATGAATTACAGAATAACATAATTAAATTGCCTTACAATTGCAGAATCGCAGCCCTCTTTCTCTTCTCCCTTCACGTGCTTGTTTTTCTCCTTTTTCCAAAACTCTGTACGCGTACTGACTCTCTCTTGACCTAATTTTCCCTTTATATACTCCCAACAAATCTTATCTTATTTACTCTTTCTCCCACAAAACTCTCTAAAATCCAAAACTAACCCACAACTAAATATTTTATTTTATTTTCAAATCTTATTTTATTAATCAATAAAATAAGTCACCACGTCGCATAAAAACACATAGAATCTTAATTCAACATCGCGTAATATATTAATAAATATATCTAGACTCCTCAAATAATTCAAATAATTAAGTAATCAAAAATGGGCGTTACACTACTAGTACTTGAATACCTTTATCAAATATTTGAGTATATTGTATGATCATTTAATTGGCACTGTTGTTGACCTCGTTAACTTTAACTTCCTCAAGTGGATCCAACTTTTGAGTGATTCAGCTTAAAACGGGTAACTCCCAAAAACCATTTGCAGGGTTTAGCATATTACTCAGATATATCTTATACATGTTCATACTCTCAAGTGCCATGCCTTTTTAATTAATAGCAATACTTGTTTGATGTTTTTCTTTCAAAAAAACTTTAAATGTTAGCATATGGGTCCTTGGAACGAAGAGATACATATTTTAAGAAAGCATTGTGAAACTGGGCCCATAACGACACTACAGAACCACATGAATAGTGTAACGCCCTAGTTTTATTTTAATTATCGTTGGTTGATTTTAAAATCTTTTATATGATTTTTGAATGATTTATGAGAATATGTGGGGTGTTACTATTTTATTATATAGTATTTATGTGATTATGTGAATATATGATTATTTTTATTGTTTAATAAAAATAAGTAAGAATATTATTCATTTGAAAATGTGGGGAGTTAATTGAGAAGTTAATAGTAATTAGTGGGAGTTAAATGAAATGTAAAAGGGAGTTAAGGAATATTAGTGGGAGAAAGGAAATAGAAATAGAGGAAATAATATTTATTTGGAATTATGTTGGGGTTAATGAGAAATTAATAGTAGTTAGGAGGAGTTAAGGAAAAATAGAAGTTGGGGGTTATGTTTTACTGAGTTAGGAAAGAAAAGTCAAAAAAAGACATTTTTCACGTAAAAGAAAAGAAAACAGTTTTGGGAGAAAAGAAGAGAAAACCTAGAGAAGAGAGAAGGAGCAAGAAGAGAGAAGAACGTGGCTTGATTTCAGGAAAACAATCTAAGGTAAGGGTGAGGCTAACCTTCAACTAATAATATATACATAATTACTGAAATTGGATTGAAATTGGTGTTCTTGAATTAGGGTTAGAAAGTTGTGTTAAATTGCAAAAATGTTGATGATTATGCTATTGATGTATGTTTAATGAATTGTTTTGGTTGTTATGATGCATTTAGAACCTGTAAACATTTTTGTAATTCAATTTGGGGTTTGGGTGATTGAAAATTGGGTTTTTGGAGTGAAAACTGGTCTGTTTCCGTAGGTTTGTCCACATTCCATCGTAGTACGATGCTGGGAAATCGTAGTACGATTTTTCCAGTAGCAAAAGACTTTTTCAGCACATTCCATCGTAGTACGATGCCTTGAAATCGTAGTACGATTTTCAGTGAACATCATCCCCTGTTTTTCGTGTTCTTGCGTCTTTTTCACCCATTTCTGTTCCGAACTGGCTTTTCGTGTAAACATGAAAGTTGTAGATAATTGAGTTAGCTTTCTAATGGCTTTGGTTGGACTTGAAAATGATTTTTAGATTTTGAGTTATGATGAAAATAGTCCAAGTGGGTCTCTAGAAAACTTTAAGAAAACTTAACATAACTAGTCTCAAGTTAGTCCAAAAACTTATGGTTGGTTTCCCAACTTCAAACTTAAGTATTAGGGATTTAGTTGAGGTGTTTTATGAGTATTTGGCTTATGTCTTATTGATAAAACTTGATATGCTTTTGAGGAATGTTTTGGAATTTGATATGAATGTAATTGATTAATGTATAAGTTGCTAAGGTTGTCTTTGTTGTTAACGTTGTTGTTACTGTCATCCAAGTTGCTAAGTCGTTGATTGTCTAAGTTGTGGAGTGTGTCATAAATAATTTAGGCACAATTGTTGTTGTCATTGTCGTCGTCGTTGTTGTTGGGTTGTATGCTGATATACACCACGAGTCTTTCATACTCATGCATCGTTGGGGGCTCATGCCCTAGAATGTTGTCCGATTGGGGAGTGTGTCATAAGTATTTAGGCACAGATGTTGATGTTGTAGTAGATGTTGTTGTCGTTGTTGTTGGGTTGTATGCGGATATACACCATTGAGTTGTTGATGTTGTATGTTGATATACACAAGTGGAGTTCATTGCATAATGCATAAAAGCGGGAGGGCTTTTGCCCTGGAACGCCTTGTCGTTCAAAGTGGGAGGACTCATGTCCTGGAACACCTTGTTGTTCAAAGCGGTGAGGGCTTTTGCCCTGGAACGCCTTGTCGTTCAAAGCGGGAGGACTCATGTCCTGGAACACTTTGTTGTTCAAAGCGGTGAGGGCTCTGCCCTGTATTTTTGGTACCACATGCATGTGCATTGTTACATCGTAGTAGTTGTTGTGTTGGGTGAGTTGTCGATGTTGTTGATGTGTCGTTGGTGTTAAGTCGTTGTCGGTGTGTTGTCATCATGAATGAAGTTGGTTTCAAATTAAATATAATTGAAGTAGTGTTGATAATCAAGGATGATGCTATATTTATATATATATATTTCTTATTGATCTTGTTGTTGTGAATTTGCTGCTGTTTCAATGCATTTGATGAATTATATATATATATATATATATATATATATATATATATATATATATATATATATATTATCTTTGATTGTAAATCTCACCCCTTCTGCTTGAAAATGTTGCCCTTCGTATGGGTAACTTGCAGGTGATCCTGAGTAGTAGGTGGTGGCTCAATGTCTAGGGCTTTGATACGTATGGGATGAGATTTTTATATTATTTTCATTCCTATGTATCAAATTTTGAGACATGATGATGTTGTTTTTGTTGAATTATTTTGATGAAGCTTTTATGCCGGAATTATTTAAGTATGGTTGAATAACTATTGTTGGTTGAGGCCTTCGTGCCAAGATTTTTATTTGAGGATTAAATTATAAATGAAATGAATATTCTGCTGTAGTTGTATATATAATGAGTTGTTGGAAGTTTAATAGTTTTATTTTTCTATTAAAGAATTTTTTATGTAAGCAATGTAATGCTCCGTTTGTTTTATAACTCTGATTGTTTTATTCAAATTACGTATTTTTGGGAATGGGGTGTTACAATTGGTATCAGAGCAGGTTGGTCCGTCCGGCCAAGTAGTAGAGTCGTGTTGAGCCACCTAGGATAGAGTGTCAACTCTAATGTTGCTTTTGTTGTTGTTTCTAAGCTATTGTTTCTGATATAGAACTTTGAAATGGCTGATCGTAATGATGGTGCTATCGCTGCTGCACTTGAGGCTGTTGCTCAAGTTGTAGGACAGCAACCTAACGGTGCTGCTAGTAACGATGGTGTGAGGATGTTGGAGAAATTTTTGAGGAACCATCTACCAACCTTCAAGGGAAGGTATGACCCTGACGGAGCTCAGAATTGGCTCAAAGAAATTGAAAGAATTTTCAGAGTTATGCAATGCAGTGAGGTTCAGAAGGTGCGGTTTGGTACGCACATGTTAGCTGAAGAAGCTGATGATTGGTGGGTAAGTTTGCTGCCTGTACTTGAACAGGATGGTGCTGTGGTGACCTGGGCTCTGTTTAGGAGGGAATTCTTGAATAGGTACTTCCCGGAAGATGTTCGTGGGAAGAAGGAGATTGAGTTCCTAGAACTGAAGCAAGGTGATATGTCAGTTGTAACACCCCGTTTTTCCCAACATGAAAATTTCTTAAAACATTTATCAGAGTAACATTGTAAACAACGGGATATCACATATAACATAATCTGAAACAGTTAAATAATAATTTAACCAAATATCTTAAACATTGCAGCGGAAATTACTTCATAAACCGTAAAACGTTTGGCATGCAGGCCCCATCAAATATCTCAAAGGAGTTAGTTTCATTATTGCAAAATAACATAAATGTTCACGTAAAGAATGAAGCATGCATAACAGATAACCCCATCCCGTTACGTATCAGAGCGACCTAGACGACACAGTGGGGCAAGGCCACTCACGAAGACAACTGCACACTAAGCACGATCACCTGCACTTGCCCACAAGGCGGCAATTCCAACAGAAGGGGTGAGATTTCATAACAAAATAATATTAACTAAAGTAATTTGATTCATAATTAACATCATATCAACCTTAAACAACTTTGCACAAATGATAACAGTTATCACGTAATCACATATTCAATCATCATCAATAACATATCATCATAGACACGACAATGCGACAATGCTCTTAGACTCCTTATATGCATGTGGTACCAAACTTCATCATAAGGACTATTATTAATAATAGCAATGAAACAATGCGTAGCACCAGTATCAATAATAGCAACTAAAGGAGTATTATTAATATAACAAGTACCTCTGATCAAGCGATCCTCACTCTCTGTCTGAGTACCAGTCAGGGCAAAAACTCGACCCCTAGTAGGCGCCTTCTTCGGCTGCTTGCACTGGGAACCAATATGACCCTCTTCATTACAATTGAAGCACACAATATCATTACGCTTGCAATCAGCTACAATATGACCCTTCTTGCCACACCGAACACATTTCTTAATCTCTTTAGGACAAACATTGCTCTTGTGGCCTTTCACACCACAGTTGAAACACACAATCTCTGTAGGAGTACCCTTCTTCGTAGGCTGCCTATCAACGACCATCCTCTGTTTTCCTTTATCAGCAGGAGCACTGTACGGCTTAGGACGACTCCGCTGGCCCTTAGCTTTCCTATCATTCACTACCTTGTAGTGAGCGTTGGTATCCTCCTCATATATTCTGAAGCTATTAACCAAATCTGGAAAAACTCGAATCTGTTGGTACCCAATCGCCTCTTAATGTCGGCCCTCAAACCGTTCTCGAACTTGATACACTTCGAAAACTCAGCAGTCTCAGCAGCATAGTGCGGGTAGAACTTTGCCAACTCTACAAACTTGGCAGCATACTCGGTCACCGACATATTTCCTTGCTTCAGCTCAAGGAACTCTATCTCTTTCTTCCCGCGAACATCTTCTGGAAAGTATCTCCTTAGGAACTCTCTTCTGAACACAACCCAAGTCACAATAGCTCCATCTTGTTCAAGGCTGGGTAACAGATTAATCCACCAATCATCAGCTTCCTCGGACAACTGATGTGTACTAAAACGCACCTTCTGAACTTCGGTGCACTGCATCACCCGGAAAATCCTCTCGATCTCCTTAAGCCACGTCTGGGCTCCATCGGGGTCATACCTCCCTTTGAAAGTTGGAGGGTAATTCCTTATGAAGGTCTCCGACATCCTCGTCTCAGCATTCACGCCAGCGTTTGCGTTAGGTTGTTGTCCCACAGCTTGGGCAACAGCTTGTAGAGCAGCAGCTAATGCAGCATCGTTCCTTCCAGCCATAACTGATATTCTACAACACGCAGTAACAACAACATAAGATTAGTAATACAAATATTACTAAGACTCAACATGACTCTTCTAATTGGCCGGACAGACCGACTTGCTCTGATACCAATTGTAACACCCCGTTTTTCCCAACATGAAAATTTCTTAAAAACATTTATCAGAGTAACATTGTAAACAACGGGATATCACATATAACATAATCTGAAACAGTTAAATAATAATTTAACCAAATATCTTAAACATTGCAGCGGAAATTACTTCATAAACCATAAAACGTTTGGCACGCAGGCCCCATCAAATATCTCAAAGGAGTTAGTTTCATTATTGCAAAATAACATAAATGTTCATGTAAAGAATGAAGCATGCATAACAGATAACCCCAACCCGTTACGTATCAGAGCGACCTAGACGACACAGTGGGGCAAGGCCACTCACGAAGACAACTGCACACTAAGCACGATCACCTGCACTTGCCCACAAGGCGGCAATTCCAACAGAAGGGGTGAGATTTCATAACAAAATAATATTAACTAAAGTAATTTGATTCATAATTAACATCATATCAACCTTAAACAACTTTGCACAAATTATAACAGTTATCACGTAATCACATATTCAATCATCATCAATAACATATCATCATAGACACGACAATGCGACAATGCTCTTAGACTCCTTATATGCATGTGGTACCAAACTTCATCATAAGTATTAATATACTTTAAAACATGTGGAGGACGAAGCTCCTATTAGTCGTGCGGAGGACAAAGCTCCTATCATGGTGAGGACTAAGCTCAATGAATGCTAATGCATGGACTCTAACAACAAAACACCTTAATCATCATATCAACATGCATCCAAGAATTTGGAGCTAAACAACATCTTATTCATCATATATAGACATCATGCAACTCAGTTTAATAACAACAGCAGCATAAACAAATCTCAAATCAGAAGGATATCATTATATCAATTACAATTCGACGGCATCATAAACTTTATTCATATCTTTCATAATGCGTAATACTTAAACTCATGCTTAATTAACATTGTCCTAACTCAAACAGCTTTACAGATTGCTCTCAACATTACCATTAGGTCTCACTATTACTTAGGGGTCCACACTCGATCAACTTGCGACATAGGTCGCATAAACACTCAGAACACTCCATTCTGGTAGTGCTCGCGAGGCGAGAACATCTGCTCGTCATGGCGAGTAGAGCCAACTTCAACTACTGTCCTTCTGGGTTCAGTCCTGTCCTACAGTCAGTCCTAAACGTTACTAGGTATGCTCAGGTACTCAAAGGCACTCAAGGCCTAACTAAAGGTCAAAAATTCGAAACCTAACATGCCCTCTGACTTAACTCGCTATGGCGAGTAAGCTTGCTCGCTGTGGCGAGCTGCCAGGAGCAACTCGCGAGGTGAGGGAAAAGCTCGCTATGGCGAGCGATGAAGTTCTTCACTCGCAAGGCGAGGATCATTGCTCGCTATGGCGAGCGATGAATGTCGCCGCGGGCAGACTTGCTATTTTCTCGAAAATTCAAAAATTCTCATGGTTCAAAGCCTCACGTTGATTCCAGAATCTGTCCTAAACATTTTCTAAGGTCTAGGAACACTTTCTACATGAATTAAACCTATTCTTACCGTTTAATCATCAATTTTAAGGATTTGACCTAGTTTTCACTTTTCCAATTCAATCTTAATCCTTGCTAGTTAAACATCAGAATTACCATCAATTAATACTACTGAGTTATTAGTCTCACCCTTACCTGTTTATGAAGAAATCACAGCACTCACTCTTGGTCTTCTCCCTTCTATGCGTTTTCTCCCTTTTTCCAAAAGTCTGATACGCGTACTGACACTTCTAACCTAATTTCCTTATTTATACTCCCAACAAATCTTATCTTATTTACTCTTTCTCCCACATAACTCTCTAAAATCTCAAAATTACCCCACATCTCTATATTTATTTTTATCATACCCTCATTTTGGACCTAAAAATACTCGTTCAAATTTCCTTTCTGTTTCTGATTATTTCAAATTCACTATGTCTATTTCACAGTTTTCTACTATGCTTCAAACGCACATTTTGCTGTTTCTATCTCTAATTCTCTTGCATATAAAACCATCCAAAGTGTTTTTCTTGCATTGCAAGTCATTAAGAAAGGGTTCTAAAACCGTTGCATATTTTCCTACATTTTATTCCAATTTTTTGCATAAAATCATACAAAAGTGTATTTTGGTCATTTCCTATAAAGGAACCCATTTTAGTCCCTACAATTTGTCCCTGAGTCTTTTCAACTTGTCTGCATGAATCATTAATCAAATTTTGTCCAAAAATCATCTTAGTTTTGCATCTGAGTCGGTCTGAGTCAGTCTGAGTCGTTTCAGTCCTTAGGGGCATTTTGGTCTTTTCACATCAAACAATTTTTGACAGAGAGGTATTTTGAAATACCTCATTTTGGTAATTTGTTCGTTTTAGTCCATTTTATCGTTTTTAACTGTTTCACTTTATGTTTTTTTCAAATTACATTTTTTCCAATTTTATTTTGTTTTTTGCAAATAAGTCCAAATTTTTCTTTTAATTTCAAAACAGTCCAAATTCTTTTAAATTGCAGTTTAGTCCTTATCTTTTTTTAAATTGCATTTTAGTCCTTGAGTTTTTACAGCATTAGTCCAGGTGCCACGCAAGCAAATACCAGTCCACATGTCATGTTCTCATTGGTCCAGAGGCCACATGGCAGCCTATATAAGGCCGGTTACTGTACCAGTCAGGGAGGTCCACAGAATCAATGCCAAGTCACAAACAACTCACAAATTTCTCTCTCCATTCAGTTAGATCAAAATCATAACAAACTCAAGAAACTGAAGAACATTTTTGAAAACCCTAACAATTTTCCTGAAGCAATTCAAGCCAAAATCAATGGAATTTGTGTAGCTCTCAGAGATTCAATCGAATCTTCATCATTGAGCCTTGTCCTCTGCAATTCAAGCATCAGATTCGTCGCAGAAAGCAACAAACCCTAATGCGATCACAGAGGCGCGAATTTGAGAAGAAGAGGGAACGAATTCGAAGATTTTGAACCAGAGAAGAAGAAAGAGAAGAAGAATCACGGTTTATTTCCGGATTTCCAGCAAGAATCAACAAAAAACAGAATCAAATCAAAAGGTTTCTGAAGATTCAAATCCAAGTCTCCGAATAAAACCAGGTGAAAATCAAAAAACTTACCTCTTCATACTCATGAATAACAACGAATCCCAGCTGATGTAGATCCATAATGGATTCGAAGAGTTTTGGTTCAAAATCATAAAAACCCTAAAATTTTCCAGAAAACCGTAAGGACTCCAAGGTTCACAACGAATATCAATCGTTGTAAACCAACGAATCCATAAACGAACTCGTTTAGAAAAAGATTTGAATCAGAAAATAGAACCAAAACCGTTCGGAATCCATGAACAAGAACTCAAGATCTACATCGTTTCAGTTAATGCATGTGAATTTCAGTGGTAGATTCATGTTTAGAATGATAAGATGAAGCTTTTAAGCCATGATTCGTGTGATACTGGGTTGATTCGAACAAAGCTAGGGTTAGGGTTTCAAGAAGCCGAGCGGAGAATAAGAGAGGAAGAGAGAGAAGCAACTGAAAAAATGAAAGAAAACTGGGTTGTAAGCTTTTATATAAGGCGCTGGACTGGGTGGGTTCTGACCCGATCCAGCGCCCCGTGTTCTAGGCCGTTTGATCTAGGTCCTGGTGGATCTGGATCAATCCAGCGCTCCTGAAGCGTTCTGGAGATCCGGATCCATCAACCGCGTGGGTTTGGGCCGGTTAGCTTGGGCTTTTGTGGTTTCTTTTCAGTTTTCTTGACTTTTTGCTATGCTCACCCCTATTCTTGCTATTTGGACCCCCTGTGCGTCCTAACTTTTTCACAAAAATTCCAAAAAAATACTGGTTGTTCTTGGTATGTTTGTGACTGTTTTTGTGATATTTTTACATGTTGAAAATTGACAAAATTGATAAATGTTAATTTCTCATTTGATTGGTATATTTTGGTGTTTTTTGTGTGAACCTTCTTGCTTGGTTTTAAGTCCAAATTCTTGTCATATGTTTTTGGTGCTTGGCATTTGATTTCATGATGATTTACCTCTGATTTCATGATAGTTCATTTAATCTTGTTAAGTTTGATGCTTTGTAATATCTCCAATTTTGTTAAGCTTGAATTGTGTAATATTTGCTACTTTGTTTAGTTTGATTCTTGATTCCAATTTTGTATGATTTTTCTACTCTGTTTAGTTCAATTCTTGATTCCAATTTTGCATTTGTTTCAAATTTTGTTTAGTTCGATTCTTGTTTCCAATTTTACAATATTTGTTAAGCTTGATTTTTGTTCATATTTTTGCAATAGTAATTGTTAGTTTCAATAGTGTTAGTTTAAGTCCATTTGTTTGTTTTCTTGCTTTGTAAATAACATAGGTTTACATGCATTCGCTTTCCATTTCTTATGCTTTGTTTCGTTTGATATTTTGCTATCATTGTTATCTTGCTTTACTAATCATTTTACTTTATGTTTCATACACATTAAGCACTCCATTTCATATCCATTCTTTAAGTTTAGGTTTTATTCAATTTTCATTTCTAGGTAGCTTCTTTTATTTTCATTTTCTTGCAAGACCATAGAATGTAAACTAGGGCTAATGTAAAGGACAATGGACACTATAATGATGTACACCGACACAAGCACCGACACGCACACACGTTGTATGATCTAACGCTAGGTGTATGTTTAGGAAGCGCGAAATTTAGAAAAAATCATTTTCCAAAAAAGTGTTAACAATTCTATCACTTGAAAACCTTTTTCAATAAACCTTGGAGTCAAAACTCCATTGTATTTTCTTTTCTCTTTTCTTAATCAAATTCTAATGAAAATAATCCTTACTTAAACCTTTTTGTAAATAATTGACCAACCTCACCGTTTTATCTTCTCAAGCCTTTACGACCTCTTTCTCTTCTTCAAAACCTTTTTTTTCTAAAACTAAAATCAATCAAAACTCACAAAGCTTTTCGAGAGAAAACTACATGGAGTTTGATCCCTTAAAAGGGTATGTAGGCAAGAGGTCAAAACCTCTCCAAGTCCAATAAAAATAAAATCCAAACACTTCTTCCCCCCATTCTTAAAAACAACTCTTTTCAATAAATAGTGTCGAAAATAAAGCGTAAAAGATAAATCTAGAAAAACGGCTCCTATAGAATACTATAGTCGTCACGGGTGCCTAACACCTTCCCGTAGCGAAAATTGCCCCGAACTTAGAATTTCTAAGGGTTTTCTCAATTTTACCCTTCCCCAAAAAAATAGAGACATCAATGATTGAAAGGTTCAAGCCTAATTAATGACTTGACACCCGAAAATCGCGATGACAATTTTATTTTCAAATCTTATTTTATTTAACAATAAAATAAGTCCCTTAATCTTATCAAAACCCTCAAAACTCATAACTTAACACAAAGTCAGCTAAATCATCCAAAATCATCAACACATACCAAAATCACACATATATTATATAAATATAATATAATCGCCTAGACTCGATTAAATAATTAATTAAACGAAAGTGGGCGTTACAACTCTCCCCCACTTAAAAGATTTTCGTCCTCGAAAATTTACCTCAAGCGAACAACTTTGGATAAGACTCCATCATCTTACTCTCAAGCTCCCACGTCAAGCTTTCACCAGTCGCTCCCGTCCAAACGACTCTAACGAGAGGTATCTCCTTGCCTCTCAACGTCTTCACTTTCCGATCATCAATCCTTACCGGTAAAGTCTCTACCGTAAGGTTGTCTCTAACTTGCACATCATCACTCTGGATCACATGAGATGGATCCGGAACATACTTCTGAAGTTGCGACACATGGAAAACATCATGCAAATTCGAAAGATGCGGTGGTAGTCCAACTCGATACGCCACCGTTCCAACTTTTTCCGATATCTGATACGGACCAATAAATCTCGGAGTCAACTTCTTTGACTTCAAAGCACGTCCAACACCAGTCACAGGAGTGACTCTCAAAAACACGTGGTCTCCTTCCTGAAACTCAAGATCTTTCTGTAACACCCCGTTTCCCAAAACAACATAATAATATTAAAACAATCAGAGTTCAACAATAACGGGCATGTCACACTGCTTTTCAAAATTTATTAAATAGAATATAAAACTATTTAACTTCAATAAATCATCTTATAAAATCTGCAGCGAAATATTTATTTAAAAATCATAATCAACAGCTACATCAACGTCCTTGGCACAAAGGCCTCATCATACTAAAATTTATTTAAATATAGATAAATCTCCAACAACATAGTTCATCAATGATACATAAGGAAATGAAGAATGTAAACAGCAGAATCCCAATCCCGTTACGTATCAGAGCCTAGGACACGAGAGCCAACAATCTAACTAGCCTTCGTTACCTGCACTTGCCCACGAGGCGGCAATTCCAGCAGAAGGGGTGAGTTCACAAATCAAAAGTAATATATAGATATATGAATCATCAAAGTAAATTGAAAACAACAACAAATAATAACAACCAACAGCAACATTATCAACAATATCATCTCAACATTATAATTTTGATTCATCTTTGATTAACATCAACAACAGCAACCCTTGTGGCGACATCTCACCAACTACAACTCCAATAAGACATCTCACACCTACAACAACTATGCAAGATCTCAACTACTAATGCAATGTGCATGTGGTACCATACTACGCGCGTTGAATGCTAAGCATTCCAGGGCATAAGCCCCCAACAATTTGGATGGTTAAAGCATCCCAGGGCATAAGCCCCCAACAGGTGAATGACTAGCATTCCAGGGCATAATCCCTCAACGGTTGAATGTATAAACATTCCAGGGCATAAGCCCCCAACGATGCAAATGAGTATGAATGACTCTGTCGTGTATATCTGCATACAACCCTACAACAACTAATGGTGCATATCAGCATGCAACCAACAACAACAACCACTTAGGACATCAACGACTGTGTCTAACAACTAAGACACCCTCCCCAACTGGATAACACCACTCAGCATCATCAAAAACAACTCAAGTTTAGCAAAATATAATTATTTTCATGTAAACATACATTAATCCATCTTAACCATCTTCATATACAAGTTTTATCATCTAAACAATTTAAATTAAATCCAACAAACAAGTTAGGAAGCTTAGGTATGGGTTAGGAGCACTTAGAAAAATTTACACAAAATGGTCGCACAGGACCCATCTCGCTTAAGCGAGCAGCTTCTCGCTTGAGCGAGTCAAATGACGAAAGTTGGGTTTTTCCTCGCTTGAGGCTCGCTTGCGGTTCGCTTAAGCGAACGGCCAATTTTCTCAAATCTGGGCAATGTTTGGCGTCTCTCGCTTAAGCGACGGGAATTTCGCTTAAGCGACGCAAATGACGAAGGTTAGGTTCTAGCTCGCTTGGAGTTCGCTCATGGTTCGCTTGAGCGAGCGGGCAAAATTCTGAATTGGGCACAAAAAGGTGTCGCTCGCTTGAGCGACGGCTGGCTCGCTTGAGCGAGCGTTCATCTGGGTAGAATTACAACTACGATTTTCTAAGCCCTAAATCATCCAAAAACCCAATTTTGATCCCCCAATCACCCAAAATGAATTAGAACAATGTTTATGGGTTCACTACACATCAAAACAACAAAAACATCTCAAAGAAACATCATCAATCAGACATAATTCATCAACAATGGCATTTTTATAATTCTTTAACCTAATCCAACAAACCACCATTTTCAATTCATTTCATGAAATCATATACATATACATTAGCAATTGAAAAGTAAACCCACCCTTACCTTAATTCAGCAAATTCCTACAGCAAATTGGGCAGATTCTCTCTTCCTAGCTCTTCCCTTGGCTTCCCTCAAAAACTCTTGTTTTCTCTGATACGTGCAAATGTTTTTCTTTCCTTACTGAGTCTTTCTATTTCCTTACCAACCAAAACATAACATCTATTTCTCTTAACTCCCTCACTAATTTCTATTAATTTCTCCTTAACCCCTCCTTAACTCTATTAACTCTAAATAAATCCCCTTTTTCTAAAATAAATATTATTTCTTCTATTTTCATAAAACAATGCAAATAATCACCAATTTTCATATAAATGAATATAAATCAAATAACACACCACATATCACATAATTATTTATGAATTCAAATAAATTATGCAAAACAACTAAAATTAACAAATTAGAAATTAGGGCGTTACACTTTCCTTCGCTTATCATGATAACTCTTTTGTCGACTCTGCAACGCTTTCATCTTTTCTCGAATCATCTTAACTTTCTCAGTAGTTTGCTGAACAATCTCTGGTCCTAAGACCACTCTCTCACTTGACTCAAACCAACACAATGGAGTTCTGCACCTTCGACCATACAAAGCCTCAAAAGGTGCCATTCCAGTACTAGAATGATAACTATTATTGTATGTGAACTCGATCAACGGAAGATGACTATCCCAAGTTCCTCCTTGCTCAAGAACACAAACTCTCAATAAATCCTCCAGCAACTGACTTGTCCTCTTCGACTGACCATCTGTCTGCGGATGATACACCGAACTTAATCTCAACTTAGAACCCAAAGCCTCTTGAAAACTTTTCCAAAATCTAGAAGTAAATCTTGGATCTCTATCTGATACAATGCTCGAAGGAACACCATGCAACCTCACAATCTCCTTGATATAAATCTCTGCCAACTGGGCAACAGGAAAACTAATATTAATCGGTAGGAAATGAGCCGACTTCGTCAATCTATCAACAATAACCCAAATTGCGTCATTCCCTCTAGGAGTATTCGGCAAACTCGTCACAAAATCCATGGATATACTATCCCATTTCAACTCTGGCACATCTAAAGGTACCATCATGCCAGCCGGTTTCTGATGCTCAATCTTCGACTTCTGACAATCTAAACAGGAATACACAAACTGTGCCACATCTCGTTTCAAACCAAACCACCAGAAAATCTTCTTTAGATCATGGTACATCTTCGTGGCTCCCGGATGAATACTCAAGCTACTTCTATGACTCTCTTCAAGAATCATCTTCTTAATCTCTTCATTGTCAGGAATGCAAATCCTACCTCGGAATCTCAGCACTCCTTGATCATCGACTTTAAAATCACTATCTTCAGTCTGATTACTAGCAACCAATATGTCCACAAACTTAACATCTTCCTTCTGGGCCTCTTTGATACTCTTCAAGAAGTCACTATCAATCTTCAGCATCCCCAGCATTACACTCTGAGGTGTCCTTTCACAGACTAAACTCAAATCTCTAAACTGTTCGAGTAATTCGAACTCTCTAACCATCATGGAGGAGATATGCAAGGTCTTCCTACTTAAGGCATCAGCTACCACATTAGCTTTACCCGGATGATAATTCAATCCAAAGTCGTAATCCTTCAACAATTCAAGCCATCTTCTCTGCCTCATGTTCAATTCCTTCTGGTCGAATAGATACTTTAAACTCTTGTGATCACTGAACACTTCAAATCTCGAACCATACAAATAATGTCTCCATATTTTTAATACAAAGACCACAGCCGCCAATTCTAAATCATGAGTCGGGTAATTCTTCTCATGAATTCTCAACTGTCTTGAAGCATAAGCTACCACTTTACCTTCTTGCATAAGCACACCTCCTAAACCCAACTTGGACGCATCACAATACACTACAAAAGGCCCATCCAACTTCGGCAAAATCAAAACTGGAGCAGTCGTCAAATGCTTCTTCAACTCGTTGAAACTATTCTCACAATGAACATCCCATACAAAAGCTTTACCTTTACAAGTCAACTGTGTTAGCGGAAGAGCTAACTTGGAAAATCCTTCAATAAACCTTCTATAGTAACCAGCTAAACCCAAGAAGCTTCTAATCTCGGTAACTGACTTCGGGGTCTCCCATTGCGATACTGCTTCAATTTTAGACGGATCCACTGCAATACCATCACTATAAATAACATGGCCAAGAAAACTTACCTCCTTCAACCAGAACTCACACTTAGACAATTTGGCATAAAGTTTCTTCTCCTTCAACACTTGCAAGACATTCTTCAAATGATCAGCATGTTCTTCTTCAGTCTTGGAGTAAATCAAAATATCGTCAATAAACACAACAACAAACCGATCCAAAAATGCATGGAAGATGCGATTCATATACTCCATAAACACTCTAGGTGCATTGGTAACTCCAAAAGGCATAACCTTGTACTCATAGTGACCATAACGCGTTCTGAAAGCTGTCTTTTGCATATCTTCATCTTTTACCTTAATCTGGTGATACCCTGACCTCAAATCAATCTTGCTGAAAACACGTGCACCCACTAACTGATCCATCAAGTCATCAATTCTTGGAAGTGGATACCTATTCTTGATAGTTACCTTGTTCAACTGTCGATAATCAATACATAGCCTCATACTACCATCTTTCTTCTTTACTAGCAAAACTGGCGCTCCCCAAGGTGAAACACTTGGTCTAACAAATTTCTTCTCGAGCAAATCTTCCAACTGTTTCTTCAACTCAGCTAATTCGGAAGCCGACATACGATAAGGTGCCATCGACACCGGCTTCATTCCAGGAACAAGATCAATAGAAAACTCGACTTCCCTCTCTGGAGGCACGTCAGGAATTTCATCTGGGAAAACTTCAGGAAAGTCGCATACCACATGTAGTTTATCGATCACCGCTTGATTCTCAATAGATAAGGAAGCCATCAACGAATACATCAACATACCATCGCGTTCCAGTTGCTTCAGTTGCTTAGTAGATAAGAACTTTGCACCACTTTCCTCTTCAGCGGAAGAGAAATGCACTGACTTGCTAAAACAATTGATAAGAACGTGGTTGTACTCTAACCAATTCATACCCATAATTACATCCATACCGCTTAAGGGTAGACAAACTAAATCCATCTCAAAATCGCGACCAAACATAGACAAAGGACAATTCAAGCATACGAGAGAAGTAGTCACCGAACCCTTAGCTGGAGTTTCGACAACCATCTCTCCATTCATATCAGACACATCAAGACTCAAAGCAGAAACACAGTCCAAAGCAATAAAACAATGCGTAGCACCAGTATCAATAATAGCAACTAAAGGAGTATTATTAATATAACAAGTACCTCTGATCAAGCGATCCTCACTCTCTGTCTGAGTACCAGTCAGGGCAAAAACTCGACCCCTAGTAGGCGCCTTCTTCGGCTGCTTGCACTGGGAACCAATATGACCCTCTTCATTACAATTGAAGCACACAATATCATTACGCTTGCAATCAGCTACAATATGACCCTTCTTGCCACACCGAACACATTTCTTAATCTCTTTAGGACAAACATTGCTCTTGTGGCCTTTCACACCACAGTTGAAACACACAATCTCTGTAGGAGTACCCTTCTTCGTAGGCTGCCTATCAACGACCATCCTCTGTTTTCCTTTATCAGCAGGAGCACTGTACGGCTTAGGACGACTCTGCTGGCCCTTAGCTTTCCTATCATTCACTACCTTGTAGTGAGCCTTAGTATCCTCCTCATATATTCTGCAGCTATTAACCAAATCTGGAAAAACTCGAATCTGTTGGTACCCAATCGCCCTCTTAATGTCGGCCCTCAAACCGTTCTCGAACTTGATACACTTCGAAAACTCAGCAGTCTCAGCAGCATAGTGCGGGTAGAACTTTGCCAACTCTACAAACTTGGCAGCATACTCGGTCACCGACATATTTCCTTGCTTCAGCTTAAGGAACTCGATCTCTTTCTTCCCGCGAACATCTTCCGGAAAGTATCTCCTCAGGAACTCTCTTCTGAACACAACCCAAGTCACAATAGCTCCATCTTGTTCAAGGCTGGGTAACAGATTAATCCACCAATCATCAGCTTCCTCGGACAGCTGATGTGTACTAAAACGCACCTTCTGAACTTCGGTGCACTGCATCACCCGGAAAATCCTCTCGATCTCCTTAAGCCACGTCTGGGCTCCATCGGGGTCATACCTCCCTTTGAAAGTTGGAGGGTGATTCCTTATGAAGGTCTCCAACATCCTCGTCTCAGCATTCACGCCAGCGTTTGCGTTAGGTTGTTGTCCCACAGCTTGGGCAACAGCTTGTAGAGCAGCAGCTAATGCAGCATCGTTCCTTCCAGCCATAACTGATATTCTACAACACGTAGTAACAGCAACATAAGATTAGTAATACAAATATTACTAAGACTCAACAGGACTCTTCTAATTGGCCGGACAGACCGACTTGCTCTGATACCAATTGTAACACCCCATTTTTCCCAACATGAAAATTTCTTAAAACATTTATCAGAGTAACATTGTAAACAACGGGATATCACATATAACATAATCTGAAACAGTTAAATAATAATTTAACAAAATATCTTAAACATTGCAGCGGAAATTACTTCATAAACCGTAAAACGTTTGGCACGCAGGCCCCATCAAATATCTCAAAGGAGTTAGTTTCATTATTGCAAAATAACATAAATGTTCACGTAAAGAATGAAGCATGCATAACAGATAACCCCATCCCGTTACGTATCAGAGCGACCTAGACGACACAGTGGGGGAAGGCCACTCATGAAGACAACTGCACACTAAGCACGATCACCTGCACATGCCCACAAGGCGGCAATTCCAACAGAAGGGGTGAGATTTCATAACAAAATAATATTAACTAAAGTAATTTGATTCATAATTAACATCATATCAACCTTAAACAACTTTGCACAAATGATAACAGTTATCACGTAATCACATATTCAATCATCATCAATAACATATCATCATAGACACGACAATGCGAAAATGCTCTTAGACTCCTTATATGCATGTGGTACCAAACTTCATCATAAATATTAATATACTTTAAAACATGTGGAGGACGAAGCTCCTATTAGTCGTGCGGAGGACAAAGCTCCTATCATGGTGAGGACTAAGCTCAATGAATGCTAATGCATGGACTCTAACAACAAAACACCTTAATCATCATATCAACATGCATCCAAGAATTTGGAGCTAAACAACATCTTATTCATCATATATAGACATCATGCAACTCAGTTTAATAACAACAACAGCATAAACAAATCTCAAATCAGAAGGATATCATTATATCAATTACAATTCGACGGCATCATAAACTTTATTCATATCTTTCATAATGCTTAATACTTAAACTCATGCTTAATTAACATTGTCCTAACTCAAATAGCTTTATAGATTGCTCTCAACATTACCATTAGGTCTCACTATTACTTAGGGGTCTACACTCGATCAACTTGCGACACAGGTCGCATAAACACTCAGAACACTCCATTCTGGTAGTGCTCGCGAGGCGAGAACATCTGCTCGTCATGGCGAGTAGAGCCAACTTCAACTAATGTCCTTCTGGGTTCAGTCCTGTCCTACAGTCAGTCCTAAACGTTACTAGGTATGCTCAGGTACTCAAAGGCACTTAAGGCCTAACTAAAGGTCAAAAATTCGAAACCTAACATGCCCTCTGACTTAACTCGCTATGGCGAGTAAGCTTGCTCGCTGTGGCGAGCTGCCAGGAGCAACTCGCGAGGCGAGGGAAAAGCTCGCTATGGCGAGCAATGAAGTTCGTCACTCGCAAGGCGAGGATCATTGCTCGCTATGGCGAGCGATGAATGTCGCCGCGGGCAGACTTGCTATTTTCTCGAAAATTCAACAATTCTCATGGTTCAAAGCCTCACGTTGATTCCAGAATCTGTCCTAAACATTTTCTAAGGTCTAGGAACACTTTCTACATGAATTAAACCTATTCTTACCGTTTAATCATCAATTTTAAGGATTTGACCTAGTTTTCACTTTTCCAATTCAATCTTAATCCTTGCTAGTTAAACATCAGAATTACCATCAATTAATACTACTGAGTTATTAGTCTCACCCTTACCTGTTTATGAAGAAATCACAGCACTCACTCTTGGTCTTCTCCCTTCTATGCGTTTTCTCCCTTTTTCCAAAAGTCTGATACGCGTACTGACACTTCTAACCTAATTTCCTTATTTATACTCCCAACAAATCTTATCTTATTTACTCTTTCTCCCACTTAACTCTCTAAAATCTCAAAATTACCCCACATCTCTATATTTATTTTATTTTCAAATCTTTTTATTTAACAATAAAATAAGTCCATTAATCTTATCAAAACCCTCAAAACTCATAACTTAACACAAAATTAGCTAAATCATCCAAAATCATCAAAACATACCAAAATCACACATATGTTATATAAATATAATATAATCACCTAGACTCGATTAAATAATTAATTAAACGAAAGTGGGCGTTACATCAGTAACTGAATATGCTGCTAAGTTTGTTGAATTGGCAAAGTTTTATCCGCACTATACTGCTGAGACGGCTGAGTTCTCCAAGTGCATCAAGTTTGAGAATGGTCTGCGTGCTGAGATTAAGCGGGCCATTGGTTATTAGAAGATCCGTAACTTTTCTGAATTGGTGAGTAGCTGCAGGATTTATGAGGAGGATACCAAGGCTCATAATAAGATTATGAAGGAAAGAAAAGGTAAGTAACATGACCGTGGGAAGCCTTGTAGTGCTCCGACCGATAAGAGTAAAAAGGAAGTGAATGACGAGAAGAGGCCCAATAGGAGATATGCTCCTACTGAGATTGTTTGTTTCAAGTGTGGCGAGAAAGGCCACAAGAGTAATGTCTGTGACCGTGAGGAGAAGAAGTGCTTCAGATGTGGTCAGAAAGGACACACATTAGCTGATTGTAAGCGTGGGGATATTGTTTGCTATAACTGCAATGAGGAAGGTCATATCAGTTCACAGTGTACGCAGGCGAAGAAGGTTAGGACAGGTGGTAAAGTATTTGCTTTGACTGGTACTCAGACGTGAGTGAGGATCGTCCTATCAGAGGTACATTTTCGAGGGCGACAATTCTTTAAGTTGGGGAGAGTTGTAACGCCCTAGTTTTATTTTAATTATCGTTGGTTGATTTTAAAATCTTTTATATGATTTTTGAATGATTTATGTGAATATGTGGGGTGTTACTATTTTATTATATAGTATTTATGTGATTATGTGAATATATGATTATTTTTATTGTTTAATAAAAATAAGTAAGAATATTATTCATTTGAAAATGTGGGGAGTTAATTGAGAAGTTAATAGTAATTAGTGGGAGTTAAATGAAATGTAAAAGGGAGTTAAGGAATATTAGTGGGAGAAAGGAAATAGAAATAGAGGAAATAATATTTATTTGGAATTATGTTGGGGTTAATGAGAAATTAATAGTAGTTAGGAGGAGTTAAGGAAAAATAGAAGTTGGGGGTTATGTTTTACTGAGTTAGGAAAGAAAAGTCAAAAAAAGACATTTTTCACGTAAAAGAAAAGAAAACAGTTTTGGGAGAAAAGAAGAGAAAACCTAGAGAAGAGAGAAGGAGCAAGAAGAGAGAAGAACGCGGCTTGATTTCAGGAAAACAATCTAAGGTAAGGGTGAGGCTAACCTTCAACTAATAATATATACATAATTGCTGAAATTGGATTGAAATTGGTGTTCTTGAGTTAGGGTTAGAAAGTTGTGTTAAATTGCAAAAATGTTGATGATTATGCTATTGATGTATGTTTAATGAATTGTTTTGGTTGTTATGATGCATTTAGAACCTGTAAACATTTTTGTAATTCAATTTGGGGTTTGGGTGATTGAAAATTGGGTTTTTGGAGTGAAAACTGGTCTGTTTCCGTAGGTTTGTCCACATTCCATCGTAGTACGATGCTGGGAAATCGTAGTACGATTTTTTCAGTAGCAAAAGACTTTTTCAGCACATTCCATCGTAGTACGATTTTCAATGAAAAGCATCCCCTGTTTTTCGTGTTCTTGCGTCTTTTTCACCCATTTCTGTTCCGAACTGGCTTTTCGTGTAAACATGAAAGTTGTAGATAATTGAGTTAGCTTTCTAATGGATTTGGTTGGACTTGAAAATGATTTTTAGATTTTGAGTTATGATGAAAATAGTCCAAGTGGGTCTCTAGAAAACTTTAAGAAAACTTAACATAACTAGTCCCAAGTAAGTCCAAAAACTTATGGTTAGTTTCCCAACTTCAAACTTAAGTATTAGGGATTTAGTTGAGGTGTTTTATGAGTATTTGGCTTATGTCTTATTGATCAAACTTGATCTGCTTTTGAAGAATGTTTTGGAATTTGATATGAATGTAATTGATTAATGTATAAGTTGCTAAGGTTGTCTTTGTTGTTAACGTTGTTGTTACTGTCATCCAAGTTGCTAAGTCGTTAATTGTCTAAGTTGTGGAGTGTGTCATAAAAAATTTAGGCACAATTGTTGTTGTCGTTGTCTTTGTTGTTGTTGTTGGGTTATATGCTGATATACACCACGAGTCTTTCATACTCATGCATCGTTAGGGGCTCATGCCCTAGAATGTTGTCCGGTTGGGGAGTGTGTCATAAGTATTTAGGCACATATGTTGATGTCGTAGTAGATGTTGTTGTAGTTGTTGTTTAGTTGTATGCGGATATACACCATTGAGTTGTTGATGTTGTATGTTGATATACACAAGTGGAGTTCATTGCATAATACATAAAAGCGGGAGGGCTTTTGCCCTGGAATGCCTTGTCGTTCAAAGTGGGAGGACTCATGTCCTGGAACACCTTGTTGTTCAAAGCGGTGAGGGCTTTTGCCCTGGAACGCCTTGTCATTCAAAGCGGGAAGACTCATGTCCTGGAACACTTTGTTGTTCAAAGCGGTGAGGGCTCTGCCCTGTATTTTTGGTACCACATGCATGTGCATTGTTACATCGTAGTAGTTGTTGTGTTGGGTGAGTTGTCGATGTTGTTGATGTGTCGTTGGTGTTAAGTCGTTGTCGGTGTGTTCTCATCATGAATGAAGTTGGTTTCAAATTAAATATAATTGAAGTAGTGTTGATAATCAAGGATGATGCTATATTTATATATATATATATTTCTTATTGATGTTGTTGTTGTGAATTTGCTGCTGTTTCAATGCATTTGATGAATTATATATATATATATATATATATATATATATATATATATATATATATATATATATATATATATATATATATATATATATATATACTGTCATACCCCAATTTTTGACCTAAGACCCCATTTTTATTTTTTATTTTTTCTTTCAAAGACAAATTTCAAAAATCACAAAAAAATTAGTTTTTAATTTGTTTAAGTTTATTGTTTTTTATCGTTATTAATTTCCCCCAAAATAAGAGGAAAATAAGAGAAGCATAAAATGAAATTTCATCAAGGATACAAGTGGAACAAAGTGACATCACCATATCCCCTCATGTTGCCACCAGATCCCAACTGTTTATTAGTCACGTGTGTTTGTCTCCAAAAGGAAAGGAACAACAAGAATGTTCTTAAGAACATTCTCCATATGACAAATTTTACAACTTGGACATTCTTGCTTTCCAAACAAAAGAACACACGCACATGGGGTATTTCATGAAAGGGGGAAACAACTGTCCTTGATGCTTGTTATAAAACAGCTATAACTCAAGAGAATGTTTTCAAGAATGTTCTACAAACTAACAAAGTTATTTTACAAAGAAAGAATGTTCTTGAGAACATTCTAATGAAACTACAAATGGATAAGGATGATGTCACCCTATCACACAGCTGTGTTACAGCCTCACATGGGCTGTCATGGGCTGTCCCAAAAGGCTTAGAAGGAAGAGAATGTCTTGAGAACATTCTTCACTTGTTAAAATTCACATTTTGGTCATTCTTGCTTTTCAAGCCACAAAGGGCAGCACTTGTAGCTTCCATGAAGTGCCATACAGCTGTGTTCCAAGCATCTACAGCCTGCATTCACGTGTGAACCTTTTTTTTGCAAGCTGGAAGTTCCAGAACGTTCTGAGAACGTTCTGCAAGAACAAAATTCACTTTTTTTTCATTCTTGCACACCAAGCAACAAAAGCAAGAGCACGTGGGTGGATTTTGGCAAGCAAAACACAGCTGTTTGTGGCTGTAAGACTTCAAGTTTCTCACCTCTATAAATACAAGCATGGATCAAGGCAAAAAGGGAGCTCTTACACACAAAAATTCAAGAAAACTCTCCACACACACAAACAAAAATTCATAAGCTCCTCAAACAACAAACCTCTCAACAAAACTCTTTCCTTTCTCATCATCATCAACAAACAAACAAAAATCAAACAAAAAACATCACACCATCTTCACCCAAAACAAACAAAAATCAAATAAAACAATCCTTTTTTTCTCTTCTTTCTCTCTTTCTCTTACTCTCCCCACAAAGGTACATAATCTTTTTTTTCTTTCTTCTTCTTCTTCTTCTTCTTTTCTTTTCTCTTCTCTCTCTCTCTCTCTCTCTCTCTCTCTCTCTCTCCCTCTCTCTCTCTCTCTCGTGCTTCTCTCTCTCACTCTCTCTATATTTTTTTTTCATTTATTTTACGTTAAACACACACAAATTAATCCAGAGTACTCTGGTCCAAAATTAACTGTTTATATTATATTTTTGTTTATTTTATATTTCTCCAGAACAATCTGGTCCTTGTTAATTAAATTAATCCAGAGTGTTCTGGTCCAAAATTAACTGTTTATATTATATTTTTGTTTATTTTATATTTCTCCAGAACAATCTGGTCCTTGTTAATTAAATTAATCCAGAGTGTTCTGGTCCAAAATTAACTGTTTATATTATATTTTTGTTTATTTTATATTTCTCCAGAACAATCTGGTCCTTGTTAATTAAATTAATCCAGAGTGTTCTGGTCCAAAATTAACTGTTTATATTATATTTTTGTTTATTTTATATTTCTCCAGAACAATCTGGTCCTTGTTAATTAAATTAATCCAGAGTGTTCTGGTCCTAAACTAACTGTTAATATTATATTTTTGTTTAATTTAATCATTCTCCAGAATAATCTGGTCCTAATTAATAATCAAATTAATCCAGAGTTCTCTGGTCCAATATTTATCAATAATATTATTCTACTATATTCTATTTATATTTCTCCAGAATATTCTGGTCCGTGTTAAAAAACTTCACAATTTAGCTTAGCATCATTTTTCTCATTCTGCTTATATAATCATTCTCCAGAACGTTCTGGTCCTATATATATAAAATAACATTTATTTTGTCAAATTAACAAAAAACCAAAAAATCTATTTTCACGCCATGCGCGTTTAACTTTTTCTCAAACGGATCGCCATCGCTCAAATGCGAGTCCGTCCCCTTTTTTTTTTAGCAAACTTTTCGCCAAGCGCGACTAAATCATTTTCATAAATAAAATCAATCGAAAAAAAACCAAAAAACATTTTCTTGCTCCCCAGAACTACGTAGCTTTGATTTCTCCATCGCACCTGGAGATACGTAGGAGCAAGATAAAACTCTTGTCAAGCACAATAAACAAAAAATACAAAAAATATTTTCTTACCGCACCATATACAAAAAACAACAAAAACATTCAAATAACAAAAATCACAAAAAATATTTTCATAATAAACCTTGATTTTTAATCAAGTGACCGTTCTTTTTATTTTTTCTTTCTTAATCAAATTTCAAATCAATTCTAATTCTATTTCAAGTCTATTTTCTTCAACATTAAAAAGACAAACAAGCTTATTTCGCCACTTGGCTTTTTATTTTAAAACCTTCTTCAAAACCAATAAAAAACACAAAAACCAATCAAACGTCAATTTCTACCCCGAACTACGAGGTTTTGATCCCTCACGGGTACGTAGGCAAAGGACGCTCGTCCTTTCAAATCAATAAAAATGTAGATAATAGGCCTTTCTTTTTCTTTCAAATCTCCATTTTTCAATTCCGTCTTTTAAACAAAATTAAGCAAGTAATAGCACAAAAAGTAAAATAAAGTCAAAAGGTTCTCGTAGAGTACTACGAATATTTAGGGTGCTAATACCTTCCCTAAATATAACTAACCCCCGAACCCAAATCTCTTTCAAACGGGTATTTCGAACTTTTCTTCCCCTTCCCCCAAAAAATTAAAAAGTTTAGTCGTGAATAAAAAATAGTGAGTCAAAGCTGGTCAAACGGCGATGGCCTCCCGAAAAATGACGCGACAGAAATGGCGACTCTGCTGGGGATAATGTTTTTCGAGGGTTAAGCCTAACTTGGCTTTATTTAAAATTTTGTGCTATCACTTGCTTAAAACAAAAACAAAAAAACAAAAACAAAAATAAAAGATGGAAATACGTGTATATATATATATATGTCTTTTTCCTTCATTTCTTTGTTCTTAACGTGAGTGGTGAGATAAGTCCTAACCCGGGCTTGAGAGAAATTTAAGATAGGAGTAGTAGAATCATAGTGACATTCCGAGAGTATTCTCGTGTTTTGGAACATGTGATATAACCACACTTAGCGCAGGATCTTGAAGCAGTATATGTCGGCGTGTGTTGTCACGTTTAGACTTTATTACTTTTAAGTTTCCATCAAAGCTAAGGACCTTTAGTTACCCTTAACCCATCTTGGCCTCTTAGGATGTAGTGCGGTGGCTAACCAGGTGTTGTCTTGGTATTAGTCGACACGCGATACTACACTCAAACGAGACTTTCCTACGGACGTTATTGGGCCGGGTGTTGTCCCGTCATCCAATAAAATTCAAAGGGGGTTGGACTTTGGGAACTTGGTAGAACCCGTGATACAAGTGCAATTGAAACCATAGTCCTTACCAAATGGCGCACTATCCCTCAACTCCAACATTATGGACCAAACTACACCATGTTTTCTATGTACTTTAGCGTAATCATGCACACATGCATTCATTCATAAACTTTCCTTTTTTCATCAAAAATCGGAGGACTTAAATAAACTTTTTTGTGAACATCAGGTATGGGGAGTGTTGTAAGGAGAACTCATGGGTATAAATTCAAGAAACCAGACTTGGAAAGCTTAAGGAAACTAGCGAAGATGCTGACTAGCCCGGATCACTTTCGAAAACGGTATGGACATCTGCTCAACATTCTCAAGACGGATGTCGACGAAGGGCTCCTAAACACTTTGGTTCAATTTTATGATCCGCTTTACCGCTGCTTTACCTTCCCAGACTATCAGCTGGTCCCTACGCTGGAGGAATATTCCCATTGGGTTGGTTTACCCGTGCTCGACGAAGTACCCTTCCATGGTCTTGAACCCGGTCCTAAGATCCCAAGACATTGCAGTTGCCCTTCACCTTGAGAAGTCCGACATAAAAAAGCACCTCACCACCAAAGGAGGCCTCCAATGCCTACCCTTCAATTTCCTTTACCAAAAAGCCACCGATTTTGCTGAAAGATCCAATGCCGACGCCTTTGAAACCATCCTCGCCCTGCTCATCTATGGCGTTGTACTCTTCCCAAATGTTGATAACTTCGTCGACATGAATGCCATCCAAATCTTCTTAACCCAAAACCGTGTTCCTACCTTGCTCGCTGATACCTACTTTTCCATCCATGATCGTACTAACAAGGAGCGTGGGGTTATCATTTGCTGCACACCTTTACTCCACATCTGGATTAACTCACACCTACCTCGCCCTAAGTTTAGACCAGAGAAACTCCCTTGGTCTGAGAAAATCATGGCCCTCACCCCTGCCGACATAGTTTGGTTCAACCCGACTCTAGACCCAAAAGTTATTATTGACCATTGCGGAGAATTCAACAACGTGCCTCTCCTCGGGACGCATGGGGGAATCAGCCATAACTCAGTTCTCGCCAGACGCCAGTTTGGATATCCCATGAGGATGAGTCCCCTTTACCTCATTCTAGACCGTGATTTCTTCTTCTATGAAAAAGATGCTAGAAACAAGGAAGCACAATTCGTACGAGCTTGGCACTCCATTGTCAAGAAAGATAGGAACCAGTTGGGAAGTAAGTCTAGTATAACCCATGAATCTTACCTCCAATGGGTTATTAATAGAGCTACTCAGATAGGAATGCCTTACCCTCTGCTGAGGTCCCTAACCTCAAATGCTGCATCAACGCCTTCACCCATACCCTTTGAAATCCGGGAAGATTTCCAAGAGCAGTTGACCGAGGCGAAGCTTGAAAGAGACACTTGGCAAAGAAGAGCCCGCGAGGCCGAGCTAAAAAATGAGACCCTGAGCGGGGAAATAGAACGACTAAAGCGCCAACTCCTTGATCAAAACCGCCGACTAAGAGAAAAAGATGATCTACTCCGGAGGAAGGATGCCCTGCTCGGACAGGATGCTAGCAGGAAAAGGAAGTTCATGGAGTTATTTGATGGCCCACATCCGGACTTTGAATGACCTGGTTCAAACAAAAAAAAAAGATAAAAAATCGCTCTTTAGGGACTTACCATTAGGCCTCTAGCCCCGATGTTTCAAAATTTGTTTAAAGCTTACCCTTTCGTTTCGTTTGTTAAAAAGGGGGCTGGTTGTAATCTTCCAAATTCTCGAACAAAATCTTCGCAAAATCACTTATATAAGTCCTTCAATAAATAAAAATGTGTCAATTTTTGCATAACATCATGCATCATCTTGCATATCATGGTTTCAATTCTGAGCCTCACAAGTTTTTTTTTTCTTTCCGAAAGTCACGCCCATTTCAAAAGTGGCCCGACGTCCTCAACCAACTCGCGTACACGGCACTCGGGCAAATATAAAGAAGAAAATGGATTTTCTTGAACAAGAGAATCAAGCACTCAAAGAAGAGATGGCAGCCATGCAAGCGAAGATAGACGAGATGGCAGCCATGCAGAGTCAGATGGATGAACTGTCCGAATTGGTAAAAACGCTGAAAGCTGCACAGAATCAACCACCACCGCCTCCTCCTCCTGTCAGGACTCGGGCCGAAGCAAGGGGCTCTGCTATCCCTGACTGGACAATCTATTACGAGTCTCCAACAGTCTCTGCGCCTCCACGATCTGCGCCTTGGTTCCCGCCCTTTACTTCTGGTGAAATACTCCGCCCTGTTGCTTGTGAACCTCCGATGCCTACTTTTCAACATACTACTCATGTTCCGCCGCCTGTTGCAACGCGCCCTCCAGCTACTTTGACCTATTCGGCACCTGTGGTTCACACCGTACCACAAAATGAAGAACCCATCTTCCACTCAGGGAATATCGAGGTCTGTAATAAGGTAGATGACTTACAGGAGAAGTATGAGAAGATGAATCGGGAAATGCTTGCCCTCCTCGGTAAAGAAGCACCCAAAAAGGATGTTTATGATCTGTGCTTGGTGCCGAATGTCCAGATACCCCACAAGTTCAAGCTCCCAGACTTCGAGAAATACGAAGGGACTGCCTGCCCTAAAGACCATCTGACAATGTATGTGAGAAAAATGTCCATGTATGCCAACGATCATCAGGTCCTCATCCACTACTTTCAAGACAGTTTAACCGGTACCGCACTGAAGTGGTACATGAACTTGGACCGTGCCGAAATCCGAACTTTCAATGACCTGCGTGAGGCCTTCGTGCGGCAATACAAATTCAATATGGACATGGCTCCAAACCGAAGTGATCTTCAGGCTATGGCTCAGGAAGACGACGAGACATTCAGAGAATATGCCCAACGGTGGAGGAACGTCGCTACCCAAGTCAGCCCACATGTAGAAGAGAAGGAGATGACCAAACTCTTCTTAAAAACTCTTAATCAGTTCTACTATGAGATGATGGTCGGAAGTGTGCCCAGGGACTTCTCAGAGATGGTGAACATAGGTATGCGTCTGGAAGAAGGGGTCCGAGAAGGACGATTAACCGCCTCTGTCGATATCCAAGAAATTGTCGACTCTTGGGAAACCTGATCTCTTTTGTGCCTTCCATCAAGGGGCACAAGGTCACGAAGTTGAGAACTGTTTTCGACGCCGGTGTCTTGCCTTTCAAATATCTGAATCCGAGCGTGTAGCCGCGATCGGGTCGCTATCAATGTCCTTTCTACTGCTCATTTAAATATGTTTGTTGTTTGCTGCTTTTCAAAAATCCTTTCGTCCCGCCCGAGACGAAAGTGAATTTATGTAGGGCTTTTTGCTTCAAGTATTTTCCATCATTAATAAAAGGTCGTTTCTATCCCGACTGTCTCTTTTGTGCTTATTCCGGAAAAATGGTAATACAAAAAACCAAAAAAAAAAAAAATCTCTTTAATCATTCTCAAAACTGCATAATCATAACTTATACTTACTTGTCAAAATCAATAATCAAATCATGCATTAATAAACCCGTTGAACACATTAACCCTGTACTCTCTCCCAACTTTGAGTTCCCTATGTCCAAAACTCGAAGATGAAGAAATCCCCAATGAAATTTCTCGCCTACTGGGGCATCTTAGCCGTCAAAATCAAAAACAAAGAAAAGTGTTCAGAAAAGGGCATTCACTTACAAAGACTGGCACGAGATGCTACCATCATGCTTCAAGAGCACACTTCAACAGGGGCAGCCCCCCCTCCTTCCCTCAAGTATACAACATGAAGGGCCATGCTTCCTGTGGAAGTCAAAGTCCCGTCAATAGGAGTTATGCTGGAATCCAAGCTTGACCGAATTTAAATGCATGACGGCCTTGTACAACTATATCAAGAGAGGTTGAAACAAACTTCCAACAAGAAAGTTCGTCCTCGTGATTTCAAGAAACCTTGTGCTAAAAAGACATTATCTTTCCAACCAGACTCCAGGGGCAAGTGGACGCCTAACCATGAAGACCCGTGTGCAGTGACTCATGTGACCACAAATGTCGACAAACCCGCATGCCGGTGCAGTCAAGAAATACTTTGTCAAAATATACAAAAATCAATCAAATCAAAAAAAAAAAAAAAAAAGAAGCTCGATAAGTCGCAAACCTGAAAAGGCGGCTTAGGCAAAAAAAAAAAAAAAGTCTCGGTGGACTGAAAACCCGAAAGGGCGGTCCAGGCAAAAATTAGAGACATGAACAAAAATGATTATCCTGATAGATCGAAAAACCGAAAGGGCGATCTATACAAAAGTCAAGGATCAAAAAGACAAAGTAACTGCATCCGATCAGGCACAGTCCACTTGGGGCATCCAATCATCAAAAGACCTCTTATTCGAAGCATCTAAAAATCAAAGACTCAGAACAGGGGCATTCAAAGTTGTTAGGGAGAATAACGATTATTGTGTTCAATGTACTTTTCCCATATAATTACCATTTTCCAAACTTTTTCAAAGATCTGTGGAGCCACGCGCTTGGCGGGCCACCACTCTTTCAAATTAATTTGAGCCTGTGCCCTTTATTTGGAATTCTCATTTATTTTGCTTACATAATTTCTTCTACTTTTGATGTTAATACTTAAAGCAAAATCATTTCAATTTTTTTTTTCTAACTTCTTCATGTCTTTTGAAAAAAAAAAACATTTAAACAACAAACACTTTCTTTGAACTTGTGAGAAGGTGAAACGTGCGTCAACACCCGGCTCGAGAACAGTTAACCTCTGCAGGATACACATAGTCATTGCTTTAAAAAAAAAAAAAGAGAAGCTCGCTAAGTCAAAAACCTGAAAAGGCGGCTTAGGCAAAAATGAGCGTCCCGGTGGACTAAAAACCCGAAAGGACGGTCCAGACAAAAATTTGGGGCACAAAAAAGGAATACATTCCCGATGGACTGAAAACCCGAAAGGGCGGTCCAGGCAAAAGTTAGGGATTTTCAAAAAAAAAAGGAAAAAACAAAACAAAACAAAAAGCATGACTATTGAAGCGTGCCCGCATGGAAGCATTCTGGGTCGGCTCGCAAATGGCAACTTCTGTCAAATTTCTTGATTGACGGGATTTCTCCCCAAGAGGTGTCTACTTCACAATCAATTGATACATCATACCGGGTTTTACCCCGACGAAGGCTCGATTCATCTCCAATAATATTATCTCCAATGAAGATTGCCGAGTGCTTGTACTGCGATGTCAGTCCACTTCCCATCTTACATCCTCAAGTCATATACGATCATCAAGTCTTACAAATACAAGTGTCATACATACAAACATACACTCATACATTCATGCATATACACATTCATGCATATACAACATGTACACAATATCAATTCACACATGACTGCATCAGTCGCCCAAAGTCTTGTTTGGTCTTATCTTGTCAATTCAGCCATCAATTTATTTTTCGTCTTCCAAGTGGTAAGTCCTACATAACGGACAGCTTGGTGTCTATTTTTCTGGCTTTCAAGTGGTAAGTCCTACACAATGGACAACTTGAGTTTATTTTTCTGTCTTCCAAGTGGTAAGTCCTACATAACGGACAGCTTGGTGTCTATTTTTCTGGCTTTCAAGTGGTAAGTCCTACACAATGGACAGCTTGAGTTTATTTTTCTGTCTTCCAAGTGGTAAGTCCTACATAACGGACAGCTTGGTGTCTATTTTTCTGTCTTTCAAGTGGTAAGTCCTACACAATGGACAACTTGAGTTTATTTTTCTGTCTTTCAAGTGGTAAGTCCTACACAATGGACAACTTGAGTTTATTTTTCTGTCTTTCAAGTGGTAAGTCCTACATAATGGACAGCTTGAGTTTATTTTTCTGTCTTCCAAGTGGTAAGTCCTACATAACGGACAGCTTGGTGTCTATTTTTCTGTCTTTCAAGTGGTAAGTCCTACATAATGGACAGCTTGAGTTTATTTTTCTGTCTTCCAAGTGGTAAGTCCTACATAACAGACAGCTTGGTGTTTATTTTTCTGTCTTCCAAGTGGTAAGTCCTACATAACGGACAGCTTGGGATTTATTTTTCTGTCTTCCAAGCGGTAAGTCCTACATAACGGACCGCTTGAGTTTACTTTTCGTCTTTGTTTCGAGTGGTCAGTCTTAAACAATGGACGTCCTGAATTTATCCTTTCATCTAGTTTCAAATGGTCAGTCCCAAACAACGGACTACTTGTGTTTACTTGTCATTCTTCTCGAGTGTCATCCCCAGTATGTCAGATCAATAAGTGTCTCCATTAAACTATCATTCCCAAACCAACACAATGGTACATCACCATTCTCCCCAGTAAAACTACACTATCCCCAAGTGGAGACGAATCCCTTTTCCTCCAAAGAACTTGGGTATCCCGTTGTTATTTCTCATTCCAGTCAAGTCACCTTTGTCGTCCTGCATTCATAATTGCATCACAAGCATTTCACCAGCATTTCATACATCTTAGGTCAAAAATGGTGTACTCTGTATTTAAGTCTCTTCGGCCTGTCAAATTAAAGATTTTATCTTCAAGTCTCCACACGAAGAAACTTAAATAGGGGCATCTGTCATACCCCAATTTTTGACCTAAGACCCCATTTTTATTTTTTATTTTTTCTTTCAAAGACAAATTTCAAAAATCACAAAAAAATTAGTTTTTAATTTGTTTAAGTTTATTGTTTTTTATCGTTATTAATTTCCCCCAAAATAAGAGGAAAATAAGAGAAGCATAAAATGAAATTTCATCAAGGATACAAGTGGAACAAAGTGACATCACCATATCCCCTCATGTTGCCACCAGATCCCAACTGTTTATTAGTCACGTGTGTTTGTCTCCAAAAGGAAAGGAACAACAAGAATGTTCTTAAGAACATTCTCCATATGACAAATTTTACAACTTGGACATTCTTGCTTTCCAAACAAAAGAACACACGCACATGGGGTATTTCATGAAAGGGGGAAACAACTGTCCTTGATGCTTGTTATAAAACAGCTATAACTCAAGAGAATGTTTTCAAGAATGTTCTACAAACTAACAAAGTTATTTTACAAAGAAAGAATGTTCTTGAGAACATTCTAATGAAACTACAAATGGATAAGGATGATGTCACCCTATCACACAGCTGTGTTACAGCCTCACATGGGCTGTCATGGGCTGTCCCAAAAGGCTTAGAAGGAAGAGAATGTCTTGAGAACATTCTTCACTTGTTAAAATTCACATTTTGGTCATTCTTGCTTTTCAAGCCACAAAGGGCAGCACTTGTAGCTTCCATGAAGTGCCATACAGCTGTGTTCCAAGCATCTACAGCCTGCATTCACGTGTGAACCTTTTTTTTGCAAGCTGGAGGTTCCAGAACGTTCTGAGAACGTTCTGCAAGAACAAAATTCACTTTTTTTTCATTCTTGCACACCAAGCAACAAAAGCAAGAGCACGTGGGTGGATTTTGGCAAGCAAAACACAGCTGTTTATGGCTGTAAGACTTCAAGTTTCTCACCTCTATAAATACAAGCATGGATCAAGGCAAAAAGGGAGCTCTTACACACAAAAATTCAAGAAAACTCTCCACACACACAAACAAAAATTCATAAGCTCCTCAAACAACAAACCTCTCAACAAAACTCTTTCCTTTCTCATCATCATCAACAAACAAACAAAAATCAAACAAAAAACATCACACCATCTTCACCCAAAACAAACAAAAATCAAATAAAACAATCCTTTTTTTCTCTTCTTTCTCTCTTTCTCTTACTCTCCCCACAAAGGTACATAATCTTTTTTTTCTTTCTTCTTCTTCTTCTTCTTTTCTTTTCTCTTCTCTCTCTCTCTCTCTCTCTCTCTCTCTCTCTCTCTCTCTCTCTCTCTCTCTCTCTCTCCCTCTCTCTCTCT
Source organism: Medicago lupulina (assembly GCA_958299785.1). NCBI lineage: Eukaryota > Viridiplantae > Streptophyta > Magnoliopsida > Fabales > Fabaceae > Medicago > Medicago lupulina. The sequence continues at coordinate 54,972,508 of OY283144.1, read as the reverse complement.
CTCATGCTTCTCTCTCTCACTCTCTCTCTATATTTTTTTTTCATTTATTTTACGTTAAACACACACAAATTAATCCAGAGTACTCTGGTCCAAAATTAACTGTTTATATTATATTTTTGTTTATTTTATATTTCTCCAGAACAATCTGGTCCTTGTTAATTAAATTAATCCAGAGTGTTCTGGTCCAAAATTAACTGTTTATATTATATTTTTGTTTATTTTATATTTCTCCAGAACAATCTGGTCCTTGTTAATTAAATTAATCCAGAGTGTTCTGGTCCAAAATTAACTGTTTATATTATATTTTTGTTTATTTTATATTTCTCCAGAACAATCTGGTCCTTGTTAATTAAATTAATCCAGAGTGTTCTTGTCCAAAATTAACTGTTTATATTATATTTTTGTTTATTTTATATTTCTCCAGAACAATCTGGTCCTTGTTAATTAAATTAATCCAGAGTGTTCTGGTCCTAAACTAACTGTTAATATTATATTTTTGTTTAATTTAATCATTCTCCAGAATAATCTGGTCCTAATTAATAATCAAATTAATCCAGAGTTCTCTGGTCCAATATTTATCAATAATATTATTCTACTATATTCTATTTATATTTCTCCAGAATATTCTGGTCCGTGTTAAAAAACTTCACAATTTAGCTTAGCATCATTTTTCTCATTCTGCTTATATAATCATTCTCCAGAACGTTCTGGTCCTATATATATAAAATAACATTTATTTTGTCAAATTAACAAAAAACCAAAAAATCTATTTTCACGCCATGCGCGTTTAACTTTTTCTCAAACGGATCGCCATCGCTCAAATGCGAGTCCGTCCCCTTTTTTTTTTAGCAAACTTTTCGCCAAGCGCGACTAAATCATTTTCATAAATAAAATCAATCAAAAAAAAACCAAAAAACATTTTCTTGCTCCCCAGAACTACGTAGCTTTGATTTCTCCATCGCACCTGGAGATACGTAGGAGCAAGATAAAACTCTTGTCAAGCACAATAAACAAAAAATACAAAAAATATTTTCTTACCGCACCATATACAAAAAACAACAAAAACATTCAAATAACAAAAATCACAAAAAATATTTTCATAATAAACCTTGATTTTTAATCAAGTGACCGTTCTTTTTATTTTTTCTTTCTTAATCAAATTTCAAATCAATTCTAATTCTATTTCAAGTCTATTTTCTTCAACATTAAAAAGACAAACAAGCTTATTTCGCCACTTGGCTTTTTATTTTAAAACCTTCTTCAAAACCAATAAAAAACACAAAAACCAATCAAACGTCAATTTCTACCCCGAACTACGAGGTTTTGATCCCTCACGGGTACGTAGGCAAAGGACGCTCGTCCTTTCAAATCAATAAAAATGTAGATAATAGGCCTTTCTTTTTCTTTCAAATCTCCATTTTTCAATTCCGTCTTTTAAACAAAATTAAGCAAGTAATAGCACAAAAAGTAAAATAAAGTCAAAAGGTTCTCGTAGAGTACTACGAATATTTAGGGTGCTAATACCTTCCCTAAATATAACTAACCCCCGAACCCAAATCTCTTTCAAACGGGTATTTCGAACTTTTCTTCCCCTTCCCCCAAAAAATTAAAAAGTTCAGTCGTGAATAAAAAATAGTGAGTCAAAGCTGGTCAAACGGCGATGGCCTCCCGAAAAATGACGCGACATATATATATATATATATATATATATATATATATATATATATATATATATATATATATATTATCTTTGATTGTGAATCTCACCCCTTCTGCTTGAAAATGTTGCCCTTCATATGGGTAACTTGCAGGTGATCCTGAGTAGTAGGTGGTGGCTCAATGTCTAGGGCTCTGATACGTATGGGATGGGATTTTTATATTATTTTCATTCCTATGTATCAAATTTTGAGACATGATGATGTTGTTTTTGTTGAATTATTTTGATGAGGCTTTTATGCCGGAATTATTTAAGTATGGTTGAATAACTATTGTTGGTTGAGGCCTTCGTGCCAAGATTTTTATTTGAGGATTAAATTATAAATGAAATGAATGTTCCGCTGCAGTTGTATATATAATGAGTTGTTGGAAGTTTAATAGTTTTATTTTTCTATTAAAGAATTTTTTATGTAAGCAGTGTAATGCTCCGTTTGTGGTATAACTCTGATTGTTTTATTCAAATTACGTATTTTTGGGAATGGGGTGTTACAATTGGTATCAGAGCAGGTTGGTCCGTCCGGCCAAGTAGTAGAGTCGTGTTGAGCCACCTAGGATAGAGTGTCAACTCTAATGTTGCTTTTGTTGTTGTTTCTGAGCTGTTGTTTCTGATATAGAACTTTGAAATGGCTGGTCGTAATGATGCTGCTATCGATGCTGCACTTGAGGCTGTTGCTCAAGCTGTAGGACAAGGCTTTGTGATTTCGATAACTCCTTGTCGATCAAAATCTTCTGTTGCGCTATCTAATTCACCATTTAACTTTAGTCATGCATATCAATATTTTTAGGCTCGTGGAATTTCACAATCTTACTGATATATGATTATCTCGATTCCCATATCACTCTTGGAGTCCACATGTCGCGAACAGATGGCTAGCTTGCACTTCTTATTTCTTTATAATGTTGTCTCATATGACCGACGGATAACCTACTTGTACCGCTTTCCCCTTGAACAAATGCTACACAATTTACCGATGTAGTACTAAAGATATCGTTCAAACAGCGAGTTATGAATTTGATTTACTTGTAACAATGATTAGATGAAGAATTATGGTTTTGAAAAGTTGGGATTTTTATTGATTGAAAATTAATAATAATAAAAGAGCCTTGGGATTATTGGTTCTTCTTGATTACAAATCTTTCACAAACCAAACCCTAAACCTAAATCTTACGTTGGCTCTATTTTCTAAAAACAAGTTTCTCTTTGGCTTTTCATATCTCCTCTCAGTCTCAAGGAATGTATTTCAATAGCAACCACACCTATTCTCATGGTTGATTACTATTGAAACCCTTTAAGAACAAAACTTTAAGTTCTCAAGGTTTCATAGACTATTGTCATATTTTGAAAACCTTGTCTAATTTCATTTGTTCCAATATCAAACTTCATCTTTCAATCATTCACTTGATATTTGTGATGATGAAATAACTACTATTAAACTTCACCTTTCGGTCCTTCGATTAATACTTGTTATTTACATAAGACTAGGGTTCTAGGCTTGGTTTGATAGGGATTGGGTCATTAGACTCATCCAACATTCCCAAGACAAAGAAGTCTACTCACCCATGTTCATTGTAGACATAGAGAAGAAGAAGAAGAACATAAAAGTAAATAAAAAGAAAATAAAGAAGAACTTTTATTCAAAGAAATAATTGTCACTTAGAATTTCCAAAACCAAAAGATGAATAGATATGTCTGATGGTTGCTCTATTTATAGCCTAATACTGACTTAAGCCCTAAGAAATAAATCACTAGAGTGTTACACAAGAAAATCCATGGGCTTTTAGGTCAAAAACATAACAAGTAACAACCTGCAACCTTGGCACGGCTATGTCTATGCAAGCATGGGCCGTGCCAAGTCTCTGAACAAAAGCAGCAAAAGGGTGTCCATCCATCGCGCACGGCTGTGCCACTGGCAGCACGAGCCGTGCGAAGTTTCTGACTTAGGCAATGTGCTTCCAACTTTGGAGGTGTGGCCATGCCGTTGTCAGGCGCGGCCATGCCTGATATTTTTGCACAAGATCTTCGTATTTTTGGCCTCAATCAGCTCCAAATCCCCTTTCTTTCGCTCCAAGACTCAATCTTTCATATATTTGTTCCTGAAATTAAGTAACAAGTAATTGAAGTAAAATAGTTCTATTAAGTGAATAAAAACACATAAAATCTAAATAAAACAAACTAAAATCAACACTTAAAAGACACTAATTATTAACTCATCAACTTGCTACTCAAATTCTTGTTTAACGTCATCTCATTAGCGATCCTTTCCATATACTAGAAACTTAAAAACTTGATCCGAAAATTTCGGTTGACTCTTGACATGTTCGCATACTTGACACCTCGTCGTGGTAGTTTAACTTCATTCGTCCACCAGGTTATCAAACCTTGTTAACTTACTATTCCTTATTTAATTCCATAGTGACGAGGGTTCACGTCTCGTCTCCAATCATTACAATGATTCTCGACTCCACTTACTATAGCACTTGTGTTCTCATAATCCAATATCTTACCTTGATTCGTAAATTATCTTTACTCCACTTAAATATTCATCCGTCATAGTTTTCATACTGCGTAAAATATCATTTCATGTTCCATGAATCTAATACTTAAGATTCGAGAGGTGTGGTTACCTTCACAAGGTCTGATTGACTTGGGTGGCATACTTAATTACTTCACAAGAAATTAACTTCGTCTATTTCAAAAGGTCTTATTTGTTCCTCTGCCGATTCACTTAATGTCCCAAACATCTGAACCTTGTTCGTTTTGAATGTTCAAATCCTTAGTTTCATACATACATCACCATCTCTAAGAGTTTACTGATTCCTTCAAATCATATGTTGACCTCCTCAATTCTAGATTTCTTGTTATCTTACAACCTTGAATTTGTGTTCCGGAGTATAGCTTCACTCGGGATCATATTCCTGTTTCAGCTACGGCTCCTACGAAGATCTCAGACCAATAGTTGGACATTCCTGAATCCTTCACTTTTCCACATACGATATATTTTCCAACACTGTATCCAACAATGTTAAGGTACTCTACTTCGGTCTTAACACTTCTCTGTGCTCCCGGAGGAATCTAACTTCACTTATCGGCCTACCGGCCATCTTCTGGCAAGAGTAGTTCCATACCATCACTTATTTTGATTCTTACATCCTGGTTCATCTCCGTCACATACTTCATTTCTCCTAGGTCCTATTCAGCTCTCAGACATCCGTTCTAACTGTCATATACTAGATCGAGTTGATCAGGCTCATCTAGCAACGACATTTAGAATAAATATATGGAACCCAATGGCCCCACTACACTAGTTAAGATCTAATGACCCATGACACGATCTAAATCGACCTGCTTTGATACCAAATGTAACGCTCATACTAAACGTATCTAGAAAGTTTAGCATGTGCATTATCTTAGTACTGGATACATTAAAATTTACAACATAAAAGCTTCGAATGAATAAATATACATCGATATATGTTCGTATGGCTGATACAACAACACTATCTATCCGATACATAGTAATATATACACTTAAATCCATATGAATTACCTACGGTCACCACATGTCTACAACACAACCAATTGGTTGATTATACGTGTGTAAATTCTTACGTATCTAGACGATCGTGCACAACTAAGATCGCCATAGGCTTCTACATGTCATAGTCTACGGGTCTTGGTAAATGCTCTGCATACCATGGCTGTCAGGGGAAACTAAGACCGCTACCTGAATACCATCAATATCATGGCTTAATCATATCATGTATGTAACACATTCTGACTGGACGATCAGGGAGAATTAATATCGTCGACAGTGAGTTATCATAAACTTATTGCAGAAGCATATACCTATACATATCATCGCATAGTCCTATCATAAACTTGCTACATAACTTATTCATATCATGTTAGAAGTTAACGTGGAACATACATAATCATCTTGATTCCTTTTACAGACTAATCCCGAGTGGAGTAACCCCGAAATATAATCCCATGACATAACCGATGAAATTCTTATCTGAGGCTAACACCAGACTCCCCCTAACGTGAACCTCTCGTATCCCCTTGGCGTGGATAAATCGTCACGTATAGTGGTAAATCGTCACGTGCTTGCTCTTAATCATACATGGCTTAGACCTAGTGTGCTTGGTGTAACAACCCGTTTTTCGCTAGATTTGTTTTTAATTATTTTATATGTTGTTATATGTGCTTGTTTACGATTATTTGCCTCTGTGTTTTTTTGTTAGGATTAATGGATTTTAGCATTAGAAAGGTATTTTAGTCATTTTGGATTTAGGGGTATTTTGGTCAATTTTGTGAGCAGGGTAAATTAGTAATTTCACTGTGAGAATTATTTTTGGTAATTTAAGTGAGATAGATTAGTTTCATTAGATTACTAGTAAGTTGAGGTAAATTGTTAAGGACCGATAACTATCGTTTTTTTAACTGTTTCATGAGTCGAAACATTGTGCATTAAGTGGTAAGACTTAAAGCCCAATTAGAATGACTAGAGTTGAGCCCATTAAGTAGAGACTGTATAAACACTATTCTTTAGAGGAATTAGGTCACATAGACTCATTTACTCATTTCACAAACTTTTGAGAGAGGTAGATAGAGAAAGAGCTAGAGAAAGGAGAAAAAGGTTTTGGGAGAAGAAGAGCTTGGAGAGCTTGAAGAGGGTAGAGATTTGAGGAGCAAAAGTGAAGCTCAAGCTAGGATTGTTCCCAATTGAGGTAAGGGGGGATAACGTACATTCATGACTTAAGCTTAAAATCACTTTTTCAACTTAAACCCAAAAGTGCTTATTTCTTGAAATTGTGTTTTTATGAATTCAAAAGGATGAATTTCGTGCACCCACTTTGATACTATGTTTATGTATGTGAAATTGATGTTAAACATGTTGTTGTTGTTGGATTTACACATTTGAATTGTGGTTATTTGAAACTTTGTTGATTTTGCTCAAATTGGTATGAAATGGTGTTGTGGTTGTAATTGTTGATGAATTCATGGTTAAGTAATGTTGTTGCTGCCATGAGGGGTTGTTGTTGTTGATTCATGTCATGGGTATTCATGATTTTGGAGTTGTAGAGTGAACAGAGTTGTTTTTGTGAGTTGTTGTGAAAATGGAGTGAATTGATGATTTGTGTTGGATTGGTGTTTGCTTTCAAGTTTGTTATGATTTTGATTACCTTTTTAAGTGCATAAACGTATAGACAAACTTTGGGAACGAATTTGGGTGTTGTGGAATCAAAATTTGGGATTTTGGGTGAAAAAAGGTATCAACCCGTAAGAGTGGATTTTGAACAAGAAGCTGTTCGCATGAGCGAGCTCCAAGCGAGTGCTCTCTGGAAGAGGTTCGCTTGAAGTGAACGTGTCCTGTGACATCAGTCTTTGTTTTGTGTTCCGGGCATTCAGGGGCCAATCCGAGCTTTCTAAAATGCTTATTTCAATGTGTTTAGTTGCAGCTTTTACTCTTTAATCTAGTGGAACATCTTATGAATGGGATTGAACTTGATTTTATGGAATTGAACCAAACTTTTTGAAAATATCCAAGAATGCCAATTTTTCCGAAAACTCAATTTCTCAAGGAAAAAGGGTAGGACTAGGATTGTCTAGTATTGTTATGATTTATAAAAATGTTTTGAATGGGAATTATGGACTTTTACTTGATTTTGCTTTGAAAACCTTGGTACTTTGAAAAAACGGTAAAATGAGACGAACTTTGTAAAACTTTGAAATTAATTGGTATTGGCCTATGAAACGTACATGTATATGCTACTGCACTCATGTGATTTATGTATATACTAAGTTGAAGCGTTCAAACTTATTTACTTTGATTTTGGATGGATAATCGGAAAATGCTAGTTTTACCAAAGTGAGACGAACTTGTGTGATTTTATGATTTCTTGGAATTGGCCTAGGATACTCATATGAATAAGCTACTATGAACATAAGTGAGTAGTGCATATGCTTTGTTGAGGCAATTAATCATGTTTGCTTGGTTTTGGTTGAGTTACTTCAATTGCTTTAAAGTTAACTTTCCTTGAAGTGTTGATGTCGATGACTATTTAATGAATGTTTGATGATAAACATGATTATGTTTTGGTGTTGATTATGATGATGGTTGTTAATAATCATGATGATGCTTTTGCTGATTATTATGACGATGTTGATGAATATATATATATATATATATATATATATATATGTGTGTGTGTGTGTGTGTGTGTGTGTGTGTGTGTGTGTGTGTTAATTGGTGAATTCTTACAAGCTATTGACGACGACTTGATGGTGTAAGCATGTATAGAAAATGTTGATGTTGATTGTTTGTGTGAACATATGTATTATTGTTGTTGAGTCATATGTTCATGCATACATGACTGATGGTGACGGATTTTGTATCCATATTGGCGACGACGAATACTTGTATTCAATTATTGGCGGCGATTATGATGACAGTTGCATCATGAGGTGATGACCTTGAGGTGATTGGTACCACATGCATATAGAAGTTGTGTCTAGGCACATTGCATGATTAGACATGAGTCATAATTGCTTATGTGTATGGTGATAGTTGTGTACTTGGTGAATAATTGTGTTTGGTGATAGTTATGCACTTGGTGAATAATTGTGATTGGTGATAGTTGTATATTCGGTGAATAATTGTGATTGGTGAATTGTATACTTGTTGAATTTGTGGGCGATTTTGTGATGACGTGAGCTTATGATTGTTGATGAATTTTATTGGTGATTTATCTTATGCTTAATCTTTTGAAAATTGAAATCGATGTTTTTAGACTTTCAATTGGTTATGCTTATTTTATGTAATGTATTGACTAACACCTAGTGGTTGTTTGGTCACCGCCTCACCATATTCGAATATGGTGTAGACGACGTTCAGGAGTAGCTTTGTTGATTACTTGGTGAGTTGCTTGAGGATAGCGGGAGCTTCCTCTATTTCGAGTCTATAGTATAGGGCTCTGATCTTAGGATGTCGGTCTTCACTTTCTTCGATGTTGACTACTTTATTTGGTGTTGAGATTTGTACTCATGTGTTGAGACTAGAGAATTATTTGGTGATGTATGTTTGGTGATCTATGACATCGCTATGTTGAGATTTATGTTATTTATCCGCTGCGACGTTTTTGAGAAAATTTTATGCATGTTGATTTGAGAAAATTTTATTACTTCTATTGCTTTAATAGAAGTAGGGCGTTACACTTGGGTTACGTGATAACATAGTTATTCCCGACTATCTAAGTCAAGGTTCTACATATATCCCAATACTTAAAGAATAGCTTACTACCCGACATAAATCGTATCATATACTCTCATGTGCCATTCATCGTTGAATGTATTAATGTTTGCTCATGCATTTCTTTTAAAAGAAACTTAAGAATGTAATGCACATTAGGTACTTGAAGTTCGAGGGGTTTTAAAGTTTGAAAAGATTGCAATAGAAGGGCTCGAACGACACCACTAGACCCACAGGACGAGTCAACAACATCCTTGAAGCTGTGGAACTCGCCACCAACCCGCCATAGGCAAGTTGCCTCAGAAGGTTTTTGGCTATAAGCGAGTTTTTATCTTATGGCGAGTTTCTTCAGGCCCTGTAGTGCAGTATTCGTGTTTTTGACCTAGAAACCTCAAAATCAAGTCCTTAATGTCCACAATACACCCATAATGCATGGAAAACCATATATATTGATTGCATGGAAACAATTAACACAATTTTGATGGGATAAAACCGCAAGTGCACGGTGTTATCGGAGTAGTAATAAAGAGAGTATCGTTCCGACATGGAGTTGGTCAATTCAATCAACTTAGAGTTATGATTAGAAGAGAAAATAGTAAATTTAGGGTTTTAAAATGTTGGAAGAGAAAATAATATAAAAAGAGAGCCTTGGGATTATTGGTTCATCTTAATGACAAACCCTCCACAAACCGAAGCTTTAAGCTTAGAACTTTATGTTGGACCTAATTTCTAATGACCGGTTTCCCTTTAGCCCCTTACTTTTCCTCTCAGTCCAGTAAGAGTTTACTCCTAGCAATCAATCCTATTTTGCTGAATTGATTACTAGGAGATGCATTAAGGCTGTGAAACTACTTCGTCCAAAGAATGCAAAGACTATTTTGCTGCCTTTGCAATCTCTGTCTAAATTCACTTGTTCCAATATCAAGACTCAGCTTTCGCTTTATGAATTGATATTTGGGATAATGGATTAATAATTATCAAACCCTCAGCTTTCGCGTCCACAGTTTGATAATGATTAATCCATGTTAAAGTGGTGAATTTAGATTAGAAATTAGGTTTACATAAGGTTTGGGAAGAAAGCTTGGTTTGTTTTGGATTATGTCATTAGACTATCCAACAATCCCAAGACAAGAGAAGTCTACTCACTCATGATCATAGTAGACAAGGGGAAGAAGAGAGAAGACATAAAATAAAATAACAATAAAATAAAGAGAGAAATTATTATTAGAAAGACAATGTCACAATTGTATTCCAAGAATAAGATGATTGTTTGTGGTGGAAGACTACTCTATTTATAACTTACAATTGACTTAAAATCTGAGCAACTATAATACTAGAGTGCCCCACATGAAACTGTGGGCCTAAACTACAAAACAGAGTAGCTTGCAGGAGAAGAAAAAGCAGCAAAAGAGATCCTGAGAGGTAGCACGGCCGTGCCACATTTGGCACGGGCCGTGCCAAGCTTTTGACTTGGGAGCATCATATTTTTGTGTTGAATCTTGCATTTTTCCAGCCCGAATAAGCTCCTAATCTTCTTTCTTTTGCTTCAAGACTCCTCCACCCAATATTCGTTCCCGAAATATATTTTATTGAATCTTAAAGTAAATTGCTCAAAAAGGAAATAACAATAATATAAAATAAAAGAAGATTAAATATTATATAAAATACACTAATTATTGACTCATCAAACTCCCCTACACTTGGGTCTTTGCTTGTCCTCAAGCAAAAGGCATAGACATTGTAGCATAAAACAAGACTATATATATGACAATTCAATTAAAATTCATGTCTCCTCAAAAAGGCTTTTATTTCCAATGTATACTAATCACAAACTCAAGCAATTTTTTGTATTCTTTATTCAACCCAACAATCAAGTTCTAAGTGAGTGTGTGTGTGTAGTTCATCCCTATTTTTGCTCCTGTATAAACATATATTATGAGGAAACAGGTTCTAATCCTAGCACTAAACTAACCGAGAAAAGTCTTTTTCCTCATTTCATATAAGAGAGATGGGAATTTTTATTATTATGGCATATTTAATTTGTAACATTCGGGGATGGGGAGTAGATGCTAGTAAAGAGGTTGCCCTCGATACACCATTGCAATCTGATGACAATGTGTTGGCTGTTAGGGGTGCCATCCGCGCTTTAAAGAAAGCAATTATTTGCTTTATTTACTTTGGGTAATAATTTTAGATGCCACTATAGAAGGATTTCGGAAGCTTTATTTTGTTTAAAACATCACCTTCTCGTGGGAAGTCAGCGAGGGGGTATCCTTTCCCCCTAGAGTCAGTGATGTCCTGTTTTAAGATATACAACTGCTTCCGTCCTTCTTTAATTTAATTAATTAAATCCCACACAAACTTATACTACTTTTACTTTGAAGACTTTTAAGGGTTAATGTACCACTAAAATTAGAACATGCTCCTTAAAATACCTATTCATATAATTGCTCAAAGGATGCAACTTGTGCTTTTCTCATTGGAGAATTATTCACAATAAAACAAGATGTGGGTTTATCAAGAAAACTTAAAATACAAGAGTTCATTTTCATGTACAAGAAACAACCAATTTAGAGGAAGCAATAAAAAATCATGTCACATTTTTACACTAAAAACAAGCTACTTAATCATGCCTTTCGCAATTAAACAAAACAAAAGAATAAAGTTCAAGGGAGTTTGCTCATTTTGACTGGCATGGTCGTGCCATATTTGGCACAGGCCATGCCAACTCTCTGAGAGTTTCCATCCTTTTTTGATCAATGTGGCACGGCCGTGCCATACTTAGCACGGGCCGTGCCAGCTTTCTGGACGTCCGAGGCTCAATTTTTCATGTTTTCTCGAATTTTAAGCTGACAATCACCTACAAAACAACAAAAAGAAACAAAAAATGAACAAAACAAAAGCAATTAAAGGTGTGGTTTGCCTCCCACGAAGCGCTCTTTTAAGGTCACTAGCTTGACGGAAGGGTGAGCTAGTCTTTCAAGGAGGATCTTTAAGAGTTAAGGTGGCCATTACTTCAATGTTTTCTCCTGCATTATAAACTTTTAATATTTGTCCATTAACTTTAAAAGATCATGTTTCTTTAGAAAAAATCTCAATAGCTCCATAAGGGTAAACCTTGAGGACTTGAAACGGGCCAGACCATCTTGACTTTAGCTTACCTGGAAAAAGCTTCAATCTAGAGTTAAAGAGTAGCACAAGATTACCGTTCTTGAAGTCTTTCTTGAGGATATGTTTATCATGCCATTTTTTGTTCTTTCTTTATAAATACGGGCATTCTCATAAGCGTCTATTCGAAGTTCTTCTAACTCACTTAATTGAAGTTTTCTTTTTTCACCAGCTAAATGTGGATCTAAGTTCAGGTTCCTTATTGCCCAATAGGCTTATGCTCAAGCTCAACTGGGAGGTGACAAGATTTTCCATAGATAAGTTTAAAAGGGGTTATTCCTATGGGGGTCTTGTAGGCCGTCCGATAAGCCCAAAGAGCGTCGTCGAGCTTAGTTGACCAATCTTTCCTAGAAGTTGAAACGGTTTTTTCAAGAATGACTTTTATTTGCCTATTTGAGACTTCATCTTGCCCACTAGTTTGTGGATGATAGGGTGTTGCGACTTTGTGCCTCACCCCAAGATTTTGTAAAAGTTTTTTAAAATGTCTAGAAATGAAGTGAGAGCCTCCATCGCTTATCACAACCCTTGGCACCCCAAACCATGGAAAAATAATTTTCGTAAACAAATTTTATGACTACCTGAGCATCACAAGTGGTAGAGGCAATGGCCTCAACCCATTTCGACACATAGTCTACAGCCACCAAAATGTATTGGTTCCCAAAAGAAGAAGGGAAGGGTCCCATGAAGTCAATACCCCAAACATCAAAAATTTTTACTTCAAGAATATTATTCAAAGGCATTTCATTTCTTTTAGTGATATTACCAGTGCGTTGACATTTGTCATATTTGGAAACAAAAAGATGCACATCTTTAAAAAGTGATGGCCACCAGAAACCAGATTGAAGAATTTTGAAAGAAGTCTTTTGAGTACTGGCGTGGCCACCATAAGAAGAGGAGTGACAATGGTTTAGAATACTACTTACCTCGTTTTCAGGAATGCATCTTCTAAAGACTCCATCCGAACCCCTTTTGAAGAGGTAAGGCTCATCCCAATAATAGTGCTCGAGATCATGGAAGAACTTTTTCTTTTGTTGGTAGCTTAACTCAGGTGGTAGTACTCCTGCTGCAAGAAAATTAACAAAATCTGCATACCAAGGTGCATTAGTTTGTGCTAGCAAGAAGAGTTGATCATTTGGGAAGGAATCATCCAGGGGTAACTCATCTTCATTGGTTTCCCTAAGGCGTGACAAGTGATCAGCTACAACATTCTCGATACCTTTTTTGTCTTTTATTTCAAGGTCAAGTTCTTGGAGGAGTAGAATCCATCAGATTAATCTCGGTTTAGCATCTTTTTTAGTTAACAAATATTTTATTGCCGAGTGATATGTGTAGACAATAATTTTTGATTCAACCAAGTATTGCCTAAATTTGTCAATAGCATAGACTACTGCTAATAATTCTTTTTCAGTTGTAGAATAATTTACCTGTGCTCCATCTAGGGTCTTACTTGCATAGTATATAGCATGTATCTTTTTGTCCTTCCTTTGGCCTAATACCGCCCCAACCGCATAGTCACTTGCATCGCACATTATTTCAAAAGGCAAGTTCCAATCCGGTGGTTGTATGATTGGGGCTATCACTAAGGCTTCCTTCAACCTGCAAAAAACTTTCAAGCACATATCATCAAAGACAAAATCTGCATCCTTAAGGAGCAGGCTTGTTAGTGGTTTAGTAATTGATGAGAAATCTTTAATGAAGCGGCGGTAAAAGCCTGCATGACCTAAGAAACTTCTTACTTCTTTCACCGAGGTGGGAGGTAGCATTTTCTCAATAATTTCAATTTTTGCTTTGTCTACCTCCATACCTCGTTCGGAGACTAGATGTCCTAGAACAATTCCTTCCCTTACCATAAAGTGACATTTCTCCCAATTCAACACCAAGTGTACCTGTTCACATCTTTCTAAAACCTTTTCATGGTTAGCCAAACAATTATCAAAACTGGATTCATGCATAGAAAAATCATCCATAAAGACTTCCATTATATTTTCAACAAAATTAGAAAAAATAGACATCATACATCTTTAAAAAGTGGACGGAGCATTGCAAAGACCAAAAGGCATTTTTCTATAAGAAAAGGTGCCATAGGGGCATGTAAAAGTTGTTTTCTCTTGGTCATTAGGATGGATGGGTATTTGGAAGAATCCAGAGTAACCATCCAGGTAACAAAAATGTGAATGTTTAGCCAATCTTTCTAACATCTGGTCTATGAATGGAAGCGGGAAATGATCTTTACGGGTTGCCTTATTAAGCTTCCTATAGTCTATACACATTCTCCACCCCGTGACAGTTCTAGTGGCAATGGATTCATTTCTATCATTTTTAATCACTATGAGACCACCCTTTTTAGGTACTACTTGAACTGGGCTAACCCACTTAGAATCAGAAATTGGATAAATAACACCTGCCTCTAGGAGTTTTAAGACTTCTTTTTTCACAACTTCCTTCATGTTAGGATTCAATCTCCTATGATGTTCAATGGAGGGTTTATAGTCCTCTTCAAGTAGTATTCTATGCATGCATAATGAGGGATTTAATCCTTTAATATCATCAATGGTGTACCCTATAACCTTGGGATGTTTCTTGAGGATATTAAGCAATATTTTTGTTTCATCCTCATCAAGGCTTGCATTAACAATAACAGGATAGGTGGAGTTAGGGCCTAAGAATTCATACCTTAAATTTGATGGGAGTGTTTTAAGCTCCACTCTTGGTTCTTCTTTTGGAAGAGGGTTTGGTTCTCTTTCCACCAACCTTTCTATACCCAAGTCCTCCATAGGGGGGTATGCATCCAACAGATCTTCATAAGCTTGGGCGTCTTCCCCTAGTTTTGTACCTGCATTATTTATCAAACACAACTCTAGACCATCGTGTGTAGATGGTGCTAAAGAGCATTCTTTCACACAATGGTCAATCATATCTATCATGCAACATGAGTCCTTAAAAGAGGGACCCTTCATAAGGTTAGCAAGATCAAATTCAACGGTGTCCTTACCAACATTAAAAGCTACCCTACCATTTGTAACATCAATTATGGCTCCTGCAGTAGCAAGGAAAGGCCTTCCTAAAATAATTGGTACTTGGCTATCTTCCTTTATTTCCATCACAACAAAATCAGCGGGTATATATATTTCTCCTACTTTGACCGGGACATCTTCTACAATCCCAGCTGGGTACTTAACGGACCGGTCTGCTAATTGAATGGTCATTCTAGTTGACTTAAGTTCCCCTATACCCATTCTCTCGAAAAGGGATAAAGGCATTAAACTCACACTGGCCCCTAAGTCACACATAACTTTCTTTACTATTTCGGAACCTATGACATAAGGTATGGAGAAACTTCCTGGGTCCTTAAGCTTGGGTGGCAATTCATTTTGAATGATGGCATTACATTCTTCCGTAAGGTTAACTGTCTCATCCTCCTCAATCTTTCTTTTTTTAGAAAGTATTTCTTTTAAAAATTTAGCATAAGTAGGCATCTGAGTTAGCACCTCAGTGAAAGGTACATCAAAGTAGAGTTTGTTCATCATTTCAATAAATTTTTTAAATTGCCCATCTAGCTTAGACTTAGCAAACCTTTGTGGGAAAGGAATTTTGGGTTTATAGGGGGTAGGTGTGGCTTGTTCTTCGCCTTCTACCCTAGTTTTCTCACTTCGTGGTTCATTTCCACCTTTCTCAACCTTACTTGGTTTAGCTTTCACTATAGGGTCCTCTAGTTTTCTACCATTCCTAAGTGTAATAGCATTCATTTTGTTTATCTTAGGTTGGTAAATCTTTTGGGTCAATTGGGAGATTTGTATTTCTAAGACTTTGTTGTGAGAAAATATGGAATCCACTTTGGCATATCAACATAAAATAATTGTTTGCATTTGGGACGAGTTTGGGTATGGGTTTGGGGTGGGTACCTATATACCTGTTACCCGTCCCATACCCGTGTTTTGAAATCGGGAAAAACCCATACCCAAACCTAGTCAAAACGGGTAAAACCCGTCAAATTGAGTTTGGTTTGGGCGGATAACCACGGGTATGGGTTTTGTTGCCATGCCTACTCATGTGCACTTACTCGGGATGGCTCATGTGCGGGAAGGAGAGGGTGTACCGTCATTTACCTGAGCGGGTAAAGAGGCAGTTGTCCTTTGTACAGAACGCTCCCAGACATCCGTCAGATGTCCCTCAGGTGCCTACGCAGTTGCTGACCACTGTGTTGATGGACGCTCATGCGTGGTTGTCCACTACTTGGGGAGATGCGTGTGAGAGAGCATGGCATCATGCTCCTGGCTACATGGCTTGGTATGCCAAAGTCTCTCACCCTCGTATTCTCCCACCTGATGAAGGATCTCCTCCTAGGCCGACGAACGTGGAGCAGATCATAGAGGAGGAGCATGCCTGGCACACTGACGATCATCTGGGATGTGGTGCATATAACTGATGATATTGTGGCCAGGAAAGCCGAGATGACTAAAGAGGAGATTGTCCAGGAGGTGATGCAGATAGTTAGTACTAGTCGTCCTGCCCTTACTTATCATATTACCAGGCGGCGCAGGGGGCAGAGGCAGGGTAGGCAGCATGGCTGATTATTATTAGGCATTTTATGTATTTTTTGAGTATGATGATTATGATGATGTATTATTATGACATGTTCCGTACATTTTCCTATTTCTATGACATATACGTACGTACGTTTTATATTATTTCTTGCGTTTTAATTTTACCATGTTCTTGTTAAATATTGGATGAATATGTTTAGGTATTAATTGGTTATTAGATGAAAATTTTAGATGAATTTTCAATTGGTTATTTGATGAAAATCTTAGACGAAAATGAAAATGAAAATTGAAATTGGTTAGGAAAGACACTGGAAAATGAAAATGAGTTTCTGGACAATGATCAAGACACGTAGCGGCAATTAACAACCGCTGGCTTCAGCTTCAACGGTTGTTAACAACCGCTAAGTTCTAGCGACGGTTAACTGTTGGCGTATCATAAAGTGGTTATTAAGTGTCACGGAGGCATTTAGGTCTTTTACTTGTGTCTATGTGAACTTATAGAAAAGCAATTTTCAAGTAATGAAACCCGCATAACACTATAACACTGGCTAGATTTTGAATCTAACTCACTACGTGACTATGACGGGCAGAACCGGAACATTCATCTGTTCGAGTCATTCGAAAAAGGTAGCGTCGATCTGGCTTTTCTCTGCCTTATGCTTCTACATTTTGTTCCAAATGGCCCTTCGTAATTCCTCAAACACCCTTCCATCACCTTCTTCAGGTAATTCATTTCTCTTTTTTCTCTCAATTTTCAATCCTTGTTTTGTTTCTTCTTTTAAATGTGTGTGTTTTAAGGTTAGTTTGGTTTGGATTTTTATAAGAATTAATGTTAGTTTCTTGATTTACCTTTTGTTCCTTTGCTTCATAAACAAATTAATTCTCAGTTTTTTTAATTTTTTGTTTTTAAATTTCTTCAAACAAATTGCAGTCTTTAGAGCTATAAAACATTGACACAGACACGGACACTATAGTAGCAGTCGACACCAGTGATAATTCGAGAAAATGAATTAATTGAATGTAATTACATGTGTATCTGTCATTTAAGTATCAGACACCGGACACCTCTCTAATCAGAGGTGTCGATACTACAAGGTTTTACAGTGGTTTTGTTTTGGCCGAATGTAATTATAATAAGTAAAATGTTTTTTTTTTTCTGTTAGAAAAAAAGTAAGGATGTTTCCTTTGATGTGGGTTTTATTCAGAATTTGATTTTGGTCTGAGATATATGCGAATTTGGTACTAAGATAAATAGTGTTTATCACAGATTCTCTAAATTTAAATACGGAGAGAAGATCCAAATTATATGATAAGATGGCACGGGATCTCGATGAGCATGGAGCTGCTTTTCTGAAACATGGTGAAACCTCTCAGTCACTTTCGATTTCAGATATCTTTACCTTGAAAGATGGATCTGTAACACCTGTACTAAAGGTAACATTTTGAGCAGTTTTTGTTCCACGGGGTTGTTTTGGTAGCAGCTGATGATAAATTTTCTATATGCAGCCTGCAAGTCCTCCGATTCGAGCTAATGTGTTGTATTTGAGTACTGAATTCTCTTTCCCCATTGCGTAAGTTAATGAATTATTTTCCTGGATTTCTATCTTTTATTATTTGATGCATAAAAGATCCAAGGGTTGTTTACTTTGCAAAAACATTTCCTATTTTCAGTTCCGAAAATTTATGTTAGTTTCACTTGTTAATAAGAAAAAAAAGACTCTTGAAATGAACAATTCTCGTACATTTCCGAAAACAATAAAAACGACAACAAAACTATTTTCATTATTTCAGGAAATGCATTATCCCTAACTAACATTTGATCTTCTCTCCATCATAATGGTTCACTTCAAAAGTCTCATCTTAATAGCAAATTAAAATAAAAGCACATTCCAAGAATGAAAACAAAAAATTTATCAACAAAGTAAACAACCCTGAGTTTTTGAAATCCGGTTATGGTTTTGAATTGGATACTCATATTTATATACTCATTTGAATATTTCCTTTTCCTTCAATAAAATTAAGTTGCATTGTTGTTGGAATTTCCGTTGGGACTAACTCAACCGCCCTAAATCGGGCATATAAGGCGAGGGATGCCTCACACTTATGAACACATATTCAGGTCATATATAATCCAATTAGGGTTCTCAACACACAACCCTCATGCCCAAAACTGGATATCTAGGGCGTGATCCGATTGGCTTGTTAGAGGGAATTTTGTGCCCCTCTCTCTATATACACCACAAAGAAAGGAAAAGGAAAATTAACTCAGGTGGTAATCGAACCGAATCAAAGGATGAAAATAATCTTTGTGTGGAACCTTCTTAAAATGAACTGGCGTGGTTTCCTCTGTTGTGCTGGTGTTGTTTTCCATGGCGATGTCGACCACTATTGAATGTGACAGGATCAATTTTTTTTAGCCTTTATGCTTCTTGGGGATTGATCACGCACTCTGATGCAAGTGAGACTTTGTATCTGATTTTGTCATAACAGTAAGAGTATGTCATGTGCTTCTTTCTAAAATTCCCCAATTTGATTCTTTGTACTAGTGTATCACCAGAAGGAATGACTTAGAATTTTGAGAAATGTCACAGTTTGCTACATTCTCAATCGGATTGAGTGCATACTTGTGATTTACTCTGTACTTTCCACCATTGCTGGCCCAATCTGATGCATCCCATATGGCATATAGAGTCATAGGCTTTGAGGGGAAATCACCTCCTATAAATTTTGTTCTCTTAACTTCTCTAATGGGAATGTTATCTACATAAAACATGATATGAGAATTTGTCCAGAGAATACAAATTCTCTACAGGATCAGACTAGAGACCATATATTTCCTCTCTGCCAATGTTGGTGCTTCTACTGCCATAAACATTGGTCTGAATCCTCTAGTTTTTGCCTCTTTTGTTTCCCAAGAACTCAAAGTCTATTCATAATGGTTCTTCTCATATATGTTGCCATTTGACCAAAAAAGGCAACCCTAACTCCAACAGTGTAATTAGCAGGTAACTTAATGGACGCATGTAATATCCATCAAGGTAAATATCAAGAGACACAGATCCAGAACCTTTTATAAACCGATTT
This sequence comes from Medicago lupulina, assembly GCA_958299785.1. Taxonomy (NCBI): domain Eukaryota; kingdom Viridiplantae; phylum Streptophyta; class Magnoliopsida; order Fabales; family Fabaceae; genus Medicago; species Medicago lupulina. The sequence goes on along the minus strand of OY283144.1, from coordinate 54,952,743 downwards.
ACCATCGTTATGAACAAAGAGTTTATTATCCCCAAACAAGGGTGTTGCTCAATTCGAAAATATTGTTAAAAATAAAATTTTATAATTTAGAAATGATAATGGAAGTTATAAAATTTTAAATAAACATACAAATATGAGATAAAATTAACAAAATTCATCATGTTAAAGTTAAATTATTCAAATCCATCATCCATATAATTAAAATTAATCATATCTAAATATTATTATAGACAGACAATTAATTAAAATGCAAGAACATAAAATCACGTCTCATTCACTAGCATCTTCATGCATATCATCATCTACATCCTCTATGAAAAAAGATTCATCATATGTTGAAGGAGCATTCCCAGCTGGTGGTTGTGCTTGTGAGTGTGCCGCAGCAGTCCACCTTGGTGAAGGATCATTCCAAGCCAGTGATTGTGCTGATGAGTGTCCTGCAGCAGTCCTGCCAGTTATCTGTTGATTCAGTGCTACTATTGAACTGGTTCGGCACACTCCATAGCACAATCACTGTCTTGGAATGCTCCTTCACCAAGTACTATTGACTGGACTGCTCCAGCACATTCCTTAGCACAATCACTGCTTGGAGTAATCCCTCACCAAGTGCTACTAGCTAGATTGCTCCGACACACTCCCCAGCATAATCACCAGCTTTGGATTCTCCCTCACCAAGTGCTTCTGGTTGGGCTGCTCTGGCACACTTCCCAACACTCTCACCAGCTTGGAATGCTCCTTCACCAAGTGCTACTGGATGGATTGCTCCGACACACTGCGCTACACAATCACTAGCTTGGAATGGTCCCTCAACATGTGCTACTGGCTGGACGGCACACTCCCTGGCACAATCACCTGCTTGGAATGCTCCTTCACCAAGCTGGACTGATGTGGCACACTCCCAAGCACAATCACCAACTTGGAATGCTCCTTCACTATATGATGAATCTTTTTTTCAAGAGGATGTTGATGATGACATGCATGAGGATGCTAGTGAACAAGACATGACTTTATATTCTTGCATTTTAATTAATTGTCTGTCTGTAATAATAGTTGGATATGAATCATTTTAATTATGGGTGATGCATTCAAATGATTTAACTTTAATATGATGGATTTGGATAATTTAATGTGTATGTTTATTTTAATTTTATTGCGTATTTGTATGTTAATTTTAATTATATTGCATATTTGTATGTTTGTTTAAAATTTATATAACTTTTATTATCATTTCTAAATTATAAAAATTTTATTTTTAATAATATTATCAAATTGAACTTGGGATTATTACAATATCCCCAAACACGGGTGTGTAGTTTTTTTTTTTTTATAGGGATGACAAATCAGTGCATCTTTCATTAGATGAAAGAACAAGTACTGGATTTGTGCCTGATATTTACCTTCATGGGTATTTCAGTGCTTCGATTTAGTTACAGCGACACTGCTGGAGTTGTTTGCCTTTTATTTGTCAAATGACGACATGCATGAGAAGACATGATGAAATAGACTGAGTTCTTTGAAAACATAAGAGATAAAAACGGGAGGATTCAAACCAATGTTTATGGCAATGGAAGCACCAACATTGGCAAAGAGGAAAAATTTGGTCTTTGGTCTGATCCTGCAGAAGATTTCCATCATTCGCATTAGAGAAGTTAAGCGAACATAATCTATGGGAGGAGATTTCCCCTCTAAGCCTATGACTTTGTATCCCAGAATATGGGATGCATCAGATTGGGCTACAAATGTAAATTACTAGCATGTACCGTATGTCGCCAAATTCTCCAACCTTGTCCTACATGGTTGTGCAGTCGATTCGATTAAGTGTGTAGCCAACTGTGACACTGCTCAAAATTCTGAAGTCATTCCTTCTGGTGCTACACCAGTACGAAGAATCAAAATGGAGAATTTTAGAAAGAAGCACATGACATACTCTTACTGTTACAAAGAAATCAGATGCAAAGCCTCCCCTCCATCAGAGTGCGTGATGCTGTGATCAATCCACAAATGGAAAAGGCTAAGAAAATTTGATCATGTGACACTATCACAGCAAAGGAAACCAAACAGAAATTGTTTCATTTTAAGAAGGCTCCACACAGATTATATTTTCATCCTTTGATTCAGTACGAATATCACCTGGGTTAATTTTTCTTTTCCTTTCTTTGTGGTGTAGAGAGAGAGGGGCATATAATTCATGAATATGATAATTTTGATATGATTCCTGTATTTTGACCATATACATGAGGGTTTTCAATAATTTACATTTAGCATGAGTTATTTAATAAAGTTAGGTATGATTTATTTCTTTTGGTAAAAGTTGGACATTTTACCCCCTTCTTGTTTAAGAATTTTTTTTTTTCCTTTTAACATCCTTTATGTTTTAGAATCAATAGCTACAAATAATTTAGTTAAAAATGAATCCGAGGTTATCTTCCATGCCTGCAATCATTTTCTTTCCTAAAAGTACATCAAACGAGCACATTGCCTTCTCTGTACTTGATGAGAGTAAATCATTATATTTTACAGGGTGGCACTTTAAAATTGATTTAGACAAAAAGTTACAAGGGGATGACATTTGACTATACCTCCCCTAAAAAAAATATATATTTTGATTATACCTATTTTCATTTTGTTTCCTGGTACATTGGGCATATCACTCCACGTTTGTAAATTATGATGATCATTATTATATCTCTACTTTCATGTATCTTTCTTTGCTGTTGTACCTCTTTAATATGATATGTTATTGCTTTGTATTACTGATTCGATATTCACATATGTCATGCATGGTTTCCATGATACAGGGAGGCTGTTAAAAATATTTTCAATCCATACTTTGATAAAGGTAAGTCATAGTTGGATTCGATCTACATATACATTCACAATAATAACAAAATTCTTATTCGTTCACCAATCTATATTTTTTTAAAATTTCCCATTTCGCTTCAATCTGTTTTTTATCTTTTTAATTTTTTTTATTCACTTCCTTACATGTGTGTCAATTAGCAATCTGGTTTCAGAACTCGAGTATGTACCATTTTAGCATGTTCCATGCCTCCCACCATATTGTACCTGTAAGTGCCACCAAAGTAGAGGTATACTTCAAGTATCGATGGCTTCAATTCGTATTGGCAGTTGGCTCATGTAATAACTCATGAGAATCATTGTTTTTTCAGATAGAAGCTGAAGCATCTTCTGTGGAAACTGTTGCTTCAAAGCTATGCCCTTTGAAAATTGTTTTGGATAGAGTTGTTTTAACTTCAACAGGGGTGCTCCTTGGTTGCTGGCAGGTTTTTTTTCCCTTCTATAATCTAAATGATTCATCTCCTGATCCTTCATACATACATTATAGATTGATTTTCGCACATGCCCGCCCTTCATCTTTTCTTTCTATCTCTCATACCCAACAAAATTACCGTGTCCTGTCAAATGATTTAGAATGGTGAACCGGTGATTGACATAAATTATTTATCTGTGTTCTTTTTATCATCGGAAAATGTTAGTAAATTAGTTGTTACATTACTATTTTCTCCTTTACCAGGGTTTAAAGCTCGGTCTAATAATTCCCCCAACTTCTACAACTCGTTAGCTGACTTAGCTCAAACCAATTAAGCTATGCAATCCTCCTTTTTTTAACTGTTAGCCTCAAGTAGCTATGTTTCCTAATTTCTTCTATTTAGTAACAAAAGCTTAAGATATCTATATTCTTTCTACTTGTATGATTCTTTCAGTATGTTTTGGTTTACTGATTCTAGAAAGAAAAAAAAAATCGGCATTATTATCATTTCAGTTAGAAGGAAATACCAAAAATTTGCTGTTATTCATGCCTTAAAATGAAACCCTTTTTCTTTTCATGGATTTCTTTGTTATTTCAAGGCATAGACTGTTGAAATTTTCAACCTTGACATTAGTCAAGGAATCAGTTTATTATTTTTTATGCCCGTGACCAAACTAAAATAGAATAAAAACTATATAACTAAGACATTATTTTTACTTGTGCCAGTGTTAGGATTTCAGAAAGCGCCGGCAACCCTAGAATAATGATTTTATGTTTATTTTGTAGGTAACCTCAGGTAGTGATCCCATAACCATTCGTTCTAGGTTGAAGAATGCGCTCCCACGCGCACCAGAGAAGCAACTTGTAAGTTACCCAATTTTATTGTAATGTCACTGCAACAAAGATGAATCTCTTATACTATGGCTCGAAGCAGGACTACACTATGAATTTCGAGATGCGATTAGAAAATTGGGAAACCTCGTCAATTTTAGATGTGCTATAATTTTCTAAAGTTATTTGGCGATTTTATATACTAAAATTGCATTGCATTGTGATGCTTGTTAATCTGTCATTATTTCATCTGCAGTATGATGCTGCAATTCTTCACACTACATTCGCAAGGCTTTTGGGTCCACCAAGAACATCATCTATGGTACTATGCAGTATGCATTTACATTATTTCTTGGAATTTGCTAGAGTTAGCATCATCACTCATATTAGAATTGCATTTGATCCTAACATGGACATGGCACGATTGTCCATTACCTACAATGATGTAAATTGAATCATTTTTTGAATTTGTACTCTGGGTTTTAATTTATTAATTAGGGTGTTCAAATTTGGGATTATTGATTGATTTTGAATATTTAGAAATTTTATTGGACTTTGGATTATCTTTTCCATGCTAAGAATCAGAAGGTTATCTTTAATTTAGCGATTCATCTGAAGAATCGCAAAGTGTCGTTTGGTTTTTGCATAAAATTAGACAAAATTGTTGATTTTTTAAACTCATTTTACAAAATGAAGTTCACTTAGACAGTAGTTTGCAAGATTTAATCCAAAGTCCAAACATTCACGAATAAGTTAGCATTGCAACTTTGAAATAGGTAGCATTCACATGTTGGTTGTCTTTGTGATACTCGAATTTCGAACGGTGTCTGTTTCAAATGCTTGGTACATAGGTAGCTGTATTATATTATAATCAAATTTCTCCTTTGTCGTGTTGTTTACTTTTGTTTCTTGTGATACGCAGGAACTGCTTAAAACATCAAATGAACTCAAATTTTTCCATGAGTTAGTGAATCAACTTAATAGTCAGTTCCAAGGATTCGAGGTTTGTGGTTATTTATTTGTTTGTTTTATAGATGGCAGAATCAAAATTGCAGTTGAAGACGTGAGTAATTTAAGTATTATAGGAAAGAGCCTTTTTCATTTAGTTTTTTTTGGTGAAACACCAATTTAATGGACAAAATTTGTAGGGGTTAAACTTAAATTTATGGAATAAACCATCAATCAAGTCCCTAGAGTGTCGCTTTCTCTTCAATTTAATCTATAAAGAATTTGTAGGGTTTAATTTATGGAATAAACCATCAATTATGTCCCTAAAGTGTCGCTTTCTCTTCAATTTAATCTCTAAAGTATACAAATTTTAAATATAATAAATAGTTGCTAAAGCATATAAAATCTGTCAATTTAGTCAACGCTGTAAAGATGTTTGAGACTAACATGACAGATTTTCATATACTTTTGGAATTAAACTGACATATTTCATATAGTTTTAAGGATTACTTATTATTTTTGAATTCTATAGGGACTAAGTTGAAGAGAAAGAGACACTTTAAGAACTGAATTGATGCTATATTCTTAATTTATGTATCCAAAATAACTAATCCGATGGAGGAATTTCACCGTTAGAGTTCATTTCTGAATTTGTTAATTTTATGCACCAAATTTTCTAATATATACATTTTGCCTTTTAGTAATAAATTGAATTAATTATTCACTGATACTGTTAAAAAACTTACAGACATTCAAACAGATGATAGTTTTAAAATATCATCACAAATATATATGGCGAAAGAGGAATGCTAGCAATAGTGTGTGTTAGAGTGAGCGTGTGATCGACATTTTAAATATGATTGAATATCTGTCTGAAATTTACCCTTTTAGTGATGTTTTGTTGTCTACATACTTTTCTATAAGCATGCCTAACGTTTATTTTACTTGCTGAGTTTCCTCCAAACATATCCAGGCAGTGGTGTCCGAACTGTGGTACGTTGAGGAATATGACGTGCTTGCTCTTGCACTAAATGGAAGAATGACCATTCGCAAATTCAAACTTGGTTGCTCAAGAGATTGATGTTTAGACATGCATATTTAATTTACTGAATCAGAATGCAATGAATTGATTAATACACACATGTAAAAGAACTACATAGTCTCTAAAGAAGAAACACTATTTTTTTTAAAGTATATTCAAATTATATATTTTTTCCTAGGCTGATGTAACCACGAATGTTACGATGTATGGGTTGTCTTCTTTTTTGGTCTTAAACCTCCGGCACACTAGCAAAAGAGACTCTAGTAATCTAGAGTTTGGTTGTGAGCTAAAGAAAGTATTTGTTTCAGTCTACTTTACAAACATGAGTATTTTTTTTTTTTAATATTTTTTGTTGTTAAACGTTGTAAGCAATTTCTGAAATCTGAAAAGAATATGCCAAGTTGGATAAAATGTGTAGATAGATGCCAAGTAGCATACATAATTTTGTTCAGGTTGCACTGGCTCAAGATATATGGAATAGGTGTCTTAAGGAATGTTTTTTATATTTTGTAAAAATAAAGCAATATTATTTAAAGATTTAATGATGTACTGTATTTAGGAATGCTACTTTATTTTTTTTTAAAAAAGTTTGGGAAAGTTAAAATTGTTTTAGTTATTTTTTTTTTGGTTTTAACCTTCCCATTTTCATGTGAAAGATTTTGGGTAATTCAGAGTTTTATGGATAGTTAAATAAAGTTTTTAAGACCAACAAAAATTGGTCTTTTAAATGCAAAAGAACTCTTAATTATTCAATTATTGATAAGCAGAAAAACCACAAGCACTAAAACTTCAACTTGTCCCACAATTAACCAGAGAACATCACCAAAGCTTTTACCAAACAAACTTTATTTCAAAAGCATTTATTTTTTTATTTAAGCAGAAAAACCACAAATTATGAAAAGTTTGAACTTCTCTCAAAAAAGCACATCACGAAAGAGGTTCTCCAGATTCATAAATGATGATCCATGTGGACCAGAAGCAGCATTGTGTGCCAATTTTTTCCATTCCAGAGCTTTTTCTTTCATCTCTTTACCCTTTTCACCATCCAACAACTCCTTCACAAGGCTCTCAATTATGTCCCTCTTAGCATCTTCAATCTCCAAGCCAATCCCCCATTCATTACAAGAAAATCTACAATTGGTTTGTTGCTCCGCAAAGAAAGGCCAACATATCATCGGAACACCAGAAAACACACTTTCCAACGTCGAATTCCAACCACTATGTGTCAAGAATCCCCCTATAGCCGAATGAGCCAACACTTCCTCTTGTGGACACCAACTTGACAAAAATCCTCTATCTTTTGTCTCTTCCAAAAACTCTAGAGGTAGAACAGCATTTTCACCGGCTACAAGATCCGGCCTTATGACCCACAAAAACGGTTTTTTACTGTTACTTAACCCCCAAGCAAACTCAATCATTTGTTCTTTTGTCATAACAGTGATGCTACCAAAGTTGACATAAACAACAGTGTTTGGTTCTTTGTTGTTTAGCCATTCCAAACACTTTGGATCTTCTTTCCAAAGGTTGGACCCTATTGAGTTCAACTCTTCATTGGCAACCTCTTTCATGAGTAAATTTAAGGGACCAATGGAATAGATAGGAGGAAAAATTGAAGAGAATGCTTCCAAAACATCATGCTCTAAAGCATCAAATGTGTTCAAAATTATAGCAGATGCTTTTTGAGCTCTCTGGGACTCTCCTAATAAGAACTCCACCAAAGGATCATTTGGGTCTGTGGTTCTTATGAAGCTTGGAATATCTTTCAGTCGAATTTCTTTTATGCCAGGTATCCAATCTATTGGAGTCTCCAGATACCCATTTGTCTTATAACTTGAGTCTGCATGTAACACAAAATTTACTTCATAATTAGTTGGTGATTGTTTTAGCTTATTAGTTTTAAAAAAATGAGGTGTTAATTTGATCCTGACCATCCAATTTGATCACTCATGATTTTGACCACTAATTTGATCATATGACAATAAATTAGATGACATGTGATGAAAGCAAAAGGTTAATTATCGAGAGTCTTTAAAAATAAGGTGTTAAATCGTGACAAAACATACATGGGTAAAAGAAGATCAATTGAAACAATACAAAGGGATGGTCACATGTGATCAACATTATGGTTTAGGGTTTACTTGAAATGGAGTAACAAAACTGCGCAATTAAAATGGTGGGATAAAAAATTATGGTTTGACCAAAACTTGGGAACTAAAATTGTATTTTAGTTTTATCGTAAATAACATGACTAATTTGACATTAACAAACTTGATCAAAAATTTATATTACCAGAAGAAGAATATATGAGTGGTATGGAAACATGCAAACACAATTTACATGGGAGGATCATTTGGCCAAAGGGTTCTACCCCTTTGACAGCTGTTGCCTTAAAAGCCAAGCTATCACAAATTTGGAAAGGTCTTGCTTGCTGGGGGATCACATTAATCGGTAAGGGCTTCTTTGAATTCAGTTTTTCAACTTTAGAGGATGTTAGAAGGGTTCGATCCACTGCTTCGTGGAATCTAAACCCTGGTTACTTGAAACTATTTCCCTGGACGAGGGATTTTAACCCTAGGTTGCAAAATAATTCATTTGTACAAGTTTGGGTTAGGATCTTTGGATTACCTCAGGAATATTGGAGGAAAAACATTTTGTTCTCAATAGTTAGTGGGGTTGGATCGCCAATTTGTACCGATGCTTCTACAGCCAAGCCTATGTTTGAGCGAACCTTTGGACATTACGCTAGGGTTTTGGTGGATATTGACCTCTCCATACCTTTGAGGCATAAATTGTTAGTTGAGAGAAAAGGCTTTGCTTTTTATGTGGAGCTTGCTTATGAGAATGTTCCAGCCTACTGCTCTCATTGTAAAGCTGTTGGGCATCATATGGATTTTTGCAAAAGATTGTATCCTGAAGAGGAAGCTAGACAGGAGAATACTGTAAAAAAGCAACAAAATAAATTTCCAAAGAAAGTCTATGTACAAACTAAGGATGGCAGGGTTGAACAGGGCAAAGAAAATCCAGCTATCAATGTTGAAAAAGAGGTCATGAATGTTGAAGAGGAGACAAGAAGCGAAAATAGAGATAAAGGGAAAGAAATAAATCAGGAACTGGAAAAAACACCAGTAAAAATTCTGTCACCAACTGAGATGTTGAAAGCGCAAGATCTGCAGTTGGAACTAGAATTGAATGCTAACACACCATGTGACAAAGAATTAGAGGAGGAAGAACATGAAGACACCAGCTCACAAGGGTCTTATGTAGATGCAACACAAATTAATACTGATGAGGAAATGCAGAAGGATGATCACGTGACTGAGCAGCCAATTGAACAAAATTTATCAACTCCTAGCAGAGTCCAGAAGGATATGGAGTTCCTCAAAAATTCTTGGGCAAACATTGCTGACAATGAAGAAGCAGAAGCACGTTTGCTGGCAGCCTTAGAAAAAGAACCAGCAGTCACAAACACCCAACCAATTGACAATGAAGGTTTCCATATACATATGTCAAAGAATCAAAAGAAAGCACAAAATAAGCAAATCAGAAACGAAGCATATCCAACCAGATCAAAGGTGTCTAAACCTCCTTTCAAATGAAGTACATCTATTGGAATGCTAGGGGCCTGGCTAATCCCCCATCAAGATTAGCTTTACAAAGGTTAATTACTCAACACAAGCCTGATTTTGTATTCATTTCAGAACCTTGGATGGATGTTGCAAAATTTCCTAAAAGGTGGTTATCTAACCTTCACCTAAAAATGTTTGCTTTAAATAATAGGCCAGGTATGATTCCTAATATCTGGTGTTTTTGTAAAGTAACCCTGAACCCTGTTATTATAGCATCAGAAGCACAACATGTTTCCTTTACCATAATTGATGATACCAATTATAGAACCAGAAGATTGCTTTGGAACTCTTTAACTCTTCTTCAATCTCAATACACTCTACCTTGGTGCTTCATAGGTGACTATAATTCTATTATAGGAGCTCATGAACACAAGGGTAGAATTAGTCCTGCAAGGCTCCCTATGGAAGAATTCAAAAATTGGACCGACACAAACAACTTGATTCACTTACCTACCACTGGCGCTGAGTACACTTGGGCAAATGGCAGAGGTAATAATAGATACACCGAAAGAAGGCTTGATAGAGCCATTACCAACCAACTTTGGATAGATACATGTAACTCTATTTCTGTCACAACACTTACTAAACACAAATCCGACCATTACCCTCTTTTACTTGTTTCTCAAGTTAACAATATTCCTTTTGCTTCCCAATTCAAATTTCTGAGAATGTGGACATTTCATCCTGACTGCCTACATATTGTTAGAGATTGCTGGAACTCCAACGTGATTGGCTGCCCAATGTTTATCTTAACCAAAAAACTCAAAATTCTAAAAGAAAAATTAAAATCATGGAACAAAGAGTGCTTTGGAAATGTTCATGATTTTGTCAACACTGCTGAACAAAACCTTCAACACATTCAAGATCAAATCCATCACAATGGCCACACTGATATTCTTGCAGAAGAAGAAAAAGAAGCTCATAAAGTCTTGGAACTAGCTCTCAATAGGCAAGAAACCTTCTGGAAAGAAAAAGCGAACCTAAATTGGCATTTGCTAGGGGATAGGAACACAAAATACTTCCATAGAATAGCCAAAATCAAAACAGCCACCAAAATCATATCTACCCTTCAGTATGGTGACCAAACTCTCACAGACCAATCTCAAATCACAAATCATATTATTAAGTATTAACTATTATAAAAATATTTTTTGCTCTAACTCTTTTTTGCAGGACCAGGTACTTGCAGCAGAAGTTATCTCAAGTCTTACTGCTCTTAAGGATTTATTTGGTAGATATGCTTCTGAATCTGGTCAAGTAGTTAGCACTTCAAAGTCAACCATTTTCTCTGGATCAATTTCTAATGGAAGGCTGAATATCATTAAACAACTTCTCAATTTTTCTATTGGTTCACTTCCCTTTTCATACTTGGGAGTTCCAATTTTTAAGGGGAAGCCAAAGGTTAGTCACCTTCAGAATTGTCAAGATCTCAATTGGGCTAAATTAATCTGGAATGCTGATGTTCCTCCTTCTAAATCTGTCTTTGTCTGGAGATTAATGCATCAAAAGATTAATCTCAAGCTTAGAGGTTGTCAATCTCCCTCAATGTGCAACCTGTGCTTCAACAATGAAGAATCATCCTTTCATACCTTTTCTGCGTGTCCCTTTGCAGTCAAAATTTGGTCTTGGTTTGCTAACACTCTCAATTTAACGCTTCAATTCACCAATATGGAAGACATGTGGAAAATTTGTGATAGGAACTGGTCTCCTCAATGTAAGGTTGTTATTGTTGCTGCTCTAATCAATCTCCTCAACACTATTTGGTATGCTAGAAATCAAGCTAGATTCAATGACAAGATAATTACTTGGCAATCTGCTATCTCCTTGATCATTGCCAACACCTCATTGTCAGGTAATAATACTTGCAAAACCTCCAACAACTCAATTAGAGACTTCACTATATTGAAACACTTCAAGGTTACTATCCGTCACCCCAGGGCCCCGATCATCAAAGAGGTCCTCTGGAACCCTCCCCTTCTAAAATGGACAAAGTGTAACACTGATGGTGCTTCTAATGGTAATCCAGAAAACTCCTCTTGTGGTGGCATCTTCAGAAGTCATGGGGCCGAGTTTATGAGTTGTTTCTCTGAACCTCTGGGAATTACTTCTTCCTACCAAGCTGAGTTATGTGGGGCTATGAGGGCTATTGAGATTGCGCACCAAAGAAATTGGCTCAACCTTTGGTTAGAACAGCTTTAGTGGTTCTAGCTTTCACTAAACCTAATCAGCTATGAGGGCTATGTATATATTACAAACTCAACAATTACACTTACAAAACAAGATCGTTGTTTTTTGTTTTGTTTCGAAGATCCTGTTGAAATATTTACACACAACAAGTGGAGAAGTGGAGAATTCATTTTCGAACCAGTACTCCAATATATCAAATATGTTTGTATCCTTTTACCATATAAATCAAATAAATTATACTTACGATATTTCTTACATGAACTTTTCTAATGAAACAATATTTCTTATTTATTAATAGATGTTTTTACTCATTTATTTATTATTTGTAACTAAAGCAATATCTTTTTGACTCAATAATAGAAATAATATTAAATATTGTGATTTAGTGTTTTTAAGATAAAAAAAAATATTCATTTGGTCAAATTAAAGATTAAAAAAAATTCCAAATTTGCTAAATCAAATGCATGAACGTGGTGAAGACTAAACAAATCCAAATCCAATGCCTTAAACAATGTACATGATGGTCCATTAAGTGATGCATTTATTCCTTCCGTTACTATGATACTCTCTCGTTTCAAAATACATGTCCAAGTCAACCACTTCACATATGTCAATACACAATTTTGACCGTTGATATCTTTAATTATCAAAAGTAAAAAATTATAAAAATTTAATATTTTAAAAATATTTGTCGAGACAAATCAAACAACATCTTACATGCTAATATTTGTATTTATACATTAGTTAAAAAGTATGATCAAAGTAAGTCAAGTGAATAATGCGCATTGCAAAAATTGCAAATCAAACAAAACTCCACTTTTTAGATACATTGAGTAATTAATTAATGTATCCAGTCTATAATAAAGACTAAATACATTCATTATTCAATTTATCTAAAAAATGGAGTTTTGTTTATAATAATGACCGGAGGGAGTATTCTTTTTAACAATGATCCATTATATTTCTATACAAATCGATCTCAAAAATTGTGCAATGAAATTTTGAGATCCATTTAATGTGGACACTAAAAGTCAAAATAATTTTTTTCTTACAAAAGTCAATGAAATTTTTTATGTAGACTAAAAGAAATGAGACAAAATATTAAGGGAACAGAAAATGAGACAATTTTGTACCCAAAAAAAAAAAAAGACAATTCATCCAAGCAAACTGTTTTTCATTGTAACCAAAGAAAAATAACTTACCTTTGAGTGGTATTAAGCCCTTTTCCATGAGTTGGTGATATTGCGCATAGCACATGAAACCACATGCACTAGTTGTCCAAAAAATTACTTCTGGGATGTTAAGTTCTTGGGCAGCATCCAAAGTAAAGCTCATAACACCATCAGAAATAATGCAAGTTACTGGAGGAGTGTCTAAAGCATTGTTGAGTTTTGAAAGAAGATTCTTAAAATGAGGTAAACATGTTTTTCTTGTGGATTCACACAAGGAAGGAACATCTTGTGTCGAATCCATGTTGGACTCCGGCAGACCATCAGGGATTGTTTCGAAGCGAAAATTGGGTAGACCATTGAGAGAATCAGGACCTCTAGCTTTGAGATGACGTTTGTGATTGTATTCTGTGTTAACAAAGGTGACATGAAAACCACCTTTGAAATGAAGAAGTTTTGCTAGGTTCAGCATTGGGTTTATGTGACCTTGTGCTGGAAATGGGACACACACAACATGAGGAACATTCTTTCTTGTGCCTAAAGAACCCATTTTTTCAACTCCTAATTGATTTCTTCTTTCAAAGCACCTTGTGAAAGAAAGAACTCAAAGGTGATGTGAGTTTGTTTTCCCCAATACTAGGTATTTTATAGGTGAAAAAGGAGTATAATTTTTTAATTAAAAAAATTAAAATATAAATAATAAATTAAAAGTATATAATTATATATTTTGCATGTTCTTCCTTCATATTTTATCATAATAAACACTAATTATTATTTTTTTACAAAAACACTAATCCTTTTGATTAGGCTAAAAAGTTGTTGAAAATACAATATAGGTCAAATACATCTGTTGGACATTTAAGTTTGACAAAAATATTGGGTTAGTCTTTAAGTTTTTTAAGTTTCAAATAGGTCCTTTTAAGTTTTTAATTTAATACGGTTACCCTTTTCAGGACCTATTTGAAACTTAAAAACTTCAAATAGTTGCATTACTTTTTTTGATATGCAAAGAAGTAGGGATGGTATCAAGAGGAGACATAAATATCCCAACTAGGTTGGCACCCAACTGTCACCTCCATCGTCTACCACCTACTCTATATATATTATTAAAAAAGGGGGAAAATATGTACAACAGGGGGGACTAGGCCAAAACCCTCAACGAAAAACAACAAACAAAAGTTGAGGAAATCTATAATTCGACAGACCCACACGGTCACGGAAGAAGTCCACCGCCAGAGTCTGAGGAAGGGAAGGGAACCTAACCAAACAGACCCCGTAATGGAATGACCAAAATCAGCTAACTTATCAGTACAACAATTTCCTTCACTATAGATATGAGAGCAAGTCGCATGAATACTCATATGAAAAAAATTAAATTAACGACTTAAATGACCTATTTAAAATTTTAAAAACCTAAAAGACCTATTTAAAACTTAAAAAACTTAATGGACTAACCCAGTATTTCGTCTAACTTAAACGACCAAGAGATGTATTTGACCTATATAATAAATTGTAAACTATGTTTAAATTTATTACATAATAGATTAAGGTGTTAAATATTCTAAATATTTTTTTTTATTATATATTTTTTTTTATTGTAATCATGTTTCTCCTTTATTTAATTATTAATAAAAAAATTATTAATAATTCATCATGTTTGACAATGAATTATTTGGTTTGAAAGAGCATTTATTGTTGTTGTTGGTTGCAGAAGGTTGATGGTACATGGTGTCTTGTTAACGGTCGATTTTGTAACGCCCTAGTCGTTAATTATTTTATTCTGGTTTTATTTAGAGTCTTGGTGTATTATTTAAATATTAATATGTGATTTTATGGTGTGGTGTATGTTATTATATGGTTTATTATAGTAATTATTAGTTTTGGTGAGAATAATAAATATTTAGAAGTTTTAGGGGTTATATTTAATAAAAAGAAGTTAAAAGGGAGTTATTAGGAGTTAGGAGGAGTTAAGAGAATATTAGTGAGAATTGAAAAAAAGAAGTCAGAAAGAGTTTAACGTACTTTGAGTTTTTGGGAGAAAAAGAGAAGAAAAACCAAGAACAAGGGAGAAGAACCAAGAGGAAGAGAAGTGCCTTGCTGTAGAGTTTGATTCATCAATTAAGGTAAGGGTGAGATTATTATACAATAATATAGGTTATATTTCTGATTCTGATTCAACATGGGTTTTGGTACAATTTTGGGGAAAAATAGTGAATATGATGATTTGAGATGAAAAGGAATAAAAGTTATAGAGATTAGGTTAGTTGTGTTTAATTCATCCTTTAGATGTCATAATACAATGATGGAATCATAATTTGGGGAGAATTAGGCTAATGAAGAAAATGGAGAAGTTTTATGTAATTGATGAAAGTGATTGAATTGTTGTTGTTAATGTTGTTTTATGTTCCTGATGATGTATCTGTTGTAATTTGTGTCTGTAAACATCTGTCAATACCTATTTTGGGAAATCAGGGGTTTAAAATGGGTTTTTGGATGAAAAAGAGTTAGAAAATTCGTAGGTTTTGTGTTGCCCAGATGATGCGTCGCTTAAGCGAACGACCCGTCGCTTAAGCGAGCATTCATCGTAGTTGCCCAGATTTTCCACAATATGCGTCGCTTAAGCGAAGCCCAAGCGAGCGACGAGCGAGCAAAACTCCAACTTTCGGCGTTGAGGTCGCTTAAGCGACCAGCCCTTCGCTTAAGCGAACTGGGCATTTGTCAGCCACTTTTGATCTTTGGTTTATACATTAGGGGGATCTTTCGGAGCATTCTTAAATATTTATTTTAATTTGGATAACCTTTGTATAGGTAATAAATCCTTTAAAAACTTCTTGATGAATGAAATTACTATGGTATTATTGAGTTGTCGTGGTGAAGTCATACATAGTCGTATGCATAGTCGGTGTTGGTGGTTGTTGTCGGTGTAGTCGAGTTGTATGTTGATATACACAATTGGAGTCTGTTGCATAGTCTAAAAGCGGTGAGGACTTTGGTCCTAGAATGCTCGTCATTCAAAAGCGGTGAGGACCTCAGTCCTGGAATGCATTGTCATTCAAAGCGGTGAGAGCTTATGCTCTGGAACGCCTTGACGTTCAAAAGCGGCGAGGACTATTGTCCTGGAATGTTTAGCATTCAAACGCGTTAGTATGGTACCACATGCATAGTACATGAGTCGTTGTTGTCTTTGTCGGTGGACATTGTCGTTGTCGTTGTTATCGGTGTCGGTGGTTGTTGCATATGTCGGTGGGCATTGTATATGTCATTGTTGTCGTTGTTGTCGTTGTCGGTGGACATTATTGTTGTTGTTGTTGGATGATATTTAAATGATGGTTAAACTGTTGATTTTTGTTATATATATATAATGATATGATGATGCTAATACGATGTTGAATTCATTGATGAAATATTTATCTATTATTTTTGTATGAGAATCTCACCCCTTTTGCTTGAAAATGTTGCCTCTTTACGTGGGTAACTTGCAGGTGATCAAGATTAGTAGAAGTTTAGCTGTTGTGAGAAGACTCCTCACATTGTGTCGTAGGGCTCTGATACGTAACGGGATGGGGATATAACATGTTGAATTATTGTCATTCCTTTATGTATCAATGTTGACCTTTATGTTGTTTTAGTATTGAAGAAGAATTTGTTAAGGCCTTTGTGCCAAGATATTGTTGGATTATGTTGATGTTGACGATGTTGAATTAATGAAATAATTTTCCGCTGCAAATGTGTTGAATTATAAATGTTGAAGATTTTGTTAAATAGCGTCTAACCTATTTATGAGATGTAGTAAAATGGTAGTGTAGCACTTCGTTGTTGATGAATAACTCTGATTTATATGTTATATTATGATGTTGGGTGAACGGGGTGTTACAGATTCATTCGCCAACCTTTAGACCTATGATTGGTGCTTGCAAATGTTCACACATCATCTTTTTTTTCAATCTAGTTTTGTGTTTGTGTGTGGGTTCACTGCATTGTGCTCGTATTGTATGTTATGGTTTAGTGGATTGTGTTGATTTATCCTTATTTATTAATTTTGTTAAGTCTTAACATAATTTTTCCCCTCCACTAATCTCTTAATAGGTTTACAACAACTCTATCATAAAATTTTGGCTCTAAATTTGCATAATATATGTTTTTCATTTCTCTCTCTAATAACCGTGAATATTTTTCAAAGCAAAAATTTAATAGATATCTTAATCCTTATTATTTATTAATTTTATTAGGTCTGCAGCAACTTAACATATTGTTTCTGTAGATTTTTTTTTTGACAAGTTGTTGTACAGTTATTTAATACGTTTACAAACAGAATCCTTATTTATTAATTTTGTTAAGTCTTAACCTAATTTTTTCCCTCCACTAATCCCTTATTAGGTTTGCAACAACTCTATTCTAAAATTTTGGCTCTAAATTTGCATAATATATGTTTTTCATTTCTCTCTCTAATAGCCGTGAATGTTTTTCAAAGCAAAAATTTAACAGATATCTTAATCCTTATTATTTATTAATTTTATTAGGTCTGCAGCAACTTAACCTATTGTTTCTGTAGATTTTTTTTTTTGACAAGTTGCTGTACAGTTATTTAATACGTTTACAAACAGAATACCCTAATTTTCATGCAAACTCGGCTACCCTAAATAATTTGTTAGGAACCATGAACTGCATTAATTTTTTATGTTTAAGTATAAAAGTAATAAATAAAATTGACTCGTGCAACAATATAATTTTGTATTCTTTTTATCTTTTTTCTTTATAATTTTTTTATTATCATTTGATTGTAATATTGTATCTCTAATAATCTAATCTGCGTTTATTGATCGACCCATGATCTTAGGGGTTAAAGATTATTTATTGGTCTTTATTATAGTCGAGAAGACCCGTGCGTCGCACGGGTCAAAAGTCTAGTATGTATTTATTGTCTGTTATGGTTAACCTGCATTTTTCTCTAGGTTTATTAGGTCAGGTTTTATATCCCCTGTTTTGTATTTTTTTACTTCTTTGTTTTTATCAATGTACTTTTTCATTTGCTTAAAAAAAACCTATCAATTCAAGATGTGTATTAAAAAAAATGTGGAAGAATTTTTTTTATTGTCAAAAAAATGTTATTAATTAATATGGTATTTTATAATTCTCTGAGATTTTATGTTCCTTCGACTTAAGAGATCAAACTCTTTACCACAGAGTTGAAATATAAAAAGAAACTTTTTATTGATGATTTTATTTTTTCCATTTATTTTAATATTTTGATTCAAATTATTGGTTGTATTATCTTTTTATTAGGGATATTGGTTATATTATCTATTACTATTATTATTATTATTATTATTATTATTATTATTATTATTATTATTATTATTATTATTATTATTATTATTATTATTATTTAGGGGTTTATATTATCTATTATATATTGAGTAAAAAAAAGCAATAAATTCAGAGTTTGACTAGTTTGTATATAATGATTGTTAATATAATGAAATAAGTTAATAACTATTTCCAACAAAAATTATTGTCTTAATTAGGTTGTATATGTTTATTTTAAAATAGGTCACGGGGCCAAAGTGGTCGTATATCTATAACTAGATCGCCGACCCGTGCGACGCACGGGTTATATTAACCATAATATATAAGAATAAACTATATCATAGAATAAAATTGATGTTAAATAATCATATAATACAATTGTATTAATATTAACATACTTAAAGTAACCTATTTGGGGTTGGTTTGAGATTTTAGAGTGTGTTCCTCTCAAGATCTCAGGTTCGAGATTTTTTCTGGTGTCAATTTTGATGGATAAGTTCATTCAGAGTTTTGATCTGGATTAGAACGGACCCCGCAAGTGGGCGGTGAAATTGATTCACTAAGATTAAAAAAAAAACTATTACCAAAAAAAAAAAAAAGAAACACAACTTATTATATATCATCGCTTGGCTTATTTAATATTTCACCTACGATTAAAAAAAACATCCCAAATGCAAATGAGAATTGTGTAATCCAAGTTAAATATTGCATTCTCATCAAGTAATAAAATCTGAAGATTATCAAATTCTATAGAATTGTTGTACTTAGTATTTCCCACACATGAATGCCACACAAATTGATCTTCGACTCTATCTTCCAAGAAAATCCAGTAGTAACAAATGCACAAAAATTGAAGCAACCCTTTCAAAAATGGGAGAAAAATTAGCAAATAACACCAAATTGAAACAAAAATGTATACTACTTTTTTTTATGGTAAACAAACTTCCATTAATAAGAAGCTGGAACAAAGCCATTTGGAATACAATTGTCAGCCATAGAGTCTGCATTAAAAGAATGAAAAAGGGCAAGGGAAGCTATTCCTAGCCAAGATCTAACAAATTGAACTACAACATTGGACATTCCTTTCATCAATTCATTACAATCCTACACAACAATCTCAATGGCTGCAAACTTGGACTTGTTGTTCAGACAGTTGACAACATTGAGAGCATCTGAGTTAGTGGAGACAAAGGTAAAACCTTGGTCAAGAGCCACCTGAATTGCCCATCTCATGCCTAACGCTTCAACAAGGAGAGGATCAACAAATATATTCTCGCGACGGTAGCAGCTAAGAACAGTCTTCACACTTTGATCATGAACAACAACACCCCAACCGGTGCACGCATTGGAAAAGCATCCAACATCAACTAACAGGGAAAAAAGAGGAGGATGAAGTGGGGGATGGATCATCACCTGGTTCATCACACTCCTGCTTTTGTCTACAAAGGTTTGCCTCATTAAATTCAACAACAATGTTCAAAGCCTCTGCAGCCAGTCTTGGTGGATCAATATCAATTATGTGAAACACAGGTATCTACATTAAAGATAGTAGTTTGGTCTACCTAATCAGACATACCCCTCATTGTCTTAAAGTGCTATAACAAACTCAGGTATCTACATTTGCAATATTGAAGAGATTTGTACACAATCAAATTCTGTCATCGTAAAAAATCACCCAAACCACCTTTTATAATCAAATAAAACTATAATTATAAACTAACCCAAGCACATGGTAAACCCATAATTGGAATCAAATACAATTCATAGCATAAGCTAATAGACAGCCGTGAGACCAAAATAATACCACTCAACCAACTCCACAATTGAACCGATAAAATAAACCAGTAAAAACTAAAAACGACACTATCCTCCACCACCAATATTAGAGAATCTGCCCCATACCATAACAAAATACGACATAACCACTAACTTGAGCATCAACCAAAAACATAACATAAGCACTTAGATAACAGTTGCACCTAAGAAACCACAAAAGGGAATTCAAACATAACGCAAAAAATGACCTGCAAAACCTAGAAAACTACAAAGATGGTCCCGAAGCACCAAAGAAAAACATCCAAAAAGTCTTGAAACATCACAACCTGAACCACGCAAGCTTGAGCTCGAGCAACCAAAAGGAGACCAATATTGAGTCACCAGAGTGCAGGCAACATCTTCGGTACACAGCCTCGAAGTGATGAAGCATTGTTTTGTAAAAAGTATAAACCCATCCAAGATGGTGATAGTAGTGTTTATCTCTGATGAATTATTTGATATTAGATTTGAAGAACCAGATGAAAAGAGTGGAGATTAAAGATGGTCTTTGAAAAAATGAGAGAGAAATAAATTGATTTTGTTTTCATTGGAAAGGAACAAAATGTATAGGAGAATGAGAGAGAGAGAGAGAGAGAGAGAGAGAGAGAGAAGTCATGCAACCTTGATGAGAGCAAAGCCAGTCATGAAAGCTCTACAACTCGTTTTATGAGAGGAAAAAGAAGGAGAAATATGAAGATTAAAAGGTAGAGAGGCTATAAGATTGGAACCACCGCTTAGACTATTTTTTTCATTTCGAAAATTTAGTAGTATGTTGCCTTTATGGAAAATAGCATAAATAAATACAATACAAAGTATCTCATGAGGGCGGTGCATTGTACTAAGGATTGGAAAATAACCTTTATGATTGAATGATGTATTAAGGATTGGAAAAGGCATTGGAAATTGTTACCAGAACACACATGTATATATGGGCATGGGAAAGAGATTTGAATAATAAGTGCATGAGAACAATAACAATCACGTTGGAAACATAGAAATGAGGTTAGGGTATATTAAATGACATTATTCAACGTCTTAAACATGCATCAACAGAATGCAAAGGTTGTGGGAAGAAAATTTAAAAATTGAATTAAGCTTGCTGAGTAGGAAAGCACAAACGAAAATTAAATGCTTGGGTGATGGAGAGAAAATATTAGGTTAAAATTAGGGTTACCAATAGCTTGACCAGACAAGCTTTAGTAAGAAAGATATATACTATATATAATTAACACAGGAATTATATATGTTTATTTCAAAAAAAAAAATCTATATTATTTGTAATTTACACATAAATTTTGATAAAATATCGTTAATAATATAACGCGTTACTAAAATAAAAAAAGAAAAAAGACAAACACGTGAGTACTCGTCTTTTCGCTAGTTTTTATAAAAAATAAATAAATAAATTTAACCAAAGAAAAGTAGCTATTTAATGCTAGGCTACCAAAATATATATATAAAAAGGAAAGCAAAAAACAAGATGACATGGGGGACCAAACCAAACCCCCTTAATAGGTTACAAATTTGAGATTAGGCAAGCCTAACTTATTTCTACCAAAAGAATAATTAATACAATCCAAACTGTTAGATTAGCTACATTATGACCAAAATTAGTTAAAATGTATGCGCAATGATTGTCTTATCTATAAATAGGGTTAAATGGCTTTTACCCCTGCCATATGGGAGACTTTTGGTATACCCTCTGTCAAAAAAAAACTTGGAGATTCCCCCCTGTAAAATGAAAATTCTTTGGTTTTGGACCCTGAGCCCAGCTGATTGTACGAATAAGCTGATGTGGCGGTGCTGACTGGATAAAATTGCATTTTTGGCTTGCTGAGTTGGAAATTTATAATATCTTTTTTTATAAAAAAAATTACAAAAATTATTTTCCATTTTTGTTTATTCCATTTTTATTTTTTAATAAAAAAACATAATTTAAATAACCTAAAACATTACAAAAAAAAAAAAAATTACTTTCTCTTTTCTTTTCTTTCTCCATTTCAACGTGCCTCTCTCTTCTTCCCCAACCTTCACATTTCCAAACCCACAAAAACTCCATTTTTAAACCACAAAAACCTCCATTACCACCCAAAAATCAAACTTTCATCAACACCCATAAACAAAAACTCAATCCACATATCATAAACCTTTCAAAAACACATTTTAACACCAAAAATATCACATTCCTCCCAAATCCAAAAATCACTACCCACCCTCCAAAATTTTCAAATTTCACCACAAACCAACTCTAAAACTCGAATTTCTTCACCACCCATCACCAAAAATCGAAAGTTATACATTACCCTCAACCAAAACCCCAAACAAAAACAAAAAATCCATTTTTCCATTAAACACAAATTCAAGTTTTACTACTTTTAACATATAAAAGTCCGAATTTCACCACAACAACAACAACAACAACAAAATCAATCTATACAATTTTCATTTTTCTTCATCTTCAATTCCTTCTCTACTCCTCCCTCACACTCACTGTTTTCCTTATTAAACTTTGCTTGTGTTTCTGGTTCGTGAGAGAAAATAAGAGAAGCGTACAATTGAAGAAAAAATTCAGGATCAGCGGCCATGTGCTGGAAAAAAATTGATGAAAATTTAGGGTTTTCAAACTGGGATATGCAATTGAAAAAGAGAGTGAGGAAGAAGATGAATATGTAATTGAAAAGAGAATAGAAGGAAGAAGAGAAGAGAGAAGAGATTGATGAAGAGAATAGAAGGAAGAAGAAAAGAAAGAATATAAACAGAGAAGGTGGGAGAGAAGAGAAGGAAGAAGAGAGAAGGGGATTTACGTAGGAGAAGAAGAGAGAAAAAGATTTTTTTTTTTAATTTATCATTAAGGGTATTTTTGGTATTTCACCTTTTTAACATAATTTTAAAAATAAAAAATAAAAAATAATGACGTGTCAGTGCCATTTCACCCATCATTACACAGTCAGCGTGCCACATCAGCTCAATAATCCAGTCAGATGGCATCAGGGGTGTAAACCAAAGAATCTTCATTTTTCAAGGGGGAATCTCCGAGTTTTTTTTTTAAGAGGGGTATATCAAAAGACCCTCATATGGCAGGGGGTAAAAGCCATTTAACCCTCTATAAATATGAGTAACCAAGAAATTCATATGTGATGTTAAAAGAAGATAATTCGTTCACCTGTGATTTTTATAATTAATTTGGTATTATAATAGCTATCAAAATATTTTGGTCCTTTAACCTATTAATAATTAATTAGTTTCGTATTTGTAGTAATATTATATTTTGGTCCCTTAACTAATTAATATCTATTTTAATAATTAATTCCACTTTTTTATAATTATTAGCTATTTTAATATTTTGATCCCTTAACTTATTTTAATATTTTATTGGTCTTATTAGTTTGTATATGTTCATTTTTTTTGTTTATTTTTTCAAAATTTACAACTCATTTACAATAATATCATAGCAGAGAAATTTGTTATAGGCCTATGACAACTCAATTCTTTTTTCTTTTTTTTTTTGAGGTAAAGTTGACATGTAGCATATCATTCAAAATAATAGTCCAGTACAACGAGGAGGGGAGAAAAAAAATACTTGGGCTAGACTGAAATAAAGACGCTCTAGCCAAATTGTAATCGACGTTATTAGCTTGCCTACGAATAAAAGCCAGCATGATCAGGGATATATGACCTGCAAGTAGTAACGATAGTATCTAATTCATTTTCGTAGATACAACCACTTAGCACAACATGAACTACATACTGGTTATCGATCTTGTATGCAATGCATTCAAAGCCTCTGTTAGCAGCTATCTTCATGGAAATGAGAATATATGTCGCCTCACATTCGATAACCTGGATAATATAAGAAAAACACTTTGTATACGCTTGAACTAAATGTCCCGAGCTATCATGAAAACAAATTCCTACTTCAAAACAACATTTGTCTATGAAAAGAGCACAATCCACGTTTCACTTAATCCAGTTTGGAGCAGGTTTCTCCAAAGATACTAAGGGTGGTGGTGTAGATGTATGATCTTGAGGAGTGTTGGACTGCATCGGTTGCTGCCCTGCAAGTTGCAGAAACATTCAATGTTTTATGCTCCCGAAGAACCTCGTTGCGAGCGTGCCATATGCTCCAGAGTAGTGGAACAAAACGTGATTTTTTTTTATTTCAGATACCTGCAAAAATTGAGAAAAACAACTCGGGTAGAACATGAAATGACAACAACTTTTGCTCAATTTTACTCCATAAGTTAGT
The DNA here is from genome assembly GCA_958299785.1 of Medicago lupulina. Classification (NCBI taxonomy): domain Eukaryota; kingdom Viridiplantae; phylum Streptophyta; class Magnoliopsida; order Fabales; family Fabaceae; genus Medicago; species Medicago lupulina. The sequence goes on along the minus strand of OY283144.1, from coordinate 54,928,301 downwards.
GGCGACCCAACAATCTCGAAAATGTGCACAACCAAAGAAAATGTGCATATCGTCTTCTACCGCATCATCACATAGTACACATATCGTCGGGCAAGAGACACCTCGACAATGAAGATTAAATCTGGTTGGAAGATATAGTTTAAGTAAGCACCAACAAAAGTGCTTCATTTTTTGCGGTAATTGAAGCAACCCACATCTTCCCAATTTCCATCAACTCGAGCAAGGGATTCATGATCCGTGAGAGATATACATAATTTATTTGTGGGTTAATAATGTTTTACTTCTCTGTAATATAAATCCTGTAAAATTTTCTTTTTGAATTTCGTCCTTGTAATTTGAAGTTTTCTGGTTTTGGAAAATCGAAATTTGAAATTTGCTCAAATTACAGGGGAGTAAACCAAAATTTCCACAAATTACAGGGGGTGGAATTTTTCATGAAGGTCCAAAACCAAATAAATTTTAAATTACAAGGACGAAATCCCAAAAAAATATTTTACAGGGGCAAAAACCGAAAATGACCTATATTACAGAGGGTAAAACATTATTAACCCTTTATTTGTTGATGTGATCTATAACAACCGCTTGGCGTAGATGCATGACAACTCAGTTCTAAAGTATTATATATTGTATATTTGATAGAATTATCGACAACAACGTTTTCCACAAATGGTGATAATAAAGTAAGAAACAAAACATACTATATACAAGAACTTGGATCCTCTCCTTCTCCCATTCTCTCCCTTAATTTTAAAATCAATCAATTTAGTCTCTTAATCTATGTAAGTTAACCCAACTTGGTCCCTTAACTTGCATAAGTTAATGCAACTTGGTCCCGCAATAGATAGATGAATATGATGGTATATTCACACAAGTTAAAGAGGACCAAATTAACTTGTTTTAAAGTTAAAGAACTAAACTTAACTTCTAAAATAAGTTAATAGACTAAATTGTCTGATTTTAAAGTTAAGGGACTAAACTGAACGATAGAGTGGGTAGCTCAACTTGTTTGAGCTAAGGCTTAAGGAATTAAAGGTTCAGGGTTCAAGTCATGACAAAGAGAAAAGGACAAAACTAATTAAAAAAAGGACAAAATTGAACCTTTAAAATAAATTAAAGGACCAAAGTGATATTTAAATCGTGACTAATTGCCATTGCTAACTTTACACTAACATTGTACGTCGTTTAATCTTTTATCACTATTATCCTCTATTTGTGCTTTGTGTTAAAAACATTTTCATTGATTTAAACATGTATAAATGCATTTTTATTAAATGGTAATGAAATAGGATAAGGGTAACCCGGTGCACTAAAGCTCCCACATACACAAGGTCCGGGAAGAGGTCCCACCATTTGGTGTATTGTACATAAAGTCATACTCCTTTAAGGTCATCTTAAATCTCGTAATAGAACTTTATCTCACAGATCGTTAGTCTATCTTAAAGTAGATTAGTTTAATTAAATAAACCAACTGGACATCACATTTTTAAAAAAAAAAATTGTCAAGCTCAAGTCAAATTATGATAGGTAAAATCAGACTTATGCCTTAAATTTTTTATATGGTCAGACTTAAGTCTTGCAAAATCTAGTTCAGACTGATATTGATTCATCCCTATCTAACCAAAGAGGGGGCAATTATTCAAAAGCAGCTGTTAATTGAACATCGGAGACGGACTGATACATCTAAAATACAATTAGCTATTTTCAAAAGCAATGTTCAATAGAAAAAAGTTCTTCAAATATATCCATTGATTATCCATCCAAGCTTACAAGGAGAAAAACAGTTAAATCTATGTAATTAAATGACACTTTCTGGCCATTGGATGGGAACAATTTCCAGTCTCTCATCGCAGATGACACTAAGCTTGTTTAACAAAGACCCTGGAAAATCTCTTATGAATACCAGCCAGGAATGAGAAATCATGCTTCAGTTTCTGGTTGATCTTCAACAGCATCCAATGTTTCATTAATGTAAGCCTGGGCTTCCTCTAATGCTGACTCTTTTGCATCAGCAGCATACAAAATCTTCTTAATTGCTACCGATATCTGCAAAAAGTAACATGTTACACATGAATTGATTTATTCAATTTATTTTAAACGACGCTTCTAAGAGTACTACATAACAGCCCCATATGTTCTAAATTCATTTTCAATTGATGTATAATCAAGTACATGACTGAGCCTATTGGATTATTAACCTATGCATGGATTCTTCACACATTATCAAGCAGGATTGTACCAAAGCAAACATATACAATATCAAGAAACGCAGGGGGTTACAATCTACGTCATATTTGAAGAGAGAGAAACACCAAATTGTCATGGATAAAGAAGTAGAAAACATAGGTCATTAGTGTTCCAAACTATACAGAGTCATTTCTCCTTGACTAAAGAAATATAAAAATTTACAACTCAAGGGTAAACCTAACTCGTGAATGATATAAAGTAATTAAAAATATACATGTCATTGCCAGAAGAAAATATTTTTCAAATCAAACACTCCAAATGATTGCAGGTATTAGGAAATTTAGGTAAAAGAAAAAAATTAATTAAAGCATATGAGTAAATTATTATGTATTTGATGAAGCACATAGAAGTAGACATGATCACGGGCAAGGAAAGGAACCTCTCATTTTTTAATTTAAAAATAAAAGTAAACTAACTAAACTGGCTTGACGGAATTCTTACAGGTTCATTCTCCAGTTCTGATGTCTGGCATAGAATTTCTATATCCCGTAGTTTTGAAAAGTAAAAGTCTCTTTCTTTTTCCAAGAGATCCACTGAGAGTTTGAGATCAGTAACCTGTGAAACAAAAAGCAAAGTGAACCAAAAAAAAGGTAAATAATATTTTCATTAAATTATTAAGTGAAAACTTAAAACTGATATATACAAGAAAGAACTAATAGATTGGTAGGTATTTGAGATTGAGACATTGAAAACACATGCATGTAGATGCTATCAGGTAGGCATGTATACGCTATCAGGCACTACCATTGATGTCAACCTATTACATACATCTAATAATTTTATTACTTTTTGTCAATGTCCATGGGCTTCTTTGGCTATGTACTATATTTTCAGTTGGACTTCATGCCATTTTGATAATAGTAGCAGTCACAGCAAACCTAATTTTCAAAGTTGTACCTGCTTGGACAAGGCCTGAATCTCTACTGACGAATTAGCCCCATCCGATCCTCCACTTGACCTCGACATCTTAGGTCCTACACTCAAAAAGTACATTAATGAAAAAGGGAAAAAAAGTAAAGGGAGAGAATAAGTAGAGTAAAATGAAATAAGCCAACCTGAGGTTCTATTTGGACTTAGTTCGCCTGAACCTGTATTATTCGTAGTGTTTGATTGAAGTGACTTTGAGCTCCTTAAACTCTTAAGATTTTTGTCCTTTCCACCCTTAATCCTACGCTCCACGGGATTATAGTTCCTAAAGGGAAAAATAAGAAGGGTGTTGTAAAATATATGCATAACATGAGAACATATATACATGGCATAGAATTGCATATTCAAGTATTAGTGAAAATATGCATTGGATATAGATCGTTCAAGCAATTACATCAAAATAGCATGATTTAATTAAGTATTCTTACAAAATTGCTTATGAAAAACAACAGTTATCAAAGTTGATTAAATGATAGGAAGGAACAGAGAGCAAGTAGCATACTCATTCATAATGCCACCATTAACAGAATCACAGTAACGTTTCAGCCATTGTAGGAACTCCAAGTTGTCCAAAGGTCGGCCTTTAACAAGCCGGTTAACTTCAATATGCTGCCACATGGTAATCAAATTAGCTCAAGTGCTCAACAAATGCAAGCATCAACTATAGATTGTGCCGAAGTATTTTCATATACCAGTTTTTGTTCTCAAGTAAAGTTATAACCCGAAAATAAATTACTTTTAACTCAAGAAGAATTTTCACATCCTGGCATAAAAGACATGCAATTAATGATGGTAGGATAGCATGGCCCAAAAATAAAAATGAAACTAGTATTGAGCATCAAATCAAGAACACACCACAACCTTGTACTCCATCAAATCTTTTACGCAGGGTTAACCACCCTTCCTAAGGGTCTGTTTGGGAATTTGGAGAGGATGGGAGTGTTTTGGGGGTCGGAAATATAGGGGAAAAAAGAATTTTGGGGAAAAAAAGTAACAGATTGAATTTGAAGAGTTCATATAAACCCTCCAAAATCCTCCTCCAGTACAATTTTTGAGTTCCCCCAAATTAGGAGGATTTTGTATTTTGAAGAAAAATGAACCCACCCCAAAGCCCTTTTCTCTCAAAGTCGTCTATTGCTTCCACTTGTTCATTCCTGTTTCCCAAAGCCCTCCCCTCCCTTCCCCTCCAAACTCACAAATAAAGCCTAAAGAAATACCCATCAAAAACTGCAGTCCACCAGTGACAAAAACATAAGGATATATAATTGGGGAAGAGTAAAAGGGCAAGGAAACATAGTCTCCTTAAATGTTGAAATGTACATGAACAAAGGGGCTTTGGATAAACGACTTAAACGAATGTGTATTCAGTAAATACTTAAAACACTTATCATACAATAAATTGTCCGTAATCAAAAAGTTTATGGGTTAAGCGCTTATTCACCATACAAAAGCTTATGTATGAGTTGTTTCTACAATCAAATAGTTTATGGGGATAAACTCAAGCTCTGTAAAAGCTGTTTCCATATGCTTCTACAGTTAAATAGTTTATGGCGATAAACTCTGCATAAGCTTTGTACAAGCTGTTTCCATATGCTATCTTAGGGAGCACAAGAAAATAAGCTCAAAACAACTTATTAGGAATATTATAGGCTATTTGTTAAGCTCTTCCAAACACCAATATAAGTGCATATGTCATATGATAAGCCCAAATCCATGAATGGAACCAAGTAATAAATTAACCTTCATTAGCATTTCTAGATCCTGATAAAGATACTATTTCATATATGCTAAAATTTCATCGTTTACATATGTATACATCAAAGCAAAGCTCTCTCCAAGTGTTCTGCTTAAAATTTTGAGGGAAAAACCAAATACCTTCGCAATTTTCAGCTTGTTGAACACATCCTGTAGAACTTTATAGTTTTGAATCATATCATACTCTGTCTTTGCATCAAAATTCACCTAAAATGAACACCAAATTTCAAAATTATTTGTAATGCAAATGAAATATCAGAAGAGGGAGAAACGAAAGTAAAAGCAAAGTTGTGTTGCTACCTTGTGCATCGGCACAACCCCTGGATACGTCATGTCCAACATCTGGCATTGCACAGCACCAGATGCAGCCTAGCAATGAATGAACACATGGCATAAGAATGGTGAAAACAAGAAAGTATACTTTCATTAACTGATCAGCTTTGAAATCATTATTGTGCCATTTTAAAAAACAAATTAACCTACAAATTAATGCAAAAACAATGGTAGCTGCACTCTGTGTCGACGCTCAACCTTTAAGCACAATATGATTAACAGTAACAGCTGGAAATATAGTTTATTCAAGATACTTTCTACGGCTAACGGAAAAATAATGACTTCCAAGACAACTTTTACAGAAATAAGAGATGGCTTGCTTCTACAACAATCAATTTCGAGAGGCCAGGAATCAGTCACAAACACGGTAAGTAATGCATTCAACAAAAAATTGTACTTGAAATAACTGGAATCGAAACCTCTATCTTTTGTTCAACAAAAAATAGTACTTGAATCAGTCACAAGTACATATATGAATGAATTAATTTTACTTCTTAAGCTGAATTAAAACAATGTGTATTTGGTCTTAGTAGGCGTATGAAAACGCGTTTTTAGCTGCCAAATGCACAGTGCTTTGATTTAATTTAACAACTAGATTAAATAAAAATCAAAATAATAACTCGAAAAACAATGCAAGCGCCAGAAACATATGTATGGTTTTTTCTCAAAAACCCTGAATCAGTATCATTGAATATTAAGTTCTTCACATTTCCACGATGTGAACACCCAAAAATCAACATGCAGATCAAATAATTCCTAAGGTGAGACATATCGACTGATTCACATTCAAACATTTCAACAATAAAACATTTTTTTCCTTCCGAAAACTCGGTATCCGGCCCAAGGACCGGCTAATCCGGTGCAACAATCCCGCTGTCGAGCCCAATTGAAACTAGAGCAAAGCTATGTATGGACCGGCCCAAAACATGAATTGTTAGAACCAAGAGGATTCGAACCTGAGACCTAGAGAGGAGCAGACTCCACCACGAAGTCAATCAACCTAATTAATCCTTTTGAGCTTTAAAAAAATGACAATGTCATCGTGTCAATTAAAACATGCACATTTTCTGTTTTAAGAAAAGAAATGAGGGGATGGGGTGTGAAAAGCAAAGCAATGTTGATTACCTCTTCAATGCGAGAAAGGTTAAGTTGAAGACGTTTATTGATCCAACTCAGAATCTCATTTCTACCGACAAAATATGCGCTATCCATTATCCCTATACTCGTCGCCATTTTTTTCTCTTTTTCTTTGAGTTTTTAATCTCTCTTTCTTTTTGATGATTTTTAATAATAAAGAAAAAAAGGGTGAAGGAAGATTTTAGGAGAGAAATTTCAGGGGAGGAAGGGTTTGAGAGAGAAGTTTAAAACAAAAAATGGATATTGGTTTTTTGTTTTATTTTTATTTTAGGGAAAAATGTGTAACGGAAGGAAATTAAATGGATGGTGAGGTGAAGAGAGGAAAGGAAAGGTGAGAGAGAAAGGGAAACGGAAAATCCAATAAGGACAGAAGAGCACAAACGCAAACGAAACCGTACCTTTGATGCTAACAGGTAAGTTACATTTGATTTTGTTTTTTGAGGGAAGGTAAGTTACATTTGATGTTATTATTATTAGTCAAGAAAACAAAATAAATTAAATCTTGTATTAAAAAAGCATTTTTTTTACAATTTTTTGAAGTTTGATTACATATATTCAAAATATTTTTTATTATATTTGTTTCTTTAATCCTACAAAACTCGAGTGATTATTCTCGGTAATTACGCGTGTAGAGGACACATGATTAAAAACTATAAAAAAAAATCACTCAACTGGCAAATGCTGAAATTGTAAGGCTGGACGTCGTGATCCGGGTTTAAACCCGGAACCTCACAGTTGTGTGTGAGTTTAATTTAAGTGGATTACCACTTCATTAAAAAAACTATAAAAAAATATCAATGTATATGGGTACTCTATTTTGACACACCTGTATAAATATGCAAGGCTTGCTTCTCGGGTGCCAATTGGAGGTGGGAAATCACTTCTTAACATATTTAATTTTTAATTCGTTAATTATATTTGGTTTTTTAAGAAGATATTAAAAAAAAAGTTCTTGTGAACATAGATCAATTGGCATGGACGATGCATGAAATATGCAAAGTCTGGAATTCGAACTATAAAAAAAAAATATTAAAAAAAATATATCATTTTCTTTTTGTTGCTAATGGTTATACCTTGAATGTTTTTAAAACCGGACCAGACATTGAACCGGCGTGACTCTTGGTTCATGGTTCAATCGATTGAACCGATTTAACTTAAGAGTAAATAAATAATAAAATAAATAAATATAGGCTAAATCTCACAAAAAAATCCTTTAAGATATTTACTATATTTTAATATTTATAATAATGCAAAATAATTATTTTTGTGTCAAATAAGGAAAACATTAAAAAAATAGTAGTAGTCCACTTAATTGTTTCTTGAAGGCCCAAGCCCAAATGAAACCCTAAAAGATAAACTAGTGACTATGCAGCCTATGCTTTAGACATTTACACGCCGCCACTGGCAGTCAGTAACAGTTTTCAAACATCTCTAATTTTGTCTATATGTTCATGCTTTTCCTTTTCTTTAGTCATTCTTCTTCTCACCTTCTTCCCTTCTATGTTCAGAGATCTATTATTTGAAAGAAAAAAAAGTCATTTTCAACTCAAATCTGAAGATCAGGGCAACAATCTTTAGAAGAGAGATTATCATCAGAAATGAAATCATCATCTGAACTCTATTTTTTCAGACCGAACGATTTTGTGAAACCAACATCGATTCAGCGGGTGCGTCGGTTCTGTCCGGTTTTCCCCGGTTCAATCGGTTTTTCAACAGTTTTTAGGACTAGCGGTTCTAGTAGTCAGATCGAGCCGGACTGGACCCCGGTACAAAGAAGGTTTTCAAGCATTCCTTGATACATTCACAACATGCTTTAAGATTGGTTTCATTAGGTTTTCCTTCTGAGAAACCAATCCATTTGCCATTGTTTTTGTAAATGTTGTAAATCATAGAAGCAACTCTGCTTCTGTCAATACCAGACATAATAAAATCTTCAAGAGCAATTTCATGTTTACTTAAAGAATTTCAATTACACTTTTCTTGTAGCTTCTGACACAAAAACTTGATCTTCTCTTCATATGTTTTACAAATGAAGTCTAAGCCTCTAAGTCCTTTTTCAGAAGCTTTCAGATCCAATAGAGTTGATTCTTGTTGTTTCATTAAATCAACATATTTTTCTTTTAAATCTTTTAACTCATTGGTTCTAAGTTCAAAATGTGTAAGGAGCTCTTTAACAGACTCAATAAGTTCTTCTCTAGGAATTTTATAATATACCTCATTTTCTTCTTTTAAGTCTGATTCAGGTTCAGCTTCTAAAGTCACTGTAGCCACTAACCCCACAGCTACTTTTGCATCTTCATCAACATCATCCTTATCAGATTCAGATTCATTGTCTAAATCTTCCCAGGTTGCCATTAAACTCTGCTTGAACTTGTTTGATTTGAAAGTTGACTTCTTAGACTTGTCCTTTGATTTCTCCTTCTGAAGATCAGGGCAATCAGCAATGAAATGTCATGGCTTCTTGCAGTTGAAGCAACCCTTCTAATCCTCTTTCCTGGAGCCTTTGTAACCACTTCTTCTGCTCAAGAACTTCTTGTTCTTCTTAGCCAGATACTGCAGCCTGTTTGAAAGCATAGCCATCGTCTCAGCAGGATCTTCATCAGAATGTCCATCAAGCGATTCTTCTTCAGATTCTATAACTTTAAGAGCTTTTGATGACTTCCCTTTGGATGGAAGAGCAATAGATTTGCTTTTCTTAGCAGGCTCATGTTCATTTAAGCTTATCTTATGAACCTTGAGAGAGCTTACAAGATCTTCAACACTTAAAGTGTTTAAATCTTTAGCTTCCTCAATAGCAGTAACCTTAGGTCTCAATCTAGCAGGTAGAATTCTTAGTATCTTGCTCACATGATCAAAAGCAACATAGCTTTTCTTCAGTATTTGCAGTCCAGAGACTAGGGTCTGAAACCTTGAGTACATTTCCTCAATGCTTTCATCATCCTTCATCTTGAACAACTCATACTGATGAACAAGCATAAGTGATTTTGCTTCTCTAACTTTCTTACTACCTTCATAGTTTGCATAGAGAGAAGCAAACATTGCCTTTGCAGTATATTTGTCACTCATCTTCTTATACTCTGCACGAGGTATAGCAAGAACAAGTGAACCTCTGATCTTGTGATGTTTCTTGTACATTTTCTTCTGAGCAGGAGTATGTTTCTTTCTGTCAACAACAACTCCTTCTTCATCAAGGTCCAAGTCACCAACTCCATCTTCCAGAATATCCCATAATTTTTCATCTTAGCCCATGATATAACTGTATAAGTTGGTTTTCTACTAGGAGAACTCTTCAGGATCTCCATTAAACTTTGGAACTTTTCCTGAATCAGCTTTCTTATCACTGTAATCATAAGGGACAACATTATGATTACCACCAGAGCCAGAAACAAATGATTCACCAGCATACATGTTTTTATTAGATCTTGGGTTGTTACATTGTTAAGTGTTCTCAACAGAACCAAGGCTCTAGATACCAATTGAAGGTGAGAAAAACACAAGAAGAGGGGTTGAATTGTGTTAGATTTTTCTTCGTATTCTTCTATTGAAGTCACTGGTCAAAAGCAGTTACATTACAACTTCTGAAGTGATATTTAGATTCTAAATGCAGCGGATAAAAATAGAGAGAGAGAGAGAGAGAGAGAGAGAGAGAGAGAGAAGAAAGACACGAAGCAATTATACAGGTTCCTTCTTGTCATACCCCAATTTTTGACCTAAGACACCACTGACACGTGTCGTCGAACCCGGAATAATCTCTAACTTCTCAAACGAAATTTCGGCAGAGAGGTATTTTAAAATACCTCATGTTTTGTTCCGAGTCGGACCCTCTTCTCTCATTTTAAATTTTTATCTTTTAATTTCCATCTTTTATTTTAATTGGACCCTCTTCATCCAAATTCGATTCATTCCAATCCAAAGCCACTAAGTTTTCTGCCTCAATTCAACAAACCCTAGCCCTATAAAAGCTAGCATCGGCCAACACAGAAAAGGGATCAAAAAAAAACTTGCACAGTCAAGAATTGAACCAAAAACCTGCAGAACAAAAAACACAACACGCCATAACAGACTTACACACATAGAGACGACAGCCAGAACACAACCACACACACACGAACCTAGCAGCGCACACATCAACACAGCAGCCCACACGTCATTTTTCGGAGATCAAGGTTATTTGATTAGCTTTTGACTCGCTAAATTATTTCATGACTTTTGAAAAAAATATTTAATTTATAAGGGGTCCGGGGGTTGGTTATATTTAGGGAAGGTATTAGCACCCTAAATATTCATAGTACTCTACGAGAACCTTTCGACTTTATTTTATTTTTGTGTTGTAACTTGCCTATTTTTGTTTAAAAGAAGGAATTTGAGAATAGTGATTTAAAAGAAAAGAAAAAGGCCTATTATCTACATTTTTATTGATTCGGAAGGACTAGGTCATTTGCCTACGTACCCGTGAGGGATCATGACCTCGTAGTTTGGGGTAAAAATTAACGTTTGATTGATTTTGTGTTTTTTATTAGTTTTTGAAAAAAAAGGTTTTAAAATATAAAGGCAAGTGGCAAATGAGAATTTGTTTGTGTTTTCTATGTTTAAAAGAAAATGACTTAAAGTGTGGTTTTAACATTGATTGCAGTTTTGATTTATGAAACGATCACTTGATTTAAGATCAAGGTTTGTTGATGAAAATATTTTTTGATTTTTTGTTATTTGCATGTTTTTTGTTTTTTTTTTCAAATGATAATCAAGCTAAAACTAAAACTAACGGAGCAAGAAAGATAAAACGTGGGTAACTCACGGTGGCGTTGGACCACCGCGAGAACCTTTAACCTAAACTATGAAGAAATTAAGGGGCATACACACACGCACGTGTAACACCCCGTTTTTCCAACTTAAAATTTTTTAGCACAAAATCAGAGTAAACAACTAAACAGAATGCTACACTTCTTTAAAATACAATTATAGTAAAATTACTATTTATTTCAATCATCTCAAGTCATCAATTTAAATCCCTTTGCAGCGGAAAACATTAAATTAAACATTGTAATGGCACAACGACCTCAACTTAAACAACTTATTAAAATCAAATCTAGATGGTCCTTCAAGATAAAAAACATAGCAATTACGTAACATATGGAAAACAAGTAAGATCCCCATCCCGTTACATATCAGAGCACCTAAGACACATGTGAGAGAGTCCACTCACGACCGCGACTATTCTTGGTTACGTGCAAGGTACCCACGTAAAGAGGCAACATTTCCAAGCAGAAGGGGTGAAATTTCACATTCAATAATAATAAGCATATAATTCTTCAACAGAATTTAACAACATAAATAACAACAAATTTAACAATGTTAAACAACAATTATACAACATAGATGCATCTTATTTAGAGTAATAACTCTCAAGGCATAAGCCTTCATCGTGGTGGAGTAAGCTCCTAGGGCCATCAACCCTCATCTTTTAGAGCAAAGCTCTCAGGACCATCAGCCCTCATCTTTAATGATTATGCATGGACTCATCAACCAATGCAACTCAACAACTTAGACAACATCTTATAACTTCATCATTTTGGACAACATCTTACAACTTGACATCTTAAACAACATCTTACAACTTGACATCTTAGACAACAACCCTCATCATATTTATCAATATATATATATATATATATATATATATTCATATAATAGTTCATTAATCAAAGATATTTACATCAAACCAAGTTAGATTCATTAAAACATAGGTTAAATACTCATAAACACCTTAATTGAGCTCATAGCACACGGGCTTTAAAGTTACAGACAATCCATAAGTTTTGTGTTAATTTTCATAAAATTCTACTAAGACCTCCCTGAAGTATTTTCATCATATCTCAAAAACTAAGAATCATTTTCAAGTCAAACCAAAGTCACTAGAAATCTAACTCAATTATCTACAACTTTCATGTTTACCCCAAAAGCCAATTCAAAACAGAAACGGGTGAAAAGGACGCAAGAACGTGAAACAGAGGATGGTTTTCCAAAAACAAAACACACTTGGAGTGTTTTTATCATAACTCAAGATTCACAAAACATTTTCGAGTCACTTCAAAGCCATTAGAAAGATAACTCAATTATCTACAACCTTTATGTTTGCACCAAACGCCAGTTCAAAACATAAATGGGTGAAAAAGACGCAAGAACGCGAAACAGGGGATGCTGTAACTGTGCAGCTCGCGAGGCGAGTAACGTACTCGCTGTGGCGAGTTGTGACAGACAACCCTACGGGAATGGACCAGTTTTCACGCCAAAAACCCCAATTTCATCAACCCTAACCCCAAATTTGATAGGAAACATTACCTATGATCATACTAAGACCTGAACATCAATTTAACACAACAATTCATGGCAATTCATATACTTTCTACAATTTTTATAGAATTAAACCTAATTCCCAAAACTCTTAAAAACCTACAGCAAACCGATCAATCTCTACATAATTATACACTTAAGATTATAGAAGGTTAGTCCCACCTTTACCTTAGATTTACTCCTGGATTAGCAGCAGCGTTCTTCTCTCCTAAGGTCTTCTCCCTTTTTCTCCAAAACTCTTGTACGTGTTTCTATTTTCTAACTTTTCTATTTTCTACCTCTTATATTAACGCTAATTACTCTTATACTCCAAAACTACTCTTTTCCTCATAATCTTATTTATTTCTAGACTAAATATATATCTCCCAAACTTAATAAAAATAATACACCAAATAACAATATATTTCTACACAAAATAACAAATATATTTCTATAACAAATATATCTCTACACCACATAACAAATATATTTCTACACAAAATAACAAATATATTTCTATAACAAATATATCTCTACACCACATAACAAATATATTTCTATAACAAATAACATAATATTTCTACACCAAATAACATATATATTATAATATAATATAATATGCTACTAAAACACCAACATATAACACAAAAATAACACACATCACCATAAATCAAATAAGTTATTCAAAAAAACTATAAGCTCAATCAAATAACTAAATAAATAAAATAGGGCGTTACAACACACACATGCATCTAAGCTATTACAAAAAAAACATATTAATACATTCTAAAGTGTAACGCCCTCTCTAATTATTTAATTATTTTATTAGAGGATATAGTATATAATTATATATTATATGATTTTGATGATTATGTGACGTATTTGTGATGTGTGACGTGTTATTATTTTATTGTTTAATAAAATAATATAAGTGATGTTTATATGGATATTTATTTGATAAATAAATAGATTTGTTGGAAAAATATATTATTTTGAGAAGTGGGGTTATATTTATAATTAGGAAGAGTTTTGAGGGCTGAGATAGGATAAGATAAGTTGGGAGGGAGTATAAAAGGAAATAGGTTAAGGAAAGTAGGCAGAACGCGTATCAGACATTGGAAAAGAGAGGTTGAACGGTTGAAGGAAGGGGAAAAGCTAGGCTGCAAATTCTGCAATTTTTCCAGGTAAGGGTGAGCCTAACTTCAGTAATTTTAATTGTAAATCATCTGTTCTTGATTGGCATAGAGTTTGGTGAGGATTGGGATGGGTTTGAGAATTAGGGTTTATGATGAAATTGTGATGGATTGATGATAGATTGAGTTGTAAGGCTGTAGAACTGGATACAGAACCTAGATTATCCCCTAGGACGACATTGCAGATGAATCAGAAGCTTAATTGGAGAGAATTGGCAGGTTTTGGTGAGTTTTGGTCCGAACCCGTGTGGGTTCTGAGATCGCTCGCCTGTGGCGAGTACCCCCTTGTTGCTCGCGAGGCGAGCAGTATAGCTCGCCGTGGCGAGCGTGTTCCTTAAATTTTAGGACTTTGGCCCAATTGGAAATGGTTTTGAGTGCCTTAATATTTATAGAGGTGACCTGTGAAGTTGGTTTAGCCAAATTGGATTTAGGGAACTTAAAAATGGATATTTTTGGTGAAAAATGTCAAAAAGGCCGAGAGCACCCAGGATTTCTCGCCTGCAGTTCGCTCCCAACTCGCCTTTGGCGAGTAAGCTGTTGTGAGTACTCGCCTGTGGCGAGCAGATCACTCGCCGTGGCGAGTTAGATGGTTCAGGACTGATTGTTCGTTTTGCGATCTATTTCGCATGGGACTTTGAGAGGAGCCCTTTGGGTAGCGTTAGTGAGGTTTTATACCCTTTAATGTATTCTGTAAAGATGATTGCTGAGGTTTCTCTTGAGCTGTTGATAAACGATATATTGTCGTGTATAAGTGATGTATGAGTATGATGATATGTGAATGATGCTAAATGTTGCAATGTGTATGAATAACAAGATGATGTTCTGCCATGTAATTAATATAACTGCATGTGTCAGTCTCGAAAATGTAATGATGTTTGAGACGGTGTATTAAGTTGTTAAACGACGAGTCCATGCATTTGCATATTTATGAGACAGTGGAGCTTTATGCTCAAAGCGACGGTGGAGCATTTGCTCAAAGCGACGGTGAAGCATATTAATGCTATAATCATATGGTACCACATGCATGATGTTGAGACGTTAGGTGTTGCATTTAGTCGAGTCAATTGTGACATATATGTGATGATGTTTGAGACGTTGATGTATGATGTGATGTTGTTTATGATGATGCTATGACGATGTTATGATGTGCTACAAAGTATATGTTATGAGTTGGATTTCTGATTGTTAATCTTGACGTTTGATTTATATATTAATATTATTGTTGTGAATCTCAACCCTTAGTATTTTGCGACATTTTGCTGGCTTTTAAGCCAAGACTATTTATGAGATGGGACTTTTAAATTCCGCTGCTTAATTGAGTACTTTTGTAAATGATAAATGATTATCCAAGTTGTTTTTAAGATGGAATGTGACACTCCTTTTGAGACGTACTCTGATTTAGGTGATTTATTTAATGAAATTTTTAAGACGGGAAATTGGGGTGTTACAATTGGTATCAGAGCAGGTCGGTCCGTCCGGCCAAGTAGAGAGTCGAGTGACGTTGTCTTAGGGTTAGAATACTAGTATTGTATTATTCTAACTTATGTTTGTTTCCAGAGAACTAAGATGGCTGGTAGAAACGATGCTGCCCTTGCTGCTGCCTTGGAAGCAATGGCTAATGCTGTGGGCAATCAGAACAATGCTGGTGGAAACGATGGGACGAGGATGTTAGAAACTTTTCTGAGGAATCACCTGCCTACCTTCAAGGGGCGTTATGATCCGGATGGAGCTCAGACGTGGCTCAAGGAAGTTGAGAGAATCTTCAGAGTCATGCAATGTGACGATGTTCAGAAGGTGCGGTTTGGTACGCACATGTTAGCAGAAGAGGCTGACGATTGGTGGGTTAGTCTCCTACCCATTTTGGAGCAAGATGGAGCTGTGGTTACATGGGCTATTTTCAAGAGGGAGTTCCTTGATAGATACTTTCCAGAAGATGTTCGTGGAAAGAAAGAGATCGAGTTCCTGGAGCTTAAGCAAGGGAACATGTCGGTGACCGAGTATGTCGGCCAAGTCGCTTTCCAGGACCGAGGTCCTCACCGCTTTTGAACAACAAAGTGTTCCAGGACATGAGTCCTCCCGCTTTGAACGACAAGGCGTTCCAGAGCATAAGCTCTCACCGCTTGAATGACAATGCATCAGACTCCAACTGTGTATATCAACATACAACATGACAACACCGACAACAACCACCAACCAACAATGCATACATCTACGTATGACTTACACCACGACAATTCAACAACAACAACTGTGCCTACTTTATTTATGACACACTCCCCAACTTGGACAACACAAAACAACGACAACAACAACGGAACAACGACATAACATATATAATCATATTTATTTATATATACATGCACTCACATAGCTTCTCTTTCATTCATAATATTTACTTCATAAACAAGGTTAAACAAATCAAAGGAACAGTTTAGGATGCCTAAATTAATGTCCTAATGCACGAAGCCAAATTCATAAAATGATCTTACAGGACCTATCTCGCTTCAAGCGAAGGTCATCTCGCTTCAAGCGAGATCCTCAAAGAATGGTTGGTTCTCTCTCGCTCAAAGTTCGCTCGTGGTTCGCTTCAAGCGACCTAAAAGACGTAAGTCTGGGGAAATCTCGCTTGGAGTTCGCTTGCATCTCGCTTCAAGCGAAGCTTCATCTGGACAGCATTCTGGGTATCTCGCTTAAGCGAAAAATATCTCGCTTCAAGCGAAGCTTCATCTGGGCAGTTTTCAAACTACGATTTTCTAAGCCCTTTTTCATCCAAAAACCCAATTTTGATCCCCCAATCACCCAAAACAATTTTCTACAATGTTTACAGGTTCTATATGCAACATAATACTCAAAACAACACAGAAACATGAAATCAACAACAAAATCATCAACATTTTGCAAATTATCACCACTTTCTAACCCTAGGTCAAGAACACAACTTTCAATTCAATTTCAGAAATCACATATATATTATTGATTGAAAGTTAACCTCACCCTTACCTGGATTAAGAAGAACAACTACATCAATTTAATCTCTTCTCTAGGCAATTCCCCTTGTTCTTGGCTCTTCTCCCTTTTTCTCCCAAAAAGCTTAGTTTTCTTTTCTTACTGTACGTACAAAAGTTTTATGCCTAACTCTTTTCCTATTCTCCCCAAAGTGTAACCCCCACTTATTTCTTAACTCCTACTAAAACCTATTAATTCTCATTAACCCCCAATATTTCCAACAATATTATTTCTTACTTATTCCTATCAAATAATTCAAAATATTTATAATAAAATGCAACACACCTCATAAGTCACATAAATTATTTTTAAAGCATATAAAATACATAAAACATATTAAAAATCAACCAAATCAATCAAATAAAAACTAGGGCGTTACATCTAGTACCTAAGCTTTAAGTAGACACAAATTTTTTGTCTATGGTCTTGTACACTTGAACAAATATTAGCATATCCAATTGACAATTTTTAATACCTTGTTATCATCAAAACTCTAAAGGGTAGTGTTAAACACATTTTGTTCCAACACAGATTTGCACCCATTGTGTTGGAGATACACGAAAAGGTATTATTTTGTGGTTGTAATGAAGTTCTATCTTCCGGCGTGTGTTGATTCAAATTGGTTACGACGTCGTGTTCAATTGGATCTAGTTTGGCTTGAAAGGGCGATTATGACTTGCTGCTGTTTTTCATTATTCCAATTATACTCTTAAACAATTTTTTCTATAATAAATATTGTTGTTCGTGTCATTAAAAAAAACATTTATATTTTTACTTTTAATCAAAACCAAAATTTCATAAAAAAAATACCGTTTATAATATTCAAACATTAGCACAATAAAAAGAGTGAATATGTTGGTATGCAATAAAGTTTTAACATATTAACATATCATATCAAATGTTTTCCTTCAAAATAAATATTATATCAAATATTTGTAAAAAAATTATATCATATCAAATAATTAAGCTCAAATATTAATATATTAATGAACTTCACCCATAATAAATTATGAATGAGAATCTACATTCAATTTTTTATCAAACAAATCTTGACTAGAATCATATAAGATTTTTTAAATGTCAGACCTACCTACAAAACAAGTACTATAATATGACAAACTTATACAAAGCTTAGCTCGACTCAACTTATTTATCCTTTATTTTATCGATAATTTTTGTTAAAAAGGCAAGCGAAATTCCCTTCTACTCCCTATGGACCCTTTTACTCCTAAAAAGCCCAAAAGCCACACAGTCCAATTGAAAAACCCTAACTTTCTTCTCTTCAAAAACCCTAATCCCTATTTTTCTGATCAATTTCACTTCATATCTATTTTTTTCATTCCTCAGCGATCAATGTCTCTCTATCAAGCTCCTGGATTCCGATTCCACCCTACTGATGAAGAGATCGTTTGTTTCTACCTCAAGCGGAAACTCACCGGAAAGTTACCATCCTGTTTTGATCATCTTGCTGTCATCGACATCTACAAGTTTGAACCATGGGATCTTCCTAGTACGTAATCATGTTTTAGTTTTAGTTTTTGTTTGATTTATTTATTTATTAGGGCTTTTCAATGATGATTTAATGTTTGATGCTGTTTTGATCATTTTAGGTTTTTGAATGTTAATGTTATTGTGTTTGATTTGATGATTGTTGTTGTTTTGATTTTTTTAGGGTTTTCAATGTTATTTGTTTAGTGTTTCTATTTAGGGTTTTCTGTGGTGATTTGATGATTGGTGTTGTTTTAATTTTTTCGGGTTTTTCAATGTTATTGTTTGTTTAGGTTTTTTCAATGGTGGTTTGATGATTGATGTTATTTTTTAGGGTTTTGTTTTGAGAGATTGAAAGCGTAGTGAGGTGAATAGTTGGATGAAGGAAAATGCTTTCGATTGTTGTCATTGGGTGGAGGAATTGAGGAAAGTTAAGTGGTTGAGATGGACGAGTTTGTTTGTGAGTAGTTGAGTCAGACCATACTGCCATGGTGAGTGAGTGTGGTTGCAAAAAGCGGAAACGTTTTCGGTTTTGGGTTAGTGTTGAACGTGAAGAAGAAAAGATGAAGAGTGTGTGTGTGTGTGTGTGTGTGTGTGTGTTAATAGTGAGTGATCGAAAGCTTGATGATTAATGTTGTTTTGATTATTTAGGGTTTTTCAATGGTGATTTGATGGTTGATGTTGTTTTGATTTTTTAGGGTTTTCTATGTTATTGTTTTTGTTTTGGGTTTTTCAACTGCGGTTTGATGATTGATGTTGTTTTGGTTTTTTTAGATATGTCCAAGCTGAAAACTAAGGATTTGGAATGGTACTTCTTCAGTGGACTGGACAAGAAGTATGGCACTGGATGCAGGACAAATCGTGCTACTGATCGAGGTTATTGGAAGACTACTGGAAAGGATCGGGTTATAAAAAACGGGGAGGAGACAGTTGGAATGAAGAAGACCCTTGTTTATCACCTGGGTCGGGCCCCACATGGTAACCGAAGCAATTGGGTCATGCATGAGTATAGGTTGATTGATGAAGAATTGGCCAAAACTGGGGTGCAGGTATTATAGTAGTGATAGACATAGTCATCAAATGTTTGTTTTTTCAATTTTTATTTATGCTCTTCCAAAATAGATTGTGAATAAATGAATTTCCTCCTTATTCAAAACTTGTTAAATTTACTGTCAAAGCTGTTACCAGTGCGCGTACACATCTTGTTTGGTACTCATTTTTTTCATTTTTCTTTTTACGGACAAAAGTGTCAGCAATTGCCTCACTATTTATTGCCAACCTACCGTAATTATGATCTTTGACCCACAGTAGGCGTCTCAAAGTATCTTAATGGCTCAGGCCCTTTGAGCTTGTTATGGAACTAATCTTTGAGTCGGCAGCTGGATATCTGATTTTTTTACGAGGTTGGACTACTTTAATCGATGACCCAGGAATTGAACCTGGGTTCTTTTCCTGGGGGAGTCATATTTGCCTCACTTTTTATCTGTGAGTTTCTGTGATTTTTATCTCTGTTTCATTACAGTTAGTTTACTTTATTTCTTTCACGAGTTTAATTATTCTCTGCTCAAGTTCAGTTTGTATGTTCAGCAAAGGATTTTCTCATATTCTCATAGATAGTCAAAGGTTGTTGTGTTCTAAATATATTGTTTTTCTCAAATTTAGAACACAACAACCTTTGACTATCTATGAGAATCAGTATGCTACCAACCAAATTTGGGATTTTTCTCTCTTTTGCCAATTAACGGATCATTGTTTGTTTACGCTAATAGTAGGTAGTCACCGGCAGTGCAAAGGCCTTGACGTGCTGTTATGTTTATAGTAGGTTATTTTTAGGAGACAAGGTCTAACATTTTCTTTTCCGTACACATGAATCTGCATTCAGCAATTGTTTCATTGTCACCTTAAAAAAAACTATTTCATTGTCTCACCATTAAGAGACTTGTTACTAAACTACTCGGCTCATTTATTGTAGATAGCGAATTACAAATGAAAAAAATATTTACTCAAAGTCGGTATATGTTCGGTACTCCATTTTTTTGTTGTGAATCGAACAAATTACCTTATTTTTAATTAAACTGCCTTCCCTCATATTCGTTCCCATATCCATGCATAATGCATCCTATTATTTATGCTTTGAATTTATGGAATTGGGTTTTGATTTGATTCTTACTTGAGATGACGTTTGTGTTTGTTTTGGTGGAGAAGGATGCTTATGTGGTGTGTAGGATCTTCGAGAAGAGTGGTTCAGGGCCTAAGAATGGGGAGAAGTATGGGGCTCCCTTTGTAGAGGCAGAATGGCAGAATGTTGATGAACCAATCAATCCCTTGCCACCGGTTGATAATCAGCTTTTGGAACAACAAGTGGCTTCTCCTGCTCCTGATTACGCTGAATGGTTGCAATCCATGGTGGCTTTTGATAATGATCTTTTGAATGAAAGAGTACCTGCTCCTACTGATGATAATTATCTTGAAATCCTTGACCTTGACCAGGTTTGTATCATATCCTAAATGATCTTGGATCCTTCATTGGGGTTGGAATTTTGGTTTTCTTTTTGTTTGATTAATCTTTCCTGGGGTATAGATTGTATGCATGTTTGCAATGTTGTTTTAATGTTGTAGATTTGCTTGAATTTTTAATTGAACTTTTATTGGGGTTGAGATTTATTTATTGGTTATCATGTCAGTCATTCTAGATATGTTCTTGCACAGTGTTGGCCTTTTCTGCTGAAGGATGATAAACATCTACAGTTTTACTTTTTTTTTTTTTTTTTTTTGTCTTTGGATTTCTTCTTCAAGCATTTTATTTTTTATTATCTGCTTTCTTTGATGTTCCTGGCATATTTAATTCATCTAATTTAAAAGAAATGTCTTCAATTACCAGGAGCTTGATACTAGTGTTACAGTTGGAAATGCTGATTTGCCACCAAACTTCTATTATGGGGAGTGTAGTAGCTTTCCTCAGCATTCTCAACCGGAAGCTGCTTTTGGTATTTATGATCATCAGTCTGGTCTATATGGTGTGGATTCAATGCAAGATGGTTACAATGGCGAGACAAATCATAACGAAAATCCTCTGAACTTCGATTTTCCCTCTGAGGATCCAGATCTGTATTTTGATGCGGCTGAATATCTTAGGAGTTTGAATGAAGAATATGTTGAAACCAATGATCTTCAGAATCTTGATGGGGTTGATTCCACCGTGATAGATCCTTCTGTTTCTACATTGCTAGATGAGTGCCTTGAATGCCCTGATGAAGATATTACCAAATATATATGCTTTGATTCTGAAAGCCCCATTGCCAACAATGGACAGTCTTTCATTGAGCAGAATGTGCAGGGCGAAGCTAATGGTAGTTCTTTGACAAACAATCATGTTTTCGAAGCACAGTATAGTAATGGAGTTTTACCTAAGGAGGATCTAGGAGCTGCATCAAATTGGGTCTCAGGAGGTGAAAATGCTTTTGTAAAGCAAGCCAATAAATTGTTGGCCGGCATACCAGCTCCTCCTGCATTTGCTTCCGAGTTTCCTTCTAAGGAGTTTGCTATTGGGACACATTCTACAGCTGACTTTTCCAATTCAGCTCATATAACTACCGGTATGATCAGCATTACAGACATTACTTACAGTGGCAATGTGATGGATTGGATGGCCGGCAAGAATGGAGGTTTTAACACCATAATGTCTACTGAGTTTTCCCAAACTGCTGCTATCAACTCTGCTACTGGCTTGGTCTGTAGGAAAACTGCATGTATGTTATCACATGGTTGGGTTTACTTGATGGGTTTCTCAGTTGTGATTCTTTCAATGAGTTTGAAGATTGGAAGCTTCATGTATATGGGTAAATGACAAATGCAAGGTTGGTTATGATACAATAATCCAGTCAGTTAATTATTGTTCGGTTGACAGGACTAAGATTCCATGACTTTTGTAGATTTTTTTATGGTAATTTAGTCATACCGATCATAACATTATTTATCGTAACTTACACGCCTGCATTTCAGTTTATTGGTTGCAACCAGAGTTCTACTTGATACAATTAGTTATACAGTTCAGTAACTATATGCCTTTGATAGTTTTTAAATAATTATTTGGACTATTTTACTACTACTTGTAGTTATTTAGGGCTGTTGGACAAGTATTCCCTATTATTTCACAATTGTAAAGATATAAATTCGTTGTGTTTGAGTCCCTGGACATGTATTGTTTCAACAGTTCAATATATTAAGAATTCAGGGAGCCCCAACAAACGCACAATATTCACAAAGCTATTCCATGGTGACGTTTTAACATTTATTTATTATTACGGGAAAGGAGGGTGGTGTGTGTGGTAAGGGGGTGGTGTCACGGTTTGCGTTGTTTGAATTCCTTTATCTCCCTTTTTACTATGTAGATATTGATGTTTAAGGAAACAAAGCTGAAGTTGCAAGAGGCAACTCATGTTTCCAAAAAAGTATGAATAACTTTGTTCACAAGCTGTTTGTGTTGTTGTTTCACCCGAGGACTACGTACTTTTAGTTAACAAATCGGAAAACGTGAGTGAATGACTTCACGAAAGAGCACCAAAACAAACACGGCTGGCCCGGTTACACATAGGGGATATCATTGTCTATTATTAGTAAATTAGAGGAAGTGTGTGACATTAAGCCAAACCTTGGAGGTGAGTGTAATTTTTACTATTCTTATTGCTATCATCACTACAATGAAAACAAAGTCAGACAACATGCCGAACGATATTTCTACCACTCAATTGGAATCTTTGTTGTCAATAGCGGCCGCTATCGTGGTGTGGAGCGGCCAAAACGCCACAGAGCGCGATGGAGCTCGTTTGGAGATAGCGGTCAAAGCAAACACTTTTGGGTGGAGCGGGTCAAAATCGGGTCAAAATGGACGCAATTTGGGTTATGTGTACAATATGGACGTCGGAAAGTCGTGAGAACAGTAGATTCATTTGCATCGGCTGATTATGTTTGTGTTACATAGAACTTTGGCAAACGGGTCGGATCCAAGATCCTTTTTTTTTTTTGGGAAGGATGCAGATAACTTTTTTGCCAATATTTTGATTCAAGTTTTAAATTTTTATCTTATCTTTTGATTAGTCAAAATTTTCTCTAGTAAAAATGGAGACAATTAACATAACCTCCAACACTATCCTTTTTTTGGTTACGACCTTCAACACTATCATTATCATTTGTGTTTTCTATTTGGAGTTTAAGATATTTACTCACATTGGAAGATGCCCAATCACGCTCAAGAAATGAAAGTTTGAATTAAGTTAGATTATAAAATCTTCTAAGATATACTTTTGTTAAACTGGCTGTACTACTAGCCTTCTCAATACTGCTTTAAACACTCAAGACTTTGGGAAATAAAAACCATCACATGTCAAACTGATTATTCTCTAATCTTCTCAAAACGACTTAAAACTCATAAGCCTCTACGGAATCCAATCTGCCACCATTGGACTAAGTACTAGTTTGAAAGGATTTTTCAATCAATAATAGCTCTCAACTAGAGAGAATGAAAATATTTAAGAACAAAATACAAGATAAAAAATTCTCAATCAAAGATTATGCAGGAGTTAAGTTTGTTCCCAATAAGTTCAATAGTTTTTAGTGTTGAGGAGTTTGTATATAAGTGGCATTCACACTTCATATCATGTAGTAGTCAACATACTTGCGTTGCTTCAAGTACCAAACGGCAAATGCATTTCGTGGTTTATGTAAGTCAACAATCAACATACTATGAACACTAGATAGTGTAAGCTCGAGATGGAAATGCACATAAACCTTATTTTTGTTTGAACATAATCAAATTAGGAAATATAAGGTTGGCTTAGTGACTGGTACGAAAGAGTTGGTGTGCACACTGCACAGTGATCAGAGTTCGATTCTCACCTCCAATCAATACTAACAAATTAACATACTAATATTAACGGTTTAAAAAATAAAAAACAAGATTGACATAATGGAATGTCCTGATTTATTTTGGTGAGGTTAATGCTGCTTTCGGAAAATCACAATTAACTAATCAAAACAACCATGTGTATTCCACTATGTCAAAAATAATATTCCAAGAAAATAATTAGTGGATATACATGACATTTTAATTGGTTGTGAAATCTTTCAAAGGTAAATTAGTAGACTTTTTATTTTATTTTAATTTTACCTTTTATATAGAGAGGGTCACGAACACCGTTTTTTCTAATTAACGTGGGTTCAACAGTAAAAAAAAATAGATTTCATTAGAAAAGCGTATTTTGGTCAGGCTTACCCACTTGGCAGTTTGTTCAAATACAATAACAAGAAACAAACTACTTCGTCTAACCAAAAGGCAAAAAAACCAAAGCAAGAAATGGATTCTCTAAAAAATTTCCAAGGTTACGACAAAGTACAAGACAACCTCGAAGATCAACAAAAACAAAAACAACAACAAAAACACAATCATAACAAAATCTCAAAACCTCTCATCGTCACAATTTCCATCATCATCACAATCCTTTTCCTTACCCTCACTTTATCATTCACCCTTTTCTACCACAACACAAACACCGAGTCACAAAAACCCTTCAACTCACCCAACTCAATCCGATCCATTTGCAACGTAACTCACTTCCCTGATTCATGCTTCACCGCTCTATCCTCCTCCTCCTCTCAAAACCTCACCAACCCAAAAACCATCCTCAAAATCTCAATCCTCGCCTCCATTAACGAACTCACAAAACTTGCTTCATCACTCAAAGCAAACTCAAAGTCCAAGGGAAACGCGTTCGGTGATTGCAATGAACAGATCGATGACGCGGTGAGTCGACTCAACGATTCGGTGTCGGTGATTACTAACGGCGCCGTAACGTTGACGGATGGTGAAGTTAATGATATTCAGACGTGGGTTAGTGCTGCGTTGACGGATCAACAAACGTGTGTTGATGGGTTGGAAGAAGGTGGTGTTTCTTTGGAGTGTGTTGAAAAGGTAAAGAAATTGATGGAAAAGTCTAATCAGTATGTTAGTAATAGTTTGGCTATTGTTGCTAATATACGCAATTTGCTACATTGAAATTTTTGAATATGTTGTTGTTTTTTAGTTGTTTATTTAATTTACATGATAAATAAATATTAATTGTAGAAGGTTTGATTCTGTAAATTGTAAATGTTTGTATGGATGTATGATGTATGGGATGGATTTATTTGGTAGAGAAAGCTCATTTGTTTGATATTAGTTTCATTTCATGCTTGCGAAGATCTTTATAATTTTTGTCAAAAAATGTCAATTTTTTTACCCAAAAAAAGTATCATCTATTCAATTTTGATCGATTGAAATCTATTGGTATGTGTTCATTTTTCATGAAGTTTATTTATTTTTCAAGAAAAGGAATACCAAAGACGGAGTGACAATAACTAAAATCTTTTAAAAGAATAACTATTTTAAAATTCAAACATATAAGTGAGAGATCCGGGTTCGCAATTGGATCACGATATCTACTCTAATCTATAATTTCAACATTCTTCAATTAGGAGTCTATCGGGGGAAAAAGGATACAAATTCATTCTTAACAAAAGTAGCATACACCTTGATTTAGTGATATCTAGGGCATGCCCATACTATGATACTTCACTATACACGTGTTCTAAAAGTTATGACCTCCAATCACGTCTCATTAATATGTTGCACTTCTTTGCAAATATGAATAGATGACAAATACTTTTGGCCTTTCAAGGACTTGGTAGGGGTAGCCACTCAGATCGTTGGATGGTAATCTCTGGTTGTCTCTGAATTTTCACCATTCAATTTTGAGCTTTTGAAATTTCCCGTCCTTTTTTTTTTTGTTTAGTTTAAAGGGGTTTCTTTCTTCTCTTTTTCATAAACCATTCACTTAGAGTTTAGGCATTTCCTCTTCAAACATCTCATTTCTTCTTCTCTATTTGAGTTCTCAATACAGGAGTTGTGCCATTTTTTTGTTTTGTTTTATAAATTATTGCTTTACTATTTGTCTATGAACTCCATAGAGTAGATACCTTGTTTTAGGTATTTTTTTTTTGGGTTCGATGATGAGATTAGGCAAGTGTTACTGGTGAGTGCAATTGTTGTTAATGGAGATTTTTTAGGTTGTTTTTTTTTTTGGGTATAGTGAAGAATGAAGAAGGTTCATCATTCCATGTGGGCGAAGATGAAGATTCATCTTTCTAGTCTGATGGAAGAATGAAGGTTAAAGGTATTTTGTGTTCGCCCTTGCCTCTATTGGTGATCACTGTTGCGATTTCGATGTCCCTAACGATGACCTTAGATGTTTAGGCTATATCTACTAGCGTCTTTCTTCTTTCTCCGTTAGTTTTGGAAGTATCATTGTAATTTATGCTTTGCTATCCAGATAGGTTTTATTGGAAAAAATGTGGTATATCCTCTAGAAGGACCGATATACCTTACCAACATCACCAAGCGCTTTCCTTATGTCAATGAGGAGTACTTGGATATGCCCTCCATCTTTTCGGGTCCTCATGGGCGTGCTCAATCCCTTATGGTTCTTGTAATGGATTCTCCCATGGAGGTGCCCTAAATTAAAGATTGTATCAAGTGGCTTCAGATGTGCCTTCACCATGTTTGACTATGTCCTTCGCCACTTCAGAATTTGAAGTAGTGTTTCTTGACGTATTGTAGGTTGCCGAATGATTCAAAACTTTATCATCCTTTCATAAGTCTTGTAAGTTATACATTATGTTTAACTAATCTTTCTATGTGTTGGGATTAACTGTAACTAGGGCTGTCAAATTGGCCAGCTCGACCCAATCTGTCTCGACTCAGTGGGCCAACTCATATAAATGGGCCAGAGTGGGTCGGCCCACTTGATTTGTAGGCCAAGAAAATTGAGCCCAACCCAATTAGTGATGGGCTACATGGCCCGATGGGCCAGCCCGATCTATATTTCAAAATGTATTATTTTGTTTTTTTTTTCGAGAAAAAAATCGATTCAATGAACAATATATCACATTTTTTTAATAGAAAAATATTGCATAAATTATTATAAATCAAATAAATCACATTCGTTCGTAAACTTAGTTAAATATTATATAAAACATCTATTAAATCAACACCCATCAGGATAAACAACAAAAGTAGCATACACCTTGATTTAGTGATATCTAGGGCATGCCCATACTATGATACTTCACTGTACACGTGTTCTAAAACTTATGACCTCCAATCACATCTCATTAATGTGTTGCACTTCTCTGCAAATATGAATAGATGACAAATACTTTTGGCCTTTCAAGGCCTTGGTAGGGGTAGCCACTCAGATCGTTGGATGGTAATCTCTGAATGTCTCTGAATCTTCACCATTCAATTTTGAGTTTTTGAAATTTCCCATCCCTCTTTTTGTTTAGTTTAAAGGGGTTTCTTTCTTCTCTTTTTCATAAACCATTCACTTAGAGTTTAGGCATTTCCTCTTCCAACATCTCATTTCTTCTTCTCTATTTGAGTTCTCAATACAGGAGTTGTGCCATTTTTTTGTTTTGTTTTATAAATTATTGCTTTACTATTTGTCTATGAACTCCATAGAGTAGATACCTTGTTTTAGGTATTTTTTTTTGGGTTCGATGATGAGATTAGGCAAGTGTTACTAGTGAGTGCAATTGTTGTTAATGGAGATTTTCTAGGTTTTTTTTTTTGGGTATAGTGAAGAATGATGAAGGTTCATCATTCCATGTGGGCGAAGATGAAGATTCATCTTTCTAGAGTGATGGAAGAATGAAGGTTGAAGGTATTTTGTGTTCGCCCTTGCCTCTGTTGGTGATCACTGTTGCAATGACCTTAGATGTTTAGGCTATATCTACTAGCGTCTTTCTTCTTTCTCCGTTAGTTTTGGAGGTATCATTGTAATTTATGTTTTGCTATCCAGATAGGTTTTATTGGAAAAAATGTGGTATATCCTCTAGAAGGACCGATATACCTTACCAACATCACCAAGCGCTTTCCTTATGTCAATGAGGAGTACTTGGATATGCCCTCCATCTTTTCGGGTCCTCATGGGCGTGCTCAATCCCTTATGGTTCTTGTAATGGATTCTCCCATGGAGGTGCCCCAATTTAAAGATTGTATCAAGTGGCTTCATATGTGCCTTCACCATGTTTGACTATTTCCTTCGCCACTTCAGAATTTGAAGTAGTGTTTCTTGACGTATTGCAGGTTGCCGAATGATTCAAAACTTTCTCATCCTTTCATAATTCTTGTAAGTTATACATTATGTTTAACTAATCTTTCTATGTGTTGGGATTAACTGTAACTAGGGCTGTCAAATGGGCCAGCTCGACCCAGTCTGTCTCGACTCAGTGGGCCAGCTCATATAAATGGGCCGGAGTGGGTCGGCCCACTTGATTTATGGGCCAAGAAAATTGAGCCCAACCCAATTAGTGATGGGCTACATGGCCCGATGGGTCAGCCCAATCTATATTTCAAAATGTATTATTTTGTTTTTTTTTTCGAGATAAAAATCGATGCAATGAACAATAAAGCCACATATCACATTTTTTTTAATAGAAAAATATTGCATAAATTATTATACATCAAATAAATCACATTCCTTCGTAAACTTAGTTAAATATTATATAATACTTCTATTAAATCAACACCCATCAGGATAAACAACAAAAGTAACATACACCTTGATTTAGTGATATCTAAGGCATGCCCATACTATGATACTTCACTGTACACGTGTTCTAAAAGTTATGACCTCCACTCACGTCTCATTAATGTGTTGCACTTCTCTGCAAATATGAATAGATGACAAATACTTTTGGCCTTTCAAGGCCTTGGTAGGGGTAGCCACTCAGATCGTTGGATGGTAATCTCTGGTTGTCTCTGAATCTTCACCATTCAATTTTGAGTTTTTGAAATTTCCCATCCCTTTTTTTGTTTAGTTTAAAGGGGTTTCTTTCTTCCCTTTTTCATAAACCATTCACTTAGAGTTTAGGCATTTCCTCTTCAAACATCTCATTTCTTCTTCTCTATTTGAGTTCTCAATACAGGAGTTGTGCCATTTTTTTGTTTTGTTTTATAAATTATTGCTTTACTATTTGTCTATGAACTCCATAGAATAGATACCTTGTTTTAGGTATTTTTTTTTTGGGTTCGATGATGAGATTAGGCAAGTGTTACTGGTGAGTGCAATTGTTGTTAATGGAGATTTTCTAGGTTTTTTTTTTGGGTATAGTAAAGAATGATGAAGGTTCATCATTCCATGTGGGCGAAGATGAAGATTCATCTTTCTAGTGTGATGGAAGAATGAAGGTTAAAGGTATTTTGTGTTCGCTCTTGCCTCTATTGGTGATCACTGTTGCGATTTCGTTGTCCCTAACGATGACCTTAGATGTTTAGGCTATATCTACTAGCGTCTTTCTTCTTTCTCCGTTAGTTTTGGAAGTATCATTGTAATTTATGCTTTGCTATCCAGATAGGTTTTATTGGAAAAAATGTGGTATATCCTCTAGAAGGACCGATATACCATACCAACATCACCAAGCGCTTTCCTTATGTCCATGAGGAGTACTTGGATATGCCCTCCATCTTTTCGGGTCCTCATGGGCGTGCTCAATCCCTTATGGTTCTTGTAATGGATTCTCCCATGGAGGTGCCCCAATTTAAAGATTGTATCAAGTGGCTTCATATGTGCCTTCACCATGTTTGACTATGTACTTCGCCACTTCAGAATTTGAAGTAGTGTTTCTTGACGTATTGCAGGTTGCCGAATGATTCAAAACTTTCTCATCCTTTCATAAGTCTTGTAAGTTATACATTATGTTTAACTAATCTTTCTATGTGTTGGGATTAACTGTAACTAGGGCTGTCAAATTGGCCAGCTCGACCTAGTCTGTCTCGACTCAGTGGGCCAACTCATAAAAATGGGCCGGAGTGGGTCGGCCCACTTGATTTGTGGGCCATGAAAATTGAGCCCAACCCAATTAGTGATGGGCTACATGGCCCGATGGGTCAGTCCCATCTATATTTCAAAATGTATTATTTTGTTTTTTTTTTTTCGAGAAAAAAATCGATGCAATGAACAATAAAGCCACATATCACATTTTTTTTAATAGAAAAATATTGCATAAATTATTATAAATCAAATAAATCACATTCCTTCGTAAACTTAGTTAAATATTATATAAAACATCTATTAAATCAACACCCATCAGGATAAACAACAAAAGTAGAATACACTTTGATTTAGTGATATCTAGGGCATGCCCATACTATGATACTTCACTGTACACGTGTTCTGAAATTTATGACGTCCAATCACGTCTCATTAATGTGTTGCACTTCTCTGCAAATATGAATAGATGACAAATACTTTTGGCCTTTCAAGGCCTTGGTAGGGGTAGCCACTCAGATCGTTGGATGGTAATCTCTGGTTGTCTCTGAATCTTCACCATTCAATTTTGAGTTTTTGAAATTTCCCATCCCTTTTTTTGTTTAGTTTAAAGGGGTTTCATTCTTCTCTTTTTCATAAACCATTCACTTAGAGTTTAGGCATTTCCTCTTCAAACATCTCATTTCTTCTTCTCTATTTGAGTTCTCAATACAGGAGTTGTGCCATTTTTTTGTTTTGTTTTATAAATTATTGCTTTACTATTTGTCTATGAACTCCATAGAGTAGATACCTTGTTTTAGGTTTTTTTTTTTTTGGGTTCGACGATGAGATTAGGCAAGTGTTACTGGTGAGTGCAATTGTTGTTAATGGAGATTTTCTAGGTTTTTTTTTGGGTATAGTGAAGAATGATTAAGGTTCATCATTCCATGTGGGCGAAGATGAAGATTCATCTTTCTAGAGTGATGAAAGAATGAAGGTTGAAGGTATTTTGTGTTCGCCCTTGCCTCTGTTGGTGATCAATATTGCAATGACCTTAGATGTTTAGGCTATATCTACTAGCATCTTTCTTCTTTCTCCGTTATTTTTGGAGGTATCATTGTAATTTATGCTTTGCTATCCAGATAGGTTTTATTGGAAAAAATGTGGTATATCCTCTAGAAGGACCGATATACCTTACCAACATCACCAAGCGTTTTCCTTATGTCAATGAGGAGTACTTGGATATGCCCTCCATCTTTTCGGGTCCTCATGGGCGTGCTCAATCCCTTATGGTTCTTGTAATGGATTCTCCCATGGAGGTGCCCCAATTTAAAGATTGTATCAAGTGGCTTCATATGTGCCTTCACCATGTTTGACTATGTACTTCGCCACTTCAGAATTTGAAGTAGTGTTTCTTGACGTATTGCAGGTTGCCGAATGATTCAAAACTTTCTCATCCTTTCATAAGTCTTGTAAGTTATACATTATGTTTAACTAATCTTTCTATGTGTTGGGATTAACTGTAACTAGGGCTGTCAAATTGGCCAGCTCGACCTAGTCTGTCTCGACTCAGTGGGCCAACTCATAAAAATGGGCCGGAGTGGGTCGGCCCACTTGATTTGTGGGCCATGAAAATTGAGCCCAACCCAATTAGTGATGGGCTACATGGCCCGATGGGTCAGCCCGATCGATATTTCAAAATGTATTATTTTGTTTTTTTTTTTCGAGAAAAAAATCGATGCAATGAACAATAAAGCCACATATCACATTTTTTTTAATAGAAAAATATTGCATAAATTATTATAAATCAAATAAATCACATTCCTTCGTAAACTTAGTTAAATATTATATAAAACATCTATTAAATCAACACCCATCAGGATAAACAACAAAAGTAGAATACACTTTGATTTAGTGATATCTAGGGCATGCCCATACTATGATACTTCACTGTACACGTGTTCTGAAATTTATGACGTCCAATCACGTCTCATTAATGTGTTGCACTTCTCTGCAAATATGAATAGATGACAAATACTTTTGGCCTTTCAAGGCCTTGGTAGGGGTAGCCACTCAGATCGTTGGATGGTAATCTCTGGTTGTCTCTGAATCTTCACCATTCAATTTTGAGTTTTTGAAATTTCCCATCCCTTTTTTTGTTTAGTTTAAAGGGGTTTCATTCTTCTCTTTTTCATAAACCATTCACTTAGAGTTTAGGCATTTCCTCTTCAAACATCTCATTTCTTCTTCTCTATTTGAGTTCTCAATACAGGAGTTGTGCCATTTTTTTGTTTTGTTTTATAAATTATTGCTTTACTATTTGTCTATGAACTCCATAGAGTAGATACCTTGTTTTAGGTTTTTTTTTTTTTGGGTTCGACGATGAGATTAGGCAAGTGTTACTGGTGAGTGCAATTGTTGTTAATGGAGATTTTCTAGGTTTTTTTTTGGGTATAGTGAAGAATGATTAAGGTTCATCATTCCATGTGGGCGAAGATGAAGATTCATCTTTCTAGAGTGATGAAAGAATGAAGGTTGAAGGTATTTTGTGTTCGCCCTTGCCTCTGTTGGTGATCAATATTGCAATGACCTTAGATGTTTAGGCTATATCTACTAGCATCTTTCTTCTTTCTCCGTTATTTTTGGAGGTATCATTGTAATTTATGCTTTGCTATCCAGATAGGTTTTATTGGAAAAAATGTGGTATATCCTCTAGAAGGACCGATATACCTTACCAACATCACCAAGCGTTTTCCTTATGTCAATGAGGAGTACTTGGATATGCCCTCCATCTTTTCGGGTCCTCATGGGCGTGCTCAATCCCTTATGGTTCTTGTAATGGATTCTCCCATGGAGGTGCCCCAATTTAAAGATTGTATCAAGTGGCTTCATATGTGCCTTCACCATGTTTGACTATGTACTTCGCCACTTCAGAATTTGAAGTAGTGTTTCTTGACGTATTGCAGGTTGCCGAATGATTCAAAACTTTCTCATCCTTTCATAAGTCTTGTAAGTTATACATTATGTTTAACTAATCTTTCTATGTGTTGGGATTAACTGTAACTAGGGCTGTCAAATTGGCCAGCTCGACCTAGTCTGTCTCGACTCAGTGGGCCAACTCATAAAAATGGGCCGGAGTGGGTCGGCCCACTTGATTTGTGGGCCATGAAAATTGAGCCCAACCCAATTAGTGATGGGCTACATGGCCCGATGGGTCAGCCCGATCGATATTTCAAAATGTATTATTTTGTTTTTTTTTTTCGAGAAAAAAATCGATGCAATGAACAATAAAGCCACATATCACATTTTTTTTAATAGAAAAATATTGCATAAATTATTATAAATCAAATAAATCACATTCCTTCGTAAACTTAGTTAAATATTATATAAAACATCTATTAAATCAACACCCATCAGGATAAACAACAAAAGTAGAATACACTTTGATTTAGTGATATCTAGGGCATGCCCATACTATGATACTTCACTGTACACGTGTTCTGAAATTTATGACGTCCAATCACGTCTCATTAATGTGTTGCACTTCTCTGCAAATATGAATAGATGACAAATACTTTTGGCCTTTCAAGGCCTTGGTAGGGGTAGCCACTCAGATCGTTGGATGGTAATCTCTGGTTGTCTCTGAATCTTCACCATTCAATTTTGAGTTTTTGAAATTTCCCATCCCTTTTTTTGTTTAGTTTAAAGGGGTTTCATTCTTCTCTTTTTCATAAACCATTCACTTAGAGTTTAGGCATTTCCTCTTCAAACATCTCATTTCTTCTTCTCTATTTGAGTTCTCAATACAGGAGTTGTGCCATTTTTTTGTTTTGTTTTATAAATTATTGCTTTACTATTTGTCTATGAACTCCATAGAGTAGATACCTTGTTTTAGGTTTTTTTTTTTTTGGGTTCGATGATGAGATTAGGCAAGTGTTACTGGTGAGTGCAATTGTTGTTAATGGAGATTTTCTAGGTTTTTTTTTGGGTATAGTGAAGAATGATTAAGGTTCATCATTCCATGTGGGCGAAGATGAAGATTCATCTTTCTAGAGTGATGAAAGAATGAAGGTTGAAGGTATTTTGTGTTCGCCCTTGCCTCTGTTGGTGATCACTGTTGCAATGACCTTAGATGTTTAGGCTATATCTACTAGCATCTTTCTTCTTTCTCCGTTATTTTTGGAGGTATCATTGTAATTTATGCTTTGCTATCCAGATAGGTTTTATTGGAAAAAATGTGGTATATCCTCTAGAAGGACCGATATACCTTACCAACATCACCAAGCGTTTTCCTTATGTCAATGAGGAGTACTTGGATATGCCCTCCATCTTTTCGGGTCCTCATGGGCGTGCTCAATCCCTTATGGTTCTTGTAATGGATTCTCCCATGGAGGTGCCCCAATTTAAAGATTGTATCAAGTGGCTTCATATGTGCCTTCACCATGTTTGACTATGTCCTTCGCCACTTTAGAATTTGAAGTAGTGTTGCTTGACGTATTGCAGGTTGCCGAATGATTCAAAACTTTCTCATCCTTTCATAAGTCTTGTAAGTTATACATTATGTTTAACTAATCTTTCTATGTGTTGGGATTAACTATAACTACGGCTGTCAAATGGGCCAGCTCGACCCAGTCTGTCTCGACTCAGTGGGCCAGCTCATATAAATGGGCCGGAGTGGGTCGGCCCACTTGATTTGTGGGCCAAGAAAATTGAGCCCAACCCAATTAGTGATGGGCTACATGTCCCGATGGGTCAGCCCAATCTATATTTCAAAATGTATTATTTTGTTTTTTTTTTCGAGATAAAAATCGATGCAATGAATAATAAAGCCACATATCACATTTTTTTTAATAGAAAAATATTGCATAAATTATTATACATCAAATAAATCACATTCCTTCGTAAACTTAGTTAAATATTATATAATACTTCTATTAAATCAACACCCATCAGGATAAACAACAAAAGTAACATACACCTTGATTTAGTGATATCTAGGGCATGCCCATACTATGATACTTCACTGTACACGTGTTCTAAAAGTTATGACCTCCAATCACGTCTCATTAATGTGTTGCACTTCTCTGCAAATATGAATAGATGACAAATACTTTTGGCCTTTCAAGGCCTTGGTAGGGGTAGCCACTCAAATCGTTGGATGGTAATCTCTGGTTGTCTCTGAATCTTCACCATTCAATTTTGAGTTTTTGAAATTTCCCATCCCTTTTTTTGTTTAGTTTAAAGGGGTTTCTTTCTTCCCTTTTTCATAAACCATTCACTTAGAGTTTAGGCATTTCCTCTTCAAACATCTCATTTCTTCTTCTCTATTTGAGTTCTCAATACAGGAGTTGTGCCATTTTTTTGTTTTGTTTTATAAATTATTGCTTTACTATTTGTCTATGAACTCCATAGAATAGATACCTTGTTTTAGGTATTTTTTTTTGGGTTCGATGATGAGATTAGGCAAGTGTTACTGGTGAGTGCAATTGTTGTTAATGGAGATTTTCTAGGTTTTTTTTTTGGGTATAGTAAAGAATGATGAAGGTTCATCATTCCATGTGGGCGAAGATGAAGATTCATCTTTCTAGTGTGATGGAAGAATGAAGGTTAAAGGTATTTTGTGTTCGCTCTTGCCTCTATTGGTGATCACTGTTGCGATTTCGTTGTCCCTAACGATGACCTTAGATGTTTAGGCTATATCTACTAGCGTCTTTCTTCTTTCTCCGTTAGTTTTGGAAGTATCATTGTAATTTATGCTTTGCTATCCAGATAGGTTTTATTGGAAAAAATGTGGTATATCCTCTAGAAGGACCGATATACCTTACCAACATCACCAAGCGCTTTCCTTATGTCAATGAGGAGTACTTGGATATGCCCTCCATCTTTTCGGGTCCTCATGGGCGTGCTCAATCCCTTATGGTTCTTGTAATGGATTCTCCCATGGAGGTGCCCCAATTTAAAGATTGTATCAAGTGGCTTCATATGTGCCTTCACCATGTTTGACTATGTACTTCGCCACTTCAGAATTTGAAGTAGTGTTTCTTGACGTATTGCAGGTTGCCGAATGATTCAAAACTTTCTCATCCTTTCATAAGTCTTGTAAGTTATACATTATGTTTAACTAATCTTTCTATGTGTTGGGATTAACTGTAACTAGGGCTGTCAAATTGGCCAGCTCGACCTAGTCTGTCTCGACTCAGTGGGCCAACTCATAAAAATGGGCCGGAGTGGGTCGGCCCACTTGATTTGTGGGCCATGAAAATTGAGCCCAACCCAATTAGTGATGGGCTACATGGCCCGATGGGTCAGCCCGATCTATATTTCAAAATGTATTATTTTGTTTTTTTTTTTTCGAGAAAAAAATCGATGCAATGAACAATAAAGCCACATATCACATTTTTTTTAATAGAAAAATATTGCATAAATTATTATAAATCAAATAAATCACATTCCTTCGTAAACTTAGTTAAATATTATATAAAACATCTATTAAATCAACACCCATCAGGATAAACAACAAAAGTAGAATACACTTTGATTTAGTGATATCTAGGGCATGCCCATACTATGATACTTCACTGTACACGTGTTCTAAAATTTATGACGTCCAATCACGTCTCATTAATGTGTTGCACTTCTCTGCAAATATGAATAGATGACAAATACTTTTGGCCTTTCAAGGCCTTGGTAGGGGTAGCCACTCAGATCGTTAGATGGTAATCTCTGGTTGTCTCTGAATCTTCACCATTCAATTTTGAGTTTTTGAAATTTCCCATCCCTTTTTTGTTTAGTTTATAGGGGTTTCTTTCTTCTCTTTTTCATAAACCATTCACTTAGAGTTTAGGCATTTCCTCTTCAAACATCTCATTTCTTCTTCTCTATTTGAGTTCTCAATACAGGAGTTGTGCCATTTTTTTGTTTTGTTTTATAAATTATTGCTTTACTATTTGTCTATGAACTCCATAGAGTAGATACCTTGTTTTAGGTATTTTTTTTTTTTGGGTTCGATGATGAGATTAGGCAAGTGTTACTGGTGAGTGCAATTGTTGTTAATGGAGATTTTCTAGGTTTTTTTTTGGGTATAGTGAAGAATGATTAAGGTTCATCATTCCATGTGGGCGAAGATGAAGATTCATCTTTCTAGAGTGATGAAAGAATGAAGGTTGAAGGTATTTTGTGTTCGCCCTTGCCTCTGTTGGTGATCACTGTTGCAATGACCTTAGATGTTTAGGCTATATCTACTAGCGTCTTTCTTCTTTCTCCGTTATTTTTGGAGGTATCATTGTAATTTATGCTTTGCTATCCAGATAGGTTTTATTGGAAAAAATGTGGTATATCCTCTAGAAGGACCGATATACCTTACCAACATCACCAAGCGTTTTCCTTATGTCAATGAGGAGTACTTGGATATGCCCTCCATCTTTTCGGGTCCTCATGGGCGTGCTCAATCCCTTATGGTTCTTGTAATGGATTCTCCCATGGAGGTGCCCCAATTTAAAGATTGTATCAAGTGGCTTCATATGTGCCTTCACCATGTTTGACTATGTCCTTCGCCACTTTAGAATTTGAAGTAGTGTTGCTTGACGTATTGCAGGTTGCCGAATGATTCAAAACTTTCTCATCCTTTCATAAGTCTTGTAAGTTATACATTATGTTTAACTAATCTTTCTATGTGTTGGGATTAACTATAACTACGGCTGTCAAATGGGCCAGCTCGACCCAGTCTGTCTCGACTCAGTGGGCCAGCTCATATAAATGGGCCGAAGTGGGTCGGCCCACTTGATTTGTAGGCCAAGAAAATTGAGCCCAACCCAATTAGTGATGGGCTACATGGCCCGATGGGTCAGCCCAATCTATATTTCAAAATGTATTATTTTGTTTTTTTTTTCGAGATAAAAATCGATGCAATGAATAATAAAGCCACATATCACATTTTTTTTAATAGAAAAATATTGCATAAATTATTATACATCAAATAAATCACATTCCTTCGTAAACTTAGTTAAATATTATATAATACTTCTATTAAATCAACACCCATCAGGATAAACAACAAAAGTAACATACACCTTGATTTAGTGATATCTAGGGCATGCCCATACTATGATACTTCACTGTACACGTGTTCTAAAAGTTATGACCTCCAATCACGTCTCATTAATGTGTTGCACTTCTCTGCAAATATGAATAGATGACAAATACTTTTGGCCTTTAAAGGCCTTGGTAGGGGTAGCCACTCAGATCGTTGGATGGTAATCTCTGGTTGTCTCTGAATCTTCACCATTCAAATTTGAGCTTTTGAAATTTCCCATCCCTTTTTTTGTTTAGTTTAAAGGGGTTTCTTTCTTCTCTATTTCATAAACCATTCACTTAGAGTTTAGGCATTTCCTCTTCAAACATCTCATTTCTTCTTCTCTATTTGAGTTCTCAATACAGGAGTTGTGCCATTTTTTTGTTTTGTTTTATAAATTATTGCTTTACTCTTTGTCTATGAACTCCATAGAGTAGATACCTTGTTTTAGGTATTTTTTTTTTGGGTTCGATGATGAGATTAGGCAAGTGTTACTGGTGAGTGCAATTGTTGTTAATGGAGATTTTCTAGGTTGTTTTTCTTGGTTATAATGAAGAATGATGAAGGTTCATCATTCCATGTGGGCGAAGATGAAGATTCATCTTTCTAGTGTGATGGAAGAATGAAGGTTGAAGGTATTTTGTGTTCGCCCTTGCCTCTATTGGTGATCACTGTTGCGATTTCGTTGTCCCTAACGATGACCTTAGATGTTTAGGCTATATCTACTAGCGTCTTTCTTCTTTCTCCGTTAGTTTTGGAAGTATCATTGTAATTTATGCTTTGCTATCCAGATAGGTTCTATTGGAAAAAATGTGGTATATCCTCTAGAAGGACCGATATACCTTACCAACATCACCAAGCGCTTTCCTTATGTCAATGAGGAGTACTTGGATATGCCCTCCATCTTTTCGGGTCCTCATGGGCGTGCTCAATCCCTTATGGTTCTTGTAATGGATTCTCCCATGGAGGTGCCCCAATTTAAAGATTGTATCAAGTGGCTTCATATGTGCCTTCACCATGTTTGACTATGTACTTCGCCACTTCAGAATTTGAAGTAGTGTTTCTTGACGTATTGCAGGTTGCCGAATGATTCAAAACTTTCTCATCCTTTCATAAGTCTTGTAAGTTATACATTATGTTTAACTAATCTTTCTATGTGTTGGGATTAATTGTAACTAGGGCTGTCAAATTGGCCAGCTCGACCCGGTCTGTCTCGACTCAGTGGGCCAACTCATATAAATAGGCCAGAGTGGGTCGGCCCACTTGATTTGTGGGCCAAGAAAATTGAGCCCAACCCAATTAGTGATGGGCTACATGGCCCGATGGGCCAGCCCGATCTATATTTCAAAATGTATTATTTTGTTTTTTTTTTCGAGAAAAAAATCGATGCAATGAACAATAAAGCCACATATCACATTTTTTTAATAGAAAAATATTGCATAAATTATTATACATCAAATAAATCACATTCCTTCGTAAACTTAGTTAAATATTATATAATACTTCTATTAAATCAACACCCATCAGGATAAACAACAAAAGTAACATACACCTTGATTTAGTGATATCTAGGGCATGCCCATACTATGATACTTCACTATACACGTGTTCTAAAAGTTATGACCTCCAATCACGTCTCATTAATGTGTTGCACTTCTCTGCAAATATGAATAGATGACAAATACTTTTGGCCTTTAAAGGCCTTGGTAGGGGTAGCCACTCAGATCGTTGGATGGTAATCTCTGGTTATCTCTGAATCTTCACCATTCAATTTTGAGCTGTTGAAATTTCCCATCCCTTTTTTTGTTTAGTTTAAAGGGGTTTCTTTCTTCTCTTTTTCATAAACCATTCACTTAGAGTTTAGGCATTTCCTCTTCAAACATCTCATTTCTTCTTCTCTATTTAAATTCTCAATACAGGAGTTGTGCCATTTTTTTGTTTTGTTTTATAAATTATTGCTTTACTCTTTGTCTATGAACTCCATAGAGTAGATACCTTGTTTTAGGTATTTTTTTTTTGGGTTCGATGATGAGATTTGGCAAGTGTTACTGGTGAGTGCAATTGTTGTTAATGGAGATTTTCTAGGTTGTTTTTTTTTGGTTATAGTGAAGAATGATGAAGGTTCATCATTCCATGTGGGTGAAGATGAAGATTCATCTTTCTAGAGTGATGGAAGAATGAAGGTTGAAGGTATTTTGTGTTCGCCCTTGCCTCTGTTGGTGATCACTGTTGCGATTTCGTTGTCCCTAACGATGACCTTAGATGTTTAGGCTATATCTACTAGCGTCTTTCTTCTTTGCCCGTTAGTTTTGGTGGTATCATTGTAATTTATGCTTTGCTATCCAGATAGGTTTTATTGGAAAAAATGTGGTATATCCTCTAGAAGGACCGATATACCTTACCAACATCAACAAGCGCTTTCCTTATGTCAATGAGGAGTACTTGGATATGCCCTCCATCTTCTCGGGTCCTCATGGGCGTGCTCAATCCCTTATGGTTCTTGTAATGGATTCTCCCTTGGAGGTGCCCCAATTTAAAGATTGTATCAAGTGGCTTCATATGTGCCTTCACCATGTTTGACTATGTCCTTCGCCACTTCAGAATTTGAAGTAGTGTTTCTTGACATATTGCAGGTTGCCGAATGATTCAAAACTCTCTTATCCTTTCATAAGTCTTGTAAGTTATACATTATGTTTAACTAATCTTTCTAGGTGTTGGGATTAACTGTAACCAGGGCTGTCAAATTGGCCAGCTCGACCCAATCTGTCTCGACTCAGTGGGCCAGCTCATATAAATGGGCCGGAGTGGGTCGGTCCAGTTGATTTGTGGGCCAAGAAAATTGAGCCCAACCCAATTAGTGACGGGCTACATGGCCTGATAGGCCAGCCCGATCTATATTTCAAAATGTATTATTTTGTTTTTTTTTTTCGAGAAAAAAATCGTTGCAATGAACAATAAAGCCACATATTAGGTTTTTTTCATAGAAAAATATTGCATAAATTATTATACATCAAATAAATCACATTCCTTCGTAAATTTAGTTAAATATTATATAAAACGTCTATTAAATCAACACCCATCAGGATAAACAACAAAAGTAGCATACACCTTGATTTAGTGATATCTAGGGCATGCCCATACTATGATACTTCACTGTACATGTGTTCTAAAAGTTATGACCTCCAATCACGTCTCATTAATGTGTTGCACTTCTATGCAAATATGAATAGATGACAAATACTTTTTGCCTTTCAAGGCCTTGGTAGGGGTAGCCACTGAGATCGTTGGATGGTAATCTCTGGTTGTCTCTGAATCTTCACCATTCAATTTTGAGCTTTTGAAATTTCCCGTCCTTTTTTTTTGTTTAGTTTAAAGGGGTTTCTTTCTTCTCTTTTTCATAAACCATTCAGTTAGAGTTTAGGCATTTCCTCTTCAAACATCTTATTTCTTCTTCTCTATTTGAGTTCTCAATACAGGAGTTGTGCCATTTTTTTGTTTTGTTATATAAATTAATGCTTTACTATTTGTCTATGAACTCCATAGAGTAGATACCTTGTTTTAGGTATTTTTTTTTTGGGTTCGATGATGAGATTAGGCAAGTGTTACTGGTGAGTGCAATTGTTGTTAATGGAGATTTTTTAGGTTGTTTTTTTTGGGTATAATTAAGAATGATGAAGGTTCAACATTCCATGTGGGCGAAAATGAAGATTCATCTTTCTAGAGTGATGGAAGAATGAAGGTTGAAGGTATTTTGTGTACGCCCTTTCCTCTGTTGGTGATCACTGTTGCGATTTCGTTGTCCCTAACGATGACCTTAGATGTTTAGGCTATATCTACTAGCGTCTTTCTTCTTTCTCCGTTAGTTTTGGAGGTATCATTGTAATCTATGCTTTGCTATCCAGATAGGTTTTATTGGAAAAAATGTGGTATATCCTCTATAAGGACCGATACCTGCAACATTTATCAAACACAATTCTAGACCATCGTGCGTGCGTGATGCTAAAGAGCATTTTTTCACACAATGGTCGATTATATCTATCATGCAGCATGAGTCCTTAAAGGAAAGACCCTTCATGAGGTTAGCAAGTTCAAATTCAACGGTGTCCTTACCAACATTAAATGCTAATCTTCCATTTTTAACATCAATTATGGCCCCTACAATAGCAAGGAAGGGCCTTCCCAAAAGAATCGGTACTTGGCTATCTTTCTCTATTTCCATCACAACAAAATCGGCAGGTATATATATTTCTCCTACTTTGACTGGAACATCTTCTTCAATTCCAGCTGGGTACTTAATAGATCGGTCTACTAATTGTACGGTCATTCTTGCTGACTTAAGTTCCCCTATGCCCATTCTCTCGAAGAGGGATAAAGGCATTAAACTAACACTGGCTCCTAAGACACACATGGCTTTCTTGACTATTTCGGACCCTATGACACAAGGTATGGAAAAGCTTCCCGGATCTTTTAGCTTGGGTGGCAATTTATTTTGGATGATGGCACTACACTCTTCGGTAAGGTTAGCTGTCTCATCTTCATCAATCTTCCTTTTTTCAGAAAGGATTTCTTTTAAAAATTTAGCATAAGTAGGAATTTGAGTCAGAACTTTAGTGAAAGGTACATCAATGTAGAGTTTATTCATCATTTCAATAAAATTCTTAAATTGTCTATCTAGCTTAGACTTAGCAAACCTCTATGGGAAAGGGATCTTAGGTTTATAAGGGGAAGGTGTAGCTGGTTTTTCGCTTTCTACCCTAGTTTCCTCACCTTGTGGCTTTTTGCCTTCTTTCTCGACCTCACTTGGTTTAGCTTTCCCTATAGGTTCCTCTAGTTGTCTACCATTCCTAAGTGTAATAGCATTCATTTTGTTTGTCTTAGGTTGGCTAACTTTTTGGGTCAATTGGGAGGTTTGCGTTTCTAAGATTTTGCTGGGAGAGAAAATGGAATCCACCTTTGTTGTAAGCTTGGCAAGAGAGTCGTTTAAAAGTCCAGTCTGGTTTTTAAGCTCTTGAAGTTCTTTGGATTGATTTGAAAAATAAGTTTCTATTAAAATTTCCAAACTAGACCTTTGAGCGACTCTTTGGGCATTTGCATAACTGGATGGTGCCGCTTGCCCTAAGGGATGTTAAGGATTGTTATAAAAGTTTTGTTTTTGCCTCATCCCTTGGTTGTTTTGAACAAAGTTTATTTGCTCAACACTTTCAGCAGCACTACCTAGTTGGCATTTAACGCTAGTATGGCCAATTACGCCACAAGCTCCACAAGGAGAGGAAATAGAAGTTGGTAAAGTAGTACTATCATTTAGTTTATCAAATTTCAGAGAGAGAGCATCTACTTTAGCAGAAAAATGATCAAAGGGAGGGATTTCATTCTTACTTGCCTCTTGTTTAAAGGGTGGAGTGGCGGAGGAGGTCCCTTCATCGGTCCACTGATAGTGATTCTGGGCCATATCTTCAATCAAGGCTTTAGCTGTCTTGAAATCTTTGTTGATTAGGGCTCCACCTGCAATTGCATCAACATTCATTTTTGTAACATACAAGAGGCCATTATAAAAGGTGCGGATTACAAGCCACTTCTCTAAATCATGGTGGGGACAAAGTCTGAGCATTTCTTTGCAACGCTCCCACGCATCATATAGAGATTCCCCATCTTTTTGAGTAAATTGATAAAGTTTTGCCCGTAGTTGGGCGGTTCTAGAAGGGGGAAAGAATCAGGCAAGGAATGCTCGCCTCATTTGATCCCATGAAGTGATGGAACCAACCTCTAAAGAGTGGAACCAAGTGCTAGCTTTATCTTTTAATGAAAAGCGAAAAAGTTGCAATCTTACGGCCTCTTGGTTTTTGTAGGTCACACTTAACCTATAGAATGTAGAAATATGAAGATTTGGATCCTCAATGGGGGATCCAGAAAACTAGTTTCTTTGTACTAAGTTAAGGAATGCAGGTTTGATTTCAAATTTGTCACCTTCAACCGTTGGGTACACGATAATAGCTCGTGG
This sequence comes from Medicago lupulina, assembly GCA_958299785.1. NCBI lineage: Eukaryota > Viridiplantae > Streptophyta > Magnoliopsida > Fabales > Fabaceae > Medicago > Medicago lupulina. The sequence goes on along the minus strand of OY283144.1, from coordinate 54,883,979 downwards.
CTCTTTCATAGAAGGGTTTGCATACTATTTGAGAGTACGTTCCTAAGCCATATTGGTATTATCTTGTGCTTCCCAAGAAGTTAATGGTAACAATAGAAAGAGAGGAGAAGAAGAAAAGAGAGAAAAATAGAAAAAGGAAAAAAAAGAAAAAGAAAAGAATCATAACCACTAAAGAAAATTAATCAAATTGGTTAACTCCCCGGCAACGGCGCCAAAAACTTGATGAGCAAAACCGCAAGTGCACGATTCTGCCGTTGTAGTAGTAAAAAGAGTATCGTTTCGACAGGGAGTTGGTTAATTTGATTAATTTTAGAGAATGATTAGAAATAGAATTTAAGTAAAATATAATAATAAAAAGAGCCTTGGGATTTATTGGTCCATCTAATGACAAGTCCTTCACAAACAAACCATAAACCGTTAATTTTATATTGGTCTCACTTTCTAAGGACAAATTTCTCTTTAGCCTATCACATCTCCTTTTGGTTTCAGTGAGTGTGTTCCTCTAACAATCACGCCTATTCTCATGGTTGATTGTTATTGGAATCCTTGAAGCTTGAAACTTTATATGTCCTAAGGTTTGCTAGACTATTCTCATGTATCGCAATCATTGTCTAATTTCACTTGTTCCAATATCAAAGCTCCATTGTTGCATTATGAATTGATATTTATGATGATGAATTACCAAATACTAACTCCTCCGCATTCGCTTCTTAAGTTAGTAGTTGTTAATTCATTATAAGATCAGTGAAATTAGATTAGAAAGTGAGATTATATAAAATTAGGGTTTATGGTTTGGTTTGATTAGGATTATGTCATTAAGACTTATCCAACAATCCCAAGACAAGAAGAGTCTACTCACTCATGATCATTGTAGACATAGAGAAGAAGAAGAAAATAAAATAACAAGAAAGTAAAAGAAAGAACTTTAATTAAGAAAGACAATTGTCACTATTGTATTCCAAGAACAAAAGATGAATTGTTGTGATAGCTAGCTACTGTATTTATAGTTTACAATGACTTAAGCGCTAAGAAATACATCACTAGAATGTTCCATAAGAAACCACAGGCTTTTTGGTCAGAAATAAACTAATAGGTAGCTTGTACAAGAAGCAAAAGCAGCAAAAGAGCAATTCTGAGATGTGGCATAGCCGTGTGAGATATGGCACGGGCCGTGCTGTAACACCCCAATTTCCCGTCTTAAAAATTTCATTAAATAAATCACATAAAATCAGAGTACGTCTCTAAAGGAGTGTCACCTTTCATCTTAAAAACAACTTAGATAATCATTTATCATTTACAAAAATACTCAATTAAGCAGCGGAATTTAAAAGTCTCATCTCATAAATAGTCTTGGCTTAAAAGCCAGCAAAAACGTCTCAAATATTAATGTTTCAACATCACTGAAAGTTAAATTTATTCTAACAAGATACATAATGGAATAGACTCTACGAAAGACCCCATCCCGTTACGTATCAGAGCAACCCTACTTCACACAGACTCCTCGCATCATCGCACCTAAGACTGGGTACCTGCACTTGCCCACGAGGCGGCAATTCCAGCAAAAGGGGTGAGATTCACAACAATAATATTAATATATAAATCAAACGTCAAGATTAACAATCATAAATCCAACTCATAGCATATACATTGTGGCACATCATAACATCGTCATAAACATCATCATAAACAACATCACATCATACATCAACGTCTCAAACATCATCACATATATGTCACAATTGACTCGACTAAATGCAACACCTAACGTCTCAACATCATGCATGTGGTACCATATGATTATAGCATTAATATGCTTCACCGTCGCTTTGAGCAAATGCTCCACTGTCGCTTTGAGCATAAAGCTCCACCGTCTCATAAATATGCAAATGCATGGACTCGTCGTTTAACAACTTAATACACCGTCTCAAACATCATTACATTTTCAAGACTGACACATGCAGTTAGAATAGTTACATGGCAGAACATCATCTTGTTATTCATACACATTGCAACACTTAGCATCATACATACATCATCATACTCATACATCACTTATACACAACAATATATCATTTATCAACAGCTCAAGAGAAACATCAGCAATCATCTTTACAGAATACATTAAAGGGTATAAAACCTCTCTAACACTACCCAAAGGGTTCCTCTCAAGTTCCCATGCGAAACAGATCGCAAAAGCAAAACAACGGTTCAGGTAGGCACTAACTCGCCACGGCGAGTGCATCTGCTCGCCACAGGCGAGTACTCACAACAGCTTACTCGCCAAAGGCGAGTTGGGGGCGAGCTGGAGGCGAGAAATCCTGGGTGCTCTCGGCCTTTTTGACATTTTTCACCAAAAACCTTCATTTTTAAGTTCCCTAAATCCAATTTGGCTAAACCAACTTCACAGGTCATCTCTATAAATATTAAGGCACTCAAAACCATCTCCAATTGGGCCAAAGTCCTAAAATTTAGGGGACACGCTCGCCACGGCGAGCTATACTGCTCGCCTCGCGAGCAACAAGGGGGTACTCGCCACGGCGAGTGATCACTCGCCACAGGCGAGCGATCTCAGAACCCACACGGGTTCAGACCAAAACTCACCAAAACCTGCCAATTCTCTCCGATTAAGCTTCTAATTCATCTGCAATGTCGTCCTAGGGGATACTCTAGGTTTTGTATCCAGTTCTACAGCCTTATAACTCAATCTATCATCAATCCATCACAATTTCATCATAAACCCTAATTCTCAAACCCATCCCAATCCTCACCAAACTCTATGCCAATCAAGAACAGATGATTTACAATTAAAATTACTGAAGTTAGGCTCACCCTTACCTGGAAAAATTGCAGAATTTGCAGCCTAGCTTCTCCTATTCCTTCAACCGTTCAACCTCTCTTTTCCAAAAGTCTGTACGCGTTTTCTAAAATGTTTTCTCTTAACCTACTTCTCTTATATACTCCACTTAATCTTTCTAATTCTATCTCAACCCTCACAACTCTTCTTATTTATAAATATAACTCCATCTCTTAAAATTCTATTTTTCTAACAAATCTCTTTATTTACCAAATAAATATTCATATAAACATCACTTATATTATTTTATTAAACAATAAAATAATAACACGTCACACGTCACAAATACGTCACATAATCATCAAAATCACATAATATATAATTATATACTATATCCTCTAATAAAACAATTAAATAATTAGAGAGGGCGTTACATACAGCACTTATATTTATAACTATATTGAACTTTTAATAAAAATGTTTGAAGTGTATATGATTGTTTCGATGTATGCAAGGAGGGTATCCACCATGATTGAAGGCCAGTATTTTTGTCTGAGGCCTATATTTTACTCTTCCCTTATCAGTGCCTCAGCAATTTTATTTATAGTTCACACTGTCAGTTTAATCTACGTATATAATTGTATATAAATTTTTATAAATAAAAATTCAATTTGTTAAAGTTTCTGGATATGGTGTAGCTAGACTCTGTTATTCATTGAAAGTTTGAAATATAAGGTGAAGGTTACAATGTTTTAGACCATGTATGTCATGTTGCTATCCTATATAGTAGGTAGTTTATTCATATCATTATTGTCTTCGCAACGTCCAAGGGCATTGATTTGAATGCATGCCCTATTGGGAAGAAGGTATCAATGGAGGACTCGTATGTATTGGAATTTAACATCACAAGTGTGAGTGGTGTTTCCTGACCTTTTAAAATTAGCCTTAACATGTTTCTGAAGTGTGATTCCTGTCTTGAATGTGAGTATAGTATAACTGATGTGTATGTGTAGGCTGTTGCAAGGTTGCCTAGGTGTTTTGGAAAGGAGCATGGCATGAAAATTGATGAATTCATTATGTTGTGCGATCCAAGAAACAACGGAATAGAGGTTCAGGTTGAGATAAAAAATAACAAGGTTTTTTTCAAGAATGGCTGGTTTGGGCTGAAGGATTTCTACAATATTGATATTGGTGCATGGGCTATTCTTGCCTATGAAGACTCGAGCTTTATGCGGATGTCCTTGAAAAACCGGTTTCATGAGGAAGTTGATTACCCTGTTAGCGATCCGCCAATAATAGCAAAGTTGGATCGGGAGTTAATTCGATGTAGTTCACTGTTTAGTTGTGCATCAAACGTCATAATCTTGACTGAGTCCGATGTGACCTTTGGTTTTTTGGTACTTATTTTTTATAAGTGTTGAGTACAATTCAGTTTACTAGTTTTAATGATTACTCATACTTTGTGGCTATCTTTCAATGCAGGTAATGCCTTGGGTTGGCTTTAGAAGGAGAGTTTTGCCAACTAAAGAATTAGAGATCAAGATTGTTGATTACTTGGGATTTGCTTGGAAGTGCTCCTTTCGGATTGTCGAGGACAACGGTGAGCTGGTGTGCAAGATAGGAGGTGAGTGGGGAGTTCTTTACAAGGCTCCTAGCTGCAACCAAGACATCCGCTAAAGTTGGTTGTGACTCAGGAGGAAGATAATAGGACTGTCTATCTGAGGCATGTTCCTCTTCACAGATTACAGAATGACATGATGAAGCCGATTGATACAATTGTGTGCCTAGATGCTGCTGCGGCAGGATTCCCAGTGAAAGGTCTATCAATGTATTTTTTTATATGGATTCCAAGTTTAATTGTAATGCACTGTGGTCTATATTTAAACACGGAAATTGTTACTGCCGCAGGAACGAGCATTCGTATCGCAGATGAATTTTCTCTCAGAGAGATGCGATGTTGAATACCTATTACGTGGAGCTTGAAAGCACAACTGTGGGTGGTTTTTTGTGTTGCATGTCATTTACGATGAATTAAAACTTATAACAGACTGCATTCATTTTTTTGATAATGTTATCTATTCGAAAATCTGCATGCGAAGTATTCAATTTGATATTTTATGATTTGTTTAGTGGATCTTAAAGGACGAATTTGATATCAAGTTTGATTCGGATGATTCCTATTGTATACATTATGATGGTGTACCAGATAAACCCTGAATTTTTATAAAATTAGATTAGATTATATCCAAGAATGGCATTATTTTTTAAACCAATGTGTTGAGGTATAATGCCTCCAAGGTCAAGTTGAACTGACATAATGTCGACATTTCAATTAAATGGGTTTATTTTCCTAATAGAAAATAACTTAAAAGAAGTTTTACAAAAACAAACACTTGCCTTTTCTTTGTTTCGTTGCCTCTTTAATGCTTTCAAAGTTGAGGGATATTTCTGATGTAGCTATGTCTAGAAATGACTCATGTGCAACCTTATTTTAAGCATATTTCACTCTTTGACGTTACGAACTATAGAATGATGTTGCGTGGCTAGCAAGTTAATATCAAGAATGGCAATGTTTGGTTATGATTTGAACTTGGTTGATTTCCTTCTAGATGGTGCAATATTATATTATTAGAGTGCGATTAATCATGCCTTGTATTTTGTGTATATGTCAGATGAAGACGAGGATGCCATCGTGCTTTGGTAAGGAGTACGGACTGCACGTTGATGATTTTGTCATGTTGCGTGATCCAAACAGGAACATGTTTGAGGTTAAAGTCCAAAAGAAGAAAGGAAAGGTGTATTTGCGTGATGGTTGGAAAGGGTTGAAAGATTTCTACAAGGTTGGCCGTGGTGCATGGGTTGCCCTTACCTACGTAGAATCAAACCTGTTAGATATGACTATCACTGACAGATCCGGAGTTGAAGTCGAATATCCTAACAAATTTCTTCCTCCTATGTCAAAGATGATCATTCCAAGTGATGGAGGACTAGTGATGCGGTTTTATCGCTCATTCGTTCACATATTGTCAGCTACTGACATCACTTCTGGATATCTGGTAAGTGACCTGTTGTGTGGAAGACATAGAGTTGGATTTCCGAGTATTAGTTTTCTTTAGTGATGTTAGTTCCTATTTATGTATACACAGGTTGTGCCTTGGGTTGGTTTTGGCATTGAAGAATTGCCCAAAACCAAGGATCGGCTGTCTATCATTGATCACTGTGGAAATGTTTGGAGGTGTGATATGGATTTCATTAGGGTGGAAAATACTATTTTCTGCAGGATTGGAGGTGATTGGAGACTGTTATGCGCAGCGCGTAGATTGGTCAAAGGCCACGCTATAAAACTATCTGTCACCGATGATAGAAGGAGTGGTGTTCTTTACATAAGGTATACTCCTTTGAACTGCGTTCATAGAGGGTTTGTGAGATCTAGATGCACTACAGATGCAAGGCATGTGTATCAAGTTAATCACTACTTCATCGATTGTCCACTCAAGAATAAGTGTGGTGCCGTATAAGATAGCGTGTGTTGTGCATCACGGATGCTGATGGTTTTTTGGGTATGTGCAATGTTGGTCATGTTAAGTTTACAGGCATGTATTCTATATCGTTTGTTGTCGGTTTGGGTTGTTGATGTTGCATGTTTTGTTACAATATCTATGTATGGTACGGTGAACTTGGAGTGACGCTGAGTATGTGTTATGTTTCTGTGTACAAAGCATCGGTTATTATCTTGGTGGATTCTAACTATGAATGAAATATATGCAAACTATCATCAATGAACTTGTTGTCCTGTGAATGCATGAGTGAATATATGTTTCATTAAACTGCATTCAATAGCGAGTTTTAGTTGTTGAACATATGCCGACTATGCTCGACCAGTATTTAAGTACCATATACGCAAGAAAAAGCAAGCACAACCGTGGGACAGATAGCCAAAATAGACAAATGGATGAAATCATGCATCTGGTACTGATATTTCTGTGCTGGCGTAAGGTCTAACTTACCTATCGATGCTCCATGTATAACCATCCACTTATAAACACAAACAGACATTGCAAAACTGTAGTGCCAATAAATCGTATCTGATCGAAATCCAATTGTATATCTGTTAGCTCAGATAATTGGATTGATCAAATATGTCGTCATGTTAAATCATTGTTATAACTAAGAATTTGTCTGTCGTATTGTGTGCGTACGATATTCGTTCCATTTACTTGAGCAATAAGCAAACACTAAATACTCAATATCTTCATTTGCACTAGTATAACTTATGATTTTCGTGTTTCATATGTGTGTCTGAAATCTGGCTATACACACGTGTATTACGAACGACAAAGTTATAATCCGATGCACCAGCAAAATCGACAACATCTAACTCCTTGATATGAGTATTAAAGAAATGTGTCAAAGCCCGTCGAAACAACACAGACTATCCCAACATCGGGGGACAACAAAGGTTCCTACTAAATGTATGTTGCAACCATATGTGTGGCAGCTGTCGATGAATTTTTTTCTATCTTATACCTCTCGAATCAAACTGCTCTAGATCTGTTTTGCAACAAGCGTTGCGTTGGATTTCAAACCCGTACGTATGATATGCAATCCACTTAGACATCTAAATAAACTGTGTATCCATATCAGTCATCTTCAATAACTCTTCATGTCCATTGAGTGACTTATGGAGATTACTTCCATTGATCTGCTCAATTAAGTAAACATTGAAATGTTGGGATGAAAGTCTTATATGATATTAGTTTTATTAATGGTTAAATGGTTAGATTTGTACACAACAAAGTTTATCCATATTTCTCCAGAGTTTCAATGACTATGGTTGTGTGTTTCATTAGTTTCCACACTTTTGCATTGTTTCAATGAAGATGGTTGTCTCTTTCACTATTTCAAGTTAACTTCTAATTTCTACACTTTTGCATCGTTTCAATAAAGATGGTTGTGTGTTTCACAATTTTAAGTTAACTTCTAATCCATGTTGCTTGAACTTTTGGTTAATAGATTTATGGTCATCATTATTTTTGCCAAGTGTAAAAAAGCTCATTGGAATGTGCAATTCTTAATTATGATCATCATTATATGCTATTATGCTATTATATGCTAAATTTATATATGCTACCTATGTTAAATATATGCTAAATATATGCTAAGTTTATAATAACTACAACTAAACCTTGCTATCTATAAATACCATGATATCAGTTTGCAGGAAATGCACCAAGTTTCTTTCTACATATTGCTAATATGTTCAAATTAAGATAAGATGGCTAAGAGAGGTACTCAACTCGATAGGACTGCTAAGAGAGGTACTCAACTTCAGCTTAGATGTGCTCATAGAAAATGCATCCTTAGCAAAACAAGTGAATTGATTTATATATTTATTACCAGTAATATGAAACACTGATGCAAGTATATATTTATGTGTTAGTTATGGCTCCAACAATGACCAATGTATCTGGAATCAAGTTTGGAAGCACGAATTTGGCATTGACAGCTAGGGTAATCCACTTATGGAGTGTTCCTGATCGTACCAATCCGGCTGAAGAGGGAAGCTTGCACATGCTCTTGCTGGATGAAAAGGTATTTGGTTCATGCTTATGTTATTCCTGTCTTTTGGTTTTGATCCTTAATATCAGCTTAATCATCTGCATCTTACCCTGTGTTTCAAAGGATTATGATGACAAAATGATAGATTGAGAAAAAAAAAAGTAGTTTAAAATTTATGGAGAAATGAGATAGGGTGAGTTCTAATTTTACATCATCTAATTTCTGGATACTTTTTCTAATGTGAATGAGCTTGTGTTGTGACAATTTTTGTTTCCATGATAACTGACTCCTTCTTATGGTTTATTTATTTGAGTTGTAAACCAACCACTCCAGGTTCGGTCATCCTGTCAGTTTACAAAAAATCATGTTGATATCATTCTAGGCAAATGCTGATTGCTGGGTTTTAAGCTCCTATGATATTGCCGCATTTATATCAGTTTCTGTAGATTGTTAGTTGTTCTTGAAAGCATAACTGTGTGTCTATTTTAATGTCTATATTGGTTTTGTGCGGTGCAGTGCGGTAAAATCCATGCAAGTATAAGAAAGAATTTGATCTCCCTCTTCAAGGATCAAATTGTCGAGGGGTCAACTTATGTCATTGAGAGCTTTATGGTGGGATCAAATGATCACTCTTACAAGACTACAGACCATAAGTACAAGGTGAACTTTATGGGAGGTACAAAAGTGTTCAAGGTTTCTACACCTAACATTCCTGCTTATCATTTCAACTTTGTACCTTTTTTGCAAATTGTGTCTGCACCTCAAGAAGACAAGCTACTTGGTAAAATATCTATTTTAACTCAGTATAGTATAACTTATTTTATAGTCATTCATTTTCATTGTATGTAACATTTGGCTGTTATAGATGTCATTAGTCATGTCGTTGAGAAGGATGTTATGAAAGAAACTGAAAAGAATGGGAAGAGGAGCAAGGTTATGGATGTTATGCTTGAGGACTTAGAGTAAGTTCATTTTTTTTATAGATAATATTATATAATATTATTTGATTTGAACCAGTTATGTATTGATTGATGTTTTCTCCTGATAATTGCAGAAGTAATCGTTTACACTGCACACTGTGGGATGAATATGCTAAAAGAATGCATCAATTTCTTGACTCACATGATCCGGCTCAACCTGTTGTTTTGATACTTCAGCTTTGCAAGATTAAGAGATTCTTTGGTTTCTTTATTTTTCTATAACTACAATATATATATATATATATATATGAATGACTGCTTTCTATTTTCAGTAACGGTCACTCTATTATCGCAATCTTTAATGCTGTTTTACAGGGGTTATGGGAGTGTCTAATGCTTTTTATGGAACAAAGATGTTGTTGAATGCTGACACACCTGCCATTGTCGACTATAAAACAAGGTCTATAATTATTAATTGCTATATCTTATTTTCAGTACGATGATTTTAATCCAAATTGGTTTGTGCTGAGTTATTCGTTTTTTTTTAATCTAGGTTGAATGAAATTGATGTTGCGCTTTCTCAAGTCGTCAGTCAAATGACTACCCCGAACTTGCTCACTGTGGCTGAGGATATGATGCAGACCAGGCGAATGACAATTGAAGATCTGATCGAGGCCAATGAGGTGATGATTAGTTTTGATGTATTCGTGTGTATATATATATATATATATATATATATATATATTATTTTTCGTAACGATGGATCCTTTATTGATAGAGTGGAGATTGATGAAATTTTCACTAATTGTTTTTCTAGAGATGTGTTGGTGCTGTGCTGGCGATGACATGCGAACTTGAAACAGATTTGGGGTGGTACTATCAAGCATGCACCAAATGTGCGTCTAGGGTTATAACTGCCGGTGGAAGCCTCTATTGTGAGAAATGCAAGATGCCAAGGACTGCTGTTCCGAGGCAATTAACTGATACTATTTATTCATATAAGATATGTTTTCTATTTGAGTGTTTCCGTGCATGTGTGCTTATCTATGCCTTGAAATATTGTAGGTTTAAGATTCATGTCCAAGTAATAGATAATACTGGATCAACGACTTTTGTTTTGTTTGACCGTGTTGTTTCTCAATTTTTGGGAAGAAATGTTTAGGACCTGCTTGATGGAATGGCAAATGTATGTTTTTTTTCCGCCGTTGAAAGGTTTTTTTTTTTCTTCACTAATACGCATGTTGTTCAGCACAATTCATTTTTGCTTACAATTTCAAATATTCTGTTTCATCACACATTTCAATGTTGTCTATGTATAGAGGAATGATATAGCTGCTTATCCAACTGAGCTCAATGTCTTTGTGGATAAGTTGATACTTTTTAAGGTGGATATCAGTGATGCCAATTTGTTCCGAAACTGGCGTAGTTATACTGTCAAAAAATTGACCGATAACCCTGAAATTGTTAAGAATTTTCTGACATTGCATGGAATGAACGCAAGTTAATAGATATTGCATGGTTTTTTTTTTTTGCTAGAAAAAATACACATTGTTTAGTTATTTTCTTGAGTCGTTATTCTTTTATATTCACTAATATTATATGCAACATGTATCATAGATGGATGATGCCGGCGACGGAGCTAATATTGTCGGCACAGGGACCGAATCGACCAAAGACGCTGCTGTGGTGTGTATATATATATATATATATATATATATATATATATATATATATATATATCTACGTGTTTTTTATGTCGTCCTTATTTTATTGGGTGTATTTTGTCAAATTAGATTTTTATGTTTCTTATTTTTGCACCATAGACAATATTGTGATGGGGTTGCCTGATTTTATTGTAGGAGACAATTGAAGGAGGTGATTCAAACAACAATGATGCTTCTATTAATGTTAGTGACACTCCTACAAGCAAGTTAGCTGGAAAGAATGACATTGTAGGACTTGAAGATCTACAACCTCTCAATATCGATGGCGTGGGACCATCTGTTCCGATCGCTAACAACTTTGATGAGGTCTAATTACATTTATATGTTTTGTATTTATTTGTAAATTCATTTTTTTGGGGTTATCTCCAAACTTATCGTATCTTATTTGATTTCTTTTTGTGATAAGGGCGAAGGAGGTAATTCTTGCAGCAACGTTGCGGAGTTGGAGAAAACTGAGAATCCTATAATAAAATCTGCCGAGAAAAGTCCAACTGATGTTCCTGATGGGATAAACTCTATGAATACTAAAAATCGAGATTCTCTTGATGAAAGTGAAACTCTTGCAATGATATTAGGTCGAAAAAAGGTGATTCCCGTATTTGAAAGTCTTATTCCGAACAATATCGATTATGTTGGCACCTTTTCTCATATTTCTAATGATTTTCATGTGGTATAATGACAACTATAAGTGCTTGCATTTCATTGTGTGTTTGTTTTGTTTATCTCCAATCTTATTATTTTTCATTTGATTTCTTTTTAGGCAATGATTCAGGAATGTAACTCAGGCGAGAAAACTAACGATTTGGAGAAAACTCAGACTCTTTTAAGCAAATCGAATGGGAAAAGGCCAGTTGCAATTTCCGAGGAAATAAAGATGGATATTGAAATTGGTGAGGTTTGTGCTACCAAGAAACCGAAATCGGATAACTTAAGGATTAAGGAAAAGACAGAAAGGTGCTTGATGAAGATAAGAGACATGAAGTGAAGCAGTGCAAGAGGCTTAGTGGATGTGTTATATCTGATGCTTATATATGACTCTTTTGGTTGATCGTGTTTCATATTTAGTAATATTTCATACTTTTGTGTTTTATGTTAACAAATGAGTGCTATAGTATGCCTCTTTTGGATATATGTTATAATGTGTATTGTGAACCAAACCACTAAGTTTTGAATTTTATGCTATTTTGTACTTTTGTGTGTAATCAAAATTACTGAGTGCTATAGTGTGCCTCTTTTATATCAGTATTTTGATATCTTGATATATGTTGTGAACCTTTTTCTATTCATCTATGGTTTGCAATAATGATCAATCTAACTTGGATGAATTTGCATTTGGTTTCTGTTAACTCTACTAATTAGTTTGCACCACATGTCGATTGAATTAAACGGGAAACAACACATGGCAAGTGGAATCGATCGTATGTATTGACATGTGCCAAGTAGAGTTATTTTTTCAATTATAATGATTGCCAGAGCTATATGATCTCATATCACGTTGGCCCAATTTCCAAAGCATTGTTTTTTGTATGTTTCTTGCTAGGCAACATAATTAAATTAGAACAACTGAACCAGAACAATTAAAACAGAATAAGCAGGATCAAAGTAATGGTTGTGGATGGTCATTTGAATAGGGGACCGCTCATTCAAATATATCAGTTATTTGTAACAACTAGTTCAATTTTACCAACAATAAAAACACACATCATGACAAGAAAATTCGAAATGAGGCCAATATAAATAACAAAATTCCCCCCCTGAATGGCATCATAAAAATCATTCAAAGGGAACTAACTGAACTATACTTGCAAAACAAACTTCAAAACAGAATTCAATCAGAGCAATTGAACCAGAACAATTTTTACAGAACAATTAAAATTGAATAAGCAAGTCCAATTTTATGTCACAATCAGAACATAATTCGGAACAATTAAAACAAAACAATTGATCCAGTTTCAATTCTTACGGTCATAATTCAATTTTATAGAACATTCAATTTTATACAACAGACGGAGATCCAATTTCATTGATTTAACATATCGTTTCAGTATAAGTTATAGAATCAAAAAAGGTATGAACGAAAGAAAGTCTTACTATAAATCTTGCAGCATGTTCATTAACAATTGAACCATCTTTACGAGTACGTGTATCAATGTAAATCTCTTTGCGTGTGGGCGACACTCCTTTGGCTTTTTCTTTCTAATACCAAACAAATGAAATTATAAGTAATTTGTTTTATAAATACAATTTATTCAATTACAAGTTCAAATATTAACTAACCTTCTCATTGATCAATTTCGGGAGACTTTTTGTACCCATGCAATGAATATCTTCATATCTTTTACGATTCTGACTATTCTTTTTACTTTCTTTCTACAATTGATACAACATAATGTTAGTCGAAAGAAGGAACCAAGTTCGAAGATTTATATAGTATGATAATATCTCTTTTAAATTTGACTTACTTTTGCCTCTTTAGAAAACCAATGATCAATCATATCGCATATTGAGATTGTAAGCAAAAGTGATCAATCCTATCGCAAAATTCTCTGGTAAGGTAAAAATTTCTTGTAATGTTAGTCAAACATCACTTTTTTTTTATTAAAAAAACAACATATTATATAACAAGCTAATTGCATACGCACAACAAAAACGGCGAGAAAACAGGACTACAATACTGCCCGGTGCATACACATAGGCGCTCCACAAAGCCAAACGGAAAAAACAGCACCAAACATACACATATGTGAAATTTTTTGGTGTTGTCATGACGGAGAGATGACAGTCTATAAGTTGGTGTGTGGAAGAGAGCTGAGCTCCAAGTAGCAGCTCTCTTTCCCAATATAAAAGTTTCGTTTTTTTCTTTCCGGTCAATGGATTCTAAAGGTAAATAGTTCAATTGATGTATTACACCTCCTAGTGCTTGTGATGTTTTTTAAGGCTGAATTTGTGTTTGTTACTACTCACAATGGTTAATCAATTGTTACCTAACAACAAATTTAGGCAATGTTTGGTTTTTCTAAAGCCTAATTAGAGCAATACACCACAAGCTACTGAACAGGGCACTTAAGTTCATGTTTCTACTTTTATCAACAATGCACAATTGCAAAGTGAACTCCATCTAAAATTAAGTAACACTACTATAGAACTTTTGTATGCTCTACAAACAGCAATATGAAGCAAAGAACACAAAGAAGGAGATTCAACTGTAAAAGACAGCCAAAAAATCATCACTAACTAAAACATATAAATCTATAAAACAACCCAAATCACAAACAAATTGACAAAATCCAAGAAAGAAAAATCAAAACCTTAACAGATAGGCATTCAAATTGTGCATACATAAAAACAAGAGAAGGAAAGAAAAAGAGTCTTGAACCTGTTTGCAGCAGCCAAGTGAGAAGAGCTAAGTGAGCAACGGGCCGAGCGAAGTGAAGGATTTAGGAACTTGTTTGCGGCAGCAAAGTAAGATTAGCGATAAGCCGATCGAAGTGAACTGATGAGTGAAGGTTTTGGGAATTAGATTGATGAAGTGAAGATTTAGGGAAAATGAATTTGGAAATTAGAGAGGGGAAATTAGATAAGGAATCGATTAGGGGACCTGTTTGGGAGTTAGATTGATGAACGATGAATGAATTTTTGGTATGAGCGATTGCTGATTGATGGGTGAATGAGGAAAAACTTGAGTTTTGTTATGTATCTGTTTGTTATAACAATAATGAACGATGTGAGGGAGAAAGTGGTGTTTTGTTATTTATATTTTTTTGAGAGGCGTTATTTTTTTGAGAAAGTGGTGTTTGTTATTTATATTTATATAATAATAATAATAATAATAATAATAATAATAATAATAATAATAATAATAATAATAATAATAATAATCTATCACAGTATATAATTGGGAGCAAGAATGTTCTATTGTTTTTGTTATTGAAAAGATAAAAAAATTATTTTTTTAATAAAGAATTTTTATTATATTTGTTATTTTTTTTTTTAATAAATGTTATATTTGTTATACTATTGTTAAAAGATTAACGTAATTTGTTACCTATAATAATGAAACCGTCTTATCTGAAAAATTAAAGTTTGTTTTTTTTAATAACAAACTTTTGCTACATATAAGTGAGAGTAGAAATTATATAAATAAGACTGTAATGTTGTTGCAAATTTAAGTGCAAATTAGAATAACAAATCTGATGGCAAAAATAAAAGACTCTATGAATATTCAAAAAGAAGAAAGAGTGGAAGATTCTTTTGAAAAAAGTGAAGGAGACGGAGAAATAGTTGAAGAAAGAGTGTTTCTTAACCTATAGCAACGGGGTATTGAAACATCAGTTGCTAAATTTTATCTATATCAACTCTTTTTTCTGCAGTTGCTAAAAGTGACTGTTGCTATATGGCAAATTTCTTGTAGTGATTATTTGTGAATTCATTTTGAAGAGATATCGGTTTGAATGTACTCTCTTCGGATATTATGTTGAGGAATTAAACTCTTTATTTATCTTTCGCCGAATCTGAAAAGGCGATTGTGGCAATTTTGTTGTTCTAAGGTAAGTGTTTATAACTATCAATTTGATTGTTGAATATGATTGGAAAGTAAAAATCTATTGATTTATTTAAATAATTTTATTTGTTTCTTTAGGGATAGGAAAATCAATGTTACAAAATATTTTTTCATCAACTAGGATCACACTCAATCCTGAAATTATAGAGACAAATGAACTAAAGAAAATGTATTATTATTTTGGTAGAAAGCATTTTTTGGTCACACTTTACTTAAGTTTTTTTTATGCTCCATATTTTGGTCACACTTTAACTTCAAAAGGTACCATATAGATTAAGATATTAGATGAGTTCAATCTTTATAATAGAAAACAATTATACATGCAATCGAGGGAGTTGACACATATCTTATACCTTTTTATTCCCCGCGTTTGAGTTTTTGGGTTTCGATTAGGAACTTTGAGAAGGAGGGATGGTTCTTTTTGAAAAATAGAAAATAATGAGTTGGAAATCAGAATTACGGTAATGTAAAAGGAGATTAATTTATAGTGTTTTAAATTGTGACCCTTGATCTCCAATAAAATAAAATTGAGGGAAGATATTAAAGAAAATTGTTTTCTCATTTTCTCACTCTTCATAGATAATGTCTTTCCGAAAAAAATACTATCTCCAATATTTTTTTAAGGACTCTTTCCAATCTTAAATATAAATAAATAATTAATTTTTTTAATCTCAAATAATTTTTTTTTCCGCTGAACCAGGAGAAAGGACAGACATCAAGGGGAAGCATCGACATCTCAACTATGTGGTATTATAGAAATAATCAGATTCAATAACTCAAGACTTTTGTAACAAAAAAAAAACTCAAGACTTACTAGAAATACAATTATTGCTATGATCACAACTCAAGCTTCTCTATCTGGTAATTAAAAGCTTTGAAAGCTTATAAAATGCGTACTCATCATCAAAGAACACCAAAATTATTGAGGTTATTTGACAGCCACCAATCCATAGTGGGATAAAAAAATTGATACTTTTAGTCCTCCAAAATAGTCCCTATAAAATGGAAATAGGGACTAAAAATGACTAAATTTTTTATAGGGACTAAACTTGAAAGCTTATAATTTTGTAGGGACTAAATACATATTTAACTTCAAAAATTATAACTAACAAATACAATGCTCTTTAAAATGATTTTTTTTTTAAAAACAAAATATAGCAAACCTTGTAGACTGTGCTCGTTACGGATTAGAATAAAAAAGATTTTGACATTCAATAATTTAGAGATTCTTTTTAGAGATTTTATAAATAAATTAGAAAATATTTTGTGTTTGTTTATCGTAATAAAAACATTTTATAAAAAAGTAATTTAGATTGTTTAGATACAACCATATAAAAATATTTTTTTGTTAGAAAATCTCATCAATCTTATGAAAGCTAATTTCTCTTTCATCTAAATATGATTTTCTATTACAAAATACACAAAATGGTAAATATATACTGAGGTGTCAAAAAAATTAAGATGGGGTAAAATTATATTTTTGTTAGTTATTAATTTTCATATACGCTACTATATTCTATTAATCTGGATGTTGTGAATAAGTTTGTAAATTCATCTTTTTTGGTTTTATTAATTTTTTGTTGGTGCAACCCTCCAATTCATAGAAAAAAGAGACATTGATAATTTGAGTTCGACCGAAAGATAAGTAAAATTTAACCAATAATTAAACTCGGTTTTAATGATTTTGAATTTGTGTCTTAGATGTATTTGATTGCATGTTGTTTTTATGTAATAAAAAAAATGAATGTTGTTTTTATAGTTTTTTTTTTTGACAAGGTTGTTTTTTAGTTAAAAGGTAAAAATTCACAAGCCTGCCTTTTCAGTTATAAGATACGACCCTTGCCTTTTCAGTTATAAGACGAAAACACGCCGAAAAGAGATTATATAAACATTGTCAAACACCATCAACCAGCTCAATTATTGTACGGGAATGAATATTTATTTTTGATGAAAGGGAATGAAACAATTTTAATTTCATGAGGATACCACAAAATTGTTAACTATCACCATCAATTTAATAAGGGAGCTATAGTGTCAGTTAGTATATGGACCTTTCCACTTCTTCTAGCAATTAACGTAGGGAGCTATAGTGTCAGCTAGTATATGCACCTCTCTATAAATTGTTGTATGTAACATGAACTAATGCAACACTAAGCTAAGTTCATAACAAATAATTTTAGCTTATTCTTTCTTTTGATCAAACAATGACTTATGTTAAGCTCGCTATTTTGGCTGTCTTCATGCTCACCACATTCTGTATGTATATTTTTTAAAATATTGTGCTCACCTTTCTCACCGATATATTTATATATGTTAGGAACTCGTAAAATATTTTTTATTTTTTTTAGAGACGTAAAATATTATTATTAGAATCTATACTCTTAATCAATGAAAAACTATTATACTACATGCTCAATTTAATGCCAGCCAAACTTTCCTAAATATATACTCCCTCCATTTATAATACTTGTTAATTTTAGAGAATAATTTTGTTTCACAATACTTGTCACTTTCAAGTTTCAATGAAAATTAATTATTGTTTTGTCAATAATATCCTTACATATTTATTGTAGAGAGAGAAAAAATATAATGAAATAATAAAGGGTTAAATACGTTTTTTTTATCCCTATAAATATACAACATTTTCGTTTTAATCCCACTAAAATTGTCCTTCAACTTTTAGTCCTTATAAAATTTTCAATCACTACTTTTGGTCCCTATTTTTAATTTAATTTTTGTATTTTTTAATGAAATTGTGCAGAAATGTGTAGTATATTGTAAAAACCATTCCAAAAAAAAATTAGAATATTTTAACAAAACATGAATTAAATATGAATTTTTAAAAATTCAATATTTTTGTGGGAGAGATTCGTTTAATATTATCATTTGTTATGCAAAATTTTATTCAAAAATATGAATTCTACATATGAGTTTACTTTAAAGGAGGGACCAAAAATGAAAATGAAAAAAAAATTAGGGACTAGAAGTTTAACAATTTCTTTAGAGGGACTAAAACAAAAATGTGACATATTTATAAGGACCAAAAACATATTTAACCAAATAATAAATGGTTAAGTGTATTATTGAAAACATATATATAATTTCATAAAAAATAACAAAATTTATTTGGTTTCTTGGTTACTGCAATTTCTCTAAAATAAACGTGTATTTTAAAACGGAAGGAATGCATTATATGTATAAATGTGTATTGGTTCCAACTTTAACTTCCTTTGCCATTTGCAGTAATCGTCCAGACGAAATTTTGTCCATCCTTCGGTAAATTTTGTAAACCAACCAAGCCGAATTCATGCGGCAACGTCTTGGATTGTCGTTGTGTCTCTTTTGGTCATGGAGTCGGTTATTGCGACCTAACTACTTGAAGATGCCATAGAAGATCATGGCCTCTAACTCTAATGAAAAAGACTACTTGAAGATGCCTTTGGAAATTGCCACTTAAGAATGATATGTCTCAGAAACTAAAAATCAACCATCCATGTTGTTGTTATCATGCATCTACTTTAAATAAAACAACCTTTGTTTCTAATTGATCAATTAGATTTCTTCGATATCCGTCTGGATTTTAATGATGCATATACATGGGTGTGGTGATTTTGACTTGTACATTACTCGTTCTTTTAACGGTTAATAGTGTTTTTGACCCCTGTAATATAATGTATTTTTGGGTTTAGCCTCTGTAAAAAAAAATTTAGATTCCACCCTTGAAAAACGAAGATTCTTCAGGATTGGCCCCCGACCCCATTGAGTCAGCAGAATCTCCTACGTGGCAGTGACGTGTCATTTTTTTTACCATGCCACGTGTGTAAATAACTGCCACTTCATTTTTTAATTAAAAAAATAAAATTATAAAAAATTGTTTTTTATTAAAAAACTAAAAAAAAAACCTTTTTTTAGAAAAGGAAAAAAGCTTTTTCTAATTGTTTTTAATTAATTTTTAAAAAGCTAAAATTATTTTAAAAATCAGAAAAAAATTCTAAATTTTTTTCAAAAAATTGATAAATCGAAAAAAAATCATACTTTTTTTTCAAAAATTTAAAAAAATTGAAATTTTAAATTTTTTCGAAAAAAATTCTAAGTTTTTTTCAAAGATTTGATAAATAAAAAAAATCATACTTTTTTTTTTCAAAAATTTAAAAAAATTAATCGAAAAACATTCAGATTTTTTAAATTTAATTTTCAAAATAAAAAAACAAATATTTTTTTTTGAAATTAAATAATTAGAATAAAAAAATTCGAAATTTTGAAAAAAATAAATTATAATATTGTTTTTTTTCGAATTTTATAATTTTAATTTAATTCGAATTTTTTGGAAAATTTGGAGATACATTAAGTTCGAGAATGGAAATGATAATACCATATGAGTTAGAATTCAAAAAATTTCCTCTCATTGATGGGAAATATATTATGTTAGAATTTAGAAAAGAATTCAAAAAATTTATTCCTCAATTTTTACGATTTTTTTTTGAAATTAAAAAAATAAGGAAATTTGAATTTTTTTATTCTAATTATTTAATTTTGAAAATTAAATTTTAAAAATCTGAATGTTTTTCGATTTATCAAAAATTTAGAATTTTTTTTGAAAAAATTTAAAATTTCAATTTTTTAAAATTTTTGAAAAAAAGTATCATTTTTTTTCGATTTATCAAATTTTTTAGAATTTTTTTTTCTGATTTTTAAAATAATTTTAGCTTTTTAAAAATTAATTAAAAACAATTAGAAAAAGTTTTTTTTCGTTTTTTAAAAAAATGTTTTTTTTAATAAAAAAACAATTTTTTTGTAATTTTAATTTTTTTTTAAGTAAAAAATGACGTGGCAGTTATTTACACACGTGGCATGGTAAGAAAAATAAAAATGACATGTCACTGCCACGTATGAGATTCTGCTGACTCAATGGAGTCAGGGGCTAATCCTAAAGAATCTTCATTTTTCAAGGGTAGAATCTAAATTGGCCAAAAACACTATTAACCCTTCTTTTAATTTTGCACGTTATAATTTGTTTGCTGTTTGAATTCTTACAATGTTTAAATTTCATTTTTTATATGGAATGGAACGAAACATAAAAACAATCTGTGTAACAAATCATGATAGAGGCTGGCCGTAAAAGGATAAATAAAATGCTTTTGAATGAAATTTTCAAGAGAAAAAGAAGAACGAGCAATTAATGTAAACGCATACTCCCATCATCTGAAGATATAAACAAAAATAAGAGAATGTAAGCCGATCGATTTGATACAAATTTTTAATGTTTAATCAAATACATTAAAATATTTTTATCTTTTTTTACAAATCAAATACATTAATTTTTGTTTACCAATTTTTGCTTATATTTTAAGACGGACATAATTGTTTACAAAATCCTTTGGAATATAATATAAATTCTAAAATTCCTTTTCAAAACAAGATCCTTATTTATTAATTTTATTAGGTCTACAGTAACTTAACCTAATAATTTCCCTCTAAAATGCTGCAATTTAACCTAACAAATTCCATAGCGCACCAATTTAACCTAACAAATTCCCTCTAAAATGCAGCAATCCTAATATTTCTCACCACTGATAAGCTTTTCATTTCTATCATGTTGTGTCATCGTTTGTATATATCTATTGTTTCCGTAGACTTTTTTTGAGAAGCTGTTGTACACTTATTTAATACGTTTACAAATAGAATACCCTAATTTCTATGCAAACTCGGCTACCCTAATTTCCATGGAAACTCGGCTATATATAGCAAACCCTAAACCGTGTTTCTCTAAAAAAACCTTAAACCGTGGTAAATTACACAGACAGCAGAAGAATCATATATTTTGATATTTTTATATTTGGAAATGGAAGGACGTAACCTTACAACCTTCCTCTCATACCACTGCTTAACTGATATTCTAATTTAACATGCATTTTATCGATATGCGAATTTTTTTAAGAATTGGAATATCCTTTTTGTGTTTTTTGTTTTTAGTTTGAGATGTTAATAAAATTAATAAATAAGGATATCATCATCAATTTAATTGTATTAATAATTATGGAACAGCTGCTCAAAAAGAATTATTTATGGAACAAAATGTGTACGCAGGTGTTGTTTTATTAGATAGACACCTAAAAAGGCATGTTTTTCGAAGCATATAACTTAAGTAATGGTTTTTGGATTGTTATTAGTAGTGTTTTTTGAAGCATAGTGATGACTAAAACCGCAAGTGCACGGTTCTACCGATGTAGTATTAAAAAGATATCGTTCCGACAAGGAGTTATAAATTTAATTAACTTTCAACAATGGTTAGAAGAAATTTAAGTTATAAAGTATGGATTGTTAATTAAAAGAAAATAATAAAAATAAAAGCGCCTTGGGATTATTGGTTCATCTTAATAACAAGTCCTTCACAAACAAACCCTAAACCGGTAATTTTATATTGGACCCACTTCCTAAAGACAAGTTTCTCTTAAACGTATCAAAGCATCTCTCGAAGTCAGCGAGTGTGTTCCTCTAGCAACCACGCCTATTATCATGGTTGAGTGCTATTAGAATCCTTGAAGAACAGAACTTTATGTGTCTCAAGGTTTGCTAGACTATTCTCATGTTTCGCAATCCTTGTCTAATTTCACTTGTTCCAATATCAAAACTTCTTCTTTCGATGCTTCACTTTGATATTTGTGATGATGAATTAACAAATACTAACCCTCCGCGTTCGCTTTATGAGTTTGGTATTTGTTAATTCATTATAAAAACGGTGAAATTATATTAGAAAGTAGATTTATATAAAATTAGGGTTTATTGTTTGGTTTGATTGGGATTATGTCATTAAGACTTATCCAACAATCCCAAGACAAGAAGAGTCTACTCACTCACGTTCATTGTAGACATAGAGAAGAAGAAGAAGAAGAAGAAGAAGAAGAAGAAGAAGAAGAAGAAGAAGAACATCAAATAAAGGTTGATCTTTTATTAAAGAAAACAATTATCACTTATTATTTCCAAGAACAAAAGATGAATTGTTGTGATAGCTAGCTACTCTATTTATAGTTTACAATGACTTAAGCCCTAAGAAATACATCAATAGAATGTTCCATAAGAAACCACGGGCTTTTAGGTCAGAAACAAACTAATAGGTAGCTTGTCCATAAAGAAAAAGCTACAAAAGACCATCCTGGGACATGGCACGGGCCGTGCCAAGCTTTTGACTTGGGGGTGACATATTTTTGCGTTGAATCTTCGTATTTTCCAGCCCGAATCAGCTCTGAATCCTCTTTCTTTTGCTCCAAGACTGAATCTTTAGAATATTTGTTCCTGAAATTAAATAACTTGCAATTGAAATAAAATAGTTCTAAAACGAAATAATATTAAATAAAACGAAATCAAATCTAGATAAAACAGACTCAAATATTTTATTAAAAACACTAATTGTTGACTCATCAAACTCCTCCACACTTGAATCGTTGCTTGTCCTCAAGCAAAAGACATAAGCATAACAACATAAACAAGTTTTAACATATGAAAATGAAATTAAAAACTTATGTCTCCCCTAAGGTTTTATTTCAAGTGTACACTAATTACAACTTCAAATATTCCTTGTGAACCTATTCAACCCAAAAACAAGTTTCAAGTGAGTGTGTGTGTGTGAAGTCCAACCCTTTTCTTGCTCCTGTATAAGATAGATATTATGAGGAAACAAGTTATAACCTTAAGAGTAAACCAACCGAGAAAAATTCTTTATTCATTTCATATAAGAGAGATGGGAGTATTTGTGATCATTGGATCTTTGCCATTTGCACATTCTTGGTGTTTTTGCAGAATTTTTATTAATTTATGGAGACAACCATCTTCACGTAGGAAGTCGGAGGGCCTACCCCCTTCCCCAATCTAGATTCAATGGTGCCCCTTATATTTGTATTTGCTCTGCCCCCTTAAGGTTCTCAGGATAACATCACCTTCACGTAGGAAGTCGGAGGGCCTACCCCCTTCCCCAATCTAGATTCAATGATGCAACCTTAAAATTAATTTGGCTTTATATTTCCCCCACACTAGCTTATACTACTTTTACTCTGAAATTTTTTAAGGGTTAATTTACCTTTAGCGTTAAAACGTACTCCTTAAAATACCTACTTATACACTTACTCAAAGGCTGCAACTTGTGCTTTTCTCATAGAGATGTTTCACAATAAAACAAGATGTGGGTATTGCAAGAACACTTAAAACACAAGAAGCTACTTTCATGTACTAGAAATAACAATTTTAGAAGAGACAACAAAAAATTTATGTCATAATTTACAATAAAAAACAAGCTGCTTAATCATGCCTTTCGCAACAAAACATAACAAAAGAATTAAAGTTCAAGGGAGTTTGGAAACACTACGACACTAGACACCTTATTTGGCCCCCCCACACTTGGGAGAAGCATTCTCCTCAATGATTCAAAAACTAGAAAAGAAAAGAGAAGAAGAAGGAAGAAGAGGGAGGAGAAAGAGAGGAAGAGGAAAGCTCACAATTTCATTGAGGTCCATAAGGAGAACCTTGGAGGTGAAAGTGTTGCATCATCATCCGTAGCATTTGGTTGTTTTCATCATTAACCCGATTTCTGTAACACCCCGTTCTCAAAAATACATAATTTAAATAAAACAATCAGAGTTATACCACAAACGGAGCATTACACTGCTTACATAAAAATTTCTTTAATAGAAAAATAAAACTATTAAACTTCCAACAACTCATTATATATACAATTGCAGCGGAATATTCATTTCATTTATAATAAATCCTCAAATATAATCTTGGCACAATGCCTCAACCAACAATAATTATTCAACCATACTTAAATAATTCCGGCATAAAAGCCTCATCAAAATAATTCAACAAAGACAACATCATCATGTCTCAAAATTTGATACATAGGAATGAAAATAATATAAAATCCCATCCCATACGTATCAGAGCCCTAGACATTGAGCCACCACCTACTACTCAGGATCACCTGCAAGTTACCCATACGAAGGGCAACATTTTCAAGCAGAAGGGGTGAGATTCACATACAAAATAATATATATATATATAAGTCATCAATTGCAATGAAAACAACAACAATTCACCTCAAAAACATCGATAAGTCATATATATAAAAATATAACATTATTCTTTATTGTCAACAACCACTTAATCATATTTAATCTTCATCAGTTTTATACATGGTATCAACACACCAACAACAACTTAACTCCACGACACATCCACAACAACGACAACTAACCCAACATGACAACTATGACAATGCAGCAATGCACATGCATGTGGTACCAAATACAGGGCAGAAGCCCTCACCGGATATTGAATGGTTAAAGCATTCATCAGGACAGAAGTCCTCACCGCTTTGAACAACAAAGTGTTCCAGGACATGAGTCCTCCCGCTTTGAACGACGAGGCGTTCCAGGGCAAAGCCCTCACCGCTTTTATGCATTATGCAATGGACTCCACTTGTGTATATCTACATACAACATCAACACCTGTGCCTAATATTTATGACACATTCCCCAACTGGACATCAAGACTCAACAACTTCGACAACACGACGTACATATTCGTAAGTAAATAAATATGCATAATTCCACATGATTTTCCATCTTTTATAATTTTCCACCTTATAGCAATATTAAATAATTCCATTAAACATTTTAAAAAGCTCAGATTAAAGTCCCTAAGCACGTAGCAAAATTCAGAAAAATGGTCGTACAGGACCAACTTCGCTTAAGCGAACCAATTCACGTAAGTTGGGATGTTCCTCGCTTGAGGCTCGCTTGGCGTTCACTTGAGCGACGCTCACATGCTACAGGTTCTGGGCAGAATTTGGGTCGCTCGCTTAAGCGACGGGAACTTCGCTTGAGCAAACACAATGTCGAAAGTCAGGTTTTTGTTCGCTTGCAGCTCGCTTGACGCTCGCTTAAGCGAACTGGCTTTTTCAGAATTCTGGGCTTCAAACCCCATTTTCATCCAAAAACCCAATTTTGATCCCCCAATCACCCAAAATGATTTACAAAAACGTTTACAGGTCTTCTATACATCATAGCACTCAAAACAACACAAAAACATAGAATCAACAACATATTCATCAACATTTTCAACAATTCATCATATTCTCAAAACCTAACCAAAACAACACAAATTCAATCCAATTTTCAGAATCATGTATATATATATATATATATATATATATATATATATATATATATTAAAATTGAATGCTAGCCTCACCCTTACCTGATTAGATGAACAAACTACAGCAATTCAATTCTCCCTTCTAGGCAAATTTTCCCTTGTTCTTGGTCTCTCTCCCTTTTTCTCCAAAAAGCTCTCTTTTCTTTTTACTGAACGTGAAAATATGTTCTGACCTTCTATTTTCCCTATCCTTTCCTTAACCCCTTATTTCCTTAACTCCCAATAATTTTAATTAACTCCCTTAAAACCTACTAATTCTCAATAACTCCCAACATTTAAATAATTATTATTTCTCTCCTATTTCTATTAAATAAAACAAATAACCATATATTCCCATAATCAAATAAATACTATATAATAAAATACACCTCTCCACATAATCACATATTTCAACCAAAAATCATATAAAGCACTCAAAATTAATTAAAAATAAATAATTAAAACTAGAGTGTTACAACTCTCCCCAACTTAGAGAATTTCGTCCTCGAAATATTACCTCAAGTAAACAACTCTGGGTAAGACTCCAACATCTTACTCTCAACCTCCCAAGTTAAACTTTCACCAGTTACTCCACCCCAAACAACCTTCACTAGAGGTATCTCTTTGCCTCTCAACTTCTTCACCTTACGATCTTCAATCCTCAAAGGTAAAGTCTCAACCGTAAGATTATCCCTAACTTGTACATCATCTCTAGGAATAACATGCGAAGGATCCCTACATACTTCCGTAGCTGCGACACATGAAACACATCATGCAAGTTCGAAAGATGTGGTGGCAACCCAATCCGATATGCCACTGTTCCAACCCTCTCAGATATCTGGTAAGGACCAATGAACTTTGGAGTCAACTTCTTGGACTTCAATGCACGTCCTACACCCGTCATAGGAGTAACCCTCAAAAACACATGATCACCCTCCTGAAACTCAAGAGCCTTTCTACGTTTGTCATGGTAACTCTTCTGTCGACTCTACGACGCTTTCATATGCTCTTTGATCATCTTAACCTTCTCTGTAGTCTGATGAACCAAATCTGGTCCCAACACCACACTTTCTCCTGACTCAAACCAACACAAAGGAGTTTTGCACCTCCGACCATACAAAGCTTCGAACGGTGCCATACCAATACTCGAATTGTAACTGTTGTTGTAGGTGAACTCTATCAACGGCGGGTGACTATCCCAAGCTCCACCTTGTTCAAGCACACACACTCTCAGTAAATCCTCCAAAGATTGGATCGTCCTCTCCGACTGACCATCTGTTTGCGGATGATAAGCCGAACTCAATCTCAACTTCGAACCCAAAGCATGTTGCAAACTATTCCAGAATCTAGAAGTAAACCTCGGATCTCTATCCGACACAATACTTGACGGAACACCATGCAACTTCACAATGTCACGGATGTAGATTTCCGCCAACTGAGCTACAGGAAAAGTAATATTTATTGGAATAAAGTGCGCCGACTTTGTCAACCTGTCGACTACAACCCATATAGCATCATTCCCTCTTGGAGTATTCGGCAAACTCATAACAAAATCCATGGAAATGTTGTCCCACTTCCACTCAGGTACATCTAACGGCGTCAACAGCCCTACAGGCTTCTGATGCTCAACCTTAGACTTCTGACAAGTCAAACATGCATACACAAACTAAGCAACATCTCGTTTCAATCCAGACCACCAAAACAATTTCTTCAAGTCATGATACATCTTAGTAGCTCCCGGATGAATACTTAAACTACTTCGGTGACTTTCCTCTAAAATTAACTTTTTCAAATCATCTTTATCAGGGATACAAATCCTCCCTCTAAACCTTAACACACCCAGATCATCAACTTTAAAGTCACTATTCTCAGTCTCATTAACAGCAACCATCAAATCAACAAGCTTGACATCCACTTGTTGTGCTTCTCGGATACTATGCAAGAAATCATTATTAATCTTTAGCATCCCCAACTGTACCCTCTGAGGTGTCAACTCACAAACGAGACTCAAGTCTCTAAACTGTTCTAACAATTCGAACTCTTTCACCATCATAGCAGACATATGCAACGTCTTCCTGCTCAAGGCATCTGCAACTACGTTCGCTTTACCCGGATGGTAATTCAAGCCAAAATCATAATCCTTCAACAGTTCTAACCATCTCCTCTGCCTCATGTTCAATTCTTTCTGATCAAATAAATATTTCAAACTTTTATGATCACTAAATACTTCAAATCTGGAACCATACAAGTAGTGCCTCCAAGTTTTCAAAACAAAAACCACCGCAGCCAACTCCAAATCATGTGTAGGATAATTCTTCTCATGTATTCTCAACTGTCTAGAAGCATAAGCTACTACTTTGCCATCTTGCATCACCACACCACCTAAGCCCGGCTTAGATGCATCACAGTAAACAACAAAAGGTTCTTCCGGCTTCGGTAAAATCAAAATAGGAGCAGTCGTCAATCTCCGCTTCAGTTCATTGAAACTACTCTCACACTGAGCATCCCACACAAAGGACTTACCCTTACAGGTTAACTGAGTCAAGGGAAGTGCTAACTTCGAAAATCCTTCTATGAACCTGCGATAATAACCAGCTAAACCCAAGAAACTTCTAATTTCAGTCACTGACTTAGGAGTCTCCCATTGTGATACTGCCTCCACTTTCGTCGGATCAACTACAATACCACTATCAGAAATAATATGGCCAAGAAAACTTACTTCACTTAGCCAGAATTCACACTTTGACAACTTGGCATACAGCTTCTTCTCTTTCAACATTTGCAATACAATTTTCAAATGCTCTGCATGCTCTTCTTCATCCTTAGAATAAATTAAAATATCATCAATAAATACAACAACAAATCGATCCAAATAAGCATGGAAAATTCTGTTCATATACTCCATGAACACACCAGGCGCGTTAGTAACACCGAAAGGCATCACTTTATATTCATAGTTCCCATAACGCATCCTGAACGCCGTCTTTTGCATATCCTCATCCTTTACCTTAATCTGGTGATAACCTGACCTCAAGTCAATTTTGCTAAACACACGTGCACCCACCAGCTGATCCATCAAATCATCAATTCTCGGAAGTGGATACCTATTCTTTATCGTAACTTTGTTCAACTGACGGTAGTCAATGCACAACCTCATACTACCATCCTTCTTCTTTACTAACAACACCGGCGCTCCCCAAGGTGAGACACTTGGTCTTACAAACTTCTTGTCGAGCAAGTCTTCCAACTATTTCTTCAACTCAGCAAGTTCTGACGCCGACATACAATAAGGTGCCATCGACACCGGCTTCGTTCCTGGAACAAGGTCAATTGAAAATTCAACCTCCCTTTCTGGTGGTACCTCAGGAATCTCATCAGGAAAATCATCAGGGAACTCATTCACCACTGGCAACCTGTCAATCACAGCTTGATTTTCTAACGACAAATATGCCATTAGAGAAAACATTAGAATTCCGTCACGCTCAAACTGCTTCATCTGTTTAGTAGATAAAAATTCTGCTCCACTTTCTTCTTCGGCAGAAAGAAAATGTACTGTCTTATTAAAACAATTAATAAGAACATGGTTATATTCTAACCAGTTCATCCCAAAAATCACATCCATTTCGACCAACGGTAAACAAACATGATCAACGTCAAAATCCCAACCGAACATAGACACAGGACAACTCAAACAAACAAGAGAAGTAGTCACTGAACCCTTAGCTGGAGTTTCAACAACCATTTCTCCATTCATGTCAGACATAATTAGACCCAACCTTTGTGCACAATCTAATGCAATGAAACAATGCGTAGCACTAGTATCAATAATAGCAATTAAAGGAGTACTATTAAAGAAACAAGTACCTCTTATAAGTCGGTCCTCGTCAACTGTTTGCGTACCAGTCAAGGCAAACACTTTACCACTTGTCCTAACCTTCTTCGGCTGCTTACACTGTGAACTGATATGACCTTCCTCATTGCAGTTATAGCAAACAACATCTCCACGCTTACAATCAGTTAATGTGTGTCCCTTCTGGCCACACCTGAAACACTTCTTCTCATCGCGACCACATACATTACTCGTGTGGCCTTTCTCACCACATTTGAAGCAAACAATCTCAGCAGGAGCATCCCCTCTTCTAGGTCTCCTCTCATCATTCACCCTCTGCTTCCCTTTGTCAGCAGGTGCACTATATGGCTTCGGACGACTAGACTGTCCCTTACTCCTCCTATCATTCATCACCTTATAGTGAGCTTTACTATCCTCCTCATAAATTCTGCAGCTACTCACTAAATCAGAAAAGTCTCTTATCTTTTGGTAGCCAATGGCCCGTTTAATGTCAGCACGGAGACCATTCTCAAACTTGATACACTTAGAAAACTCAGCATTTTCAGCAGTGTAGTGTGGGTAAAACTTTGCAAGCTCCACAAACTTGGCAGCGTATTCAGTCACAGACTTATCACCCTGTTTCAACTCCAGAAACTCAATCTCTTTCTTACCTTGGACGTCTTCCGGAAAATACCTATTCAGGAACTCCCTCCTGAACATAGCCCAAGTCACAACAGCACCGTCTTGTTCAAGCACAGGCAAAAGACTCACCCACTAGTCATCTGCCTCTTCAGCCAACATGTGCGTACCAAACCGCACCTTTTGAGCCTCACTGCATTCCATAACTCTACAGATTCTTTCAATTTCCTTCATCCAATTCTGAGCTCCGTCGGGGTCATACCTTCCCTTGAAGGTTGGTGGATGGTTCCTCAAAAAGGTCTCCAACATTCTCACACCATTGTTGCCAGCAGCACCGTTAGGTTGTTGTCCTACAGCTTGAGCAACAACCTCAAGTGCAGCAGCGATAGCAGCATCATTACGACCAGCCATTTCAAAGTTCTACACCAGAAACAACAGCTCAGAAACAACAACAAAAACAACATTAGAGTTGACACTCTATCCTAAGTGGCTCAACACGACTCTACTACTTGGCCGGACGGACCAACCTGCTCTGATACCAATTGTAACATCCCGTTCCCAAAAATACGTAATTTAAATAAAACAATCAGAGTTATACCACAAACGGAGCATTACACTGCTTACATAAAAATTTCTTTAATAGAAAAATAAAACTATTAAACTTCCAACAACTCATTATATATACAACTGCAGCGGAATATTCATTTCATTTATAATAAATCCTCAAATATAATCTTGGCACAAGGCCTCAACCAACAATAATTATTCAACCATACTTAAATAATTCCGGCATAAATGCCTCATCAAAATAATTCAACAAAGACAACATCATCATGTCTCAAAATTTGATACATAGGAATGAAAATAATATAAAATCCCATCCCATACGTATCAGAGCCCTAGACATTGAGCCACCACCTACTACTCAGGATCACCTACAAGTTACTCATACGAAGGGCAACATTTTCAAGCAGAAGAGGTGAGATTCACATACAAAATAATATATATATATATATATATATATATATATATATATATATATATATATAAGTCATCAATTGCAATGAAAACAACAACAATTCACCTCAAAAACATCGATAAGTCATATATATAAAAATATAACTTTATTCTTTATTGTTAACAACCACTTAATCATATTTAATCTTCATCAGTTTTATACATGGTATCAACACACCAACAACAACTTAACTCCACGACACATCCACAACAACGACAACTAACCCAACACGACAACTATGACAATGCAGCAATGCACATGCATGTGATACCAAATACAGGGCAAAAGCCCTCACCGGATATTGAATGGTTAAAGCATTCATCAGGACAGAAGTCCTCACCGCTTTGAACAACAAAGTGTTCCAGGACATGAGTCCTCCCGCTTTGAACGACAAGGCGTTCCAGGGCAAAGCCCTCACCGCTTTTATGCATTATGCAATGGACTCCACTTGTGTATATCTACATACAACATCAACACCTGTGCCTAATATTTATGACACACTCCCCAACTGGACATCAAGACTCAACAGCTTCGACAACACGACGTACATATTCGTAAGTAAATAAATATGCATAATTCCACATGATTTTCCATCTTTTATAATTTTCCACCTTATAACAATATTAAATAATTCCATTAAACATTTTAAAAAGCTCAGATTAAAGTCCCTAAGCACGTAGCAAAATTCAGAAAAATGGTCGTACAGGACCAACTTCGCTTAAGTGAAGCATAACTCGCTTAAGCGAACCAATTCACGTAAGTTGGGATGTTCCTCGCTTGAGGCTCGCTTGGCGTTCACTTGAGCGACGCTCACATGCTACAGGTTCTGGGCAGAATTTGGGTCGCTCGCTTAAGCGACGGGAACTTCGCTTGAGCGAACACAATGTCGAAAGTCAGGTTTTTGTTCGCTTGCAGCTTGCTTGACGCTCGCTTAAGCGAACTGGCTTTTTCAGAATTCTGGGCTTCAAACCTCATTTTCATCCAAAAACCCAATTTTGATCCCCCAATCACCCAAAATGATTTACAAAAACGTTTACAGGTCTTCTATACATCATAGCACTCAAAACAACACAAAAACATAGAATCAACAACATATTCACCAACATTTTCAACAATTCATCATATTCTCAAAACCTAACCAAAACAACACAAATTCAATCCAATTTTCAGAATCATGTATATATATATATATATATTAAAATTGAATGCTAGCCTCACCCTTACCTGATTAGATGAACAAACTACAGCAATTCAATTCTCCCTTCTAGGCAAATTTTCCCTTGTTCTTGGTCTCTCTCCCTTTTTCTCCCAAAAGCTCTCTTTTCTTTTTACTGAACGTGAAAATATGTTCTGACCTTCTATTTTCCCTATCCTTTCCTTAACCCCTTATTTCCTTAACTCCCAATAATTATAATTAACTCCCTTAAAACGTACTAATTCTCAATAACTCCCAACATTTAAATAATTATTATTTCTCTCCTATTTCTATTAAATAAAACAAATAACCATATATTCCCATAATCAAATAAATACCATATAATAAAATACACCTCTCCACATAATCACATATTTCAACCAAAAATCATATAAAGCACTCAAAATTAATTAAAAATAAATAATTAAAACTAGAGTGTTACAATTTCCCCTTTAGACATCGTTTCTTAGCCCAGAGATTTCTACACCTTGTCTTTGTTGCTCGGTGCTTATACGTTGAACCTCGATTTGCATCCATGCCCACCGATTATTGTTTTCATTATTGTAACACCCCAAATTCCCGTCTTAAAAATTTCACTTAATAAATACATAAATCAGAGTACATCTCAAAAAGGAGTGTCACATTTCATCTTAAAAACAAATTAGATAATAAATTATCCTTCGCAAAATAGTCATTTATAGCAGCGGAATTCAAAAGTCACATCTTCATAAATAATCCTGGCTCAAGGCCATCAAACGTCTCATTAATTCGTCAAAAATACTTAAATCGTTCAAACATGATACATAAAGGAATAGACTCTAATAAAGACCCCATCCCGTTATGTATCAGAGCAATCCTACGTCACACAAGACTCCTCGCATCTGCGCATCTAAGACTGGTTGCCTGCACTTGCCCACAAGGCGGCAATTCCAGCAGAAGGGGTGAGATTCACAACAATAATAATAATATATAAATCAAACATCAAGATTAACAACATAAATCCAACACATAATCAGGTTATTATAACGCATCGTAACATCATCATAGACATCTTTAAACACATACATCAACGTCTCAAACATCGTCTCATAATATGTCAACAATTGACTCAACTAAATGCAACTCTTAACGTCTCAACATCATGCATGTGGTACCATATATTTATAGCATTAATATGCTTCACCGTCACTTTGAGCAAATGCTCCACCGTCGCTTTGAGCATAAAGCTCCACCGTCTCATAATTATGCAAATGCTTGGACTCGTCGTTTAACAATTTAACTTCAACTTCTCAAGACATCATTCATAATGCAAAACTGACACATGCAGTTATAATAGTTACATGGCAGAACATCATCTCATTAATCATATACATCGCAACACATAACATCATCATAATCACATAACATCATATTCAAACATCACTTATTATCAACAATACATCAATTATCAACGACATAGTAGAACCATCAGTATCTTCATTACAGAATGTATCTAAGGATATAAAACTTCTCCAATACTACCCAAAGGTCTCCTCTCAAAGTCCCATGCGAAACATATCGCAAAACGGAACAATCAGTCCTGAACCATCTAACTCGCCACGGCGAGTGATCTGCTCGCCACGGCGAGTGATCTGCTCGCCACAGGCGAGCACTCACAACAGCTTACTCGCCAAAGGCGAGTTGGGGGCGAGCTGCATGCGAGAAATCCTGGGTGCTCTCGGCCTTTTTGACATTTTTCACCTAAAATCTTCGTTTTAAGGTTTTCTAAATCCAATCTGGCCAAACCAACTTCACAGGTCATCTCTATAAATAACAAGGCACTCAAAAACAGCTAAAGTTTGGTAAAAGTCCTAACTTTTAAGGGACAAGCTTGCCACGGCGAGCTATGCTGCTCGCCTCGCGAGTAACTAAGGTTTACTCGCCACAGCGAGTGATCACTCGCCACAGGCGAGCGA
Organism: Medicago lupulina; assembly: GCA_958299785.1. Lineage (NCBI taxonomy): Eukaryota > Viridiplantae > Streptophyta > Magnoliopsida > Fabales > Fabaceae > Medicago > Medicago lupulina. Next base: position 54,849,597 of record OY283144.1, on the reverse strand, counting down.
TCTCAGAACCCACACGGGTTCATACCAAAACTCACCAAAACATCTCCAATCTCTCCAATCCAACCTCTAATTCATCAGCAATGTTATTCTAAGGGTTAATCTAGGTTCTGTATCAGGTTTCTACTGCATTACAACTCAATCTCTCATCAATTCCTCACAATTCATCACAACCCTAATTCGCAAAACTCATCTCAATTCTCCCCAATCTCTAAGCTAATCAATAACAGATGATTTAACATTAAAATTACTGAAGTTAGGCTCACCCTTACCTGGAAAATGTGCAGAAATGCAGCCTAGCTTCTTCTCCCCTCTTGAACCGTTTTCTCTTCTTTTCCAAAGTCTGTAACGCGTACTCCTATTTCTTTAACCTACTTCTCTTATATACTCCCTCTCAACTTAATTAATTCTAACTCTACCCTCACAACTCTTCTTATTTATAAATATAACCCCATCTCTTAAAATATTATATTTTTCCAACAAATCTATTTATTTTTCAAATAAATATTCATATAAACATCACTTATATTATTTTATTAAACAATAAAATAATATCTCATCACACATCACAATTACGTCATATAATCATCAAAAATCATATAATATATAATAATATACTATATCGTCTAATAAAATAATTAAATAATTAGAGAGGGCGTTACAACTCTCCCCCTCTTAAAGGATTTTCGTCCTCGAAAATTTACCTCAATCAAACAACTCTGGATAGGATTCCAGCATCTTACTTTCTAGCTCCCAAGTCAAGCTTTCATCCGTCGCTCCGTCCCAAACAACTCTAACGAGAGGTATCTCCTTGCCTCTCAACGTCTTCGTCTTTCGATCATCAATCCTCACTGGTAGGGTCTCAACCGTAAGGTTGTCCCTAACTTGCACATCATCACTTTGAATCACATGAGACGGATCCGGAACATACTTCCTTAGCTGAGATACATGGAAAACATCGTGCAAATTCGATAAGTGTGGTGGTAATCCAACACGATATGCCACCGTCCCAATCCTCTCTGAAATCTGAAACGGCCCAATAAACCTCGGAGTCAACTTCTTTGACTTCAACGCACGTCCAACACCCGTCATAGGAGTCACTCTCAGGAACACATGATCTCCCTCTTGGAACTCAAGGTCCTTCCTACGCTTATCATGGTAGCTCTTTTGTCGACTTTGTGACGCTTTCATCTTCTCTCGGATCATTCTCACCTTCTCAGTAGTCTGTTGAACGATCTCCGGTCCTAAGACCATTCTTTCACCCGACTCAAACCAGCACAACGGAGTTCTGCATCTCCGACCATACAAAGCCTCAAAAGGTGCCATTCCAATACTCGAATGGTAACTGTTGTTGTACGTGAACTCTATCAATGGAAGATGACTATCCCAAGTCTCTCCCTGCTCAAGTACACAAACCCTCAACAAGTCTTCTAACGACTGAATCGTCCTCTCCGACTGACCATCTGTCTGCGGATGATAAGCCGAACTCAACCTCAACTGAGATCCTAAAGCTTCTTGCAAACTCTTCCAGAATCTAAAAGTAAATCTTGGATCTCGATCTGATACGATGCTCGAAGGAACACCATGTAGCTTTACTATGTCTCGGATATAAATCTCTGCCAACTGGGCTACAGGAAAGGTAATGTTAATCGGTAGGAAATGAGCCGATTTCGTCAATCTATCAACAATGACCCAGATTGCATCGTTCCCTCTAGGAATATTTGGCAAGCTCGTCACAAAATCCATGGATATACTATCCCATTTCCACTCTGGCACATCTAAAGGTACCATCATACCAGTCGGTTTCTGGTGCTCAATCTTCGATTTCTGGCAAACCAAACAAGAATACACAAATTGTGCCACGTCACGTTTCAAACCATACCACCAAAACAACTTCTTTAAGTCATGATACATCTTTGTAGCTCCCGGGTGAATACTCAAGCTACTTCTGTGACTCTCTTCAAGAATCATCTTCTTAATTCCTTCATTGTCAGGAATGCAAATCCTACCTCGGAATCTCAACACTCCTTGATCATCGACCCTTAAGTCACCATCCACGGTCTCATTATTAGCAATCAACAAGTCTACAAGCTTGACATCTTCTTTTTGTGCCTCTATGATACTTTTCAGGAAATCATTATCAATTCTCAACATTCCCAGTTTTATGCTCTGAGGTGTCCTTTCACAAACTAAGCTCAAGTCTCTAAACTGTTCCAACAATTCAAATTCTTTCACCATCAACGCAGACATATGCATAGTCTTCCTACTCAAGGCATCTGCAACCACATTGGCTTTACCAGGATGGTAATTCAAGCCAAAATCATAATCTTTAAGTAACTCAAGCCATCTTCTCTGCCTCATATTTAATTCCTTCTGATCAAACAAATACTTCAAGCTCTTATGATCACTGAATACTTCAAATCTGGAACCGTACAAATAGTGTCTCCATATTTTCAATACAAAGACCACAACTGCCAACTCTAAATCATGCGTCGGGTAATTCTTCTCATGAATCCTCAATTGCCTTGAAGCATAAGCTACCACTTTACCATCTTGCATAAGAACACCACCTAAACCCAGCTTAGACGCATCACAATACACCACAAAAGGTTCGTCGGACTTCGGCAAAATCAAAACTGGAGCCGTCGTCAAACGCTTCTTCAGCTCATTAAAACTATTGTCACAAGGCACATCCCACACAAAAGACTTACCCTTACACGTCAACTGCGTTAACGGAAGAGCCAACTTGGAGAATCCCTCTATGAATCTTCGATAATAACCAGCTAAACCCAAAAAGCTTCTAATCTCCGTAACCGACTTAGGGGTCTCCCATTGCGATACCGCTTCAACTTTTGACGGGTCGACTGCAATACCATCACCAGAAATAACATGGCCAAGAAAACTTACTTCCTTTAGCCAGAACTCACACTTAGACAGTTTAGCATATAGTTTCTTCTCCTTCAACACTTGCAAAACAATCTTCAAATGTTCAGCATGTTCTTCTTCTGTCTTGGAGTAAACCAGAATATCGTCAATAAACACAACCACGAACCGATCCAAAAATGCGTGGAAGATGCGATTCATATACTCCATAAATACTCCAGGTGCATTGGTAACTCCAAAAGGCATAACTTTGTACTCGTAGTGACCATAACGGGTCCTGAAAGCCGTCTTCTGCATATCTTCATCTTTCACTTTGATCTGGTGATAACCTGACCTCAAATCTATCTTGCTGAAAACACGTGCACCCACTAATTGATCCATCAAATCGTCAATCCTCGGAAGTGGATACTTATTCTTGATAGTTACTTTGTTCAGCTGTCGGTAATCAAGACAGAGCCTCATACTACCATCTTTCTTCTTCACTAGCAACACTGGCGCTCCGCAGGGTGACACACTTGGTCTAACAAATTTCTTTTCAAGCAAATCTTCTAGCTGTTTCTTCAACTCTGCTAATTCAGAAGCAGACATACGATAAGGTGCCATCGACACCGGCTTCGTTCCGGGGACAAGATCAATAGAAAACTCAACTTCCCTCTCTGGAGGCACATGAGGAATTTCGTCCGGGAAAACTTCAGGAAAATCGCACACCACTCGCAGTTTATCAATTACCGCTTGATTCTCTAAAGATAAAGAAGCCATCAACGAAAACATCAACATCCCATCACGTTCCAGTTGCTTCAGCTGCTTAGTGGATAGAATCTCTGCGCCCCACTCTTCTTCGGCAGAAGAAAAATGTACTGTTTTTCTAAAACAGTTGATATGAACATGGTTGTACTCTAGCCAATTCATCCCCAGAATTACATCCATACCGCTTAAAGGCAAACAAACTAAATCCATCACAAAATCACGGTCAAACATAGACAAAGGACAATTCAAACATACGAGAGAAGTAGTCACCGAACCCTTAGCTGGAGTTTCGACAACCATCTCTCCATTCATATCAGACACATCCAGACCCAAAGCAGAAACACAGTCTAAAGCAACAAAACAATGCGTAGCACCAGTATCAATAATAGCAACTAAAGAAGTATTATTAATATAGCAAGTACCTCTGATCAAGCGATCATCATTCTCAGTCTGAGTGCCGGTCAAGGCGAACACCCTCCCAGCGGTCTTAGTCTTCTTTGGTTGCTTACACTACGAACCAATATGTCCTTGCTCATTGCAGTTGAAACACACAACATCATCAAACTTGCAGTCATTAGTAATATGCCCTTTCTGACCACAACGGTAACATCTCTTCACCTCGACAGTACATGCATTACTCTTGTGGCCTTTCTCGCCACAAGTGAAACAAGTAATCTCAGCAGGAGCAGTCTTCTTCTGAGGCCTTCTTTCATCATTCACTCTTTGCTTCCCTTTATCTCTAGGGGCATCATAAGGTTTAGGGCGACTCTGCTGGCCCTTAGCTTTCCTATCATTCACTACCTTGTAGTGAGCCTTAGTATCCTCTTCATATATTCTGCAGCTACTCACCAACTCGGAAAAGTCGCGGATCTTCTGATAACCGATAGCCCTCTTGATATCAGCGCGCAACCCGTTCTCAAACTTGATGCATTTTGAAAACTCAGCAGTCTCGGGTGCATAATGCGGATAGAACTTAGCCAACTCCACAAACTTGGCCGCATACTCGGTCACCGACATGTTCCCTTGCTTAAGCTACGGGAACTCGATCTCTTTCTTCCCACGAACATCTTCTGGAAAGTATATATTAAGGAACTCCCTCTTGAAAATAGCCCACGTAACCATAGCTCCATCTTGCTCCAAAATGGGCAGGAGGCTAACCCACCAATCGTCGGCCTCCTCCGCTAGCATGTGCGTACCAAACCGCACCTTCTGAACATCCTCACACTGTGTAACACCCCGTTTTCCCAACATAAAAATTTCTCAAAATAATAATCAGAGTTTCACAACTTAAACGGAATGCTACATTTCTTAAAAATCACAATGGAATAAATAATAATTTATCCTTCAAAATATTTCAATAAAATCTTAAATCACCTCGCAGCGGAATTTATTTCAAAAATCTTAAACAACTTTGGTACGAAGGCCTCAACGTAAAATCTCATCAAATTCTTTAATATCATGTTCATAAAATCTCATAGTTAAATACGTAAAGAATAGAAAACATAAGCAAAGTTCCCCATCCCGTTACGTATCAGAGCACCTAGACACGTGAGGAGTCCACTCACATCAACAACTAGTCCTGGAAATCTGCACTTGCCCACAAGGCGGCAATTCCAACAGAAGGGGTGAGATTTCACAAACATTAAACTTAAGCATATAATTCATCAATTTACAACTAACAACTTAAAACATCAACTAATCACATAATCTTCAACAAGTACAATCATAAAGCAACTCATCATAGTTCATCATATTCATCAACAGATATAATCTCAAACAACTCATCATAATCATGTATAGAAACATCATCAAAATTCATCATATAGAAAACATCATCAAAATTCATCATATAGAAAACATCATCGCATCATCAAGTTCATCATGTTAAACAACAAATGCATTCATAATTATTTCATCAAGACTCTTCTTCAACAACTCAACATCTTAGACAACTTAGACAACTCGACACGACTATGCAACTTCTTAACATCTTTATATCTTAACAACTTATATGCATGTGGTACCATCCGGGGCATAAGCCCCCATCGCTAAAGGTCAAATAGGACCTGTCAGGCATCAAGCCCCCATCGCTAAGGTCGTAAAAGGACCTGTCAGGCATCAAGCCCCCATCGCTGACTATGCTATGCAACAACATGACTCAGTGCAACGACACGACTCAATGCAACGACACGACTCAAATACAACGACATCATCTCAATACCACAACAACAACTTCATAATTCAATATTAAATCAACCATAAAAGATTCATTAATCATAAACAACTTCATCATATAACTCATGCACAATCAATTAAAGAAAGAATTGCATATCAAATTACAAGTACTGAAATGATAATTCAATTACCAGCAAATCACATATTCATATCAAAACTCAAATCATAATCAAAACAATTCAAAACAGCACAAGTAAACAACTTAGAAAATCTGGAACAGCCTAATCTCATGGTTCTAACCTTAAAACTAATTCCGATTTTCATCTTATGAATTATCTAAGGTCTGTGCATCAATTTTGCATCACTTAAACCGTTAAACATCATTAAACCATTAAATTCTCTCATAACCCTAATTCTCAAAAACTCTCAAAACTAATCCCTAACATGTTAGATGTAATTTCAAAGATCATACACTTAATTTTAATGAGAGTTAGTCTCACCCTTACCTTAATTCAGATGAACAAAGCTTACGAAAGAGAACAAAAGTGGTGAAAACACCCAAATATACTGCTGCAGTGCGCGACAGTTTTCTCTTAACGCCGACCTTGTTTCGACGATCCGAACGGTGAAAAGGTAGACCCAGGTGTTGTGAACCTTGTGTCCAAAATTCGTCACGATCCAACGGTTAACGAGTGAGAAATCGCTGTTTTACTGAGGCAGATTTCAGAAAAACGGAATTGCTTTCTCTCTTCTTTTTGGTGGCTACTTTTCTCACAAAAAACTGTTTTTACCTTAAAACTATTCTAACTTAGCTTCTCCTATTTATATATCTCTTCTCCTCTATCTTATTTACTCTTATCACCAAAAACTACTCTCTTCCCTAATATCTTAATAATAATAATAATAATACACCAAATAACAAATATATTTCTATACTAGATAACATATATATATATCCACACAAAATAACATATATATTTCTACATAAAATAACAAATATATTTTCAAACCAAATAACAAATATATTTCTTTAACAAATATATCTCTACATAACAAACATATTTCTATAACAAATATATCTCTACATAACAAACCTATTTCTATAACAAATATATCTTTACACCACATAACAAATATTAGCATATTTCATCAAAATATATATTATAAATCAAATAATAATACACTAAAAATACAATAAATTAATAAAATATTAAATATTAAAAGTAGGGCGTTACACACTGCATGACTCTGAAGATTCTCTCTACTTCCTTGAGCCATGTCTGAGCGCCATCAGGATCATAACGCCCCTTGAAGGTAGGCAGGTGATTCCTCAGGAAAGTCTCTAACATTCTCGTCCCGTCGTTTCCACCAGCATTGTTCTGATTACCCACAACATTAGCCATTGCTTCCAACGCAGCAGCAAGGGCAGCATCGTTTCTACCAGCCATCTTAGTTCTCTGGAAAACAAACATAAGTTAGAATAATACAATATAGTATTCTAACTCTAAGACAACGTCGCTCGACTCTCTACTTGGCCGGACGGACCGACCTACTATGATACCAATTGTAACACCCCAAATTCCCGTCTTAAAAATTTCACTTAATAAACACATAAATCAGAGTACATCTCAAAAAGGAGTGTCACATTTCATCTTAAAAACAAATTAGATAATAAATTATCCTTCGCAAAATAGTCATTTATAGCAGCGGAATTCAAAAGTCACATCTTCATAAATAATCCTGGCTCAAGGCCATCAAACGTCTCATTAATTCGTCAAAAATACTTAAATCGTTCAAACATGATACATAAAGGAATAGACTCTAATAAAGACCTCATCCCGTTACGTATCAGAGCAATCCTACGTCACACAAGACTCCTCGCATCTGCGCATCTAAGACTGGTTACCTGCACTTGCCCACAAGGCGGCAATTCCAGTAGAAGGGGTGAGATTCACAACAATAATAATAATATATAAATCAAACATCAAGATTAACAACATAAATCCAACACATAATCAGGTTATTATAACGCATCGTAACATCATCATAGACATCTTTAAACACATACATCAACGTCTCAAACATCGTCTCATAATATGTCAACAATTGACTCAACTAAATGCAACTCTTAACGTCTCAACATCATGCATGTGGTACCATATATTTATAGCATTAATATGCTTCACCGTCGCTTTGAGAAAATGCTCCACCGTCGCTTTGAGCATAAAGCTCCACCGTCTCATAATTATGCAAATGCTTGGACACGTCGTTTAACAATTTAACTTCAACTTCTCAAGACATCATTCATAATGCAAAACTGACACATGCAGTTATAATAGTTACATGGCAGAACATCATCTCATTAATCATATACATCGCAACACATAACATCATCATAATCACATAACATCATATTCAAACATCACTTATTATCAACAATACATCAATTATCAACGACATAGTAGAACCATCAGTATCTTCATTACAGAATGTATCTAAGGATATAAAACTTCTCCAATACTACCCAAAGGTCTCCTCTCAAAGTCCCATGCGGAACAGATCGCAAAACGGAACAATCAGTCCTGAACCATCTAACTCGCCACGGCGAGTGATCTGCTCGCCACAGGCGAGCACTCACAACAGCTTACTCGCCAAAGGCGAGTTGGGGGCGAGCTGCAGGCGAGAAATCCTGGGTGCTCTCGGCCTTTTTGACATTTTTCACCTAAAATCTTCGTTTTAAGGTTTTCTAAATCCAATCTAGCCAAACCAACTTCACAGGTCATCTCTATAAATAACAAGGCACTCAAAAACAGCTAAAGTTTGGTAAAAGTCCTAACTTTTAAGGGACAAGCTCGCCACGGCGAGCTATGCTGCTCGCCTCGCGAGTAACTAAGGTTTACTCGCCACAGCGAGTGATCACTCGCCACAGGCGAGCGATCTCAGAACCCACACGGGTTCATACCAAAACTCACCAAAACATCTCCAATCTCTCCAATCCAACCTCTAATTCATCAGCAATGTTATTCTAAGGGTTAATCTAGGTTCTGTATCAGGTTTCTACTGCATTACAACTCAATCTCTCATCAATTCCTCACAATTCATCACAACCCTAATTCGCAAAACTCATCTCAATTCTCCCCAATCTCTAAGCTAATCAATAACAGATGATTTAACATTAAAATTACTGAAGTTAGGCTCACCCTTACCTGGAAAATGTGCAGAAATGCAGCCTAGCTTCTTCTCCCCTCTTGAACCGTTTTCTCTTCTTTTCCAAAGTCTGTAACGCGTACTCCTATTTCTTTAACCTACTTCTCTTATATACTCCCTCTCAACTTAATTAATTCTAACTCCACCCTCACAACTCTTCTTATTTATAAATATAACCCCATCTCTTAAAATATTATATTTTTCCAACAAATCTATTTATTTTTCAAATAAATATTCATATAAACATCACTTATATTATTTTATTAAACAATAAAATAATATCTCATCACACATCACAATTACGTCATATAATCATCAAAAATCATATAATATATAATAATATACTATATCGTCTAATAAAATAATTAAATAATTAGAGAGGGCGTTACAATTATAGTGGTCACCGACATCATAGTCATGGTGCTCCTCATGTACCTGTGCATCATCACCAACATACAACAAAATTTCTTCCATGTCTGTGTTAGTCCGAGTCAGTTTAGGAAGGATAATTAAACATAAAGGCACATGGAGCTGAAGCTCAAAAGTTATGTTAGTAGGCGGATGAGGCTTAATAAAGTTCATAGCAATGAGGGTTTCTATATTAAGCCTATTATTTCCCTCAATTCGGTTTAACCCTTGGTCCTGACCTACTCCAAACTTCCTAGCTATATAGGTGATGATACCACCAACTACTATCTCACCCTTACCATCAGACCTTGTACCTACGGAAGCAAGATGATCAAGAACGTAAAAACAAGTGTTCACAGGGCGGTTATGAACCAAAGCCCACAACATGAAGAGTTCATCTGTCCTAGTGGTTGCCAACTCTTTGCTACCCCAAATGGTGCAAGCCATAACCCTTTGGAGGTACCTAAGCACATGGTTGTGAATGTTACTAGCCTTATTGGAACGTGAATTGTATTGGTCTGAACCGGTGATACCTTTCCAAAAGGCAGCAGGGTTGTAATCTTCCGGCCTTAGATCATGATCAAAAGAGTCATGGATGAACCCCGCATTTGCGAAGCCCATCTCATTGCAAAAGTTTTCAAGAGACATCTCATAATCAATGTTCATAAGCCGGAAGGAGACTCTATGATCGGGGTTATCAAAATTCATCCTATCCTTCGTGAAGGCAATAAAGCTTAAGAATTCATAGGTGAAGTTTTCAAACCCCTTCATCGGTCTTAGCAATTCAACCTATCCTAATATATTCAACAGCATAATCACATTATCTCTAATACCTAATATATCCATATCATAATTATCAGTGTACCTTGAAGCATGTAAAGGTTTAGAGATAAGGGTTTATACCTACTCTGTTGTTCCGGAGTACTAAATGTGATGTTGTGATTCCTTGGTGCTGCTTGCTTCCTACTTCCACCACCACTTGAACTAGCAGTTTCCTTTCCTTGTCTCTTGGGTGCCATTGACCTTGTTGACTTGGTTTAAGTTTTGGTGAAGGTTGGGGTTTGGAAAGATTTTGGGTGGGAAAGGTTGAGAATTTGCTTAGGATTTAAAGGAGGTATATATGTGATTTAGTAAGACAACACATTCACTTCCAACTTTCTTTCACACTCTAAACAAAACTTCCCTCACTCTAAAATTATTTTCTGGAAAAAATAAATGAAGAAGAAGATGAACATTCATCTTCTTCGATGAAACACATGAATGCCGGCGCAGTGGATGTCGGCCAACAGGTGGCGGCGCTGCCGCGCCGGAGAGAGAAAGAACCTCCGATTCAAAAACTTTTCACACTTTCAACTATCCTTTTCTTCCCTTATTCCAAATCTGACTTCGAATTTCAAAGAAAAGCACTAAACAAGCCTAGATTTAACTTTTAACAAACAAACACAAACAAAGAACATGCTTATACCTTTTCCTCACCTTTTGCTTCGATTCGTTGGATCCGGTTCCGTTTTTGTTGAAGCTCGAAGATAACAGCGCAACTTGCGTTCGTCTCTCTCCTTCTTCCTCCCTCAGGTCTAGACGGCTTGCCAGTGAGCTTCGGTTTAGTTGTTGTGATGAGTCTGGTTCGGCTTAGTTCGGTAGGACCGATTGAGGTTGTGTTTTAAGTGATTGAAGCTTGTTGGCCGTTTGATTAGTGTTTGTACAGTGGCTTCTGTAGATTCAAAAAGAAAAATAATGGTGTTTTGGTATGTGTGGTTCGATGTTGTTGTGTATTGGTGAAATGTGTTTGTGGAAATATGAATGAATATGATGATTTATGTTGCTGGAGAAATTTCTACGCATCAGTGTTCTTCAGGTTTTCCAATGAAAATTGGTTTTTGATTCATTTTCCTTTGTGTGCCGATTTTAGAAAGTGTTTGTGTGAAATTCAGTGCCCCCAATCATTGAATCTGACAGTGTTATTTATACTGAACCAATTAGGGTTAGAACTGATAAATGGACTGGACAAAAATACCCTCAAGAGGGACAACAAGGGCCTTATGACTCTTTGGACTAAAAGACTAAAATAAAATGGAACAAATAATTATATAATAAGAAAATTCGAATTTATAACAAATAAAAAAGAAAAAAGGACTAAAATAAAATCTAATAAAAGGAATAAAAATAAAAGTGAAAAAATGATAAAGAAAGAGATAATAATAAAATAAAATAATAAAAGACTTAAAATTGTCCCTTCGGAACCAAAATGAAGTATTTTAAAATACCTCTCTATCGAAATTTCGTCTGAAACGACGAAACTTCTCGGCTCTTTAAAAGACGAATTAAACTTTTCAGAAGCAAGTAACAAACGAGAAATAAAATGCACATGAGATGAGTTTTTAATAATACGAATATAAACAAAAAAATATAACGTAAGAAATAAAATACGCATACAATGAGTTTATAAATGCAAATGAACGTGAGAATTAAAGTATGAATAAAACGAGAATTAAAACGTAAATAACGAGAATTAAAATACGAAATGATAATGAGAATTAAAAAGCGAATGAAGAGAGTTTTAAGATGCGAATAAAGGGAGTTTTAAAAAGGTGAACAAAATGAGAGATAAAATGAGGATAATATATGCAAATAAAAATGTGAATAAAATGAGAAAAAAGCGGGGACCTTGGTCAAAATTTGGGGTATGACAGATGTAACACCCCGTTTTCCCAAAGGTAAAATTTCGTAAATTAAATCAGAGTTTTCACATAAACGGAGTATCACTTTCTTAAAACATCTCAAAGGAATTGAATAACAATTCATTCATCATAAAAATAGTTATTAAACTTCTCAAAACATTACAGCGGAATCTTAAAAGTCTTGGCACGCAGGCCTCTTCATAACATTTCAAAAGTTCATCTAAAATTAGTCTTTATAAAATTATAATTGACATGCAAGGAATAGAAAAGCATTTGACAAGATTCCCCATCCCGTTACATATCAGAGCACCTAAGACACAGTGAGGAATGCCTCACACGACTGCACCTAATCTTGGTTACCAATCCAGGGCATAAGCCCTCGTCGCTTTGAGCATAAATATACTCCCAGGGCATAAGCCCTCGTCGCTAGTGAGCAAAAGCTCCAGGGCATAAGCCCTCGTCGTTGGTGAGTAAAAACTCCAGGGCATAAGCCCTCATCTCTGAATGAGTATGCATGAGACTCAATCACTTACGTCTTAGACATCACGACACTTCTCATATGACTCCAACAAATTGGACAACATCTCACATCATAGACCGACTCATGCAGCTTTAATTAAATAATAACAGCAACATGGCAGTAAACCATCAATCATATAACAACATCAAATATTCATCATTTAGGCATCACATATATTACAATATAGTTCACATAATGCACGTATGATTCATAATCATTATCAACAACATCAAATCATAACATTAACTTTATAAGTATAGCACATTATGCACTCATCATTCATAATTCATAAGCAATAACATTCTTCAAAAGTAATCAAGTATGATTAAATAAGACATAAGCCAAATACTCATAAAACACCTCAACTAAATCCCTAATACCTAAGTTTGAAGTTTGGAAACCAACCCTAAGTCTTTGGACTAACTTGGGATTAGTTATGCTAAGTTTTCTTAAAGTTTTCTCAAGACCTACTTGGACTATTTTCATCATAACTCAAAATCTACAAATAATTTTCTAGTCACTCCAGAGCCATTAGAAAGCTAACTCAATTATCTACAACTTTCATGTTTACACCAAGACCCAGTTCGGAACAGAAACATGTGAAAAAGGCACAAGAACGTGAAACAGAGAATGCTGTTTTTTCCAAGACCTACTTGGAGTGTTTTTATCATAACTCAAGATTCACAAAACATTTTTGAGTCACTCTGAAGCCATTTAAAAGCTAACTCAATTATCTACAACTTTCATGAAGACATCAAAAGCTAATTATGAACATAAAAGTCCCAGTTTTTATTTTAGTTTTTCGGTTACAGAAAATCGAAAAGAGAACGAGCCTGTTGACCCCTTTGTAGTATTTTAATCATATCTAGAGTTCTAAAAGCTTAAATTGAGTCACTCCAAAGGCTAGTGAAAGCTAACATCTATATCTACAACTTTCATGAATACACCTAAACCCAGTTCGGAACTTAAACTTGTCAAACTGAGACAACAAGTAACGTGTTTTGCACAGCGACAGCAAAATCGCAGTTCAATTGCGGTTTCGCCTTGGGGAAACCTTTTCTACTCCGTTTTCGATCCAATACCCTCAAAACATGACCTTAAACATCACCCTATGATTATCCTATCATTAGAACATTAATTATTCATTAACCTACTAGATTATCCACTCTTTTTAAGACTAGAAACTCAATTCGAAACCTAAACTAGTTTTCATTAATTCTCACCTTTCAACTTCATCTTTTAATTCATTCACCTTAACCTAGTTCTTAATTCTCTCAAAAACTCATCCATCTCTTGTTAATCATAATTGAATTGAATTACAGTTTAATATAATGAAAGCTAGGCTCACCCTTACCTTAATTTGGTCTCCTGAATCAAGCTGCGTTCTTCTTAGGTTTTTCTTCTCTCTTTCGCGCCTCCTCTCTTTTTCTCTAGGTTTCTCCAAAAGTTATATCACGTACTAAATAATTATAACCCTAATTCTCTTATTTATATTCTCTTACTCATCTTATCTTATTTCTACTCCTTCCCTCAAATTCTCTAAAATTATGTAACAAACCATATTTAATTAAATATATTATATTTCTACACAAATAACAAATATATTTCTACACTAGATAATATATATATATTTCTACACAAATAACAAATATATTTTCAAACCAAATAACGAATATATTTCTATAACAAATATATCTCTACATAACAAACATATTTCTATAACAAATATATCTCTACATAACAAACATATTTCTATAACAAATAACACTATATATTTTTACACAAAATAACATATATATTTCTACACCAAATAACATAATATCTCTACACCAAATAACATATATATTATAATATAATATGCTACTAAAACACCAACATATAACACAAAAATAACACACATCACCATAAATCAAATAAATTATTTAAAGAGACTCTAAACTCAATCAAATAATTAAATAAATAAAATAGTTCAAAGCGGGCGTTACAACTCTACCCCCCTTAAGAGAATTTCGTCCTCGAAATTCAAAGCACAAAAGAAAATGAATTCAATTATTGCTTAAATATCTTAAATTATATATAACAAAGTAGTAACTTCAAACATTACACAAAAATCACATTAAAGTTAGTCAGCCAAACATAATCACATAATAAAACATAACCATTAATTAGAAAACAAAACGACAATATTCAATCGTCACACGAATTTTGACCAGTTGTAATGCTTGGAATGCAATGCTTATGAATATAATGATATGAATGCCTACGATGCAAGTATGAATGTAAAGACGACGAAGATAAACTGACTGGGGGATAAAAACTGGTTCACTGGGGAACAACCTGATGGGTATCACTTGCGAGGAAAGACTGCCTATTACCTTTAAAATGGTAAAGACGAATATGCAAGAAATAAACCTGTCTATTACCTTTAAAATAGTAAAGACAAAAATGCTGAAAACAGACCTGCCTATTACCTTTAAATTGGTAAAGATGAACATGCTGAAAATAAATCTGAACGAACACTAGGGAAGTTGAAAAGTATTGATAAATTGATGGTTTGACACAAAGGCATTTGCGGGGTATTAACCTGATTCAAAAGCATTGGCAGGGTATTAACCTGATCCAAAAGGTACAAAAGGTTTTTTGCAAGCTATTCGCTTGACACAAAGGTAACAAAAGAGGTTTGCAAGCTATTTGCTTGACCCCAAAATAACAAAACAGGTTTGCAACCTATTCGCTTGACACCAAAGTAACATAAGATATTTGAAAGCTATTCGCTTGACAGACAGGTAAGAAAAGATGTTTGCAAGCTATTCGCTTGACGTACAGGTAAGAAAAGATGGTTGCAAGCTATTTGCTTGACTCACAGGTAACAAAAGATGGTTTGCAAGCTATTCGCTTGACGCACAAGTAACAAAAGATGGTTGCAAGCTATTCGCTTGACCCACAGGTAACAAAAGATGTTTGCAAGCTATTCGCTTGACGCACAGATAACAAAAGATGGTTGCAACCTATTCACTTGACGCACAAGTAAGTGAGGTCCGAACAGAAAGGATACAATCAAATAGGACTTTGGGTGGCTAATGCAATCATGTATGAATAATGTTGTATATATGATGAGTATGCATGAATGCATGAATGAATGAATGAATATATGAAACTTATATGACAGTATAATTGTATATGACAGGTGAACTAGATGAGACAAAACAAGACATAAGTCACCTTCAATCAAACTACAGGTAGAAGTCGCCCTCAATCAAACCAGAGGCAGAAGTCGCCCTCAATCAAACCACATGCAAAAGTCGCCTTCAATCAAACCATAGGCAGAAGTTGCAATTTGTAAACCAGCATCAGGTGCATTCTTCCATTTGGCCCACTTGAACTGTGATGCCTATGTCTTTTCATTTTCTCATTTTTTTTAATCCCTAATTTTTGCCTGGACCGCTTTTCGGGTTTTCAATCCACCGGGAATATATTCTTTTTGTATGCCCATGATTTTTGCCTGAATCGGCCTTTTCGGGTTTTCAATCCACCGGGGCGCTCATTTTTGGCTTAAGCCGCCCTTTCAGGTTTTTGACTTAGCGAGCTTTTTTTTTTTTTGGCAGAGGTCATCTCACGGCCTTTGGTCATACTTCTCTTGCATAGTTTAACTGTCCTTGAGACGGATGCTGATGTATACTTCTTCTACTCACGAGTTCAAAGAAAATGTACCTGTTGTTTATGCATTTCAAAAGACATGAAAAAGTTTTAAAAGATTTTTTTTTTTGCTTTAAGTATTAACATCAAAAATAGAAGAGAATAATGCAAACAGAATAACTGAGAATTTCAAATAAATGGGCACAGGCTCAAATTAAATGTAAAAGGGTGGTGGTCTACCAAAGGCATGACTCCACGAATTTTAAAAGTTTGGAAAATGGTAATTATATGGGAAAGGTACGTTGAACACAATAACCACTGTTCTTACTAACAACTCTGAATTCCACTGTTCCGAGACTTTGATTTGCAGATGTTTCAGATCAGAAGTCTTTTACCAGCTAAGATGTCTCAGAAGAATCATATCCGATTGGATGCAGTTACCTTGCCATAAGTTGGTCTTTTGACGGCTGAAATGCCCCAAGTGAGTCATGTCCGACCAGATGCAGTTACTTTGTCACAATCCTTAACTTTTGCATAGGTCTCCCTTGCGGGTTTCAACCTATCAGGATAAACATTTTTCATCATTTTTTTACCTGTCTCTAACTTTTGCATGGACCGCCCTTTCGGGTTTTCAGTCCATCGAGACGCTCTTTTTTGCCTAAGTCGCTTTTTTAGTTTTGCGACTTATCGATCTGTTTTGTTTAATATATATGTCTTTAACTTTTGCATGGTCCGCCCTTTCGGGTTTTCAGTCCATCAAGACGCTTTTTTTTGCCTAAGCCGCCTTTTCAGGTTTTCGACTTATCGAGCTCTTTCGTTTTAACAAAGTATTTCTTGACTGCATTGGTATTCACAAGACGTACAAGTTCATCACCTTTCTTCATAATTGGACATTCCTTTGCCCCTGAAGTTGGATTTACAAATGATTTATGTTTGAGCACAAGGCCACTTTCTTGACATCCATGGGGACGAGCCTTCTTTTGTTGAAAACTTGCTTCATCCTTTTGACACAATTGTCCATGACATACGACAATAATACTTTTAAGTTCAATCAACCTTGGTGTAATGCCCTATTTTTATTATTTATTTATTTTATCGAGTTTAGTGTCTTTTTGTATATTTTATTTGAATAATTGCGATGTGTGACTTTTATATTAGGTGTGGGTATTTATTAGTGGTTTAGTATGACATTATCAGTGAATGAATATAATTAAATTAGTTTAATGAGGCATAAGGGTAATTTTGGAGTAAGGAGAATTTGTTAGGTGAAGAATAGGAGAGGTGTAGTTAGTGAGATACGTAGTGTTTAATGATTTAAGTAATAGTAACAAGTTCAAGAGGTCTGGGTAGAAATATGAAAAGATTAGTAACAAACTCAATTAAAGTTTATAAATAGAGAAGGGAATTAGAGAAGAAGGGTTACCGATAAAGAGAGCAACGAAGCGGAAAAAGGAAAAACTAGGGTTTTGGAGAAAAGAGGCAAGGAGGAATAGCGAGAAGAACCTAGAGAGAGATTTCACCGTAGGAAATCATCAATTTCGCAAAACTAGAGGTAAGCAATATAAGCATATAATTTATGAAAAGGGTTTAATCATGTTGTTGTTTGTTGAATTTCATTGGTGTTATAAAAGTTAGGTTAAATTCAATCAAAATTGTTGAAAGTGTATGCAATCCCATGAACTAATGTAAGAAAGTGACGTCTAGGTTGTAGAATAACAGTAAGTAATGTTTCCTATCAATTTTGGGGTTTGGGTTGTCAAAATTGGGGTTTTGGAGTGAGAATAGAGGTCTGTTCGTAGACCTGTCTGTCGTCGCTCGCCACGACGAGTGCTCAAACTAGCCTAGCGAGTAGAAGTCATCGCTCGCACAGCGAGTGATCTTAGTCGCGTGGCGAGTAGTTCCCAACTCGCCATAGCGAGTGTTTTTCCTCGCCTGGCGAGCTGTTTAGTAGAAAAATGGATGTTCGTATAAATGATGTTTTGGGTCAAGTTTATAAGAATTTGAGTGCCTTTTCATGTTTAGAAATGATTAGACAACTTTTAGGATCAAATTTGGGCATTGGGAAGTTAAAAATTGGGATTTTTGGGTGAAAAATGTCTAGTTCCCGAAGCTACCTATTTTAGCTCGCATTCGGCGGGTGATCTTGCTCGCCTAGCGAGTGGTCCATATGTGAGCTCGCCACAACGAGTAGTTGTGCTCGCCTCGCGAGTTGTTTAGTAGCAGACTGCCTGTTTTGCGTTCTTGTGTCTTTTTCCCACGTTTCTGTTTTGAGTTGGACTTTGTCACAAACATGAAAATTGTTGATAACTAATTTATCTTTCCAGTGGTTTTGAGTTGATGTGCAAATCTTTTGTGGTTGATTTAATATGATTTTATGATGTTGATGTTGTTGCATTTAAGTTTTGTTGTTGCATTTAAGTTGTGTCATTGTATAAGCATTGTCAAGCGAAGGGGGTTGTAGCCCGTCAAGTCGAATATGACTTTAGCGAAGGGAACTATAGCTCTGTTGTTTCTTAAGCGAAGGGGTCTATAGCCTGTCAAGTCGAATATGACTTTAGCGAAGGGAGTTGTAGCTCTGTTGGTACCACATGCATAATTATGCTGCATTTGTTGAGTAGTTGCTGTTGCATTGTTGAGTCGTTGTTGTTGCATTGTCGATGTTGTTGTTGATGCATTATTGAATGAAGTAAAATGATGATTGTTGTTGGAATTATGTGAAGTATTCTTAATGTTGAATTGATGTTGTTTTATATTGATTAATTATTTACATGAATTGTTGCTTATTATTATTGAATGTGAAATTTCACCTCTTCTGTTTGAATGTTGCCTCTACGTGGGTAACGTAGAGATAACCAGGAGTAACCGCTGATGTGAGTTGATTCCTCATGTCGTCATAGGAGTCATGCTCTGATACGTAACAGGATGGGGATATTTATATGTTTTGTTTTCCTTGTTACGTATTTCTTTATAAGTTGATGTTGAACCAGTTTTGGATTTGAAACTTTATTATGTTGCTGATGTTGAGGCCTTAGTGCCGAATTATTGTTTAAAACGTTGAATATTTTCCGCTGCGACATTATTTTAAATTTTCGAAGGAAGTTGTTTAAATAAATAGTGAAATTAACTCTATTTATATTTAATGATATTTTGAAGAACGAAATGTGACATCCTGTTTGCGATGAACTCTGATTTATTATATCTTATTTATGTGTTGGGAGTAACGGGGTGTTACAATTGGTATCAGAGCAGGTCGGTCCGTCCGGCCAAGTAGTTTAGTCGTTTGTGTCGTGTGACGGTTGAATATTGTCGTCGTGTTTTCTTATTATTGTTCGTTGTGTAGTGAACAGAGAATGAGGTATGTAACACCCTAGTTATTATTTAATTATTTTTGGTTGATTTTAAGTCTTTTATATGATTTAAAATGATTTATGTGATTATGTGGTGTATTGTTATTTTATTATATAGTTATTTTTATTATTTAATAGAAATAAGTGAGAATTAATATTTATTTGAAATTTTGGGGGTTTATGAAAATTAATAGAATTTAGTAGGAGTTAAGTGAAATGAAAGGAGGAGTTAAGAAAATAATAGTGAGAATTAGAAAAGGGAAGTCAGAAACATTTTCACGTAAAAGAAAAACAAAAGTTTTGGGAGAAAGGGAGAGAAACCAAGAACAAGGGAGAAGAGCTAAGAGGAGAATCTGATTTCTGTAGAGCTTTTGAACCATCTAAATTCAGGTAAGGGTGAGGGTAACTAGTAATGATCTTAATATATAATTTCTGAAATTGAATTGAATGTATTGTTCTTGAGTTAGGGTTAAGGATTGTCTTGTGAAATTGTTAAAATGAGTTGAATTGTTGATTTTGATGTTTGTTTTATGTTCTTTGTCATGCATTATTGTATGTTGGACCTGTAAACATCTGTAGGAACGCGTTTTGGGCAATCAGGGGATAAAAATTGGGTTTTGAATGAAAAAGGGTTAGAAAATTCGTGAGTTTTTGCACTGTCCAGATGACCGCACGCTTAAGCGAGCAGACCTTCGCTTAAGCGAGCAACCCTGTAAACTGCCCAGAATTTGTAAGAGACCGCACGCTTGAGCGAGCCACGAGCGAGCTCGTAAGCGTACTTTTCTTAACTTTCGTCATTTTGGCCGCTTAAGCGAACCACGAGCGAACGGTGAGCGTACAAAACCTTAACTTACGTCTTTTTGGTCGCTCAAGCGAGCACTTGTTTGCTCAAGCGAACTGGGTCCTGTACAACCTTTTTCTGATTTTTGCTTCATGCACTAGGGGACCAATCCGAGCATTCTTAAATGTTTCCTTCAACTTGTTTAACCTTGTCTATGTGGTAAACATTATGATTGAATGTAGAATCATGTGAATAAATATATATACATATATATGTTATGTTGAATGTTTAAGAATTGTTGTGTCATATTTGGCTAAGTTTGAGAGTGTGTCATAGTTGGTTACGCATTAGTAGTTGTTGATGTTGTTGTTGAGTTGTATGCAGATATACACGGTGAGTCATTCATACTCATACATTGTTGGGGGCTCATGCCCTGGAATGTTTATCATTCAACCGTTGAGGGCTCATGCTCTGGAATGTTTATCATTCAACCGTTGAGGGCTTATGCCCTGGGGATGCTTTAACCATCCAAAACTGTTGAGGGCTCATGTCCTGGAATGCCTTGTCATTCAAACACGTAAAAATGGTACCAGATGCATATTGCATTAGTAGTTGTCGTTGGTGCATTGTCGTAGTCGTTGTTGTTGGTTGAGTCGTTGGTGTCGTAGTTGTTGATGATGTTGTTGTTGCTTAAACATGAACTAAATGTTGCCTAATTCTTATAATTGATGTGGTTTTAATTCAATTAATGAATTATATATTATTATTGTTGTTTGTGAATCTCACCCCTTCTGCTTGAAAATTGTTGCCTTCTGATGGTAACTTGCAGGTAGCGAAGACTAGTAGAGGTATTGGCTCAAGTGTCTTAGGGCTCTGATACGTAACGGGATGGGGAATCGTCGCGATGTTTTCTTTCATTCCTTTATGTATCAAATTTTGAAACATGTTGTCGGAGTTTTATTATTGTTGAAGTTTTCAATGGTGTTGAAATAATGCTTTATGACTGTTGGTGGCCTTTGTGCCAATTTACTGAAGTTGTTAATGTTGAAAACAATTTTCTGCTGCAAATTATTAGTTGTTATATTTTGAATAAATAGTATATTTTCTATTTACGAATTTTTGAAAAGCAGTGTAATGCTCCGTTTGTTGATTTACTCTGATTTTATATTAATATTACGTTGTTGGGGAAACGGGGTGTTACAATTGGTATCAGAGTAGGTTGGTCCGTCCGACCAAGTAGTAGAGTCGTGTCGAGCCACGTAGTGTCGTGTAATAACCTTACACTATTTTGTTGTTCTGATTGTTGCTTGCGATGTAGAATTTCGAGATGGCTGGGAGAAATGATGCTGCTATTGCTGCTGCACTCGAAGCTGTTGCTCAAGCTGTAGGACAACAGCCGAATGTTGGTGCTGGTAACGAAGGAGTTAGAATGCTGGAAACTTTTCTAAGGAACCATCCCCTAACATTCAAAGGAAGGTATGATCCAGATGGAGCTCAGAAGTGGCTCAAAGAGGTTGAGAGGATCTTCAGGGTCATGCAGTGCAGTGAGGTGCAGAAGGTGCGTTTTGGTACGCACATGTTGGCTGAAGAGGCAGATGACTGGTGGGTGAGTCTTCTACCCATCTTAGAACAGGATGGTACTGTTGTGACCTCGGCTGTGTTTAGGAGAGAGTTTTTGGACAGATATTTTTGAAAAGCAGTGTAATGCTCCGTTTGTTGATTTACTCTGATTTTATATTAATATTACGTTGTTGAGGAAACGGGGTGTTACAAGGTACATTTTCGAGGACGAAAATATTCTAAGTGGGGGAGAGTTGTAACGCCCTATTTTTATTATTTATTTATTTTATCGAGTTTAGTGTCTTTTTGTATATTTTATTTGAATAATTGCGATGTGTGACTTTTATATTAGGTGTGGGTATTTATTAGTGGTTTAGTATGACATTATCAGTGAATGAATATAATTAAATTAGTTTAATGAGGCATAAGGGCAGTTTTGGAGTAAGGAGAATTTGTTAGGTGAAGAATAGGAGAGGTGTAGTTAGTGAGATGAGTAGTGTTTAATGATTTAAGTAATAGTAACAAGTTCAAGAGGTGCGGGTAGAAATATGAAAAGATTAGTAACAAACTCAATTAAAGTTTATAAATAGAGAAGGGAATTAGAGAAGAAGGGTTACCGATAAAGAGAGCAACGAAGCGGAAAAAGGAAAAACTAGGGTTTTGGAGAAAAGAGGCAAGGAGGAATAGCGAGAAGAACCTAGAGAGAGATTTCACCGTAGGAAATCATCAATTTCGCAAAACTAGAGGTTAGGTTGGGACTAACCTTCTTTAATCATAAGCATATAATTTCTGAAAGGGGTTCAATCATGTTGTTGTTTGTTGAATTTCATTGGTGTTATAAAAGTTAGGTTAAATTCAATCAAAATTGTTGAAAGTGTATGCAATCCCATGAACTAATGTAAGAAAGTGATGTCTAGGTAGTAGAATAACAGTAAGTAATGTTTCCTATCAATTTTGGGGTTTGGGTTGTCAAAATTGGGGTATTGGAGTGAGAACAGAGGTCTGTTCGTAGACCTGTCTGTCGTCGCTCGCCACAGCGAGTGCTCAAACTCGGCTAGCGAGTAGAAGTCATCGCTCGCACAGCGAGTGATCTTAGTCGCGTGGCGAGTAGTTCCCAACTCGCCACAGCGAGTGTTTTTCCTCGCCTAGCAAGCTGTTCAGTAGAAAAATGGATGTTCATATAAACGATGTATTGGGTCAGGTTTATATGAATTTGAGTGCCTTTTCATGTTTAGAAATGATTAGACAACTTTTAGAATTAAATTTGGGCATTGGGAAGTTAACAATTGGGATTTTTGGGTGAAAAATGTCTAGTTCCCGAAGCTACCTGTTTTAGCTTGCCTTCGGCGGGTGATCTTGCTCACCTAGCGAGTGGTCCATATGTGAGCTCACCACAGCGAGTACTTGTGCTCGCCTCGTGAGTTGTTCAGTATCAGACTGCCTGTTTTACGTTCTTGTGTCTTTTTCCCACGTTTCTGTTTTGAGTTGGACTTTGTCATAAACATGAAAATTGTTGATAACTGATTTATCTTTCTAGTGGTTTTGAGTTGATGTGCAAATCTTTTGTGGTTGATTTAATATGATTTTATGATGTTGATGTTGTTGCATTTAAGTTGTGTCATTGCATACGCATTGTCAAGCAAAGGGGGTTGTAGCCTATCAAGTCGAATATGACTTTAGCGAAGGGAGCTAGAGCTCTGTTGTTTCTTAAGCGAAGGGGCATGTAGCCTGTCAAGTCGAATATGACTTTAGCGAAGGGAGTTGTAGTTTTGTTGGTACCACATGCATAATTATGCTGCATTTGTTGAGTAGTTGTTGTTGCATTGTTGAGTCGTTGTTGTTGCATTGTCGATGTTGCTGTTGATGCATTATTGAATGAAGTTAAATGATGATTGTTGTTGGAATTATGTGATGTATTCTTAATGTTGAATTGCTGTTGTTTTGTATTGATTAATTCTTTACATGAATTGTTGCTTATTATTATTGAATGTGAAATTTCACCCCTTCTGTTTGAATGTTGCCTCTACGTGGGTAACGTACAGATAACCAGGAGTAACCGCTGATGTGAGTTGATTCCTCGTGTCGTCATAGGAGTCATGCTCTGATACGTAACGGGATGGGGATATTTATATGTTTTGCTTTCCTTGTTACGTATTTCTTTATAAGTTGATGTTGAACTACTTTTGGATTTGAAACTTTATTATGTTGTTGATGTTGAGGCCTTAGTGCCGAATTATTGTTTAAAACGTTGAATATTTTCCGCTGCGACATTATTTTAGATTATCGAAAGAAGTTGTTTAAATAAATAGTGAAATTAACTCCATCTATATTTAATGATATTTTGAAGAACGAAATGTGACATCCTGTTTGCGATGAACTCTGATTTATTATATCGTATTTATGTGTTGGGAATAACAGGGTGGTACAATTGGTATCAGAGCAGGTCGGTCCGTCCGGCCAAGTAGTTGAGTCTTTTGTGTCGTGTGACGGTTGAATACTGTCGTCGTGTTTTCTTATTAATGTTCGTTGTGTAGTGAACAGACAATGAGGTACATTTTCGAGGACGAAAATATTCTAAGTGGGGAAGAGTTGTAACGCCCTATTTTTATTATTTATTTATTTTATCGAGTTTAGTGTCTTTTTGTATATTTTATTTGAATAATTGCGATGTGTGACTTTTATATTAGGTGTGGGTATTTATTAGTGGTTTAGTATGACATTATCAGTGAATGAATATAATTAAATTAGTTTAATGAGGCATAAGGGCAGTTTTGGAGTAAGGAGAATTTGTTAGGGGAAGAATTGGAGAGGTGTAGTTAGTGAGATGAGTAGTGTTTAATGATTTAAGTAATAGTAACAAGTTCAAGAGGTGCGGGTAGAAATATGAAAAGATTAGTAACAAACTCAATTAAAGTTTATAAATAGAGAAGGGAATTAGAGAAGAAGGGTTACCGATAAAGAGAGCAACGAAGCGGAAAAAGGAAAAACTAGGGTTGTGGAGAAAAGAGGCAAGGAGGAATAGCGAGAAGAACCTAGAGAGTGATTTCACCGTAGGAAATCATGAATTTCGCAAAACTAGAGGTTAGGGCGGGACTAGCCTTCTTCAATCATAAGCATAAAATTTCTGAAAAGGGTTCAATCATGTTGTTGTTTGTTGAATTTCATTGGTGTTATAAAATTTAGGTTAAGTTCAATCAAAATTGTTGAAATTGTATGCAATCCCATGAACTAATTTAAGAAAGTGATGTCTAGGTTGTAGAATTACAGTAAGTAATGTTTCCTATCAATTTTGGGGTTTGGGTTGTCAAAATTGGGATTTTGGAGTAAGAACAGAGGTCTGTTCGTAGACCTGTCTGTCATCGCTCGCCACGGGGAGTGCTCAAACTCGCCTAGCGAGTAGAAGTCATCGCTCGCCCAACGAGTGATCTTAGTCGCGTTGCGAGTAATTCCTAACTCGCCACAACGAGTGTTTTTCCTCGCCTAGCTAGCTGTTCAGTAGAAAAATGGATGTTCGTATAAATGATGTTTTGGGTCAGGTTCATAGTCCATACCTCAACATTGCATGCTTCCAGGTTATCCATGGGGCATGCCACTTGTGAATAATGAAGGTGTTCGTCCGGGTGCCCCAGAAACGCAGTTTCCTCTTGGTCAACAGTTTACGCCGTTCTTTCAAATGGGTCATCAAACTCCTCAGGCTACCGTGACCTATGCAGCACCTCTGGTTCATACTTCCCAGCAAGAAGAAGGAAAAATCTTCACTCTGATAGTGTGGCAGGAGATGATAGAGTGGGCAACCTAGAGGAAAGGCTTGACGCAAGGGTTGACGCAATACAGAAAGCATTAAAAACCATGCGTCGTAAGGAGGTGTTTGGTCAAAATGTGCACGATCTCTGCTTAGTTCCAAATGCCGTGATTCCTGGTAAGTTCAAGGCACCCGACTTCGAGAAATATAAAGGGGATACCTGCCCGGAGAGCCACTTGATTATGTACGCCAGGAAAATGACAGCCTATAAGGACAATGAGCCATTACTCATCCACTGCTTCCAGGAAAGCTTGGCTGGTCCTGTAGCAATGTGGTACATGAATTTGAAGGGTATTTCTACCTTTTAGGAGCAAGCCGATGCTTTTATCCAGCAGTACAAGTACAATTCATATCTGGCACCCAATTAGAGAGAATTACAGGCTATGACTCAGGGGGACAAGGAGACCTTCAAAGAGTATGCTCAACGTTTCATCCAGAAGTCTGCCCATGTCCACCCAGCTCTGGACGAAAGGGAGGTAACATATTGTCATCGCGATTTTCGGGTGTCAAATCATTAATCGGATTTGAACCTTTCGATCATTGATGTCTCTATTTTTTTTGGGGAAGGTAAAATTGAGAAAACCTTAGAAATCCTAAGTTCGGGGCTGATTTCATTACGGGAAGGTGTTAGGCACCCGCAATGGCTATAGTATCCTATAGGAACCGTTTTCTACGCTTTACGTCTATACTTTACTTTTATTGCTACTTGTAAAAAACAATTGATTTTAAGAATGAGAGGGAGAAGATGGGGTTTTATTTTATTGGACTTGGAGAGATTTTTGAATCTCTTGCCTACATACCCTTTTAAGGGATCAAAATTCCATGTAGTTCTCTTCCAAAGTATTTTTGTGAGTTTGGTTCAATTTTTAGTTTTGGAAATGGTTTTGAAGAAAAAAAGGTGAGAGGCCGTAAAGGCTTGAGATTAGGAAACGAATGAGGTTGGTCAATTATTTACAAAAAGATAGTTAAAGTTGGCAATTAGTATTCATTTTGATTTTTGATTAAGAAAACAAAAGGAAAATCTCTTGGAGTTTTGACTCCAAGGTTTGTTGGAAAAAGATTTGAAGTGATGGAAGTTGTTTGCTTTTCAAAAGATTGATTTTCTCTAAGTACTGCGTATCCTAAACATACACCTAGCGATGAACATACAACGTGTGTGCGTGTGTCGGTGCGTGTGTCGGTGTACATCATCATAGTCCATAGTTTTTTTACATCGGGTCCTATTTTACATTCTAAAGTCTTGCATGAAACTAAAGAAAATAAACTAAACCTAAAATATTACATGAATTAATGGAAAATTGCATAAGGGTAACTAAAGGAAGAAAAAAACAAATGAGAGTGAGGCAATGCTTGCAATGTGCATGAGACATAGGACAAAGTGGTTAGTAATGAAATGGGAAATGGTAGCATGAGTAGCAATGCATGGGATATGAAATTTACTAACAATGCACCAAACCAATTAAAAGGGTGAAGTAAACACAACTAAAACATTAAGCAAATTGCAAAGGAACACTACCAAAAATAATGCAAATAGCACCAAACTAAAACCTAAAAGCCAAGCTAAGTCCTATGACCTATAACCTTTACCAAAACAGCACCTCTTTTTCAAAGAAAACATTTCAAGAATCAAAGAGAAATTACGAGTCACACTTAACCCTAAAATCAACACATTTCAACAACTAATTACATTTCAAAATTAACAACTAAATTTGGCCAAGGGGAAACTTTCAACTAATTTTGCAAAGGAGAAATTAACAAACAAAATTACGACATTGTAGATAGTAAGCAACTTGTAGAATTATTGAGCATTCAAACTAGTGGACTAGGAGTTAAATTGCGAAATGAGAAAGGATCCATTGAATTTGAAAACCAAAGAATTAACAATTAGACATGCAAGAATGTGGGAACAGCACGAATCCAGAGGTGAGCACATCACAAAATCACATATCAAATATCAATTCCATAGAGCAAAAATTGGACCCGGAATAGCGCAAGAAAATTCGCAAAAAGCATCAAAAACACGTAAACCAAACAAAAATTAGCGCGCATGTTTTTTATCCACTTCAAAGTATGAAATTACCACAAAACAGTTGAAAATTCATCAAGAAACATATGGTAATTTTTCAGGATTTTTTTGCAAGAAAATTAATATGTGCATGGGTTCAAGTAGCAAGAATGAGGGTGTAAATAGCAGGGAAATTAAGAAAAATGAAGGAAAGCTAAAAACAAAGCAAACCCAGCCCATACCCACGGATCTGGTGGATCCGGATCAAGCTAACGCTCCAGGAGCGTTGGATTGATCCAGATCCATCTGGATCTCAATCAACGGCTGAGAAGGAGAAGAGAGTGGACCGGGTCTTGGGTCAACCCGACCCACATACACGTATAAAAGGGGTTTGGACCCGGGTTTTTCATTTTTCATTCTCTTCTTCTTTCTTCTCTTCTCCGCCGTTCTCCTTTCCTAACAACCCTAACCCTAAAAATCCTAATCCTACCCAGAAATCATCCGTTCATGGCTTAAATGCTTCGTACAATCAATCTAAACACGAATCATACGAAAGAAAACAAAATCAACCGTCCCAACGATGTGAATTTTGGATCTTGATGGTTCAAGTTCGAACTGTTCACGTTCTTTGTTTTTTTTTTGGTGAAAACGTTGCGATGTAGCGTGTATTCGCTTCGATTCGCACTCGTAGTGGATTTGGAAATGTTTCTTTGATTTCTTTCAAATTGTTTTGTGTTAGGGTTTGAGTTTTGAATCGGACAGTTCGAACGTTCCACGGATTCACATCGTTTGAGGTTCTGAAATGGTTCTTCAACGTGATTAGAGGAAGTTTGAGAGTTACCTGAGTTTGTTATTCAGAGATTTGGTCCGTTCCTTTGGCTCTTTGATTCGGATTCTTGCTGGTAAGCTTTCTTTCTTCTTCTCCGATCCAACGCTGTGAAATCCTTCGCTTCTTTCCCTTTCTTCTTCTCTGATCCCACACTGTGATCGCGCTTGCAGCGTGCTACCTCCGGTGGCGCGCTCGCGTTCGAATTGCAGTCGTTCTTGGTTCGATGATGAAGATTCTTGTGAATCTCTGAGAACTTGCTTGAAATCCGTATGAATTCGCTTCTGTTTCAATTCTGTGCGTTGGATTCAACGGTGAAATTGAGGCTTTTTTGTGAAATTGCTCTGGATTGGTACTGATTCTGCGTTAGGGTTTGTGTATGTTCTTGAAGCTTTTTGTGAATTGGTGATTTTGATCTGTAACTGAAATGAGAGAGAAAGGAAATTCTGTTAGTGATGTGGCTTGTGATGAATGGATCTCTGACACTTTGCACAGTAACTGGCCTTTTATAGGCTGCCATGTGTGCATCTGGGCCAATTGCATTGTGACATGTGGACTGAACTGAATCTGGCGTGGCTTTGGACTTAAAATTGGGCCAATCTGCAATTCTGTAAAAATTTGGACCAAACTGCAATTTTATATAAAATTTGGACTGAAAAATAAAAGACTAAAAACTTGGTTTTGAAAACATTTGGGACTGAAATGCAATTTTTTGGAAATATTCGGACTAAACTGTAAAAATAATAAAATTGGCTAAAAACGTAATTTGAAAACAACGTAAAGTGAAACGTTTAAAACTGACAAAATGGACTAAAACGAACAGACTGCCAAAATGAGGTATTTTAAAATACCTCTCTGCCCAAAATTCAAATAATGTTAAAAGACTAAAATGCCCCTAGGGCAAAAATGACTCAGACTGACTCAGATGCGAACTAAGATGATTTTGTACAAAATTTGATTAAAGACTTATGCAGACCAGTTGAAAAAAGACTCAGGGACAAATTGTAGGGACTGAAAATGGGTTCCTTTGTAGGAAATGACCAAAATACCCTTTTGTATGATTTTATGCAAAAATTTAAAAGACTGAAGCAGTACTGTATGCAGTTGAAGCACAATAGAAAATACAGTGGATTTGAAAGTTTTAGAAAATAGTAAAGGAAATTGAATGAGTATTTTTTAGGTCCAAAATGAGGGTATAACACATATTGTTCTTCGAGACAGTGACGTCTACTCTACACCAGAAGTTGAAGTTTGTTAGTCACGGGAAGTTGGTGACAGTGAGTCGGCTTTGTTAGTTAGCCATTTGTCAGCTTTTTCATATATCAGTGGTAGTGATGTGGATGAGACACCTGTACAAGGTTTCTCCGTTGAGGGAAGTAATAGGAAAGGGGAGACGTGTATGGCCTCTTTAAAAGATGCTCAGCAATTAGTGCAAGAGGGTAAAACTGAAGGTGGGGTCAGTTAGTACAATTGTCGGAGAATAAGCGAAAGGAAGGTTTGGGCTTTTCTACTCACAAGCCAAGGGTGGCCAGCCCAACTAAGGGCACGTTTCACAGTGTCGGATTCATTAATGCTCCACTAGAGACCAATGCAGTGTTGGAAGACCAGTCTGAGAAAGAGGCACCTGACTTTGTAACGCCAGGAGGAACTTGTTGTAATTGGATTGTTGTTGACATCCCTTCCGCGATACCCCTATCTAAGTAATATGTTTGACTATTTGTTTTTCTTTTTTTTTAAGAAAACTCCTTTCATCCTGCCCGAGACGAAAATGAAATCTTATAGGGCCTTGTTTTTGCTTCCAGTATTTCCATTATTAATGAAAATCGTCGTTTCTGTCACGACCTTTTACTCTACTTTTATTATTCTTGCTTTATTGCTTTTATTGGAAAAATGGTAACACAAAAAAACCAAAATTCTTTTTCTTTTTATCAATTCCAAAGGTTTGCATTTACTCTTTCATACTGAAATCAATCATAAATCATATGCAGACTGAACATAAATGAACCCGTTGAGCACGATATCCCTATGCTCCCTCCCAACTTTGAGTTCCCTGTTTACGAGCCTATGGTGGAGAAGGATGAAGAAATTCCTGATGAGATCAGATGGATGTTAGAGCAAGAAAGAAAGGCTATTCAGCCTCATCACGAGGAAATAGAGATTGTCAACTTGGGCACCGATGAAGATAAGAAAGAGATCAAGATCGGGGCATTATTGGATGCAACTGTTAAGAAAAATGTAGTTGAGCTTCTCAAAGAGTACGCGGATATATTTGCATGGTCATACAAAGACATGTCGGGTCTAGACCCTGAAGTGGTGGAGCACCGTTTGCCTTTGAAGCCCGAGTGTCCTCGGGTTAAGCAGAAATTAAGAAGATCTCATCCTGATATGGCCCTCAAGATTAAAGAGGAAGTGCGAAAGCAAATTGGTGCAGGTTTTCTAGTTATGTCAGAATAACCTCAATGGTTGGCCAACATAGTGCCTGTTCCGAAGAAAGATGGCAAGGTCAGAATGTGCATCAATTATTGTGACTGGAACAAGGCTAGTCCGAAGGATGATTTACCTTTACCTCACATTGATGTATTGGTTGATAGTACTGCTAAATGCAAAGTTTTCTCCTTCATGGTTGGTTGCTCCGGTTATAATCAGATCAAATGGCTCCGAAAGATAGAGAGAAGACATCTTTCATCACGCCTTGGGGCGCTTTCTGCTATTTGGTAATGCCGTTTGGTTTGATAAATGCTGGTGCCACCTACCAGAGAGGTATGACCAAGATATTCCATGATATGATACACAAAGATATTGAAGTTTATGTGGACGATATGATTGTCAAGTCAGGTACTGAAGAAGAACATGTTGAGTATTTGTTGAAGATGTTTCAACGGCTGAGGAAGTACAAGCTCTGTTTGAATCCTAAAAAGTGCACCTTCGGTGTTAGGTCCGGGAAACTCCTAGGCTTTATTGTTAGTCAAAAGGGCATTGAAGTTGATCCCGACAACGTTAGAGCTATCAGAGAAATGCCTGCTTCGAAAATAGAAAAACAAGTCAGAGGATTTTTTGGAAGACTGAACTACATCTCCAGATTCATCTCTCATATGACTGCCACATGTGGGCCCGTATTCAAGTTACTCCGCAAAGATCAAGGGATCGTTTGGACAGAAGACTGCCAGAAAGCCTTCGATAGAATCAAAGAGTATCTGTTAGCACCTCCAATTCTTATTCCTCCAATGGAAGGGAGACCGTTGATCATGTATTTGACCGTGCTAGAAGATTCTATGGGTTGTGTACTTGGGCAACAGGATGAAACTGGTTAGAAGGAGCATGCAATTTATTACTTGAGTAAGAAGTTTACTGATTGTGAGTCCCGCTACTCCGTACTAGAGAAGACTTGTTGTGCTTTAGCCTTGGCTGCCAAGCGTCTTCATCACTGCATGGTCAATCATACCACTTGGTTGATATCCAAAATGGATCCGATCAAGTACATCTTCTAGAAACCTGCTTTAACAGGAAGAATTGCTCGGTGGCAGATGTTATTGTCCGAATATGACATTGTGTACCGCACTCAGAAAGCAATTAAGGGTAGTATTCTTGATGATCATCTGGCTCACCAACCGGTTGACGATTACCAGCAAATCAAGTTTGATTTCCCTGATGAAGAGATCATGTATTTGAAGATGAAAGATTGTGATGAACCGTTGTTTGGCAAAGGTCCTGATCCCGAATCTAATATGGGGCATGATATTTGATGATGCACTTAATGTCTATGATAGCAGAATTGGGGTAGTTCTCATCACTCCTAAGGGCACTCACATCCCATTCACTACGAGACTACAGTTTGATTGAACGAATAACATCACAGAGTATGAAGCTTGCATTATGGGAATTGAAGAAGCTATTGATTTGAGGATTAAGAAAATTGATATATATGGAGATTCAGCTCTAGTGATTAATCAGATCAAAGGGAAGTGGGAAACACACTATGCCGGTTTGATACCATACAGAGATTATGCAAGTCGTTTACTGACTTTCTTCAATAAGGTCGAACTACACTACCTTCCACGTGATGAGAATCGGATGGAAGATGCTTTGGCCACCTTGTCCTCAATGATCAAAGTTAGTCATCCCAATCGTGTACCATTGATCGGTGTCCGTTTCCTTGAAAGGCCCGCTTATGTGTTCGCAGCTGAAGTAGTTTTTGATGACAAGCCGTGGTTTCATGATATCAAGGTTTTCCTTTAAACTCAAGAGTATCTGCCGGGGGCATCCCGCAAAGATAAGAAGACTTTAAGAAGATTGTCTCGTAGTTTTTTCTTGAATGGTGAGATATTGTACAAAAGGAACTTTGATGCAGTTTTGCTCAGATGTGTGGATCGACGTGAAGCAGATTTATTAATGCATGAGATACATGAAGACTCGTTCGGGACTCATTCTAGTGGGTATGCAATGGCTAAGAAAGCATTGAGAGCAGGCTATTACTTGAAAACAATGCAAGCTGACTGCTATAATCATGCTAAGAAGTGCCACAAGTGCCAGATCTATGATGATAAAATCCACATACCGCCATCGATGCTAAATGTCATCTCTTCTCCATGGCCTTTCTCTATGTGGGGCATTGACATGATTGGTCGGATTGAACCAAAAGCTTCCAATGGACATCGTTTTATACTAGTGGCTATTGATTATTTCACCAAGTGGGTGGAAGCAGCTTCTTATGCTAATGTAACCAAGCAAGTGGTGGTTCGTTTCATGAAGAATAACATCATCAGTCGCTATGGGGTTCCTAGCAAGATTATCACGGATAATGGTACGAATTTGAATAACAATATGATGAAGGAATTGTGCACTGACTTCAAAATTGAGCATCATTACTCTTCTCCTTACAGACCTCAGATGAATGGTGCAGTTGAGGCCGCAAACAAGAATATTAAAAAGATTATGCAGAAGATGGTGGTCGCTTATAAGGATTGGCATGAGATGTTGCCCTATGCTTTGTATGGATATCGTACTTCAGTACGTACTTCAACAGGGGCAACCCCTTTCTCTTTGGTATATGGCATGGAGGTTGTACTCCCTGTAGAGGTTGAGATCCCGTCATTAAGAGTCTTGATGGAAGCTGAGTTCACAGAAGTTGAATGGTGTCAGAATAGATATGATCAGCTGAATTTGATTGAAGAAAAACGCATGGTTGTTTTGTGTCATGGACAGCTATATCAGTCAAGGATGAAACAAGCATTTGATAAGAGTGTGCGTCCCCATGAGTTCAAGGAAAGTGACCTGGTGGTCAAGAGTATTAAGTCTTTCCAACCAGACCCCAGGGGCAAGTGGACACCTAACTATGAAGGCCCCTATGTAGTCAAGAGGGCTTTCTCCGGTGGTGCTTTAATTCTAACAAATATGGATGGTGATGAGCTCCCTCGTCCCGTGAATTCTGATGCAGTCAAGAAATACTTTGTCTAAAAATATATATAAAAGAACAGCTCGGCAGGTCGAAAACCCGAAAGGGCGGCTTGAACCAAAAATGAGCGTCTCGGTGGACTAAAAACCCGACAGGGCGGTCCAGGCAAAAATTAGAGACAAAAAAAATGACAAAGTAACTGCATCAGATCAAGATTAAGCATCAATCACTTGGGGCACCTTAGCTGTCAGAAGCTCTCCGAAGCAAAGCGTCTAAGCAATGTAATTCAAAGTTATTAAGGGATATAGTGGTTATTCGTGTTCAATGTACCTTCCCCATATAATTACCATTTTCCAAATTTTGTAATCCGTGGAGCCATGCCTTTGGCCGGTTACCACTCTTTTACATCAATTTGAGTCAGTGCCCCTTTATTTGGAATTCTTAGTTATTCTATGTGCAAAAAAATTTCCATTTTTAATGTTGATACTTGAAGCAAAAACTTTAAAAAATCTTTTTTAACTTTTATGTGTTTTTTTTTGGAAAAGAACAAAAATGTCAAACATATTACTTTTGAAGTCAGGTATCATAGGAGTGTGTTACCATCCGTCTCAAGAACAAGTTGTCTTGTAGGAGAAACATAGTCATTTCTAAAAAAAAAAGGAAGGTGATGAGTCAATAAAGTAGTTTATTTAATACAGTATTTAATCTTATTTGTTTGAATTTAAGTTTATTATTATTTCCTTTTTAAGTCATTTAGATGAATTAGTGATTAGTTTACTTTATATAATATTCAGTCTTGTTTTATTTAGATTTAAGTTTATTTTATATAATATTCTGTCTCGTTAAATTTAGATTTAAGTTTATTTTATATTATTGTTATTTCCTTTCTTAGAACTATTTTACTTTAGAATGCAATCTATTATATTTCAGGGACGAATATTGGATGGAAAGAGCCTTGGAGCAGAAGAAAGGGATTCAGAGCTGATTCAAAGCAAGAATACAAAGATTCCGAGCCAAAAATAAGTCTCCCCAGAGTCAGAAGCTTGGCACGGCCCATGCTAAATATGGTACGGCCATGCCACCTCTCAGGATCCACTTTTGCTGCTTTTGCTTCTTGTGCAAGCTACTCTGTTTAGGTTTACGCCCACAGTTTCTTGTGGAGCACTCTAGTATTATAGTTGCTTAGGTTTTAAGTCAATTGTAAGCTATAAATAGAGGAGTCTTCCATCACAAATATTTATCTTATTCTTGGAATACAATAGTGACAGTTGTTTTCTAATAATAATTTCTCTTTATTTTATTTACTTTATGTCTTCTCTCTTCTTCCCCTTGACTACTATGATCATGAGTGAGTAGACTTCTCTTGTCTTGGGATTGTTGGATAGTCTAATGACGTAATCCAAAGCAAACCAAGCCTTTTCTTTAAACTCTTAAGTAATCTGGTTTCTAATCTAAATTCACCGGTTAAACATGGATTAATCATTATCAACTACCAACAAGCGAAAGTTGAGGTTATGATAATTATTAATCCATTATCCCAAACGTCAAATCTACAAGCGAAAGCTGCGATGAGATGTTGGAACAAGTGAATATTAGACAGAGATTGCAAAGGCAGTGAAATAGTCTTTGCAATCTTGGGACGAAGTAGTTTCACAGCCTTAATGCATCTCCTAGTAATTAATTCAGCGAAATAGGATTAATTGCTAGGAGTAAACTCTTACTGGACTGAGAGGAAAAGTAAGGGGCTAAAGGGAAACCGGTCATACGAAACTAGGTCTATCATAAGGTTTTAAGGTTAAAGCTTCGGTTTGTGGAAGGTTTGTTATTATGATGAACCAATAATCCCAAGGCTCTCTTTTTATATTATTTTCTCTTAAAACATTCAAAACCCAAAATTACTATTTTCTCTTCTAATCATAACTCTAAGTTGATTGAATTGACCAACTCCCTGTCGGAACGATACTCTCTTTATTACTACTCCAATAATACCGTGCACTTGCGGTTTTGTCCCATCAAGTTTTTGACGCCGTTGCCGAGGAGTTATTGCAATTTGATTAAATTTTTTTAGTGATTAGAAATAAAAAAAATATAATTTTTTTTTTACACGTATATATATATATATATATATATATATATATATATATATATATATATATTTTGAATGTATAAAAATAAAAATAGAAAGAATAAAAGAAAAAGAAAAAGAAATATTATATATATAATTTATTTTATAGAAAAATAAAAAATAAAGAAAATAAAAGAAAAAGAAAAAAGAAATATATATATATATAATATTTATTTTCCTTTTTTCTAACTTTATTGTTTTATAAAATATATATATATATATATAATATTTAAATATCTCTCTCTTTATATATATTTGTATATTAAATATTCTTTTTCTTTTTTTCTTCTTCTGCTCTCCTTCTCTCTTTTCTATTTCTTTCTTTTTACCGTTAACTTCTTGGGAACACAAAATAATACTGATATGGCTGAGGAACACACTCTTAAAAAGTATGCAACCCCTTCTACGGAAGAGCCACAAGCTATTATTGTGTATCCAACGGTTGAGGGTAAAAGGTTTGAAATAAAGCCTGCACTTATTTACTTAGTGCAGCAAAATCAATTTTTATGATCACCCACTGAGGATGCGATTCTTCATGTTTCAATCTTTTTAAGACTCAGTGGAACTTTGAATGCAAACCAAAGAGGCCGTAAGGCTGCACCTCTTTCCTTTCTCTTTGAGGGGTAGAGCTAGTGCTTGGTTTCATTCATTGCAAATTGGTTCTATCACTTCATGGGACCAATTAAGGCAGACATTCCTTTCCCAATTCTTTCCTCATAGTAAAACTATTCAACTAAGGAATCAAACCATACAATTCACTCAAAGAGATGGAGAATCTCTTTACGATGCGTGGGAGCGTTTCAAAGAAATGCTTAGGCTTTGGCCCCATCATGGTTTAGAGAAGTGGCTTATTATTCACACTTTCTATAATGGTCTTTTATATACCACTAAATTTTTTGTTGATACAGCTGCAGGTAGAGCTTTAATGAATAAAACTTACATATTCTTTGATCGAGGACATATTCTTTGATCGAGGACATGGCACAAAATCAATATCAATGGACAAGCGAGAAAAACATCATTGCTTCTTCACCCTCTAAACAAGAGGCAGGTATGTATGAAATTTCTCCCCTTGATCATCTAGCTGCTAAGGTTGACGCACTTACACAAAAAATTGATAAAATAAATACTAGTGTTGTCACACCTACCCATGTATCACCTCCTTGTGAAATTTGTGGTGTATTTGGCCATATTGGCGTTGAATGCCAACTAGGTAGTGTTGTTTATAACCAAGGGATGAGGCCTAATCAAAACTTTTATAACCAAACTCTTCAAAATTCCTTTGGGAAAACAACACCACCCGGTTATGCAAACAACAAAAGAATCCTTCAAAAATCCAGCTTGGAACTTTTTTTAGAAAATTGTATAATGGAGCAATCCAAGTGTTATGAAGAACTTAAAAATCAAACTGGATTTTTGAATGACTCCCTCACCAAAATCACATTGAAAGTGGACTCCATTGCTACTCACAATAAAATTGTAGAGACTCAAATCTCTCAAGTGGCCCAACAAATGGTTGCTTCCCCTCAAACCACCGAAGTCTTTCCGAGCCAAACTGAAACTAACCCCAAAGACCATATAAGTATTATTACTCTTAGGGATGGTGAACAATTAGAGGACTCCGCTGTGATAGTTAAGAACAATGAGGGAGAGATATGGAGCGATGAACCTCAAGGTGAGAAAGCCATAGGAGAGAATGAAAAGCCATTTGTTTCACCACCTCATGAAGCTAAAATTCCTTCAACACAAGGGTTTGATAAATCTAAGTTAGACGAGCAATTTAGAAATTTTATTGAGATACTTCCAAACAAATTGCCACCTAAACTCCAAGATCCAGAAATTTTTTTCATACCCTGTGTCATAAGATCTAAAACCATTGAGAGAATTGTGTGTGATTTGGGAGATAATGTTAGTTTGATTCCTATGTCCCTTAGTGAACGATTGGGTATAGGAAGGCTCGCTAAGTCGAAAACTCGAATGGGCGGTTTAAGCAAAAATGAGGGTCTCGTTGGATTGAAAACTTGAAAGGGCGATCCAAGCAAAAATTAGGGACATAAAGAAGGAAAATATATTCCCAGTGGATTGAAAACCCGAAAGGGAGATCCAGGCAAAAGTTAGGGATTCAAAAAAAAAAAAAGCAATGACTATGGGAGCATGGGTTTTCTGAAGGTACTTTGGTTCAATTCAGAAATGGCGACTTCTGTCAAGTTTCGTTTTATGGGTTGTAACCTGCCAGCGGTTTAATTA
This sequence comes from Medicago lupulina, assembly GCA_958299785.1. Lineage (NCBI taxonomy): Eukaryota > Viridiplantae > Streptophyta > Magnoliopsida > Fabales > Fabaceae > Medicago > Medicago lupulina. The sequence goes on along the minus strand of OY283144.1, from coordinate 54,811,261 downwards.
TTGGACTTCACCCCACCTGTGGTTCGTTTGATTAAGCTTCACCTCATTAATGGTTTGTTTGATTGGGTTTCATCTCGAATGATGGTTTGTTTGAAGGGCGGTATCTCGATCAGTGCTTTTGACTCATCTCTAGTATTGTTATCCCCATAGAGGCTTGTCGGGTATTTATAATACGACGCTAGGCCACTTCCTCCTTGACCTGCCCAACCTTGTCCCAACAGTTTACTGTTGTACTGTCATACAAACCTCATATATATTCATGCATTCATTCATTCATGCATATGTAGCTCGCATATCATTCATACATGTTTGCATTTTTGCCCTGTGTATTATGTCATTTGTACCCCGTGAGAGGTTTATCCCCAGTGTATTTGACCTAAAAGTGTTAACCAATCAAGTTGTTTTAGATGGCAGGTCTCGCCCAGTACTCATTTCACCAAATATCTCCCCAAGTTCTCCAATGTCTTTTCAAACCTTATCTTGATTGCCTTTTGTTAAAATTTATCATATTTATCTTTACCATTTTAAAGGTAATAGACAACTTCTTCCATCGCATTTTTGTCTTTACCAATTTAAAGGTAATAGACGGGTCTTTCCTCGCATTTTTTCATGCATATTTGTCGGTTACTATTTTAAAGGAAATCGGCATATTTATTTTCATGCATATTTTTCGGTTACTATCTTAAAGGTAATCGACATATTTATTTTCATGCACATTCATCTCTACCATTTTAAAGGTAATAGACAGGTTATTTTCTTGCATTGTCGCTTTTACCATTTTAAAGGTAATAAGCATGGTCGTCTCTACCATTTGAAAGGTGATAGACATGTTTATTTTCTTGCATAGTCGCTTTTACCATTTTAAAGGTAATAAGCATGGTCGTCTTTACCATTTTAAAGGTAATAGACATGTTTATCTTCTTGCATTGTCGCTTTTACCATTTTAAAGGTAATAAGCATGGTCGTCTCTACCATTTTAAAGGTGATAGACATGTTTACCTTCTTGCTTTGTCGCTTTTACCATTTTAAAGGTAATATGCATTGCCGTCTTTACCATTTTAAAGGTAATAGATAGTTTTCTCTCCCCATTGATACTTTTCGTTTTATTCCCCAGTCAATTTATCTTCATCGTCTTTGCGTCGCAGGCATTGTGTTCTCTACTTTTTCAACTGGTCAAAATTGGTGTACTTGATATTTAAGTCTCTTCGACCCGTTGATTTAAAAGATTTCTTCTTTTTAAATCCCCGTGACGGAGAAACTTAAATAGGGGCATATGTCATACTTTAAATTTTGACCAGGGTCCTCCGTTTAACCATCATTTTAGGCGCATTTTAAAATTCATTTTATTCGCGTTGGTATTTTAATTCTCAAATTTATTTGCGTTTGAAGTTTTTCGTTCGTATTTCAAAAAAGGAATATTCTCTCGTCCCAGACGAAATTTCGGCAGAGAGGTATTTTAAAATACCTCATTTTTTGTTCCGAAGGGACATTTTTAAGTTTTATTATGTTGTAGTGTTATTATCTTTTTATTATTTTTATCTCTTTATTTTTCGTTTTATTAGTTGTCTTTATTTATTTTTCTTTTATTTATTTATTTTATTTTAGTCCTTTGGTCCTTTAGTCCTTTTTAGTCATTTTGTCCATAAGGTTCTTGCCGCCCAAGTTAGGGGCATTTTTGTCCAACAAAATTCAACTCAACCCTAATTGGCCCCTATTTATACCCCTCAAATCATTGACATTAATTTCTTACAGACTAACACACATCAATCATTGGCAGCCGCAGCCTATCATACAAAAACCCTAATTCACCAATTTTCTTCCCTTTTTCGGATCAAACGCCAAAAAATCAACAAAAACATCATTAATATCACAAGAACACTAACAACCTGAAAAAATTCTCGGAATCAGACATACATAACAAAATCCACTTTTGGATTCCACAATAACAATTCCGAAAACCACATGAAACTCATAAACCACGAATTCCAGCAACAAAAATCGAACACATCACAACAACAGTAGTGCTAGAACCCTAACAGAGAAAGAAGAAGAGTAGAAGTTTTCCGTTCTTGAAATCTATCTCCGATTCAAAACCAAAGGTAGCAATCTCGTTCGTTTCATGGCTGTGTAGTTTGTTTCCTTTTCTTTCTAAATTTTTTTCGAAGCTTGAAAGTTAGATCTAGGGTTTTTGGTTGTGTATTTGTGAAAAATAGTTTCGGATTCAGGTAGAAGAGAAAAATGGATTTTGAAAACTGTAGAAAAATTTGAAATCGGAGTAGTTTTGTAAACTCCGGCGGCGCCGCCACCTTAGGGTGGCCGGCCACCATGCCGGAGCAACAAAACTCACCGGAGACGATGAAGATACATCTTCATCTTTCTCACTTTCCAGAAAAGTGTTTTTAGAGAGAAGGAGGAAGTATTTCGTTTAGAGAGAGAAAGAAAAGTTGAAAATGAAACAAAAAACCGGAGGTATGTATATATACTCTCCTTCCTTAAACCAGTTTTCTTTTAAACCGGTTTACTTTTCAAATCGAACCGGCTTTAATTGTAGGCCGTTAGATCTTGGATCTAACGACCACTGTGTCTCCTGATTTATTTTCTTTTATTTTTGCATCCAGTGCGCGCTGCTTTCTCTCCTTACCGTGCTCCCTCGTTCTCTCCTCCTTTTAATTTATTCGATGGCTGTGATGAGTTTCGATGTGATCAGATCTGAACTTTCTGATTCATCTGACGGCTCAGATCTATCCAGTTTGAGCCCGTTGTTTTTTTAATTTTTTTCACTACTATTTTACTATTTTCACCATTTTTTTTACTTTATGCTCCTCTTTTACTTAAAACCTTTTATCTAAAATTTACAAAAATATTTTGATTTGTTTAATTTTTATTTATTGTTTTTATTTTACATTTGCATTTTATTACTCTTCATCATCTCATGCATATTTTATTTTCTTGCCATTTATTTTTATTGTCACTTTTTTTAGTGTGTATTTAGTACTTGATGTAATTTAATTTTCCGCATTTTATTTTTCTTGTTATTTACGTTTTGCATGAGACATTAGCATGTATCTAGGACCCATGCAAATATCCAAAATAATAAGAATATGCACCGACACATACACCAACACTATCACACACTTGTTTACCGTTTATGCCATAACCGCAATCGAGGACTAATTTGAATTAGGGACAAACTAGGACTAAAAACTTGACTAATGTGAATGCCTTAAAATTGAACAACTAGTAACTTTAGGTTTGAGATTTTATTATGGGATCCAATATCCCCGGTTTTTATTTTTACGCTTTTCCTTTACGTTTTACGTATAGTTTTTTTTTACCGTTAGTTAAAAAATTATTTTTCCCAAAAAAATCAAATAATCGAAACTCCAAAAATATTTTCTTAAGAAACCTTGGATTTTAACTCAAGTGATCGCTTTCCTTTATTTTCTTAATCAAATTTTTAATCAATTTTAATATATACTTAGACTTGCTTTCATATAATTAAAATAAACCAACTTCACTTTATTTTATTGTTCTATACCTTGAAGTCTCGCAACCCTTCTAAAAACTTTTTTCTAAAACTTTAAAATCAACCCAACTCACCAAATAAATTTTTGGGGTGAACTACATGATTTTGATCTCACTTTTGGGTATGTAGGCAAAAGACTTATGTCTTTCCAAATCAATAAAAAACAACAACAAAAAACATGCTTTCTCCCTCCATTCTTTCACTTAGATATTAGGCAACATTTTACAAATAAATAAGCAACTAATTAGCAAAAGATAATTTAGGCATGAGGCTCCTTCGGAGTACCGAAGTCGTTTAGGGTGCTTAATGATGAGTCAATAAAGTAGTATATTTAATGAAGTATTTAACCTTATTTATTTGAATTTAAGTTTATTATTATTTCCTTTTTAAGTCATTTAGATGAATTAGTGATTAGTTTACTTTATATAATATTCAGTCTTGTTTTATTTAGATCTAGGTTTATTTTATATATAATATTCAATTTTATTTAGATCTAAGTTTATTTTATATAATATTCTGTCTCGTTATATTTAGATGTAAGTTTATTTTATATTATTGTTATTTATTTTATAGAACTATTTTACTTTAGAATGCAATCTATTATATTTCAGGGACGAATATTGGATGGAAAGAGCCTTGGAGCAGAAGAAAGGGATTCAGAGCTGATTTGGAGCAAGAATACGAAGATTCAGAGCCAAAAATAAGTCTCCCCCAAGTCAGAAGCTTGGCACGGCCCGTGCCAAATGTGGCACGGCCGTGCCACCTCTCAGGATTTCTTTAGCTGCTTTTGCTTCCTGTGCAAGCTACTCTATTTTTAGTTTAGGCCCACAGTTTCTTGTGGGGCACTCTAGTATTATAGTTGCTTAGGCTCTAAGTCAATTGTAAGCTATAAATAGAGGAGTCTTTCATCACAAATATTCATCTTATTCTTGGAATAACAATAGTGACAGTTGTTTTCTAATAATAATTTCTCTTTATTTTATTTACTTTATGTCTTCTCTCTTCTTCCCCTTGTCTACTATGATCATGAGTGAGTAGACTTCCCTTGTCTTAGGATTGTTGGATAGTCTAATGACGTAATCAAAAGCAAACCAAGCCTTTTCTTTAAACCCTTCAGTAATCTAGTTTCTAATCTAATTTCACCGGTTAAACATGGATTAATCATTATCAACTACCAACAAGCGAAAGCTGAGGTTATGATATTTGTGCTCATGATTTTCAGGTGTCAATCCATTAATTGGCTTTGAACCGTCAATCTTTGAACTCTCAATTTTTATCCGCGGGAAGGGAAAAAACGAGTAAAAAACCCTTTTTTAGAGATTAAGGTTCGGGGGTTGGTTTCGATTAGGGAAGGTGTTAAGAACCCTAACCAACTTCGGTACTTCGAAGGAACCTCTTACCTAAATTAAACTTGTGCTAATTATTCGCTTAATTATTTGCAAAAATACTTCCTAAAGTCTAAGTGTAAGAATGGAGAGAGAAGATGTATGTTTTTGTTATTTTTATTGATTTGGAAGGATAAATCCTTTGCCTACATACCCGAAGACGGGATCAAAATCATGTAGTTCACCTCAAAAATTTCGTTTGGTGAGATGGATTGATTTTAAAAGTTTGAAAAAATGTTTTGGAGAAGACAAGAAGCGGAAAGGCGTAGAAGAAAAAAAATGTTAGGTTGTTTGATTTTAATCAGAGAAAAGAAAGTCTAAATAATTAAACATTGATTAGAAGTTTTATTAAGAAAATAAAGGGAAAAAGTCCACTTGGATTGAGAGCCAAGGTTTCTTAAGAAAATATTTTTGTGTTTTGGTTATTTGATTTTTTTGAGAAAAGGATTTTTTGTAAGTTAAATCGTAAACTAAAAAACTAAGCGTAACGACGTAAAGTAAAAACGATAAATAAGTGTGTGATAGTGTCGGTGCATGTGTCGGTGCGTATTCTCATTATTTGGATATTTACATAAGTTCCTAAATACATTCTAAGGTCTTGCGCGAAAATAAATAACGAGAAATAAAAACGCGGAAAATTAAATTACATAAGTCCTAAATACACGCTAATATCATGAAGTTTAAACAAATAAAAATAATAAAGTGACAACAAAAATAAAATGCAAATACATAGAATAGGCACATATGCTAAACAAATCAAATATGCATGTAACGATTTTTTTAGGTCTAGAATGCATGAGATAAAAAAACCATTAAATGAATTAGATAAAAAAACAATGCATGAGATGGAAAGTGATATGAATTAAAATGTATGTGATGAAAATTAAATCCACAAGTAAACTAAATGATATGACAAATATAACATGAAATACTAAACTGAATAAAATGCATGAAAGTAGTTAAAATTGACATGTAAAAGAAAAAAATGATTTTTCAAAGAAACGGGGAGGTGTAGTGAACACGCAGGGGTGTTTGTAAGTAAAACTGTAGAGAAAAGTTAAAACAGAAAAGCAAAGCAATGGACCTATGAGCAAATTTGTGGGCTGGGTTCAGCAGCTGGGTCGCAGCTGGAGCGGGTCAAACTGTGGGTATGGGTCATAAAAATGGGTTTGTGGGTAGTAGTATAAATGTTGCTGGACTTAGAGGAAAGAAAAAAAAAACACTTCCAAACAAACAAACCTCTCTCTAAAACATTTTAGTGAGAGAAGGTCTGCAAAAGCAGCCTTCTTCTCCGACGATCCTGCCCTCGCCGGCGCGGTGGCCGGCCATCCTAGGGTGGCGGCGCCACCGCTGGCTAAAAAAAAGCTCCGATCTTATTTTTTTTTTTACCGTTTTAGTATTCCTTTTCTTCCCTCATCTCGTTTCCGGCCTTAGATTTTGCAAATACCCAACCAAAAACCCTAGATCTTGGTTTGAACTTGCGGAATATTTGAAATCAAAACTTCACAAAACTCAAGATTTAAACTACTAACACCAAGATAAGCATGAAATACTACCTTTAAGCCGAAGAAAACCGCTTTTCCTCCACTAAAAGGCTCCGGCCGTGACCTCTTTCCTTTGGTTCGGACTTTTCCTTTCTTTGTCCGGTTCGGTTCCGTTTGTGTGTGGTTCGGAGATGATGTTTTGATACAAAACCGGTTCGGTTTTTGTGTTTGAGGTGCGAATCCGGTTCGGATTTGTGCGTTTGATGAGTTATGAGTGTTGTTGTGTTGATTTGTGGTTATGGTTCATGAGAATATTGTTGTGTTGTTCTTGATGTTCATATTTTTTGTGATTTTTTCTTTGTGTTTGATTCACAATTATGGAGAGAGAAAAGAAACAAGTGTTTGCTTGGGAGACTGTGTGGCTGCTGCTACAGTGTCTTGTTGTAAAAACGTGAAAAAAAAATGACAGTCTATTTATAGGCTGTCACCTCTAGGGTTTCTCTAGTACATTGTAATGACTAAAATACCCCCAATGGGTCTCTGATACAAAAATGACAGCAAGACAGACCTGGACCAATGCAAATAGGACACATGGACATGGACTTAAATAATAAAATTAACAAACTAACAAAATAAAAATATAAAAAAAGAAAAGGGAGAAGAGTCCTACGTGCCTGTTCTTTTAAAAGAATTCTAAAAAAACTTAAATAAAAAAGAAATAAAAGGATTAAAAATAAATTGATAAAATAATAGAAAGACAAAAATAATAATAAAACAAAATAATAGAACTGTCCCTTCGGAACCAAATGAGGTACTTTAAAGTAATTTCCCTGCCGAAATTTCGTCTAAAACGACGAGACTTCTCGGTCTTTAAAGGCGAGTAAAACGGGAAAATAAAAGTGAAACGTTGTAAAACAAACAGATAAAATGTTTGGTAAAAAAAATGTGATTTAAATGGATAAAAAATGAGGAATAAACGAACAGAGTGTTTGCAAAATGAACAGATACAATGCTGAAATATAAACACAATAAGATGCTGAAAAATACGCAGTAAAATGCTGGGAAATAAATTGTAAAATACTGTGAAATAAAATGTAGAAACTTGAGAAAATAACTGGGTAAAATGGGTTCAAAAGATGAGTAAAAGGAAAATGCTTGGTCAAAAAATGGGGTATGACAATAATTATTAATCCATTATCCCAAACGTCAAATCTACAAGCGAAAGCTGCGATGAGATGTTGGAACAAGTAAATATTAGACAGAGATTGCAAAGGCAGTGAAATAGTCTTTGCAATCTTGGGACGAAGTAGTTTCGCAGCCTTAATGCATCTCCTAGTAATTAATTCAGCGAAATATGATTAATTGCTAGGAGTAAACTCTTACTGGACTGAGAGGAAAAGTAAGGGGCTAAAGGGAAACCGGTCATACGAAACTAGGTCTATCATAAGGTTTTAAGGTTAAAGCTTCAGGTTTGTGGAGGGTTTGTTATTATGACGAACCAATAATCTCAGGGCTCTCTTATATTATTTTCTCTTCAAACATTCAAAACCCTAAATTACTATTTTCTCTTCTAATCATAACTCTATGTTGATTGAATTGACCAACTCCCTGTCGGAACGATACTCTGTTTATTACTACTCCGATAAGACCGTGCACTTGCGGTTTTGTCCCATCAAGTTTTTGGCGCCGCTGCCGGGGAGTTAACTAATTTAATTAACTTTTTCTTGTGATTAGAATCATTTTTTTTCTTGTCTTTTTACCTTTTCTTTGCTAATTTCTTTTCTTCTTCTCTCTGCTTTTGTTACCGTTAACTTCTTGGGTTCTTCCCCTTTTATGCGAAGGTCTAAAAGTCTTGGTGCATTCGTACCTGATATTGAAAGATTTCTACACAAAAGGAGAAGAGAAGCACAAAATAATATTGTTATGGCTGAACGTACTCTCAAAGAGTATGCTACTCCTTCAACGGAAGAGCCATAAGCTATTATTGTGTACCCAACGGTTGAGGATGACAATTTCAAAATTAAGCCCGCACTTCTTAATTTAGTGCAACAAAATCATTTTGCTGGTTCCCCTATTGAGGACCCGAACCTACATATCTCTACCTTTCTAAGACTTAGTGGCACCCTAAAAGAGAACCAAGAAGCCGTAAGACTTCATCTCTTTCCCTTTTCCTTAAGGGATAGAGCTAGCGCTTGGTTCCATTCTCTAGAGGTCGGTTCCATCACCTCATGGGATCAAATGAGGCGAGCATTCCTTGCCCGATTCTTCCCCCCTTCTAAAACTGCCAAACTTAGGGACCAAATTACACGTTTCAACCAAAAGGATGGGGAGTCCCTCTATGATGCTTGGGAACGTTTCAAAGAAATGCTCCGAATTTTCCCCCACCATGGTTTGGAAAAGTGGCTCATAGTCCACACTTTTTATAATGGCTTGTCTTATACCACTAAAATGACTGTTGATGCAGCTGCAGGTGGAGCCTTGATGAACAAGAACTATACATCAGTGTACGCCTTGATTGAGGATATGGCCCAGAATCACTATCAATGGACCAATGAGAGGGCCTTAACAGCTCCTACTCCCTCTAAGAAAGAGGCAGGTATGTACGAAGTCTCTAACTATGATCATCTTGTTGCTAAAGTTGATGCACTAACCCAAAAAATCGAAAAACTCAGCGTTAGTGCTATCAACCCTTCTTCTTCATCTCCTCCTTGTGAAGTCTGTGGTATTCATGGCCATATTGGTGTTGATTGTCAGCTAGGTAGTGCTATTGATAGTGTTGAGCAAATGAACTATGCTCAATACAACCAAGGAATGAGGCAAAACCAAAACTTTTATAAAAACCCTCAAAATTCCTATGGACAAATGGCACCACCCGGCTATACAAACAACCAGAGGACCAATCAAAAATCTGGTTTGGAAATTTTAATGGAAAGCTATATCATGAATCAAAATAAACAAATTCAAGAATTGAAAACCCAAACCGGATTTATAAATGATTCTCTAACCAAACTTAATGCCAAGGTTGACTCTTTTGCTACCCATAATAAGATGCTTGAAACACAAATCTCCCAAGTGGCCCAACAAGTGGCCGCATCCTCTCAAACACCAGGAATCTTTCTTGGACAAACCGAAACCAACCCACAAGCTCGTGTTAACGCTATATCATTAGGGAATGGTGGGAAGTTAGAGGATACCGTTTTAAAAGCTAGAACCATTGAGGGAGAGAGTAATGAGTATCAAGGTGAGGTAGCTATGGTTGAGAGTGAGAAACAATCCAAGACACCCTTGCCTTTAGGGCTTGCTAAACCGTACTTGGAGGCTAAGTTTAAAAAGTTCATGAATATACTTAAGAAGATTTGCATTAAAATTCCCTTTGTGGAAGCTTTGACTCGAATGCCTCTATATGCCAAGTTTATTAAGAAAATTTTTTCAAAGAAAGAGGCTATAGAACACAATGAGACAATAGCTTTGACTAGAGAAGGTAGTGCATTAATCAAAGAGCTTCCTCCAAAACTTGGGGATCCGGGTAGTTTCTCTATACCTTGTGTGATTGGAAGTGAGGCCATTGATAAAGCCATGTGTGATTTAGGATCTAGCGTTAGCTTGTTACCCTTGTCCCTCTTCAAGAGGATGGGTATAGGTGAATTAAAACCTACTAAAGCTACCCTAAGACTAGCCAATGGAACCATAGTTAGTCCCGCTGGATTTATTGCAGATATACCTGTCGAGGTAGGAGGGATGTACATCCCGACTGACTTTGTAGTTTTAGATATGGGTGAGGACGACCTAGTGCCTATACTTTTAAGAAGACCATTTCTCGCTACTACGGGAGCTCGTATAGATGTTAAGGACGGTAAGATTGTGTTCGAAACAATAGGTTTTGGCTTTGAAATTGATACCCAAGAACCATTCTATTTTCCTCGTTGCATGCTTGATGATCATGTTGTGCAAGAACGTTCTCTAACGTCATCTACACAACATGATCTCTTTGATCCATTTTAAGATTTGCTTTCTAACCGTCAAGCTAGTGACATTAAAAGAGCGCTTCATGGGAGGCAACCCACGCATTTAATCGCTTTTGTTTTGTTTTTGTTTTTGTTTGATGTTTTTGTAGGTCATTGTCCGCTTGAAATTCGAGAAAACCACAAAAATTTGAGCCCCGGATGTCCAAGAAGCTGGCACGGCCCGTGCTAAGGGTGGCACGGCCGTGCCACATTGCGCAACAACAACAACAAAATCTCAGAGTGTCGGCACGGCCCGTGCCAAATGTGGCACGGCCGTGCCCAATTCCTGTGCATGTTATATTGACTTTTTTCTCTTCGTCTTCATCCATTCTTCACAAAAACCTCTCTCTACACTTACCAAACCTCTAAAAACTTCCATAACCACTCACCTCTAAACCTTCCAAACTTCCTCAAAACTCAACCAATTCACCAAAATTCTTCACCAAATCAATTCTAAACATCACCACAACCAAAACCCACCACTCAAAAACAACTTTCATCCACCCAAACCAAATATTCCCAAATTCAAATTCCCTAACAACCTAACCCTAAAACCACCAAATTTTCACCAAACCTACCTTTCAAACTTCCAAATCTTACTTCCAACTAAACCCCATCACAAACCCTACCTTTTCCACAACAAATTTTCCCAAACCCCACCCTTCCACAAATCCAAAAAAGTCAACAAAGTCAAAGATGGCTCCAAAGAGACCGGGAAAGGAAGTTGCAAGCTCAACTGATGGAGGCAACAAGAGGCAAGCTACCCCAAAGAATCACGACATCACATTCATCACTCCAGAACAACGGAGTAGGTATAAATCTCTTCTCTTTAATCCTTTGCACCCTTGTAGGTATCCTGATGATTATGACATGAATAGGTTATGGATTAGAGATAATGTGATTATGCTGTTGAATAGGTTAGGATGGGGTGATATGATGAGACCTATGCGGGGTTATGAGAACTTCACCTATGAATTTTTGAGCACACTTGTTTTTACTAAAGATAGGATGAATTATGATGACCCCGACCATAGAGTTTACTTCCGGCTTATGAACACCGATTATGAAATGTCTTTAGAAAAATTTTGCAATGAGATGGGCTTCGCCAATGCGGGGTTCATCCATGACTCTTATAATCATGATCTAAGGCCGGAAGCATACAACCCCATCAGCTTTTGGCAAAGTATTACCGGCCTAGAACAATACAACTCTAGATCCAATAAGGCTAGTAATATACATAACCCTGTGCTTAGATACCTCCAAAGGGCTATGACTTGCACAATTTGGGGTAGAAAGGAAGTAGGTACCACTAGGACGGATGAAATATTTATGCTTTGGGCAATGCTTACCAACCATCCTGTGAATACTTGCTTTTATATGCTTGATTATCTTGTTTCTTTAGGTGCGAAATCTAATGCTAGGAGTGAGATAGTAGTAGGTGTAACACCCCGTTTCCCAAAACAACATAATAATATACATATAATCAGAGTTCAGCAATAACGGGCATGTCACGCTACTTTTCAAAATTTATTTAAATAGAATATAAAACTAATTAAATGTCAACATGATCAATCTTATAAAATTCTGCAGCGGAAATAATATTTTTAAATCATCATCATCGACTACATTCATCCTTGGCACAAAGGCCACCAACAGTCATAAAACATTATTCGACACCATTAAACTTCAACAACAATAAAAGCTTCAACAACATGTTTCAAAAATTGATACATAACGAATGAAAGAATTAAACAGCAAGATTCCCATCCCGTTACGTATCAGAGCCCTAGACACTTGAGCCATCAACCTACTAGCCTTGGAAATCTGCACTTGTCCACAAGGCGACAATTCCAACAGAAGGGGTGAGTTCACAAATCAAAATAATATATATAAATAAATCATCAACTTGAATTAAAAACATCAACAAGTATATCAATATCCATACATATATGACATCAACATTCAACAACAAGTCTACTGCATATTATAATTGATTTACAACAACAACTCTTGTGGCGACATCTCACCAACAACAACTCTTACACCAATGACTTTACAATGACAACTCACACCGACAACAACTATGCAACGACATCAACTACTAATGCAATATGCATGTGGTACCATTTTACGCGCGTTGAATGACAAGCATTCCAGGGCATGAGCCCTCAACAGTTGGATGGTTAAAGCATCCCAGGGCATAAGCCCTCAACAGGTGAATGATAAACATTCCAGGGCATAAGCCCTCAACTGGTGAATGATAAACATTCTAGGGCATAAGCCCCCAACAAATGCATATGAGTATGAATGAACTCAGTGGTGTAAATCAGCATACAACCCGACATCAACTAATGGTGTATATCAGCATACAACCAGACAACAACAACTTAGGACACCCTCCCCAACTGGACAATACCACTCAGCAACATCAAAGACAACCCACACTTAGCAACGGATGATTATTCTCATGTAAGCATACATAATTCCATCATATTCATCTTCATATATAAGTTTCACCATTTAAACAATGTTAAATAAATCCAACAAACAAATTAGGAAGCTTAGGTTTGGGTCTGGAACACTTAGAAAAATTACACAAAATGGTTGTTCAGGACCAACTTCGCTTAAGCGAAGCATAGCTCGCTTAAGTGAACCAATTCACGTAAGTTAGGATGTTCCTCGCTTGAGGCTCGCTTGGCGTTCGCTTGAGCGACGCTCACATGCTACAGGTTCTGGGCAGATTTTAGCGTCGTTCGCTTAAGCGACGGGAAGTTCGCTTGAGAGAACCAAATGACGAAAGTTAGGATCTTGTTCGCTTGCAGCTCCCTTGCGACACGCTTGAGCGAACGGGTAAATTTCAATCTGGGCAACTACTATGGTAGCTCGCTTAAGCGACGGGTAGCTTCGCTTAAGCGAAGCATCATTTGTATAGACTAAAAACCTACGATTCTCAACCTCTCTTTCAACCAAAAACCCAATTTTTGATCCCCCAATCACCCAAATGATTTGTTACATTGTTTATGGGTTCAATATACAACAAAACATCAGAAACAACTCACAGAAACATCATCAACAACACAATTTCAACAACAATGAGCAATTTATCATGTTCTTAAACCTAATTCCAAAAACATCAATTTCAATCCAATTTCATGAAGTCATATATATATATATATATATATATATATATATATATATATATATATATTATAAATTGAAATGCTAGCTCACCCTTACCTGATTAGATGAACAATTAACTACAGAAATCAACCCCTCTTCTAGCAATTTCCCCTTGTTCTTGGTTCTTCTCTCTTTTCTCCCAAAAAGCTTGTTTTCTTACTGTACGTACAAAGTTTTGTCTGACTCTTTCCTATTTTCTTTTCCCACAAAACATAACCTCTCTTTCCCTTAACTCCCTCCTTAAAACTCATTAGTTCTAATTAACCCCATAATTCTAAATAATAATTTTTTCTCCTAATTTCACTTAAATCACAAAAATTATCACTAATTATCATATAATAATTATAAATCAAATAACAACACCACATATTCACATAATCATTTAAAAAAATTCAACTAAAATATTTAAAGCAACTAAAAATAATAAAATAGAAATTAGAGCGTTACAACTCTCCCCAACTTAGAGAATTTCGTCCTCGAAATATTACCTCAAACAAACAACTCAGGGTAGGATTCTTGCATCTTACTCTCTAGCTCCCAAGTCATGCTTTCACCAGTTACTCCGCCCCAAGCAACCTTCACCAAAGGTATTTCCTTGTCTCTCAACTGCTTCACCTTACGATCCTCAATCCTCAAAGGTAAAGTCTCAGCGGTAAGGTTATCCCTAACTTGCACATCATCTCTAGGAATAACATGCGAAGGGTCCGCTACATACTTCCGTAGCTGTGACACATGAAACACATCATGCAATTTCGAAAGATGCGGTGGCAACCCAATCTGATATGCCACGGTTCCAACCCTCTCTGAAATCTGGTAAGGACCAATGAACTTTGGAGTCAACTTCTTAGACTTCAATGCACGTCTTACACCCGTCATAGGAGTAACCCTCAAAAACACATGATCACCCTCCTGAAACTCAAGGGCCTTTCTACGTTTGTCATGATAACTCTTCTGACGATCTTGCGACGCTTTCATCTTTTCTCTTATCATCTTGACCTTCTCTGTAGTCTGATGAACCAACTCTGGTCCCAATACAACACTTTCACCCGACTCAAACCAACACAAAGGAGTTCTGCACCTCCGACCATACAAAGCTTCGAACGGTGCCATACCAATACTCGAATGGTAACTATTGTTGTATGTGAACTCTATCAACGGCAAGTGGTTATCCCAAGCTCCACCCTGTTCAAGTACACACACCCTCAACAAATCTTCCAAAGATTGGATAGTCCTCTCCGACTGACCATCTGTCTGCGGATGATAAGCCGAACTCAATCTCAATTTCGAACCCAAAGCATCTTGCAAACTCTTCCAAAACCTCGAAGTGAACCTCGGATCTCTATCCGACACAATACTCGACGGTACACCATGTAGCTTCACAATGTCACGAATATAAATCTCCGCCAACTAAGCAACAGGAAAAGTAATGTTGATTGGAATAAAATGCGTCGACTTTGTCAATCTATCAACAACAACCCAAATGGCATCATACCCTTTTGGAGTATTCGGAAAACTTGTTACAAAATCCATGGAAATGTTGTCCCACTTCCACTCAGGCACATCTAACGGAGTCAACAGCCCCGCAGGCTTCTGATGCTCAACCTTAGACTTCTGGCAAGTCAAACATGCATAAACAAATTGAGCAACATCTCGCTTCAATCCGGCCCACCAAATTAATTTCCTCAAGTCATGATACATCTTCGTAGCTCCTGGATGAATACTCAAGCTACTCTTATGACTTTCTTCTAAAATCAACTTCTTCAAACCCTCATCATCAAGAATACAAATCCTTCCTCTGAATCTCAAAACACCTTGGTCATCAACCTTAAAATCGCCATCTGCATTCTGATCACTAGCAGCCATCAAGTCCACAAATTTAACATCAACCTTCTGTGCCTCCTTGATACTGTTCAAGAAATCACTATTAATTCTCAACATCCCCAACCGCACACTCTGAGGTGACCTTTCACAAACAAGGCTCAAATCCCTAAACTGTTCAAGCAACTCGAACTCTTTCACCATCATAGCAGACATATGCAATGTCTTTCTGCTCAAAGCATCAGCAACTACATTAGCTTTACCCGGATGGTAATTCAAGCCAAAATCATTATCCTTAAGCAACTCAAGCCACCTCCTCTGCCTCATATTCAATTCTTTTTGGTCAAATAAATACTTTAAACTCTTATGATCACTAAATACTTCAAATCTGGAACCATACAAATAATGCCTCCAAATTTTTAACACAAATACCACAGCCGCCAACTTTAAATCATGCGTAGGATAATTCTTTCCATGAATCCTCAACTGCCTAGAAGCATAAGCTAATACCTTCCCATCTTGCATCAAAACACCGCCTAAGCCCAGCTTAGACGCATCACAATAAACAACAAAAGGTTCTTCTGGCTTCGGCAAAATCAAAATAGGAGCAGTCGTCAATCTTCGCTTCAATTCATTGAAACTTCTCTCACATTGAGTATCCCACACAAATGCTTTACCTTTACAAGTCAACTGTGTCAAAGGAAGTGCCAACTTTGAAAATCCTTCAATAAATCTACGGTAATAACCAGCCAACCCAAGAAAACTTCTAATCTCGGTAACTGACTTCGGTGTCTCCCACTGCAATACAACATCAACCTTCGAAGGATCTATTGTGACACCCCGTTCCCGAAATAACGTAATAATAATATTACTAATAAACATAATCAGAGTATTTCAACAAAACAACGGAGTATCACACTTCTTTTTCAAAAATCATTTAAATAGAATATAAAAACTATTTAAAACCATCATACAATATCATCATATTAAAAATTCTGCAGCGGAATGTCTTTATTCAAAACTCAATCAACAACTACATCAAAATCTTGGCACAAAAGGCCATCGACATATTATAATTATCCAACAAAATAATTCCAACAACATCATCTTCAAATATCAGATACATAAAGGAATACAAGAAAATAACGTTTCCCCATCCCTACTATGTATCAGAGCCCTAGACGCAAGAGCCACATCTCTAATCTTCGCTACCTGCACTTGCCCACAAGGCGGCAATTCCAGCAGAAGGGGTGAGTTCACAAATCAAAAGCAAATATACAGATATATGAATCATCAAAGTAAAATTGAAAACAACAACAACAAACAGCAACATAATCAACATCATCTCATCTTATAATTCATATTCATCTTTGATTCATATCAACAACATCAACAACACTTGTGGCGACATCTCACCAACAACAATCCCAAAGGACAACTCACTCCTACTACTAATGCAAGACTCCAACAACATCTAATGCATTATGCATGTGGTACCAACTACGCGCGTTGAATGCTAAGCATTCCAGGGCAATAAGCCCCCAACAGTTTGGATGGTTAAAGCATCCCAGGGCAATAAGCCCCCAACAGGTGAACGATAAAGCGTTCCAGGGCAATAAGCCCCCAACAGTGAATGATAAACATTCCAGGGCAATAAGCCCCCAACAAATGCATATGAGTATGAATGACTCTATGGTGTATATCAGCATACAACCCAACATCTTAATGGAGCATATCAGCGTGCAACCAACAACAACAACAACATAGGATACCCTCCCCAACTGGACAATATCATTCAACAATCAACAAGGTAATTCAACTTAGCAAGCATAGATATTTGCACTTAAGCATGCATAAATTCATCTTAATCATCTTCATAACATAGTTTTTATCATCCAAATAATTCTTAAAAATTACAATAATCATCTTAGAAAGCTTAGGTTTGGGTTTGGAACATCTTAGAAAAATCACATTTTGGGTCGCACAGGACCCAGCACGCTTAAGCGAGCAGCTGCACGCTTAAGCGTCCAAAAAGACGTAAGTTAGAGTTTGGTTCGCTTACTGCACGCTTACGGTACGCTTGAGCGTGCGCACTATGGTCTGGGAAAAGATTCAGCACGCTTAAGCGAGCATCTGCACGCTTAAGCGTCCAAAAAGACGTAAGTTTGGTCTTGCTCGCTAGCTGCACGCTTGCAGCACGCTTAAGCGAGCGGGTCTCAGGTTCAGCAAAACAGTTGCGATAACAGCATAGTTCTAACCCAAAAATCCCAACTTTGATCCCTCAATCACCCAAAATGATTTAGAACAATGTTATGGGTTCATTATACGGCAAAACAACAGAAACATCTCATATGAGCATCATCAATTACACAGAAACCACAATCATTAAGCAATATTTCATGTTCTTAACCTAATTCAACAATCACCATTTTCGATTTAATTTCATGGAAACACATACATATATATCAACAATTGAAGAGTAAACCCACCCTTACCTCAAATAAGCAAAATCTACAGCAATTGGATGAATTTCCCTCTTCCCTTGGCTCTACCTTGTTCTTGGCTCTTTTCTCTCAAAACTCTATTCTTACTGATACGTGAAAATGTTTTTGTCTGACTCTACCTTTCCTTACCAAAACCTTTTCTTTTTCTTAACTCCTCACTTAAACTCCTAATTAAAGTGTAACCCCTACCACTTAATTCCAATAATATCAAATAACTCCTTTTTCTAAATTAACTATTATTTCTACTATTTTCAAAAATAATATTATTTCTTCTACTCCACTTAATTAATAAAAATCATTACTACTTCTTTATAATAAAATACAACAAAATAACAATTACCAATAATTCACATAAATCACATAAATAATTATAAGGCATCTAAAACACACAAAAATCAACTAAAATAAATAAATAACAACTAGGGCGTTACAACTCTCCCCAACTTAGAGAATTTCGTCCTCGAAATAATACCTTAAGCAACAAACAACTCAGGATAGGACTCTTGCATCTTGCTCTCCAACTCCCAAGTCAAACTCTCACCGGTTACACCGCCCCAAACAACTCTAACCAGAGGTATCTCCTTGCCTCTCAACTGCTTCACCTTACGATCATCAATCCTCAACGGCAAAGTCTCAACAGTGAGGTTATCTCTAACTTGCACATCATCTCTAGGAATAACATGCGAAGGATCAGCTACATACTTCCTCAACTGCGACACATGAAACACATCATGCAAGTTCGATAGATGCGGTGGCAATCCAATCCGATACGCCACAGTTCCAACTCTCTCGGAAATCTGATAAGGACCAATGAACTTTGGAGTCAACTTCTTCGACTTCAATGCACGTCCTACACCTGTCATCGGGGTAACCCTCAAAAACACATGCTCACCCTCCTGAAACTCAAGGGCTTTTCTTCGCTTGTCATGATAACTCTTCTGACGATCTTGAGATGCTTTCATCTTTTCTCTTATCATCTTGACCTTTTCCGTAGTCTGCTGCACTAACTCAGGTCCTAACACAACACTTTCACCCGTCTCAAACCAACATAGAGGAGTTCTACACCTTCGACCATACAAAGCTTCGAACGGTGCCATACCAATACTCGAATGGTAACTATTATTATAGGTGAACTCTATCAATGGCAAGTGGCTGTCCCAAGCTCCACCTTGCTCAAGTACACACACCCTCAACAAATCCTCCAAGGATTGGATAGTCCTCTCCGACTGACCATCTGTCTGCGGATGATAAGCCGAACTCAGTCTTAACTTCGAACCCAAGGCATCTTGCAAACTCTTCCAAAACCTCGAAGTAAACCTCGGATCTCTATCCGACACAATACTAGATGGAACACCATGCAACTTCACAATATCACGGATATAGATCTCCGCCAACTGAGCTACCGGATAAGTCATATTAATCGGGATAAAGTGTGCCGACTTAGTCAATCGATCAACAACAACCCAAATGGCATCATGCCCTCTTGAAGTATTCGGCAAACTCGTCACGAAATCCATCGAAATGCTATCCCACTTCCACTCAGGCACATCTAACGGAACCAACAGCCCTGCAGGCTTCTGGTGCTCAACCTTAGACTTCTGGCAAGTCAAACACGCATACACAAACTGCGCAACATCCCTTTTCAAACCGGACCACCAAAATATTCTCTTCAAGTCGTGATACATTTTAGTAGCTCCAGGATGAATACTCAAACTACTCTTATGACTTTCTTCTAAAATCAACTTCTTTAAATCCTCATCATCCGGAATACAAATTCTTCCTCTAAACCTCAACACACCTTGGTCATCGACCTTGAAGTCACCATCCACATTCGGATCACTAGCAGCCATTAAATCCACAAATTTAACATCAAGCTTCTGCGCCTCTTTGATGTCATTCAAGAAGTCACTATTAATTTTCAACATACCCAATTTCACACTCTGAGGTGACCTTTCACACACAAGACTCAAGTCTCTGAACTGTTCAAGTAACTCGAACTCCTTCACCATCATAGCCGACATATGCAACGTCTTTCTGCTCAACGCATCGGCAACCACATTGGCCTTACCCGGATGGTAATTCAAACCAAAATCATAGTCCTTAAGTAACTCAAGCCACCTTCTCTGCCTCATGTTCAACTCTTTCTGATCAAACAAATATTTTAAACTTTTATGATCACTAAACACCTCGAATCTGGAACCGTACAAATAGTGCCTCCAAATTTTCAACACAAACACCACGGCTGCCAACTCTAGATCATGCGTAGGATAATTCTTCTCATGCACTCTTAGCTGCCTAGAAGCATACGCTACCACCTTGCCATCTTGCATCAACACACCACCTAAACCCAACTTAGATGCATCACAATAAACAACAAAAGGTTCTTCCGGCTTCGGCAAAATTAAAATAGGAGCAGTCGTCAACCTTTGCTTCAACTCAATGAAACTACTCTCACAATTAGCATCCCACACAAATGCTTTTCCTTTACAAGTCAGCTGCGTCAAAGGAAGTGTCAACTTCGAAAATCCTTCAATAAATCTGCGGTAATAACCAGCCAACCCAAGAAAACTTCTTACCTCAGTAACCGACTTTGGTGTCTCCCACTGTGACACAGCATCTACCTTCGAAGGATCTACAGCAATACCATTACCAGAAATAATGTGGCCAAGAAAACTTACTTCATGCAACCAGAATTCACACTTGGATAACTTGGCATACAATTTCTTCTCTTTCAGCACTTGCAATACAATCTTCAAATGCTCTGCATGCTCAGCTTCGGTCTTAGAATAAATCAATATATCATCAATAAAAACCACAACAAATTGATCCAGATACTCATGAAAAATTCTGTTCATGTATTCCATAAACACACCAGGTGCATTCGTCACACCGAAAGGCATCACCTTATATTCATAATGACCATAACGCGTCCTAAACGCCGTCTTTTGCATATCCTCATCCTTCACCTTTATCTGATGGTAACCTGACCTCAAGTCAATCTTGCTAAAAACGCGGGCACCCACTAGTTGATCCATCAAATCATCTATTCTCGGAAGTGGATACCTATTCTTGATCGTCACTTTATTCAGCTGACGGTAATCAATACACAACCGCATGCTACCATCCTTCTTCTTTACCAACAACACCGGCGCTCCCCACGGTGAAACACTCGGTCTTACAAACTTCTTGTCAAGCAAGTCTTCTAATTGTTTCTTCAATTCAGCCAACTCCGAAGCTGACATACGGTAAGGAGCCATCGACACAGGCTTCGTACCCGGCACAAGGTCTATCGAAAATTCCACTTCTCTCTCCGGTGGCACATCTGGAATCTCATCAGGGAAGACTTCGGGAAATTCCTTCACAACAGGCAACCCATCAATCACAGCTTGGTTCTCCACTGACAAGAATGCCAACAAAGAAAACATCAGTACACCATCTTGTTCTAATCGCTTCATCTCCTTGGTGGATAAAAATTCTGCTCCACTCTCCTCTTCGGCAGAAGAAAACCGCACCGTCTTCGTAAAACAGTTGATCAGGACATGATTGTACTCTAACCAATTCATCCCCAATATTACATCCATTCCCACTAACGGCAAACAAACGAGATCAACCTCGAAATCTCTACCAAACACAGACAGCGGACAACTTAAACAAACAAGGGAAGTAGTCACTGAACCCTTAGCTGGAGTTTCAACAACCATCTCCCCATTCATATCAGACATAATCAAACCCAATCTTTGTGCACAATCAATAGCAATGAAACAATGCGTTGCACCAGTATCTATAATAGCAATTAAAGGAGTACCACTAAAGAAACAAGTACCTCTAATAAGTCGATCCTCCTGATCGGTCTGAGTACCGGTCAAGGCAAAAACTCTACCACTGGTCTGCGCCTTCTTAGGCTTAGTGCACTGAGAACCAATGTGACCTTCTTCATTACAGTTGAAACAAACAATGTCCCCACGCTTGCATTCGGTGACAGTATGACCCTTCTTACCACAACGGAAACATTTCTTCTCATCACGGGTGCAAGCATTACTCTTGTGGCCTTTGACACCACACTTATAACAAACCACCTCAGCAGGAGCATCTCTACGTGCTGGCCTCCTCTCATCATGCATTCTTTGCTTGCCCTTATCAGCTGGGGCACTATACGGCTTTGGGCGACTCTGCTGCCCCTTACCCTTACGGTCATTCATTATCTTATAGTGAGCTTTGGTGTCCTCTTCATAGATACGGCAGCTGCTCACCAACTCAGAGAAGTCTCTGATCTTCTGATACCCAATGGCCCGCTTGATATCAGCTCGCAGACCATTCTCAAATTTAATACACTTGGAGAACTCAGCAGTCTCCGCAGCATAATGAGGATAAAACTTTGCAAGCTCCACGAACTTGGCAGCATATTCCGTAATGGACATATCTCCTTGCTTCAGCTCAAGGAATTCTATTTCTTTCTTACCTCGGACATCCTCCGGAAAATACCTCCTCAGGAACTCGCGCCTAAACACAGCCCACGTAATCACAGCACCTTCAGCCTCTAACACCGGCTGCACACTCACCCACCAGTCGTCAGCCTCTTCAGCCAACATATGCGTGCCAAACCGCACCATCTGGACATCCGTACACTGCATCACCCGGAAGATCCTCTCGACCTCCTTCAGCCAAGTCTGCGCTCCATCGGGGTCGTACCTTCCCTTAAACGTTGGTGGATGATTCCTCAAGAAGGTCTCAAGCATCCTTACACCTTCACCAGCTCCACCAGCACCTTGTTGTTGCCCAACAACCTGAGCCATTGCTTGCAAAGCAGCAGCAAGAGCAGCATCATTCCTTCCGGCCATCTCGATAATTCTACATAACAACAAGAATTAGAACAACAAAGACAGTTTAAACCTGTCACACTACTCTACATGGCTCGACACGACTCTTCTAATGGTCTGACGGACCGACTTGCTCTGATACCAATTGTGACACCCCGTTCCCGAAATAACGTAATAATAATATTACTAATAAACATAATCAGAGTATTTCAACAAAACAACGGAGTATCACACTTCTTTTTCAAAAATCATTTAAATAGAATATAAAAACTATTTAAAACCATCATACAATATCATCATATTAAAAATTCTGCAGCGGAATGTCTTTATTCAAAACTCAATCAACAACTACATCAAAATCTTGGCACAAAAGGCCATCGACATATTATAATTATCCAACAAAATAATTCCAACAACATCATCTTCAAATATCAGATACATAAAGGAATACAAGAAAATAACGTTTCCCCATCCCTACTATGTATCAGAGCCCTAGACGCAAGAGCCACATCTCTAATCTTCGCTACCTGCACTTGCCCACAAGGCGGCAATTCCAGCAGAAGGGGTGAGTTCACAAATCAAAAGCAAATATACAGATATATGAATCATCAAAGTAAAATTGAAAACAACAACAACAAACAGCAACATAATCAACATCATCTCATCTTATAATTCATATTCATCTTTGATTCATATCAACAACATCAACAACACTTGTGGCGACATCTCACCAACAACAATCCCAAAGGACAACTCACTCCTACTACTAATGCAAGACTCCAACAACATCTAATGCATTATGCATGTGGTACCAACTACGCGCGTTGAATGCTAAGCATTCCAGGGCAATAAGCCCCCAACAGTTTGGATGGTTAAAGCATCCCAGGGCAATAAGCCCCCAACAGGTGAACGATAAAGCGTTCCAGGGCAATAAGCCCCCAACAGTGAATGATAAACATTCCAGGGCAATAAGCCCCCAACAAATGCATATGAGTATGAATGACTCTATGGTGTATATCAGCATACAACCCAACATCTTAATGGAGCATATCAGCGTGCAACCAACAACAACAACAACATAGGATACCCTCCCCAACTGGACAATATCATTCAACAATCAACAAGGTAATTCAACTTAGCAAGCATAGATATTTGCACTTAAGCATGCATAAATTCATCTTAATCATCTTCATAACATAGTTTTTATCATCCAAATAATTCTTAAAAATTACAATAATCATCTTAGAAAGCTTAGGTTTGGGTTTGGAACATCTTAGAAAAATCACATTTTGGGTCGCACAGGACCCAGCACGCTTAAGCGAGCAGCTGCACGCTTAAGCGTCCAAAAAGACGTAAGTTAGAGTTTGGTTCGCTTACTGCACGCTTACGGTACGCTTGAGCGTGCGCACTATGGTCTGGGAAAAGATTCAGCACGCTTAAGCGAGCATCTGCACGCTTAAGCGTCCAAAAAGACGTAAGTTTGGTCTTGCTCGCTAGCTGCACGCTTGCAGCACGCTTAAGCGAGCGGGTCTCAGGTTCAGCAAAACAGTTGCGATAACAGCATAGTTCTAACCCAAAAATCCCAACTTTGATCCCTCAATCACCCAAAATGATTTAGAACAATGTTATGGGTTCATTATACGGCAAAACAACAGAAACATCTCATATGAGCATCATCAATTACACAGAAACCACAATCATTAAGCAATATTTCATGTTCTTAACCTAATTCAACAATCACCATTTTCGATTTAATTTCATGGAAACACATACATATATATCAACAATTGAAGAGTAAACCCACCCTTACCTCAAATAAGCAAAATCTACAGCAATTGGATGAATTTCCCTCTTCCCTTGGCTCTACCTTGTTCTTGGCTCTTTTCTCTCAAAACTCTATTCTTACTGATACGTGAAAATGTTTTTGTCTGACTCTACCTTTCCTTACCAAAACCTTTTCTTTTTCTTAACTCCTCACTTAAACTCCTAATTAAAGTGTAACCCCTACCACTTAATTCCAATAATATCAAATAACTCCTTTTTCTAAATTAACTATTATTTCTACTATTTTCAAAAATAATATTATTTCTTCTACTCCACTTAATTAATAAAAATCATTACTACTTCTTTATAATAAAATACAACAAAATAACAATTACCAATAATTCACATAAATCACATAAATAATTATAAGGCATCTAAAACACACAAAAATCAACTAAAATAAATAAATAACAACTAGGGCGTTACATCTATAGCAATACCATTACCAGAAATAATATGGCCAAGAAAACTTACTTCATTCAACCAGAATTCACATTTGGATAACTTGGCATACAACTTCTTTTCCTTCAGCACTTGCAATACAATCTTCAAATGCTCTGCATGCTCTGCTTCAGTCTTAGAATAAATTAGAATATCATCAATAAATACAACAACAAATTGATCCAGGTAAGCATGAAAAATTCTGTTCATGTACTCCGTAAACACACTAGGCGCATTAGTAACACCGAAAGGCATCACCTTATATTCATAATGACCATATCGTGTCCTAAAGGCCGTCTTTTGCATATCCTCATCCTTCACCTTAATCTGATGATAACCCTACCTCAAGTCATTTTGCTAAAAACACAAGCACCCACTAATTGATCCATCAAGTCATCAATCCTCGGAAGTGGATATCTATTCTTTATCGTCACTTTGTTCAACTGACGGTAGTCAATACACAACCGCATGCTACCATCCTTCTTCTTAACCAACAACACCGGCGCTCCCCAAGGTGAAACACTCGGTCTTACAAACTTCTTGTCAAGTAAGTCCTCCAACTGCTTCTTCAACTCAGCTAACTCTGAAGCTGACATACGGTAAGGAGCCATCGACACAGGCTTCGTTCCCGGAACAAGATCAATTGCAAACTTGACCTCCCTCTCTGGTGGCACATCTGGAATCTCGTCAGGAAAAACTTCTGAAAACTTTTTCACAACAGGCAATCTATCAATTACAGCTTGATTTTCTACTGACAGGAACACCAACAAGGAAAACATGAAGACGCCGTATTGTTCTAACCGCTTCCTCTCTTTAGTGGATAAAAATTCTGCTCCACTCTCTTCTTCAGCAGAGGAAAAACGTACTGTCTTGCTAAAACAATTAATCAGGACATGATTGTATTCTAACCAATTCATTCCCAATATTACATCCATTCCCACCAACGGCAAACAAACAAGGTCAACCTCAAAATCTCTACCAAAAATAGACAACGGACAGCTTAAAAAAACAAGGGAAGTAGTTACTGAACCCTTAGCTGGAGTTTCAACAACCATCTCCCCATTTATATCAGACATAATCAAACCCAACCTTTTTGCACAATCAATAGCAATGAAACAATGCGTAGCACCAGTATCTATAATAGCAATTAAAGGAGTACCATTAAAGAAACAAGTACCTCTGATAAGTCGATCTTCATTATCGGTCTGGGTACCGGTCAAGGCAAACACCCTACCACTCATCTGAGCCTTCTTAGGCTGCGTACACTGAGAGCTAAGATGACCTTCCTCATTACAATTGAAGCAAACAATGTCGCCACGCTTGCATTCAGCGACAATGTCGCCTTTCTTACCACATCGGAAACACTTCTTCTCATCACGGTTACAAGCATTACTCTTGTGGCCTTTCACACCACACTTATAACATACAATCTCAGCAGGAGCATCCCTACGTGCAGGTCTCCTCTCATCATGTATCCTCTGTTTACCCTTATCAGCTGGGGCACTATATGGTTTCGGACGACTCTGCTGTCCTTTACCTCTTCGATCACTCATCACCTTGTAATGAGCCTTTGTATCCTCTTCATAGATCCTACAACTGCTTACCAACTCAGAAAAATCTCTGATCTTCTGATAGCCAATGGCCCGCTTAATGTCAGCTCGCAGACCATTCTCAAACTTGATACATTTGGAGAACTCAGCAGTCTCTGCAGCATAGTGTGGATAGAACTTGGCAAGCTCCACAAACTTTGCAGCATACTCCGTTATGGACATATCTCCTTGCTTCAGCTCAAGGAATTCGATCTCTTTCTTACCTCGGACATCTTCCGGAAAATACCTTCTCAAGAACTCCCTTCTGAACACAGCCCATGTAATCACAGCACCTTCATTCTGAAGAATTGGTTGAGTGCTTACCCACCAGTCATCAGCCTCCTCAGCCAACATGTGTGTGCCGAAGCGCACCATCTGAACATCACTACATTGCATCACCCGGAAGATCCTCTCGACCTCCTTCAGCCAAGTTTGCGCTCCATCGGGGTCGTACCTTCCCTTGAAGGTTGGTGGATGGTTCCTCAGAAAAGTCTCTAGCATCCACACACCTTCACCACCACCAGCACCTTGTTGTTGTTGTCCCACAACTTGGGCAATTGCTTGCAAAGCAGCAGCAAGAGCAGCATCATTCCTTCTAGCCATCTAGATATTCTACACGACAACAACAAATCAGAACAACAAAGACAGCTTAAAGCTGTCACACAACACTACTAGGCTCGACACGACTCTACTAATTGGTTGGACGGACCGACCTGCTCTGATACCAATTGTAAAACCCCGTTTTCCAAAACAACATAATAATATACATATAATCAGAGTTCAACAATAACGGGCATGTCACGCTACTTTTCAAAATTTATTTAAATAGAATATAAAACTATTTAAATGTCAACATGATCAATCTTATAAAATTCTGCAGCGGAAATAATATTTTTAAATCATCATCATCGACTACATTAATCCTTGGCACAAAGGCCACCAATAGTCATAAAACATTATTCGACACCATTAAACTTCAACAACAATAAAAGCTTCAACAACATGTTTCAAAAATTGATACATAATGAATGAAAGAATTAAACAGCAAGATTCCCATCCCGTTACGTATCAGAGCCCTAGACACTTGAGCCATCAACCTACTAGCCTTGGAAATCTGCACTTGTCCACAAGGCGACAATTCCAACAGAAGGTGTGAGTTCACAAATCAAAATAATATATATAAATAAATCATCAACTTGAATTAAAAACATCAACAAGTATATCAATATCCATATATATATGACATCAACATTCAACAACAAGTCTACTGCATATTATAATTGATTTACAACAACAACTCTTGTGGCGACATCTCACCAACAACAACTCTTACACCAATGACTTTACAATGACAACTCACACCGACAACAACTATGCAACGACATCAACTACTAATGCAATATGCATGTGGTACCATTTTACGCGCGTTGAATGACAAGCATTCCAGGGCATGAGCCCTCAACAGTTGGATGGTTAAAGCATCCCAGGGCATAAGCCCTCAACAGGTGAATGATAAACATTCCAGGGCATAAGCCCTCAACGGGTGAATGATAAACATTCCAGGGCATAAGCCCCCAACAAATGCATATGAGAATGAATGAACTCAGTGGTGTATATCAGCATACAACCCGACATCAACTAATGGTGTATATCAGCATACAACCAGACAACAACAACTTAGGACACCCTCCCCAACTGGACAATACCACTCAGCAACATCAAAGACAACGCACACTTAGCAACGGATGATTATTACATAATTCCATCATATTCATCTTCATATATAAGTTTCACCATTTAAACAATGTTAAATAAATCTAACAAACAAATTAGGAAGCTTAGGTTTGGGTCTGGAACACTTCGCTTAAGCGAAGCATAGCTCGCTTAAGCGAACCAATTCACGTAAGTTAGGATGTTCCTCGCTTGAGGCTCGCTTGGCGTTCGCTTGAGCGACGCTCACATGCTACAGGTTCTGGGCAGATTTTAGCGTCGTTCGCTTAAGCGACGGGAAGTTCGCTTGAGCGAACCAAATGACGAAAGTTAGGTTCTTGTTCGCTTGCAGCTCGCGTGCGACACGCTTGAGCGAACGGGTAAATTTCAATCTGGGTAACTACTATGGTAGCTCGCTTAAGCGACGGGTAGCTTCGCTTAAGCGAAGCATCATCTGTATAGACTAAAAACCTACGATTCTCAACCTCTCTTTCAACCAAAAACCCAATTTTTGATCCCCCAATCACCCAAATGATTTGTTACATTGTTTATGGGTTCAATATACAACAAAACATCAGAAACAACTCACAGAAACATCATCAACAACACAATTTCAACAACAATGAGCAATTTATCATGTTCTTAAACCTAATTCCAAAAACATCATTTTCAATCCAATTTCATGAAGTCATATATATATATATATATATATATATATATATATTATAAATTGAAATGCTAGCTCACCCTTACCTGATTAGATGAACAATTAACTACAGAAATCAACCCCTCTTCTAGCAATTTCCCCTTGTTCTTGGTTCTTCTCTCTTTTCTCCCAAAAAGCTTGTTTTCTTACTGTACGTACAAAGTTTTGTCTGACTCTTTCCTATTTTCTTTTCCCACAAAACATAACCTCTCTTTCTCTTAACTCCCTCCTTAAAACTCATTAATTCTAATTAACCCCATAATTCTAAATAATAATTATTTTCTCCTAATTTCACTTAAATCACAAAAATTATCACTAATTATCATATAATAATTATAAATCAAATAACAACACCACATATTCACATAATCATTTAAAAAAATTCAAATAAAATATTCAAAGCAAATAAAAATAATAAAATAGAAATTAGAGCGTTACAATAGGGGGCATTATCACCTTTATAGCTAGGAAGTTTGGCGTAGGTGAGAACCGAGGGCTTAATAGAATTGAGGGGAACAATAAGCTTAATATAGAAACCCTCATTGCCATGAACTTCATTAAACCTCAACCTGGCCGTATAACTTTTGAGCTTCAGCTCAATGTACCTATGTGTTTGATTGTACTTCCTAACCCATCTCGGAATAACACCGAGGTGGAATAAAATTTGCTGTATGTTGATGATGTCCCACAGGAACAGGAGGAGGAGCAACACCATGAGGAGGAAGATGCACACTTGCACCACCATGAGGAGCACCATGATTATGATGCCGGTAACAACTATAATGATCAAATCAACCGGTGGGCATGGATGCAAACGGAGGTTGACCGCATAAGCACCGAGCAACAAAGGCAAGGTGTTGAAATCACCGGATTAAGGAACGATGTCCAAAGAGGCAATCACGTTAATGATGAGAACAATCACATGCTCTGGATGATGATGCAACACTTCAACCTCCAAGGTCCTCCTTACGGACCTCAATAAAATGTGAGCTTTCCTCTTCCTCTCTTCCTTCTATCTCTACTCTCTCTCTCCACCTATCATCACCTTCCTTCTTCTACTTCTTCATCTTTCTTTACCTTTATTTTTTGTTTTTCTTGAATCATTGAGGACAATGCTTCTCCCAAGTGTGTGTGTGTGGGGGGGGGGGGGGGGGGGGGGGCTAATAAAGTGTCTCGAGTCGTAGTGTCCCTAAACTCCCTTGAACTTTATTCTTTTGTTTTGTTTAATTGCGAAAGGCATGATTAAGTAGCTTGTTTTTAGTGTAAAAATATGACATAAATTTTTTGTTGTCTTCTCTAAATTGGTAGTTTCTTGTACATGAAAGTGAACTCTTGTGTTCTACAGTTTTCTTGATAAACCCACACCTTGTTCTTTTGTGAATAAATTCTCCAATGAGTAAATGCACGTGTTACACCCCTTGAGCAATTGTATGAATAAGTATTTTAAGGAACACGTTCTAGTTTTTAAAGGTAAGTTAACCCTCAAAAATTTTAAGAGTAAAAGTAGTATAAGCTAGTGTGGGGGAGTTTAAAAAGCCAAAATAAAACTAAAGGTTGCATCATTGAATCTAGATTGGGGAAGGAGGTAGGCCTCGGACTTCCTACGTGAAGGTGATGTTATCTTGAGGCAAAAAAAAGCATCATCGAATCTAGATTGGGGAAGGGGGTAGGCCCTCCGACTTCCTACGTGAAGGTGATGTTTTAAGGGGCACCATTGAATCTAGATTGGGGAAAGGGGGTAGGCCCGCCGACTTCCTACGTGAAGATGTTGTTCCCTTAAAATTATATGCGCTTAAATTCCAAATTTGTTCAAATGGCAAAAAGGTCAAAATGACCACAATTACTCCCATCTATCTTATACGAAATGAAGAAAGAATTTTTCTCGGTTAGCTTAGTCTTTAAGTTAGAACCTGTTTCCTCATAATATCTGTTTATACAAGAGCAAAAATAGGGATGAACTGCACACACACACTCACTTAGGACTTGATTGTTGGGTTGAATAAAGAATACAAGGATTGCTTGAGTTTGTGATTATTATACATTGGAAATAAAAGCCTTTTTGAGGAGACATAAGTTTCATTTGAATTATCATGAATATAATCTTGTTTTTATGCTACAAATGTCTATGCCTTTTGCTTGAGGACAAGCAAAGATCCAAGTGTGGGGGAGTTTAATGAGTCAATAAAGTAGTATATTTAATGAAGTATTTAATCTTATTTATTTGAATTTAAGTTTATTATTATTTCCTTTTTAAGTCATTTAGATGAATTAGTGATTAGTTTACTTTATATAATATTCAGTCTTGTTTTATTTAGATCTAGGTTTATTTTATATATAATATTCAGTTTTATTTAGATCTAAGTTTATTTTATATAATATTCTGTCTCGTTATATTTAGATTTAAGTTTATTTTATATTATTGTTATTTATTTTATAGAACTATTTTACTTTAGAATGCAATCTATTATATTTCAGGGACGAATATTGGATGGAAAGATCCTTGGAGCAGAAGAAAGGGATTCGGAGCTGATTTGGAGCAAGAATACGAAGATTTGGAGCCAAAAATAAGTCTCCCCCAAGTCAGAAGCTTGGCACGGCTCGTGCCAAATGTGGCACGGCTCGTGCCAAATGTGGCACGACCGTGCCACCTCTCAGGATTTCTTTAGCTGCTTTTGCTTCCAGTGCAAGCTACTCTATTTTTAGTTTAGGCCCACAATTTCTTGTGGGGCACTCTAGTATTATAGTTGCTTAGGCTCTAAGTCAATTGTAAACTATAAATAGAGGAGCCTTCCATCACAAATATTCATCTTATTCTTAGAATAACAATAGTGACAGTTGTTTTCTAATAATAATTTCTCTTTATTTTATTTACTTTATGTCTTCTCTCTTTTTCCCCTTGTCTACTATGATCATGAGTGAGTAGACTTCCCTTGTCTTGGGATTGTTGGATAGTCTAATGACGTAATCTAAAGCAAACCAAGCCTTTTCTTTAAACCCTTAAGTAATCTAGTTTCTAATCTAATTTCACCGGTTAAACATGGATTAATCATTATCAACTACCAACAAGCGAAAGCTGAGGTTATGATAATTATTAATCCATTATGCCAAACATCAAATCTACAAGCGAAAGCTGCGATGAGATGTTGGAACAAGTGAATATTAGACAGAGATTGCAAAGGCAGTGAAATAGTCTTTGCAATCTTGGGACGAAGTAGTTTCACAACCATAATGCATCTCCTAGTAATTAATTCAGCGTAATAGGATTAATTGCTAGGAGTAAACTCTTACTGGACTGAGAGGAAAAGTAAGGGGCTAAAGGGAAACCGGTCATACGAAACTAGGTCTATCATAAGGTTTTAAGGTTAAAGCTTCAGGTTTGTGGAGGGTTTGTTATTATGACGAACCAATAATCCCAAGGCTCTCTTCTTATATTATTTTCTCTTCAAACATTCAAAACCCTAAATTACTATTTTCTCTTGTAATCATAACTCTAAGTTGATTGAATTGACCAACTCCCTGTCGGAACGATACTCTCTTTATTACTACTCCGATAAGGCCGTGCACTTGTGGTTTTGTCCCATCACTTAACACCTTCCATATTCGAAACCAACCCCCGGACCTTGATCTCATAAGGGTTTTTACTCAATTTTTTCCTTCCCACGAATAAAAGTTGAGAGTTCAAAGATTGAAGGTTTAAAACCAATTAATGGATTGATGCCCGAAAATCGCGAGCACAGAAATGGCGACTTCACTGGGGATCAAAATTTCCTAAGTGGGTTAAGCCCGTCTTACCTTTCTTTACTTGTGCTTTTTTATTGCTTATACTTTGTTGATACATTCCTACTTTGTTTACTTTTAGCGTGAGTGGTGAGATAAGTCCTACACCCGAACTTGAGAGAAATATAAGATAGGACGGGGTATAATCAAAGTTCCACTCCAAGAGTAATCTTGAGTCTTGGTTCATGTGATAATCCCACTCAATGGAGGGATCTTGGAAGTAATACTTGTTGACACGAGTAATCATGTTGGCTTTATTATTTTCAAGTGACCGTCGAAGTTGAGGACCTTAGTTACCTTTAACCCATCCTAGCTTTTTAGGACGTAGTGCGGTGGCTAATCAAGAGTAATCTTGAATTGGTTGATACGTGATACTACACCCAAATGAGACCTTCTTACGAGTGTTATTGGACCAAGAGTAATTGTAACGCCCTAGTTGCTATTTTGTTATTTTTAGTTGTTTGACATATTTTATTTGAATTTATAAATGATTATGTGAATATGTGGTGTGTTTATTTGTTTATAATTATTTATGTGATTTTATGTTATTTAAGAAAATAGAAGAAATATTATTATTTTGGAGAATTATGAAAATAGGAGGAATAATTATTAATTATTAGAATTATGGGGTTAATGTGAATTAAAGGAGATTAAGGAGGGAGTTAATAGAAAAAGGGGAGTTATACTTTGGTTGGTAAAGGAAATAGAAAGTCAGTAAACAATTATACGTATCAGAGAAAACAAAAACATAAGCTTTTTGGGTAGAAGGGAGAAGAACCAAGAACAAAGAGATTAGCCTAGAAGATTGATTGCTGTAGCTTGCTTTTGTTCATCTAATCAGGTAAGGGTGGGTTTACTTTTCAATTGTTAATGTATATGTATATGTTTTCATGAAAATAGGTTGAAATTGGTGATTGTTGTTCTAGGTTTAAGAAATATGAAAATGCCATTATTGATGAATCATACATAATTGATGATGTTTATATGAGATGTTTCTGTTGCTTTGTTGTGTGGTGAACCCATAAACATTGTTCTAATTCATTTTGGGTGATTGGGGGATCAAAATTGGGTTTTTGGATGATTTAGGACTTAGAAAATCGTAGCTGTATTTCTGCCCAGATGAATTCTCGCTCAAGCGAGATAGCCGTCGCTCAAGCGAGCGGCACTTTTCCCTGCCCAGAATCGTTTCGCGCCCGTTCGCTCAAGCGAGAGCTAAGCGAACTTCCAAGCGAGCGAAATCCCAACTTTCGTCATTTGCGTCGCTCAAGCGAAATTCCCGTCGGTCAAGCGAAATCTGCCCAGAACCTGTAGTTTGTGAGCGTCGCGCAAGCGAATGCCAAGCGAGCCTCAAGCGAGGAACATCCTGACTTTCGTCATTTGACTCGCTCAAGCGAGATGCTGCTCGCTTAAGCGAGATTGGTCCTGTGCGACCATTTTGTGTAATTTTCCTAAGTGCTCCTAACCCAAACCTAAGCTTCCTAACTTGTTTATTGGATTTATTAAGAATTGTTTAGATGGTAAAACTATATTATGAAGATGATTAAGATGGAATTATGTATGCTTATGTGCAAATAATTATACTTTGCTAAGTTGAGTTGCCTTGTTGATGTTGAGTGGTATTGTCCAGTTGGGGAGGGTATCTTAAGTTGTTGTTGTTGATTGGTTGCATGCTGATATGCTCCATTAGATGTTGGGTTGTATGCAGATATACACCATAGAGTCATTCATACTCATATGCATTTGTTGGGGGCTTATTGCCCTGGAATGTTTATCATTCACCTGTTGGGGGCTTATTGCCCTGGAATGCTTAGCATTCAACGCGCGTAGTATGGTACCACATGCATCTTGCATTAGTAGTCGAGGTCTTTGCATAGTTGTTGTAGGTGTGAGTTGTCCTGTTGGTGAGATGTCGCCACAAAAGTTGTTGCTGTTGATGTTAATCAAAGATGAATCTAAATCATGATATGAGATGATAATGTGGATAATGTTGCTGCTGATTGTTATTATTTGTTGTTGTTTCAATTTATTTTGATGATTCATATATCTATAGATTACTTTTGATTTGTGAACTCAGCCCTTCTGCTGGAATTGCCGCCTTGTGGGCAAGTGCAGGTAATGAAGACTAGTGTTGTCGGCTCTTGCGTCTAGGGCTCTGATACATAGTAGGGATGGGGAACGTTATCTTCTTGTATTCCTTTATGTATCATTTCTTTTGAAGAACATGTTGTTGGATATTTAATTATTGAATGATGTTTAATTGTTGAGGCCTTTGAGCCAAGGATTTTGTTGTAGATGTTTAACGATGATGATTTAAATTAAAGATTTTCCGCTGCAGAATTTTATAAAGATGTTTTGTTGATATTTGAATAGTTTTATATTCTATTTAAATAATTTTGAAAGTGGTGTAATACTCCGTTGTATGTTGAATAACTCTGATTATTATTTATATTATTACCATTACATCGTTTTGGGAAACAGGGTGTTACAGTAATCTTGCAAACCAATGACGTTTGGAAGTGGTTGACAACTTTGGGAACATTTTAGAACCTTGTTACATATGCTCGTGAAACCATAGTTCTTTCCTTGAGACGTATTCACCCTTAACTCCATCATGTTGAACCTAACCTCACTATGTTTTCTTTATTCTTTAGCATAATCATGCATACATGCACAAACTTTTTTTCTTTCATCCAAAATATCGAAGGACTTAGATAAAAGAACTCTTTTGTAAACATTGTAGAGTATGGAGCGTGTAACCAGGAAGACTAGGCAGTTTCGCTTCAGGGACCCACACACGTCTGAACTGAGGAGGCTAGCATCTAAGGTAGCTAGTCCAGAAGATTTCCGAGCTCGCCATGGAAGACTGCTTAATCTCTTCAAGATCAAAATGGTACTAGGAATCCTCGATACATTGGTCCAATTCTACGATCCTGTTTGCCACTGCTTCACGTTCCTCGATTTTCAGCTTGTTCCCACTCTTGAGGAATACTCTTACTGGATTGATATCCCAGTATCCAATAAAGAACCTTTCAATGGACTCGAACCAAAACCCGAACCCGAACCCGCAACCATTGCAGCAGCTCTCTACCTTGAGACACCTGTCATCAAAGCTAATCTCACTCCCAAAAGAGGCCTAACCACCGATTTCCTTTACCAACAAGTCGTATCCATGAAGAAATGGGCAGTTATGATGTCTTTTACTCCATCCTTGCCTTACTCATATATGGCCTTATACTCTTCCCAGATGTTGACGGTATCGTTGACGAAAATGCCATCAAAATTTTCATTTCCAGAAATCCCATCCCCACCTTGTTAGCCGATACCTATTATTCCATCCATGACCGAACACAAAAAGGTCAAGGAACCATCCTCTGTTGTATCCCCCTATTATACAAATGGTTCTGTTATCGCGATTTTCGGGTGTCAAATCATTAATTAGATTTGAACCTTTCAATCATTGATATCTCTATTTTTTTTTGGGGAAAGGTAAAATCGAGAGAAAACCTTAGAAATTCTGAGCTCGGGGCTGATTTCACTACGGGAAGGTGTTAGGCACCCGCAATGACTATAGTATCATATAGGAACCGTTTTGCTAGTCTTATGTATACGCTTTGCTTTTATCGCTATTTGTAAAAAGGATTGATTTTAAGAATGAGAGAAAGAAGATTTTGAGTGTTGTTTTTATTGGACTTGGAGAGATTTTGGGTCTCTTGCCTACATACCCTTTTAAGGGATCAAAATTCCATGTAGTTCTCTTCCAAAATATTTTTGTGGGTTGGTTCAATTTTAGTTTTGAAAATAGTTTTGAAGAAAAGGATGAGAGGCCTCAAAGGCATGAGATTTGGAAAAGGTGAGGTGATTCCAATTTATTTACAAAGATGATTAAAGTTGAAGATTAAGATTCATTTTGGTTTTGTTTAAGAAAATAAAGGGAAAATGGGTGAAGTTTTGACTTCACTTTATTGCAAAAAGATCTTTGAGTGATGTGTTAGTTTTTTGAGAAAGAAAGAATGAGTTTTTTTTCTAAGTATCACGCTTCCTAAACATACATCTAGCGGTAAACATACAACGTGTGTGCGTGTCGGTGCTTGTGTCGGTGTACATCATCATAGTGTCCATAGTCCTTTACATCGGGTCCTAGTTTACATTCTATGGTCTTGCGAGAATTTAAAGGAAAGTAAACTAACCTAAAATATTACATGAATTAGTAGGAATTTGCGTAAAGTGGCTAAAAGAAAGAAAAAGATGAAAATGATGCAATGCTTGCGATATGAGTGAGATATGAAACAAAATGGTTAGTAATAAAGTGGGAGATGATAATAAAAGTGAATAATGCATGGTAAATGAAATAACACTAACAAGGGATATTAAACAAATTGCAAAAACAAATGCAAAAAATGTAGTGAAAATAACACAAAAAAAAGCCCTAAGACTTAACTAAGTCCAAGACCTATAATTTCCACCAAAACAGCACTCTTTTGAGGACATTATTTCAAGAATCAAGAGGAAATTTCAAGCCATGCATTCAAACTTCACACATACACATTTTATGCACATTCTATAACCTAAAAATATTCATATTACTTTCCTAACAAGAAATTAAAATCACAATTCACAAAACAGTGGTGATGATCACAAACTCATGGCAAAAGTATCACAAAATCATATTACAAGCATCAAAATCACATGGTATTGAATTAAAACAAAAATTATGCAAGAAACTTCACAAAAACACCAATATACATATCAAGAGGACAAAAAAATTGGCACACATATACTTCATCAATTTTAACATGTAAAATTAACACCAAATAGCCAAACAAGTATCAAGAAACTCATGACAATTTTTAGGAATTTTTTTGCAAGAAGTGTAGCGCGCCGCTTCCAGTGGCGTGCTCGCGTTGAATTGCAGGTTCAACAACTCAGTGATGAAGGTTCATGCGAATCTCTGAGAGTTGTTTGAATTTGCGTGAATTCGTGCTCTGTTTGATGCTGATGACCGAATTCAATGGTGAATTTGCTGTTTTTGGCATGAAGTTGATCTGAATTGGTGTTGAATTCGATCTAGGGTTTGTGTGTGTTCTTGAGCTTTTCTGTGAATTTGTGGATTTTGATCCGTAACTGCCAAGAGAGAGAAAATGAATTTTGTTTGTGTGATGTGGCGTGTAATCTGTGGATTCTGATTCTGACTTGTACAGTGGTGGCCTTTTATAGGCTGCCATGTGTGTACCTGACCCAATGATCTTGTGACATGTGGACTG
Source organism: Medicago lupulina (assembly GCA_958299785.1). Lineage (NCBI taxonomy): Eukaryota > Viridiplantae > Streptophyta > Magnoliopsida > Fabales > Fabaceae > Medicago > Medicago lupulina. Next base: position 54,773,235 of record OY283144.1, on the reverse strand, counting down.
GACTGCCCGTGTGGCCTTTGAGGACCAATCTGCAATTGTGTAAAAGTTGGGACTGAACTGCAATTTATTAAAGATTGGACTGTTTTAAAAGAATTAAAAGGAAAGGACTGCTTAAAAAATTGGAATTGGGACTTTTTGCAATAAAATGTAAAATTTGGACTGAATTGCAATTTCTAAAAGTGTTTGGACTAAAATGTAAAAATAATAAAATTGGTTAAAAAACTTAATCTGAATGCAACGTAAAGTGAAACAGTTAAAACGGACAAACGGACTAAAATGAACAAATTACCTAAATGAGGTATTTTAAAATACCTCTCTGCCCAAAATTTATTTGATGTGAAAAGACCAGAATGCCCCTAGGGACTAAAACGACTCAGACTGACTCAGATGCAAAACTAAGATGATTTTTGTACAAAATTTGATTAACGATTCATGCAAACAAATTGAAAAGACTCAGGGACAAATTGTAGAGACTAAAATGGGTTCCTTTGTAGGAAATGACCAAAATACCCTTTTGTATGATTTTATGCAAAAATTGGAATAAAATGCAGGAAAACAAGCAATGGTCCTAGAGACCCTTTTTGAAGAATTGTAATGCAAGAAAACACTTTGAATGGCTTTAAATGCAAGAAAAATTGGAGATTATAACAGCAAAATGTGCGCTTGAAGCGCAGTAGAAAACACGGTGAATTCGAAAGTATTAGAAAATAGCAGAGAAATCTGAATGAGTATTTTTAGGTCCAAAATGAGGGTATAACAGCTGCCCCTATTTAAGTTTCTTCGTCTGGCGGGTCAAGAGACGGAGTCTTTGGCTTGACGTGACGAAGATACTTAAATATCGACATTAGCACTAATTTTGGGCGTAAAAATATGTTTGTAAATGTCATGTATGCCATGCGACATTTGGTTATGAATGCAAGACAGACTGAGAATTGAATTTAACAAAATATGTCGTATCCATTGCGGGACTGGTAGACATTTAACTGAATAGCAAAAACGGAGTATGTCGTATCCATTGCGGGATTGGTAGACATTAACAGAATAACAAGACTCACTGGGGAGACTCAATAGCAAATTTGACAGGCACAAGCTGTTCTTGGATGCGAACTGGCCACTTGACCGGGAATATTGACAACAAAGGGTGCAAGCTGCTCTTGTATTTGAGCTGGTCACTTGGCTGAAAGAAAACATAGAAAGCACAAGCCGTTCTCGGACACGAACTAGTTACTTGGCTGAAGGAAAACAAAATAGAAAGCACAAGCCGTTCTTGTATTTGAACTAGTTACTTGGCTGACAGGAAACAAAATAGAAAGCACAAGCCGTTCTTGTATTTGAACTAGTTACTTGGCTGACAGGAAACAAAATAGAAAGCACAAGCCGTTCTTGTATTTGAACTAGCCGCCCGGCGGATACCAAAAGGATAGGTACAAGCTGTTCTTGGATGTGAACTTGCTACTTGACCGAAAACAAGGACAAATTGACAGGCACAAGCTGTTCTTGGGTACGAACCAGCCACTTGGCCGTTAACAGAAACAAATTGTATTTGAGAATGAACTGAATTTGATTGACATAACTGCAGGAGCTTGAATTTGACAGGAATGTTAGAATCTGTGGTTGACAAGACTGTTGAACTTTGAAATTGACATGACAGTAGACGTTTGTCATTAGCAGAAGGAATTTGAAATTGACATGATTGATTTTGATTGAGATTAACATATGAATTGAGAATGCAGATGTGTATGAATAGCATGACAATTTTATCAAATGCATGAACATATAGGATGCATGATTATGCATGTATGAATGCCTTGAAATGCATGATGATTGGCAATTTGCAGACATGATTTCGCAGAGACAGACAAAACATTGGAATATTGGGCGCGTAGTGGCTCGCGCTCTAAAACATGCCCGTAAAGGGTACTCTTCCGGGGATGCAGCCGTCGGGAGATGCATCATGACCGTTGATGAGGGCAGGAAGCTGTAAAATTGTAGAGAAAGACAGTCTGAACGGTATTGCTGCTTGTTGGAACAGTCACATAAATACTTTGGACATCGCATCTGTGGTCAATGCTTTTGCATGTTTGTCTTTTATTCCTTTTTCATTTTTATTTTTATCATCCCATTTTTGCCTGGATCGCCCTTTCGGGTTTTCGACCCACCGGGGAATAGTTTTTTTTTTTGTTGCCCCTGTTTTTGCCTGGATCGCCTTTCGGAGGTTGTTAATCCATCGGGGTGCTCATTCTTGCCTAAGCCGCCCTTTCAGGTTTTCGACTTAGCGAGCATATTCATTTTTCATGCTTTTCATTCTGTTTTTTCATTCTTGCCATTGACCACAGACCGTGTTGAGGAGAGAGCCTGCCGGTAACACGTATAAGAACTGATATCAATGTAGATTTGCTCATGCATGGTTCATTTGAATGTACCTAGCTACTTAGGCCTGTTTTCAAAATACTCAAAAATTTTCAATTTTCAGAATGTTCATTCCAGACATGCATCATTATTAGCATAGAAAAAATCTTTTGTATAAAGCTTTGGAGGTAGAGTAGAAAAAGAATTAGAGTGCCAAACAAAAGCATAGGCTCAAATTGACGTGTAAGGGTGGTAGTCGGCCAAAAGCGCGACCCCACAGATTTACAAATCTTGAAAAATGGTAATTTTATTGGTTGGTGGTACATTGAACACAGTAACTACTATGGTATCTAAAACTCTTGAATCCGCAGGCGTCGGAACCTCGGATGAGAACAGCCAATCATCAGTTGCAAAGACCCCAAGGGGAATGGTAATTTGCCAGATATAGTCAATTGTCTTTTACTTCAATCTCATTTTTGTATGAACCGCCCTTTCGGGTTTTCGGCTCATCGAGACGCTCATTTTTGCCTGAGTTACACGTAATCTCAGCGAGCTTTTACATTTTTGTTTCTTGTCCCTTATTTTGCCTGGATCGCCCTTTCGGGTTTTCGACCTACCACGCTGTTCTTTTCATATCTAGACAAAGTATTTCTTGACTATATCGGCATTCACAAGATTCGGAAGTTCTACACCATCCATGTGCGTGAGAATCAAAGCACCGCCAGAGAAAGCCTTCTTGACAACATAAGGTCCCTCATAGTTAGGCGTCCATTTGCCCCTTGGGTCGGGTTGCTGACTCATTCTTCTCTTCAATACGAGTTCACCCTCTTTGAATTCCCGAGGACGAACTTTCTTGTCAAAAGCATTTTTTATCCTTGTTTGATACATCTGACCGTGAGCCAAAGCATCCAGGCGTCTTTCCTCAATCAAATTCAACTGGTCGTACCGACTCTGGCACCATTCAGCCTCAGACAACTTTGCTTCCATAATCACACGGAGAGACGGAATCTCTACTTCCAATGGGAGGATTGCTTCCATGCCGTATACGAGAGAAAAAGGCGTTGCCCCGGTTGAACTACGGACTGTAGTGCGGTAGCCGTGTAAAGCATAGGGCAACATCTCATGCCAGTCTTTGTATGTTGTTACCATCTTCTGCACAATCTTCTTGATGTTCTTATTGGCAGCCTCAACTGCACCATTCATCTGAGGTCTGTAAGGAGAAGAATTGTGGTGTTCAATCTTGAATTTCTCACATAAGGCTTGCACCATGTCATTATTTAAATTGGTACCGTTGTCAGTGATAATCTTGCTGGGAACACCGTACCGACAGATGATATTGTTCTTGATGAATTTGACTACTACTTGCTTAGTCACGTTGGCATAAGATGCAGCTTCGACCCATTTGGTGAAATAATCGATTGCTACCAAGATAAAACGATGACCATTCGAAGCTTTCGGTTCACTTCTTCCGATCATATCAATGCCCCACATAGAGAAAGGCCATGGAGAAGACATAACATTGAGAGCGTGCGGAGGCACATGGATCTTATCAGCATATATTTGACATTTGTGGCACTTCCTGGCATATTGATAGCAATCGCGCTCCATGGTCATCCAGTAGTAACCAGCTCTCAACAACTTTCTAGACATAGCATTCCCCGATGCGTGGGTCCCAAAGGTGCCATCGTGCACATCGTGCATTAGCTGTTCTGCTTCACATTCATCAACACATCTTAACAACACCATATCGAAATTCCTTTTGTACAGGACATCACCGTCCAGCAGGAACTTGCTAGCCAGCCTGCGCAGCGTCTTCTTGTCCTTGTTGGAAGCACTTGGCGGATATTCATGGCTTTGTAAAAACTGCTTGATATCACAATACCAGGGTTTGTTGTCAATTATATCCGCATTTGTTTGAACAGACACATCACTGATGACGAACACATGAGAAGGCCGGTCAAGGCGCTGCACTTTGATCACTGGCACGTGGTTCCAGTGGTTCACTTGGAACATGGAGGATAAAGTAGCAAGAGCATCGGCCATTTGGTTTTCCTCGCGGGGAATATGGTGCAATTCGACTTTCGTAAAGTACGTCAGCAGACGCCTCGCGTAGTCACGGTAAGGGATCAGATTGGCATGATGGGTCTCCCATTCACCTTTTATCTGGTTGACAACTAGTGCAGAGTCTCCATAGATGTCCAGATGCTTGATTCTCATATCGATGGCTTCTTCAATTCCCAAGATGCATGCCTCGTACTCGGCCACATTGTTGGTGCACTCAAACACAATCCGGGCTGTGAAAGGGATGTGATGCCCTTGCGGAGCCACAATTACTGCGCCAATTCCTCGGCCATAGGCATTAACAGCACCATCAAAGACCAACCCCCACTTGCTATCAGGGTCTGGACCTTCACCGATCAGTGGTTCTTCACAGTCTCTTGGCTTTAAGAACATAACCTCTTCGTCGGGGAAATCGAACTTCAAAGGTTGATAGTCATCGAGCGGTTGGCAAGCGAGATGGTCAGCCAGGATACTCCCTCTAATGGCTTTCTGAGCTTTAAACACAATATCATACTCTGACAGTAACATTTTCCAACGTGCGATTTTTCCAGTGACCGCCGGTTTCTCAAAGATATACTTGATTGGATCCATCCGGGATATTAACCAAGTTGTATGATTTATCAAGTAATGACGCAGACGTTTGGCTGCCCAGGCTAGTGCACAACAGGTTTTCTCGAGCATTGTGTACCGAGTCTCACAATCGGTGAATTTCTTGCTCAAATAGTAGATAGCATGCTCTTTCTTTCCAGTCTCATCTTGCTGACTGAGCACACATCCCATGGATTCATCCAACACTGACAGATACATAATCAAAGGCCTTCCGTCCACGGGCGGGACAAGGATCGGGGGTTCTAACAAGTATTCTTTGATGCTATCGAAAGCTTCTTGGCATTCATCATTCCATACAACAGGTTGATTCTTCCTGAGTAACTTGAAGATTGGCCTGCAGGTCGCGGTCATGTGGGATATAAATCTAGAAATGTAGTTCAAACGCCCGAGGAATCCTCTGACTTGCTTCTCGGTTTGCGGGGCCGGCATCTCGCGGATAGCTCAGACTTTGTCAGGATCTACTTCAATGCCCTTCTGGCTGACAATGAATCCTAGCAACTTCCCAGACCTAACACCGAACGTACATTTGTTTGGATTCAGCCGGAGCTTGTACTTCCTCAACCTTTCAAACATTTTCGCTAGGTACTCGACATGTTGCTCTTCATCACTCGACTTTACAATCATGTCGTCCACATATACTTCAACCTCTTTGTGAATCATATCATGAAACAATGTAGTCATCCCCCTTTGATAGGTGGCACCAGCATTTATCAGGCCGAACGACATCGCTTTGCAACAAAATGTCCCCCACGGAGTAATGAACGACGTCTTCTCCCTGTCTTTGGGTGACATTTTGATTTGGTTATAGCCAGAAAATCCGTCCATGAAGGAGAACACCTTGCACTGGGCAGTATTATCAACAAGTACATCGATGTGAGGTAGTGGGAAATTGTCCTTCAAGCTTGCTCTATTCAAATCTCTGTAATCAACACACATCCGGACCTTACCATCCTTCTTTGGCACAGGCACAATATTAGCAACCCACTCAGGATATTCAACTGTCATGAGGAAACCTGCGTCAATCTGTTTCTGTACCTCACCCTTAATTTTCAGAGCCATGTCCGGCCGAGTCCGTCTCAACTTTTGTCTGACAGGGGGACAGTCTGGTTTTGTCGGTATCCGGTGTTCCACGATCTGGGGATCCAAACCCGGCATATCTTCATACGACCATGCAAAAATATCTGAATACTCGCGGAGAAGCTGGAAGATCCTTTTCTTAACCCCTTCCTCCAATGCAGCACCGACTTTGATCTCTCGTTTGTTATCCTCGGTACCCAGGTTGATTAGCTCGATTTCCTCCTGATGAGGCCGAATGGTTTTCTCTTCTTGCTCAAGTAATCGGGCAATCTCATCTGGTATGTCATCACTATCCTCATCTTCGGCCTCAAACACCGGGGATTCAACGGTTTGGAGAAACATAGGGTCACTGTGTTCAACGGGTTTATTTTGGTTCGATCTGCGTGACATGATTGGATGATTTTTAGAAAATAATTTTCATGCAGATCTTTGAAATTAATAAGAAAATACAGATGTTTTGGTTTTTTCTGGCATTACCATCATTTCCAAGGGAAAAGCATTAAAGAAAGAAAAAGAGTCGTGAAAGAAACGACGTTTTTTATTGATAATGGTGATGTCGGAACAAACATGCCCTTTACAAAAGTGTCACTTCCGCCTCGGGCAGGGCGGAAGGATTGTTATTTTGAAAACAAAAGCCTAAACAGCAAGACATATTACTTAGAATCATGCACAAACACAGGGAGATTGCATTGGCGAGAATTGCATTGGCAAACCCTAGCCCCTCTTTCAGCAGCACCGTCGAGAATTGCATTGGCAAACCCAGCACTATGGAACGTTCCAGTTGACACGCCTGACGTTGGAGAGAAACCGAGACCCTCTTTGCGTTTGTTGTCCAGCAGCTGTATCAATTGGCCCCAACCGGCGGCCTGACCCTCCTGAACGGCTTTCTGCGCATCTTTCAACGAAGCCATAGCAGCACTAGGCCTCTTGGGCTCTGCACCTTCGATAACCAAACCCTGGAATGCAGTTCCTTCGGCGGATTTAGCTTCGATGCAAGAGAAGGATGATAACTGACTGACCAGATAAGCTTCTTCCCTATGCACTGTCACAAGTTTACCATTCCTTACGAACTTCAGCTTCTGATGGAGGGTAGAAGTGACTGCACCGGCCTCATGTATCCACGGTCTCCCGAGAAGGCAACTGTAAGAGGCATCTATGTCCATAACCTGGAAAGTAATCATGAATGTTTCAGGGCCAATAGTCATGGGGAGATCTACCTCTCCAAGCACAGTTTTACGGGAACCATCGAAAGCCTTGACTAGGAAAGTACTCCTTCTCAAAGGAACTCCTTGACAACTTAACTGATCCAAAGTCGACTTAGGCACCACATTCAACGACGACCCAGTATCTACCAACACGTTGGACAGCATATCTGCTTTGCAGTTCATGGAAATGTGCAGGGCCAAGTTGTGGTGCTTCCCTGCCTCTGGAAGTTCATCTTCACCAAACCAAAGGTTACTGCAAGCAGTGATGTTAGCCACTATCCCACCAAATTGATCCTCTGTGACTTCGTGGTCGACATACGCTTGCTCCAATACTTTCAACAATACGTTCCTGTGAGCCTCCGAGCTAAGGAGTAGGGACAAGATGGATATCTTCGAAGGGGTCTGTAACAGCTGGTCAACGATCTTATAATCGCTTTTCTTGATTATCTTCAAAATCTCATCTAGATTGGAATCTTCAATGGACTGGCCTGGACGGCTGGTGTTTTCAACGACAGGAGGGATTGGTAATGGAGTAGTCTTATCAGCAGGAATCGCAACTTGCACATCATCTTTCTTCTGAAACAAGAGGGGCCGAACCCTGCCGCTCCTCAAAGCCGTCACTTCGGCGATACTGCCTACTGTGCTCGGGGACACCAAAGGTACTTCTTTCCCGTTTTCCAACATAGTCGCACTGTACTTGTACGGGACGGCTTTCGCAAAAGTATATGGCACTGGCCCTGGTAGCCGTATCACTAGAGGCTTAACATCTTCCCTGGCAGACATATTCTTGACAGGAGTATCGTGGAAAATCGGCACTATCATACAAACATCACTGGTAGTCAGGTAGTTGTCATTCATCAAGTTTTGGATATCAGTCTGGACTACGCTGCAACCCATAGGGTTCTGAAGGCATTCATAGCAGGTGGCATGGTCGTGGCTGAACAGAGCAGCTTGGCATAATTTGATATGTAGCGGTACTAGAGGAGTAGCAACATTACGGACATTGAGACGAGGGATTTCTTCACACACTTCAATCATATTCACGGCGGCATGGTTGGGGAGCGGATTGTCGAGCACATGTGGGACATTGTTTTCAAAAGATAGCTTTCCCTGGTCGATCAGCTTCTTCACAATATATTTCAGAGCGTAGCAGCCTTCTACATCATGACCTAGGGCGCCTTGGTGGAAATCACATCTGAGATTGGAGCGGAACCTGGGAGGCAATGGGTTTGGCGGAGGCTTGCCAGGTCTAGTGGTGCAATACCCCTTGTGTAACAGAGTTGGGAGTAGTTCAGCGTACGCCATCGGTATCGGCTGGAAAGATGGTCTAGTTTGAGGGCCTTGTTGTTGTTGTTGCGGTTGTTGTTGAGCCAGTGGTTGTTGCTGCATTTGTTGGGTGATGGCATTAACAGGGACCTGAGGCTGGCCCGGTAGTGGAGGGTATTGATTGTAGAACGGCGGATAGAACGGATGCTGGGCATACTGTAGGTACTGGTACTGTTGAGGCAGTTGTGTAGCATTGACAGGAGCGGCAGTGACAGATTGATTGGTTCCGGCAGACACCATTCCAACTTCTGATTCCTTTTTCTTATGGTGACCATTGCCGTATTTCCTTGGCGCACTTGTGGAAGTTTCGCCTTTCTCAAACACGATAATCCCCCCTCGGACAGCTTCCTCCAAGCGGGTCCCCATAGTGACCATCTCAGAGAAGTTGCTTGGGGCAGCAATAATCATTCTTTCAACATAATCTTTCTTCAGGGTCTTCAAGAATGTTTGAGTCATTTCTTCCTCGTCCAAAACGGGAGTGATACGGGCAGCTGCCCCTCTCCATCTCTGTGCATATTCGCGAAAGCTTTCGTCCTTTTTCTGAGAAAGAGACCGGAGGAATTCCCTATTCGGCTTGAGCCTAGTGTTGAATCCATAGTGGCTCTTAAAGGCAGCGACTAGATCATCAAAAGTACGAATATCATCCTTGCTCAAACCGGTATACCACTCCGCGGCATCTTCCATTAGGCTGTCCTGGAAGCAATGGATCATAAGTGAATCATTGTCTGCATGGTTAGCCATCTTTCGGACGTACTTGATGATATGGTTCTGGGGGCAGGTCAGCCCATTGTAGCGGTCAAATTCCGGGACTTTGAACTTCTTGGGGACATCCACCCTCGGCACTAAACAAAGATCGTGGGTTCTGACGAGGTCATTGCTCCCGCGGTTGGCCTTGATCTCGCGACAGAGTTCTCTGGCAAGCTCCTCCATTCTTTCCTCCATAGTTCCCAATACAGGAGTCTTTCCACGGTAATCATTAGCATTGGCGCCCTGAGGCGTAGAGTGTACAATCGGGTCTGTGTAGACGGTCGACTGAGGCAAGGTAGTATGAAGAGATGTGGGATCCGGTGGGGGCATTTGACCACCATTAGCAGCACCTGAAGTCGTGGTTCCTGAAGCACCGGCTGCAGTATTGGGAGAGTAATAAGATGGGAGCCCATAGGGGTATCCCCTCGGCATAGCGAGAGATGCGGCGGGAATCGTTTCGGTAGTCGCCTGGGTGGACGCGACCGGTTGTCCTTGAGCGGCTATCAGAGCAGTCATGGCGTCGAGAGCTTTAGCTAACTCTTCTCTCACAGAAGCTAATTCAGTACGAAGCTGTGCATTTTCTTCTTCCATAGCTACTTGATTCCTCCTTCTGTATTGTCTAGTCTGATGTACTCTGGTAGGTTGATCGGTCTTTCGAGCACGAGCCACTTTTCACACTGTGGCAGAAGAACGAGGAGGCAATGAGCACTTGGAAGTTTTTTGTGACTGATGAATGATGCACATGATGCATGATATGTGCAAATGCAGATGCAAAAATGACTCTTTTTATTACCAAAGGGTTTTTTTAGACAAATTAGAATTCTTTGCAAACATTTTTGGACTAACAAATTATTCAAAGCAAGTTGTTTTGATAAATTGAGCCAAGGGATCAGGCTTCTGAAACATAAGCTGAACAGTCAACATAATCAATAGTCAATCCTATCATCCAGAACTAAGGAGTGACTGGGTAGTATTCGGAATCCGAGTCCGAAGCTGAACCGCAATAACTGGCAAAGAAATCTCGATGACCTCTGACTCTCCTGGAGTCTCTCCTCAGTAGATCATCCTTCTCCTCAAGCTCTTTCCTAACTCTGGCTAGTTCCTTCTTCAGCATCCGGTTTTCATGATCCTTCTGCTCGTCTCTGCCATCCAAAGTCATGATCAAGTTCTCAGCCTCACTGTAACGGGCTTTCCATGCTCGCTTCTCCTCACTCTCCATAGCTAGATGCTCCTGATACATCTCCTGAGTCGCGGGAAGCAATGGTAATGGTCTAGACGGAGTAGATGCGGATACATGCCTCATAGCAGGATAAGGCATGCCGATCTCTTCGGCTCGATCTATCACCCACTGAGTATAGGCCTCATGAGCAATACCGGATCTCACACCCAAGTGTTTCACATCCTTCCTTCGGACCTTAGACCAAGCATCTGTAAAAGCTTTCCTTTGCCCGGTGGGGGCATTGGAATAGTAAAAGAACTCCTGGGATGTAGCGAGATTGATGGGCTTTGCTCTCATAGGGAAGCCGAACTGTCTCATGGCTAATTCAGGATTGTAGTTGATTCCTCCCCGGGTACCGAGAAGAGGTACATTGAGGAAATCCCCACAACCAGTGATAATCTCCTTGACTCGAGCTGCTGGAGCGATCCAAACCACCTCATCGGGAGTAAGAGCCATAATCCGCTGCGAATAAGACCAATTCTCCATGTTGGCATGGAAAGAACTCGGGAGGTGAGAAATAAACCACCTATATAGAAGAGGCACACAGCAAAGAATATATCCACGACCTTTGAGGGTCCGATCATGGATGGCGTGGTACGTGTCAGCTAACAAAGTAGGAACCGGATTCCTGGAATGGAAGATCTCAATAGCATTCATGTCCACGAAGTTGTCGAGATTCGGAAAGAGAACGAGCCCGTAGATAAGTAGTGCAAGAATAGCCTCAAGAGTGTCCTGACAAGTGGATTCGAGATTAGCCCGCTCAAGTAAGTACTTCGAAGTGAAACCCTGAATGTGAGATTTAGTAACGAGATTCTTGGACACATCGGAAGTCTTGAGATAAAGATCCTTAGCAATCACCAAAGGAGTAAGAGAAGATCCTGGGCCCGTGAAGGGTACCCTCTCGGCTATAGGTAAACCCAATAAGCAAGAATAAGCCTCGAGTGTAGGAACCAACTGAAAATCCGGGAAAGTGAAGCAACGGAAAACTGGGTCATAGAATTGCACCAGAGTGTGCACCAGCTTCTCTTCTACATTAGTCCGGAGAATAGTAAGCAAACCACCGTATCGAAGACGAAACCCAGTCGGATTCTCGACCTTGAGTGCCAACTCCCTTAGGCTAGCCAAATCGACTTCCTTGAATTTGTAAGACTTAGTCCTCTTCATGCCTGGTTATATTTGCAAAGAATTTTAGTTTGTCTATACCCTTTGATAAATGCATGTAAAAATTTTATGCATGAATGCATGTATGCATGGTTTTGTTTAGCAAAGAAAGCACGGTGGGCTAAAGTAACAAGTGGACACGGTGTCCGGTGAAACTAAGGCTTTGATAGTAGTAACCAAGGTTCTATAAAGTTCCCAAACCACAACCTCTCTTCCGTATATCATAGTAGTACAAAGCAACGCTTGTCCATGATTATTCGTAAGAAGGTCTAGTTTGGGTGTAGTATCGCGTGACGACTAAATTTCGAGGCAACACTCGGTTTAGCCACCGCACTACGTCCTAAGAAAGGCCAAGGATGGGTTTGGTAACTACAGTTCATAGCATCACCGGTCAATTGGAAGTAAAGTGCCTAAGCATGACAACACACGCCGACAACATCACCTCCAAAATGCCTCAGCTATGTGAGATTGATCGCGTAATCCAATGCACGAGGCAACCCTCGGAATGGATTGTCGATTATATCTCTTCCTAATCTTAAGTTCACTTAGCCCGGGTATAGGGCTTTTGATATTCTCACCCCACACGTACGTAAGAAAATTTTACATGTAACAATAAAGCAAAGCATAAACATAAAGCATGTAAAACTAGGCGTAGCCCTAAAAAGTCCCCAGTGAAGTCGCCATTTCTGTTATCGCGATTTTCGGGTGTCAAATCATTAATTAGATTTGAACCTTTCAATCATTGATATCTCTTTTTTTTGGGGAAAGGTAAAATCGAGAGAAAACCTTAGAAATTCTGAGCTCGGGGCTGATTTCACTACGGGAAGGTGTTAGGCACCCGCAATGACTATAGTATCCTATAGGAACCGTTTTGCTAGTCTTATGTATACGCTTTGCTTTTATCGCTATTTGTAAAAAGGATTGATTTTAAGAATGAGAGAAAGAAGATTTTGAGTGTTGTTTTTATTGGACTTGGAGAGATTTTGGGTCTCTTGCCTACATACCCTTTTAAGGGATCAAAATTCCATGTAGTTCTCTTCCAAAATATTTTTGTGGGTTGGTTCAATTTTAGTTTTGAAAATAGTTTTGAAGAAAAGGATGAGAGGCCTCAAAGGCATGAGATTTGGAAAAGGTGAGGTGATTCCAATTTATTTACAAAGATGATTAAAGTTGAAGATTAAGATTCATTTTGGTTTTGTTTAAGAAAATAAAGGGAAAATGGGTGAAGTTTTGACTTCACTTTATTGCAAAAAGATCTTTGAGTGATGTGTTAGTTTTTTGAGAAAGAAAGAATGAGTTTTTTTTCTAAGTATCACGCTTCCTAAACATACATCTAGCGGTAAACATACAACGTGTGTGCGTGTCGGTGCTTGTGTCGGTGTACATCATCATAGTGTCCATAGTCCTTTACATCGGGTCCTAGTTTACATTCTATGGTCTTGCGAGAATTTAAAGGAAAGTAAACTAACCTAAAATATTACATGAATTAGTAGGAATTTGCGTAAAGTGGCTAAAAGAAAGAAAAAGATGAAAATGATGCAATGCTTGCGATATGAGTGAGATATGAAACAAAATGGTTAGTAATAAAGTGGGAGATGATAATAAAAGTGAATAATGCATGGTAAATGAAATAACACTAACAAGGGATATTAAACAAATTGCAAAAACAAATGCAAAAAATGTAGTGAAAATAACACAAAAAAAGCCCTAAGACTTAACTAAGTCCAAGACCTATAATTTCCACCAAAACAGCACTCTTTTGAGGACATTATTTCAAGAATCAAGAGGAAATTTCAAGCCATGCATTCAAACTTCACACATACACATTTTATGCACATTCTATAACCTAAAAAGATTCATATTACTTTCCCAACAAGAAATTAAAATCACAATTCACAAAACAGTGGTGATGATCACAAACTCATGGCAAAAGTATCACAAAATCATATTACAAGCATCAAAATCACATGGTATTGAATTAAAACGAAAATTATGCAAGAAACTTCACAAAAACACCAATATACATATCAAGAGGACAAAAAAATTGGCACACATATACTTCATCAATTTTAACATGTAAAATTAACACCAAATAGCCAAACAAGTATCAAGAAACTCATGACAATTTTTAGGAATTTTTTTGCAAGAAGTGTAGCGCGCCGCTTCCAGTGGCGTGCTCGCGTTGAATTGCAGGTTCAACAACTCAGTGATGAAGGTTCATGCGAATCTCTGAGAGTTGTTTGAATTTGCGTGAATTCGTGCTCTGTTTGATGCTGATGACCGAATTCAATGGTGAATTTGCTGTTTTTGGCATGAAGTTGATCTGAATTGGTGTTGAATTCGATCTAGGGTTTGTGTGTGTTCTTGAGCTTTTCTGTGAATTTGTGGATTTTGATCCGTAACTGCCAAGAGAGAGAAAATGAATTCTGTTTGTGTGATGTGGCGTGTAATCTGTGGATTCTGATTCTGACTTGTACAGTGGTGGCCTTTTATAGGCTGCCATGTGTGTACCTGACCCAATGATCTTGTGACATGTGGACTGGACTGCCCGTGTGGCCTTTGAGGACCAATCTGCAATTGTGTAAAAGTTGGGACTGAACTGCAATTTATTAAAGATTGGACTGTTTTAAAAGAATTAAAAGGAAAGGACTGCTTAAAAAATTGGAATTGGGACTTTTTGCAATAAAATGTAAAATTTGGACTGAATTGCAATTTCTAAAAGTGTTTGGACTAAAATGTAAAAATAATAAAATTGGTTAAAAAACTTAATCTAAATGCAACGTAAAGTGAAACAGTTAAAACGGACAAACGGACTAAAATGAACAAATTACCTAAATGAGGTATTTTAAAATACCTCTCTGCCCAAAATTTATTTGATGTGAAAAGACCAGAATGCCCCTAGGGACTAAAACGACTCAGACTGACTCAGATGCAAAACTAAGATGATTTTTGTACAAAATTTGATTAACGATTCATGCAAACAAATTGAAAAGACTCAGGGACAAATTGTAGGGACTAAAATGGGTTCCTTTGTAGGAAATGACCAAAATACCCTTTTGTATGATTTTATGCAAAAATTGGAATAAAATGTAGGAAAACAAGCAATGGTCCTAGAGACCCTTTTTGAAGACTTGTAATGCAAGAAAACACTTTGAATGGCTTTAAATGCAAGAAAAATTGGAGATTATAACAGCAAAATGTGCGCTTGAAGCGCAGTAGAAAACACGGTGAATTCGAAAGTATTAGAAAATAGCAGAGAAATCTGAATGAGTATTTTTAGGTCCAAAATGAGGGTATAACAGGTTCACTTCACACTTACCCGATCACTTTGAAGCTAATCTAGAAGACACCCGTTGGTTTCAGAAAATTATGTCCCTTACCCCGACTAATATAGTTTGGTTTGTCCCAACTTGTAACACTGAAACCATCATTGACAGTTGTGGAGGATTCGGTAACGTGCCTCTCATTGGTATACGTGGATGAATCAGCTATAACCCTATTTTGGCCAGGCGTCAATTCGGATACCCTATGGAAAAGCCTCATCACCTTGTAGTAGATCACATATTCTACCTCAACCAGCCGGATAGTGCAGACATGAGAGGAATGTTCATATCAGCTTGGTGTGCAATTCATAAGAAGACAAAAGGGTAGTTAGGGAAAGATCGGGTTTGGTTCGAGAGTCTTACATTTAGTGGGTCATAGAAAGAGCGGCGAAGTTCGGAATGTCGTACTAGTTGCAGAGGCTCCCGTCCACATCTACCCCATCGTCATCTTTACCCATCACTTTTGAAACCAGAGAAGAATTCCAGGACCAGTTGACAAAGGTGAAGTTTGAGAGTGCCACTTGGAAGGAAAAATGCCAAAAGAAGGAGCGTGAGAATGATACCATAATAGGAATACTGAAGCAAACGACTTGGGAACTCAAGGAAAAAAAGCGAGAGAATGCTGAATTGAAGGACCTCCTCAAGAGGAAAGATGCTATAATTGACCGGATGCCCGAAAGTAGGAGGAGACGCATGGACTTCTTCGCCGGTGCACCCTCAGACTCCGAGGAGTAGCATACTTCCAAGGCTTTGAGTGTTTTCCAGATGTTTCTTTACTCTGTATGTTGTTTTTTCTAGCTTTTGTTTATGTACTTTTAAGTCTATCCCTTGGCTTTGTTGTTAGAAAGGGAATTATCTTGTATTTATTTTAAATTAAGTCTATCCCTTGGCTTTGTTGTTAGAAAGGGAATTATCTTGTAATGCTTCAGTTCATCCTTTGTAATGTTCTACTATGATGGTTACAAAAGTCCTTCGATAAAAAAAAATATACACATAAAAATTGCACCTTTTTGCATCTAGCATATCATGCATCTTTATTGCATTCATAAAAGTCTCAAAACCATGTCTCATATTTTACTCCTATCTGCCAGAACAAGGAAGTGGCCCCACGCAAGAAGTATCAGCCTACTCGCATCCATTGCACTCGAGCTTATATCAGGAGGATAATGGCATCCGTGAATCAGGAAAATGTTGAGTTTAGGGAGGAGGTTGGCAATCTTAAGGAAGGAATGGAAAAGTTGACTACTATGATGAATGCTCTTTTGGCTTCTCAGGCCGCTCAGGCTCAGGCCGCTCAGGACCAAGCCGCTCAGGCACTAGCCGCTCAGGCTCAGGCCACTCAGGACCAAACCGCTCGGGCACTAGCCGCTCAGGCTCTAACCGCTCAGAACCAGACCACCCAGGCGCAAGTGACAGTATCTCAGTCTGCATGGTAAGGAGGTGTTTCGTCAAAATGTGCATGATCTTTGCTTAGTTCCAAATGTCGTGATTCCTCCTAAGTTCAAGGCACCCGACTTCGAGAAATATAAAGGGGATACCTTCCCGGAGAGCCACTTGATTATGTACGCTAGGAAAATGACAGCCTATAAGGACAATGAGCCATTACTCATCCACTGCTTCTAGGAAAGCTTGGCTGGTCCTGCAGCAATGTGGTACATGAATTTGAAGGGCATTTCTACCTTTCAGGAGCTAGCCGATGCTTTTATCCAGCAGTACAAGTACAATTCATATCTAGCACCCAATCAGAGAGAATTACAAGCTATGACTCAAGGGGACAAGGAGACTTTCAAAGAGTATGCTCAACGTTTCATCCAGAAGTCTGCCCAAGTCCGCCCACCTCTGGACGAAAGGGAGTTAACAGATTGTTCTTTGAGACTCTAAGTCCTTTCTACTCGGAGAAAATGTTTGTTGTTGCTATGCAAAAGTTTACTGATATCATGGACACGGGGATGTGTATTGAAGATTGGGTCCGCAAGGGACATTTTCCTAAGGAAGGTAGTTCATCAGGTATCTTGTCAGGTGGTTCGTTAAGCAGTACGTCTAATGGTGCCAAGAAGTTTAGGAATGGTTATCCTAAGAAGAGTGCTTAGGAAGTCGGCATGGTAACCCATGGGGGAGCTCAACCAATGTACCCAGCTTACCCACTTGTTTCCAATATTCCACAACCTATCCCAGCTCCACAAATGCAGAACTACCATCCATAAAGGCCGCCGCCATACTATCCACCATTATACCAACAACCACACCCATAACATCCGCAACAATTCTTCCAACAACCCTATTACCCTCAACCACAACAACCTCGTCCTCAAGCCTCTCAACAACATAATCTCCCTCGCAGAGTATTTTTTTCCTCCAACCCATGTTATACAGAGATTTGTTACCTAATCTACTTGCCCAAGGTCTTGTACAAACTAGGCCACCCCCTCACGTGCCAAATCCCAAACCTAATTGGTATTGCGCTGATCACACCTGTGACTTTCATCAAGGGGCAGCAGGACATGATATTGAGAACTGTTTCCCTCTCAAAGACGCAGTCCAGAAATTGATTGGGAGCGGTGATTTTTCCTTCATAGATAATCACCAGAATGCTCAGAACAACCCTCTACCTCCCCATGGACCTACTGTTAATATGGTTGAAGAGTATCAAGAAGACGGTCGCATTTGTAAGGTACGGGATACATGCCAGAATGTGTGAGGCTTCTCTTTTCAGTCATGATCATGCTGCTTGTAATGAATGCTCTGCAAATCCTCGCGGATGTCTCCTGGTCCGAAGGGACATACAAATGTTGATGGATGCACAAGTACTTGTTGTGGAAAGGGAATACAGAAGTGTTTGTGTGATTACCCAAGTGTTCAAGACTCAGAGGCGTCCCGTAGTACACTACAACAGTGCCAAACCAGCTGGCACTCCTCTGGTGATTTATGTACCGAAACCATATGCCTCCTAGAATGTAGTTCCGTACAACTATGGGCCTGCCGTCCTGGAAAACAGCAAAGAGATACCTCTGCCACCTCCGGCATTTGTGGACAATATTTCCGAAAGTAACAAGATATTAAGAAGTGGACGGGTTCTCCCGACAGTTGTTCAAGAGAAGACTAGTGAACCAGTTTTAAAGCCAGCACAAGTGCAGGGTCCCGATAAAGGGAAAGGCATCAGTCAACCTAGCGGGATTGTTTATGAAGACAGTGATGAAATTCTAAAGATGATCAAGAGGAGTGAGTACAAAATAGTATATCAACTCTTGCAGACTCCTTCTAAGATATCAATCATGTCCTTGCTCGTGAATTTAGATGCTCACATAGAAGCTTTGATGAAGGTGTTAAACCAAGCGTATGTGGATCACGATGTGACTTTAGGTTAGTTTGGAAGCATAGTGGGTAATGTAACTGCTTGTAATAATTTAGGGTTCAGTGATGAAGATCTCCCGGTGGAAGGAAAAAACCATAACTTGGCCCTACACATCTCGGTCAATTGTAAGTCTGATTCACTATCTAATGTGTTGATTGATACCGGCTCATCTTTGAATGTGATGCCAATGACTTCTCTAAAGAGACTCTCATACCCAGATATTCAGCTTAGGGCCAGTTCCGTGATGGTACGAGCATTCGATGGGTCGAGGAAGTCAGTGTTGGAAGATGTGGATTTGCCTATTGTTGTCGGGCCTCACGAATTCAAAGTGACATTTCAGGTGATGGACATTCCAGCTTCTTACAGTTGCCTAATCGGTCGACCATGGATCCATGATGCTGGAGCAGTGACGTCTACTATACACCAGAAGCTGAAGTTTGTTAGTCATGGGAAGTTGATGACAGTGAGCGGTGAGTCGGCTTTGTTAGTTAGCCATTTGTCAGCTTTTTCATATATCAGTGGTAGTGATGTGGATGAGACGCCTGTTCAAGGTTTCTCCGTTGAGGGAAGTGCTAAGAAAGGGGAGACGTGTATGGCCTCTTTAAAAGATGCTCAGGAATTACTGTAAGAGGGTAAAACTGAAGGTGGGGTCAGTTAGTACAACTGCTGGAGAATAAGCGAAAGGAAGGTTTGGGCTTTTCTACTTACAAGCCAAGGGTGGCCAGCCCAACTGAGGGCACGTTTCACAGTGTCGGATTCATTAATGCTCCACCAGAGACCAATGCAGTGTTGGAAGACCAGTCTGAGGAAGAGGCACCTGACTTTGTAACGCCAGGAGGAACTTGTTGTAATTGGATTGTTGTTGATATCCCTTCCGCGATACCACTATCTAAGTAATATGTTTGACTATTTGTTTTTCTTTTTTTTTTAAGAAAACTCCTTTCGTCCTGCCCCAGACGAAAGTGAAATCTTGTAGTGCTTTGTTTCTGCTTCCAGTATTTCCATTATTAATGAAAATCGTCGTTTCTGTCACGACCTTTTACTCTACTTTTATTATTCTTGCTTTATTGCTTTTATTGGAAAAATGGTAACACAAAAAACCAAAATTCTTTTTCTTTTTATCAATTCCAAAGGTTTGCATTTACTCTTTCTTACTGAAATCAATCATAAATCAGATGCAGACTGAACATAAATGAACCCGTTGAGCACGATATCCCTATGCTCCCTTCCAACTTTGAGTTCCCTTTCTACGAGGCTATGGTGGAGGAGGATGAAGAAATTCCTGATGAGATTAGATGGATGTTAGAGCAAGAAAGAAAGGCTATTCAGCCTCATCATGAAGAAATAGAGATTGTCAACTTGGGCACTGATGAAGATAAGAAAGAGATGAAGATCGGGGCATTACTGGATGCAACTGTTAAGAAAAATGTAATTTAGCTTCTCAAAGAGTACGCGGATATATATGCATGGTCGTACAAAGACATGCCGGGTCTAGACCCTGAAGTGGTGGAGCACCGTTTGCCTTTGAAGCCTGAGTGTCCTCCGGTTAAGTAGAAATTAAGAAGATCTCATCCTAATATGGCCCTCAAGATTAAAGAGGAAGTGCAGAAGCAAATTTATACAGGTTTTCCGGTTACGTCAGAATACCCTCAATGGTTGGCCAACATAGTGCCTGTTCCGAAGAAAGATGGCAAGGTCAGAATGTGCGTCGATTATCGTGACTTGAACAAGGCTAGTCCGAAGGATGATTTCCCTTTACCTCACATTGATGTATTGGTTGATAGTACTGCTAAATGCAAAGTTTTCTCCTTCATGGACGGTTTCTCCGATTTTAATCAGATCAAAATGGCTCCGGAAGATAGAGATAAGACATCTTTCATCAAGCCATGGGGAGCTTTCTGCTATTTGGTAATGCCGTTTGGTTTGATAAATGCTGGTGCCACCTACCAGAGAGGTAAGACCAAGATATTCCATGATATGATACACAAAGATATTGAGGTTTATGTGGACGATATGATTGTCAAGTCAGGTACTGAAGAAGAACATGTTGAGTATTTGTTGAAGATGTTTCAACGGCTGAGGAAGTACAAGCTCCATTTGAATCCTAATAAGTGCACTTTCGGAGTTAGGTACGGGAAACTCCTAGGCTTTATTGTTAGTCAGAAGGGCATTGAAGTTGATCCCGACAAAGTTAGAGCTATCAGAGAAATGCCTGCTCCGAAAACAGAAAAACAAGTCAGAGGATTTCTTGGAAGAGTGAACTACATCTCCAGATTCATCTCTCATATGACTGCCACATGTGGGCCCATATTCAAGTTACTCCGCAAAGATCAAGGGATCGTTTGGACAGAAGACTGCCAGAAAGCCTTTTATAGAATCAAAGAGTATCTGTTAGAACCTCAAATTCTTATTCCTCTAGTGGAAGGGAGACCATTGATCATGTATTTGACTGTGCTAGAAGACTCTATGGGTTGTGTACTTAGGCAACAGGATGAAACTGGTAAGAAGGAGCATGCAATTTATTACTTGAGTAAGAAGTTTACTGATTGTGAGTCCCAATACTTTGTACTAGAGAAGACTTGTTGTGCTTTAGCCTTGGTTGCCAAGCGTCTTCGTCACTACATGGTCAATCATACCACTTGGTTTATATCCAAAATGGATCCGATCAAGTACATCTTCGAGAAACCTGCTTTAACAGGAAGAATTGCTCGGTGGCAGATGTTATTGTCCGAATATGACATTGTGTACCGCACTCAGAAAGTAATTAAGGGTAGTATTCTTGTTGGTCATCTGGCTCACCAACCGGTTGACGATTACCAGCAAATCAAGTTTGATTTCCCTGATGAAGAGATCATGTATTTGAAGATGAAAGATTGTGATGAACCGTTGTTTGGCGAAGGTCCTGATCCCGAATCTGAATAGGGCATGATATTCGATGGTGCGGTTAATGTCTATGGTAGCGGAATCGGGGAAGTTCTCATCACTCCTAAGGGAACTCACATCCCATTCACTACAAGACTACAGTTTGATTGCACGAATAACATCGCAGAGTACGAAGCTTGCATTATGGGAATTGAAGAAGCTATTGATTTGGGGATTAAGAAAATCGATATATATGGAGATTCAGTTCTAGTGATTAATCAGATCAAAGGGAAGTGGGAAACTCACCATGCCGGTTTGATACCGTACAGAGATTATGCAAGACGTTTACTGACTTTCTTCAATAAGGTTGAACTACACTACCTTCCTCGTGATGAGAATCAGATGGCAGATGCTTTGGCCACCTTGTCCTTAATGATCAAAGTTAGTCATCCCAATCGTGTATCATTGATCAGTGTCCGTTTCCTTGAAAGGCCCGCTTATGTGTTCGCAGCTGAAGTAGTTTTTTTACGACAAGCCGTGGTTTCATGATATCAAGGTTTTCCTTCAAACTCAAGAGTATCCGCTAGGAGCATCCCGCAAAGATAAGAAGACTTTAAGAAGACTGTCTCGTAGTTATTTCTTGAATGGTGAAATATTGTACAAAAGGAACTTTGATGTAGTTTTGCTCAGATGTGTGGATCAACGTGAAGCAGATTTATTAATGAATGAGATACATGAAGGCTCGTTCGAGACTCATTCTAATGGGTATGCAATGGCTAAGAAAGCATTGAGAGCAAGCTATTACTGGATAACAATGCAAGTTGACTGCTATAATCATGCTAAGAAGTGCCACAAGTGCCAGATCTATGATGATAAAATCCACATACCGCCATCGATGTTAAATGTCATCTCTTCTCCATGGCCTTTCTCTATGTGGGGCATTGACATGATTGGCCGGATTGAACCAAAAGCTTCCAATGGACATCGTTTTATACTAGTGGCTATTGATTATTTCACCAAGTGGGTGGAAGCAGCTTCTTATGCTAATGTAAGCAAGCAAGTGGTGGTTCGTTTCATGAAGAATAACATCATCAGTCGTTATGGGGTTCCTAGCAAGATTTTCACAGATAATGGTACGAATTTGAATAACAATCTTGTAACGCCCTAAGTTGTTATTTATTTATTTTAGTTGATTTGTGTGTGTTTTATGTGCTTTAAAATTATTTATGTTGATTTATGTGAATTATTGGTGTTTGCTATTTTAATATATTTTATTATAAAGAAGTAGTAATGATTTTTTTATTATTTAAGTGGGTAGAAGAAATAATATTATTTTTGAATTAAAGAGAATAGTGGTTATTTAGAATTAGTAGTGTTAGGAGGAGGTTAATGAAAATTAAAAGGAATTTAGTGAGGAGTTAAGAGTAAAAAGGGGAGGTTACACTTTGTAGGAAATAGGAAAGTCAGTAAGGAAGGAAAATTGTACGTACAGTATAGAACAGACAAGAGTTTTGGGAGAAAAGGGAAGAACCAAGAGGGAAGAGCTAGGAAGAGAGAACCTGATCAATTGCTGTAGAAATTTGCTAAATTAAGGTAAGGGTGGGTTTACTTTTCAATTGCTAATGTATATGTATATGCTTTCATGAAAATAGATTGAAATTGGTGATTGTTGTTCTAGGTTTAAGAAATATGAAAAATGCCATTGTTGATGAATTGTGTATGATTGATGATGTTTATATGATATGTTTCTGTTGTTTTGATGTGTAGTGAACCTATAAACATTGTTCTAATTTATTTTG
Organism: Medicago lupulina; assembly: GCA_958299785.1. Classification (NCBI taxonomy): domain Eukaryota; kingdom Viridiplantae; phylum Streptophyta; class Magnoliopsida; order Fabales; family Fabaceae; genus Medicago; species Medicago lupulina. Next base: position 54,750,145 of record OY283144.1, on the reverse strand, counting down.
GGTGTTTGGGGGATCAAAATTGGGTTTTTGGATGATTTAGGGCTTAGAAAATCGTAGTTTGAAATTCTGCCCAGATGAATTTTCGCTCAAGCGAGCCAGCCGTCGCTCAAGCGAGCAACACCCTTTCCGTGCCCAGTTCTGAATTTTGCCCGTTCGCTCAAGCGAACCCCAGGCGAGCGCCAAGCGAGCGCCAAGCGAACAAGAATCAGACTTTCGTCATTTGGTTCGCTCAAGCGAAATTCCCGTCGCTCAAGCGAAAGCCGCCGAAAACCTGTAGTATGTGATCGTCGCTCAAGCGAACGCCAAGCGAGTCCCAAGCGAGGAACACCCAGACTTACGTGATTTGACTCGCTCAAGCGAGATTAGCTTCGCTTAAGCGAGAATGGTCCTGAACGACCATTTTGTGTGATTTTTCAAAGTGTTCCAAACCCAAACCTAAGCTTTCTAAGATGTTTATTGGATTTATTAAGAATTGTTTAGATGATAAAACTGTAGTTTGAAGATGATTAAGATGAAATTATATATGCTTATGTGCAAATAACTATACTTTGCTAAACTTGAGTTGCCTTGTTGATGTTGAGTGGTCTTGTCCAGTTGGGGAGGGTATCCTAAGTTGTCGTGGTTGTTGGTTGCATGCTGATATGCTCCATTAAGATGTTGGGTTGTATGCTGATATACACCATAGAGTCATTCATACTCATATGCATTTTGTTGGGGGCTTATTGCCCTGGAATGTTTATCATTCACCTGTTGGGGGCTTATTGCCCTGGAACGCTTTATCGTTCACCTGTTGGGGGCTTATTGCCCTGGGATGCTTTAACCATCCAAACTGTTGGGGGCTTATTGCCCTGGAATGCTTAGCATTCAACGCGCGTAGTTGGTACCACATGCATAATGCATTAGATGTTTTATGGAGTCTGCATTAGTTGTAGGTGTGAGTTGTCCTTTTGGGATTATTGTTGGTGTGATGTCGCCACAAGTGTCGTTGTTGCTGATATGAATCAAAGATGAGTTAAATTATAAAGTTGAGATGATATTGATGATGTTGTTGCTGATAGTTGCTAATATTGTTGTTGTTTTCAATGTATTTTGATGATTCATATATTTGTATATTACTTTTGATTTGTGAACTCACCCCTTCTGCTGGAATTGCCGCCTTGTGGGCAAGTGCAGGTAGTGAAGGCTTGTAGGTTGATGGCTCCTGTGTCTAGGGCTCTGATGCGTAGAGGGATGGGAATATTGCATATTTAATTCTTCATTCCTTATGTATCATTTGTTGAACTATGTTGTTGAATTTATTATTGGAGGATATTGTTAAGTTGAGGCCTTTGTGCCAAGGATTGATGTAGATGACTTGAGATATTTTTATAATAAATATTCCGCTGCAGAAATTTAATATGATGGAATTTCTTGATGTTTTTAAATAGTTTTATATTCTATTTAAATGAAATTTTGAAAAGCAGATGTAATATCCCGTTGTTTGTTGAACTCTGATAATTGTTGCATATTATTATGTCATATTTGGGAACGGGGTGTTACAATTGGTATCAGAGCAAGTCGGTCCGTCAGACCATTAGAAGAGTCGTGTCGAGCCATGTAGAGTAGTGTGACAGGTTTAGACTGTCTTTGTTGTTCTAATTCTTGTTGTTATGTAGAATTACCGAGATGGCCGGAAGAAATGATGCTGCTCTTGCTGCTGCTTTGCAAGCAATGGCTCAAGTTGTTGGGCAACAACAAGGTGCTGGTGGAGCTGGTGAAGGTGTAAGGATGCTTGAGACCTTCTTGAGGAATCATCCACCAACCTTCAAGGGAAGGTATAATCCTGATGGAGCGTAGACCTGGTTGAAGGAGGTCGAGAGGATCTTCCGGGTGATGCAGTGTACGGATGTTCAGATGGTGCGGTTTGGCACGCATATGTTAGCAGAAGAGGCTGACGACTGGTGGGTAAGCACTCAACCCATACTCCAAGCTGAAGGAGCTGAGATTACATGGGCTGTGTTCAGGAGAGAGTTCTTGAGGAGGTATTTTCCGGAGGATGTCCGAGGTAAGAAGGAGATAGAATTCCTTGAGCTGAAGCAAGGGGACATGTCCATTACGGAATATGCTGCTAAGTTCGTGGAGCTTGCCAAGTTCTATCCACATTATGCTGCGGAGACTGCTGAGTTCTCCAAGTGTATCAAATTTGAGAATGGTCTGCGAGCTGATATCAAGCGGGCCATTGGGTATCAGAAGATCAGGGATTTCTCTGAGTTGGTGAGCAGTTGCCGTATCTATGAAGAAGATACTAAAGCTCACTATAAAGTGATGAATGACCGTAAGGGTAAGGGGCAGCAGAGTCGCCCAAAGCCGTATAGCGCCCCAGCTGATAAGGGCAAGCAAAGGATGCATGATGAGAGGAGACCTGCACGTAGAGATGCTCCTGCTGAAGTGGTTTGTTACAAGTGTGGTGTGAAAGGCCACAAGAGCAATGCTTGCAACCGGGATGAGAAGAAATGTTTTCGTTGCGGTAAGAAGGGCCATACTGTCACCGAATGCAAGCGTGGAGATATTGTTTGCTTCAACTGTAATGAAGAAGGTCACATTGGTTCTCAGTGCACTCAGCCTAAGAAGGCGCAGACCAGTGGAAGAGTTTTTGCTTTGACCGGTACTCAGACCGATAATGAGGATCGACTTATCAGAGGTACTTGTTTCTTTAATAGTACTCCTTTAATTGCTATTATAGATACTGGTGCAACGCATTGTTTCATTGCTATTGATTGTGCACAAAGATTGGGTCTGATTATGTCTGATATGAATGGGGAGATGGTTGTTGAAACTCCAGCTAAGGGTTCAGTAACTACTTCCCTTGTTTGTCTAAGTTGTCCGTTGTCTGTATTTGGTAGAGATTTTGAGGTGGACCTTGTCTGTTTGCCGTTGGTGGGAATGGATGTAATATTGGGGATGAATTGGTTAGAGTACAATCATGTCTTGATTAATTGCTTTACCAAGACTGTGCGGTTTTCTTCTGCTGAAGAAGAGAGTGGAGCAGAATTTTTATCCACTAAGGAGATGAAGCGGCTAGAACAAGATGGTGTAATGATGTTTTCCTTGTAAGCATACTTGTCGGTGGAGAACCAAGCTGTAATTGATGGGCTGCCTGTTGTGAAGGAATTTCCTGAAGTTTTCCCTGATGAGATTCCAGATGTGCCACCGGAGAGAGAAGTGGAATTTTCGATAGACCTTGTGCCGGGTACGAAGCCTGTGTCGATGGCTCCTTACCGTATGTCAGCTTCGGAGTTAGCTGAGTTAAAGAAACAGTTGGAAGACTTGCTTGACAAGAAGTTTGTGAGACCGAGTGTTTCACCGTGGGGAGCACCGGTGTTGTTGGTTAAGAAGAAGGATGGTAGCATGCGGTTGTGTATTGATTACCGTCAATTGAATAAGGTGACTATTAAGAATAGGTATCCACTACCGAGGATTGATGATTTGATGGATCAACTAGTGGGTGCCCACGTTTTTAGCAAAATTGACTTGAGGTCAGGTTACCATCAGATAAAGGTGAAGGATGAGGATATGCAGAAGACGGCGTTTAGGACGCGTTATGGTCATTACGAATATAAGGTGATGCCTTTCGGTGTGACGAATGCACCTGGTGTGTTTATGGATTACATGAACCGAATTTTTCATGAGTATCTGGATCAGTTCGTGGTGGTTTTTATTGATGACATTTTGATCTATTCTAAGACTGAGGCAGAGCATGCAGAGCACTTGAAGATTGTTTTGCAGGTGCTGAAGGAAAAGAAGTTGTATGCCAAGTTATCCAAGTGCGAGTTCTGGCTGAATGAAGTAAGTTTTCTTGGCCACATTATTTCTGGTAATGGTATTGCTGTAGATCCTTCGAAGGTTGATGTTGTGTCGCAGTGGGAGACACCAAAGTCGGTTACGGAGGTGAGAAGTTTTCTTGGTTTGGCTGGTTATTACCGTAGATTCATTGAAGGATTTTCGAAGTTGGCACTTCCTTTGACGCAGTTGACCTGTAAAGGAAAAGCATTTGTGTGGGATGCTCAATGTGAGAGTAGTTTCAATGAGTTAAAGCAAAGATTGACGACTGCTCCTATTTTGATTCTACCGAAGCCAGAAGAACCTTTTGTTGTGTATTGTGATGCATCTAAGCTGGGTTTAGGTGGTGTTTTGATGCAAGAAGGCAAGGTGGTAGCGTATGCTTCTAGGCAGCTGAGAGTGCATGAGAAGAATTATCCTACGCATGATCTAGAGTTGGCAGCCGTGGTATTTGTGTTGAAGATTTGGAGGCATTATTTGTATGGTTCCAGATTTGAGGTGTTTAGTGATCATAAGAGTTTAAAGTACCTGTTTGATCAGAAGGAGTTGAACATGAGGCAGAGGAGGTGGCTTGAGTTACTTAAGGATTACGATTTTGGCTTGAATTACCACCCTGGTAAAGCTAATGTTGTGGCTGATGCGTTAAGTAGAAAGACGTTACATATGTCTGCTTTGATGGTGAAAGAGTTCGAGTTGCTTGAACAGTTTAGGGACTTAAGTCTTGTTTGTGAAAGATCACCTCAGAGCGTGAAGTTGGGTATGCTGAAGATAAATAGTGACTTCTTGAATAATATCAAAGAGGCACAGAAGCTTGATGTTAAGTTTGTGGATTTGATGGCAGCTAGTGATCAGAATGCAGATGGTGACTTCAAGGTCGATGAACAAGGTGTGTTGAGGTTTAGAGGAAGGATTTGTATTCCCGATGATGAAGGTTTGAAAAGGTTGATTTTGGAAGAAAGTCATAAGAGTAGTTTGAGTATTCATCCTGGAGCTACTAAAATGTATCATGACTTGAAGAAAATATTTTGGTGGTCCGGTTTGAAAAGAGATGTTGCTCAGTTTGTGTATGCATGTTTGACTTGCCAGAAGTCTAAGGTTGAGCATCAGAAGCCTGCAGGGCTGTTGACTCCGCTAGATGTACCTGAGTGGAAGTGGGATAGCATTTCAATGGATTTTGTAACGAGTTTACCGAATACTTCAAGAGGGCATGATGCCATTTGGGTCGTGGTCGATAGATTGACTAAGTCGGCGCACTTTATTCCGATCAATATTACTTATCCGGTAGCTCAGTTGGCGGAGATTTATATCCGGGACATTGTGAAGTTGCATGGTGTTCCATCTAGTATTGTGTCGGATAGAGATCCGAGGTTTACTTCAAGGTTTTGGAAGAGCTTGCAAGATGCATTGGGCTCGAAATTGAGGTTGAGTTCGGCTTATCATCCGCAGACAGATGGTCAGTCGGAGAGGACTATCCAATCCTTGGAGGATTTGTTGAGGGTATGTGTACTCGAGCAAGGTGGAGCTTGGGACAGCCACTTGCCGTTGATAGAGTTTACTTATAATAATAGTTACCATTCGAGTATTGGTATGGCACCGTTCGAAGCTTTGTATGGTCGAAGGTGTAGAACTCCTCTATGTTGGTTTGAGTCGGGTGAAAGTATTGTGTTAGGACCTGAGTTAGTGCAGCAGACTACGGAAAAGGTCAAGATGATAAAGGAAAAGATGAAAGCATCGCAAGATCGTCAGAAGAGTTACCATGACAAAAGAAGGAAAGCCCTTGAGTTTCAAGAGGGTGAGCATGTGTTTTTGAGGGTTACTCCGATGACGGGTGTAGGACGTGCATTGAAGTCGAAGAAGTTGACTCCAAAGTTCATTGGTCCTTATCAGATTTCCGAGAGAGTTGGAACCGTGGCATACAGGATTGGATTGCCACCACATCTATCGAACTTGCATGATGTGTTTCATGTGTCGCAGTTGAGGAAGTATGTAGCTGATCCTTCGCATGTTATTCCTAGAGATGATGTGCAAGTTAGAGATAATCTTACTGTTGAGACTTTACCTTTGAGGATTGATGATCGCAAGGTGAAGCAGTTGAGGGGCAAGGAGATACCTCTGGTTAGAGTTGTTTGGGGCGGTGTAACCGGTGAGAGTTTGACTTGGGAGTTGGAGAGCAAGATGCAAGAGTCCTATCCTGAGTTGTTTGTTGCTTAAGGTATTATTTCGAGGACGAAATTCTCTAAGTTGGGGAGAGTTGTAACGCCCTAAGTTGTTATTTATTTATTTTAGTTGATTTGTGTGTGTTTTATGTGCTTTAAAATTATTTATGTTGATTTATGTGAATTATTGGTGTTTGCTATTTTAATATATTTTATTATAAAGAAGTAGTAATGATTTTTTATTATTTAAGTGGGTAGAAGAAATAATATTATTTTTGAATTAAAGAGAATAGTGGTTATTTAGAATTAGTAGTGTTAGGAGGAGGTTAATGAAAATTAAAAGGAATTTAGTGAGGAGTTAAGAGTAAAAAGGGGAGGTTACACTTTGTAGGAAATAGGAAAGTCAGTAAGGAAGGAAAATTGTACGTACAGTATAGAACAGACAAGAGTTTTGGGAGAAAAGGGAAGAACCAAGAGGGAAGAGCTAGGAAGAGAGAACCTGATCAATTGCTGTAGAAATTTGCTAAATTAAGGTAAGGGTGGGTTTACTTTTCAATTGCTAATGTATATGTATATGCTTTCATGAAAATAGATTGAAATTGGTGATTGTTGTTCTAGGTTTAAGAAATATGAAAAATGCCATTGTTGATGAATTGTGTATGATTGATGATGTTTATATGATATGTTTCTGTTGTTTTGATGTGTAGTGAACCTATAAACATTGTTCTAATTTATTTTGGGTGTTTGGGGGATCAAAATTGGGTTTTTGGATGATTTAGGGCTTAGAAAATCGTAGTTTGAAATTCTGCCCAGATGAATTTTCGCTCAAGCGAGCCAGCCGTCGCTCAAGCGAGCAACACCCTTTCCGTGCCCAGTTCTGAATTTTGCCCGTTCGCTCAAGCGAACCCCAGGCGAGCGCCAAGCGAACAAGAATCAGACTTTCGTCATTTGGTTCGCTCAAGCGAAATTCCCGTCGCTCAAGCAAAAGCCGCCCAAAACCTGTAGTATGTGATCGTCGCTCAAGCGAACGCCAAGCGAGTCCCAAGCGAGGAACACCCAGACTTACGTGATTTGACTCGCTCAAGCGAGATTAGCTTCGCTTAAGCGAGAATGGTCCTGAACGACCATTTTGTGTGATTTTTCAAAGTGTTCCAAACCCAAACCTAAGCTTTCTAAGATGTTTATTGGATTTATTAAGAATTGTTTAGATGATAAAACTGTAGTTTGAAGATGATTAAGATGAAATTATATATGCTTATGTGCAAATAACTATACTTTGCTAAACTTGAGTTGCCTTGTTGATGTTGAGTGGTCTTGTCCAGTTGGGGAGGGTATCCTAAGTTGTCGTGGTTGTTGGTTGCATGCTGATATGCTCCATTAAGATGTTGGGTTGTATGCTGATATACACCATAGAGTCATTCATACTCATATGCATTTTGTTGGGGGCTTATTGCCCTGGAATGTTTATCATTCACCTGTTGGGGGCTTATTGCCCTGGAACGCTTTATCGTTCACCTGTTGGGGGCTTATTGCCCTGGGATGCTTTAACCATCCAAACTGTTGGGGGCTTATTGCCCTGGAATGCTTAGCATTCAACGCGCGTAGTTGGTACCACATGCATAATGCATTAGATGTTTTATGGAGTCTGCATTAGTTGTAGGTGTGAGTTGTCCTTTTGGGATTATTGTTGGTGTGATGTCGCCACAAGTGTCGTTGTTGCTGATATGAATCAAAGATGAGTTAAATTATAAAGTTGAGATGATATTGATGATGTTGTTGCTGATAGTTGCTAATATTGTTGTTGTTTTCAATGTATTTTGATGATTCATATATTTGTATATTACTTTTGATTTGTGAACTCACCCCTTCTGCTGGAATTGCCGCCTTGTGGGCAAGTGCAGGTAGTGAAGGCTTGTAGGTTGATGGCTCCTGTGTCTAGGGCTCTGATGCGTAGAGGGATGGGAATATTGCATATTTAATTCTTCATTCCTTATGTATCATTTGTTGAACTATGTTGTTGAATTTATTATTGGAGGATATTGTTAAGTTGAGGCCTTTGTGCCAAGGATTGATGTAGATGACTTGAGATATTTTTATAATAAATATTCCGCTGCAGAAATTTAATATGATGGAATTTCTTGATGTTTTTAAATAGTTTTATATTCTATTTAAATGAAATTTTGAAAAGCAGATGTAATATCCCGTTGTTTGTTGAACTCTGATAATTGTTGCATATTATTATGTCATATTTGGGAACGGGGTGTTACAAATCTGATGAAAGAATTGTGCAGTGACTTAAAAATTGAGCATCATAAGGATTGGCATGAATATTAAGAAGATGGTGGTCACTTATTAGGATTGGCATGAGATGTTGCCCTATGCTTTGTATGGATATCGTACTTCAGTACGTACTTCAACAGGGGCAACCCTTTTTTTTTGGTATATGGCATGGAGGTTGAACTCCCTGTAGAGGTTGAGATCCCGTCATTAAGAGTCTTGATGGAAGCTGAGTTGACAGAGGTTGAATGGTGTCAGAATAGATATGATCAGCTGAATTTGATTGAAGAAAAACACATGGTTGTTTTGTGTCATGGACAACTATATCAGTCAAGGATGAAACAAGCATTAGATAAGAGGGTGTGTCCCCGTGAGTTCAAGGAAGGTGACCAGGTGGTCAAGAGTATTAAGTCTTTCCAACCAGACCCCAGGGGCAAGTGGACGCCTAACTATGAAGGCCCCTATGTAGTCAAGAAGGCTTTCTCTGGTGGTGCTTTAATTCTTACAACTATGGATGGTGATGAGCTCCTTCGTCCCGTGAATTCTGATGCAGTCGTACATGTTTGCATTTTTGCCCTGTGTATTATGTCATTTGTACCCCGTGAGAGGTTTATCCCAAGTGTGTTTGACCTAAAAGTGTTAACCAATCAAGTTGTTTTAGATGGCAGGTCTCGCCTAGTACTCATTTCACCAAATATCTCCCCAAGTTCTCCAATGTCTTTTCAAACCTTATCTTGATTGCCTTTTGTTAAAATTTATCATATTCATCTTTACCATTTTAAAGGTAATAGACAACTTCTTCCATCACATTTTCGTCTTTACCAATTTAAAGGTAATAGACGGGTCTTTCCTCGCATTTTTTCATGCATATTTGTCGGTTACTATTTTAAAGGTAATTGGCATATTTATTTTCATGCATATTTGTCGGTTACTATCTTAAAGGTAATCAACATATTTATTTTCATGCACATTCGTCTCTACCATTTTAAAGGTAATTGATAGGTTATTTTCTTGTATTGTTGCTTTTACCATTTTAAAGGTAATAAGCATGGTCGTATCTACCATTTTAAAGGTCATAGACATGTTTATTTTCTTGCAAAGTCGCTTTTACCATTTTAAAGGTAATAAGCATGGTCGTCTTTACCATTTTAAAGGTAATAGACATGTTTATCTTCTTGCATTGTCGCTTTTACCATTTTAAAGGTAATAAGCATGGTCGTCTCTACCATTTTAAAGGTGATAGACATGTTTACCTTCTTTCTTTGTCGCTTTTACCATTTTAAAGGTAATATGCATTGTCGTCTTTACCATTTTAAAGGTAATGGACAGTTTTCTCTCCCCATTGATACTTTTCGTTTTATTCCCCAGTCAATTTATCTTCATCATCTTTGCGTCGCAGGCATTGCGTTCTCCGCTTTTTCAAATGGTCAAAATTGGTGTACTTGATATTTAAGTCTCTTCGACCCGTTTATTTAAAAGATTTCTTCTTTTTAAATCCCCGTGATGGAGAAACTTAAATAGGGGCATCTGTTATACTCCAAATTTTTACCAGGGTCCTCCGTTTAACCATCATTTTAGGCGCATTTTAAAATTCATTTTATTCGCCGGTATTTCTTTTTATTCACATTTTAATTCTTATTTTAAACATGTTTTAACGCTCGTTGCGTTGGTATTTTAATTCTCAACTTTTATTTGCATCTTTAATTGTATTTAAACGCTCGTCGTGTTGGTATTTTAATTCTCAAATTTATTTGCATTTTAGTCGAATTTTAACGCTCGTCGCGTTGGTATTTTATTTCTCGATTTTTATTTGCATTTCAAAATTTCTTTGCACTCGCTTTTTATTTCTAGTTTTATTTGCGTTTGAAGTTTTTCGTTCGTATTTAAAAAAAGGAATATTCCCTCGTCCCAGACGAAATTTCGGCAGAGAGGTATTTTAAAATACCTCATTTTTTGTTCCGAAGGGACATTTTTAAGTTTTATTATGTTTTAGTGTTATTATCTTTTTATTATTTTTATCTCTTTATTTTTCGTTTTATTAGTTGTCTTTATTTATTTTTCTTTTTTTTTTAGATTTTTTATTTTAGTCCTTTGGTCCTTTAGTCCTTTTTATTCCTTTTGTCCATAAGGTTCTTGCTGCCCAAGTTAGGGGCATTTTTGTCCAACAAAATTCAACTCAACCCTAATTGGCCCCTATTTATACCCCTCCAATCATTGGCATTAATTTCTTACAGACTGACACACATCAATCATTGGCAGCCGCAATCTATCATACAAAAACCCTAATTCACCAATTTTCTTCCCTTTTCGGATGAAATGTAACGCCCTATTTGATTATTTGATTATTTTATTGAGTTTAGAGTCTATTTATATAATTTATGTGATTTAAATGATTATGTGGTGTGTTGTTATTTTATTAAGTGGCTTGATTTGATTATTTAATAGAATAAGATTTGGAAAATAAAATAATATTGAGATGAGGGGTTGTTTTGAGAACTTAGAAAAGTTTAGTGGAATAAGTGGAAATAAGATAAAGAGGGTTGAGGAAATAAATAGGAGAAACTAGGTGAGAATAGTTTTTTACGTAAAACAAGCTTTTGGGAAAACAAGAGAAGAGGAGAGCCTAAGAGGAGAAGCTGCGATTTCAAAATCTAAGGTAAGGGTGGGACTAACTTTCTCTAATTCTAAGCTATGTAATTCTGAAATTGGATTTAGCAAGTTGTAGGTTGTGAGTTTGAGAATTTGGGAATTAGGGTTAGAAGTTGTAATAGGTTGTTAATTGAGTAGAAGTCTGTTGAATTTGTGTACAATTGGTGTTCTGATCATAGGTTATTCATAGCGTAATATTCCTAACAAATTTGGGATTTGGGTAGATGAAATTTGGGTTTTCGTGTGAAATATCGATGTTTAAACGTTTTCGCCAATAAGTGTTTATGTGAGGCTTTGGAAATCGATTTTTGGGTGGTTGAAACTTGAATTTTGTGTACATTATGATAGGGCCAAGTATCAGGAGCGTATAGGCGAAAACGGCATCAAAATCCGATTAACAGTTTGAATTTTACGCGCGAAATGGTGAAAACGCACTTTTTGAAAAGCTGAGTCTGGACCTGATACTGTAAAAACGTGCCACAATTTGGCAGTCGTGCCACGTTTTTTATGGCAGAATGCTTAGTGGTTCTGGACATAAAAAACGCGCCACGATTTCTAAAATCGTGACACGATTTTTCGTGAACCAGATCCTGCATATTTCACTAGTTTTCACCCCTTTCCTCTTTGACTTTGGTTTTGGTATAAACATGAAAGTTTTAGATAATTTTGTGAGCTTTCCAATGGCTTTGGTTTGACTTAAAAATGATTTCTAGATTTTAAGATATGGTGGATTTACCCCAAGTAAGTCTGGGTAAATTTTTATGAAAATACAGCATAACCGTTTCTAAATCAATGCAAAACTTATCGAATAATTCCAAACCTCAAAAGTAGAAGTACTAGGAGTTTAATTAAGAGGTTTAAGAGTATTTAACCTATGTTTTGATGAATCTAACTTGGCTTGATGTGAATATCTTTGATTGATGATCTATTATATGAATATATATATATATATATATATGTTGTTCATAATTGATGAATTATGATATTATGATGCGAAGTCGTCGTTGTTGTCATTGTCGTTGTTGTCGTTAATATCATTAAGTTGCAAGTGTTGGTCTAAGTTGCAAAGTTGTAAGTTGTTGTTCCAAGATATTGGAGTCACATAAGTTGTTAAAGTTGTCTAAGATGTAAGTTGTTGAGTCCATGCATAATCATTAAAGATGAGGGCTTATGCCCTAAGAGCTTTGCTCTAAATGATGAGGGCTTATGCCCTGAGAGTTATTACTCTAACTGTTGAGGGTTTATGCCTTGGGAGCTTGCTCCAAATGTTGAGGGCTTATGCCTTGAGAGCTTTGCTCTAAATGATGAGGGCTCATGCCCTGAGAGTTATTACGCTAACACGTTGAGGGCTTATGCCCTGATTGGTACCACATGCATATTGAAGTCGTTGTCGTTGCATTTGTCAAGTGTTGTGTCGTCATTGATGCATTGTCGTCGTCATCGAGTTGTCAATGAATTAATAAGAGGTTAATGAAGAATTATGTGAAGTATTAACATTATTAATTGTTGTTGTTTATGTTGTTAAATTCTTTTAATGAATTATATGCTTATTATTATTGAATGTGAATCTCACCCCTTCTGCTTGGAAATTGTTGCCTTTGCATGGGTAACTTGCAGGTGACCAAGAATAGTTGCAGTCGCGAGTGGATTTCTCTCATGTGTGTCTTAGGTGCTCTGATATGTAACAGGGATGGAGATCTTTGCATGGTTTTCCATTTGTTACGTATTACCTTGAATTATGTTGTTGAACCGTTGGAATAAATTTTATGAGATTTTACGTTGAGGCCTTGTGCCAAAGTTGTTTAAAAGTTGAATGATTTATGCTGCGATGTAATTTGAAATTTTGATATGACATGTTTTTAATAAATAGTAATTTTATTCTATTTATGATTTTATGAAAAGAAGTGTGACATTCTGTATATGTTGAAATACTCTGATTTTATGTATTATTTTACATTGTTGTGAATACGGGGTGTTACGATTGGTATCAGAGCAAGTCGGTTCGGCCAAGTAGTTGAGTCACGTTGTGTCGTGTGGCAGTTGAAATACTGCCATTGCGTTGTCCTGATTGTTGTTTGTTGTGTAGAGAACTGGTTGGAGTATAACCATGTTCATATTAATTGTTTTAGTAAGTCGGTGCATTATTCTTCTGCTGAAGAAGAGAGTGTAGCAGAGTTTTTGACTACTAAGCAGCTGAAGTAGTTAGCTCGTGATGAAATTCCAATGTTTTCTTTGATGGCGTCTTTGTCTGTTGAGAATCAAGCAGTAATTGATAAGTTGCAAGTTGTGTGTGAATTTCCAGAAGTTTTTCCTGATGAGATTCCTGATGTGCCGCTAGAGAGGGAAGTCGAATTTTCAATTGATCTTGTTCTGGGTACGAAGCCTGTGTCTATGATGCCTTACCGTATGTCGGCTTTTGAGTTGGCTGAGTTGAAGAAACAGTTAGAGGATTTGCTTGATAAGAAGTTTGTAAGACCGAGTGTTTCACCTTGGGGAGCGCCGGTGTTGCTAGTCAAAAAGAAAGATGGTAGCATGAGGTTGTGTATTGATTATCGACAGTTGAATAAAGTGACGATAAAGAATAGGTATCAACTTCCAATAATTGATGATTTGATGAATCAGTTAGTGGGTGCACGTGTGTTTAGCAAGATTGATTTGAGATCGGGCTATCATCAGATTAAGGTAAAAGATGAAGATATGCAGAAGACGGTCTTTAGGACACGTTACGGGCATGATGAATATTCGGTGATGCCTTTCGGTGTTACTAATGCACCGGGTGTATTGATGGAGTACATGAATCGTATTTTTTATGCTTATGTGGATCGGTTCGTGGTTGTATTTATTGATGACATATGGATTTATTCTAAGTCTGAAGAAGAGCGTGCAGAGCATTTAAAGATTGTGTTGCAAGTATTGAAGGAAAAGAAGTTGTATGCCTAGTTGTCCAAATGTGAGTTCTGGTTAAGTGAAGTAAGTTTTCTTGGCCATATTATTTCTGGTAGTGGTATTGTTGTAGATCCGTCTAAAGTTGATGCAATATCACAATGGGAGACTCCTAAGTCGGTTACCGGGATTAGAAGCTTTTTGGGTTTGGTAGGTTATTACCTCAGATTTATAGAAGGATTTTCGAAGTTGGCACTTCCATTGACTCAGTTGACTTGTAAAGGTAAAGCTTTTGTGTGGGATGCTTAGTGCGAGAACAGTTTCAATGAATTGAAGCAGCGGTTGACGACGGCTCCAATTTAAATTTTACCGAAGCCAAATGAATCTTTTGTAGTGTATTGTGATGCGTCCAAGTTGGGTTTGGGTGGTGTGCTTATGCAAGATAACAAGGTTGTAGTGTATGCATCAAGGCAGTTGAGGATTCATGAACATAATTATCCTACACATGATCTAGAGTTGGTTGTTGTGGTTTTTGTGTTGAAAATTTGGAGATATTATTTGTACGGTTCCAGATTTGAAGTGTTCAGTGATCATAAAAGTCTAAAGTATTTGTTTGATCAAAAGGAATTGAATATGAGGCAGCAAAGGTGGCTAGAACTGTTGAAAGATTATGATTTTGGGCTGAATTATCATCCAGGAAAAGCTAATGTTATTGCAAATGCTTTAAGTAGGAAGACTCTACATATGTCTGCTATGATGGCTAAAGAGTTTGAGCTGCTAGAACAGTTTAGAGACTTGAGTCTAGTTTGTGAGTTGTCGCCTCAGAGTGTGAAGTTGGGTATGTTGAAGATCAACAGTGAATTCTTGAATAGTATTAAAGAAGTGCAGAAAGTTGATGTTAAGTTTGTAAATTTATTGATTGATAGTAATCAGACTGAGGTTAGTGACTTTAAAGTCGATGATCAGGGTGTGTTGCGATTTCGAGGCAGAATTTGTATTCCCGACAATGATGAGATGAAGAAGATGATTCTGGAAGAAAGTCATAGAAGTAGCTTGAGTATTCATCCAGGATCTACAAAGATGTATCACGATTTGAAGAAGTTGTTTTGGTGGTTTGGGTTGAAACGTGATGTGGCACAGTTTGTGTATTCATGTTTGACTTGTCAGAAGTCAAAAGTTGAGCATCAGAAACCTGCTGGGTTGATTACACCGTTAGATGTGCCAGAGTGGAAATGGGGTAGTATTTCCATGGATTTTGTGACGAGTTTGTTGAATACTCCAAGAGGGCATGACGCTATTTGGGTGATTATGGATAGATTGACGAAGTCGGCTCATTTCATTCTGATTAACATCAGTTTTCCTGTATCTCAGTTGGCGGAGATTTACATTCGCGAGATTGTGAAGCTACATGGTGTTCCGTTGAGCATTGTGTCAGATAGAAATCCAAGGTTTACTTCTAGATTTTGGAAGAGTTTGCAAGATGCTTTGGGTTCTAAGTTGAGGTTGAGTTCGGCGTATCATCCGCAGACAGATGGTCAGTCGGAAAGAACAATTCAGTCGTTGGAGGACTTGTTGAGAGTTTGTGGACTTGAGCAAGGAGGAACTTGGGATAGTCAGCTTATGTTGATAGAGTTCACATACAATAACAGTTATCATTCTAGTATTGGAATGGCACCGTTCGAAGCCTTGTATGGTCGGAGGTGTAGAACTCCGTTGTGTTGGTTCGAGTCAAGTGAGAGTGTAGTTTTGGGACCAGATATTGTTCAGCAAACTACTGAGAAGGTTAAGTTAATCCAAGAGAAGATGAAAGCGTCGCAGAGTTGACAAAAGAGTTATCATGATAAGCGTAGGAAAGACCTTGAGTTTCAGGAAGGAGACCACGCATTTTTTAGAGTCACTCATGTGACTGGTGTTGGACGTGCATTGAAGTCAAAGAAATTGACTCCGAGGATTATTGGTCCGTATCAGATATTGGAAAGGATTGGAATAGTGGTGTATCGAGTGGGTTTACCACCGCATCTTTCGAATTTGCATGATGTGTTTCATGTGTCGCAACTTCGGAAGTATGTTTCAGATACATCCCATGTGATCCCAAGAGATGATGTACAAGTTAGAGATAACCTTACAGTTGAGACCTTACCAGTGAGAATTGAAGGTCGTGAGGTGAAGAAGTTGAGAGGCAAGTAGATATCTCTTGTGAAAGTGGTTTGGGAAGGAGCGACTGGTGAAAGTTTAACGTGGGAGTTGGAAAGTAAGATGCTGAAGTCTTATCCAGAGTTGTTTGCATGAGGTACATTTTCGAGGAAGAAAATTCTATAAGTTGGGGAGAGTTGTAACGCCCTATTTAATTATTTGATTATTTTATTGAGTTTGTAGTCTATTTATATGATTTATGTGATTTAAATGATTATGTGGTATGTTGTTATTTTATTAAGTGGCTTTATTTGATTATTTAATAGAATAAGATTTGGAAAATAATGTAATATTGAGATGAGGGGTTGTTTTGAGAATATAGAAAAGTTTAGCGGAATAAGTGGAAATAAGATAAAGAGGGTTGAGGAAATAAATAGGAGAAACTAGGTCAGAATAGTTTTTTACGTAAAACAAGCTTTTGGGAAAACAAGAGAAGAGGAGAGCCTAAGAGGAGAAGCTGCGATTTCAACATCTAAGGTAAGGGTGGGACTAACTTTCTCTAATTCTAAGCTATGTAATTCTGAAATTGGATTTAGCAAGTTGTAGGTTGTGAGTTTGAGAATTTGGGAATTAGGGTTAGAAGTTGTAATAGGTTGTTAATTAAGTAGAAGTCTGTTGAATTTGTGTACAATTGGTGTTCAGATCATAGGTTATTCATAGCGTAATATTCCTAACAAATTTGGGATTTTGGTAGATGAAATTTGGGTTTTTGTGTGAAATATCGATGTTTAAACGTTTTCGCCAATAATTGTTTATGTGAGGCTTTGGAAATCGATTTTTGGGTGGTTGAAACTTCAATTATTCTATACATTATGATAGGGCCAAGTGTCAGGAGCGTATAGGCGAAAACGACATCAAAATCCGATTAACGGTTTGAATTTTACGCGCGAAATGGTGAAAAACTCACTTTTTGAAAAAGCTGAGTCTGGACCTGATACTGTAAAAACGTGCCACGATTTGGCATCCGTGCCACGTTTTTTATGGCAGAATGCTTAGTGGTTCCGAACATAAAAAACGCGCCAATGGCTTTGGTTTCTAAAATCGTGACACGATTTTTCGTAAACCAGATCCTCCATATTTCACTATTTTTCACCCATTTCCTCTTTGAACTCGGTTTTGGTATAAACATGAAAGTTTTAGATAATTTTGTGAGCTTTCCAATGGCTTTGGTTTGACTTAAAAATGATTTCTAAATTTTAAGATATGGTGGATTTACCCCAAGTAAGTCTTCGTAAATTTTTATGAAAATACAGCATAACCGTTTCTAAATCAATGCAAAACTTATGGAATAATTCCAAACCTCAAAACTAGAAGTACTAGGAGTTTAATTAAGAGGTTTAAGAGTATTTAACCTATGTTGTGATGAATCTAACTTGGTTTGATGTGAATATCTTTGATTGATGATCTATTATATGAATATATATATATATATATATATATATTGATAAATATGATGTTACATGATGTTGTTCATAATTGATGAATTATGATATTATGATGCGAGGTCTTTGTTGTTGTCGTTGTCGCTGTTTTCGTTAATATCATTAAGTTGCAAGTGTTGGTCTAAGTTGCAAAGTTGTAAGTTGTTGTTCCTAGATATTGGAGTCACATAATTTGTTGAAGTTGTTTAAGATGTAAGATGTTGAGTCCATGCATAATCATTAAAGATGAGGGCTTATGCCCTTAGAGCTTTGCTCTAAATGATGAGGGCTTATGCCCTAAGAGTTATTACTCTAACTGTTGAGGGCTTATGCCCTGGGAGCTTGCTCCAAATGTTGAGGGCTTATGCCCTGAGAGCTTTGCTCTAAATGATGAGGGCTCATGCCCTGAGTGTTATTACTCTAACACGTTGAGGGCTTATGCCCTGATTGGTACCACATGCATATTGAAGTCGTTGTCGTTGCATTTGTCAAGTGTTGTGTCGTCGTTGATGCATTGTCGTCGTCGTCGAGTTGTCAATGAATTAATAAGAGATTAATGAAGAATTATGTGAAGTATTAACATTATGAATTGTTGTTGTTTATGTTGTTAAATTATTTTAATGAATTATATGCTTATTATTATTGAATGTGAATCTCACCCCTTCTGCTTGAAAATTGTTGCCTTTGCATGGGTAACTTGCAGGTGACCAATAATAGTCGTAGCCGTGAGTGGATTTCTCTCACGTGTGTCTTAGGTGCTCTGATACGTAACATGGATGGGGATCTTTGCATGGTTTTCCATTTGTTACGTATTACTTTGAATTATGTTGTTGAACCGTTGGAATAAATTTTATGAGATTTTACGTTGAGGCCTTGTGCCAAAGTTGTTTAAAAGTTTAATGATTTCCGCTGCGATGTAATTTGAAATTTTGATATGACATATTTTTAATAAATAGTAATTCTATTCTATTTATGATTTTATGAAAAGAAATGTGACATTCCGTATATGTTGAAATACTTTGATTTTATGTATTATTTTACATTGTTGGGAATACGGGGCGTTACATCAAACACCAAAAAATCAACAAGAACATCATGAATATCACAAGAACACTAAAACCTGAAAAATTTCCGGAATCATACAGACATAACAAAATCCACTTTCGGATTCCACAATAACAATTCCAAAAACCACATGAAACTCATAAACCGCGAACTCCAACAACAAAAATCGAACACATCACAACAACACTAGTGCTAGAACCCTAACAGAGAAAGAAGAAGAGTAGAAGTTTTCAATTCTCGAAATCTATCTCCAATTCAAAACCAAAGGTAGCAATCTCGTTCGTTTCATGATTGTGTAGTTCGTTTCATTTTCTTTCTAAAAAAATTTTGAAGCTTGAAAGTTAGATCTAGGGTTTTTGGTTTTGTATTTGTGAAAAATAGTTTCGGATTCGGGTATAAGAGAAAAATGGATTTTGAAAACCGTAGAAAAATTTGAAATCGGAGTAGTTTTGTAAACTCCGCCAGCGGCGCCGCCACCTTAAGGTGGCCGGCCATCGTGCCGGAGCAACAAAACTCACCGGAGAAGATGAAGATTCATCTTCATCTTTCTCACTTTCCAGAAAAGTGTTTTTAAAGAGAAGGAGGAAGTATTTCATTTAGAGAGAGAAAGAAGAGTTGAAAATGAAACAAAAAACCGGAGGTATGTATATATACTCTCCTTCCTTAAACCAACTTTATTTTGTAAACCGGTTTACTTTTCAAACCGAACCAGCTTTAATTGTAGGTCGTTAGATCTTGGATCTAACAACCACTGTGTCTCCTTTTTTATTTTCTTTTATTTTTCTTTTATTTTTGCATCCGGTGCGCGCTACTTTCTCTCCTTACTGTGCTCCCTCGTTCTCTCCTCCTTTTGATTTATTCGGTGGCTATGATGAGTTTCACTGTGATCAGATCTGAACCTTCTAATTCATCAGACGGCTCAGATCTATCCAGTCTGAGCCCATTGTTTTTTTAATTTTTTTCACTACTATTTTACTATTTTCACCACTTTTTTTTACTTTCTGCACTTCTTTTACTTAAAACCTTTTCTCTAAAATTTACAAAAATATTGTGATTTGTTTAATTGTTATTTACTGTTTTAGTTTATTGTTTTTATTTTACATTTGCATTTTATTACTCTTCATCATCTCATGCATATTTTATTTTCTTGCCATTTATTTTTATTGTCACTTTTTTTAGTGTGTATTTAGGACTTGATGTATTTTTATTTTCCGCATTTTATTTTTCTTGTTATTTACGTTTTGCTTGAGACATTAGCATGTATCTAGGACCCATGTAAATATCCAAAATAATAAGAATATGCACCGACACATACACCAACACTATCACACACTTGTTTACTGTTTATGTCATAACCGCAATCGAGGACTAATTTGAATTAGGGACAAACTAGGACTAAAAACTTGACTAATGTGAATGCCTTAAAATTGAACAACTAATAACTCTAGGTTTGAGATTTTACTATGGGATCCAATATCCCCGGTTTTTATTTTTACGATTTTCCGTTACGTTTTATGTATAGTTTTTTTTACCGTTAGTTAAAAAACCATTTTTCCCAAAAAAAAATCATATAATCAAAACTCCAAAAATATTTTCTTAAGAAACCTTGGATTTTAACCCAAGTGATCTCTTTCCTTTATTTTCTTAATCAAATTTTTAATCAATTTTAATAGATACTTAGACTTGCTTTCATATAATTAAAATCAACCAACTTCACTTTATTTTATTATTCTATACTTTGAGGTCTCGCAACCCTTCTAAAAACCTTTGTTCTAAAACTTTAAAATCAACCCAACTCATCAAATAAATTTTTGGGGTGAACTACATGATTTTGATCCCACTTTTGGGTATGTAGGCAAAAGACTTATGTCTTTCCAAATCAATAAAAAACAACAAAAAAAACATGCTTATTCTCCCTCCATTCTTTCACTTAGACTTTAGGCAACATTTTACAAATAAATAAACAACTAATTAGCCCAAGATAATTTAAGCAAGAGGCTCCTTCGGAGTACCGAAGTCGTTTAGGGTGCTTAACACCTTCCCTATTCGAAACCAACCCCCGGACCTTGATCTCATAAGAGTTTTTACTCACTTTTTCTCTTCCCACGAATAAAAGTTGAGAGTTCAAAGATTGAAGGTTCAAAACCAATTAATGGATTGATGCCCAAAAATCGCGAGCACAAGCATTGATGAGTTCTATCGTGTATCAAATTGTACAACCGGCAAGAAATGTGGGACACCCTTAAATTGACCCATGAAGGTACTACCGAGGTCAAAAGGGCTCGAATGAACACATTGACTCGTGAGTATGAATTATTTAGGATGGAATCGGGAGAAAGCATCCAAGATATGCAAAAAAACGATTTATCCATATAATCAATCATCTCAGAGCTCTTGGAAAATCTTTCAATAATGAGGATTTAATTAATAAAGTTCTTAGATGCTTGAGTCGAAGTTGGCTACCAAAAGTGACCGCTATTTGTGAATCTAAAGATTTATCTTTTATGTCTTTGGCTACTTTGTTTGGAAAATTGCATGAACATGAGCTAGAATTGAATTGTCTCATTGATAGTGAAGAAGGTGAAAAGTAAAAGAAAGGTCTTGCTCTCAAAGCTAGAATCAATGAAAGAACTTCCTTCAATCCAAAATGTTACAAGTGTGATGAAAAGGGTCACATAAAATCAAATTGTCCTATAAGTCAAAAGGGATATACAAAAGGAAATAGGGCTTATGTTGTTTGGGATGACAAAGATACAAACTCATCCGATGAATCACAAAATGAAGTAGCATATTCATGTTTCATGGCAAACCATGAGGAAGATGAGGTAAATTCTATTGAATGTGAATATGACTTAACTTATGATGAGTTATTTACTATTTGTAAAGAATTAAATGATGAGTCAACTAAGCTTAGAAAAATTGTTTATTCTTCTAAGAAAACTATTTCCACTCTTGGATCAAAAATTGATATTTTAAACAAGGAAATAGAAATTCTTAAAGAGAAACAAATTTTTGTTAGTGAAGTTTCTCCTTCCACCTCTTATGAAAATAAAAAGGGAAATACTTTTAAGTGTGATGATTGCAATATTTTGAAAATTGAAATTGAGGATTTACAAAACACACTTGCAAAATTCACAATGGGGAGAGAAAACTTGAACATCATTTTGGGATATCAAAAGGGAACTTATAACAAAGCCGGTTTGGGCTATCATCCAAAAATTCATGAAAAATGTTTTAGAAAATTCTTTCGTCCAAACAAAACATCAAGATCCCCTTTTGTTAAATGTTTTTATTGTGGAAGAGAAGGTCATACATCCTCTATTTGTAATTTAAGAAAGAACAATGATATGAATGGTAAATGGAAGTGGATTCCAAAGGGCACTTTGCCTAATGCTAACTCTCAAGGACCCAAAATGTTTTGGGTACCAAAAGAGAAAACTTGATTTTTTGTAGGTGTGTTTGAAAGTCAAGAACTAAAATTGGTACAATTATCGAGGCTATTCAAAGCACATGAAAGGGGGAGAAAAAGAAGTTCTCCTATTATTACTACAATATTGGCTATGCATCATATGGTGAGCTTATCAAAAGAGTTCTTCTCCAAAACGAAATTGCAAATTCAAGAGAAGCAAATATAGGTTACACTTTTCCCTTAATTCTTTTTTTTTGCTTATGCTTTAAATTTTCCTGAATATATGCCTTGTCAGGATTGTTTCTTTCCCGCTTTTTGATAATGCCAAAAAGGGGAGAGTTATGTGATTTGCATGTTTCAGGGGGAGTGAATTTTAATTGTTTGCATATAGTGAGGGGGAGCTAAATTTGCGCTTATCTCTGTCAATAATTTTATTATTTGATTATTATTGTGCTAACCCTTTCATTGAGAAAATCACTCCAAGAGATGTTTGTCATCATCAAAAAGGGGGAGAATGTGAATATATGCCTTGACAGGAATACATTGTTTTTGATGATTGACAAAAGAAGTTCTAGAAGAACAAAGATGCAAAAAGCGGATAAGAAATTCAAGCTATCAAGTCTTGAGTCTTGAGTTTTATATTTATATTAGGACTTTATTGTAAGTGGTTAAAAAGCTCTCAAGAAAATAAATCACACACTCAATGATTTTCATATAAAGTGAATTTACATGAAAATTATTTTGCATGAAAAACCATAATTTATTATGGAAATTTTACAATAGTTTTTTAGCATAAAAATATTGTTTAGCATGCATTGAGAATTAAAATGGCATAACCAATTATGTTTTAAATTTCATTTCATGTCATTATCTTTGCCATAATATTTTGACCTTCGTCGTGCATTAATAAGTTTAGTTACCGTTGGCATTAAATTCTTAAAAGAGATTATCTATTTTCTAATGAGTCAAATGGTGCAACGGCTATTATTAATTTGAAGACAACGGCTCCTCTTTATTTATATGGCTGAATGGCTGAACTTTATTTGGCAATAATAGTTTTTGTTACCGTTAGAATTTCATTAAAATATATCTCATTCTTCATTCCATTTTCTCTATAAATAAATGGGAGACTTGTGATATCTTTTTCAACAACTAACATTTGCACTTAAACATTGTCAAACATATTATTCATCACTCTCATTATTTTTACACTTGCTAATTTATTTTATTGAGAGCTATTTTATACTACATAGTTGACTTGTAGTACTTGTGTTTCAATTTGTTATATCTACACATTTTGATGTATTATTTAATTGTTGTAACTCTTATTTATACTAGGTGCGATCCCAAAGAGAGGTGATATATGTTGGGTTTAGAGGCTCTTCTACAAAGGGTAATTTTGTTTTGAGAGTGCTCACTATTTTGTAAAGATTACTAGCTTATCCCGTTTAAAAGCTAGGTTAGTGAAAATCTCAAGAGGCTTTTCCTTGGAGACTAGACGTAGGCCTTGGTGTTTTAGGCCGAACTAGGATAAACTTCTTGTGTCCTTTTCTCTCATCCCTTTATCTCTTTTACTTTATTTGTCATTTATTTTATCTTATCATCTCTATTTTCATATTTATTTAAACTTTATATAAGCACTTTATTTTATTTAGTTAAACACCTTTTTAAGTGCTTAGTTTAAATCATTTTCTAAAGAACACAATTCACCCCCGCTTGCGTGTTTGAAGTCACTTGTTCAACATTACAGCCTCAACTATGTATACACATTATTCACACATGAGTGTAGTTGTGCATACATGTGCGTTTCACCGGCCAAATACGACGAAATCATAAAAAAAAAACACAAAATTCGTCTCACTTTAACATTTTGCAAAACCAATATATTTTCAAAAGAAAACTAAGTTTGATCAAATATGACATAGGTTAAATACTCTTAAACACCTTAATTGAACTCCTAATACTCAAGGTTTGAATTTTGGAAACAAACCATAAGTTTTGGGTTGACTTAGAAACGGTTATGCTAACTTTTCGTAAAATTCTTCCAAGACCTACTTGGAGTGTTTTTAACATAACTCAAAATTCACAAAACATTTTCAAGTAAAACCAAAGTCATTGGAAAACTAATTCAATTATCTAAAACTTTCATGTTTACACCAAAAGCTAATTTGAAACAGAAAATGGTGAAAAATAGTGCACTACGAGGAAAATGGTTCGTAGAAATCATGTCATGATTTTGGAAATCGTGTCACGATTTTATGACCAGAAAACACCCAACATTCTGCCATCACAATTGTGCCACGATGGCAAAATCGTGCCACGTTTTTTACAACATCAGGTCAAAAAAACAGCTTTTTCAAAAGTGCGTTTTCCACCATTTTAAGCCATTCCAAGGTTCAAAATCAAACTCAAACACACCCAATTCTTCATACTAATGTCATCTAATCACTTATACATTAATCTTAACATAAACAACTTAATTCTACTCAACAAAATCAACTTATTCATTTCCAACCCATTTTCATAAAACTTTCAACAACAACTCAAATTTCACATCACCAATCCATAATTATGAAAACCCAAGGCATCAATTCATCAACAACATATCCCATAACAACAACAACAACAACAACAATTAATCATGAAATCATCCACAATTTAACAATCACAACATCATTCTACATCAATTTTGTGCAAACACAAAGTATACTCATATATATGCATTTCAAGCATACAAATTCAACATCAACAAAACAATTATCATTCAATTCACATACTTGAACATGACATCAAAATTAAAGCACGAATTTCTACAACTAAGCTCAAAATAATCACTTTTGAACATGGGTAGAAAAGAGATTAAAATTAAGAGATAATTATCGAACACTAGCCCCCTTACCTCAATCTTCAAGAATCCTAACCTTAGCTTCAATTTAGCTCCTAGAAACCCCAATCCTTTCTTGATCTTCAAGCTTTTCTCTTCTAACCCCTTTTCTTCTCTTCCTCTAGCTGTTTCTCTCTCTACCTCTTTCTAAGATTGTGAAATGAATGCTCTAACCCTAATTTCTCTTAAGACATTGGTTTATAAAGACTCAGCACTAATGGGCCTAACCCTCAAAAATGTTTTATGGGTTCAAAGCTCTAATTAATCAATTCCACAAGTTTCTACTCACTTATGGTAAAAATAACGAATAAACACCGGCTCTTAATTAATTACTACAACCCATTAACAACTAAATAAAAATAATGGTTCCTATTTAAGACACTAAAAATAATCCTCAATCCGAAATTACTAAATTACTCTTGCTCACCAAATTACTAAAATACCCTTTTAATACGAAAACTCAAGGATAAATAATCACACACAAGTACATATAAACACATATTAAACAATTGAAAATAAAACTAGCGAAAAATCGGGTTGTTACAACTGTAGCCACTAACCCCAGAGCTACTTTTGCATCTTCATCAACATCATCCTTATCAGATTCAGATTCACTGCCTAAATCTTCCCAGGTTGCCATTAAACTCTGCTTGATCTGCTTCTTGCACTTGTTTGATTTGAAAGTTGACTTCTTAGACTTGTCCTTTGATTTCTCCTTCTGAAGATCAGGGAAATCAGCAATGAAATGTCCACGCTTCTTGCAGTTGAAGCAACCCTTCTGATCTTCTTTCCTGGAGGCTTTTTAACCACTTCTTCTGCTCAAGAACTTCTTGTTCTTCTTAGCCAGATATTGCAGCCTATTTGAAAGCATATCCATCTTCTCTGTAGGATCTTCATCAGAATCTCCATCAGGTGATTCTTCTTCAGATTCTATAACTTTAAGAGCTTTTGATGACATCCCTTTGGATGGAAGAGCAATAGATTTGCTTTTCTTAGCAAGCTCATGTTCATTTAAGCTTATCTCATGAACCTTGAGAGAGCTTACAAAATCTTCAACACTTAAAGTGTTTAAATCTTTAGCTTCCTCAATAGCAGTAACCTTAGGTCTCCATCTAGCAGGCAGACTCCTTAGTATCTTGCTCACATAAACAAAAGCAACAAAGCTTTTCTTCAGTATATGTAGTCCAGAGACTAGGGTCTGAAACCTTGAGTACATTTCCTCAATGCTTTCATCATCCTTCATCTTGAACAATTCATACTGATGAACAAGCATAAGTGCTTTTGCTTCTCTAACCTTCTTACTACCTTCATAGTTTGCATAGAGAGAAGCAGACATTGCCTTTACAGTAGATTTGTCACTCATCTTCATATACTCTGCACGAGGTATAGCAAGAACAAGTGAACCTCTGATCTTGTGATGTTTCTTGTACATTTTCTTCTGAGCAGGAGTATGTTTCTTTCTATCAACAACAACTCCTTCTTCATCAAGGTCCAAGTCAGCAACTCCATCTTCCAGAATATCCCATAATTCTACATCTAAGCCCATGATATAACTGTAGAAGTTGGTTTTCCACCAAGAGAACTCTTCAGGATCTCCATTAAACTTTGGAACTTTTCTCGAATTAACTTTCTTATCACCATAATCATAAGAAACAACATTATGATTAACACCAGAGCCAGAAATAGATGATTCATGTAACGCCCAAATTTCTTATTTATTATTTTATTAATTTATTGTATTTTTAGTGTGTTATTATTTGATTGATAATATATATATTTTGATGAAATATATTATTATGTGCATTATTTGGTGTGTTAATATTCTAAGTGGGGGAGGAATATAAATATTAGAAATAATAAGATAAAGGGGAAGAGTAATTTTGTGGTGATAAGAGTAAAATGGTGTATTAGGTTAAGAGTCAGTAAGGAGAGATTAGAAAATGAGAACACGTACAATTTTTGGAGAAAAAGAGGAAAACTCAGAGAGAACCCTAGGAACGAAGAACGTTGATGTTGATTTCAGAAGAACAATCTAAGGTAAGGGTGGGATTCATATTCTCTAATCTTAAGTATGTTTTCTGAAATTGGGTTAGACAAAAGTTGTAGGTTGTGAGTTTTGGGGATTAGGGTTAATCTTATGTTGTTGTTCATAGCTTTGTTGTTTGAGAAATTAGGTCTTTGAATTGATGTTCAAGTCTTAGAATGATCATAGGCAATGTTCCCTATCAAAGTTGGGGTTTAGGTGATTGAAAATTGGGTTTTTGGAGTGAAAGCTGGTCTGTTCCCGTAAGCTGTGAAGCCCGAATTCGGCCACCGAATTGCCAAAATCGGCCACCGAATTCTGATATGATTTTCCGGCTTTGGTTCGACAAAAATCGGCCACCGAATTGTCAAATTCGGCCACCAATTTTTTTGTCAGTCAAAACTGGAAAACATTCACATTTCCACCCGTTTCTGTTTTGAACTGGCTTTTGGTGTAAACATGAAAGTTGTAGATAATTGAGTTAGATTTCTAATGGCTTTGGTTTGGCTTGAAAATGATATTTAGATCTTAAGATATGATGAAAATACTCTAAGGAGGTCTTAGTGAAATTTTGTGGAAACTAACCCAAAACTTATAGATCGTCTCCGAACTTCAGAGCTTAAGTACTATGAGTTTAATTAAGGTGTTTATAAGTATTTAATCTATGTTGTGATGAATCTAACTTGATTTGATATGTAAGTAATTGATTAATGTATATGTTGCTATTGTTGTTGATAGGTTGGAATATATTATGTGATTATTGTATATTGTATAATGTCATGTTGCTTATGCAATTTAAGTTGTTGTATGTCTAAGTTGTTGGTTGTTAAGTTGTTGGTTGTCTAAGTTGTTGGTTGTCCAAGTTGTTGGTTGTTTAAGTTGTTGGTTATCTAAGT
The DNA here is from genome assembly GCA_958299785.1 of Medicago lupulina. NCBI lineage: Eukaryota > Viridiplantae > Streptophyta > Magnoliopsida > Fabales > Fabaceae > Medicago > Medicago lupulina. The sequence goes on along the minus strand of OY283144.1, from coordinate 54,722,470 downwards.
TGTTGGTTGTTAAGTTGTTGGTTGTTTAAGTTGTTGGTTGTCTAAGTTGTTGGTTGTCTAAGTTGTTGGTCGTTGAGTTCATGCATACAAAGTTGAGGGCTTATGACCTGGAGCTTATGCTCAATTAAAGTTGAGGGCTTATGCCCTAGAGCTTATGCTCAATTAAAGTTGAGGGCTTATGCCTTGATTGGTACCACATGCATAATGCATTTGTCAAGTTGCTAAGTTGATGTGTTTGCATAGTCAAGGTGGTGTCGTTGTGTCGTGTTAGTTGTTGTTGTCAAGTTGGTTATTATTAATGAGATACTAATGAAGAATTATGTGAAGTAATAACATTGTTAAACATTGTAGCTTATGTTGTTGAATTTCATTGATGAATTATATGCTTACTATTTTTGAATATGTATCTCACCCCTTCTGCTTGGAAATGTTGCTCTTCGTATGAGTAACTTGCAGGTAATCGAGAATAAGTAGCTGTTGATTGCTGTCGTGAATGGCTATCTCTCGTTGTGTCTTTAGGTGCTCTGATACGTAACGGGATGGGAGTTTGCTATGTTTGATTGCATTTCTTGTTACGTATCTCTTTTATTAAACAATGATGAACTATTTTTATGAGGATTTAAGATAATGTTGATGTTGTGGCCTTTTAGTGCCAAGTACTATTTAAGATGTTGAAAATAATTCCGCTGCATTTTGTTGAATTTCTATTAAGGCATATGTTTTAATAAATAGCATTTTTGTTCCTTTTATATTTGTGGAAAATTTTGTAAGTTGAATGTGACACTCTGTTTTTAAGTTGAGAAACTCTTATTAATCTATGTTATTTAAAAGTTGGGAAGACGGGGTGTTACAATTCACCAACAGACATGTTTTTCTCAGATCTTGGACTGTTACACTATTAAGTGTTCTCAACAGAACCAGGCTCTGATACCAATTGAAGCTGAGAAAAACACAAGAAGGGGGGATTGAATTGTGTTAGCTTTTTCTTCGAATTCTCCTACTGAAGTCACTGATCAAAAGCAGTTAGATTACAACTTCTGAAGTTATGTTCAGATTCTAAATGCAGCGGATAAAAACAGAGAGAGAGAGAGAGAGAGAGAGAGAGAGAGAGAGAGAGAGAGAGAGAGAGACATAAAGAGAGAGAGAGGAGAAAGACATGAAGAAATTATACAGGTTCCTTCCACCAACTGGAAGTAGTCATGTCCCCCTTGCATTTCCAAGGAGAGTTCACGAAAAATGTAATATCTGATTACAAATGCTCACTGCTAAAACTAGCAAGAGACTTCAAACTACTCAAGCACAACTGCAAGAGACTTCTATTCAAATAGAATTACAAAGAAAAAAGTTTGAGGTTGAACACTTAATATATAATCAGTGGTGTTCACAATACAAATCAGATTCAAACTCTTAAGACTCTAGAATTTCTAAGATATGAACTTTGATAAGAAATTCTAAGTGAACTTTTGATGTAGAACAATTTCAGCAGAGGTTTGGCGCTATCAAATTGTTGTTGAGTCTCTACAATTCTCTAAGTCTTCACTCCTTTATATAAAGGTGTGAAAGAGACGTTGTGAATTGCCAGCACATCAAAAATAGTCGTTTGAAGCGTTGATCAATCACCAATGATCTTTTGCCTGATTCGGTTATTGTCCTATGAAGGATCAATTTCAAATCCATTCCAAGTATGAAGGAACATTGTTGCAGGCATAGCTGTTATTCTTGTCTTATAGCAGAGACACAAACTAAGTAATGGAGGTAGTGGTTGTACACTTTGTTCAATTGTACTTTGTCAACACTCTTCAAAGAACTAGAATCTAAGGCCTTCAAGTTCATTTGAATTAGTCGTTTCTTTACTCTTCTGGTCTTTTGCAATGCTAGGCGTGATTAAAATCTTTGAACAACCTTTGAAGCTTTGATTCTTTCATCTTCTGATGATCTTCAGCTTCTTGTGATTTTGCTTCTGATGAGGTGTTTCTGATGAACTTGCTTCTGATGACGTCATCACTTCAGGAGCACTTGACTTTAGGAGCACTTTCTTCAGATGCTTCAAGCTTCCTTTACTTTGTTGATTTCATTGCTCCCATTTGTTCTTTCAGAACCTATACTTCAAATAGACACTAAATTTTTGTCTATGGTCCTGCATACTTGAACAAATATTAGCATATCCAATTCACAATTTTTAATACCTTGTTATCATCAAAACTCTCAAGAGGTCATGTTAAACACATTTTGTTCCAACATGAGAAACTGAACTTGAAGTGAAGAGTTGAAGGATCGGAAAGACTTCGTCTCAGAAAGAACTCTTGAAATTTTCTCTGTTTCTGAGAAGTGAAATGATAAAAGGTTCCAAACAAGCGTTTGAACTATTTACACCCGCTTCACAAACCTTTCAAGTGACAAGAAGCTACAATCTGGTGCAACCCTTTACATACAACTCTTAACTCAAAGTGGCCTACCCACAGTTCAGATCAAATCAAATCATTCATCCAAGGGCCCTGATGAAAGATAGCGGTTCCTCAAACGTCAAGATTGGATCAACGGTACTGATGACACCTTGGAAACACAAACCAAGAATACACTCCAGGCTCTAGGAACTCAAGTACCACAATAGCCTTTACACGTGCCACTCAGAAACCAAAGGTCATGTCTCCTCAACCTCTCCCTCGAGACATGGGCATTAATTGCGGAATGACAATCTGAAGGTGAGAAAAACACAAGAAAGGGGGCTTGAATTGTGTTTTCAAAAACTTCTCCTTCTTACGAAATAAAACTGTTCTCAGGATCAGAGTCTGATAGAGTTCAGAGTCTGAGTTGCGTTCAGAGTCTTAATGCAGCGGATAGAGAGTAAGAGTGCAGAAAAGAATGAAGAACACAGACAATTTATACAGGTTCCTTCCACAAACCGGAAGTAGTCATGTCCCCCTTGCACTTCCAAGGAGAGTTTCACTAAAATGTAATATCAAATTACAAGTTGCTCAAACACACAGTAAGAGACTTCTCAGTGCTCAAGGACAACTCCAAGAGACTTCCTTTGCTCAATCACACCTGAAAGAGACTTCTATGCTCAAGGATAACTCCAAGAGACTTCCTTTGCTCAATCACAAAAGAAAGAGACGTTTCTAAACAATTACAAAGAATTGAAAAGAGTTTTGAATACTTGATATACAATCAGAGGTATTCACAAAACAATGCAAATAGAACAGACTCTGTTTTTCTAGACACTTAGAAATTCTAAGATATGAACTTTTGTAAGAATTCTCTAAGTTAGTGATGTGTATTTTGCAGCGGTGTGTTAGACTTTTTCTTTCAGCTCTTCTTGTATGTGTTGTTACATTTTTCTACAAGTCTTTATCCCTATTTATAGAGGATTTGAGAGACATTGAGAACTAGCCGGTACATCAACTTGTCTTGACTGAAGCTTTGATTCTTCACCATTGATCTTTTGCCCGATTTGATAATTGTCCTATGAAGAACCAATTTCAAATCCATTCCAATAGAGAAAGAACAATGTTTGCAAACATTACTGTTATTCTTGTCTTGTAGAGGAGACAAAATGCAGAGATGGTGGTGGCAGAGGCATGCTCAGAGTTAGTGGTTGTACACTTCGTACAGTGTACTTTGTCAACGCTCTTAAGCTTATGGTGAAGTAGCTTCTGATGAACTTGCTTCTGATGACGTGGATTCAGGAGCTATTTTCTTCAGACGTACTAAGCGTCTGATGAGGTAGCTTCTGATGACGTGGATTCAGAAGCTCTTTTCTTCAGACGCGCTAAGCATCAAAATAAATTCCTTTGCTCTTTGATTCGTTCAACCAGAACCTCTATGAATAAGACTTTTAATTATAGTCCAGCACACTTGAACAAATGTTTAGCATATCCAATTGACAATTTTAATACTTTGTTATCATCAAAACTTAAATGGTGATTATGTGAAACACCCTTTGTTCCAACACAATCGACCAAACTTCCTGGTGAGGGAATCTTTTAATCTAACCAAGAAGAATCGAGCATTCACATGCCGAACACATATCACTCAACTGACGAACTTCTCTGGCTATGAAACAACAATGCTCAGGGAATAGCGAGCACGTCCCTACACGCGCCCGTCCAATTCTCTTAAGTACTATAGCCGTTCAAGACTAACAGTTCCCAGATTCAAAGCGTTCTCACGCGTCTAAAATAGCTTGATCTTCCAAGAGAAATCTTTCCTCTTTGACCGTTCCCGAGCAACAAAACATGCCCGCTCTTAAGTCATTACTCTTTATCAAGAGCAACGACTTGGGCGGCTACTGTTCTGGACCGGCCAAAAGGAACTTTGGCCCATTTACTTAGGCCCAATACACTCTAAAGCCCAAATACCACATTTGGCAACATTACTTGAAACACACCCCTTTTCCGCGAAGGGGTGCACGGGGCATACAAGTTTGGTTCAAACGAGCCCCAACGTCTCTTTGCACGTTCCCGCAATAATCTCTTTGGCGGTTACACTTCCCACAATTTCGTAATTGTTAGAGCCTGGTGTGCCATTACAACGGCTTTGCAGCCCTCCACCTCTATATATAGGGGACTCATAGCAGTCCCCAAGATAGAATCAATCTTTCACTCTAAACCCTAACTCTCAGATATCTACTTACTTGAGCGTCGGAGCGCCTGCAGGTACACACCCCCCCTTCGTTCCAAGACGCATTCTTGACGCATTCTACCACCATTTCAACCACCGCATTCAAAGCACCGGCAGTCACCTTCTGTTCAGGTACGATCAACATGTATAATTTATTTTGAAAAAAGTTTTTTAGACTTTTTATTCCAGAATTTTTATTTTGAAAAAAACCTGAACTTTTTTTAATTTCAAATCTGTTTTTCTAATTTACGAAATATATTTTATAATTTTTTATTTTGAAAATAAGTTTCATTTTTTTATTTTTTTTAGGAAAAAAATCTTAATTTTTTATTTTGGAAATTAATTTTTTTTATTTTTAAAAATTTTCGAAAATTAACTTTTTGTGTTTTTTTATTTTTTAATTAAATATGATGTGTTAAATGAATTATACATGTGGCCAATGAAAAATAAAATTAAATATCCACATCAGCGCCATGTAAAAGATTCTACTAAGTCATAGGGTCAGGGGGCAATCATGAAAAATACTTATTTTACAAGGACCCAATCCAAAACTATTTTTTTATAGAGGGCAAAACCAAAAGTGTCATATATTACAGGGGGTAAAGCACCATTAACCCTTATTTAATTTACGTAAAATGGAGAAACACAGTCCACCATAAGGTACAATGTATTTAAGTGAAATATGGTGCACCATAAGGTACGATGTACGTAAGTGTTTAGCTTGTTGACCACACAAGTGGTTCTATAAATAGAACCCGTATGGTGAAGTGTTTAATCTAATTCACAAAAGTTGTGAAACCCTAGCCGCCGCTCTCTAAATTCAGGAGCTCTTTTCTTCAGACGCACTAAGCTTCAAAAATAAATTCCTTTGCTCTTTGATTCGTTCAACCAGAACCTCTATGAATAAGACTTTAATTATGGTCCTGTACACTTGAACAAATGTTTAGCATATCCAATTGACAATTTTAATACCTTGTTGTCATCAAAACTTAAACGGTGATTATGTGAAACACCCTTTGTTCTAACAATCTCCCCCTTTTTGATGATGACAAACACAAGTATTTAAACAGTCAATTGTTGTTAACTCAATTAACGAGCTGACTCTGGGGTTCCAAGGTTTGTAAGCTCCCCCTAAGTCCTATTCAGGTTAATTAAATTCATTTAAGCATAAAAATAACAAATTGCAATATACGCACAGATTCATTAAATAAGGTTCTCATAAAATAAAACTAATATTGAATTTTATTTTAGCTTGGGCTCATATTCTTGTCAAATACTTCTACTACTCCCCCTTTTGTCATTAACAAAAATAACAAAAAATAAACGAGAAGTAAAAACAAATATATATATATAAAGACACTGAAGGTTGAGATAGACACTAATATATATATATATATATATATATATATATATATATATATATATATATATATATATATATATAGACATTTACAAAGACAAAATGTCAGAAGCAAAAACACTTAAGCAAGAAAAAAATGTCAGATTGTTTTTTCAGAAGCTCAGATTGTTGCTTAACAGTTTCTTCAAGAACTAACTGCCTCTGAAGAAGATAATCTTCTCTAGCCTTAGATTCTTCCTGCTGCTTCAACACTTTCTCTTTCAGCATCTTGAACACCTTAGCTTCTCTGGAAACATAGTCTGATTCAACATAGAAAGGTGCATTTGCTAGATACTGAAGTGGTCTTATAGTTTGCTGAGCTAAGTGCAGAATTCTCAGATGACGCTTCAGTGCAGCAGCTTGAATTCAAAGACACTTCCTGCTAACAACATCTATCAGTTCAAAAGCTTTGCTCTTCAGAGATGCCCAATGATCTTCATAGTCAACAGATAGAGTAGGTACTCTTCTCAGTTGAACTAGAGCTTTCATTTCCTCACTGATTTTCAGCAGCTCAGCCTCAATGTATTCAGATTCCAGAATGTTTAAGGGTGGTTGTTCAAGGATCTGAATATGAGATGGAGATGAAGGTTGGTCAGAAGCACTAAGGGTTAGCTGCCTCAGTGGTGATTGAAGAATCTCCTTTACCTCTTTTTCTCTTAGGAGTAGAAGCAGACACACTATCGTAGTTAGTTGCTTCAGACTTACCAACCTTCTGCTTTTTGGACTTAGCAACAGCAGCTTCAGAGTCAGTATCCACCTTGGTCCTTTTGCCCTTGACTCTGAGAGAAGCATCATCAGAAGAGTCAGGGATGACTACACCCTGAGAGGTTGCACCTGATTCCTTGGCATGTGCAGCTATGTATCCAGTCAAAACTTCAGGATTATCCTCTTCTGAGATGGGAGGAAAATCCCTCAACAGTCCTGATGGAACTGAGGATTCTTTCAGGTCCTTCTCGTTGGAAGAGAATTTTTCAATGATCTTCATATGCTGCAGAGTCTTGTCATTGATGATCTTCCCAGTAGTAGTTCCAAGAACCCTGTCAGAAGCAAGATTGAATTTCTTCAGAGTCTCCAACAATCCTCCTTGATGAAAGATCTCAGACAGCAGCCTTCCACATGGTATTTTCCTACTTTTCCCTTTTATTCCTTCTTTGATAACCCAACACAGATGATGCATGAGGTATCTTGGAAGATTTATCTCTTGATAAGCAGCCAAGAAGTACAGAACCATTTTGTGGTCCAGACTTGGTTGGTCAGACCCTCCTCCCTTCTGAAAGAAGCAGTCAGTGACAAACTTCAAGAGCATCCTGTCTTTTCCATCCATGTCCACCAACTTAGTTGATGGGTTTCATTTCAGCAGAAGATTAGTGTAACTATCCAACAGAGGTTCCTTCCTACTGACGTTCCAAAGAAATCTGCCTTCAGGAGCCACTCTGCAAGCTCTTGCAATAACCTCTTCTATGATGGTTATAGGAATACCCATCACTACTGATCTTATCTCTAACCTCCTAAAAAGTTTGAGACCCATTTCTCTCTTTGATTTCCCTTTCAGACTTGGATCCCTTGCCACAGCCTGTCTTTCTTCTAAACTAGCATTTTCTTGATCAAAAACCTCAGCCCTTACCCATAAATCCTTAACCAAGTTTACATATGTTGGTCCATTCAACATACGAAAGTAACCAAACATCTTTTGTGCTGAAATAAGCGCTTCCATGTCCATTCCGTTTCTCTTGAGAGAGACGAAATCCACCAGTGATTCTATTTGAACCTCAAACGATTCAAGAGGAATGGTCATCGTTTTTGGTTTGATCAAGTAACCGGACCCTGTGCCGAGTTGCATACCAGAACCACTTGTTGAAGTTTCCATTGAAGAAGTTTGAAGGTTTAGGGTTTCTAGTTTGAGAGATAGCGAAAATCTGATTTTCTAAGTAAACTGCTTAAAAACTTGAAAGTGTAGGAAAGTGAGTGAGTTGTGTGTGATTGATATATATAGTGATTTTTTGATACAAAAACGTTTCACATTCAGAGGGGACAAACAAACATACGCATTAATGACAATATAGTGGGCACGAGAATATTTGTTTAAGAGAATAACTATCATTGTCCTTTCAGTGTCATTACCCAATACAAATAGACCACGTTAGAGAACTAAAAAAGTAACTGTTGCAAATAGGGGGCTAGGTGTCACTAGACTTAACTTCAACCTTTTCCTCGTCCGCACGCTATCAGAGTCAAAAGATTCCTTCCCAGAGTCTGAGAGTTTTTCAGGGGCTGAATTTCTTCCGAGTCTCTATCAGAGAGTCTGATACTCAACAGCTTCTGATAAATTTCAAAGTCTGATTTTTCATTCAGAGGCAAGCATTACTCAGTGACAAAATGCATGTTCAAATTTTTCTTTATAAAATTAAATCTTTCAACAGTTAAGGGTTTAGTAAAGATATCAGCCCATTGATGATCAGTATCAATGAATTGAATATCTAAAACTACCTTTTGAACATAGTCTTTGATAAAATGATGTTTAATTTCAATGTGATTGGCTCTTGATTGAAGAATAGGATTCTTTGACAAACAAATAGCAGCTGTATTATCACAATAAATGGGAATACAGTTTTCAGTTATTTGATAGTCTTCTAACTAATGTTTCATCCAGAGTAGTTGTGTACAGCAACTAGCAGCTGAGATGTATTCTGCTTCTGCTGTTGACAAAGCAATAGTTGCTTGTCTCTTGCTAGCCCAAGATATCAGATTATCACCAAGGAATTGACAATTTCCACTGGTTGATTTTCTTTCAATCCTATCACCAGCGTAGTCAGCATTACAGAATCCAACTAGCTTATAATCTGAAGATTTCTTATACAGAAGCCCAAGATTAGTTGTTCCCTTCAGATATCTAAAGATTCTCTTAACAGCAGTTAAGTGAGTTTCTCTAGGATCTGATTGAAACCTCGCACACAAGCATACACTGAACAAAATATCAGGTCTAGATGTAGTGAGATATAACAGAGAACCAATCATACCTTGGTACAACTTCTGGTCAACTTTAGATCCTTGATCTTTTTTGCTTAGATTGCAGGTAGGATGCATTGGAGTGTTCATCTCTTTACATTCTTCAAGCTTGAACTTTTTCAGAAGTTCCTTGGGGTATTTGGATTGATGAATGTACACTCCATCTTTGCATTGGTTGATTTGAATTCCCAAAAAGAACTTCAGTTCTCCCATCATGCTCATTTCGAATTCATTCTGCATCATCTTAGAAAATTTCTTGCAAAGAGATCCATTAGTTGAACCAAAAATGATATCATCAACATAAATTTGTACAACCAGTATGTCTTTCTCAAGAGTCTTCTTGAATAATGTTGTGTCAACTTGTCCTCTTTTAAAATCATTTTTAAGCAAGAAATTACTTAGTTTGTCAAACCAGGCTCTAGGAGCTTGTTTCAGACCATACAGAGATTTCTTTACCTTATAAACATAGTCAGGGTGTTTTAAATCCTCAAATCCAGGAGGTTGTTTCACAAACACTTCTTCAGAGATGACACCATTGAGAAATGCACTTTTAACGTCCATTTGATACAAAGTTATGTTGTGATTTACTGCGTAGGAAAGAAGTAACCTGATTGCTTCCAATCTTGCAACTGGAGCAAAAGTTTGGGTGTAATCAATGCCTTCTTGTTGGTTGTACCCTTGGGCAACAAGTCTGGCTTTGTTCCTGATTACTTCTCCCTGTTCATCTAGCTTGTTCCTAAACACCCATTTAGTTCCAATAATGTTCTTGTGTTCAGGCTTAGGTACAAGATTTCACACATCATTTCTTTTGAATTGATTGAGTTCATCTTGCACTGCTAAGATCCATCCATCATCAGCTAGTGCTTCATCAACTGTTGTAGGTTCTATCATGGACAGCAATCCCAAAGCAGACTCTTCTGGTCTGAAATGTGATCTAGTTCTTCTGGGACTTTCCTTGTTGCCAATGATTTGATCCTCAGGATGAGAAGACTTGTATTTGAATGAATTTCTAGACTGGATAACTTGCTGTGAATCAACATGAGCTTCCTCAGAAGCTTCTTCAACTAGAACATCAGGGGCTGTTACAGCTTCTGGAGCATCATTCAACTCTGAAGTCTGATCAGGTTCTGAGTAATCATCAGACTCTTCTGAACCAATTGTTCTAGTACCAATGATTTTGCCAGTTTGGTTTCCTCCAAATCCCACAGTTCCTCCCTCTTTCATGGTCAGGGTTAGGAACATAGACCTTTCTCCCGTCATGTGTCGCGAGCAGCCACTGTCCAGGTACCAGGACTTCTGCTTTTCGCTTCCTTTTAGACATACCTGCCACATCAACAATGTCTGACTTAGGTACCCATATTTTTATGGGTCCTCTTGGGTTAGTCCTAGGAGTTTTGAATTTCCTTTGTGTTTTCTGTCTGAAATTGTCCTGCTTTGTCTTCTTCCAGACTTCAGGTTCAGCACCTTTAGTCTTAGAATATGACTTAGCAAAGACAGCTTCCTTCCTCTGAAATCTAGGCTTTTGAGTTTCAGACTCTGTTTTCTTTAGAACCTGTTTATTCGGTTCTGATCTTTTCAGGATCTGTAACTTTGGAGCTTTTGATTTAGAGTTGTTCATAACCTTTGTCTTTTGATTCTCAGGTTTTGACTTAGTCATTAACTTTGAACTTGAAGCTTTAGGTTCTGAATGAGAAGCTGTTTTGACCTTTTCAGATTCAGACACAAAATGAGTTTTCAGTCCGTCTTTGGTTTTATCAGAACAAGGTTTCAGGATCACTTCACCAGAGTTTCCTCCTGTGAAGCCAATTCCCTTTTTGTTGTTCTGATTGATGCTATAAATCATGGATGCAACTTTGGTTCTATCAATTCCTGTGGTAATAAACTCTTGAAGAGCAGCATCCTGCTCAGATAAAGGTTTATTATTACCTTTCTCAGTCATTGTTTTTAAATCATTATTTTCTTGTTGTAAAACATCCATCTCCATCTTAGTTGATTCATGGAGTTTCAGCAACTTAATGTATCGCTGCTTAACTCTCCTCAACTCAGGATTGGTTTTCATAATGACCAAGATATTCCTTGAGAGAATCAATTAATTCAAATCTAATAAGTTTAGAATATACCCTAGTTTCTTTTTTAGAGTCTGTACAGGATTCAACATCAGATGATTCTTTTTCATCTTCAACAGTAGCCACCAAGGCCATGGCTATATTTGCTTCATCTTCAGCGTCATCTTTATCAGACTCAGACTCATTATCCAGATCTTCCCAAGTTGCCATCAAACTCTTCTTGATTTGCTTCTTGAATTTGTTGGATTTAAAGACTGGCTTCTTAGATTTCTCTTTGGATTTTTCCTTCTGCAGGTCTAGACATTCATCAATGAAGTGTCCAGTCGTCTTACAGTTGAAGCAGCCTTTCTGTTCTTCTTTTCTAGAGCTCTTGTGACTACTGCCTCTGCTCAGGAACTTCTTGTTCTTCTTAGCAAGATATTGTAGTCTGTTGGAAAGCATAGCCATGTCCTTGACAATTTCAGGGTCTTCATCAGAATCTTCAGATGTAGATTCTTCTTCAGACTCCAACGCCTTCAGAGCTTTAGTTGACTTCCCTCTTGACTTCAAAGCAATATAATTAGGCTTCTTGACAGGTTCATGCTCATTAAGACCAATCTCATGACACTTTAAAGAGCTTATAAGATCTTCAACACTCATAGTGTTTAAATCTTTAGCTTCTTCAATAGCTGTCACCTTTGGTCTCCACTTAGCAAGTAAGCTTCTCAGAATCTTGTTCACATGATCAGATGCCACGTAGCTTTTCTTCAGAATTTGAAGACCAGAAACCAGAGTCTGAAATCTTGAGTACATAGTCTCAATGTTTTCATCCTCCTTCGTTCTGAACAACTCGTACTGATGAACGAGCATAGTAGCCTTAGCTTCTCTGACTTTCTTGTTGCCCTCATAAAGTGAGCACAATGAGGTGAACATAGCCTTCGCTGTAGATTTGTCACTCATCTTTAAGTACTCTTTATGAGGCAAGGCAGCCACAAGAATGCCTCTGTAGGATCTTCATCAGAATCTCCATCAGGTGATTCTTCTTGCAGTTGAAGCAACTCCTCTGATCTTCTTTCCTGGAGGCTTTTTAACCACTTCTTCTGCTCAAGAACTTCTTGTTCTTCTTAGCCAGATATTGCAGCCTATTTAAAAACATATCCATCTTCTCTGTAGGATCTTCATCAGAATCTCCATCAGGTGATTCTTCTTCAGATTCTATAACTTTAAGAGCTTTAGATGACATCCCTTTGGATAGAAGAGCAATAGATTTGCTTTTCTTAGCAAGCTCATGTTCATTTAAGATTATCTCATGAACCTTGAGAGAGCTTACAAAATCTTCAACACTTAAAGTGTTTAAATCTTTAGCTTCCTCGATAGCAGTAACCTTAGGTCTCCATCTAGCAGGCAGACTCCTTAGTATCTTGCTCACATGAACAGAAGCACCATAGCTTTTCTTCAGTATATGTAGTCCAGAGACTAGGGTCTGAAACCTTGAGTACATTTCCTCAATGCTTTCATCATCCTTCATCTTGAACAAGCATAAGTGCTTTTGCTTCTCTAACCTTCTTACTACCTTCATAGTTTGCACATAGAGAAGCAGACAATGCCTTTGCAGTAGATTTGTCACTCATCTTCATATACTCTGCACGAGGTATAGCAAGAACAAGTGAACCTCTGATCTTGTGATGTTTCTTGTACATTTTCTTTTGAGCAGGAGTATGTTTCTTTCTATCAACAACAGCTCCTTCTTCATCAAGGTCCAAGTCAGCAACTCCATCTTTCAGAATATCCCATAATTCTACATCTAAGCCCATGATATAACTGTTGAAGTTGGTTTTCCACAAGGAGAACTCTTCAGGATCTCCATTAAACTTTGGAACTTTTCTCGAATCAGCTTTCTTATCACCATAATCATAAGAAACAACATTATGATTAACACCGGAGCCAATATAGATGATTCACCAGCAGACATGTTTTTCTCAGATCTTGGACTGTTACAATGTTAAGTGTTCTCAACATAACCAGGCTCTGATACCAATTGAAGCTAAGAAAAACACAAGAAGGGGGGGATTGAATTGTGTTAGCTTTTTCTTCGAATTCTCCTACTGAAGTCACCGATCAAAAGCAGTTAGATTACAACTTCTGAAGTTATGTTCAGATTCTAAATGCAGCGAATTAAAACAGAGAGAGAGAGAGAGAGAGAGAGAGAGAGAGAGAGAGGAAAGACATAAAGCAATTATACAAGTTCCTTCCACCAACCGGAAGTAGTCCTGCCCCCCTTGCATTTCCAAGGAGAGTTCACGAAAAATGTAATATCTGATTACAAATGCTCACTGCTAAAACTAGCAAGAGACTTCAAACTACTCAAGCACAACTGCAAGAGATTTCATATGCTCCTGAACACAATCAAGAGACTTCTTTGCTCAAGCACAACTGCAAGAGACTTCTATTCAAACAGAATTACAAAGAAAAAAGTTTGAGGTTGAACACTTAATATACAATCAGTGGTGTTCACAATACAAATCAGATACAAACTCTTAAGACTCTACAATTTTTAAGATATGAACTTTGATAAGATATTCTAAGTGAACTTTTGATGTAGAACAATTTCAGCAGAGGTTTGGTGCTATCAAATTGTTTTTGAGTCTCTACAATTCTCTAAGTCTTCACTCCTTTATATAGAGGTGTGAAATAGACGTTATGAATTGCCAGCACATAAAAAAGGGTCGTTTGAAGCTTTGACCAATCACCAATGATCTTTTGCTTGATTCGGTTATTGTCCTATGAAGGATCAATTTCAAATCCATTCCAAGTATGAAGGAACATTGTTGCAGGCATAGCTGTTATTCTTGTCTTATAGCAGAGACACAAACTAAGTAGTGGAGGTAGTGGTTGTACACTTCGTACAATTGTACTTTGTCAACGCTCTTCAAAGAACTAGAATCTAATGCCTTCAAATTCATTTGAATTAGTTGTTGCTTTACTCTTCTGGTCTTTTGCAATGCTAGGCGTGATTAAAATCTTTGAACAACCTTTGAAGCTTTGATTCTTTCGTCTTCTGGTGATTTTGTTTCTGATGAGGTGTTTCTGATGAACTTGCTTCTGATGACGTCATCACTTCAGGAGCACTTGACTTCAGGAGCACTTTCTTCAGATGCTTCAAGCTTCCTTTACTTTGTTGATTTCATTGCTCCCATTTGTTCTTTCAGAACCTATACTTCAAATATTCACTAAATTTTTGTCTATGGTCCTGCACACTTGAACAAATATTAGCATATCCAATTGACAATTTTTAATACCTTGTTATCATCAAAACTCTCAAGAGGTAATGTTAAACACATTTTGTTCCAACATGAGAAACTGAACTTGAAGTGAAGAGTTGAAGGATCAGAAAGACTTCGTGTCAGAAAGAACTATTAAAATTTTCTCTGTTTTTGAGAAGTGAAATGATAAAAGGTTCCAAACAAGCTGATGACATGCTGTCATTACGTAATTTTTATGTATATATTATCATATTATGGAGTTCACAAGGCAACTTAAGCAGCAAGAAAAGCAAGAAAAAGCAAGAAAACTGAAGAAAAGGTTAAGTCACAAAAACGTGTCACGTTGGCTGAAAAACGTGACAAGTTGTTACAAGTCAGAACGCATGTTTTTGGAAAAAAGGAGAACGTGTCACGTTGGCCAAAACGGGACACGTTTTGTGAAACCCTAATTTCGTTTCTTGTTACATAAGGAAAAAACGTGGCACGTTTTACTTAAGACGTGACACATTTTGGCGAATTTCTGTGCCTATTTAAGCTGAAGTCTATTCCGAAAACAAGGGTTACGAATCTTGGAGAGCAAAGTGCGATTTTGACATCAAGGCGACTGCAAGGAGGACGATTTCTTCATCCTTTTACCAGTTTCATGTATGTTTTATTGATTCAATTGATTATGCTATTTGTAAACATTGTTATGAGTAGCTAAATCTCTTAGAGATTGGATCCGAGATGATTCTGTGTAAACCCTAATTGATCTTATGTTGCTGTGATGAAACTCTATTCCATATTAATGATTATTTAAGTCTTTATTCAATTCAATTGTTCTTACTTCAAGCTCTTGTGATCACTAAACACTTCAAACCTCGAACCATACAAGTAATGTCTCCATATTTTCAATACAAAGACCACAGCCGCCAATTCTAGATCATGCGTCGGGTAATTCTTCTCATGAATTCTCAATTGTCTCGAAGCATAAGCTACCACTTTACCTTCTTGCATAA
The DNA here is from genome assembly GCA_958299785.1 of Medicago lupulina. Lineage (NCBI taxonomy): Eukaryota > Viridiplantae > Streptophyta > Magnoliopsida > Fabales > Fabaceae > Medicago > Medicago lupulina. Next base: position 54,707,139 of record OY283144.1, on the reverse strand, counting down.
GCACACCACCCAAACCCAACTTGGACGCATCACAATACACTACAAAAGGTTCATCGGAATTCGGCAAAATCAAAACTGGAGCCGTCGTCAAACGCTTCTTCAATTCGTTAAAACTATTCTCACACTAAACATCCCATACAAAAGCTTTACCTTTACACGTCAACTGCGTTAACGGAAGAGCTAACTTGGAAAACCCTCCAATAAACCTTCTATAGTAACCAGCTAAACCCAAGAAGTTTCTTCTCCTTCAACACTTGCAAGACAATCTTCAAATGGTCAGCATGCTCTTCTTCAGTCTTGGAGTAAATCAAAATATCGTCAATGAACACCACTACAAACCGATCCAAAAATGCATGGAAGATGCGATTCATATACTCCATGAACACTCTAGGGGCATTAGTAACTCCAAAAGGCATAACCTTGTACTCATAATGACCATAACGCGTTCTGAAAGCTGTCTTCTGCATATCTTCATCTTTTACTTTAATCTGGTGATAACCTGACCTCAAATCAATCTTGCTAAACACGCGGGCACCCACTAAATGATCCATCAAATCATCAATCCTCGGAAGTGGATACCTATTCTTGATAGTCACCTTGTTTAACTGTCAATAATCAATACATAGCCTCATACTACCATCTTTCTTCTTTACTACCAAAACTGGCGCTCCCCAAGGTGAAACATTTGGTCTAACAAATTTCTTCTCGAGCAAGTCCTCTAACTGTTTCTTCAACTCAGCTAATTCGGAAGCTGACATACGATAAGGTGCCATCGACACCGGCTTCGTTCCAGGAACAAGATCAATAGAAAACTCAACTTCCCTCTTGAATATAGCCCATGTGACCTCAGCTCCGTCTTGCTCCAGAATGGGTAGAAGACTAACCCACCAATCATCAGCCTCCTCAGCTAGCATGTGCGTACCAAAACGCACCTTCTGAGCATCTTCACATTGCATGACTCTGAAAATCCTCTCAACTTCCTTGAGCCACGACTGAGCCCCATCAGGATCATATCGCCCTTTGAAGGTAGGCGGGTGATTCCTCAGAAAAGTCTCTAGCATCCTTGTCCCGTCGTTTCCACCAGCATTGTTCTGATTACCCACAACATTAGTCATTGCTTCCAATGCAGCAGCAAGAGCAGCATCATTTCTACCAGCCATCTTAGTTCTCTACAAAGCAAACATAAGTTAGAATAATACAATTATAGTATTCTAACTCTAGACAACGTCACTCGACTCTCTATTTGGCCGGACGGACCGACCTGCTCTGATACCAATTGTAACACCCCAAATTCCCGACTTAAAAATTTCATTAAATAAATGCATATATCAGAGTAACATCACAAAGGAGTGTCACATTTCTCAACAACAAAATCTTTAAACCAAATAAATATTAGTTTATCCTTCGCAAAAATAATCGAATATAGCAGTGGAATCATAATTAAAATATCCTTCAAAAAGGTCTTGGCTCTAGGCCATCAAACGTCTCATAAATATTTAAGTCTCAAAAATTCATCGCAATTCTTAAAGTCATAAAATAGATCAACATGATACATAAAGGAATAGACTCAATGCAAGACCCCATCCCGTTACGTATCAGAGCACCTAGACATCACACAAGGACTCCTCACATCGGCGCACCTAAGCTTGGTTACCTGCACTTGCCCACAAGGCGGCAATTCCAACAGAAGGGGTGAGATTCACAACAGAAATATTAACATATAAATCAACATTTATGATTAACAACATAAACTCATCACATACATCACATATTAAAATACAAGGATAACATCATCGTCATAACCATCTCAAATAGCACATCATCGTCTCAAAACATCGTCTCATAATATGTCAACAATTTGACTCAACTAAATGCAACTCTAACATCTTGACATCATGCATGTGGTACCATATATAAGCATTAATATGCTTCACCGTCGTTTTGAGCAAATGCTCCACCATCGCTTTGAGCAAAAGCTCCACCGTCTCATAATATGCAAATGCATGGACACGACTCTATAACACCTTAAACAAGTTAACATAACTTCCCAAACATCGTTAACAACTCAAGGCTGTCACATGCAAATTATAATAAATACATGGCAGGAGTTCAACTCATTTAATACATATACCAAGGCACATAACATCATCATCATCACTTAACATCATGCTTATAAATCATTTAAACATAAACAATACATCGCATTACCATCAACACAAGAGAACTTCATTAAATCTTCATTACAGAATGCATCTTAGGACATAAGACATCTCTAAAATTACCCAAAGGTCTACTCTCAAAGTTCCAATGCGAAACAGATCGCAAAACGAACAACAGCCCATAATTGTACTAACTCGCCACGGCGAGTGATTTGCTCGCTAAGGCGAGCTCTCTCAGGAAGCTACTCGCCAAAGGCGAGTTGGGGGCGAGGCACAGGCGAGCAAACTGGGTGCTCTCGGCCTTTTTGACATTTTTCGCCTAAAATCTTAGCTTTAAGATTCCCTAAGTCCAAATCGATCCTAACAACTTCACAGGTCTTTCTTATAAATATTAAGGCACTTTAAACCATCTAAAGTTTGGCAAAATCTCAACTTCCAAAAGTTACTCGCCTCGGCGAGCTAGTTGGCTCGCCTCGCGAGCAGAAGGGCGTTGCTCGCCACAGCGAGCTGTGCAGCTCGCCTAGCGAGCAATGCAAGGCTTACTCGCCACAGGCGAGCGATGACAGGTTCACTACGGGTTTGCTCCAATTCTCACCCACTCATCTCAATTCTCTCATGTTAAGCCTCTAATTCATCAGCAATGATATCCTAGGGAATAATCTAGGTTCTGTAACACGTTTCTACAACAATTACATCAATTCTCACATCAAATTCATCAAATTCATCAAAACCCTAATTTATGAAACTCTCTCCAATTCTTCCCAATCCCTTAGCTAATCACAAACAGATGATTTACAGTAAATATTACTGAAGTTAGGCTCACCCTTACCTGGAAATTGAAGGAAATCGCAGCCTAGCTTCACCTCTTCTCTTCAACCGTTTCTCTCCCTTTTTCCAAAAGTCTGTAACGCGTTCTGACTTCTCTCTTGACCTAGTTTCCTTAAATACCGCTTCCCAACTTATCTTATTCTATCTCAACCCTCACAACTCTTCCTATTTATAAATATAACCCCATCTCTAAAAATAATATATTTTTATAACAAATCTCTATTTTTCATATATATATATATATATATATATATATATATATATATATATATATATAAACACCACATATCTTATTTTATTAAACAATAAAATAATCATCACGTCACAACATCATAAATACGTCGCATAAACACCAAAAATCATATAATATATAATAATATACTATATTCTCTAATGAAATAATTAAATAAATAAAGAGGGCGTTACAACTCTCCCCCACTTAAAGGATTTTCGTCCTCGAAAATTTACCTCGATCAAACAACTCTGGATAAGATTCCAGCATCTAACTCTCTAGCTCCCAAGTTAAGTTTTTACCCGTCGCTCCGTCCCAAACGACTCTAACGAGAGGTATCTCCTTGCCTCTCAACGTCTTCACTTTCCGATCATCGATCCTTACTGGTAAAGTCTCAACCGTAAGGTTGTCTCTAACTTGCACATCATCACTTTGGATCACATGAGATGGATCCGAAACGTACTTCCTCAGTTGCGACACATGAAAAACATCATGCAGATTCAATAAATGTGGTGGTAATCCAACATGATATGCCACCGTCCCAATCCTCTCTGATATCTGATACGGACAAATAAATCTCGAAGTCAACTTCTTTGACTTCAAAGCACGGCCTACACCGGTCAGAGGAGTAACTCTCAGGAACACATGATCTCCCTCTTGGAACTCAAGGTCCTTCCTACGCTTGTCATGATAACTCTTTTGTCGACTCTGCGACGCTTTCATCTTCTCTTGGATCATTCTTACCTTCTTGGTAGTCTGTTGAACAATCTCCGGTCCTAACACCACGTTTTCACATGACTCAAACCAACATAATGGAGTTCTGCATCTCCGACCATACAAAGCCTCGAAAGGTGACATTCCAATACTCGAATGATAACTGTTGTTGTACGTGAACTCTATCAACGGAAGATGACTATCCCAAGTCCCTCCTTGCTCAAGTACACAGACTCTCAACAAATCTTCCAACGACTGAATCGTCCTCTCCGACTGACCATCTGTCTGCGGATGATAAGCCGAACCCAACCTCAACTGAGAACCTAAAGCCTCTTGCGAACTCTTCCAAAATCTAGAAGTAAATCTTGGATCTCTATCCGATACGATGCTCGAAGGAACACCATGTAGCTTCACTATATCTCGGATATATATCTCTGCCAACTGAGCTACAGGAAAAGTAATATTAATCGGGATAAAATGAGCCGACTTCGTCAATCTATCAACAATAACCCAAATTGCATCGTTTCCTCTAGGGGTATTTGGCAAGCTCGTCACAAAATCCATGGATATACTATCCCATTTCCACTCTGGCACATCTAAAGATACCATCATACCAGCCGGTTTCTGATGTTCAATCTTCGACTTCTGACAAACTAAACAGGAATACACAAACTGTGCCACATCTCGTTTCAAACCAGACCACCAGAACAACTTCTTCAAATCGTGATACATTTTCGTAGCTCCCGGATGAATACTCAAGCTACTTCTGTGACTCTCTTCAAGAATCATCTTCTTCATCTCTTCATTGTCAGGAATGCAAATCCTACCTCAGAATCTTAACACTCCTTGATCATCGGATTTAAAGTCACTATCTTCAGTCTGATTACTAGCAACCAATAAGTCTACAAACTTAACATCCTCTTTCTGCGCCTCTTTAATACTCTTCAAGAAATCACTATCAATTCTCAACATTCCCAACTTTATACTCTGAGGTGTCCTTTCACAAACTAAGCTCAAATCTCTAAATTGTTCCAACAATTCGAACTCTTTCACCATTAAAGCAGACATATGCATAGTCTTCCTACTTAAGGCATCTGCAACCACATTAGCTTTGCCCGGATGATAATTCAAACCAAGGTCATAATCTTTCAATAGCTCAAGCCACCTTCGTTGTCTCATATTCAATTCCTTCTGATCAAACAAATACTTCAAGCTCTTGTGATCACTAAACACTTCAAACCTCGAACCATACAAGTAATGTCTCCATATTTTCAATACAAAGACCACAGCCGCCAATTCTAGATCATGCGTCGGGTAATTCTTCTCATGAATTCTCAACTGTCTCGAAGCATAAGCTACCACTTTACCTTCTTGCATAAGCGCACCACCCAAACCCAACTTGGACGCATCACAATACACTACAAAAGGTTCATCGGAATTCGGCAAAATCAAAACTGGAGCCGTCGTCAAACGCTTCTTCAATTCGTTAAAACTATTCTCACACTAAACATCCCATACAAAAGCTTTACCTTTACACGTCAACTGCGTTAACGGAAGAGCTAACTTGGAAAACCCTTCAATAAACCTTCTATAGTAACCAGCTAAACCCAAGAAGTTTCTTCTCCTTCAACACTTGCAAGACAATCTTCAAATGGTCAGCATGCTCTTCTTCAGTCTTGGAGTAAATCAAAATATCGTCAATGAACACCACTACAAACCGATCCAAAAATGCATGGAAGATGCGATTCATATACTCCATGAACACTCTAGGGGCATTAGTAACTCCAAAAGGCATAACCTTGTACTCATAATGACCATAACGCGTTCTGAAAGCTGTCTTCTGCATATCTTCATCTTTTACTTTAATCTGGTGATAACCTGACCTCAAATCAATCTTGCTAAACACGCGGGCACCCACTAAATGATGCATCAAATCATCAATCCTCGGAAGTGGATACCTATTCTTGATAGTCACCTTGTTCAACTGTCGATAATCAATACATAGCCTCATACTACCATCTTTCTTCTTTACTAGCAAAACTGGCGCTCCCCAAGGTGAAACACTTGGTCTAACAAATTTCTTCTCGAGCAAGTCCTCTAACTGTTTCTTCAACTCAACTAATTCGGAAGCTGACATACGATAAGGTGCCATCAACACGGGCTTCGTTCCAGGAACAAGATCAATAGAAAACTCAACTTCCCTCTTGAATATAGCCCATGTGACCTCAGCTCCGTCTTGCTCCAGAATGGGTAGAAGACTAACCCACCAATCATCAGCCTCCTCAGCTAGCATGTGCGTACCAAAACGCACATTCTGAGCATCTTCACATTGCATGACTCTGAAAATCCTCTCAACTTCCTTGAGCCACGACTGAGCCCCATCAGGATCATATCGCCCTTTGAAGGTAGGCGGGTGATTCCTCAGAAAAGTCTCTAGCATCCTTGTTCCGTCGTTTCCACCAGCATTGTTCTGATTACCCACAACATTAGTCATTGCTTCCAATGCAGCAGCAAGAGCAGCATCATTTCTACCAGCCATCTTAGTTCTCTACAAAGCAAACATAAGTTAAAATAATAAAATTATAGTATTCTAACTCTAGACAACGTCACTCGACTCTCTATTTGGTCGGACGGACCGACCTGCTCTGATACCAATTGTAACACCCCAAATTCCCGACTTAAAAATTTCATTAAATAAATGCATATATCATAGTAACATCACAAAGGAGTGTCACATTTCTCAACAACAAAATCTTTAAACCAAATAAATATTAGTTTATCCTTCGCAAAAATAATCGAATATAGCAGCAGAATCATAATTAAAATATCCTTCAAAAAGGTCTTGGCTCTAGGCCATCAAACGTCTCATAAATATTTAAGTCTCAAAAATTCATTGCAATTCTTAAAGTCATAAAATAGATCAACATGATACATAAAGGAATAGACTCAATGCAAGACCCCATCCCGTTACGTATCAGAGCACCTAGACATCACACAAGGACTCCTCACATCCGCGCACCTAAGCTTGGTTACCTACACTTGCCCACAAGGCGGCAATTCCAACAGAAGGGGTGAGAATCACAACAGAAATATTAACATATAAATCAACATTTATGATTAACAACATAAACTCATCACATACATCACATAGTAAAATACAAGGATAACATCATCGTCATAACCATCTCAAATAGCACATCATCGTCTCAAAACATCGTCTCATAATATGTCAACAATTTGACTCAACTAAATGCAACTCTAACATCTTGACATCATGCATGTGGTACCATATATAAGCATTAATATGCTTCACAGTCGTTTTGAGCAAATGCTCCACCGTCACTTTGAGCAAAAGCTCCACCGTCTCATAATATGCAAATGCATGGACACGACTCTATAACATCTTAAACAAGTTAACATAACTTCCCAAACATCGTTAACAACTCAAGGCTGTCACATGCAAATTATAATAAATACATGGCAGGAGTTCAACTCATTTAATACATATACCAAGGCACATAACATCATCATCATCACTTAACATCATGCTTATAAATCATTTAAACATAAACAATACATCGCATTACCATCAACACAAGAGAACTTCATTAAATCTTCATTACAGAATGCATCTTAGGACATAAGACATCTCTAACATTACCCAAAGGTCTACTCTCAAAGTTCCAATGCAAAACAGATCGCAAAACGAACAACAGCCCAGAATTGTACTAACTCACCACGGCGAGTGATTTGCTCGCTAAGGCGAGCTCTCTCAGGAAGCTACTCGCCAAAGGCGAGTTGGGGGCGAGGCACAGGCGAGCAAACTGGATGCTCTCGGCCTTTTTGACATTTTTCGCCTAAAATCTTAGCTTTAAGGTTCCCTAAGTCCAAATCGATCCTAACAACTTCACAGGTCTTTCTTATAAATATTAAGGCACTTTAAACCATCTAAAGTTTGGCAAAATCTCAACTTCCAAAAGTTACTCGCCTCGGCGAGCTAGTTGGCTCGCCTCGCGAGCAGAAGGGCGTTGCTCGCCACAGCGAGCTGTGCAGCTCGCCTCGCGAGCAATGCAAGGCTTACTCGCCACGGCGAGTGAATTACTCGCCACAGGCGAGCGATGACAGGTTCACTACGGGTTTGCTCCAATTCTCACCCACTCATCTCAATTCTCTCATGTTAAGCCTCTAATTCATCAACAATGATATCCTAGGGAATAATCTAGGTTTTGTAACACGTTTCTACAACAATTACATCAATTCTCACATCAAATTCATCAAATTCATCAAAACCCTAGTTTATGAAACTCTCTCCAATTCTTCCCAATCCCTTAGCTAATCACAAATAGATGATTTACAGTAAATATTACTGAAGTTAGGCTCACCCTTACCTGGAAATTGAAGGAAATCGCAGCCTAGCTTCACCTCTTCTCTTCAACCGTTTCTCTCCCTTTTTCCAAAAGTCTGTAACGCGTTCTGACTTCTCTCTTGACCTAGTTTCCTTAAATACCGCTTCCCAACTTATCTTATTCTATCTCAACCCTCACAACTCTTCCTATTTATAAATATAACCGCATCTCTAAAAATAACATATTTTTATAACAAATCTATATTTTTCATATAAATATATATATAAACACCACATATCTTATTTTATTAAACAATAAAATAATCATCACGTCACAACATCATAAATACGTCGCATAAACACCAAAAATCATATAATATATAATAATATACTATATTCTCTAATGAAATAATTAAATAAAGAGCAAATAGTCACTTCAGTCCCTGACTTTGCAACTCGCTGTCACATAGGTCCCTGACTCAGGATTAAATACAAACAAGTCCCTGACTCTACACTTCCGTTATCACTTTAGTCCCTACCGTTAAAAAATCTGTTAAGTGATGATGTGGCACGCTGACAAGGAGTATGACATGTCACAGGGACTAAAGTGAAAGTAAAAAAATGGTCACTTTGGTCCCTGAATCGAAAATCAATATCCTCAATTTATTGTTAGATCCCTGACTGTGTATACTTACTGTCAATTAGGTCCCTGAATCAAAAATCAATATCATCAACTTACTGTTAGGTCCCTGACTGTGTATACTTACTGTCAGTTGGGTCCCTAACAGTAAAAATGAAATTTCACTAAGATCCTTGACAAGTTGTTAGTTTAACATGCTACTTACTGACAACACTAAGGTATCTTTGCTAAATACAAAAATATTATTATAACACTTATAAAAATGATTCCGTAGTTTAATAACAAAAGTTTTCATAACATAACTATTAAGTCATTAATGTCAACCATAGAGTAATCAAAAGATTGCACCATATTTGAGCATATAATTCAACAAGTCATTACATAATGATTCAGCAAAATATTAAACAAGATGTGGTGGCATATTGTTCAGATACTCTAAAAAAACCTATTTCTGATATAAGGGAATACAGAGTTTCACTACTTTAGAATAACACATGAAATCTATAACAGAATAACACATGAAATTATGGACATATATTTTTAAAAGAAATATCTCATATCTCATTAATCAAATCTCATATCTCAACAATCTCATGATCATGAAGTCAATACACATCTATTTATAACCATGAACATTGAATCTATATGTCAGAATTGTCTGTAATATACTTAATTCATTAAGACCTTTAATGCAGGTACTACAATGCAACCAATAACCATTAGTAAATGATTAAGACCTCTACTTTATATCTCTAGTCTTAACTCTTTTTTTCACTAAACCTACACACAAACTTAAATCATGATAGAATAGATAAACAAGGTAGTTCTCCAATTAGGAGCATAACTTAAATCATCATAGAATAGATAAACAAGGTAGTGTTCAAACATAATAAATAAAAAAAGTAAACTTATAGTGTAGAACTTGTTCACACTTAAATCATATATGTTTTTCTTTTGCTTGTAATTACAAAACCAACCAAATTACTTTACAAACAGAAGAGGAGTTCTCTATATATACTAACTAAGAGAAACATAGAGTTTCAAAGACAAAATGAAGAGATTTTGCCCTAAAGCTTCTTTTATTTTCTTGTACTAATAAATCCATAACATATCTTTGTTAGCATGTTAAACTAACAACTTGCTAAGAATTTTAGTGAAATTTCGTTTTTACTGTCAGAGACCTAACTGACAGTAAGTATACACAGTCAGGGACCTAACAGTAAGTTGATTATATTGATTTTCGATTCAGGGACCTAACTGACAGTAAGTATACATATTTAGGGATCTAACAGCAAATTGAGGATATTGATTTTGGATTCAGGGACCAAAGTGACCATTTTTGACTTTCACTTTAGTCCCTCTGACACGTCATACTCCTTATCAGCATGCCACATCATCACTTGACAGATTTTTTTAACGGCAGGGACTAAAGTGATAACGGAAGTGTAGAGTCAGGGAGTTGTTTGTATTTAATCCTGAGTCAGGGACCTATGTGACAGCGAGGTACAGAGTCAGGGACTAAAGTGACTATTTGCTCATTAAATAAATAAAGAGGGCATTATAGAGTATAGTAACCAATTAGGGGAAACATAGAGGATTCGACGATCCGATCTCATCTCTCTCAATATTTTCGAAACAAACTTTATCTTTTTGTTATTTGTTTTAAAAACAAACCAAATCTTCCGCCTAGTGGCAAAACAAATATAACCTTTATACATCCTATTGCATAACGAAATTAACTTATTGCGATTAAAAAAATCCTCGTGGGATCGATATTTTTACTACTTCGATAGTATTTGGTGCACTTGCCAAACGTCTATCACAAGCGTTTGAACTATTTATACCTGCTTCACAAACCTTTCAAGTGACAAGAAGCTGCAATCTGGTGCAACCCTTCACATACAACTCTTCACTTAAAGTGGCCTACCCACGGTTCAGATCAAATCAAATCATTCATCCAAGGGACCTGATTAAAGATAGCGGTTCCTCAAACGTCAAGATTGGATCAATGGTACTGATGACACCTTGGAAACACAAACCAAGAATACACTCCAGGCTCTAGGAACTCAAGTACCACAATAGCCTTTACATGTGCCAGTCAGAAACCAAAGGTCATGTCTCCTCAACCTCTCCCTCGAGACGTGGGCATTAATTGCGAAATGACAATCTGAAGGTGAGAAAAACACAAGAAGAGGGGGTTGAATTGTGTTTTCAAAAACTTCTCCTTCTTACGAAATAAAACTGTTCTCAAGATCAGAGTCTGATAGAGTTCAGAGTCTAAGTTGAGTTCAGAGTCTTAATGCAGCGGATAGAGAGTAAGAGTGCAGAAAAGAATGAAGAACACAAGCAATTTATACAGGTTCCTTCTACAAACCGGAAGTAGTCCTGTCCCCCTTCCAAGGAGAGTTTCACTAAAATGTAATATCAAATTACAAGTTGCTCAAACACACAGTAAGAGACTTCTCAGTGCTCAAGGACAACTCCAAGAGACTTCCTTTGCTCAATCACACCTGAAAGAGACTTCTATGCTCAAGGATAACTCCAAGAGACTTCCTTTGCTCAATCACAAAAGAAAGAGACGTTTCTAAACAATTACAAAGAATTGAAAAGAGTTTTGAATACTTGATATACAATCAGAGGTATTCACAAAACAATGCAAATAGAACAGACTTTGTTTTTCTAGACACTTAGAAATTCTAAGATATGAACTTTTGTAAGAATTCTCTAAGTTAGTGATGTGTATTTTGCAGCGGTGTGTTAGACTTTTTCTTTCAGCTCTTCTTGTATGTGTTGTTACATTTTTCTACAAGTCTTTATCCCTATTTATAGAGGATTTGAGAGACGTTGAGAACTAGCCGATACATCAACTTGTCTTGACTGAAGCTTTGATTCTTCACCATTGATCTTTTGCCCGATTTGATAATTGTCCTATGAAGAACCAATTTCAAATCAATTCCAATAGAGAAAGAACAATGTTTGCAAACATTATTGTTATTCTTGTCTTGTAGAGGAGACAAAATGCATAGATGGTGGTTGCAGAGGCATGCTCAGAGTTAGTGGTTGTACACTTCGTACACTGTACTTTGTCAACGCTCTTAAGCTTCTGGTGAAGTAGCTTCTGATGAACTTGCTTCTGATGACGTGGATTCAGGAGCTCTTTTCTTCAGACGCAATAAGCTTCTAATGAGGTAGCTTCTGATGACGTGGATTCAGGAGCTCTTTTTTTCAGACGTGCTAAGCTTCAAAATAAATTCCTTTGCTCTTTGATTCGTTCAACCAGAACCTCTATGAATAAGACATTTAATTATGGTCCTGCACACTTGAACAAATGTTTAGCATATCCAATTAACAATTTTAATACTTTGTTATCATCAAAACTTAAACGGTGATTATGTGAAACACCCTTTGTTCCAGCACAATCGACCAAACTTCATGGCGAGGGAATCTTTCAATCTGACCAAGAAGAATCGAGCATTCACATGCCGAACATATATCACTCAACTGGCGAACTTGTCTGGCTTTGAAACAACAGTGCTCAGGGAATAGCGAGCGCATCCCTACACGCGCCCGTCCAATTCTCTTAAGTACTATAGCCGTTCAAGACTAAAAGTTCCCAGATTCAAGGCGTTCTCACGCGTCTAAAATAGCTCGATCTTCCAAGAGAAATCTTTCCTCTTTGACCGTTCCCGAGCAACAAAACATGCCCGCTCTTAAGTCATTACTCTTTATCAATAGCAACGACTTGGGCGGCTACTGTTCTGGACCGGCCAAAAGGAACTTTGGCCCATTTACTTAGGCCCAATACACTTTAAAGCCCAAATACCATATTTGGCAACATTACTTGCAACACACCCCTTCTCCGCGAGGGGGTGCACGGGGCGTACAAGACTGGTTCAAACGAGCCCCAACGTCTCTTTGCACGTTCCCGCAATAATCTCTTTGGTGGTTACACTTCCCAGGATTTCGTAATTGTCAGAGCCTGGTGTGCCATTACAACGGCTTTGTAGCCCTCCACCTCTATATATAGGGGACTCATAGCAGTCCCCAAGATAGAATCAATCTTTCACTCTAAACCCTAACTCTCAAATATCTACTTACTTGAGCGTCAGAGCGCCTGTAGGTACACACCCCCCTCTGTTCCAAGACGCATTCTTGACGCATTCTACCACCATTTCAACCACCGCATTCAAAGCACCGACAGTCACCTCCTGTTCAGGTACGATCAACATGTATAATTTATTTTGAAAAAAGTTTTTTAGACTTTTTATTCTAGAATTTTTATTTTGAAAAAACCCTGAACTTTTTTTAATTTCAAATCTGTTTTTCTAATTTACGAAATATATTTTATAATTTTTTATTTTGAAAATAAGTTTCATTTTTTTATTTTTTTTAGGAAAAAATCTTAATTTTTTATTTTGGAAATTAATCTTTTTTATTTTTAAAAATTTTCGAAAATTAACTTTTTGTGTTTTTTTATTTTTTAATTAAATATGATGTGTTAAATGAATTATACATGTGGCCAATGAAAAATAAAATTAAATATCCACATCAGCGCCATGTAAAAGATTCTACTAAGTCATAAGGTCAGGGGGCAATCATGAAGAATACTTATTTTACAAGGACCCAATCCAAAACTATTTTTTTACAGAGGACAAAACCAAAAGTGTCATATATTACAGGGGGTAAAGCACCATTAACCGTTATTTAATTTACGTAAAATGGAGAAACGCAGTCCACCGTAAGGCACAATGTATTTAAGTTAAATATGGTGCACCATAAGGTACGATGTACGTAAGTGTTTAGCTTGTTAACCACACAAGTGGTTCTATAAATAGAACCCTTGTGGTGAAGTGTTAAGTGTTTAATCTAATTCACAAAAGTTGTGAAACCCTAACCGCCGCTCTCTAAACCATGTTCTGTCTGAATCTCCGTTGGAATTGGCTATGTAACATCTATAAAGAATTACGGTACTAGAGACCAAGGTACATTTGATAAAATATGAACTTCGATAAGTTATTTGCTATTTACAAATATAGGATACAATAATTACTTAAAAACAATTAGATGGCACAACAGAAAAGAACATCTAAACTATGACTTTAACTGTGATCCGGTAACGAAGAAACTCTACATTGAATTGTTGACGAGTAGTTCGGACATACTTTTCAACTTTCCAATGTCAAGCTAAACCTGAAAACATCACCTCAAACATAGTGAGCGCAAAGACTCAGTAACATAAAATATAAAATGAATTGTGATGTTCTCAGCCATGTCTGGTGCACTAGACATGGAGAAAATCCTCTCATTAATATTACTGAATAATAAACTCTTATCCATATTACAAAATATCAATAATTACTAACATAGGTATTTCATTCTTAAATTAAATGTAGTCGTTAATCACTTTAGCTTAACACTCAGGATTTGCCTTTCTATTGAGGTATATTGATACTCAAGTTTGCCCTGCATTGTCATTCATTTTAACTGAATACTCAGGATTTGCCTTTCTATTGGATTTCCATCGTTTCTCAGGTTTGCCCTGTAGTATTATAACTTAACTGAACACTCATGATTTGCCTTTCTACTGGGGATCCATTGTTACCCAAGTTTGCCCTACAATGTTATCTTTAACATAATCTTAGAGTACTTTGCTCACCGGTTAGGATAAACAACTATCGGTATATACTTCAGAATTATTATAAGCAGTTTTATTTATCATAGATTGCCTAGAAGCATTATATAGCTCTAGCAAATAACTTTGTAATTCTTGATGTAAGACTATACTTACAATTCTGTTATCATAACATCATATCAAAGATGCATAAGTACCTTACCAACTTATCTTAATTAGCTTTAAGCCTTCCCATAGATTTCCTAATAATTGGATGGCAAAAGTTCATATAATCTAACTATAACCACAATAGTAATATAGTATCAGTACCTATAATAGGACCTCATAAACAACCATTGATATCATTGTTACACCATCCATATGAATATCTTTACTAGCCAAAGTGTGCAGCTTAGTTATACACATCATTATGTCATAGGACTCATAATTTAAACATACATAAAATAAAAACACTCACTCATAAACCACTTCATATATAGCAATAAGAGGAAAATACGCAATCAATTGCTGAAAGGTTACGTTGAAGCTACAAAGCAATTTAAATTATTATTTCTATGGGATTTTATTTCTATTGACTATATACCCAAATTTTCTTAAAGTTGAAAATGTTCAAAGTAAATACATCATACACCTAGAATGCATGCTAATTTCATGAAATAGAAATAGACAAAATCATATAAGAACATAACTCTACCCAAACATGCAATCAATTCAAGCATCCTAATACACCCTAGAGAGGTTTTGAGTTTAGAATAAGACTATGTTACCTTAGATTTGCACAAAAGGGATGGCTGAATCCCTAATTCCTTCTAATCTTCGAGCTCCCATGGTGTGATTCTAACTACATAGATCTTCAATTGATCACCTCTTCTTCTTATCTCAGCCCCATCGCCTTTCTCTTCTCCCTCTCTCTCTCCCGTTTCTCTCACTTTTGGACCTCCTCTTTCTTCTCTTCTTTCACGTTCTACTTCTTTTCTCCCTCTCTGATTCTTTTTCTTTTCTTTTCGTGTTAAAATTAAGCTTTAGTGTATTATGACTATTTATATGAGGTAAATGGATGGTGGGTCTTTTACTAAAAAGATCTTAGTTAAAAGTAGTAATTCCACCTTATTCTTAATCTTAGTTTTGGGTTTCTTACCAAATGGTTTTGGGTCATTGATGACAGTTTGTCGTTTCATATTTTTAGACTCCTTTTAGTTAAGTTTTTAATCTACTTTTATTAGTTTAACACTTAATTTAAAGTCATTTTAATTAAATCGTTATTTTCTTATTTATTGGTCAATTAATGTAACATGTTTTTAAGGTCAAAAATATAAGAAGAAAAAACAAGTGCCTATTATTGTAATATCAAGGCTAGGTGGTAAAGATAATTAGACACAGCTGCATTAAGAAAATTGATGTTCACACATTTACAAAGGCTTAGAAACACGAGTAATTTACCCAAATACCCTTCGGCAGTTAACTGCTGAGTTTCTTCAAAATCGGCTGCAGTTAATTGTCGAGGTTTTCCTCGGCAGTTAACTGCCGCGTTTCTTCAAAATCGGAGGAATACCTCGGCAGTTAACTGCCGATGTTTTGAATAAAAATTGTGTTTTGAAGAATTTCAATTAAAGTCCCGTTTTGTATTTGGAATAATTGCGTATTTGAATAAAAACTAATTAAATCTAACGTGAATTCAAATAATTAAAATTGCGTATTCGAATAAAAACTAATTAAATCTAACGTGAATTCAAATAATTAAAATTCCGTAATGAATAAATAAATTCGAAAAGTGAATAAATAAGATAATTATCACATTACATTACATTAGATTATAGAATGTACCTTCCAACTACAACAATTATCTTACCTTTAAACGTAGTTGTCAAGCATTCACTTGGAAGTTTTATTCTTTCATTCAAAAGGTTAAATTTTTGTTGGTCTTGGTTTTAAATGATAGTAGCCAAAAGTTGTTATAAGATGTTAAAAACTATTCCGCTGCATGATTATTGGATTTTTATAAAGACAGATTGTTTTAATAAATAGTACTTTTATTCTATTTATATTGTGGAATTTTGTAAGTTGAATGTGATACTCCGTTTATGATGAAAAACTCTGATATTCTTTATATTTATTTTATGTTGGGAAAACGGGGTGTTACAATTGGTATCAGAGCAGGTCGGTCCGTCCGGCCAAGTAGTTGAGTCAAGTGGTGTCGTCTAACAGTTAGAATACCGTCATTGTATTGTCCTAATTGTTGTTTGTTTTGTAGTGAACACTGAATTAAGTGCGGGAGAGTTGTAACGCCCTACTTTTAATATTTAATATTTTATTAATTTATTGTATTTTTAGTGTATTATTATTTGATTTATAATATATATTTTGATGAAATATGCTGATATGTGTTATTTTGTGTAAAAATATATTTGTTATTTTGTGTAGAAATATATATGTTATTTTGTGTGGAAATATATATATGTTATCTAGTATAGAAATATATATGTTATTTTGTGTGGAAATATATATGTTATCTAGTATAGAAATATATTTGTTATTTTGTGTGGAGATATATTTGTTATTTTGTGTATTATTATGATTATTGTTAAGTGGGTGAGAAGTATAATATTATTAGAAATAATAAGATAATAGGGAAGAGAGTAGTTTTTGGTAAGAAGAGTAATTATAAATTTGGTTAAGAGTCAGTAAGAGTTTAGAAAACATAACACGTTCAATTTTTGGAGAAAAGAGGAGAAAGATGAGAACTCACAGAGAATCCTAGGAAAGAAGAACGCTGTTGTTGATCTCAAAAACCAATCTAAGGTAAGGGTGAGACTAACCTTCATTAATATCAAGTTGTAATTCATAGAAATTAATCGTTGTTGTAGTTTTTAAGAATTTGGGAAATTAGGTTAAAATCAATAAAGATGGTATAGAGTTTTTGAATTTCATGAATTAACGTAGAGAAGTGATGTCTAAGCTGTAGAAAAATCATAGGTAATGTTTCCTATCAAATTTGGGGTTTAGGGTTGATGAAATTGGGGTTTTTGGGGTGAAAACTGGTTCATTCCCGTAGGGTTGTCTGTCGCCTCGCGAGCTGCACAGTTACAGCATCGCCTGTTTCGCGTTCTTGCGTCTTTTTCACCCATTTCTGTTTCGAATTGGCTTTTGGTGTAAACATAAAAGTTGTAGATAATTGAGTTAGCTTTCTAATGGCTTTCGAGTGACTTGAAAATGTTTTGCGAATCTTGAGTTATGATAAAAAAAACTCGAAGTGTGTTTTGGGAAAACCATCCTCTATTTCGCATTCTTGTGTCCTTTTCACCCGTTTCTGTTTTGAACTGGATTATGGGGTAAACATGGAAGTTGTAGAAAATTGAGTTAGCTTTCCATTGGCTTTGTTTTGACTTGAAAATGATTCTTAGTTTTTGAGTTATGATGAAAATACTTCAGGGAGGTCTTAGTGAAATTTTATGAAAATTAACCCAAAACTTATGGATTGTCTCTAAACTTTAAGCTTGTGTACTATGAGTTTAATTAAGGTGTTTATGAGTATTTAACCTATGTTTTAATGAATCTAACTTTGTTTTATGTGAGTATATTTGATTGATGAATATGATGCTATATGGTGTTGTTCGTGATTTAATATTGAATTATGAAGTTGATGTTGTTGTTTTAAGATGGTGTTGATGCATTTGAGTCGTGTCGTTGCATTGAGTCGTGTTGTTGCATAGCATAGTCAGTGATGGGGGCTTAATGCCTGACAGGTCCTTTTATGACCTTAGCGATGGGGGCTTAATGCCTGACAGGTCCTTTTTGACCTTAGCGATGGGGGCTTAATGCCTGACAGGTCCTATTTGACCTTTAGCGATGGGGGCTTATGCCCTGATGGTAGCACATGCATATTGCATTGTCGAGTCGATGTGTTGTTAAGATGAGTTGTTGTTGTCGTTGCATTGTAAAGTCGTCATTGTATAATATAAATGATGATTATTGAGAAGTTGTTGCTGATGATGTTGCTATTGTTGTTCATGATGTTGCTGTTGTTGTTGATGATGTTGTTGTTGTTGTTGTTTTACTTTTATTAAATGATGATTTATGTGATGTTTAATTAATGCTGGTTGTATGTATTGTTGATTACCTTTTATGAATTGTTACCTGCTATTAATGAATGTGAAATCTCACCCCTTCTGCTTGGAAATGTTGTTCTTCGTATGAGTAACTTGCAGGTAACGAAGAATAGTGCAGTTGTGAGTAATCTTTGTCGTGTTGTCTAGGATGCTCTAATACGTAACGGGATGGGGATTGTTTTATTGCATGTTTCCTTGTTACGTATTTCCTTTTTAATGATGTTGAACTATTTTCATGAGAACTATTTAAGATATTGATGTTGTGACCTTTAAGAGCCAAAAGTTGTTATAAGATGTTAAAAACTATTCCGCTGCATGATTATTGGATTTTTATAAAGACAGATTGTTTTAATAAATAGTACTTTTATTCTATTTATATTGTGGAATTTTGTAAGTTGAATGTGATGCTCCGTTTATGATGAAAAACTATGATATTCTTTATATTTATTTTATGTTGGGAAAACGGGGTGTTACACACCACCAAAGTGGACCTCCACTACCTACTGTCCAACATACGATCTTTGTTCCTCCTCCAGCTGCGACACAAACTCAAGCTACTGTGACTTATTCGGCACCAAGAGTCCATACCACTCCACAGGATGAAGAGCCCATCTTTCACTCCGGGAATATGGGGGCCTATGACAGAGTAGACGACTTGCAAGAGAGATTTGAGATAATGAATCGGGAGGTGCAGGCCCTCCGCGGTAAAGAAACTTTTAAGAAAGATGTTTATGACCTATGCTTGGTACCAAATGTCCAGGTGCCCCACAAGTTCAAGCTCCCAGACTTTGAGAAGTACAAAGGGACCTCCTACCCTAAAGACCATCTGACGATGTATGTGAGAAAGATGTCCACATATGCCCATGATCATCAGGTCCTTATCCATTACTTTCAAGACAGTTTGACCGGTACCGAACTGAAGTGGTACATGAACCTGTACCGAGCAGAGATCCGAACTTTCAATGACCTACGCGAAGCCTTTGTGCAGCAATACAAGTTCAATGTGGACATGGCCCCCGACCAAAGTGACCTCCAATCTATGACACAGAAAGGCGGGGAAACACTAAAAGAATATGCACAACGATGGAGGGATGTTGCTGTCCAGGTCAGCCCCCGTATAGAAGAGAAAGAGATGACCAAGCTCTTCCTAAAAACTCTCAATCAATTCTACTATGAGAGGATGGTCGGAAGTGTGCCCAGAGACTTCACAGAGATGGTCAACATGGGTATACAGTTGGAAGAAGGAGTCCGAGAAGGACGATTAGTGAAAGGAAATGAGTCTACTAGCAGTACCAAGAAATTTGGGAGTCACCTCCCCAAAAAGAAAGAACAAGAAGTCGGCATGGTGGACCATGGGGGACCTCAGCCGAATTACCCAGCCTACCAACACATTGCCGCCATCGCGCCCTCTACCAATGCTATCCAACCACAAAGTAATCAACCACAAAATCATCAACTACAAAACCATCAGCCAAAATACTATCAACCACAATACCCACATCAATATCCCCAATACCAATATCCTCAACCACAATATCCTCAACAATAACCATATCGACAACCATATCAACAGCCGTATCAACAGCCGTATCAACAACCATATCAACAACCACATCAGCAGCCATATCAACAACCTCAACGACAACAACAACCTCGGCAACAAAATCCCATAATACATTTTGATCCAATCCCCATCACATACGAGAAATTACTCCCAACTTTACTTAGAAGAGAGCTAGTCCAGACCAGACCACCTCCAGCTATCCTAGAGAAGTTGCCCTCATTATCAGTTAAATGAAAATGTCGGTTTTGTTCCCGACTTTTTGGTCTTGTTTTTTCCTTTTTGTGCTTTTCTTTGGAAAATGGTAATACAAAAACCCAAAATATATACAATATTCACCTTCGAGGTCTTAATAGCTCAACCCATCCTAACCTATTCAACAACATATACAAATTGTAACACCCCGTTTCCCAAAAATCGCAACGGAAAAGATAAATCAGAGTAACATCATAAAACGGAGTATTACGCTTCTATTTCATTCAAGTAATAAATAGGAAAATTTCTATTTATTTAAATCAATCCTGTCAACAATATTCACTGAAATCGCAGCGGAAAATATAACAATATTTATTCAACAATTGTTCCATCAAAGTTTGGCACTAAGGCCTCAACGTGGTTCATAGTAGTAATTAAAATCAACATAATTGTTTTTCAACATAAAATCATAAAACTAATACGTAACAAGGAAAAATCCAAAAAAATCAAGCCCGCCCCGTTACGTATCAGAGCACCTAGACACGTGAGGAGTCCACTCACATCAACAGCTAGTCCTGGAAATCTGCACTTGCCCACAAGGCGACAATTCCAACAGAAGGGGTGAGATCACAATTCAATAATTAAAAGCATAATAAATCATGCAACATATAAATCAACTTAACAACATAATCATCATCTCATCAATAATTCATAACTCATTATTCAACAAAATCAAAAAGAATTAGCTTTAAGCTTCATCATCTTATCCTTCATTAAATCCATCTTCTCATCTCAAGACACGACTCGACTCGACTCAACAAATGCAACGACTCGACTCGACTATGCAAGACTCTTATGCATGTGGTACCAAACGGAGCATCAAGCCCCCAACTTCCAATGCCTTAATTCGGCTACAGGGCATCAAGCCCCCATCTTAAAAACGAAGCATCAAGCCCCCATCTTAGAATACGGAGCATCAAGCCCCCAACGTCCAATATGCGACACGACGACTAACAACAACTTTACAACAACATCTCAATGCCCAAACTAGGCCAACGTGGTTTAGAACATAGAAAACAATGTCTTACGACTCGATGACCTTGACGTTGACAAGGACTTGTCTCCACAATATTCTTAATTCGTCACATAACTTCATAAATTCATATAAAATTATTCGCAAAGTATTTTTGTGTCAAACCAACGCCATTGGAAAGACAATTCAACTATCTACAACTTTCGCGTTTACAACTAAGGCCAATTCTGTACTGATCAATACCAGTTTTTATTTCAAATTCGGGTACATAAACTGAAATTTCACTGTGACCTACGTGTAGTAATTTGACGATAACTTAAGTTCTAAGAATGATTTTGAAGTCAAACCAAAGCCATTAAAAAGCTAACATTTTTGTCTACAGCTTTCGTGTTTACACCTAAGACAAATGTTGTACCTATCAGTACCAGTTTTTATTTCAAATTCAGGTACAGAAGTGGAAGCGAAAAGTTGTGCTGAAATCTCATGAAAATTACTGTGACCTACGTGTAGTATTTTGACCATAACTTAAGTTCTAAGAATGATTTTGAACTCAAACCAAAGCCATTAAAAAGCTAACACAATTATCTACAACTTTCATGTTTACACCAAAACCCAGTTCAAAACAGAAACGTGTGAAAAAGGCGCAAGAACATGAAACATGAGATGCTATCACTGTGCATGCAGCTCTCGGGAAAAGTGACATTTTCCACCCAAAAACTTCGTTTTAACTCCGATTTTCACCAAACTTGACCCTATAGTTCACTCTTACATAACCTAACTTAATACAACACAAAACACAGCAATCCAACTCCAATTCTTCTGACACCAATCATTACAGAATAATCAAGCAGCATTCCATACATTAAAATTAACAGTAACAACACACAATTCATTAGTCTTCATGGAAATTCACAAATTAAACCCTAAACTCATTTCTACCCATTTTCTCCTGAACCACTAATCAAACATGAAGAATTAAGCCCTTAATTAGAGAAGTGAAACCCCACCCTTACCTAGTTTGATTGAATTACAAGGTCCTAGCTTCTCTTGCCTCTTCTCTCTTGCTCTTGGTTTTTCCCCCTTTTCTCAAACTTCTCTGTTTTCACGTAAAATGATTTTTCTTTTCTCCAACTATCCTTTCCTTAACCTCCTTCATTCTAATTAATTTTAATTAATTCCCACTAATTCCTTTGTTTCCTCTTAATTACACCTCCGCCCCCTTAATTCTAAAATATTCTAATTCCTATCTTATTCTTACTAACTATTAATAAAACCATTTAATTAAATAAACAAATCACATAATCACATAAATCAATTAAATAGGACTCTAAACTCTACCAAAAAATAAAATAAACGGGCGTTACACAAATTATCTCTAATACCTAATTTTATCATATCATAATTATCCGGGTACCTACAAGGATGCAAAAGTTTAGAGACAAGAGATTTATACCTACTCTGTTGTTCCAGAGTGCTAAATGTGATGACGTGATTCTTTGGGGCTGCTTGCTTCTTATTTCCTCCATCACTTGAGCTTGCAATTTCCTTTCCTGGCCTCTTGGGTGCCATTGACCTTGTTGACTTTGTTTGAATTTTGGTGAAGGTTGGGGTTTGGGAAGATTTTGGGTGGGAAAGGCTGGTTTTGTTATGGGGTTAAGGTTTAAGTAAGGTTATTGAGTTTAAATGTGGAGATTGGTGAAGATTTTGGGTTTTTTTGGTTAGGTTTTTAAGGAATTTGAATTTGGGTGATGTCATACCCCAATTTTTGACCTAAGACACCACTGACACGCGTCATTCGGTCCGAATAATCTTCGGCTTTTCGAGCGAAATTTCGACAGAGAGGTATTTTAAAATACCTCATTTTTTTGTTCCGAGTCGGGCCCTCCTCACATTTTTATTATTATTATTATTATTATTATTATTATTATTTTCATTTATTTTAAATCCAATTTCCATCATTCATTTTTTTAATTCTCTCAATTTCGGTTCTTTTTAAATTCTGTTTTAAATAATTAGTCACTATCTATTTCTTCTCTTTTTTAATTAATTACTTTCATTTTTATTTGTCATTTTTCAATTATCCAAAAGTCAAAAGTGAGTCCAAATCCAAAACCCGGTACAGTTGCGCGGATATGGCCAAATCCGTAACAATCCAGAACGCGTTTTCCACATCCAAATCCAGAACCTCCAATTTTTTTGGCATCATTAACAAACCCTAGAACCAAATCCACCACTATAAATCACAACCGGCACAACAGCAAAAGGGGACACGAAAACGGAACACAAGCAGTCACCGTAAAACACACACGACACAGAAACACAAAAACCACAACAACACACAAATTCACGGCCACACAAACAGTCCCCACGGCTAAACAAACCAACACAGCCGAAACACAATACACCAGAACACAACACGCCGGAACCAGCAACCACGGCCGTCACCATTCACGCAGCACACACACGCGGCACACCCACAACACGGACCGCCCAACGCACACGGTCACAGACAGACCTACGAACAGCCACACGACAGCAGCAACGCACGCACACTGTACGAACCAATCCCCACGCCGGAACCGATTCAAAGGTAACTTCTTCTTTTCCTTTTCTCTTCGTTAAAACCGTAGATCTAGGAACTTAGGAAGTTTATGTCAAAAAACTAGGTTCAGAATAGTATAGGGAAGAGAGAGGCGAGTAGAAAAGAGCGGAAAAAATAAGAAAAGGGGAGAGTTTTCTCTCCGGCGCGGTGGTGCCGCCACCTAGGTCGGCTAACCGCCGCGCCGGACGCATCAGGACAGCCGGAGAAGGTGACCGGCCCTCATGGCCGGATTTTAGAGAGAAGGGAGAGGGAATGAGATAGAGAGAGAAGTGAATGAGGGAAATGAGGATGAAAGGGTTTTACACCCTATATATATGCAACCCGTGACCCGTTACCATGGAACCGACCCGGTACCCGATCCAACCATCCATAAATCCGAACCGGTCCCCCAATCCAGGCCCAATTCACTTTCCCTTTATTCTAGGCACACCCCCATAACACTACTTGCACCCCCAGCATCTCATCTTTATTTCTCTCATGCATTTTAATGTCTTTTTTGCATTATTATTTTATTTTCCTTTGCATTTTATTTCTTCATTAGTTTAAGCTTATCATGCTGCATATTTTTATTTATTTCGTGTTTTTTATTTATTTCATATTTATTTTTCATCATTTACTTTATCACATGGACTTTAGAATGTATATTTAGGATTAATGTATTTTATTTATTTTTTCCGCAGACTTTAGAATGTATTAATAGGGTTTTTGTAACTGTGTAGGATACATGTATGTGTGCGTGAGTGTGTGCATGCCTTCTATTTTGTCATAGCTCAGGTAAAAGTTTCGCGTGGTGGTCCAACGCCGCCATGAGTAGCTTACGTTTTATTTTCCCGCTCCGTTAGTTTAATTTTCATCCGTTAATCAAAAAACAACAAAAACATTCAAATACCAAAAAACCTCAAAAAACTTTTTCATAATAAACCCCGACGTTCAATCGGGTGATCGTTCATTTTAGTTTCTTTCTTAATCAAATATCAATCAATTTAACTTATTTTGAGTCCACTTTCTTTAATATTAAAAAACACAAACAAACACTTTTTTTTCGCCCCTTTGGCTTTCTTTTATTTCAAACTTTTTTAAAACAAATAAAAAACACTCAACCAATCAAACGGTAATTTTTACCCCGAACTACGAGGTTCTGATCCCTCACGGGTACGTAGGCAAAGGGCACTTGTCCTTCCGAATCAATAAAATGTAGATAATTAGGTCTTTTTTTCTTTAAATCCATTTTCTCAAAACAAGCAAGTTTATAGCACAAAAAGTAAAATAAAGTCGAAAGGTTCTCGTAGAGTACTACGAACATAAAGGGTGCTAATACCTTCCCTTTATGTAACCAACCCCCGGACCCCACCTTTAAATAAATTTTTCCTCAATCAAAAGTCGTAAAATATTTAGTGAGTCAAAAGCTAATCAAATAGCCTTGATCTCCGAAAAATGGCGCGACAGAAATGGCGACTTCACTGGGGACTAATTCGAGGGTTAAGCCTAACTCGACTTTATCTTAATTCTTGTGCTATAATTTGCTTAAACAAAAAATAAAAGATGGAAATACGTGTATATATGCTCTTCTCCTTCTTTCTCCTTTCTAAACCGTGAGTGGTGAGATAAGTCCTAACCCGGGCTTGAGAGAAATTTAAGATAGGAGTGGTAGAATCATAGTGACATTCCGAGAGTATTCTCGTGCTTTGGAACATGTGATATAACCACACTTAGCTGAGGATCTTGAAGTGGTATATGTCGGCGTGTGTTGGCACGTTCAGGCTTTGCTACTTTTAAGCATCCGTCAAAGCTAAGAACCTTTAGTTACCCTTAACCCATCTTGGCCTTTTAGGACGTAGTGCGGTGGCTAACCAGGTGTTGTCTTGGTACTAGTCGATACGCGATACTACACTCAAACGAGACCTTCCTACGGACATTGTTGGACCGGGTGTTGTCCCGTCATCCGATAAAATTCAAAGGGGGTTGGACTTTGGGAACTCGGTAGAACCCGTGATACAGGTACAAATGAAACCATAGTCCCTACCCTACAGCGTACTATCCCTCAGCTCCAACATTATGGACTAAACCTCACCATGTTTTCACCGTTTGTGTAGCATAATTCATACATGCATTCATTCATAAAACCTTTTTTTCATCAAAATATCGAAGGATTTAGAAAAGTTTCTTGCAAACATCACAGACGAATAGACCTTGTAAGAAAGAACACCAAGAAATACCACTTCAAAAATCTTAACTAAACCTTAGCTTTAAGTTTTTTCCCTTGGTTTCGTTCTTACTTTTGGAAAAGGAACCGGTTGCAATATCTTCACAATTTTCAAGTAAAAATCACGCTCGTCTGCGATGTTTACAATTCACTTTGATAAATCCTTTAAAAATGTGTCTAAATTTTGCATAAACATATCATGCATCATACTGCATTCATAGTTTCAAAGTCCGAGTCTCACAAAGTCTCACTTTTCATCAAAAAGGTCAACCTGTGGTCTTCAGTTAACTCGCACGTACAACACTCGGGCAAGTATCAATGGAAGGTCTTGAACAAGAGAATCAGGTACTCCGTGAAGAGATGGCGATCATGCAGGCTAAAATAAACGAGATGGCAGCTATGCAAACTCAGGTGGATGAATTAACTGAATTGGTAAGAACACTGAGAACTGCACAAAGTCAACCATCGCCTCCTCCTTCTCCTGTCAGAACTCAGGTCGAAGCAGGTGACTCTGCTACCCTGGATTGGGAAACATGCTTCGAATCTCCAACATCTTCCACGCCTCCACGATCTGCGCCTTGGTTCCCGCCCTTTACTTCTGGTGAAATACTCCGCCCTATTGCTTGCGAACCTTCAGCACCTACTTTTCAACCTACAGCTCACACTCCTCCACCGGTGTTAACGCACCACCAAAGTGAACCTCCACTGCCTACTGTCCAGCATGCAATCTTTGCTCCCCCTCCAGCTGCGACACAGGCTCAAGCTATTGTGACTTATTCAGCACCAACAATCCACACAGTCCCACAAAATGAAGAACCCATCTTTCACTCCGGGAATGTGGGGGCCTATGACAGAGTGGATGACTTGCAAGAGAGATTTGAGATGGTGAATCGGCAGATACGAGCCCTCCGCGGGAAGGAGGCACATGTTTATGATCTGTGCTTGGTCCCGAATGTCCAGATACCCCACAAGTTCAAGCTCCCAGACTTTGAGAAGTACAAAGGGACCTCTTGCCCTAAAGACCATCTGACGATGTATGTGAGGAAAATGTCCACCTATGTCCACGATCATCAGGTCCTCATCCACTATTTTCAAGACAGTTTGACCGGTGCCGCACTGAAGTGGTACATGAACTTGGACCGTGCGGAAATCCGAACTTTCAATGACCTGCGTGAGGCCTTCGTGCAACAATACAAATTCAATGTGGACATGGCTCCAGACCGAAGTGATCTTCAGGCTATGACTCAGAAAGACAATGAGACATTCAGAGAATATGCCCAACGGTGGAGGAATGTCGCTACCCAGGTCAGCCCACATGTAGAAGAGAAGGAGATGACCAAACTCTTCTTAAAAACTCTTAATCAGTTCTACTATGGGATGATGGTCGGAAATGTGCCCAAGGACTTCTCAGAGATGGTGAACATAGGTATGCGTCTGGAAGAAGGAGTCCAAGAAGGACGATTAACCGCCTCTGCCGATATCCAAGAAATTGCCGACTCTTGGGAAACCTGATCACTTTTGTGCCTTCCACAAGGGGCACAAGGTCACGAAGTTGAGAACTTTTCGACGCCAGTGTCTTGCCTTTCAAATATTTGAATCCGAGCGTGTAGCCGCGATCGGGTCGCTGTCAATGTTTTTTCTACTACTCATCTGCTCATTTAAATATGTTTGTTGTTTGCTGCTTTTCAAAAAATGTCCTTTCGTTGCGCCCGAGACGAAAGTGAACTTGTGTAGGGCTTTTGTTTCAAATATTTTCCACCATCAATAAAAAGGTCGTTTCTATCCCGACTTTATTCTTTTGTGCTTGTTCTGGAAAAATGGTAATACAAAAAAACCAAAAAAAGTAATAACAAAATAACTGCATAATCATAACTTATACTTGTCAAAAACCAAATCATGCATTAATAAACCGTTGAACACTTTAACCATGTACTCTCTCCCAACTTTGAGTTCCCTGTGTCCGGAGCTTGAAGAAAATGAAGATGAAGAAATTCCTGATGAAATCCCCCGCCTACAGGGGCATCTTAGCCGTCGAAGCTACAAACAATATTCAAGAAGAGTGTCCAGAAAGGGGCATTCCCTTACAAAGACTGGCATAAGATGTTACAATCACCTCGCATGGGTAGCGTGTTTCAATACACATTTCAACATGGACAGCCCCCCCCCTCCTTCCCTCAGAATACAACAAGAAGGATTGTCCCCGGGAATTTCAAAGAAGCCTTGTGCTAAAAAATACACTGTCTTTCCAACCAGACTCCAGGGGCAAGGGGATGCCTAACTATGAAGACCCATGTGCAGTGACTCCCATGACTACAAATGTCAATAAAACCCTCATGCCGGTGCAGTCAAGAAATACTTTGTCAAAATATACAAAAAAAAATATATACAAAAAACAACAAAGCTCGATGAGTCGCGAACTTGAAAAGGTGACTTAGGCAAAAATGAGCGTCTCGGTGGACTGAAAACCCGAAAGGGCGGTCCAGGCAAAATTAGAGACATGAACAAAAATAATTATCCCGAAAGATTGAAACCCACAAGGGCGATCTATGCAAAAGTTAAGGATCAAGACAAAGTAACTGCATTCGGTCAGGCACAGTCAACTTGAGGCATCCAGTCATCAGAAGACCTCCGATTCGAAGCATCTGCAAATCAAAAACCCGGAACTAGGGCAATTCAAAGTTGTTAGGGAGAATAGCGGTTACGGTGTTCAATGTACCCTTCCCATATATTTACCATTTTCCAATTTTTCAAAATGTGTGGAGCCATGCCATTGGCAGGTCACCACTCAATTCATCAAATTTGAGCATGTGCCCCTTTATTTGGAATTCTCACTTATTCTATTTGCAAAATTTCTTCAATTTTTAATGGCAATACTTGAAGTAAAAAAAATTCTCAAAAAAAAAAAAAAATAATAAAACTTTTTTACATCTTTTGAAAAGTATGAACAACAAGCACATACTCTTCGAACTCATGAGTAGACGAAACGTGCATCATCATCCGCCTCGAGAACGGTTACATTCCGGAAGAGAAACATGGCTAAGTGTTACGGAGAAGGCCTCTGCTTTGAGCAAGATGCAGTCACAATCCAAAAATACAAAAAAACAAAAAGCTCGCTAAGTTGAAAACCTGAAAAGGCGGCTTAGACAAAAATGAGCGTCCCGGTGGACTGAAAACCCGAAAGGGCAGTCCAAGTAAAAATTAGGGGCACAAAAAAAGAATACATTCCCGGTGGACTAAGAACCCGAAAGGGCGGTCCAGGCAAAAGTTAGGGATTTTCACAAACAAAAACAAAGAACGACTGCTAAAGCATGCCGAGGGAAGAACACTCTGCGCCCATTTACTAATGGCGACTTCTCCCAGACCTTCGATCGACAATGAGCTGGTTTCCCCAAGGGGCATCATCTACCACCGTGTGCCAGGTTTCATACTGCCAAGGGCCCGATTTATCCATGATAACATCAACTCCAAGGAAGTTTGTCGAGTGTTTGTGTTGCGCTGTTAGTCCGCCTCCAATCTTACATATCTTGTCTTGTTCCATCGAGTCATCTGTCGTATCCAGTTCAAACAGTCGTACAAGTTACATATTACATTCATACATTCATTTACACAATCATACATTCATACATTAATACTTTCACATATTCACACATTCATGCATACACACATACACACACCATATCAATTCACACATGATTGCATCAGTCACCCAGAGTCTTGTTCGGTCATACCTCCTCAATTCAGTCATCAACTCTTTCAAGTGGTGAGTCCTAAACAACGGACAGCTTGAGTCGAGTGGAACGTCCTAAACAACGGACAGCTCGAGTTTACTTTTCGTCTTTCTTTCAAGTGGTAGGTCCTAAACAACGGACAGCTTGAGTCGAGTGGAACGTCCTAAACAACGGACAGCTCGAGTTTACTTTTCGTCTTTGTTTCAAGTGGTAAGTCCTAAACAACGGACAGCTTGAGTCGAGTGGAACGTCCTAAACAACGGACAGCTCGAGTTTACTTTTCGTCTTTCTTTCAAGTGGTAGGTCCTAAACAACGGACAGCTTGAGTCGAGTGGAACGTCCTAAACAACGGACAGCTCGAGTTTACTTTTCGTCTTTGTTTCAAGTGGTAGGTCCTAAACAACGGACAGCTTGAGTCGAGTGGAACGTCCTAAACAACGGACAGCTCGAATTTACTTTTCGTCTTTGTTTCAAGTGGTAGGTCCTAAACAACGGACAGCTTGAGTCGAGTGGAACGTCCTAAACAACGGACAGCTCGAGTTTACTTTTCGTCTTTCTTTCAAGTGGTGCGTCCTAAACAACGGACAGCTTGAGTCGAGTGGAACGTCCTAAACAACGGACAGCTCAAGTTACTTTTCGTCTTTGTTTCAAGTGGTAGGTCCTAAACAACGGACAGCTTGAGTCGAGTGGAACGTCCTAAACAACGGACAGCTCGAGTTTACTTTTCGTCTTTGGTCCTAAACAACGGACAGTTTGTTTCAGTTGGTAAGTCCTAAACAACGGACAGCTTGAGTTTACTGTTTCGTCTTTCTTTCAAGTGGTAAGTCCTAAACAATGGACAGCTTGAGTCAAGTGGTAAGTCCTAAACAACGGACAGCTTGAGTTTACTATTTCGTCTTTCTTTCAAGTGGTAAGTCCTAAACAACGGACAGCTTGAGTCAAGTGGTAAGTCCTAAACAACGGACAACTTGAGTTTAATTTTTCGTCTTTCTTCCAAGCAGTAAGTCCTAAACAACGGACAGCTTGAGTCGAGTGGAATGTCCTAAACAACGGACAGCTTGAGGTTTATTTTCTGTCTTCCAAGTGGCCAGTCCTAAACAATGGACGTCCTGAGGTTATTCCCTTGTCATGATTTGTCAAATGGTCAGCCCCAAACAACAAACTACTTTTGTTTACCCGTCAATTTCTCAAGAGTCATCCCTAGTCTGTTTGGTCAAAATGTGCCTCTCCATTCCAAACCAATACAATGATACATCACCATTTTCCCTAGTGAAACTACGCTGTCCGCAGGCGGAGTCGGATCCCCTTCTCAGCAAATTCAGGTAGCCCGTCATGGTTTCCCGTCCCAGTCAAAATGACATCGTCGTCTTGCATTCATAATTGCATCACAAGCATTCATAAACATCTTAGGTCAAAAATGGTGTACTTTGTATTTAAGTCTCTTCGACCAGTCGAATCAAAGATACCATCTTCAAATCTCCAGACGAAGAAACTTAAATAGGGGCATCTGTCATACCCCAATTTTTGACCTAAGACACCATTGACACGCGTCATTCGGTCCGAATAATCTTCGGCTTTTCGAGCGAAATTTCGACAGAGAGGTATTTTAAAATACCTCATTTTTTTTGTTCCGAGTCGGGCCCTCCTCACATTTTTTTTATTATTATTATTATTATTATTTTCATTTATTTTAAATCCAATTTCCATCATTCATTTTTTTAATTCTCTCAATTTCGGTTCTTTTTAAATTCTGTTTTAAATAATTAGTCACTATCTATTTCTTCTCTTTTTTAATTAATTACTTTCATTTTTATTTGTCATTTTTCAATTATCCAAAAGTCAAAAGTGAGTCCAAATCCAAAACCCGGTACAGTTGCGCGGATATGGCCAAATCCGTAACAATCCAGAACGCGTTTTCCACATCCAAATCCAGAACCTCCAATTTTTTTGGCATCATTAACAAACCCTAGAACCAAATCCACCACTATAAATCACAACCGGCACAACAGCAAAAGGGGACACGAAAACGGAACACAAGCAGTCACCGTAAAACACACACGACACAGAAACACAAAAACCACAACAACACACAAATTCACGGCCACACAAACAGTCCCCACGGCTAAACAAACCAACACAGCCGAAACACAATACACCAGAACACAACACGCCGGAACCAGCAACCACGGCCGTCACCATTCACGCAGCACACACACGCGGCACACCCACAACACGGACCGCCCAACGCACACGGTCACAGACAGACCTACGAACAGCCACACGACAGCAGCAACGCACGCACACTGTACGAACCAATCCCCACGCCGGAACCGATTCAAAGGTAACTTCTTCTTTTCCTTTTCTCTTCGTTAAAACCGTAGATCTAGGAACTTAGGAAGTTTATGTCAAAAAACTAGGTTCAGAATAGTATAGGGAAGAGAGAGGCGAGTAGAAAAGAGCGGAAAAAATAAGAAAAGGGGAGAGTTTTCTCTCCGGCGCGGTGGCGCCGCCACCTAGGTCGGCTAACTGCCGCGCCGGACGCATCAGGACAGCCGGAGAAGGTGACCGGCCCTCATGGCCAGATTTTAGAGAGAAGGGAGAGGGAATGAGATAGAGAGAGAAGTGAAGGAGGGAAATGAGGATGAAAGGGTTTTACACCCTATATATATGCAACCCGTGACCCGTTACCATGGAACCGACCCGGTACCCGATCCAACCATCCATAAATCCGAACCGGTCCCCCAATCCAGGCCCAATTCACTTTCCCTTTATTCTAGGCACACCCCCATAACACTACTTGCACCCCCAGCATCTCATCTTTATTTCTCTCATGCATTTTAATGTCTTTTTTGCATTATTATTTTATTTTCCTTTGCATTTTATTTCTTCATTAGTTTAAGCTTATCATGCTGCATATTTTTATTTATTTCGTGTTTTTTATTTATTTCATATTTATTTTTCATCATTTACTTTATCACATGGACTTTAGAATGTATATTTAGGATTAATGTATTTTATTTATTTTTCCCGCAGACTTTAGAATGTATTAATAGGGTTTTTGTAACTGTGTAGGATACATGTATGTGTGCGTGAGTGTGTGCATGCCTTCTATTTTGTCATAGCTCAGGTAAAAGTTTCGCGTGGTGGTCCAACGCCGCCATGAGTAGCTTACGTTTTATTTTCCCGCTCCGTTAGTTTAATTTTCATCCGTTAATCAAAAAACAACAAAAACATTCAAATACCAAAAAACCTCAAAAAACTTTTTCATAATAAACCCCGACGTTCAATCGGGTGATCGTTCATTTTAGTTTCTTTCTTAATCAAATATCAATCAATTTAACTTATTTTGAGTCCACTTTCTTTAATATTAAAAAACACAAACAAACACTTTTTTTTCGCCCCTTTGGCTTTCTTTTATTTCAAACTTTTTTAAAACAAATAAAAAACACTCAACCAATCAAACGGTAATTTTTACCCCGAACTACGAGGTTCTGATCCCTCACGGGTACGTAGGCAAAGGGCACTTGTCCTTCCGAATCAATAAAATGTAGATAATTAGGTCTTTTTTTCTTTAAATCCATTTTCTCAAAACAAGCAAGTTTATAGCACAAAAAGTAAAATAAAGTCGAAAGGTTCTCGTAGAGTACTACGAACATAAAGGGTGCTAATACCTTCCCTTTATGTAACCAACCCCCGGACCCCACCTTTAAATAAATTTTTCCTCAATCAAAAGTCGTAAAATATTTAGTGAGTCAAAAGCTAATCAAATAGCCTTGATCTCCGAAAAATGGCGCGACAGGTGATTTTTTGTTTGGTTTGATGAAAGTTGTTTTTGATTGAAGGGTTATGGTTAGAATGATGTGTGGGGTTGATGGGGTGAAGAAATTTTGTGAATTGGTTGAGTTTTGAGGGAGATATGAAGGTTTGAAGTTTGTTGGTTATGGAGTTTTAGATAGAAGTTTGGATGAGGAGAGATGTTTGTGTGGTAGAATGACGGAAGAAGAAGACAAATTTGGTATAATGAAGGCTAGGAATCGCGCACGGCCGTGCCAATATTGGCACAGGCCGTGCCATCTTTCTGGAAGTTGAGGGTTGGTTTGGCACAATGTGGCACGGCCGTGCCACTTTAGGCACGGGTCGTGCCAGGTTTCTGGACATCCGAGGCTCGATTTTTTTTCGTTTCTTTGAATCATACTTGGACAATTACCTACAAAACAACTTAAAACAACAAAAAGCAAACAAAATAAAAGCAATTAAATGCGTGGGTTTCCTCCCACGAAGCACTCTTTTACGGTCATTAGCTTGACGGTTAGAAACAATGATAAAACGGGTATGTCCTCAATGAATCCAGCAGGGTGGATGTTGGTACGATCAACTAACTTTAAGGTTACCTCGGTTGGTTCCAACTCACCTATACCCATCCTCTTAAAGAGGGACAAGGGTAACAAACTAATACTAGCCCCTAAGTCACACATGGCCTTATCAATGGCCTCACTTCCAATCAAACAAGGTATAGAAAAACTACCCGGATCCCCAAGCTTTGGAGGGAGCTTCTTAATGATTGCACTACTTTCCCTAGACAAATTTATTGTCTCATTATGTTCTATAGTCTTTTTCTTTGAAAAAATTTTCTTGATAAACTTAGCATATAGAGGCATTCAAGTCAAAGCTTCAACGAAGGGAATTTTAATGCAAATCGTCTTAAGTATATTAATAAATTTTTTGAATTGTGCCTCCATGCAAGGCTTAGCAAGCCTTAATGGCAAGGGAATTTTGGATTTATCAAGCGGTTTTTCACTCTCTATCATAGCTATCTCACCTTGACACTTATCACTCTCTCCCTCAATGGTTATAGCCTTAACAATGGTATCCTCTAATTTCCTAGCACTCCCTAATGATATAGCATTAACATGAGATTTTGGGTTGGCTTCGGTTTGTCCAGGAAAGACTCCTGGTGTTTGAGAGGATGTGGCCACCTGTTGGGCCACTTGGGAAATTTGAGTTTCAAGCATTTTATTATGAGTAGCAAAAAAGTCTACCTTGGCATTAAGTTTGGTGAGAGAATCATTCAGAAATTCGGTTTGGTTTTTGAGCTCTTGAAGCTGTTTAGATTGATTCATGACGTAACATTCCATTAAAATTTCCAAACCAGATTTTTGAGGGGTTCTCTGGTTGTTTGCATAGTCGGGTGGTGCTACTTGTCCATAGGAATTTTGAGGGTTTTTGTAAAAGTTTTGATTTTGCCTCGTTCCTTGGTTGCATTGAGCGTAGTTCATTTGCTCAACACTATCAATAGCACTACCTAGCTGGCAATCAACACCAATATGGCTAAATACACCACAAATTTCACAAGGAGGAGATACAGAATTAGGAGTGACAGCACTAACATTCATTTTTTCAATCTTTTGGGTTAGTGCATCAACCTTAGCAACAAGATGATCAAGGTTAGAGACTTCGTACATACATGCCTGTTTCTTAGAGGGAGCAGGAGTTGTTATGCCTCTCTCGTTGGTCCATTGGTAGTGATTCTGGGACATGTCCTCAATCAAGGCGTATGTTGCTGTATAGTTCTTGTTCATTAAAGCTCCACCTGCAGCTGCATCAACAATCATTTTTGTGGTATAAGATAAGCCATTATAAAAGGTGTGGACTATGAGCCACTTCTCTAAACCATGGTGGGGACAAATTCTAAGCATTTCTTTGAAACGCTCCCACGCATCATATAGAGATTCCCCATCTTTTTTATTGAACCGTGTGATTTGGTCCCTTAGTTTAGCAGTTTTAGAAGGGGGAAAGAATCGAGCAAGGAATGCTCGTCTCATTTGATCCCATGAAGTGATGGAACCAACTTCTAGGGAATGGAACCAAGCGCTAGCTCTATCCGTTAAGGAAAAGGGAAAGAGATGAAGTCTTACGGCTTCTTGGTTCTCTTGTAGGGTTCCACTGAGTCTTAGGAAGGTAGAAATATGCGGGTTTTGATCCTCAGTGGGGGATCCAGAAAACTGATTTTTCTGCACCAAGTTAAGTAATGCAGGCTTGATTTCGAATTGTCATCCTCAGCCGTTGCATACACAATAATAGCTTGTGGCTCTTCCGTAGAAGGAGTAGCATACTCTTTGAGAGTGTGTTCGGCCACAGCGGTATTATTTCGTGCGTTTCTTTTTCTCTTATGTAGAAATCTTTCGATCTCGGGAACGAATTCACCAAGACTTTTAGAGCTTCGCATAAAAGGGCAAGAACCCAAGAAGTTAACGGTAACAATAGAAAGAAAGGAGAAGAAGAAAAGAGAGAATAAAAATAGAAAAAAAAGGTAAAAGAAAAAGAAAAGAATTCTAATCACTAAAGAAAATTAATCAAATTAGTTAACTCCCCGGCAGCGGCGCCAAAAACTTGATGAGCAAAACCGCAAGTGCACGGTTCTACCGATGTAGTAATAAAAAGAGTATCGTTCCGACAAGGAGTTGGTTAATTTGATTAATCTTAGATGATGATTAGAAGGAGAAATTAAGTAGAAAAGGTTTGATTGTTACGGAATAAAATATGATAATAAAAAGAGTCTTGGGATTTATTGGTCCATCTAATGACAAGTCATTCACAAACAAACCCTAAACCATTAATTTTATATTGGTCTCACTTTCTAAGGACAAGTTTCTGTTTAGCCTATCACATCTCCTTTCGGTTTCAGTGAGTGTGTTCCTCTAACAACCACGCTTATTCTCATGGTTGATTGTTATTGGAATCCTTGAAGCTCGAAACTTTATATGTCCCACGGTTTGCTAGACTATTATCATGTTTCGCAATCCTTGTCTAATTTCACATGTTCCAATATCAAAGCTCCGTTGTCGCATTATGAATTGATATTTATGATGATGAATTAACAAATACTAACTCCTCCACGTTCGCTTCTTAAGTTTGGTATTTGTTAATTCATGGTGAAATTAGATTAGAAAGTGAGATTATAGAAAATTAGGGTTTATGGTTTGGTTCGATTAGGATTATGTAATTAAGACTTATCCAATAATCCCAATACAAGAAGAGTCTACTCACTCATGATCATAGTAGACATAGAGAAGAAGGAAAAGAACATAAAATAACAAGAAAGTAAAAGAAAGAAATTTTATTAAGAAAGACAATTGTCACTATTGAATTCCAAGAACAAAAGATGAATTGTTGTAATCACTAGAATGTTCCACAAGAAACCATGGGCTTTTAGGTCAGAAATAAACTAATAGGTAGCTTGTCCATAAAGCAAAAGCAGCAAAAGAGCAATTATGGGATGTGGCACGGCTGTGTGAGATATGGCACGGGTCGTGCCAAACTTCTGACTTGGGGGATTATATTTTTGTGCTGAATCTTGTATTTTTCCAGCTCGAATCAGCTTTGAATCCTCTTTCTTATGCTCCAACACTGGATCTTTAGCTATTTGTTCCTGAAATATAATAATATGCAATTGAAGTAAAATAGCTCTAAAAGGAAATAATATTTAAATAAAATAAACTTAAATCTAAATAAAACGAAACCAAATATTATATTAAAACAACTAGTTAATGACTCATCAATATCACACAGCAAACTCAACTCTCGGGAATTCACTCAAATTTCACCCAAAATCCCCAATTTTGATTCCCCAACACCCATATTCGTCCCCAAAGTTTGTCTATACATTTATGTACATAGAAAGGCAATCAAAACCATATCAAACTTGAAATCAAACACCATTTCAACACAATTCATCAATATATCCATTTTTCACAAGAACTCTCAACAACTTAATTCACACCACAACTTCATAATTGTGAATACCCATGGCATAAACCAACAACAACAACAACATCTCACAACAACAATAACATCATTTAACCACGTGTTCATCAACAATTGCTACCACAACATCAGTTTACACCAATTTGAGCAAAAATCAATAAAGTTTCATATAACCATAATTCAAACATGCAAATTCAACAACTACATGTTTAGCATCCATTTTACATACATAAACATAGTATCAAAATGGGTACACGAAATTCATCCTTTAGAATTCATAAAAACACAATTTCACAAAATAAGCACTTATGAAATTAAGTAGAAAAAGTGATTAAAGTTTAAGTTATGAATCTATACTATCCCCCTTACCTCAATTGAGCACAATCCTAGATTGAGCTTCATTTTTTCTCCTCAAATCTCTACCCACTTCAAGCTCTCCAAACTCTTCTTCTTCCAAAACCCTTTTCTCCTTTCTCTAGCTCTTTCTCTCTACCTCTCAAAAGTTTGGTGAAATGAGTGTGTAAGACCTAATCTCTCAAAAGAATAGTGTTTATATAGTCTCTACTCGAATGGGTTCAACCCTAGTTGTCTTAAATGGGTTTAAAGTCTTACTAATTAATTCACCGAGTTACTACTCTCTCAACCGTTAAAAATAACGAATAGTTACCGTCTCCAATTAGTTACCACCACTTACTAATAACTTAGTAAAACTAACCTCCCTCACTTAAAATACCAAAAATATTTCTCACATTGAAATTACTAATTTACCCTTGCTCATAAAATGACCAAAATACCCCTAAGTCCAAAATGACTAAAATACTCATCTAACACCAAAATCCGCTAATCCCCACCAAAATACACACAAGGACAAATAATAACATACAAACACATATAATCACATATAAAAATAATTAAAAACAACTCTAGAAAAAAACAGGTTGTTACAATATATGTTGAAATGATTACTTTGAGAATTTGGCTTAAAATGATGATAAATGGGTTGTTGTGGTCAAGTTGTTGTGTTTTTATGTCTTTTGTGAAAATGGGTTAAAAGTGGAGAAGTTTGATTTTGATGAATTTGAATGGATTAATGAAGTTGTTATGATGAATTGAATTGAGGAGAATTTTTGTTTTCAAACAATATGTTTTGGTGAGAAATCGTTTGGGAGAAAATCGGCTCTTTATGTCAAAAGCCATTTTAAGAACTTTTGTGAAATACGTCATTTTGGGGTGAGTTGAATGAAGTTGTTTTGGGTTGTAAAACTATTTTTTAGAGTGTGTATCAATGGTCGAGTTTGGTGAAAACGGGATCGAAAACTGATTTGAAAACAGATTTTTACGCACGAAAATGTGAAACACGTTTCCACTCACCTGCAGAAGTGGCACGACCGTGCGCCCCTTGGCACGGGTCGTGCGTGTTGTAACACCCCGTTTTCCCAACGTAAAAATTTCGTAAATTAATCAGAGTTTTCACATAAACGGAGTATCACT
Source organism: Medicago lupulina (assembly GCA_958299785.1). NCBI lineage: Eukaryota > Viridiplantae > Streptophyta > Magnoliopsida > Fabales > Fabaceae > Medicago > Medicago lupulina. The sequence continues at coordinate 54,667,906 of OY283144.1, read as the reverse complement.
TTCTTAAAACATCTCAAAGGAATTGAATAACAATTCATTCATCATAAAAATAGTTATTAAACTTCTCAAAACATTGCAGCGGAATCTTAAAAGTCTTGGCACGCAGACCTCTTCATAACATTTCAAAAGTTCATCTAAAATTAGTCCTTATAAAATTATAATTGACAAGCAAGGAACAGAAAAGCATTTGACAAGATTCCTCATCCCGTTACATATCAGAGCACCTAAGACACAGTGAGGAATGCCTTACACGACTGCACCTAATCTTGGTTACCTGCACTTGCCCACAAGGTGGCAATTCCAACAGAAGGGGTGAGATTCACAAACAATATAATAAACAGATAATTCAACAATTAACATATAAGCACATCTCAAATATTTATCTCATAACATCTTAAGCAACATCAAGAATATCATCACTAAACATCTTAAACATCATCAAATACACTTAACAACTCATAGATATCATCATGTAATCATCATCACTAATAAATTTAAAACAACTCAATGTAATCATCATCTCACTATAATAATCAACATCGTAAACAACATTATAACATTATAATTAGTATCATATACAACATCATAACAACATAACAATATCATAATCAATATCTTAAACAACATAGCAACATAACAATATCATAATCAATATAGCAACATCTTAGTCAACGTCATATAATTCACATCATAAACATCGTATAATCTTCATAGGTACTTTTTTAACAACACATGGGTAGAAAACAACTCGACAACTCATAGAGGATAATTCATCAACAACTTAACAACTCATGGATGATAATTCATCATCAACGACTTTGACTCGACAAATGCGACAATGCAACTTAGACACTTATATGCATGTGGTACCAATCATCATCATAAGTATTAATATACTTTAATCGTGCGGAGGACAAAACTCCTAATAATCGTGCGGAGGACAAAGCTCCTAATAATCGTGCGGAGGACAAAGCTCCTAATAATCGTGCGGAGGACAAAGCTCCTATCATGGTGAGGACAAAGCTCAATGAATGCTAATGCATGGACTCTATCAACAAGACACCTTAATCAACTTACCACTTATACATCCATAATTTGGAGTTCATCATCAACTTATTCATACTCATGCAACTTAGTTAAATAACAATTGCAACATAATCAAATCACATCAAGCTTAATAACAATTCATTTCAACAACATCTTGATCATTCAATAATATTTCGAGTAATGCATTTAATCATTAAATCACATTACAAACAACTTAGCAGTTCATAACAGCAACAGAAACAGCACAAGCAATTCACAATCATTATCAATAACATCAAATCATCACATTAACTTTATAAGTATAGCACATTATGCACTCATCATTCATAATTCATAAGCAATAACATTCTTCAAAAGTAATCAAGTATGATTAAATAAGACATAAGCCAAATACTCATAAAACACCTCAACTAAATCCCTAATACCTAAGTTTGATGTTTGGAAACCAACTCTAAGTCTTTGGACTAACTTGGGATTAGTTATGCTAAGTTTTCTTAAAGTTTTCTCAAGACCTACTTGGACTATTTTCATCATAACTCAAAATCTACAAATAATTTTCTAGTCACTCCAGAGCCATTAGAAAGCTAACTCAATTACCTACAACTTTCGTGTTTACACCAAGTCCCATTTCGGAACAGAAATGTATGAAAAAGACACAAGAACGTGAAACAGAAAATGCTGTTTTTTCCAAGACCTACTTGGAGTGTTTTTATCATAACTCAAGATTCACAAAACATTTTTGAGTCACTATGAAGCCATTTAAAAGTTAACTCAATTATCTACAACTTTCGTGAAGACATCAAAAGCTAATTATGAACAGAAAAGTCCCAGTTTTTATTTTAGTTTTTCGGTTACAGAAAATCGAAAAGAGAACGACCCTGTTGACCCCTTTGTAGTATTTTAATCATATCTAGAGTTCTAAAAGCTTAAATTGAGTCACTCCAAAGGCTAGTGAAAGCTAACATCTAGATCTACAACTTTCATGCAGACACCTAAACCCAGTTCGGAACTTAAACTTGTCCAACTGAGACAACAAGTAACGTGTTTTGCACAGCGACAGCAAAATCGCAGTTCAGTTGCGGTTTCGCCTTGGGGAAACCTTTTCTACTCCGTTTTCGATCCAATACCCTCAAAACATGACCTTAAACATCACCCTATGATTATCCTATCATTAGAACATTAATTATTCATTAACCTACTAGATTATCCACTCTTTTTAAGACTAGAAACTCAATTCGAAACCTAAACTAGTTTTCATTAATTCTCACCTTTCAACTTCATCTTTTAATTCATTCACCTTAACCTAGTTCTTAATTCTCTCAAAAACTCATCCATCTCTTGTTAATCATAATTGAATTGAATTACAGTTTCATATAATGAAAGCTAGGCTCACCCTTACCTTAATTTGGTCTGGTCTCCTGAATCAAGCTGCGTTCTTCTTAGGTTTTTCTTCTCTCCTTCGCGCCTCCTCTCTTTTTCTCTAGGTTTCTCCAAAAGTTATATCACGTACTAAATAATTCTAACCCTAATTCTCTTATTTATATTCTCTTACTCATCTTATCTTATTTCTACTCCTTCCCTTAAATTCTCTAAAATTATGTAACAACCCATATTTAATTAAATATATTATATTATAAATCAAATAAGATAATACTAAAAATACATAAAAGCACACATCACCAAAATATATATTATATTATATCATCATATCTTATTATTTCTAAAACAAATATATTTCTACACTAGATAATATATATATATATATATATATATATATATATATATATTTCTACACAAATAACAAATATATTTTCAAACCAAATAACGAATATATTTCTATAACAAATATATCTCTACATAACAAACATATTTCTATAACAAATAACACTATATATTTTTACACAAAATAACATATATATTTCTACACCAAATAACACATATATTTTTATACCAAATAACATAATATCTCTACACCAAATAACATATATATTATAATATAATATGCTACTAAAACACCAACATATAACACAAAAATAACACACATCACCATAAATCAAATAAATTATTTAAAAAGACTCTAAACTCAATCAAATAATTAAATAAATAAAATAGTTCAAAACGGGCGTTACACGTGTTATTATGTTCAGGATCGCACGACTGTGCCAACCCCTCTGTGTCCGGAAACCCCGATTTTTCTTGTTTTAAGTTACTTTTAAGTATACCAATGGATCCCAAACACCTAAACCTAATTAGATAAAGTGTAATTGACCTTCTAAGAGTGGTTTAACATGGTTTTATATTAGGAATGAATTGGCTTTGAAAATAAAAGAAAAAGGAAACGAACTTTGTAATTTTTGAGAAATAGTCGGACTTTGAGAATAGGTGATGACATGCTTGACCTAATGTGATATGTTAGGAAGTAACTAGGAGTGTTTTGTTGATGTGTATAAGCATGAAGTCTTAAGTACTCCGAAAACTCTGCGAAAACTTGGAGGAATTTGGGAATGCTTGGCATTGCAGAAAACTAGAAGAAGCAAGGGAGTTCAAAGGAAATAAAAGTGTTCAGATAGACAGTCCAAAACCATTTATGCATCTCCCTATAACGTTTGAAAGTCCCCAGGGTCATTTATTAAGTACAACGATTCACACAAATACCTAGCGCTTCCAAAATGAAGAAACAATCAGAATTAGAAATCTTGATCAACACAAAGGTCCATCAATGGACCTAATAGATAACCAAACATTGAGATCAATCCAACAGTTTGGATGTTTCGTCAATGGAGAAAGGAACCCATTTAAAACATTTTAAATTTGGGGAAGCAAATCTCATTCAAAGTAGGTCGATCCAAATCCATCAATGCAAAATGATATCAGAGACCATGTGTATCGCTAGTTCTATGGTTCAACAGTGAGATAAGTCTTACATCATACACAAGTCAGATTCAATCATTGAATCAATAAATTCCACCATTGAATAATACGAGATAAATGAGACTTATGGATCTAATAATAAAACACATACTATTTGTGCATGGTACAAGACTATTTTACTTGTGCACATAAGACAAAGGCACTATAAATGGTAATGATTTATAATATTATTGTCTTTGTACCTCAAAAAAAAGTAAAACAAAACATAAACTAAAAAACTTGCATTAAGTGGATGAAATTAGGAAATACAAATTTAAAAGTGAAGTTCGAAAATGAAGAAGAAATACATCAGGTCACAAGTACTGGAGTGCTAATTAAGAATAATGAAACAAGAGCAATCTATTGCATAAGTAAATTTCTTATTATTGCTGCTTGTGCTGTGTCCGTTGTAGCCAATAGCTCAGACAAACGCTCACTTAGGTCGTCAACTTCCCTGTTCAAGTTTCTAATATAGTTGCAAGTCTCCTGCAACACCCTTGAAGCTGAAACCTGATATATTCAAATTCAATTTATTAAATGCTATATATTTAACTATTCTCTTAAAATATATAGTTAAAAATTAAAAACATCAACAATTCTTGTAGATGGGAAAAAACTGGTGCTAGATAGAAGTACTTGATCCCCTCGTCTTTGTTAGGCCTATTGTTGTTCCTTTTTCTTGTTATGTCCCTGGACCTAGGATTAAGTTGGTTTAAAATACCCTCTTATACTTACTCTAGTGTATTTATTTATGATGCTTAAAAATGACAAAATAACTCTTGCACCTTTCAAGTTTTTTTTTTTCTTGGTCAATTAGCCTAGGGGCCAGAGACCTTAAAGGTGAATAAGTATGGTGTCTGGGGTTCGAACTCCGGTCCCTACATATATTATGCATTTTCTCTTATCAAGTTAGTTAAGCTCAGAAGGACTACTTTACGGTTTTTTTATTCAATTAAATTTTGTTTTTTTATAAGCAAAATTAAATTAACAGCTGTTTTGTGAGCTTTTAGGAGTCCACCATAGTTAGAGCTGACTCTCTGGTAGATTAATAAGGTATCTCTACAAGCTTAGATTCCTTGATCCGCTATAAAACTAATCTCTTCTATATATGTATTAAAAATATAGTATATGGTAGTTACAAACTTAGATTCTTCTCATCATCATTATAGTTTTCATTTACTTTTTTCTACTTATCTCTTACCAATGACTTTTATAAAAATTAATGGTAGTGTATTTAAGCAACAAAGTCACATTCATTGAATAATATGAATGTAATTAAGCAAAAAACGAAGCAAAAAGAAATACTCTAGTCTTTTGATTAAGACTAGAAAATAAATAATATGCAGGAACAAACCTTGTCAGAGCTCCTATTGCGAATCTCAGGAAGAAGTTGCTGCAATTTGGAGACAAGATCATGGATCTGATCGTCGGTGATATTCCTCGAGCTACTTGTTTGCCGTGACCGTGACCTCCTACTAGACATCTTTATAAAATTCAATAATTTCAAGCCTAAGTGAAGCTTAGAAAACAAATATACTATATACTACTTTAGTTTTGGATATATATGTGATCTTAATCTTAGTGATATATGGAAATGTCAGAGACAAATTGAAATAGGATATGGAGATAGGTAAACAAAGGAGTAAGTAGCTAGGAACTAGGAATGGGGAAGGGATAGTGATGTTGGAGAAGGAGAAAGAAAACAAGTATATTGCATGGGAGAACGAAGAGGGTTATGGTTGTTTTTAAATAGGGTTTTGGAGAGAGAGAGTAAATACTAATATTACTAATACTAAATAGAATAAACTTTCTAGAGATACGGTAAACTAGTGTTCCCAAATTAGGGTTAGAAATTTTATACTAGCGTGTGCATGTTTCAAGTGAGAAAAGCTTTGTTTTTTGTTTTTGACCATCTTAGACTGTCAGTGCAAAAGTTTAGTATTATTTTTATTGTGGTAGCAGAGATAGATTTCTTTTGTCTGGATATTATTGTAGTTGTGAACAGTTGACATCATGAGTTACGATAATACAGAGGCATATTTCTTGTCGTTTGACTGAACAACTCATAACAATGTGGTCCAAAAACGTTTATCATCATAGGATGCGTATTTCTAAATCACACGTACAGTAAAATAAGTAAAATAGATAAAATAAAATAAGTAAAAAAATAAAAGCTAATTTTTAAAATTAAAGAAAACCAAACAATTTTGTTCTTAATTTTGTCAATAAATAAATAAATTATATCGAAAAATGCTAACAAACACCATAGGACATTTGATAAAAAGTTTAAAATTAAAAATTTATCTTAGAATTTGTGTTTTCAACAATTTCAAACATTAAAGTGTCACTTTTTCTACATGAAATTATCAATGGTTTCCATTTTTAAATCATCAACAAGTGCTCTTAGGGTACTTTAAAAGCACTTGTTTGTTAAGATCCAAAGGCACTTGTTTGTTAGCAAAGACCCAATAATATTTAGATTTTTGTTGATCATTATTTTGTAGTTTAAATATACATTTTTTATTGCCTCAACTATTTAAATTCACTAGAAATTAAGAAATTGGTTAGTAGATGGACCAAATTGACTAACACACTATGAAGCACGGATACAAACATAGACATCGGACACGACACAGATACCGACACATTGACACCACTAATAATTTTAAAATATTATATAATTTAGTACAATTACAAGTGTCGGTGTCGAAAATTGGAACACGTCTAATCCTAACATTGTCCGTGCTTCATAACTAATAGAAATTGTGTCAACTGTGAATAAAAGCGCCACATTAGATAGAGAGATTGATGTCAAACAACATAGCAATAAAACTCATCTACTTAATGTTGAAGGCTATTTTGATGTTGATTCTATTTGTATAGTTTGCTTTAAGGCTACTGTTATGATCCTGGTACACCCTTTATGATCGAAACAATAGTATCCAATTGCTTTAAGTAACATAGTGGTGAATCCACTTATATATAGTTGTTCTCAACAATTTTGATTGTAAAGAACGAATTCACAATTTCGTAATTTAAAGACTGATTCACTACTACAAGTTGCCAAATTTTGGCCAAATTATTAAATTTAAAAAACAAATCAATGTTTTTAAATTTAAGCTAGACTTAACTCAATTCTTTAAAATAACTCTAAAGTATGAATCCACTTGAGTTGGCTTAGTGGTATCGGATTAAGATCCGGAAGTGTTTAAGATTTCAGGTTCGATTTTCTCCGATGCCAATTTAGGTGGGTTAATTTAAGTATCAATGTCGAAGACGCACGTGTCCGATACAAGAACACACCTTATCTAAAGTGTCATGCTTCATAACTCTCTAGAAATGCAATATATTAATACGTCGTTTTGAGCACCGACTGTAGATCAATGTATCAGCAAGTTCGAGAAGATTAATAGTTAAAAAATGGGGTCTGATAAAACAGACTAATTACTTAACAGGTTTAATATATAATACGTGAAGTGGCACGCAGAGAGCATATGCAAAGATCGTATTATATCTTTGTTGGACCCTCCCAGGGTTGATTCTTTTACTTATTTTTTGAGTAAGCGTTTTGATTCATTTTAAATGGAGAATGAAATAAAGAAATGAGAGATGCACGTGACCAATAGCACCGTCCTCGCTGTTAATTGGATCCAATGTCATGTGCGCCGAGATGCACGCTGAGCAATCTCATCTGCTGGTACTTTTATATTTCTTTCCCGGCAGCATTAACGATATTGATGATCATTTCTTTTCCTACTTACTATTTTTCAGCTTAAATTAAAAATACTTTCTTTTTGAAATGCCAAGGCATATGTTGTAAATTCTAGCTTAAAGAACAAGTTGATTCAAATACAATTTTTACCCTTTAATCTCAGTTAATCAGAAGAACATTTCAATGTTCAAGTCATTATATCAATAAAATATTGTAAGAGTAAAAGGAAAAGATAAATCCTACTTGAAGGACTGCTTGAATTCACTTATATTTATATAAGTGAAGGATGAAATTCTACCAATGATGGCAGAATGTCGTTGGTCGCCATTACAGATAGCGGATTATGTAACGGTCGAGCCTTATATATTGAATAAGAAGGAGACGTTTCAGATTTATTGATGGTCTATTTTGATGCTCTGACCCTGGTGAGCATTGCATAATAAAAATTTTAGGTCTTAAACTAGCAAGCAAGGTAGTTTGGGCAGTCCAAAACAGTTGCCCCCAAGTCATCATTATGATAGTCAAGAGTGATGACTTCTAGTAGATTATGTAGTTGAAAGAAAAATATTTTATATGTATGTAATTAGTTTTCACGAAGTATGATTTTGTGCTCGCGAAGAACATTCATTGCAAAAGCGTATTAAGCTTGTGGTGAGAAATTAAGCAAAAGAGTTTTGAGCTTGCGGGGAGCAATTATTGCAAAAGAGTTTCAAGCAGAAATTTAATGATTTTCGGAAGAAAAAAAAAATATTTTGGACCAAGCAAATGCTCAAAGACCCATTTACATAGGAAAAAGATACATAGACACACTTCCATATACACCCCAATGTACACCTCCATGTGGCATGGGCATTATAGTAATTTCACACACTTTATTGTTTTTTCCTTGATTCATCCATCTTTCCCCCTCTTTCACGTGAAACCGCTCCCTGTCTGTGTTTCTCTTTTCTTCCAACCACAACAGCAGCCTTGCCACAACCACCTCCCCTTCTTCCTACCATCACCGTTTAAATTTGAAACTCAGGGAGACGTGAAACCGTGGACGGAAAAGACCATGAAAACCAAGGACGACGGCGGTGAGACTGTAACGCCCCATTTATATTTAATGATTTTTAGTTGATGTTTGAGTATTTTTATTTGATATATATGATTTATATGAATTATATGACCTTTTGGTGTGGTGTGTGTATTTAAATAATTATTTGTGTTTTATTTAAATGAATGTTATTTGTTTTATTTAATAAAATAGGAGAAATATAATAATTATTAGAATTAAGGGGGGTAATGAGAATTAAAGGAAATTTAGTGAGGGAGTTAAGAGAAAATAGATGTTATGTTTTGGTTGGTAAGGAAAGAGAATTAGTCAGACAAAAAGAAACTTGTACGTATCAGTAAGAAGAAAACAAGAGTTTTTGGGAGAAAAGGGAGAAGAGCCAAGGGAAGAACCAGAGAGATTGTAGAGCTTGTAATTGTTGTAGCTTATTTGTTCATCTAATCAGGTAAGGGTGGGCTAACATTTCAATTGTTAATATATATGTATGTATGTTTTCATGAAATTGGATGGAAAATGGTGAATGTTGATTTAGGGTTAAGAACATGAAAATGCCATTGTTGATGAATCATGTATGATTGATGATGTTGCTATGAGTTGTTTCTGATGCTTTGTTGTGTATTGAACCCATAAACATGTTTGTAACTCATTTTGGGTAATTAGGGGATCAAAATTGGGTTTTTGAGGTGAAAAATGGTGGAAAAATCGTAACAGCCTGTGCCAGATCGTGCTCCGATTTTGTCAAATCGTGCTCCGATTATTCCAGAATGAAAATGCAATTTTTGACCCAGAAAATCGTACTCCGATTTTTTCAAATCGTACTCTGATTTGACAGTACCCCTGTTTCGCGTTCTTGCATCTTTTTCACCCATTTCTGTTCCGAACTGGCTTTTGGTATAAACAGTAAAGTTGTAGATAATTGAGTTAGCTTTCTAATGGCTTTGGTTTGACTTGAAAATGATTTTTAGAATTTGAGTTATGATGGAAATAGTACAGGTGGGTATTGAGAAAACTTTAAGAAAACTTAGCATAACTTATTCCAAGTTAGTCTAAAAACTTATGGTTGATTTCCCAATTTCAAACTTAAGTATTAGAGGTTTAATTAAGGTGTTTTATGAGTAGTTGGCTTAGGTCTTATTGATCGAACTTGATTTGCTTTTCAAGAATGTCTTGGCCTTTGCTATGAATGTAATTGATTAATGTATATGTTGCTACTGTTGTTCATATGTTGGAATATATATGTTTATATATATGTACAATTATATACGGTCTATCGTTGTTCCCGTTGTTGATGTTGTTGAGTCGTGTTGTCCAAGTTGGGGAGTGTGTCATAAGTATTAGGCACAGATGTTGATGTCGTAGTAGGTGTTGTTGTTGTTGTTTGGTTGTATGCTGATATACACCATTGAGTTGTTGATGTTGTATGTTGATATACACAAGTGGAGTTCATTGCATAATGCATAAAAGCGGGAGGGCTTTTGCCCTGGAATGCTCGTCATTCAAAAGCGGTGAGGACCTCGGTCCTGGAATGCATTGTCATTCAAAGCGGTGAGAGCTTATGCTCTGGAACGCCTTGTCGTTCAAAGCGGGAGGACTCATGTCCTGGAACACTTTGTTGTTCAAAGCGGTGAGAGCTTATTGTCGTTCAAAGCGGGAGGACTCATGTCCTGGAACACTTTGTTGTTCAAAGCGGTGAGGGCTCTGCCCTGTATTTTGGTATCACATGCATATTGCATTAGTTGTCTTTGTCGTTGCATCGTTGTAGTCGTTGAGTTGGTCGAGTTGATGTTGTCATTGGTTGAGTAGTTGTTGATGTTGATGAGTCGTTGAGGTTGAGGTGGTTGTTGAGTTGTTGTCGATGATGTGGTTGATTGCTTAATATAAATTAAAGGATGCAAATCTAATGTGAAATGAAGTAGTTGTTGATGATAATGTTGATGCGTTTGGTGTTGTTGTTTTAAATCAATTATAATTGATGTAGTTGCTGTTGATGAATGTTAATGTCATGTATATATGGATTTAATAATGTATGTTGCTATGATTGTTGTTGTTTTAATTCAAGTTGATGAATTATATATATATTACTGTTGATTTGTGAATCTCACCCCTTCTGCTGGAATTGCCGCCTCGTGGGCAAGTGCAGGTAGCGAAGGCTAGTAGGATGTTGGCTCTTTTGTCTTAGGGCTCTGATACGTAACGGGATGGGGAATTGTTGCAATGTTTTCTTACATTCCTTTATGTATTAACTTTTGAAGAACATGTTGTTAAAGCTTTTATTGTTGTTGGAGATTTAACTATTATTAAATAAATTTTATTATGTTGAGGCCTTGTGCCAAGGATGTTGATGTAGTTGTTGATTTTGATTTTAAATAAAGATTTCCGCTGCAGAATTTTATAAAGATGATTTGTTGGTATTTGAATAGTTCTATGTTCTATTTAAATAAAATTTGAGAAGTAGATGTAATACTCCGTTGTTGTTGAAACTCTGATATTTATATTAGCATTATTACGTTGTTTTGGGAAACGGGGTGTTACAATTGGTATCAGAGCAGGTTGGTCCGTCCGGCCAAGTAGTAGAGTCGTGTTGAGCCACCTAGGATAGAGTGTCAACTCTAATGTTGCTTTTGTTGTTGTTTCTGAATTGTTGTTTGTTGTGTAGAGAACTAACATGCAGGAGTCTTATCCAGAATTGTTGCATGAGGTTCATTTTCGAGGACGAAAATTCTATAAGTTGGGGAGAGTTGTAACGCCCCATTTATATTTAATGATTTTTAGTTGATGTTTGAGTATTTTTATTTGATATATATGATTTATATGAATTATATGACCTTTTGGTGTGGTGTGTGTATTTAAATAATTATTTGTGTTTTATTTAAATGAATGTTATTTGTTTTATTTAATAAAATAGGAGAAATATAATAATTATTAGAATTAAGGGGGGTAATGAGAATTAAAGGAAATTTAGTGAGGGAGTTAAGAGAAAATAGATGTTATGTTTTGGTTGGTAAGGAAAGAGAATTAGTCAGACAAAAAGAAACTTGTACGTATCAGTAAGAAGAAAACAAGAGTTTTTGGGAGAAAAGGGAGAAGAGCCAAGGGAAGAACCAGAGAGATTGTAGAGCTTGTAATTGCTGTAGCTTATTTGTTCATCTAATCAGGTAAGGGTGAGCTAACATTTCAATTGTTAATATATATGTATGTATGTTTTCATGAAATTGGATGGAAAATGGTGAATGTTGATTTAGGGTTAAGAACATGAAAATGCCATTGTTGATGAATCATGTATGATTGATGATGTTGCTATGAGTTGTTTCTGATGCTTTGTTGTGTATTGAACCCATAAACATGTTTGTAACTCATTTTGGGTAATCAGGGGATCAAAATTGGGTTTTTGAGGTGAAAAATGGTGGAAAAATCGTAACAGCCTGTGCCAGATCGTGCTCCGATTTTGTCAAATCGTGCTCCGATTATTCCAGAATGAAAATGCAATTTTTGACCCAGAAAATCGTACTCCGATTTTTCAAATCGTACTCCGATTTGACAGTACCCCTGTTTCGCGTTCTTGCATCTTTTTCACCCATTTCTGTTCGGAACTGGCTTTTGGTATAAACAGTAAAGTTGTAGATAATTGAGTTAGCTTTCTAATGGCTTTGGTTTGACTTGAAAATGATTTTTAGAATTTGAGTTATGATGGAAATAGTACAGGTGGGTATTGAGAAAACTTTAAGAAAACTTAGCATAACTTATTCCAAGTTAGTCCAAAAACTTATGGTTGATTTCCCAATTTCAAACTTAAGTATTAGAGGTTTAATTAAGGTGTTTTATGAGTAGTTGGCTTAGGTCTTATTGATCGAACTTGATTTGCTTTTCAAGAATGTCTTGGCCTTTGCTATGAATGTAATTGATTAATGTATATGTTGCTACTGTTGTTCATATGTTGGAATATATATGTTTATATATATGTACAATTATATACGGTCTATCGTTGTTCCCGTTGTTGATGTTGTTGAGTCGTGTTGTCCAAGTTGGGGAGTTTGTCATAAGTATTAGGCACAGATGTTGATGTCGTAGTAGGTGTTGTTGTTGTTGTTTGGTTGTATGCTGATATACAGCATTGAGTTGTTGATGTTGTATGTTGATATACACAAGTGGAGTTCATTGCATAATGCATAAAAGCGGGAGGGCTTTTGCCCTGGAATGCTCGTCATTCAAAAGCGGTGAGGACCTCGGTCCTGGAATGCATTGTCATTCAAAGCGGTGAGAGCTTATGCTCTGGAACGCCTTGTCGTTCAAAGCGGGAGGACTCATGTCCTGGAACACTTTGTTGTTCCAGGAACAAAGTGAGAGCTTATGTGAGAGCTTATGCTCTGGAACGCCTTGTCGTTCAAAGCGGGAGGACTCATGTCCTGGAACACTTTGTTGTTCAAAGCGGTGAGGGCTCTGCCCTGTATTTTGGTATCACATGCATATTGCATTAGTTGTTGTTGTCGTTGCATCGTTGTAGTCGTTGATTTGGTCGAGTTGATGTTGTCATTGGTTGAGTAGTTGTTGATGTTGATGAGTCGTTGAGGTTGAGGTGGTTGTTGAGTTGTTGTCGATGATGTGGTTGATTGCTTAATATAAATTAAAGGATGCAAATCTAATGTGAAATGAAGTAGTTGTTGATGATAATGTTGATGCGTTTGGTGTTGTTGTTTTAAATCAATTATAATTGATGTAGTTGCTGTTGATGAATGTTAATGTCATGTATATATGGATTTAATAATGTATGTTGCTATGATTGTTGTTGTTTTAATTCAAGTTGATGAATTATATATATATTACTGTTGATTTGTGAATCTCACCCCTTCTGCTGGAATTGCCGCCTCGTGGGCAAGTGCAGGTAGCGAAGGCTAGTAGGATGTTGGCTCTTGTGTCTTAGGGCTCTGATACGTAACGGGATGGGGAATTGTTGCAATGTTTTCTTACATTCCTTTATGTATCAACTTTTGAAGAACATGTTGTTAAAGCTTTTATTGTTGTTGGAGATTTAACTATTATTAAATAAATTTTATTATGTTGAGGCCTTGTGCCAAGGATGTTGATGTAGTTGTTGATTTTGATTTTAAATAAAGATTTCCGCTGCAGAATTTTATAAAGATGATTTGTTGGTATTTGAATAGTTCTATGTTCTATTTAAATAAATTTTGAGAAGTAGATGTAATACTCCGTTGTTGTTGAAACTCTGATATTTATATTAGCATTATTACGTTGTTTTGGGAAACGGGGTGTTACAATTGGTATCAGAGCAGGTTGGTCCGTCCGGCCAAGTAGTAGAGTCGTGTTGAGCCACCTAGGATAGAGTGTCAACTCTAATGTTGCTTTTGTTGTTGTTTCTGAATTGTTGTTTGTTGTGTAGAGAACTAACATGCAGGAGTCTTATCCAGAATTGTTGCATGAGGTTCATTTTCGAGGACGAAAATTCTATAAGTTGGGGAGAGTTGTAACGCCCCATTTATATTTAATGATTTTTAGTTGATGTTTGAGTATTTTTATTTGATATATATGATTTATATGAATTATATGACCTTTTGGTGTGGTGTGTGTATTTAAATAATTATTTGTGTTTTATTTAAATGAATGTTATTTGTTTTATTTAATAAAATAGGAGAAATATAATAATTATTAGAATTAAGGGGGGTAATGAGAATTAAAGGAAATTTAGTGAGGGAGTTAAGAGAAAATAGATGTTATGTTTTGGTTGGTAAGGAAAGAGAATTAGTCAGACAAAAAGAAACTTGTACGTATCAGTAAGAAGAAAACAAGAGTTTTTGGGAGAAAAGGGAGAAGAGCCAAGGGAAGAACCAGAGAGATTGTAGAGCTTGTAATTGCTGTAGCTTATTTGTTCATCTAATCAGGTAAGGGTGGGCTAACATTTCAATTGTTAATATATATGTATGTATGTTTTCATGAAATTGGATGGAAAATGGTGAATGTTGATTTAGGGTTAAGAACATGAAAATGCCATTGTTGATGAATCATGTATGATTGATGATGTTGCTATGAGTTGTTTCTGATGCTTTGTTGTGTATTGAACCCATAAACATGTTTGTAACTCATTTTGGGTAATCAGGGGATCAAAATTGGGTTTTTGAGGTGAAAAATGGTGGAAAAATCGTAACAGCCTGTGCCAGATCGTGCTCCGATTTTGTCAAATCGTGCTCCGATTATTCCAGAATGAAAATGCAATTTTTGACCCAGAAAATCGTACTCCGATTTTTCAAATCGTACTCCGATTTGACAGTACCCCTGTTTCGCGTTCTTGCATCTTTTTCACCCATTTCTGTTCCGAATTGGCTTTTGGTATAAACAGTAAAGTTGTAGATAATTGAGTTAGCTTTCTAATGGCTTTGGTTTGACTTGAAAATGATTTTTAGAATTTGAGTTATGATGGAAATAGTACAGGTGGGTATTGAGAAAACTTTAAGAAAACTTAGCATAACTTATTCCAGGTTAGTCCAAAAACTTATGGTTGATTTCCCAATTTCAAACTTAAGTATTAGAGGTTTAATTAAGGTGTTTTATGAGTAGTTGGCTTAGGTCTTATTGATCGAACTTGATTTGCTTTTCAAGAATGTCTTGGCCTTTGCTATGAATGTAATTGATTAATGTATATGTTGCTACTGTTGTTCATATGTTGGAATATATATGTTTATATATATGTACAATTATATACGGTCTATCGTTGTTCCCGTTGTTGATGTTGTTGAGTCGTGTTGTCCAAGTTGGGGAGTGTGTCATAAGTATTAGGCACAGATGTTGATGTCGTAGTAGGTGTTGTTGTTGTTGTTTGGTTGTATGCTGATATACACCATTGAGTTGTTGATGTTGTATGTTGATATACACAAGTGGAGTTCATTGCATAATGCATAAAAGCGGGAGGGCTTTTGCCCTGGAATGCTCGTCATTCAAAAGCGGTGAGGACCTCGGTCCTGGAATGCATTGTCATTCAAAGCGGTGAGAGCTTATGCTCTGGAACCCCTTGTCGTTCAAAGCGGGAGGACTCATGTCCTGGAACACTTTGTTGTTCAAAGCGGTGAGAGCTTATTGTTGTTCAAAGCGGGAGGACTCATGTCCTGGAACACTTTGTTGTTCAAAGCGGTGAGGGCTCTGCCCTGTATTTTGGTATCACATGCATATTGCATTAGTTGTCATTGTCGTTGCATCGTTGTAGTCGTTGAGTTGGTCGAGTTGATGTTGTCATTGGTTGAGTAGTTGTTGATGTTGATGAGTCGTTGAGGTTGAGGTGGTTGTTGAGTTGTTGTCGATGATGTGGTTGATTGCTTAATATAAATTAAAGGATGCAAATCTAATGTGAAATGAAGTAGTTGTTGATGATAATGTTGATGCGTTTGGTGTTGTTGTTTTAAATCAATTATAATTGATGTAGTTGCTGTTGATGAATGTTAATGTCATGTATATATGGATTTAATAATGTATGTTGCTATGATTGTTGTTGTTTTAATTCAAGTTGATGAATTATATATATATTACTGTTGATTTGTGAATCTCACCCCTTCTGCTGGAATTGCCGCCTCGTGGGCAAGTGCAGGTAGCGAAGGCTAGTAGGATGTTGGCTCTTGTGTCTTAGGGCTCTGATACGTAACGGGATGGGGAATTGTTGCAATGTTTTCTTACATTCCTTTATGTATCAACTTTTGAAGAACATGTTGTTAAAGCTTTTATTGTTGTTGGAGATTTAACTATTATTAAATAAATTTTATTATGTTGAGGCCTTGTGCCAAGGATGTTGATGTAGTTGTTGATTTTGATTTTAAATAAAGATTTCCGCTGCAGAATTTTATAAAGATGATTTGTTGGTATTTGAATAGTTCTATGTTCTATTTAAATAAATTTTGAGAAGTAGATGTAATACTCCGTTGTTGTTGAAACTCTGATATTTATATTAGCATTATTACGTTGTTTTGGGAAACGGGGTGTTACAATTGGTATCAGAGCAGGTTGGTCCGTCCGGCCAAGTAGTAGAGTCGTGTTGAGCCACCTAGGATAGAGTGTCAACTCTAATGTTGCTTTTGTTGTTGTTTCTGAATTGTTGTTTGTTGTGTAGAGAACTAACATGCAGGAGTCTTATCCAGAATTGTTGCATGAGGTTCATTTTCGAGGACGAAAATTCTATAAGTTGGGGAGAGTTGTAACGCCCCATTTATATTTAATGATTTTTAGTTGATGTTTGAGTATTTTTATTTGATATATATGATTTATATGAATTATATGACCTTTTGGTGTGGTGTGTGTATTTAAATAATTATTTGTGTTTTATTTAAATGAATGTTATTTGTTTTATTTAATAAAATAGGAGAAATATAATAATTATTAGAATTAAGGGGGGTAATGAGAATTAAAGGAAATTTAGTGAGGGAGTTAAGAGAAAATAGATGTTATGTTTTGGTTGGTAAGGAAAGAGAATTAGTCAGACAAAAAGAAACTTGTACGTATCAGTAAGAAGAAAACAAGAGTTTTTGGGAGAAAAGGGAGAAGAGCCAAGGGAAGAACCAGAGAGATTGTAGAGCTTGTAATTGCTGTAGCTTATTTGTTCATCTAATCAGGTAAGGGTGGGCTAACATTTCAATTGTTAATATATATGTATGTATGTTTTCATGAAATTGGATGGAAAATGGTGAATGTTGATTTAGGGTTAAGAACATGAAAATGCCATTGTTGATGAATCATGTATGATTGATGATGTTGCTATGAGTTGTTTCTGATGCTTTGTTGTGTATTGAACCCATAAACATGTTTGTAACTCATTTTGGGTAATCAGGGGATCAAAATTGGGTTTTTGAGGTGAAAAATGGTGGAAAAATCGTAACAGCCTGTGCCAGATCGTGCTCCGATTTTGTCAAATCGTGCTCCGATTATTCCAGAATGAAAATGCAATTTTTGACCCAGAAAATCGTACTCCGATTTTTCAAATCGTACTCCGATTTGACAGTACCCCTGTTTCGCGTTCTTGCATCTTTTTCACCCATTTCTGTTCCGAATTGGCTTTTGGTATAAACAGTAAAGTTGTAGATAATTGAGTTAGCTTTCTAATGGCTTTGGTTTGACTTGAAAATGATTTTTAGAATTTGAGTTATGATGGAAATAGTACAGGTGGGTATTGAGAAAACTTTAAGAAAACTTAGCATAACTTATTCCAGGTTAGTCCAAAAACTTATGGTTGATTTCCCAATTTCAAACTTAAGTATTAGAGGTTTAATTAAGGTGTTTTATGAGTAGTTGGCTTAGGTCTTATTGATCGAACTTGATTTGCTTTTCAAGAATGTCTTGGCCTTTGCTATGAATGTAATTGATTAATGTATATGTTGCTACTGTTGTTCATATGTTGGAATATATATGTTTATATATATGTACAATTATATACGGTCTATCGTTGTTCCCGTTGTTGATGTTGTTGAGTCGTGTTGTCCAAGTTGGGGAGTGTGTCATAAGTATTAGGCACAGATGTTGATGTCGTAGTAGGTGTTGTTGTTGTTGTTTGGTTGTATGCTGATATACACCATTGAGTTGTTGATGTTGTATGTTGATATACACAAGTGGAGTTCATTGCATAATGCATAAAAGCGGGAGGGCTTTTGCCCTGGAATGCTCGTCATTCAAAAGCGGTGAGGACCTCGGTCCTGGAATGCATTGTCATTCAAAGCGGTGAGAGCTTATGCTCTGGAACGCCTTGTCGTTCAAAGCGGGAGGACTCATGTCCTGGAACACTTTGTTGTTCAAAGCGGTGAGAGCTTATTGTTGTTCAAAGCGGGAGGACTCATGTCCTGGAACACTTTGTTGTTCAAAGCGGTGAGGGCTCTGCCCTGTATTTTGGTATCACATGCATATTGCATTAGTTGTCATTGTCGTTGCATCGTTGTAGTCGTTGAGTTGGTCGAGTTGATGTTGTCATTGGTTGAGTAGTTGTTGATGTTGATGAGTCGTTGAGGTTGAGGTGGTTGTTGAGTTGTTGTCGATGATGTGGTTGATTGCTTAATATAAATTAAAGGATGCAAATCTAATGTGAAATGAAGTAGTTGTTGATGATAATGTTGATGCGTTTGGTGTTGTTGTTTTAAATCAATTATAATTGATGTAGTTGCTGTTGATGAATGTTAATGTCATGTATATATGGATTTAATAATGTATGTTGCTATGATTGTTGTTGTTTTAATTCAAGTTGATGAATTATATATATATTACTGTTGATTTGTGAATCTCACCCCTTCTGCTGGAATTGCCGCCTCGTGGGCAAGTGCAGGTAGCGAAGGCTAGTAGGATGTTGGCTCTTGTGTCTTAGGGCTCTGATACGTAACGGGATGGGGAATTGTTGCAATGTTTTCTTACATTCCTTTATGTATCAACTTTTGAAGAACATGTTGTTAAAGCTTTTATTGTTGTTGGAGATTTAACTATTATTAAATAAATTTTATTATGTTGAGGCCTTGTGCCAAGGATGTTGATGTAGTTGTTGATTTTGATTTTAAATAAAGATTTCCGCTGCAGAATTTTATAAAGATGATTTGTTGGTATTTGAATAGTTCTATGTTCTATTTAAATAAATTTTGAGAAGTAGATGTAATACTCCGTTGTTGTTGAAACTCTGATATTTATATTAGCATTATTACGTTGTTTTGGGAAACGGGGTGTTACAATTGGTATCAGAGCAGGTTGGTCCGTCCGGCCAAGTAGTAGAGTCGTGTTGAGCCACCTAGGATAGAGTGTCAACTCTAATGTTGCTTTTGTTGTTGTTTCTGAATTGTTGTTTGTTGTGTAGAGAACTAACATGCAGGAGTCTTATCCAGAATTGTTGCATGAGGTTCATTTTCGAGGACGAAAATTCTATAAGTTGGGGAGAGTTGTAACGCCCCATTTATATTTAATGATTTTTAGTTGATGTTTGAGTATTTTTATTTGATATATATGATTTATATGAATTATATGACCTTTTGGTGTGGTGTGTGTATTTAAATAATTATTTGTGTTTTATTTAAATGAATGTTATTTGTTTTATTTAATAAAATAGGAGAAATATAATAATTATTAGAATTAAGGGGGGTAATGAGAATTAAAGGAAATTTAGTGAGGGAGTTAAGAGAAAATAGATGTTATGTTTTGGTTGGTAAGGAAAGAGAATTAGTCAGACAAAAAGAAACTTGTACGTATCAGTAAGAAGAAAACAAGAGTTTTTGGGAGAAAAGGGAGAAGAGCCAAGGGAAGAACCAGAGAGATTGTAGAGCTTGTAATTGTTGTAGCTTATTTGTTCATCTAATCAGGTAAGGGTGGGCTAACATTTCAATTGTTAATATATATGTATGTATGTTTTCATGAAATTGGATGGAAAATGGTGAATGTTGATTTAGGGTTAAGAACATGAAAATGCCATTGTTGATGAATCATGTATGATTGATGATGTTGCTATGAGTTGTTTCTGATGCTTTGTTGTGTATTGAACCCATAAACATGTTTGTAACTCATTTTGGGTAATCAGGGGATCAAAATTGGGTTTTTGAGGTGAAAAATGGTGGAAAAATCGTAACAGCCTGTGCCAGATCGTGCTCCGATTTTGTCAAATCGTGCTCCGATTATTCCAGAATGAAAATGCAATTTTTGACCCAGAAAATCGTACTCCGATTTTTCAAATCGTACTCCGATTTGACAGTACCCCTGTTTCGCGTTCTTGCATCTTTTTCACCCATTTCTGTTCCGAATTGGCTTTTGGTATAAACAGTAAAGTTGTAGATAATTGAGTTAGCTTTCTAATGGCTTTGGTTTGACTTGAAAATGATTTTTAGAATTTGAGTTATGATGGAAATAGTACAGGTGGGTATTGAGAAAACTTTAAGAAAACTTAGCATAACTTATTCCAGGTTAGTCCAAAAACTTATGGTTGATTTCCCAATTTCAAACTTAAGTATTAGAGGTTTAATTAAGGTGTTTTATGAGTAGTTGGCTTAGGTCTTATTGATCGAACTTGATTTGCTTTTCAAGAATGTCTTGGCCTTTGCTATGAATGTAATTGATTAATGTATATGTTGCTACTGTTGTTCATATGTTGGAATATATATGTTTATATATATGTACAATTATATACGGTCTATCGTTGTTCCCGTTGTTGATGTTGTTGAGTCGTGTTGTCCAAGTTGGGGAGTGTGTCATAAGTATTAGGCACAGATGTTGATGTCGTAGTAGGTGTTGTTGTTGTTGTTTGGTTGTATGCTGATATACACCATTGAGTTGTTGATGTTGTATGTTGATATACACAAGTGGAGTTCATTGCATAATGCATAAAAGCGGGAGGGCTTTTGCCCTGGAATGCTCGTCATTCAAAAGCGGTGAGGACCTCGGTCCTGGAATGCATTGTCATTCAAAAGCGGTGAGAGCTTATGCTCTGGAACGCCTTGTCGTTCAAAGCGGGAGGACTCATGTCCTGGAACACTTTGTTGTTCCAGGAACAAAGTGAGAGCTTATGTGAGAGCTTATGCTCTGGAACGCCTTGTCGTTCAAAGCGGGAGGACTCATGTCCTGGAACACTTTGTTGTTCAAAGCGGTGAGGGCTCTGCCCTGTATTTTGGTATCACATGCATATTGCATTAGTTGTCGTTGTCGTTGCATCGTTGTAGTCGTTGAGTTGGTCGAGTTGATGTTGTCATTGGTTGAGTAGTTGTTGATGTTGATGAGTCGTTGAGGTTGAGGTGGTTGTTGAGTTGTTGTCGATGATGTGGTTGATTGCTTAATATAAATTAAAGGATGCAAATCTAATGTGAAATGAAGTAGTTGTTGATGATAATGTTGATGCGTTTGGTGTTGTTGTTTTAAATCAATTATAATTGATGTAGTTGCTGTTGATGAATGTTAATGTCATGTATATATGGATTTAATAATGTATGTTGCTATGATTGTTGTTGTTTTAATTCAAGTTGATGAATTATATATATATTACTGTTGATTTGTGAATCTCACCCCTTCTGCTGGAATTGCCGCCTCGTGGGCAAGTGCAGGTAGCGAAGGCTAGTAGGATGTTGGCTCTTGTGTCTTAGGGCTCTGATACGTAACGGGATGGGGAATTGTTGCAATGTTTTCTTACATTCCTTTATGTATCAACTTTTGAAGAACATGTTGTTAAAGCTTTTATTGTTGTTGGAGATTTAACTATTATTAAATAAATTTTATTATGTTGAGGCCTTGTGCCAAGGATGTTGATGTAGTTGTTGATTTTGATTTTAAATAAAGATTTCCGCTGCAGAATTTTATAAAGATGATTTGTTGGTATTTGAATAATTCTATGTTCTATTTAAATAAATTTTGAGAAGTAGATGTAATACTCCGTTGTTGTTGAAACTCTGATATTTATATTAGCATTATTACGTTGTTTTGGGAAACGGGGTGTTACAATTGGTATCAGAGCAGGTTGGTCCGTCCGGCCAAGTAGTAGAGTCGTGTTGAGCCACCTAGGATAGAGTGTCAACTCTAATGTTGCTTTTGTTGTTGTTTCTGAATTGTTGTTTGTTGTGTAGAGAACTAACATGCAGGAGTCTTATCCAGAATTGTTGCATGAGGTTCATTTTCGAGGACGAAAATTCTATAAGTTGGGGAGAGTTGTAACGCCCCATTTATATTTAATGATTTTTAGTTGATGTTTGAGTATTTTTATTTGATATATATGATTTATATGAATTATATGACCTTTTGGTGTGGTGTGTGTATTTAAATAATTATTTGTGTTTTATTTAAATGAATGTTATTTGTTTTATTTAATAAAATAGGAGAAATATAATAATTATTAGAATTAAGGGGGGTAATGAGAATTAAAGGAAATTTAGTGAGGGAGTTAAGAGAAAATAGATGTTATGTTTTGGTTGGTAAGGAAAGAGAATTAGTCAGACAAAAAGAAACTTGTACGTATCAGTAAGAAGAAAACAAGAGTTTTTGGGAGAAAAGGGAGAAGAGCCAAGGGAAGAACCAGAGAGATTGTAGAGCTTGTAATTGCTGTAGCTTATTTGTTCATCTAATCAGGTAAGGGTGGGCTAACATTTCAATTGTTAATATATATGTATGTATGTTTTCATGAAATTGGATGGAAAATGGTGAATGTTGATTTAGGGTTAAGAACATGAAAATGCCATTGTTGATGAATCATGTATGATTGATGATGTTGCTATGAGTTGTTTCTGATGCTTTGTTGTGTATTGAACCCATAAACATGTTTGTAACTCATTTTGGGTAATCAGGGGATCAAAATTGGGTTTTTGAGGTGAAAAATGGTGGAAAAATCGTAACAGCCTGTGCCAGATCGTGCTCCGATTTTGTCAAATCGTGCTCCGATTATTCCAGAATGAAAATGCAATTTTTGACCCAGAAAATCGTACTCCGATTTTTCAAATCGTACTCCGATTTGACAGTACCCCTGTTTCGCGTTCTTGCATCTTTTTCACCCATTTCTGTTCCGAATTGGCTTTTGGTATAAACAGTAAAGTTGTAGATAATTGAGTTAGCTTTCTAATGGCTTTGGTTTGACTTGAAAATGATTTTTAGAATTTGAGTTATGATGGAAATAGTACAGGTGGGTATTGAGAAAACTTTAAGAAAACTTAGCATAACTTATTCCAGGTTAGTCCAAAAACTTATGGTTGATTTCCCAATTTCAAACTTAAGTATTAGAGGTTTAATTAAGGTGTTTTATGAGTAGTTGGCTTAGGTCTTATTGATCGAACTTGATTTGCTTTTCAAGAATGTCTTGGCCTTTGCTATGAATGTAATTGATTAATGTATATGTTGCTACTGTTGTTCAAATGTTGGAATATATATGTTTATATATATGTACAATTATATACGGTCTATCGTTGTTCCCGTTGCTGATGTTGTTGAGTCGTGTTGTCCAAGTTGGGGAGTGTGTCATAAGTGTTAGGCACAGATGTTGATGTCGTAGTAGGTGTTGTTGTTGTTGTTTGGTTGTATGCTGATATACACCATTGAGTTGTTGATGTTGTATGTTGATATACACAAGTGGAGTTCATTGCATAATGCATAAAAGCGGGAGGGCTTTTGCCCTGGAATGCTCGTCATTCAAAAGCGGTGAGGACCTCGGTCCTGGAATGCATTGTCATTCAAAGCGGTGAGAGCTTATGCTCTGGAACCCCTTGTCGTTCAAAGCGGGAGGACTCATGTCCTGGAACACTTTGTTGTTCAAAGCGGTGAGAGCTTATTGTTGTTCAAAGCGGGAGGACTCATGTCCTGGAACACTTTGTTGTTCAAAGCGGTGAGGGCTCTGCCCTGTATTTTGGTATCACATGCATATTGCATTAGTTGTCATTGTCGTTGCATCGTTGTAGTCGTTGAGTTGGTCGAGTTGATGTTGTCATTGGTTGAGTAGTTGTTGATGTTGATGAGTCGTTGAGGTTGAGGTGGTTGTTGAGTTGTTGTCGATGATGTGGTTGATTGCTTAATATAAATTAAAGGATGCAAATCTAATGTGAAATGAAGTAGTTGTTGATGATAATGTTGATGCGTTTGGTGTTGTTGTTTTAAATCAATTATAATTGATGTAGTTGCTGTTGATGAATGTTAATGTCATGTATATATGGATTTAATAATGTATGTTGCTATGATTGTTGTTGTTTTAATTCAAGTTGATGAATTATATATATATTACTGTTGATTTGTGAATCTCACCCCTTCTGCTGGAATTGCCGCCTCGTGGGCAAGTGCAGGTAGCGAAGGCTAGTAGGATGTTGGCTCTTGTGTCTTAGGGCTCTGATACGTAACGGGATGGGGAATTGTTGCAATGTTTTCTTACATTCCTTTATGTATCAAATTTTGAAGAACATGTTGTTAAAGCTTTTATTGTTGTTGGAGATTTAACTATTATTAAATAAATTTTATTATGTTGAGGCCTTGTGCCAAGGATGTTGATGTAGTTGTTGATTTTGATTTTAAATAAAGATTTCCGCTGCAGAATTTTATAAAGATGATTTGTTGGTATTTGAATAGTTCTATGTTCTATTTAAATAAATTTTGAGAAGTAGATGTAATACTCCGTTGTTGTTGAAACTCTGATATTTATATTAGCATTATTACGTTGTTTTGGGAAACGGGGTGTTACAATTGGTATCAGAGCAGGTTGGTCCGTCCGGCCAAGTAGTAGAGTCGTGTTGAGCCACCTAGGATAGAGTGTCAACTCTAATGTTGCTTTTGTTGTTGTTTCTGAATTGTTGTTTGTTGTGTAGAGAACTAACATGCAGGAGTCTTATCCAGAATTGTTGCATGAGGTTCATTTTCGAGGACGAAAATTCTATAAGTTGGGGAGAGTTGTAACGCCCCATTTATATTTAATGATTTTTAGTTGATGTTTGAGTATTTTTATTTGATATATATGATTTATATGAATTATATGACCTTTTGGTGTGGTGTGTTTATTTAAATAATTATTTGTGTTTTATTTAAATGAATGTTATTTGTTTTATTTAATAAAATAGGAGAAATATAATAATTATTAGAATTAAGGGGGGTAATGAGAATTAAAGGAAATTTAGTGAGGGAGTTAAGAGAAAATAGATGTTATGTTTTGGTTGGTAAGGAAAGAGAATTAGTCAGACAAAAAGAAACTTGTACGTATCAGTAAGAAGAAAACAAGAGTTTTTGGGAGAAAAGGGAGAAGAGCCAAGGGAAGAACCAGAGAGATTGTAGAGCTTGTAATTGTTGTAGCTTATTTGTTCATCTAATCAGGTAAGGGTGGGCTAACATTTCAATTGTTAATATATATGTATGTATGTTTTCATGAAATGGGATGGAAAATGGTGAATGTTGATTTAGGGTTAAGAACATGAAAATGCCATTGTTGATGAATCATGTATGATTGATGATGTTGCTATGAGTTGTTTCTGATGCTTTGTTGTGTATTGAACCCATAAACATGTTTGTAACTCATTTTGGGTAATCAGGGGATCAAAATTGGGTTTTTGAGGTGAAAAATGGTGGAAAAATCGTAACAGCCTGTGCCAGATCGTGCTCCGATTTTGTCAAATCGTGCTCCGATTATTCCAGAATGAAAATGCAATTTTTGACCCAGAAAATCGTACTCCGATTTTTCAAATCGTACTCCGATTTGACAGTACCCCTGTTTCGCGTTCTTGCATCTTTTTCACCCATTTCTGTTCCGAATTGGCTTTTGGTATAAACAGTAAAGTTGTAGATAATTGAGTTAGCTTTCTAATGGCTTTGGTTTGACTTGAAAATGATTTTTAGAATTTGAGTTATGATGGAAATAGTACAGGTGGGTATTGAGAAAACTTTAAGAAAACTTAGCATAACTTATTCCAAGTTAGTCCAAAAACTTATGGTTGATTTCCCAATTTCAAACTTAAGTATTAGAGGTTTAATTAAGGTGTTTTATGAGTAGTTGGCTTAGGTCTTATTGATCGAACTTGATTTGCTTTTCAAGAATGTCTTGGCCTTTGCTATGAATGTAATTGATTAATGTATATGTTGCTACTGTTGTTCATATGTTGGAATATATATGTTTATATATATGTACAATTATATACGGTCTATCGTTGTTCCCGTTGTTGATGTTGTTGAGTCGTGTTGTCCAAGTTGGGGAGTGTGTCATAAGTATTAGACACAAATGTTGATGTCGTAGTAGGTGTTGTTGTTGTTGTTGTTTGGTTGTATGCTGATATACAGCATTGAGTTGTTGATGTTGTATGTTGATATACACAAGTGGAGTTCATTGCATAATGCATAAAAGCGGGAGGGCTTTTGCCCTGGAATGCTCGTCATTCAAAAGCGGTGAGGACCTCGGTCCTGGAATGCATTGTCATTCAAAGCGGTGAGAGCTTATGCTCTGGAACGCCTTGTCGTTCAAAGCGGGAGGACTCATGTCCTGGAACACTTTGTTGTTCAAAGCGGTGAGAGCTTATGCTCTGGAACGCCTTGTCGTTCAAAGCGGGAGGACTCATGTCCTGGAACACTTTGTTGTTCAAAGCGGTGAGGGCTCTGCCCTGTATTTTGGTATCACATGCATATTGCATTAGTTGTCGTTGTCGTTGCATCGTTGTAGTCGTTGAGTTGGTCGAGTTGATGTTGTCATTGGTTGAGTAGTTGTTGATGTTGATGAGTCGTTGAGGTTGAGGTGGTTGTTGAGTTGTTGTCGATGATGTGGTTGATTGCTTAATATAAATTAAAGGATGCAAATCTAATGTGAAATGAAGTAGTTGTTGATGATAATGTTGATGCGTTTGGTGTTGTTGTTTTAAATCAATTATAATTGATGTAGTTGCTGTTGATGAATGTTAATGTCATGTATATATGGATTTAATAATGTATGTTGCTATGATTGTTGTTGTTTTAATTCAAGTTGATGAATTATATATATATTACTGTTGATTTGTGAATCTCACCCCTTCTACTGGAATTGCCGCCTCGTGGGCAAGTGCAGGTAGCGAAGGCTAGTAGGATGTTGGCTCTTGTGTCTTAGGGCTCTGATACGTAACGGGATGGGGAATTGTTGCAATGTTTTCTTACATTCCTTTATGTATCAACTTTTGAAGAACATGTTGTTAAAGCTTTTATTGTTGTTGGAGATTTAACTATTATTAAATAAATTTTATTATGTTGAGGCCTTGTGCCAAGGATGTTGATATAGTTGTTGATTTTGATTTTAAATAAAGATTTCCGCTGCAGAATTTTATAAAGATGATTTGTTGGTATTTGAATAGTTTTATGTTCTATTTAAATAAATTTTGAGAAGTAGATGTAATACTCCGTTGAAACTCTGATATTTATATTAGCATTATTACGTTGTTTTGGGAAACGGGGTGTTACAGAGACCGTGAACGGCGACGGTGCTGAAGACAAGGCAAGTTGCTGAGAGAGGCGATGGAAGAGGACCGGTGAGAGGAGGACGGAGGTAACAAAGTTGACGGAGATGAAGACGGCGACGACGGAGATACCATATCTGAAAGAAAGGACGGGAGATAGTCGTTTACATAGCCGTCGCTGGTAAAGAAGTGGGTTGGCGGCAGAGGGTGGGTGTGGCCGGTGGAGGAGTTCGAAAAAGGGAGAACGGTAGAGGGAGAAAGGAGAAAGGGAGAAGGAAGAGAGAGACTGAGTGAGGGGAACGTTTCAATTTTTTTTTTGTTTGAGTTGTCACTGTTTTATTGGCTGCAGGTGGGAGGTGTAGAGTGGTATATGCCACGTAAGGGTGTATACGTATCAGTTCTCTTTACATAAGCCCAACATAAAATGACTCAAATTCTAAATTACTCACAACACACCACTTCCCCGCGAGGGGGTACTCGGAGCAACCGAAGACTCATTCAAACCAAACAGTAACGTCTCCTCCTACGTTCATGCTAAACTCGCTCGACGGTTATGATTCCCACGAATTTGTAACCGCCGAGCCTAACATGTGCCTCACAACGGCTCCTGCTACACCCACTCTCTATATAAAGGGAACTTGTAGCACCTTAAACCCCACAAATTATTTTTCAACAGAGATTCAATAAATATAAAGGGTGTCACGTATCTCATCAAAACCGAAGTATTTAATTCACAATAAAAGAAACGTCGCAGCGGAATAGTTATCTCAAAAGACCTCAATGTTACATCACAATTTTAACATCATAACATATTCAAAAGAATCCTAACAAAGTTTGAAATTAAAGACAAAATCCCCAAATCCTAAGTGTCACAATTAAAGCATCGACTATAAAGACACCCCAAGTAATAACAAAGTGAGTAAGCTCCAAAGCCATCATCATCAACTCACAGCTACTGAGCTTCCTCTTTCAGCTAGTCTACTGTAACGTCCTATTTATTTATTCGATTATTTTGTGGAGTTTAGAGTCTAATTATATGTTTTATTTAAATATGTGATATGTGATATTTTACTAAGTGGCTTTAATTATTTATTTAGTAGATTATAGCTAAAAATAAAATAAGATTTGAAAATAAAATAGAATATTTAGAGTTGTGGGGCTGAAATAGAATTTTAAGGAGTTTAGTGGACTTAAGTGAATTATGAGAGTTGGATTAGGTTATATAAATAGAAAACCTAGAGTCAGAATAGTTTTCACGTAAAAACGTTTTTGGGAGAAAAGGGAGAAAAGTGAGAAGACAAGAGGAAGAGCTAGAGGTCTGCGATTTCATCATCCAAGGTAAGGGTGGGACTAGCTTTCTCTAATAATGGGTTATAATTCTGAAATTGAATTTAACATGTTGTAGGTAGTGAATTTGAGATTTTGGGAATTAGGTTAAATTTCATGAAATCAAGGTAGAAAGTGTGTAAATGCATGAATTAATGTAGGGAATTGATGCCTAAGTCGTAGATTACACGTAGGTATTGATTCCTAGCAGTTTTGGGGTTTAGAAGGTTGAATTTGGAGTGTTAGGGTGAGAACTGGGGTCTGTTCGCAGACCCTTCTGTCATCGCTCGCCCCAGCAAGCGATTATCCTCTCCTCGCGAGCTGTTGTAGGTAGCTCGCCTAGCAAGCAATGTTACCCGCCCGGCGAGTAGTTTCAACTGGCCACAGCGAGTGTTCTTCCTCGCCTAGCGAGCTGTTCCGTAGAAAATAGTGATTTTTGGGAAAAAGATGTTTTGGGTCAAGTTATATATGATTTTGAATGCCTTTTGATGATTAAAAATTATTAGACTAATTACATAATCACTTTTGGGCATCGGGAAGTTAAAATTGGGATTTTTGGTGAAAAATGGTCATAAAGCCGTAGCTACCCAGTTTTGCTCGCCTTAAGCGAGTAGCCTTCCTCGCCTCGCGAGTAGCTTTTCTTGTGAGCTCGCCACCGCGAGTATGTGTCCTTGCCTCGCGAGTTATGCTGTGTCAGATTGCCTATGTTGGATTCTTGTACCATTTACAGTTGTTTCTGTTTTGAATTGAGCTTTGTTATAAACATGTGAATTGTTGATATATGCCTTAACTTTCCAGTAGCTTTGGTTTGATATGCGAATCTCCTATGATTGATTTTATATGAATTTTATGATGAAGTTTTCTAAGGTGTCGAAGTTGTAAGATGTTTTCCAAGAAGATGAAGTTATAAGATGTTGTCTAAGTTGTTGAGTTGCATTGGTTAATGAGTCCATGCATAGTCGTAAAAGATGAGGGATGATGGCCCTGAGAGCTTTGCTCTAAAAGATGAGGGTTGATGGTCCTGGGAGCTTTCTCCACCACGATGAGGGCTTATGCCCTGAGAGTTATTACTCTAACACGATGAGGGCTTATGCCCTGGGAGCTTTACTCCAAATGTTGAGGGCTTATGCCCTGAGAGTTATTACTCTAACACATTGAGGGCTTATGCCCTGATTGGTACCACATGCATATTGGGGTCGTTGTCGTCGATGCCTTGTCGTCGTCGTCGAGTTGTCATTGATGTATTAAGAGATTAATGAAAAATTATGTGAATTATTAACAATGTTAATTGTTGTTGTCTATGTTGTTGCATTCTTTTAATGAATTATATGCTTATTATTATTGAATGTGAATCTCACCCCTTCTGCTTGAAATTTTTTGTCTTTGTATGGGTAACTTGCAGGTGACCCAGAATAGTTGCAGTCGTGAGTGGATTTCTCTCACGTGTGTCTTAGGTGCTATGATACGTAACGGGATGGGGAATTTTGTTGTTGCTTTCTATTCCTTACGTATTATTTATGAATTTTCATGAACATGTTGTTGGAACAATTCTAAAAGATTTTACGTTGAGGCCTTTGGTGCCAAAGTTGTTTAAACATTGAATGATTTTCCGCTGCGATGTAATTTGAGATTTTTGATATGACATGTTTTAAAATAAATAGTAACTTTATTCTATTTATGACTGAATGATTTTCCGCTGCGATGTAATTTGAGATTTTTGATATGACATGTTTTAAAATAAATAGTAACTCTATTCTATTTATGATTTTATGAAAAGAAGGGTGACATCCTGTATATGTTGAAATACTCTGATTTTAAGTATGATTTATATTGTTTGGGAATACGGGGTGTTACATCTACACCCCCAAGGGCGTAGGTGGCACATCCACAACAAGAGGATGAAAATATAATCAACATAAAGGAAATATAAACAAATGAATAGCTTCAAGGTAAACAACATATCATTTAAGTCTCAATCAACACCTTATAAGCATATAAAAACATCACTGACAATTAAAGACATCAAGTTGACATGAGGTAAAGTGTACATCATTCAGACATTACTACAATAAAAGCACATCATTGAATATCACATTCTTAAATATTCCATCTTCGTATAACACAATGTCAAATTGCACATCATCAAATAGTCACGTCTTCACGTATACAACATCAAATAGGACTGACTATGAATGCATGGACTCCATATAAGACATCTACAATGCATAACTCAACACATATCACACATTGTCGTATAATTACTTCATTATACGATACATCTTCATTTAATCGTATTATCATATAATCACTTCATTATATAACACATTTTTATATAATCACATCAATATATGATCACTTCATTATTTTTCATAACTTCATTTAATCACAATTAATTATCACATCATTTTCACATCTTTAAATAATCCACAATTTACACTTATACAAAAAATACTTCATTTACACTTTGTTTTTATGAGCACATATAAGAGAAACTAAAACAAGGGAAAAGCTGAAGACTTGGAACATACTCAGATGTAGTCAAGCAAATGATGGACTCAATACTCTGAAGAACTCAAGATTCTAAATGAATCAATACTCTGAAGGATGTAACACCCTAAACCCTCTAAAGCGATAAATACACAAATGATACAATAATGTAAAGAATTTAGATGTTACTTCTTTCATAAATCCAAAACATGTATAATTAATTTTTTAAAAACATCGCAGCAGAATAATATCATAATATCTCATCATCAAATAAATAAATCTCCAAGTAGCCATGTCACTTAAAATCATAATACATCACCAAAATATAAATCTCCATCTCAACATATTGAGTAATAAATCTCATAAAGTCATAAAATGTAAGTAATAACAGATAGAGCCCGACATTAAGACTCCAAAGCAAAGAAACAATGAAGCTCCAAAGCTAACCTCGGCATACTCAAAAACAAAGCAACTAATCCTGCAAGTCGTATACCCGTTCATAAAAATAGGCAGGCGGTCAACCAAACGACCACTAGGGTTAGATAACATTCCACAATTAAAACATAATCAAATATAAGCTTCAAGTATTTCATGCATAGCACATATACATACTCATCATTCCTAGAATACTAACATCACATGAATATTAGCATTCCCCTATCATAGCATATCAAGAATATTCAATCTCGAATCAAAGTCATCAACAAAATCTTATCACATTACTACATTAATCAATACAAGAATCTCCCACCTCATTCTAAATCGTCAAACTACACTAACTTCATCATTTAGAAAATACAATCATACATGCAATTTTTACTCATTTCACATAAAACACATATTTCACATATTGCATATAATTCATCTAATTCACATAAATCATATAGATTGCATAAACTCTTTAGTAATCAACTCAACAAATACACTTCATCGTATCAAAAGTAGAGGCAAGAAAATCATCATCACCAAAGAAAATCACCAATTCAAATACATATGAAGTACACTTCATTACTATCACCAAAATAATCATCATCAAATAAATTCACCAAGTGACATAATTCACCAATCACAAATTCATATAATTCACCAAATCACAAAGTTCTCAAAATTCATCAAGTATCACCAATGCACATATCACCAATTCACATAGTCACATAATTCACCAATGCACATATTCACATAGACTCAAATGTATGCAATGCGCTCTAGACACGACTCTATATGCATGTGGTACCAGTCACCTTCGTTGGATACAAAGTATCATAATCACTGTCGTTGGATATAAATATCTTAATCTCCTTTGTTGAATACAAAGTATACTAGTCACCGTCGTTGGATATAGATATCCTAGTAACCTTCGTTAAATATAAATATCCTAGTCACCTTCATTGGGTACAAAGTATCATACTTGTGAATGCATGAACATATTACACAATAATGCACACGTTCACACCATAATTCACCAACATTGACACCGTCATTTTTCATACATGTGTTCACCATCAATATCATCGTCATTTTTGCATGTAAGAATTCACCATCATATATATATATCACCATCGTTAAAATCAACATCATAATAATCATCAACAACAATCATCAATCATAACTATCACCGTAAAGAAATAACATTGTTTCAAATTCACATTTAACATAAAAGACGGACAACTAGCCACATCATAGCATTCACTGTATTATACATCCAATCATCATTTATTCATCGTTATTCCGTCATACAATCATGAATACAAAGCCAATTACATGTCATTCCATCATAAAACCTCAATTTGACAAAGTTTGTATATTTTCATAATATTAATCTTTTTCTAAGCAATTCACCAAAGACAAAGCAATTATGTTCACACACCTCAACAAAGCATATACAAATATCACATATGGTTACTATTGAGGCAAAATCCCTAATTAATTTTAAAGATAATAAACCTTGATGATTAAGGAATTAATGGACTTTGATTAATTTCTTGGTATTTAACTTGTGCTATTGAGTGATTAACTAAGACAGGAACAAGGTTTAAATCATACCAAGATACAAGAAATCAAAGGACAGTTGGATTCATGAACAAACTCCGAGTTCAGAAAGTTAGTTCAGAATGTTGCTCAGAGTTCAGAATGTTTAAGCAGAGTATAGCAGGTTTTTCTTATACAAGCCCATAAACTCAAGAACATTATCAAGAACATGCAAGGCACACGTGAAATGAATAAATGTCCACTAAAGTACATTGGCATGGATCAATCAAAAAATAAAGGCATTTACAAGATTAATGTCAAAAAGGATATTGAATGTTCATTCAAGACTATGAACATTGAAGTACTAGGAACATTCCAAAGAGAATATCATCCTAGATGTTACAATCACTGCTCTTCAATGTTGTTTCACTATTAGGATTTGATTACACCAAATAGAAGTCTTACCAATCATCCTAAGTGAAACAAAAGAAACATTCTGGTGATCAGAATGTTCAGCTCAGCACATGCTTTATGAACAGTACAGTAGGTGGAAAGTAAAAAGCAAAAGCATAAAGGAAATCCTGTCTCACCCAATCAGAGTTAGACATGTATGGGAGTTGGAACAGTACATGGACCACACAATCCCTCAAAGCATTGACATGAAGATGCATAATCAACTTTTCTCTCTCTTGCACGCATACCAAAGCAAAATCTAGAAAGACATTGTCCAACAACGATGTAAGTGCAATGACACTACACTTGGACAAAGCCCAGAAATTCATCTGACATGCATATGATGAACCCATAAACTCATCATACATTCATACATAATGAATCCATATCAAGATTATGATGAGCCCAGATGAAGATCATCATGAACACAACAACATTCGGATGTATCCTCAAGAACACAAAAACATTCTGATGTTCAGAATGTTCACCCAGATTTTCAAGTAAAAGCTAGTGGGGCCCAGGACACATGGTACAAGACCATTGGTCACCCTCCAACGGCTACAAGAAGTCAAGACACTCTATAAATAGAAGTGAAAGGCTCGACATTACTTGCACCATTGCAAAGCATATAAGAAAATAACATAAAAGTGTTTAAAGCTTTAGCAAAAATTGATCTCACAAAGATTCCAAGAAGTCTTTAAAAGTGTGAATCAATACTCTCGTATCTTTTTAAAGATAAACCTCTACCTCCATTCTTCTTCTCTTGTCTGATTTCAATCATTCCAACTCCAAACAAATTGTGAAGAAAGTCTCATCTAGCTTTAGGGGTACTAAAGTGTTAGTTTGAGCAGAAGTTGTAAAAGTCTAAGTGGGTAACTTAGCAAGAAGGTTCAAGCTTGATGAGGCTAAGAGAATACAATTGTTGTAATTGTTTAGGTGAACAAGATTGTAAGGTGCAGGATTTGACAATTTATCTCAAGCATCATAGTGAAAACTCTCACAAGATTGTGAGGAGTGGACTAACCCACATTGGGTGAACCACTATAAATCTATGTGTGTTCTTCTTCTCTTCTCTATACTTTTAATTTACATTATACACTACACACACATACACATATACATACTTAAACTGTTTTAGCATAAACACTTCAGAACGTTTTGAAGTCAGTTTACTAACTTAACCATTTCAAGTCCAAAACTTGAGAATCAATTTTAGCGTACAAGTTTAATTTTTAAAGGGTCACAATTCAAACTCCCCTTCCTTGTGACTATTTTATCTACTTCAGTTACAACAACTCATACATATCCACATCATAGCTTGATTCAGATTAAATCCAAAAATTCCCTAAGTTCGTCTCAGGTTAAATATAGTAAAGTCACGCGGAAAAATTAGGTTAAATCTAGGGTTAATACTGCGTCACAGGTTAACTTTTAGAAATAAGAGATGACATTTTGCATAAATTAAATATAGGGTTAATATAGTAAAGTCATACCGGAAAATTAGTTTAAATCTAGGGTTAATACTACGTCACGGGTTAACTTTTAGAAATAAGAGATACCACCAAAATGGGTTAGGTTAATTCTCACTCTAATGCGCCTCAAAACTCTTACAAACTAATTTCTAAAAAGTTACTACTCATTAAACCGCTAAATCACCGAATAATTACCATCAGTAAAAGTAACGATTCTCACTAAAATACTGAAAATAACATT
The DNA here is from genome assembly GCA_958299785.1 of Medicago lupulina. Lineage (NCBI taxonomy): Eukaryota > Viridiplantae > Streptophyta > Magnoliopsida > Fabales > Fabaceae > Medicago > Medicago lupulina. Next base: position 54,632,382 of record OY283144.1, on the reverse strand, counting down.
CTTAATAAAATTACTAATTTAACCCTACTCTCCAAATGACCAAAATACCCTTAGCCTCCAAAATGACTAAAATACCCTTCTAGGCCAAAAATCTACTAATCCCAAATCAAATACACAAAAAGGTAAATAAGCACATATAAACACACATAAATACATACAATAAATAAATAAATAATTCTAGCTAGAAACAGGCTGTTACAAAGGATATGTGAGCTTTAGAAGACTCTAACATTATGATTACGTTAATTGTTCCACCGTTGATAAAAATAACTATTCATCCAGACCTCCATCTTTTAATGGAGATGCTACACAATTCTCTTCGTGGAAAAGTAAGATGCACAGTCATATCACTGGTGTTGATGACGAGCTATGTGACATCATTGAAGATGGTGCAGATTTCCTGTAGATTATGAGGGAATGGTGGTGGATAGGATGAGTCTAACTGAGACTCAAAGAAATATCTTTGGAAAACACCATAGAGTACGTGTAACTTTGGTTTAAGCTCTGGCTTATTCAGAGTAATAAGATTCTTGATAAATCCACTACTAAACCTATTTTTGAATCATTGTTATACTTATGAAGGAAGCCAACAAGTAAAGGAGGCTAAGGCTAACCTGTTGGTTCAAGAGTATGTGCTTTTCATAATGAAGGAAGATGAATATATTAAAACCATGTTATCAACGTTTACCACTCTTGTATTTAGCCTTCAAGTTCTAAACAAATGGAGGCCTTCAAGAAGATTCTAAGGAGTGTCCCTTCCAAATGGAGGCCTAAGGTTATAACCATTGAGGATGCAAATGACTTGAACAAACTTATCCTGGAGAATCTAACAGCCACTCTAAAAAGTTATGAGATGGAGGTTATAGGTGATAAATCTACTAAGAAGTTCAAGCATATTGCTTTGAAATCTAATGTAAATATGATAAGACTCTTCGATTTGTTGAATCAAAAGAAGAGACTTGAGGGGGAGACTCTGAAGATGGTTTAGATGTTGTAGAGATGGCATTTTTTAACAAAAAGATTTCAGTACCTGACTGAGCAGAAGAAAAGGTTTCCTAGTAGAAGCAATGGGTCCAGAGGATCAAGCTACAAGGATAAGAAGGATGCTCAAAAGGGTTGCTTCAACTGCAAGAAATTTGGTCACTTCATTATTGACTGTCCAGATTTGCATAATGAAAAGTTGAAGAAAGAAAGCTATAAGAAGGAGGATTTTATAAGTAGATTAAAGAAAGGTTTCGTGGCAACAATGGAAGATTTTGTCGTTAACAACGAAATTTTATTCTTAGCATGTTTTTCAGTCAATTTTGGTAGATTTTAGAAGCAAAAAGAGGAGTATTAGAACGGTTGTCTATGATTTCGGGAATTTTGTAATGTTTTCTATATTTGAGTTTGTAATTCTATTTTTCCCGAAACATAGCAATTTTATGGGGTTTTTGAAGTAATTCACAAAGAAATCATGCAAATCGGCAAATCAAGAACATCCGAAGATTTGTGAAGACTTTGGGAAGACCAAGAATGAAGATTCAGGAGGCCTCATGAGAATTTACAGTGGGAGGAATTTTGTTCCCAAGTTTTGAGCCAAGTTATTTGCAGACGAAGACCTAAAAACGACGAAAATCAAAGAAACTGGACCCAAGAAGCAGCAACCATGAGCCTTGAGCACATGTGATGCTCCTTAGGCATGGAAAAAATTTGCCATCCGCCTTAGGCATGTTCCAAGGTGCACTTTATGCACCTTGGACATGCTCCATGCGCCCCAATCATTTGAAATGCGAGGGGCGTAGGCGTAATTTTATGATATCTTGTGATTAAAGCCTGCGTATTTAGCCCGAAACCATTTAGAAACTATCACTACAAATACCAGTCTTCCTCATTCAAAATTTCTCGCTCAGAACTGTGGCAGTTCATAAGGAAGGTGTAACACCCCGTATTCCCAAACAATGTAAATTATATACATAAAATCAGAGTATTTCAACATATACGGAATGTCACACTTCTTTTCATAAATTCATAAATAGAATAAAATTACTATTTATTTAAAACATGTCATATCAAAATTTAAAATTACATCGCAACGGAAAATCATTCAACATTTAAACAACTTTGACACAAAGGCCTCAACGTAAAATCTTATAAAATTATTCCAACAACATGTTCATGAAAATTCTTAAAATAATACGTAAGGAATAGAAAGCAACACAAATTCCTATCCCGTTACGTATCAGAGCACCTAAGACACACGTGAGAGAGTCAACTCACTTCAACAACTAGTCCTGGTTATCTGCACGTTACCCACGTAGAGGTAACATTCAAACAGAAGGGGTGAGATTCACATTCAATAATAATAAGCATATAATTCATTAAAAGAATTTAACAACATAAACAACTGCAATTACAAATGCTAACACTTCACATAATTCTTCATTAACCTCTTATTAATTCATTGACAACTCGACGACGACAATGCATCAACAACGACACAACACTCGACATATGCAACGACAACGACTTCAATATACATGTGATACCAAACAGGGCATAAGCCCTCAACTTATTAGAGTAATAACTCTCAGGGCATAAGCCCTCATCATTTAGAGCAAAGCTCTCAGGGCCATCAGCCCTCATCATTTGGAGTAAGCTCCCAGGGCATAAGCTCTCAACGTGTTAGAGTAATAACTCTCAAGGCATAAGCCCTCATCATTTAGAGCAAAGCTCTCAGGGCCATCAGCTCTCATCTTTAATGACTATGCTTGGACTCATCAACCAATGCAACTCAACAACTTAGACAACATCTTATAACTTCATCATCTTACCCAACTTCTTACAACTTGACATCTTAAACAACTTCGTCATAAATTCATATAAAATCAATCATAGGAGATTTGCATATCAAATCAAGGCTAATGAAAAGATAAGTCATATATCAACAATTCATATGTTCATAGGAAAGCTCAATTCAAAACAGAAACAACTGAAAACGGTACAAGATTTCATCATAGGCAATTTGACAATGCGTAACTCACGAGGCGAGGACATCTACTAGCGGTGGCGAGCTTACAAGAAAAATAACTCGCGAGGCGAGGAAGCCTACTCGCTTAAGGCGAGCAAAACTGGGTAGCTACGACTTTATGACCATTTTTCACCAAAAATCCCAATTTTAACTCCCCAATGCCCAAAAGTGATTCTGTAATTAGTCTAATAATTCTTAAACATCAAAAGGCATTCAAAATCATATAAAACTTGACCCAAAACATCTTCTCCCCAAAAATCACTATTTTCTACTGAACAGCTCGTTAGGCGAGGAAAAGCACTCGCTGTGGCGAGTTGGGACTACTCGTCGGGCGGGTAACATTGCTCGCTAGGCGAGCTACTACATCAGCTCGCGAGGTGAGGATAATCGCTCGCTGGGGCGAGCGATGACAGAAGGATCTGCGAACAGACCTCTGTTCTCACTCTAAAACTCAAAATTCAGCCTTCTAAACCCCAAAACTGTTAGGAATCAATACCTACGTGTAATCTATGACCTAGGCATCACTCCCTTACATTAATTTATGCAATTACACACTTTCTACATCATTTTTATGAAATTAAACCTAATTCCAAAAATCCCAAATTCTCTACCTACAACATGTTAAATCCAATTTCAGAACTATAAACCCATTATTAGAGAAAGCTAGTCCCACCCTTACCTTGGATGATGAAATCGCAGACCTCTAGCTCTTCCTCTTGTCTTCTCACTTTTTCTCCCTTTTCTCCCAAAAACTGTTTTACGTGAAAACTATTCTGACCTAGTTTCTCCTATTTATTTCCTCAACCCTCTTTATCTTATTTCCACTTATTCCACTAAACTTTTCTAAGTTCTTAAAACAGCCCCTCATCTCAATATTATTTTATTTTTAAATCTTATTCTATTAAATAAATAAATAAAGCCACTTAGTGAAATATCAACATGCAACATAATTAAATAAAACATATATCTAGACTCTAAACTCCACGAAATAATCGAATAAATAAATAGTGCGTTACAACTCTCCCCAACTTATAGAATTTTCGTCTTCGAAAATGTACCTCGTGCAAACAATTCTTGATAAGACTCCAGCATCTTGCTTTCCAACTCCCATGTTAAACTTTCACTAGTAGCTCCTCCCCAAACGACCTTCACTAGAGGTATTGTAACGCCCACTTTCGTTTTATTATTTATTTAAATCGAGTTTAGGTGATTATATTATATTTATATAATATATGTGTGATTTTGATATGTTTTGATGATTTCGTGTTATGCTATAATTTTATGTGGATTTGATAAGATTAAGGGACTTATTTTATTGTTAAATAAAATAAGATTTGAAAAGAAAATAAAATATTTAGTTGTGGGTTAGTTTTGGATTTTAGAGAGTTATGTGGGAGAAAGAGCAAATAAGATAAGATTTGTTGGCAGTATAAATAAGGAAAATTAGGTTAGAAGTCAGTAACGCTTTCAGACCTTTTGGGAAAAGAGAGAACCGCACGCGTGGAAGAGAAGAGAAGGAGAGAGCTGCGATTTTCTGCTTTTATCCAGGTAAGGGTGAGACTATTAACTAGTAATGTTAACTGGTATGAATTCTGATGATAGTTAGCAAAGATTAGGGTTGTTTGGAGAAAGTGAAAACTAGGTCAGAATCCATAGAATTGATGATTTAACGGTTAATTTAGGTTCAATTGATGTAGAAAACGTTCCTAGACCTTAGGTTATGTTTAGGATGAATTCTGGAATCAGTAGGAGGCTTAGAACCATGTGAATCGTAGGATTTTTGTGAAAATAGCAAGTCTGGCCGCGGTGACATTCATCGCTCGCCACGGCGAGCATTTATCCCCGCCTCGCGAGTTGCTCTGGCAGCTCGCCACAGCGAGCTAGCTTACTCGCCATAGCGAGTTAGGTCTGTTGGCACGTACGTTGTGCAGCTTTGACCCTTAGTTGACCCCTGATGCCTTGTATGCCTGAACTCACTTAGTGAAGTGTAGAATTGGAGTTAGGACTTGACTGAACCCAGAACAGTAAGGAAGAGGATTCCACCTACTCGCCATGGCGAGCTGATGCTCTCGCCTCGCGAGCACTACCAGAATGGAGAGTTTGAGGGTTTAAGACATGTGCCGTGAACTTGTCCAAAGAGTGGACCCCTAAGGATTAGTAAGACCTACTGGAGATGATTATTGCAGTCTGTAAGCTAGTTAGGACATGATTATGTTAATTGGGTATGAAGTAAATTGTTATGCCTTAAGAGAATATGAATGAATGTTGTGCCATTGATTGCAATTGGTGTTATTCTGTTTCCTTCGATGACTGACTGTGTTGCTACCGTTATTTAACTGTGATGCATGATGTTTATACACATGATGAATAAGATATTATATAGCTCCAAATTCTTGGATGCATGTTGATTAAGTGATTAAGATGTTTTGTGGTTGGAGTCCATGCATCAGCATACATTGAGCTTAGTCCTCACCATGTTAGGAGCTTTGTCCTCCGCACGACTTATAGGAGCTTTGTCCTCCACACGTATTAAAGTATATTAATACTTATGATGAAGTTTGGTACCACATGCATATAAGGAGTCTAAGAGCATTGTCGCATTGTCATACTCATGATGCTATGCTATTGATAAAGATTGAATACATGATTATGTGATAAGTGTTTATTGTTTATGCGAGATGTTTAAGAATGTTATGATGTTAATTATGATTTGAATTATATTGATTAATATTACCTTGTTATGAAATCTCACCCCTTCTGCTGGAATTGCCGCCTTGTGGGCAAGTGCAGGTGATCGTGCTTAGTGTGCAGGTGCTAGTGAGTGGCCTCACCTCACTGTGTCGTCTAAGTCGCTCTGATACGTAACGGGATGGGGTTGTCTGATTATGCATGCTTCATTCCTTTGCGTGAATATTATGTTATTTATGTTTATTGCAACTATCTCTTTGAGATAATTTTATGGGGCCTGCGTGCCAAACGATTATGATTTATAAGTACTTTTCCGCTGCAATAATTTGAAGTTATTTAGTTAATTTATTATTAAACTGTTTTTTCGGATTATGTCATATGTGATATCCCGTTGTTGTTGTGTACTCTGATAAATGTTTTTAAGAAATTCTTATGTTGGGAAAACAGGGTGTTACAGGTATCTCCTTGCCTCTCAACGTCTTCACTTCACGACCTTCAATTCTCACTGGTAATGTAACACCCCGTTTTCCCAACATAAAAATTTCACATATAAATCAGTGTATTCAACATAAACAGAATGTCACACTTCTTTTCATTAAATCATAAACGGAATAAAATAACTATTTATCCTTCAAATTCAACAACGTATTATTTAGTACTTCGCAGCGGAATTATTCAACATCTAGAACAGTCTTTGGCACGAGGGCCTCATCATAAAAATCTCATAAAATCCAATTCAACAACAATTCATGAAACGTCATAAAGTAATACGTAAGGAACAGAAAGCAACAACAAAATTCTCATCCCGTTACGTATCAGAGCACCTAAGACACACGTGATAGAATCCACTCACGACCGCGACTATTCTTGGTTACCTGCAAGTTACCCACGTATAGAGGCAACATTTCCAAGCAGAAGGGGTGAGATTTCACAAACAATAATATTAAGCATATAATTCATCAATTACAGTTAACAACATAGACAATTCATCAATTCATCAATTCATTAACAACTCATGGATAACAACTTATCAACAACGACTTTGACTCAACTATGAAACTTCAACTTCTTAATCATGCATGTGGTACCAACCAGGGCATCAAGCCCTCAACATAAGAGCATAAATACACTCACAGGGCATCAAGCCCTCAACGTAAAGAGCAAAAGCGCACAGGGCATCAAGCCCCCAATAGAATGGGTATGCATGGACTCAAAAACTTACAACTTAAACAACATCGACATCTTATATGACTCCAATACTTTGGACAACATCTTAAAACTTTACAACTTAGACCGGCATTTACAACTTAATGATATTAACGACAACAGCGACAACGACCACAACAACGACTTCGCATCATAATATCATAATTCATCAATTATGAACAACATCCTGTAACATCATATTTACCAACATATATATTCATATAATAAATCATCAATCATAAACAACACCATATAACATCGTATTTATCAATATATATATATATATATATATATATATATATATATATATATATTCATATAATAGTTTATTAATCAAAGATATTCACATCAAACCAAGTTAGATTCATCACAACATAGGTTAAATACTCTTAAACCTCTTAATTAAACTCCTAGTACTTCTAGTTTTAAGGTTTGGAAATATTCCATAAGTTTTGCATTGACTTAGAAACGGTTATGCTGAATTTTCATAAAAATTTACCAAGACCTACTTGGGGTAAATCCACCATATCTTAAAATCTAGAAATCATTTTTAAGTCAAACCAAAGCCATTGGAAAGTTAACAAAATTATCTAAAACTTTCATGTGTATACCAAAACCCAGTTCAAAGAGAAAAGGGGTGAAAAATAGTGAAATATGGATGATCTGGTTCACGAAAAATCTTGTCACGATTTTAGAAATCGTGGTGCGTTTTTTTATGTCCAAAACCACTAAGCATTCTGCCATCAAAAATGTGGCACGGCTGCAAAAACGTGGCACGTTTTTACAGTATCAGGTCCGGACTCAGCTTTTCAAAAAGTGCTTTTTTCACCATTTCGTGCGTAAAATTCAAACCGTTAATCGGATTTTGATGCCGTTTTCGCCTAAACGCTCCTGACACTTGACCCTATCTTAATGTACAGAAAAATTCAAGTTTCAACCACCCAAAAATCGATTTCCAAAGCCTCACATAAAGGTTTATTGGCGAAATCGTTTAAACACCGACTTTTCAAGCGAAAATCCCAAATTTTCATCAAATCAAACCCCAAAATTGTTTGGAACATTGCATAATGATTAACTTATGAACTGAACACCAATTGTACATGAATTCAACAGACTTCTACTCAATTAACAACCTATAACAACTTCTAACCCTAATTCCCAATTTCCCAAAAACTAAATCTACAACATGTTAACTACGATTTTCAGAATCATAGACTCAAGATTATTGAATGTTAGTCCCACCCTTACCTTAGAATTATCGATTGGCAGCCTCTTCTCTTGGTTCTTCTCTCCTCTTGTTCTCCCTTTTTCCAAAACTTGTTTCACGTGAAAGCTTTCTAACCCTAGTTTCTCCTATTTATCTCTTCCCAACTATTTTATCTTATTTCCTCCTATTTCCACTAAACTCTCTAAATTCACAAAACAACCCCTCATCTCAATATTTATTTTATTTTCAAATCTTATTCTATTAAATAATAAAATAAGCCACTTAATAAATCCACAACACATCACGTAATTATTTAAATCACATAAATCATATAAATATACTCTAAACTCAACAAATTAATCAAATAATCAAAGAGGGCATTACAGGTAAGGTCTCAACCGTAAGGTTATCTCTAACTTGCACATCATCCTTTGGAATTACATGAGATGGATCCGGAACATACTTCCGAAGTTGTGACACATGAAACTTATCATGCAAATTCGAAAGATGCGGTGGTAAACCCACTCGATACGCCACTGGTCCAATTCTTTTTGATATCTGATATGGACCAATAAATCTCGGAGTCAGTTTCTTTCTGATATCGTGATGCTTATATCTTGATATTTATATCTTGCTAATAATATCTATCTGTTTAAGAAGTACTTAGTTAGTAACCAGTGAAAGATATCGAAAGCGAGTTGACCCTGGTAGTAAGTACTTAGGAGGTGACATTACTAAGATTGAGTAGTAACTATGTTAAACCTAGGATGTAACTAGTTAGTAATTAAGGAAACAAGTACCTTCTTGAAGGAAATAAGTTGTAGCCTAATACAACAATTCTCTTAAACCCTTGGTAAGGTAGACGCTGATAGGACTGCCCGTTAGTAGAACTATTAAGTTCGAGAGAGAGAGAGAGAGAGAGAGAGAGAGAGAGAGAGAGAGAGAGAGTGATATGAGTGTCCTAAGATTCATAGATGGGTAGACTTACAAGAACCTTGGCCTTCATTTCCTTGGGAAATCTTGTAAATCCAATATAAAGTCTATGCTTTCAATTACCTTATAGACGGTAACAACCCACACGTAAGGATCACCGTGTGATCAGCAGGTGTAACAGACTTAGGAGGCATAGACCTAATTAACCAAGATTTATAGACCCCACACGTAAGGATCACCGTGTGATCAACATGTGCAGTTTCCAATCTATTAGGTTAGTCACGTCCCAACGATCTCATCACTTGTATAGTCTACCGAAGATAAATAAGCACAACATGACTGTTATTTAATATCCAACAATATAAATAGAGAGGATTCAATCCTAACCACTGCTTACTTTTCTGCAACCAAAAACAAGTAAACTCGCTCTATTGCAAACAGATAAAAATTGCAACTCTCTAACCATTATCTTTTATTATATCATCAAACATAAAATTAGTAACGCGAATTGTTTGGAAGAAACGACAATCCCTATGGTTACGATACTCTACTTATCACTTTATTACTTGGTAAACGATTTGGTACACTTGCTTAATCCGCACATCAATAACCTCCTTTAAATATTCCTAGTCAATGTGATCATTCGTCTTACTAATGCCATCTTAAGCGCATTGAACCATCGTTACCCCTCGTCTTAGTCTTCATATTGTTGATAACCTCATTAGCCATCATGGTATTATCAAGAATTGACTGACCTGAAACATAAGAAGATTGAGTATCAGAAATAAATTTAGGGAGGACAACTTTCAATCTGTTTGCAATCATTTTAATGATTATTTATACAAGATGTTACACATGGGCAATAGGACGCCAATCTTTCATAGTAGTTTAGGAATTAACTTTAGGAATGAGAGCAATATTGGATGAATTCAGAGATGTCGGGAATTGACCAATATCAAGCCGTACACAACAATATTTAAATATGTCCTCACTACAAGATCTCCATAAGTGTTTGTAAAACCCAAGGTTATAACCCTTTGGACCTGGCATTTGTCTGGATGCATCGAAAAAAGGTGATGTAAGCACAACATTGTCATCATCGATAAAGAAATGCCGAATTGCCTCTACCACAAGTATTGTGTTACAAATCTTCCTTTGAAACAATTCCATAAAATAATTCTTTTCTATAGCACTCATACTTGGGTTGTTTGTAACTTTGACACCTTGTTCATCTTCCAAAGCTAGAATATGGTTTACCTTTTTTCTTGTAGTAGCAGAAGCGTGAAAAAATCTTGTGTTTTGGTCTCCATCTTTGTATCAATGATTCTTTTCCTTTTGATGCCAAAACGTGTCTTCATGCATAAGTAACTGATCCATTCGCTTGCGCAAGGACAACAATTGTATATGATTTGTGCATGTGTTATCTCTTCAGGAATTACAAAGTTGTTTGTAACAATCTTATATGTCTTTCTCTAGCGTGTTACAATGATCTCGAGTCCATGCATAAAGGTCTTCTAGACATCTATTTGAAAACCAAATGCTCACTATGCATCTACCAACTCTCCTTCAACATATTATCAAAGCCCAATTCAAGTTTCCATGCGTTTTCCAAGAGAAAATTGTGTTGGGTACAGGGAGGCCGAACATAAAGAAAACGGTCGAGCAAAATTGGATAATGATATGATGTTGCAGGTGCAAGGTTTTCAAGCTCTGCACCGGGGAAAAAGTTGAGCCAAGCATTGTTAGCTAACGTTATGTCAATCCTCTCTTCAGCAACACATGGGGTGCCAGACACTTAAACAAAGTAAAAGGATATCCCTCAATATGGACATTAGATAAATCAGAGTCAGTCACAACTTATCTAAATCCATTAATTTACCTGTTGGAATGAGTTGTTTTGCCACATTTTTCACTCGCAGACATAATATCTTTAAAGTACCAAATATACACCATGGTCGATGCGACTGTTGTGACAATTTTCGAAGAAAATCCCATGTGGAACACCTACGGCCTCCATTAGGATATATCCATATTAGCTGGTGAGACGCCATAAACCCATATCTTTATCATTAACTTGAATAGTAATATGGTTATTCGAATAATCGATAAGTTGACAATCAACATAAACACGTGAAAAGAGCTAAACCACCACCTCTATCAATACGGTCAAGCAAGAGTCAAAACAAAGAACATAAGGTAATTCCTAAGTTTTTTTTTAATTTCTATGGGTTAGTGTCTCACTTAAGAAGTGGACCTCCGGTTTATAATGCCTACTTTTTGAAAGCTTAATCTGGAGATCCGGTGCCAATGCTAAACAATTAGAACCATAACTGAAACCCCACCACCATGAAGTCTTAATTCAATAAATACCAACCACTCGGATTTTGTTTATTAGGAATCTATGTCAACCATGACAAGGTGAATATTAGTGAAATCTCAACGCAAGGGAAAAAGCAAAGATTAAAATCTCAACAGAAGTGGATATTGTTGGCTATAATCAACCATGACAACGTGAAACAAGAAGAAAGGAACACCATTAAGATTGAAGGCAATCTAATCGACAACAAACTCTCACAAAGGGGACGATCGATGAAGACGATCAATGAAACCCTAGGAGAGATCTCTAAGCCATTAGTGGTTAACTTTATATATATATATATATATATATATATATATATATATATTATCAATCGCTGAAAAACAATAGTGAATATCGATAATCATAAACATGAACATTCATTGAAAAAAAATATAATGATAAAATTAAAAACGAAAATAACAATAATATCCTTCCTCTAAAAAAACAATAATATCCTTGTCTTAAAACAGATACTATCAATGAGAGATTGCAATAGTAAGAACCTGGGAAAAAATATTTTAACACAATAAACTAAGTTTCTGAAAGTAAAATAAGTAAACTATAGGCAAGATGGAGGATTTTGTTTTCCAAAAGAAGAGACATAAGCATGTGAACACCAGTTGCTTAGTTTTCTTTTACCACCATTAGGCCACAAATCAAGGTTTTCCACCATGATATTTTGGCATGGCTCTTTTTCACTGCATTTCAAGTTCATTGCAAGTTGAGTATTCACACTTCCTCTGATATTTTTGTACGAGACATTGTTTATTTGCACGTTTGATGCCACCTACAACAAAATTAATTGGCAGAAATTAGATTATGGTACATAAGTAAAGTGATATCAATTATCAGTATTTAATCTATATTTTCAATCAATACTTATAAAATATCTGCCAAAAACTAGGTATCCTAAAAAAATTAGTAAACCTCAAATCAATATTTTTCCTTTTAACTTATATCCAACACAAAAAAGAAGGAAGAAAAAATACAAACTATCTATGGTAAAGAAATTTATCATAGTTTGAATAAAAATGTGACGACTCATGACATCAAATTGGCGTAAAAATATGTCAAATTGCATGAATATGAAAAATTCAAATTAACAAAAAAAATAAAAGTGAGAAAAAAGTTATTTAAATTTGATATTAAAATTAGGATGTAGGTTAAAAGTATCAACCTTATTGCTGCAACCACGATTTGGACAATATTCTTGATCAATAAGAATGGGATTATCCACGTTATTCATCACAATATCTTCATACACAATATGAGAAGCCTTCAAAGTTTTAGTGAGGGGAGAAGCCCAAGTCTTAATTCTAAGACCATTAGTTGTGTCACTAAAGGTGCAGTTCTTCACATTTATGTTGTCAACATCTTCTTCTCCATCAAACTTTCCAAGACTTCCAACACTAACTCCATGTCCAGGACCACAAAAAACGTCTGAGATCCAAACATTCCTAGTGCCAGAGATCATCGCAATACAATCATCACCGATGCCAATGCCTACACTTTTAATAGTTATCCCGTTTGATTTGCCTATTTTTATTCCATCTGTGTTTGGGCTATCACCCGGGGCTGAAATTCTGATTTTTGTGAAAATCATGTTTTCACAACCAAACAACTTAAAATGTGCTCCTTTGCTATTAAAAGATCTCAAATGGTGAATGGTACCATTTGTGACAAAATCAAATGTCATGGACTGAGAAAACAAAAAACACCAATGCATTAATATCATATTAAACAAAAATAAATAACTAGTATAATTAAAAAAATAAATATTTAACATATTGATAGACTCCCGTTAAAAAGATAAATCATATTGGTCTGGCTACAATTAAAATATTTAACAATTTGTTCCCTCAATCCATAGAATATATGCTTCAATTAAAAAAATAACTACTAATTACTCTTAAATATATTTATACAAAAAAAAAAACTCTAAAATATAGATATACGCTATAAATAGAAATAAAATATAAAATGCAGAAACAAAAAGAACAACCACGGGACTGTTTTTCTTCTATTGATGATTTTTTTTCATGATTGATTTGCATATTGGTATGTATCGTGATTTTGATTTGATGGTAGCTATCTGGGGTGGCCCGCCCCGAGGGCGGACGCGGGGGCGACAACCCAGGGCACCATTTGTTTAAGGACACCAAAATTATTATTTTTATTAGTTAGTACTATATAGTTTTATTTTTTAATTCGCTTTGATTAATTCTATTGAAAATATATTTTTATATAACTTTGATTATAAATGAATATTTGAATAATTAAAATGGCACAATTTATTGTTTCGCTCAGGGCACCAAAAATCTTAAGGCCGGCCTAGGTAGCTATGACAAATCTATCACTAGAGCATTATAACAATGTGATGAAACTATTTAAACATGATACTATTGAAGAAGAAAAAAATGATACTATTGAAACGTATATAACAAAATACTATAGAAACTAAATTTCCAATTATTACTCATAGCATAACAAACCAATTTAAAACTACTTTTCTATTATTAATGGATAGTAACAATTTTGCTAATTTATTGTTACCGGATAGTAACATAATCCCTTGACTTTGGCGTCGTTTGTTTGTTATCCATCATCCTAGTATACTTTTGTTCAAATCCATTGATCGATCTATAGAATATGATTATATGATTATTTTTTGTTAAGGATCTACAGAATTTAATTTAAGAAATGAACTTACAATTGGAAGACGGGGACAATTAGGGTTGTTTTTGCAATCATTTACAGACCAAGCAGAAGATCCTTGACCATCCAATGTCCCAGGTCCACTCACGATCAAATTCTTCACGTACTGAAAATTAATCCATTTATCAGTCGCAAAATATGGATCAGTTGGAGCCTTCAAGGTCCCTTCAATTTTCAAAGTTGTCCATCCTTTGCATGGTCCACTGAAGATTACTTGCTTCACCATATACGTTCCTTTTGGGATCAAAACAGTGACTTTTCCATTAGATTTACATGCATCATCCCATGCTTTCAGAAATGCCTTTATTTACAAAAGAATAACAAATTAGTTAGGTAATCGACATGAAAATTTTAAGAAATAAAAAAGAGGAGTGAAGATGGTTATGGTTATATACCTCTTTGTTATCGGTTTTTCCGTCGGCGATTGCACCGTATTTTATGACATTGAAAACGGTCATGGCTCGTGCTTGTGATTCTGAAATACAAGCTACTAGTAAGAACAACGCAAACAAAAAATTTCCAACCATATTATGTTCTTGTTCGAAACTTTTATACTTGAATCTCACTTTTCAGAATACCAAACTTTTTTAGTTGGATCTCACTTTTCAGAATAGTGAAAAAAAAAAGTATAGCACTCGAGCTCTATATATAATGTTCAGCATTAAAATGGATTTAATGCTCTTGATTTGCAATAGGTTTACAATAGGTAAGTTGATTATTATGAAGATCGTTAGAGAATTCAGGGACTTTATTTTGGAAATACTACAGTATTGTTATCAAGCAAATTAATGAATTTTTCGATTTTCTAAAACATTATTTGGGTCATAATTTTTCTATAACTTTTTTTTTGTATAAATAAATTTTTCTATAACTTATAGTAAAAATGGATAGTAATAATGCAGATTATTTATTCTGAATGAACAACGTAAGTCCGTCTATTTGATTGATTGAAAATTAATATACTTGTACTTTTTGTATTTATTAATTAATTAATTTGTTGGAATATTTAATTAATGGAGATCATTTATTATGAGTGAACAAACGTAAGTCCGTCTAATTTGATTGATTGAAAATCAATATACTTGTACTTTTTTTATTTATTAATTATTTAATTAATTATTATGAATGAACAGAAGTCAAAATACTTTTTATTTTATAAAAAAAGTATAATATTGCCTAACGATAAATTTGTTCAAGTGAGGACGTCGTAAGTATATGTTAGTTGAAAGAGATTATACATTAAATCATTTAGAGTCACGCTTCGAACTCCATATTTTTCACTTATTCGTCTTCAAAGTAAAATTTTATCAACCGAATTACTTGACAAAAAAATATTGATCGCGCTTCGAACACCACGTTTTCCACCTATTCATCTTAAAGGTGAAATTTTAGCTGATAGATTACTTGACAAAAAAATATTGATGGAAGTTGAAAAGGATTTGGGATCCTTGAGCAACTTATATGTCACGTTTATATGACAATAGAAAAGTAAAACGATAAATTTTAACCACCGTAATATTGAATGTTGAAGTTAGTTTTTGATACACAAATAAATGTAAATAAATAAAACGATAAAAAAAAATACTAACTTTATTCAAAATACACTAAATAGGGAAATGTTAATCATTGCTCCCGATGCACCGGTTAAGAAGTCAAATATAATAGTTTTTAGCATTAAAAATTGTGTATTTAATACTTTAAAAACTTAAAAAGTTTTAATTTTTACTTAAAAATTTCCTTTTTTGGATTCCTTAACCGGTGCTCCGAAAACACGGGTTAGCATTACCCAAATAGTAGTAATAAATTGCCAAATGTAGATCATTCAAACTACTAACTTTATTGCTAATTAACTTATATTCAATGTAAATTTTTACCATTTGATTTGTTTGGAAGGAGAGAAGTTACTTTGTGTGTTACACATATTTTTAGATGGAGGATATTTTTGTACCTGTAACATGTATAAAAAATTTACATATTGTGTAGCGTTAATTTTTTTAGAGTTATTGTAAAAAAAAAATTATATGGTCCCTAAAAAAAGAAATAATACTGTCAACCAAATAATAAATTACCAATCATTCAAATATTACAATTTAATGTATTAATAATTGAAAAATATTTTAATATTTTACTAATCAGTTTGAAAAATCCTCCTTCCTATCAAAAATAAATAAATAAATCAGTTTGAAAATACTTTTGGTAAACACTCTAATACCTAGAGTTTGGTTGAATATGGGAACACCAACCAAACTAAATTCAGTTTTTGTTTGACTGTGAATTTTTGGGACATTGATGAACATTACTAAAGTTTATTGTGTATAGATAAGACGTCAACAAAAAGATGAATATGTTTGACTAATATTTTTTCCTTCAGAATTTTTTTTTTTTGACTAATATTTTGGTAATTGCAAACTGAAATTTATTGTAGCACATATGAATGTTAGACGCCTAAAAACTGAATTTGTTTGACTGGATACTTTGGAGAGAAAATGAAAACACATTTTTCCATTTGCTTCATTGGAGAAAAATATGTAAAGAAACAATTTGAGGTGAAAAATTTTGTCAAAAAATTTGAGGTGAAAAATATGTAATATTTGTACATAGTTATACACTTTTTTTTTTTTCTAAATATGAGGGCTTTAAAATACTAGGGCCACAAAATTGGACCAAGCGGCACAAATGGATCCAATCTGACAGAAAATTGATCTTCAGCGCCTATCATTTGCTCACAAACACCTTAAGCTTCCGAAAAATACCCCTAAAGACAAGTAACTATCATCTGTAGTTGAACACTTGTTAATTATCGGTCGCTCGTGAATGGTTGTTAGGAGTTGTTCCTCTATTACATATACAGAAATATAAACAACTCAAATCATTCACTTTCAAACTCAACCAAATATAAACCATACATTTTCTCTCTACTCCAAAAAATCAAACCATGTTGAAATGCTTCTAAGTTAATCAGCTAATCAATCAAACAACAAGTGAGTATTCAAAATCTCTTAAAATAACACATTGTGATCTTTATATTTAGGTTTTTTTAAGGCTTAATTGTAATTGCTCCTTTATTTTGGTTTTGATGATGTCCTTGTATGTTTTGTTAAAATTTGTTTATGAGTAATGGCTAAGCTATGTTAAATCACGCTAGAAAATCTCAATCTCAAATGTTTCCACAAGAGTGTCCAAGTCCTTGGTTTTGAGTCAAATGTTTCTTGTTCTACAAGTTTCCATAAAATTTCTCTCTTTTAAATAATTTGATTTGATTCAAATGTTTAACTTATAACTTACGAATCAAATCATTGCTTGTCTCGATTGTTTAGTTTAAGGGCTTTATATCGATTTAATAAGAGTTTCATTCGATTCATTCAATGTCTCGAGTCTTTGACCTTTGGTTGTTGAATCGTATCAATTTTTTTGAATCATATCAATCTTAATATGGAAACCATGATTCGATTCAAAAGCTTGTCTATGCAGCTTTGAATCGATTCATTCTTCATCTAGATTTGTTCTGATTCAATTCCATGCTATTGACTTTTGTGTTAATCTTCAAAGGCTTCAGATTTCCAGTTTTACACTAAATGAATGGATTCACACTTCACATGATTTGATTCAAGATCGTGTTTTTAGTGTTATTTTGAGGTAAACTTGCTTCTTTCACACTCACACTTATGTATACTATAATGTCTTACTTCTATTAAAGCGATAAAACACGCGAATATAATAAATATTCAAGAAATATATGTCACGTCTTCAATAAATTCTCCAAACAACATGCATAAAAAATTTCGACAAAAACATCGCAGCGGATAAATAGCATACACCTCAAACATTCATATCATCAACTCATAAATACAACATATAGTATAATATCCAAACCTGACACATGGGTAAAAAGTCTCAGCAACATCAAATAATCCAAAATAACATAAATGCGGACAGCCTAGATTAGAGCCTAAACTAAGACTATTCAGACAGACAACAGAGGTAGCTTCTGCTATCCTCGAGCACTCACCAACCAAGATATCGAACTACTCTTGCACGCCGTCTACCCATTCATACAAATAGGTAGGCGGTCAACCCAACGACTACGGGGGGTTAGCTTCACATCAATCATAATCAAGAATAAACAATCATAAGCGTTCAAGGATTTCATGCATGACACACACACACACACACACACACACACACACATATATATATATATATATATATATATATATATATAACCATCCCTCCTAGAATACTAACATCACATGAATATTGTCCCCCATTCCGTACACATCATGCTATCACAATTCTAACATAGCATAGCAAGCATATTCAGTTCTTTAATCAAGTCATCGACATAAGCTCATCATTTATCAACATCAATCAATGAAAGGATTACTCACCTTATTCTTCATTTAGCCTAATCAACTCGACAAATACAATTCATCATTTCAAAGTATAGGTAAGAAGGTCATCGTCACCAAAAGATCATAAAATCACTTACATATAGATCACACTTCATTATTTTCACTGAAATAAACATCATCAATTAAGATCATCAAATGTACAAGTATCACCATTCACAATAAACATCAACAAGTACACATATTCACCAAATATCACCAAGCACAATGCAACAAGTCACATATTCATCTATGACACGACTCTCCAAATAATAGATGCATGCAATGTTCTAGACTCTTCTAGATGCATGTGGTACCAAGTCAACTTCGAGGTCGTCACCTCATGATGCCAACAACACATCATAATCGTCGCCAATAATTGAATACTAAGTATTCGTCGTCGCCAATATGGATATAAAATCTGTCACCATCAGTAATGAATGCATGAACATATGACTCATCAACAACAATGCATAGGTTCACACAATCGTCACCAAATCAACACCAACATATTTCAATACATGCTTACACCATCAAATCGTCGTCAATAGCATGTAAGAAAATTCATCAACAACATATATGCATATATACATATATAATTCACCAACATCGTCACCATAATAATTTAGCAAGCATCATCATGATTATTAACAAGCATCACCATAATCAAAATGAAAAACATAATCATGAATATTATCGACATCCTTATACACATAATCATTCGCATCCACAAGTCCAAGAAAAAGCCAACTTTACAATAATTGAAGCGACTCAACCAAGTCATGTAAAACATGACCAATCTGAAGGTGTGAAAAACACAAGAAGGGGGGGTTGAAATGTGTTTTCTTTTTCTTCTTTTTCTCTTACTGATGTCACTAGTCAGAAGCAGTTAGAGTACAGCTTCTGAAGTGATGTTCAGATTCTAAATACAGCGGATAAAAACAGAGAGAGAGAGAGAGAGAGAGAGAGAGAGAGAGAGAGAATAGAGACACAAAGCAATTATACAGGTTCCTTCCACAAACCGGAAGTAGTCTTGTCCCCCTTGCACTTCCAAGGGGAGTTCACTAAAATGTAATATCTGATTACAAATGCTCAACGCTAAACTTAGCAAGAGACTTCAAATGCTCAAGCACAACTGCAAGAGACTTCTAATCAAACAGAATTACAAAGAAAAATGTTTGACGTTGAACACTTGATATACAATCAGTGGTGTTCACAATACAAATCAGATACAAACTCTTAAGACTCTAGAATTTCTAAGATATGAACTTTGATAAGAAATTCTAAGTGAACATTTTGATGCAGAACAATTTCAGCAGAGGTCTGGCTCTTTTAAATTGTTGTGAGTCTCTTACAATTCTTCAAGTCTTCACTCCTTTATATAGAGGTGTGAAAGATACGTTGTGAATTGCCAGCACATCAAAATAAGAGTCGTTTGAAGATTTGATCAATCACCAATGATCTTTTGCCTGATATGGTTGTTGTCCTATAAAGGATCAATTTCAAATCAATTCCAAATTTGTAGGAACATCGTTGCAGGCAGAGCTGTTATTCTTGTCTTGTAGCAGAGACAAGGACTAAGTAGTGAAGGTAGTGGTTGTACACTTCGTACAATTGTACTTTGTCAACGCTCTTCAAAGAACAAGCATCCAATGCCTTCAAATTCATTTGAATTAGTCATTGCTTCACTCTTCTGGTCTTCTGCAAATCTTAGACGAGATTAAATCCATTGAACAACATTTTGAAGCTTTAAGTCTTGCATCTTCTGATGAACTATAGCTTCTGGTGATCTTCAGCTTATGATGAGATGCTTCTGATGAACTTGCTTCTGATGACGTCATCACTTTAGGAGCACTTTGACTCCAGGAGCAATTCTCTTCAGACGCTTTAAGCTTCCTTTTTGTTGATTCCTTTGCTCTCTTTTGTTCTTCTAAATCCTAATGATGATCTCAAATTTTTGTCTATGGTCCTGTACACTTGAACAAATATTAGCATATCCAATTGACAATTTTTAATACCTTGTTGTCATCAAAACTCTAAAAAGGTAATGTTAAACACATTTTGTTCCCCCTTTTTGATGATGAAAAACATTAGTATTTAAAATGTTCAATTGTTGTTAATCTAATTAACAAGTTGACTTTTAGGGTATGAGGTTTGTAAGCTCCCCCCTGAGTCCAATAGCACTATAAGGTGAGGTTTGTAAACTCCCCTTGAGTTCTATTCTTGTTAATTAAATTCATCATTTAAGAACGTAATAACTCTTAGAATAATCTCACATTAAAAGACTAAGAGATAAGATGATGGTCCTATTAATTTAAATTGTTTGAAATTAAATTAATGGGGCTTAGAGCCTTTAAATACTATACATCTACTCCCCCTTTTGTCATTAACAAAAAGATATAAAATAAATACCAAAAAAAAAAAGAGATGAGAAAAACGTAGTGAGAAATTCTGTAGACACAAGTCATATATCATAACGTAAACGCAGTTCAGAAGCATAAACATTTTTCAGAAGCAATAAGTGTTAGTCAGAAGTAGTAATTCAGAAGCACAAATATGTAAGCAGAAACATGTAAATATACAAATAACAGAAATAAACAAGCTAGCGTTGTGTAACTAAGGTTGGGCTTGTTTTTGAAACATCTCCATCATTTGTTTCATCATCCATTCTGTTTCTTCAGCTTGTTGCTTCATTCCTTGCTTGAATTCTTCATTGCTTTTGATCAGCTTTTCCGCTCTAACTCTGGCTTCTTCCAAGCAGTAGTAGCTTATGTTCAAGAACTTTTTTTCTAAGCTGCTTATTTTCCTTTTCCAATTCAGCATTCTTTTGTAACAAAGCTAGTTTTGTAGACACTGGTTTGACATTAACCTTTGTCAACCAGTTGATGTTCAGCTCTCTTGGGTGTATTCCTGTTGGAATAAAGTCTGTAGCATTCCTTGCTCTTAAGCTAAGGGGAGTACGCACCCAAGTTCTCAGCACTTGCACTTCTTGAAGATTCCTATCAACCCCTTTCAGCCACTCTTGAAGCTTTCATTGAGCAGAGTCCTGAGCATCAAGGCATGATCTCTGGAGTTCAGTCAAGACATAGGTGTTGGTTGTTGATGATTGGTTGTTTATGGTTAGTTCAGAAACACTAAGTTCAAGAACAGGTTGTTCAAGAATACTCAGTTCAGGAACAGAATCTATGTTGGTGGTTGAGGTCATTTGTTGGTTAGGTTCATGTTGTTGGGGGCTTTCTGTCATAATTTCATCAGAAGCTATGTCAGAGGCTTTATCTTGGTTTGACTCATACTCAGGTAGTTCACCTGAATAATGATCTACAAGGTTTTGTATAATTGATGGTTCAGAGGTCTCTGTTGTTGTTTGAGTTGGAGAGTTAGGTTTAGATGATGATTGTAACACCCCGTTTCCCAAATAACATAATAATATCAACAATCAGAGTCATTCAACAACAACGGAGCATTACATGCCTCTTTTCAAAAATTTATTTAAAATAGAAAATATAAACTATTTAAATAAACATCAACATATCTCATCATATTAAAATATTATGCAGCGGAATATCCATTTATAAATTATCTCCAATAAAAGTAATATTTCCAACATTTCTGGCACAAAGGCCTCACCATAATAAAAATGTTCTCCAACATATATCAAATATTTATTCAACAAATCTCCAACATAAAATGATACATAAAGGAATGAAATTGTAATAAAACATAATATCCCATCCCGTTACGTATCAGAGCCTACGACACGAGAGCCATTCCTATCTATCCATCGCTACCTGCACTTGCCCACGAGGCGGCAATTCCAGCAGAAGGGGTGAGTTCACAAAACAAAAGCAATATATATATATATATATATATATATATATATATATAATTCATAAAGTTGTATTGAAAAACAACAACAACAAGAACATTCATCATCACCATAATCATCAGCAATCTTCATTAACATTTCAACAATATAATTTAGATTCACCTTAAATAACAACACCGACAACAACGCCACTTGTGGTGACACCTCACCAACAACACTCACACCTTAAACTGCTAATGCAAGACTCCATTAACGACTAATGCATTATGCAAATGTGGTACCAACTACGCGCGTTGAATGCTAAGCATTCCGGGGCATAAGCCCCCACCAAAATGGATGGTTAAAGCATCCCAGGGCATAAGCCCTCACCAAAGTGAATGACTAGCATTCCAGGGCATGAGCCCTCACCAGTTGAATGTATAAACATTCCGGGGCATGAGCCCCCACCGATGCAAATGAGTATGAGACTCAAGGGTGTATATCTACATACAACTATACGATAAAATAGTGGTGCATTTTCACCATGCAACCAACAACAACACCAACTAGGACACCTCCCCAACTAGACTCAACCACTCCACAACACCATGAACAATTACAAACTTAGCAAAGTATAATTCATTTCATTTCATATAAGATTCATCCATATATGCATCATAAACATCTCCATTCTATATTATTATTACTCCAAAAATTCTCTAAAAATCCAATAATCAACCTAGGAAGCTTAGGTTTGGGTTTGGAACACTTTGAAAAATTACATAAAATGGTCGTACAGGGCCAATCTCGCTTAAGCGAAGCTAATCTCGCTTCAAGCGAGTCAAATGACGAAAGTCTGGGGAAATCTCGCTTGGACTTCGCTTGCATCTCGCTTACGCGAGATTTCATCTGGACAGCATTCTGGGAATCTCGCTTAAGCGAAAAATATCTCGCTTCAAGCAAAGCTTCATCTGGGCAGTTTTCAAACTACGATTTTCTAAGCCTAAAATCATCCAAAAACCCAATTTTGATCCCTCAATCACCCAAAATGATTTTAGAATAAGGTTTATGGGTTCACTACTCACCAAAGCATCAAAATAACTCAGATAGACAGAATCAACAACACCAATCATCAACATTTAGCATTTTATCATATTCATAAAACCTAAACCAGAAACAACAATTTCAATGCAAAATCATGAAAACATATATGTATATATTAACTAATGATTTGCTAGCCCACCCTTACCTTAATTCAGCAAAATCTACAGCAATTCCTAGCAATTCCCCTTGGCTCTTGGCTCTTCTCACTTTCTCCCAAAAAGTCTGTTTTTCTTTCTTACTGATACGTATTCTGTTTCTCCTATTTCCTTTACTGACTATTCCTTTCCTACTCTTTCCACCCAAAGCATAACCTCCTTTTACTCTTTACTCTCCCACTAAATTATATTAAACTCTCCTTAATTCTAATTATTTCTATTAAATCCCTTAATTCAACTATAAAAATATTATTTCTCCTATTTTCATAAAACACTACAAATAATTATAATAAATAATAACACACCAAATATCTCATATATCATTTATAAATTCAAGTAAAACACACCAAGCACACCAAAATCAATTAAAAATCACCACAAATCATAAAACAGAATTTAGAGTGTTACAATGATACATCAATAATTTGGCTTTTTAGAAAATCACCAAATACCTTGCAAATGAATTAACCTCTCTTCAACAGAGGGATACATTGACACAAAGGTATCATAATTTGGCTTTTTAGAAGTTTTGGTTGATGGTGATGGGGATAAAGCTTTGTTGAGAGTGGTGTAGACTTTGCTTAGAGGTATATTGTAACACCCCGTTTCCCAAAACAACGTAATAAAGATAATATAATCAGAGTTCAACAACAACGGAGTATTACATCTACTTTTCAAAATTTATTTAAATAGAATATAAAACTATTTAAATAACAACAAATCTCATTTTATAAAATCTGCAGCGGAAATCTTTATTTAAAACCATTATCCATCAACTACATCAATATCCTTGGCACAAAGGCCTCAACATAATAAAATATTATTCAATAATAGTTAAATCTCCAACAACAATAAAGCTTCAACAACATGTTTCAAGAATTGATACATAAAGGAATGAAAGAAAACATTGCAACGATTCCCCATCCCGTTACGTATCAGAGCCGTAGACACTTGAGCCATCAACCTACTAGCCTTGGAAATCTGCACTTGTCCACAAGGCGACAATTCCAACAGAAGGGGTGAGTTCACAATCAAAAAAATAATATATATATATATATATATATATATATATATAAATCGTCAAATTGAAATGAAATATCAACAAGTATTAACATCCATCAACAATATCATCTCATCAATAACGTTTCATTTCATCGTTGAATTACAATACAACTCTTGTGGCGACATCTCACCAACAACAACTCCGACACCCAAGACTCTACAAAGACAACTCACACCGACAACAACTATGCAACGACATCAACTACTAATGCAATATGCATGTGGTACCATTTTACGCGCGTTGAATGACAAGCATTCCAGGGCATGAGCCCTCAACAGTTGGATGGTTAAAGCATCCAGGGCATGAGCCCTCAACAGGTGAACGATAAAGCGTTCCAGGGCAATAAGCCCCCAACGGGTGAATGATAAACATTCCAGGGCAATAAGCCCCCAACAAATGCATATGAGTATGAATGGACTCAGTGGTGTATATCAGCATACAACCCAACAACATCTAATGGTGTATATCAGCATACAACCAACAACAACTACTTAGGACGTCTACAATTGTGTCTAACAACTATGACACACTCCCCAACTGGATAACACCACTCAACAACATCAAAGGCAAGGTATAATTATTTGCACGTAAGCATACATAATTCCATCTTATTCATCTTCACATACGAGTTTTACCATTTAAACAATGTTAAATAAATCCAACAAACACATTAGGAAGCTTAGGTTTGGGTCTGGAACACTTAGAAAAATTACACAAAATGGTCGCACAGGACCAACTTCGCTTAAGCGAAGCACAGTTCGCTTGAGCGAACTACGATGTCGAAAGTCTGGGGAAGTTCGCTTACAGTTCGCTCAGGAGTTCGCTTGAGCGAAGGACAACGTCGAAAGTTGGGAATTGTTCGCTTACAGTTCGCTTAGCGTTCACTTGAGCGAATTGGCACTATGCAAATCTGGGTACCTACTGTGGTAGCTCGCTTAAGCGACAGGTAGCTTCGCTTAAGCGAAGCTTCATCTGTACAGACTGAAACCTACGATTCTCAAACTCCTCTATCAACCAAAAACCCAATTTTGATCCCCCAATCACCCAAAATGAATTATTATAAGGTTTATGGGTTCAATATACAACAAAACATCATAAACAACTCATAGAAACATAATCAACAACATCATTCAACGATAATTAGCATTTCATCATATTCTTAAACCTAACCAAAAACAACTATTTTCAATCCAAATTTCATGAAATCATATATATATATATATATATATATATATATATATATATATATATATATATATATATATATATATATTGTTATACCCTCATTTTGGACCTAAAAATACTCACTCAAATTTCCTGCTATTTTCTAATCCTTTCAAATTCACTGTGTTTTCTACTGTGCTTCAACTGCACACATTACTGCTTCAGTCTTTTAAATTTTTGCATAAAATCATACAAAAGGGTATTTTGGTCATTTCTTACAAAGGAACCCATTTTTCAGTCCCTGCAATTTGTCCCTGAGTCTGTTCAACTGGTTTGCATAGAATCTTTAATCAAATTTGCACAAAATTCATCTTAATTTGCATCTGAGTCAGTCTGAGTCGTTTTTGCCCCAGGGGCATTTTAGTCTTTTCACATTATTCAAAATTTTGACAGAGAGGTATTTTAAAATACCTCATTTTTGGTAGTATGTTCGTTTTAGTCCATTTTGTCGTTTTTAATTGTTTCACTTTACGTTGCGTTTCAAATTACATTTTTTAGCCAATTTTATTCTTTTTACATTTTAGTCCAGATACTTTTAAAAATTGCAATTTGGTCCAAATTTTATACTTTATTACAAAAAAGTTCAATTTCCTTTTAATTCTCAAAAAACAGTCCAATTTTTTTTTCTTCTTTTCTTCTTTTTTATTTTGCAGTTTAGTCCCAAATTCTTTTATTTTGCAGTTTAGTCCTTTCTTTCAGAAACAGTCCAGATTGCCACGCAAGCTAGTCCGAGCCAGATGGCACATTCCCATTGGTCCAGAAACACACATGGCAGCCTATAAAAGGCTGGTCACTGTACAAGTCAGAGAGGTACCCACAGAACTCGCGCCACATCACAAACAGAGAAGAATTTTCTCTCTCTTGGCAGTTAAGATCAAAACAGAAATTTCACCAAGAACAATTCACAAACCCTAGAACCTTCAGAACCAGAAATTCATCGACAAATCCATCAATTCTCAGAGATTCATGGATGAATCTTCATCACTGAATTGATTCCTCTGCAATTCAAGGTGCGAATTCCTCACCAGAAGCAAGAAACTCCAGCACCGATCACAGAGGGAGATCGAGAAGAAGAGGGAAAGAAAGAATTCACGGAATCCGAACCGGTTCAGAGAAGAAAAGGAGAAGGAAAACGAAGAATTCACGGATTCCGAACCATTCAAGAAAGAGAAGAAGAAAATCACCAGTTTCACCTCAGAATTCAAGCCAAGATCAACAACAGAATCAAATCCAAAGATTTCTGAAGATCCAAACCGAATCTCCGAACCAAAACCAGGTAATATCACAAACTTACTTCTTTATTTTGTGCAAGAACAACAACGAGTTCCAGAACGATGTAGAACAGCGCGAATCCGTGAAGCTTTGGTTCGGAATCATAAACCCTAACTTTTTCTGAAAAAAATTTCAAGATTCCAAGGTTTACAACGTTGATTCATCGTTGTAAACCAACGAATCAACAGCTAAAAACACATAGAAAGAAGATTTGAACCAAGAAAACGAACCAAAACCGTACGGATTCCGCGAGAAAGAGTTCTAGATCCACATCGTTTCAGCTAATGCATGTGAATTCCAGCAATGGATTTGTGTTTAGAACTATGAAACGAAGCTTTTGAGCCATAAATCATGGAGTTCTGGGTTGGATTTCAAAGATTAGGGTTAAGGTTCAAGAACACGATGGAGCGGCGGAGAAGAGAAGGAAAAAGATTGAAAAATAAGAGAATCCGGGTTTTTACCCCTTTTATACATGTGCTGGGTCGGGTTGACCCAAAACCCGGTCCACTCTCTTCTCATTCTCAGCCGTTTGATTCAGATCTTGATGGATCTGGATCAATCCAACACTCCTGGAGCGTTAGTTTGATCCGGATCCATCAGATCCGTGGGTCTGGGCACTTTACCCGCAGGCTTTTGGTTTTCTTTCAATTTCTTGAGTTTCTCTGCTATTTGCACCTTTGTTCTTGCTAATTGAACCTTCTGCATGCCAAAATTTTACCAAAAATTCCAAGTTTTTTACCGCATGTGTTTTACCATTTTCTTGGCGTTTTGTGCTATTTCTCATGAAAAAAACTGAATGAAAATATGGGTTTGCTCTTTTGTGCTAATTGGTGTCCGTTTCGTTGTTTTCTCGGCGTTTCGCATGCGATGTTCATCCCAATTTTGTGTCATGTGTCTCTGGTACTTAATGCGCGTTTTGTGTGATATTTTGCAATATTATTAAGCTGGATTTTTGATACTAATTATGCAATATTCCATTCGTTTGTTAAATTTGATTTTTGATTACTATTTTGTGATGTTTCCATTTGTTTGTTAAATTTGATTTTTGATTACTATTTTGTGATAATTCCATTTGTTTGTTCAATTTGATTTTTGATTACTATTTTGTGATATTTCCATTCTTTTGTTAAATTTGATTCTTGGCACTAATTTTGTGATATTTTGCGAACGTGTTAAATTTGATCCTTGGTACTAATTGTGTGATACTTTACAATCTTGTTTAGTTAGAATTTTGATGCCAATTTTGTGATATTCTTGCAATTTTTGTTTAGTGTGATTTTATGCCAATTTTTGTGATTAGTTACCATTTTGCTTAGGATTAATATTTCATTGTCATTTTCATCTTGTTTTACTAACCATTTTACTCCATGTCTCATGCATACTAAGCCTCCCATCTCATTCCTATTTCTTCTTTAACTCCTCCATGCAATTTACATTAATTCATGTAATATTTTAGGTTTAGCTTACTTTTCTTTAATTCCATGCAAGACTATAGAATGTAAAATAGGACCCGATGTAAAAGACTATGGACTATAATGATGTACACCGACACATGCACCGACACACGCACACACGTTGTATGTTCATCGCTAGGTGTATGTTTAGGATACGCAATACTTAGAGGAAATCAATCTTTTGAAAAACAAACGACTTCCATCACTTCAAATCTTTTTCAAACAAACCTTGGAGTCAAAACTCCAAAGGATTTTTCCTTTGTTTTCTTAATCAAAAATCAAAAATGAACACTAATTCTCAACTTTAACCGTTTTTGTAAATAAATTGGACCAACCTCATTTGCTTTCAATTCTAATGCCTACACGGCTTCTTTCCCTTCTTCAAAATCCTTTTTTTCAAAACTAAAAATTGAACCAACCCACAAAAACATTTTGAAAGAGAACTACATGGAATTTTGATCCCTTAAAAGGGTATGTAGGCAAGAGACTCAAAATCTCTCCAAGTCCAATAAAATAAAATCCAATCTTCTCCCTCTCATTCTTAAAACCAATTTCTTTTACAAGTAGCAATAAAAGTAAAGCATAAACGTAAAGCGTAGTAAAACGGTTCCTATAGGATACTATAGTCATCGCGGGTGCCTAACACCTTCCCGTAATGAAATTAGCCCCGAACTTAGGATTTCTGAGGTTTTCTCGATTTTACCTCCCCCAAAAAAAATAGAGACATCAATGATCGAAAGGTTCAAATCCAATTAATGATTTGACACCCGAAAATCACGATGACAGAAATGGCGACTTCACTGGGGACTTTTTAGGGCTACGCCTAGTTTTACGCGCTTTATTTTCTATGCTTTGCTTTATTGTTACATGTAAAATCTTCTTGTGTACGTGTGGGGTGAGAATATCAAAAGCCCTATACCCGGGCTGAGTGAACTTAAGATTAGGAAGAGATATAATCGACAATCCATTCCGGGGGTTGCCTCGTGCATTGGATTACGCGATCAATCTCACATAGCTGAGGCATTTTGGAGGTGATGTTGTCGGCGTGTGTTGTCATGCTTAGGCACTTCATTTCCAATTGACCGATGAAGGCTATGGACCGTAGTTACCAAGCCCATCCTTGGCCTTTCTTAGGACGTAGTGCGGTGGCTAAACCGAGCGTTGTCTCGAAATTTAGTCGTCACGCGATACTACACCCAAACTAAACCTTCTTACGGATAATCATGGACAAGCGTTGCTTTGCACTACCATGATGTATGTGAGAGAAGTTGTGGTTTGGGAACTTTGTAGAACCTTGGTCACTACTATCAAAGCCTTAGTTTCACCGGACGCCGTGTCCACTTGTTACCTTAGCCCACCGTGCTTTCCTTATTAAAACCATGCATACATGCATTCATGCATAAATTTTCTACATGCATTTATCAAAGGGTATAGACAAACTAAAATTCTTTGCAAATATGAGCAGGCATGAAGAGGACTAAGTCCTACAAGTTCAAGGAAGTCGATCCCACTTCCTTTTGCTTAACATTTCAAAACGATTTGTCTTGACAGCTTTCTAATTCCATCATTTTGCTAAATGTTTGCAAAAGTTTATAGTTTGTCTAAAACCCTTTGGTAATAAAAAGAGTCATTTTTGCATCTGCATTTGCACATATCATGCATCATATGCATCATTCATCGGTCACAAAAAAACTTCCAAGTGCTCATTGCCTCCTGGTTCTTCTGCCGCAGAGTGAAAAGTGGCTCGTGCTCGAAGGACTGATCAACCTACCAGAGTACATCAGACCAGACAGTACAGAAGGAGAAATCAAGTAGCTATGGAAGAAAAAATGGAAGAACTTGCCAGAGAACTCCGTCGCGAGATTAAGGCCAACCGTGGGAGCAGTGACCTCGTCAAAACCCACGACCTTTGTTTGGTGCCGAAGGTGGATGTTCCCAAGAAATTCAAGGTCCCGGAATTTGACCGCTACAACGGGCTGACTTGCCCCCAGAACCATATCATCAAATACGTCCGGAAGATGGCTAACCATGCAGACAATGATTCACTTATGATCCATTGCTTCCAGGACAGCCTAATGGAAGATGCCGCGGAGTGGTATACCGGTTTGAGCAAGGATGATATCCATACTTTTGATGATCTAGCTATTGCTTTCAAGAACCACTATGGGTTCAATACCAGGCTCAAGCCGAATAGAGAATTCCTCCGGTCTCTTTCTCAGAAAAAAGACGAAAGCTTTCGCGAATACGCACAGAGGTGGAGAGGGGCAGCCGCCCGTATCACTCCCGCCTTGGACGAGGAGGAAATGACTCAGACATTCTTGAAGACCCTGAAGAAAGATTA
Organism: Medicago lupulina; assembly: GCA_958299785.1. Lineage (NCBI taxonomy): Eukaryota > Viridiplantae > Streptophyta > Magnoliopsida > Fabales > Fabaceae > Medicago > Medicago lupulina. The sequence continues at coordinate 54,601,458 of OY283144.1, read as the reverse complement.
TGTTGAGAGAATGATTATTGCCGCCCCAAGCAACTTCTCTGAGATGGTCACTATGGGAACCCGCTTAGAGGAAGCTGTTCGAGAGGGGATCATCGTGTTTGAGAAAGGTGAGTCCTCGAATGCACCGAAGAAATACGGCAATGGTCACCACAAGAAAAAGGAATCAGAAGTTGGAATGGTGTCCGCCGGAACTAATCAATCTGCCACTGCCGCTCTTGTCAATGCTGCACAACTACCTCAACCGTATCAGTACCTGCAGTATGCCCAGCACCCGTTCTATCAACCGTTTTACCATCAATACCCTCCTCTACCGGGCCAGCCTCAGGTCCCTGTTAATGCCATCGCCCAACAAATGCAACAACAACCATTAGCTCAACAACAACCGCAACAACAACAACAAGGCCCTCAATCTAGGCCATCTTTCCCGCCGATACCAATGGCGTACGCCGAACTACTCCCAACTCTGTTACATAAGGGGTATTGCACCACTAGGCCTGGCAAACCTCCGCCGAACCCATTGCCTCCCAGATTCCGCTCCGATCTCAGATGTGATTTCCACCAAGGCGCCCTAGGTCACGACGTAGAAGGTTGCTACGCTCTGAAATACATTGTAAAGAAGTTGATTGACCAGGGAAAGCTATCTTTTGAAAACAATGTCCCACATGTGCTCGACAATCCACTCCCCAACCATGTCGCCGTGAATATGATTGAAGTGTGTGAAGAAATCCCTCGTCTTAATGTCCGTAATGTTGCGACTCCCCTAGTACCGCTACATATCAAGCTGTGCCAAGCTGCTCTGTTCAGCCACGACCACGCTGCCTGTTGTGAATGTCTTCAGAACCCTATGGGTTGCAGCATAGTTCAGACTGATATCCAAAGATTGATGAATGACAACTACTTGACTACCAGTGATGTTTGCATGATAGTGCCGATCTTCCACGATACTCCCGTCAGAAGCGCGTCCGTCCAGAAGGATGTTGAGCCGTTGGTCATACGGTTACCTGGTCCAGTGCCATATACTTCTGCAAAAGCCATCCCGTACAAGTACAGTGCGACTATGTTGGAAAACGGGAAAGAAGTACCTTTGGTGTCCTCAAGCGCAGTAGGCAGTATCGCTGAAGTGACAGCTTTGAGGAGCGGCAAGGTCCGACCTCTTTTGTTTCAGAAGAAAGATGATGTGCAAATTACAATTCCTGCTGATAAGACTGCCCCAGTGACAATCCCTCCTGTTGTTGAAAGTGCCGGCCGTCCAGGCCAATCCATTGAAGATTCCAATCTGGATGAGATTTTGAGGATAATCAAGAAAAGCGATTATAAGATCGTTGATCAGCTGTTACAAACTCCTTCGAAGATATCCATCTTGGCCCTACTCCTCAGCTCGGAGGCTCACAGGAATGTGTTATTGAAAGTGTTGGAACAAGTCTATGTTGACCACGAAGTCACAGAGGATCAATTTGGTGGAATAGTGGCCAACATCACTGCTTGCAGTAACCTTTGGTTTGGTGAAGATGAACTTCCAGAGGCAGGAAAGCACCACAACTTGGCCCTGCATATTTCCATGAACTGCAAAACAGATATGCTGTCCAACGTGTTGGTAGACACTGGGTCATCGTTAAACGTAATGCCTAAATCAACTTTGGATCAGTTGAGTTGCCGAGGAGTTCCCTTGAGGAGGAGTACTTTTCTAGTCAAGGCTTTCGATGGTTCCCGTAAAACTGTGCTCGGAGAAGTAGATCTCCCCATGACTATTGGTCCTGAAACATTCATGATTACTTTCCAGGTTATGGACATAGATGCCTCTTACAGTTGCCTTCTCGGGAGACCGTGGATACACGAGGCTGGGGCAGTCACTTCTACCCTCCATCAGAAGCTAAAGTTCGTAAGGAATGGTAAACTTGTGACAGTGCATGGAGAAGAAGCTTATCTGGTCAGTCAGTTATCATCCTTCTCTTGTATCGAAGCTAAGTCGGCCGAAGGAACGGCATTCCAGGGTTTGACTATCGAAGGTGCGGAGCCCAAGAGAGCTAGCGCTGCCATGGCTTCATTAAAGGATGCGCAGAGAGCCGTTCAGAAGGGTCAGGCCGCTGGTTGGGGCCAATTGATACAGCTGCAGGACAACAAGCACAAAGAGGGTCTCGGTTTCTCTCCGACGTCAGGCATGTCAACTGGAACGTTCCGTAGTGCGGGGTTTACCAATGCAATTCTTGATGGTGCTGCTGAAAGAGGGGCTAGACCCACATTTGTGATACCAGGAGGCATTGCAAAGAACTGGAATGTTATCAATCTCCCTGTGTCTGTGCATGATTCTAAGTAATATGTCCTGCTGTTTAGGCTTCATTTTCAAAATAACAATCCTTCCGTCTTGCCCGAGGCGGAAGTGACTTTTTTGTAAAGGGCATGTTTGTTCCGACATCACCATTATCAATAAAAAACGTCGTTTCTTTCACGACTCTTTTTTCTTTCTTTAATGTTTTTCCCTTGGAAATAATGGTAATGCCAGAAAAAACCAAAACATCTGTGTTTTCTTATTAATCTCAAAGATCTGCATGAAAACTATTTTCTAAAAATCATCCAATCATGTCACGCAGATCGAACCAAAGTAAACCCGTTGAACACAGTAATTCTATGTTTCTCCAAACTGTTGAATCCCCGGTATTCGAGACCGAAGATGAGGATAGTGATGACATACCAGATGAGATTGCCCGATTGCTTGAGCAAGAGGAGAAGACCATTCGGCCTCATCAGGAAGAGATCGAGCTAATCAACTTGGGTACCGAAGATAACAAAAGAGAGATCAAAGTTGGTGCTGCCTTGGAGGAAGGGGTCAAGAAGAGGATCTTCCAGCTCCTCCGGGAGTACTCGGACATTTTTGCATGGTCGTATGAAGACATGCCAGGTTTGGATCCTCAGATTGTGGAACATCGGATACCGACAAAGCCAGACTGTCCTCCTGTCAGGCAAAAGTTGAGACGGACTCGGCCGGACATGGCTCTGAAGATCAAAGCGGAAGTGCAGAAACAGATCGATGCGGGTTTTCTCATGACAGTTGAATATCCCGAGTGGGTTGCTAACATCGTGCCAGTACCGAAGAAAGATGGTAAGGTTCGGATGTGTGTTGACTACAGAGATTTGAACAGAGCAAGCTTGAAGGACAATTTCCCACTGCCACACATCGATGTCCTCGTTGACAATACTGCCCAGTGCAAGGTGTTCTCCTTCATGGACGGGTTTTCTGGCTATAACCAAATTAAAATGTCACCCAAAGACAGGGAGAAGACGTCGTTCATCACTCCATGGGGAACTTTCTGCTGCAAGGCAATGCCGTTCGGTCTAATAAATGCTGGTGCTACCTACCAAAGGGGGATGACCACCTTGTTCCATGACATGATTCACAAGGAGGTTGAAGTGTATGTAGATGACATGATTGTCAAGTCAAGCGATGAAAAACAACACGTGAAGTATCTGGCAAAGATGTTTGAAAGGTTGAGGAAGTACAAGCTTCGGCTGAACCCAAACAAATGTACGTTCGGTGTTAGGTCTGGAAAATTGCTAGGCTTCATTGTCAGCCAGAAGGGCATTGAAGTAGATCCCGATAAAGTCCGCGCCATCCGCGAGATGCCGGCCCCGCAAACTGAGAAGCAAGTCAGAGGATTCCTCGGGCGTTTGAACTACATCTCTAGATTTATATCTCACATGACTGCGACCTGCGGGCCGATTTTCAAGTTACTCAGGAAGAATCAACCTGTGATATGGAATGATGAATGCCAAGAAGCTTTCGACAACATCAAGAGTTATTTGCTGGAACCTCCTATCCTCGTTCCGCCGGTGGAAGGAAGGCCATTGATCATGTATCTGTCAGTGTTGGATGAGTCCATGGGATGTGTGCTCGGTCAGCAAGATGAAACCAGAAAGAAAGAGCATGCAATCTATTATTTGAGCAAGAAATTCACCGATTGTGAGACTCGGTACACAATGCTCGAGAAAACCTGTTGTGCCTTAGCTTGGGCTGCCAAACGCCTGCGTCATTACTTGATAAATCACACCACTTGGTTGATATCCCGGATGGATCCAATCAAGTACATCTTTGAGAAACCGGCTGTCACTGGAAAAATCGCACGTTGGCAAATGTTACTGTCAGAGTATGATATAGTGTTTAAGGCTCAGAAAGCCATTAGAGGGAGTATCCTGGCTGACCATCTCGCTTGCCAACCGCTTGATGATTATCAGCCGCTGAAGTTCGATTTCCCCGACGAAGAGGTCATGTTTTTAAAATCAAGAGACTGTGAAGAACCGCTAATCGGTGAAGGTCCAGACCCCGATAGCAAGTGGGGATTGGTCTTTGATGGTGCTGTTAATGCTTATGGCCGAGGAATTGGTGCAGTAATTGTGGCTCCACAGGGGCATCACATCCCTTTCACAGCCCGGATTGTGTTCGAGTGCACCAACAACGTGGCCGAGTACGAGGCGTGCATCTTGGGAATCGAAGAAGCCATCGATATAAGGATCAAGCATCTTGACATCTATGGAGACTCTGCATTAGTCATCAACCAGATAAAGGGAGAATGGGAGACCCATCATGCCAATCTGATCCCTTACCGTGACTATGCGAGGCGTCTGTTGACGTATTTTACAAAGGTCGAGTTGCACCATATCCCCCGAGAGGAGAACCAGATGGCCGATGCTCTTGCTACCTTATCTTCTATGCTTCAAGTGAACCATTGGAATCATGTGCCGATGATCAAAGTACAACGCTTAGATCGGCCCGCTCATGTGTTTACTGTCAGTAATGCAATTGTACAGACAGGTTCAGACGGAGTCAACGTCAAACCCTGGTATTATAATATCAAGCAATTTCTGCAAAGCCGTGAGTACCCACCGGATGCTTCCAATAAAGACGAGAAGACGTTGCGCAGGTTGGCTAGCAAATTCCTGCTGAATGGGGATGTCCTGTACAAAAGGAATTTCGATATGGTGTTGTTAAGATGTGTCGACGAAGGTGAAGCAGAACAGCTAATGCACGATGTGCACGACGGCGCCTTTGGGACCCACGCATCGGGGCATGTTATGTCTAGAAAGCTGTCGAGAGCTGGTTACTACTGGATTACCATGGAGCGCGATTGCTATCAATACGCCAGAAAGTGCCACAAATGTCAAGTGTATGCTGATAAGATCCACGTGCCTCCGCACGCTCTCAAGGTTATGTCTTCTCCGTGGCCTTTCTCTATGTGGGGCATTGATATGATCGGAAGAATCGAACCGAAAGCTTCAAACGGTCATCGTTTTATCCTGGTAGCAATCGATTATTTCACCAAATGGGTCGAAGCTGCATCCTACGCCAACGTGACTAAGCAAGTGGTAGTCAAATTCATCAAGAACAATATCATCTGTCGGTATGGTGTCCCTAGCAAGATCATCACTGACAACGGTACCAACCTGAACAATGACATGGTGCAGGCCTTATGCGAGAAATTCAAGATCGAACACCACAATTCTTCTCCTTACAGACCTCAGATGAATGGTGCAGTTGAGGCCGCCAATAAGAACATCAAGAAGATTGTGCAGAAGATGGTAACAACATACAAAGACTGGCATGAGATGTTGCCCTATGCTCTACACGGCTACCGCACTACAGTTCGTAGTTCAACCGGGGCAACGCCTTTTTCTCTTGTATACGGCATGGAAGCAGTCCTCCCGTTGGAAGTGGAGATCCCGTCTCTCCGTGTGATTATGGAAGCAAAGTTATCTGAGGCTGAATGGTGCCAGAGTCGGTACGACCAGTTGAATTTGATTGAGGAAAGACGCCTGGATGCTTTAACTCATGGTCAGATGTATCAAACAAGGATGAAAAATGCTTTTGACAAGAAAGTCCGTCCTCGGGAATTCAAGGAGGGTGAACTCGTGTTGAAAAGAAGAATGAGTCAGCTACCCGACCCAAGGGGCAAATGGACACCTAACTATGAGGGATCTTATGTTGTCAAGAAGGCTTTCTCTGGCGGTGCTCTGATCCTCACACACATGGATGGTGTAGAACTTCCGAATCCTGTGAATGCCGATGTAGTCAAGAAATACTTCGTCTAGATATGAAAAGAACAGCGTGGTAGGTCGAAAACCCGAAAGGGAGGCCTAGGCAAAAATGCGCTTCCCGGTGGATCGAAAACCCGAAAGGGCGGTCCAGGCAAAATAAGGGACAAGAAACAAAAATGTAAAAGCTCGCTGAGATTACATGTAACTCAGGCAAAAATGAGCGTCTCGATGAGCCGAAAACCCGAAAGGGCGGTTCATGCAAAAATGAGATCGAAATAAAAGACAATTGACTATATCTGGCAAATTACCATTCCCTTTAGGATCTTTGCAATTGATGTTTGGCTGTTCTCATCCGAGGTTCCGACGCCTGCGGATTCAAGAGTTTCAGATACCATAGCAGTTACTGTGTTCAATGTACCACCAACCAATAAAATTACCATTTTCCAAGATTTGTAAATCTGTGGGGTCGCGCTCTTGGCCGACTACCACCCTTATACATCAATTTGAGCCTATGCTTTTGTTTGGCACTCATTTTCCATTCTATTTTCAAAGCTTTATACAAAAAGATTCTTTTTCTATGTTAATAATGATGCATGTCTGGAATAAACATTCTGAAAACTGAAAACCTTTTTGAGTATTTTGAAAACAAGCCTGAACAGCTAGGTACTTTCAAATGAACATGCATGAACAAATCTATATTGATATCAGTTCCAATTCAAGTTACTAGCAAGCCTTCCTCCCAGTGACGGTCTGTGGTCAATGGCAAGAATGAAAAAACAGAATGAAAAGCATGAAAAATAAATATGCTCGCTAAGTCGAAAACCCGAAAGGGCGGCTTAGGCAAAAATGAGCACCCCGATGGATTGACGACCTTCAAAGGCAATTCAGGCAAAAACAGTGTCAACAAAAGAAAAAACTATTCCCCGGTGGGTCGAAAACCCGAAAGGGCGATCCAGGCAAAAATGGGATGATGAAAAATGAAAAAATGAAATGAAAAAACAAACATGCAAAAGCATTGACCACAGATGCGATGTCCAAAACACTTGCATGACCGTTCCAACGAGCAGCAATACTACTCAGACTATTTCTCTCTACGATGTTACAGCTTCCTGCCTTCAACGATGGTCTCGATGTATCTTCAAGCGACGGCATCCCCAGAAGAGGAACTTTTGCAGTATATGTCCGAGCGCGAGCCATTACGTGCCCAATATTCCGATGTTTTGTCTGCCTCTGCGAAATTGTGTCTACAAATTGCCAATCATCATGCATTTCGAAGCATCCATGCATGCATAATCATGCATCTTACATGTTCCTGCATTTGATAAAATTGTCATGCTATTCATACGTATCTGCATTCTCAATTCCTATGTTAATTTCAATCAAAATCAATCATGTCAACTTCAAATTTCTCCTGCCTACAACAAGTGTCTACTGTCATGTCAATTTCAAAGTTCAACAGTCTTGTCAACATTCCTTTCAAATTCAAGCTCCTGCAGTTATGTCAATCAAATTCAATTCTTTTTCAAATTCAATCTGTTTCTGTTATCGGTCAAGCAGCAGGTTCGTATCCAAGAACAGCTTGCACCTATCAATTTGTTTCTGTTATCGGTCAAGTGGCTAGTTCACATCCAAGAACAGCTTGTACCTATCCTTTTGGTATCCGCCGAGCGGCAAGTTCACATCCAAGAACAGCTCGTGCTTTCTATTTTGTTTCCTGTCAGCCAAGTAACTAGTTCGTGTCCAAGAACAGCTTGTGCTTTCTATATTTCTTTCAGCCAAGTAACCAGCTCAAATACAAGAGCAGCTTGCGCCCTTTGTTGTCAATATTCCCGGTCAAGTGGCTAGTTCGCATCCAAGAACAGCTTGTACCTATCAATTTGCTTTCGAGTCTCCCCAGTGAGTCTTGTTATCTGCTATTCTGTTAATGTCAACCAGTCCCGCAATGGATACGACATATCCCTTTTGTTATTCTGTTAATGTCAATCAGTCCCGCAATGGATACGACATACTCTGTTGTTTGCTATTCTGTCAATGTCTACCAATCCGGCAATGGATACGACATATTTTGTTAAACTCAATTCTCAGTTGTCTTGCATTCATAACACAAATGTTGCATGGCATACATGACATTTACAAACGTATTTTTACGCCCAAAATCAGTGCAAATGTCGATATTTAAGTATCTTCGTCGCGTCAAGCCAAAGACTCCGTCTCTTGACTCTCCAAACGAAGAAACTTAAATAGGGGCAGCTGTTATACCCTCATTTTGGACCTAAAAATACTCACTCAAATTTCCTGCTATTTTCTAATCCTTTCAAATTCACTGTGTTTTCTACTGTGCTTCAACTGCACACATTACTGCTTCAGTCTTTTAAATTTTTGCATAAAATCATACAAAAGGGTATTTTGGTCATTTCTTACAAAGGAACCCATTTTTCAGTCCCTGCAATTTGTCCCTGAGTCTGTTCAACTGGTTTGCATAGAATCTTTAATCAAATTTGCACAAAATTCATCTTAATTTGCATCTGAGTCAGTCTGAGTCGTTTTTGCCCCAGGGGCATTTTAGTCTTTTCACATTATTCAAAATTTTGACAGAGAGGTATTTTAAAATACCTCATTTTTGGTAGTATGTTCGTTTTAGTCCATTTTGTCGTTTTTAATTGTTTCACTTTACGTTGCGTTTCAAATTACATTTTTTAGCCAATTTTATTCTTTTTACATTTTAGTCCAGATACTTTTAAAAATTGCAATTTGGTCCAAATTTTATACTTTATTACAAAAAAGTTCAATTTCCTTTTAATTCTCAAAAAACAGTCCAATTTTTTTTTCTTCTTTTCTTCTTTTTTATTTTGCAGTTTAGTCCCAAATTCTTTTATTTTGCAGTTTAGTCCTTTCTTTCAGAAACAGTCCAGATTGCCACGCAAGCTAGTCCGAGCCAGATGGCACATTCCCATTGGTCCAGAAACACACATGGCAGCCTATAAAAGGCTGGTCACTGTACAAGTCAGAGAGGTACCCACAGAACTCGCGCCACATCACAAACAGAGAAGAATTTTCTCTCTCTTGGCAGTTAAGATCAAAACAGAAATTTCACCAAGAACAATTCACAAACCCTAGAACCTTCAGAACCAGAAATTCATCGACAAATCCATCAATTCTCAGAGATTCATGGATGAATCTTCATCACTGAATTGATTCCTCTGCAATTCAAGGTGCGAATTCCTCACCAGAAGCGAGAAACTCCAGCACCGATCACAGAGGGAGATCGAGAAGAAGAGGGAAAGAAAGAATTCACGGAATCCGAACCGGTTCAGAGAAGAAAAGGAGAAGGAAAACGAAGAATTCACGGATTCCGAACCATTCAAGAAAGAGAAGAAGAAAATCACCAGTTTCACCTCAGAATTCAAGCCAAGATCAACAACAGAATCAAATCCAAAGATTTCTGAAGATCCAAACCGAATCTCCGAACCAAAACCAGGTAATATCACAAACTTACTTCTTTATTTCGTGCAAGAACAACAACGAGTTCCAGAACGATGTAGAACAGCGCGAATCCGTGAAGCTTTGGTTCGGAATCATAAACCCTAACTTTTTCTGAAAAAAATTTCAAGATTCCAAGGTTTACAACGTTGATTCATCGTTGTAAACCAACGAATCAACAGATAAAAACACATAGAAAGAAGATTTGAACCAAGAAAATGAACCAAAACCGTACGGATTCCGCGAGAAAGAGTTCTAGATCCACATCGTTTCAGCTAATGCATGTGAATTCCAGCAATGGATTTGTGTTTAGAACTATGAAACGAAGCTTTTGAGCCATAAATCATGGAGTTCTGGGTTGGATTTCAAAGATTAGGGTTAAGGTTCAAGAACACGATGGAGCGGCGGAGAAGAGAAGGAAAAAGATTGAAAAATAAGAGAATCCGGGTTTTTACCCCTTTTATACATGTGCTGGGTCGGGTTGACCCAAAACCCGGTCCACTCTCTTCTCATTCTCAGCCGTTTGATTCAGATCTTGATGGATCTGGATCAATCCAACGCTCCTGGAGCGTTAGTTTGATCCGGATCCATCAGATCCGTGGGTCTGGGCTCTTTACCCGCAGGCTTTTGGTTTTCTTTCAATTTCTTGAGTTTCTCTGCTATTTGCACCTTTGTTCTTGCTAATTGAACCTTCTGCATGCCAAAATTTTACCAAAAATTCCAAGTTTTTTACCGCATGTGTTTTACCATTTTCTTGGCGTTTTGTGCTATTTCTCATGAAAAAAACTGAATGAAAATATGGGTTTGCTCTTTTGTGCTAATTGGTGTCCGTTTCGTTGTTTTCTCGGCGTTTCGCATGCGATGTTCATCCCAATTTTGTGTCATGTGTCTCTGGTACTTAATGCGCGTTTTGTGTGATATTTTGCAATATTATTAAGCTGGATTTTTGATACTAATTATGCAATATTCCATTCGTTTGTTAAATTTGATTTTTGATTACTATTTTGTGATGTTTCCATTTGTTTGTTAAATTTGATTTTTGATTACTATTTTGTGATAATTCCATTTGTTTGTTCAATTTGATTTTTGATTACTATTTTGTGATATTTCCATTCTTTTGTTAAATTTGATTCTTGGCACTAATTTTGTGATATTTTGCGAACGTGTTAAATTTGATCCTTGGTACTAATTGTGTGATACTTTACAATCTTGTTTAGTTAGAATTTTGATGCCAATTTTGTGATATTCTTGCAATTTTTGTTTAGTGTGATTTTATGCCAATTTTTGTGATTAGTTACCATTTTGCTTAGGATTAATATTTCATTGTCATTTTCATCTTGTTTTACTAACCATTTTACTCCATGTCTCATGCATACTAAGCCTCCCATCTCATTCCTATTTCTTCTTTAACTCCTCCATGCAATTTACATTAATTCATGTAATATTTTAGGTTTAGCTTACTTTTCTTTAATTCCATGCAAGACTATAGAATGTAAAATAGGACCCGATGTAAAAGACTATGGACTATAATGATGTACACCGACACATGCACCGACACACGCACACACGTTGTATGTTCATCGCTAGGTGTATGTTTAGGATACGCAATACTTAGAGGAAATCAATCTTTTGAAAAACAAACGACTTCCATCACTTCAAATCTTTTTCAAACAAACCTTGGAGTCAAAACTCCAAAGGATTTTTCCTTTGTTTTCTTAATCAAAAATCAAAAATGAACACTAATTCTCAACTTTAACCGTTTTTGTAAATAAATTGGACCAACCTCATTTGCTTTCAATTCTAATGCCTACACGGCTTCTTTCCCTTCTTCAAAATCCTTTTTTTCAAAACTAAAAATTGAACCAACCCACAAAAACATTTTGAAAGAGAACTACATGGAATTTTGATCCCTTAAAAGGGTATGTAGGCAAGAGACTCAAAATCTCTCCAAGTCCAATAAAATAAAATCCAATCTTCTCCCTCTCATTCTTAAAACCAATTTCTTTTACAAGTAGCAATAAAAGTAAAGCATAAACGTAAAGCGTAGTAAAACGGTTCCTATAGGATACTATAGTCATCGCGGGTGCCTAACACCTTCCCGTAATGAAATTAGCCCCGAACTTAGGATTTCTGAGGTTTTCTCGATTTTACCTCCCCCAAAAAAAATAGAGACATCAATGATCGAAAGGTTCAAATCCAATTAATGATTTGACACCCGAAAATCACGATGACAGATATATATATATATATATATATATATATATATATATATATATATATATATTATCAATTGAAATGCTAGCTCACCCTTACCTGATTAGATGGACAATTAAGCTACATAAATTCAAGCTCTCACTCCCTTCTAGCAATTCCCCTTGGTTCTTGGTTCTTCTCTCTTTTCTCCCAAAAGTCTGTTTTTCTTACTGAACGTACAATAGTTTTGTCTGACTCTCTATGTTTTCTTTTCCCACAAAACAAAACCTCTCTTTCTCTTAACTCCCTTTAATTCTCATAATTAAAATGTAACCCCCTCCTCCTTAATTCTAATAATTCTCCACAATTCCTATTAATTATTATTATTACTCATTTCTATTAAATAATAAAATAATCATATAATAAAATAGCAAACACCAATAAATCACATAAATCAACATTTCATATAAAATACACAAAACATACTAAAATCAACCAAAAATAGTAAAATAACAATTAGGGCGTTACAACTCTCCCCAACTTAAAGAATTTCGTCCTCGAAATATTACCTCAAGCAACAAACAACTATGGATAAGACTCCAGCATCTTACTCTCTAACTCCCAAGTCAAGCTTTCACCAGTTACACCGCCCCAAACCACCTTCACCAAAGGTATTTCCTTGCCTCTCAACTGCTTCACCTTACGATCCTCAATCCTCAAAGGTAAAGTCTCAACGGTAAGGTTATCCCTAACTTGCACATCATCTCTAGGAATAACATGCGAAGGATCTGCTACATACTTCCGTAGCTGCGACACATGAAACACATCATGCAAGTTTGAAAGATGTGATGGCAACCCAATCCGATATGCCACGGTTCCAACCCTCTTTGAAATCTGGTAAGGACCAATGAACTTTGGAGTCAACTTCTTAGACTTTAATGCACGTCCTACCCCCGTCATAGGAGTAACCCTCAAAAACACATGATCACCCTCCTGAAACTCAAGGGCCTTTCTACGCTTGTCATGGTAACTCTTCTGACGATCTTGCGACGCTTTCATCTTTTCTCTTATCATTCTGACCTTCTCTGTAGTCTGCTGAACCAACTCTGGTCCCAACACCACACTTTCACCCGACTCAAACCAACACAAAGGAGTTCTGCACCTCCGACCATACAAAGCTTCGAACGGTGCCATACCAATACTCGAATGGTAACTATTGTTATAGGTGAACTCTATCAACGGTAAGTGGCTGTCCCAAGCTCCACCTTGCTCGAGTACACACACTCTCAACAAATCCTCCAAGGATTGGATAGTCCTCTCCGACTGACCATCTGTCTGCGGATGATAAGCCGAACTCAATCTCAACTTCGAACCCAAAGCGTCTTGCAAAATCTTCCAGAATCTAGAAGTGAACCTCAGATCTCTATCCAACACAATACTCGACGGAACACCATGCAACTTCACAATGTCACGAATATAAATCTCCGCCAACTGAGCTACCGGATAACTGATATTGATCGGAATAAAGTGCGCCGACTTTGTCAATCTATCGAGCACAACCCAAATGGCATCATGCCCTCTTGGGGTATTCGGCAAACTTGTTACAAAATCCATGGAAATGCTGTCCCACTTCCACTCAGGCACCTCTAACGGATTCAACAGCCCTGCAGGCTTCTGATGCTCAACCTTAGACTTCTGGCAAGTCAAACATGCATACACAAACCGAGCCACATCTCGTTTCAATCCGGACCACCAAAACAATCTCTTCAAATCATGGTACATCTTCGTAGCTCCCGGATGAATACTCAAGCTACTCTTGTGACTTTCCTCTAAAATCAACTTCTTCAAATCCTCATCATCAGGGATACAAATCCTTCCTCTAAACCTCAATACACCTTGGTCATCAACCTTAAAGTCACCATCTGCATTCTGCTCACCAGCAGTCATCAAATCCACAAACTTAACATCAACCTTCTGTGCCTCCCTGATACTATTCAAGAAATCACTGTTAATCTTCAACATGCCTAACCGCACACTTTGAGGCGACCTTTCACAAACAAGACTCAAGTCCCTAAACTGCTTAAGCAACTCGAATTCTTTCACCATCATAGCAGACATATGCAATGTCTTTTTGCTCAAAGCATCAGCAACTACATTAGCTTTACCCGGATGGTAATTCAAGCCAAAATCATAATCTTTCAACAGTTCTAACCACCTTCTCTGCCTCATGTTCAACTCCTTCTGATCAAATAAATACTTTAAACTCTTATGATCACTAAACACCTCAAATCTGGAACCGTACAAATAATGCCTCCAAATTTTCAACACAAACACCACAGCCGCTAACTCTAAATCATGCGTAGGATAATTCTTTTCATGGATCCTCAACTGCCTAGAAGCATAAGCTACTACCTTCCCATCTTGCATCAAAACACCGCCTAAGCCCAGCTTAGATGCATCACAATAAACAACAAAAGGTTCTTCTGGCTTCGGCAAAATTAAGATAGGAGCAATCGTCAATCTTCGCTTCAATTCATTGAAACTACTCTCACATTGAGTATCCCACACAAATGCTTTACCTTTACAGGTCAACTGCGTCAAAGGAAGTGCCAACTTTGAAAATCCTTCAATGAACCTACGGTAATAACCAGCTAAACCAAGAAAACTTCTAACCTCGGTAACTGACTTCGGTGTCTCCCACTGCGATACAGCATCAACCTTCGAAGGATCTACAGCAATACCATTACCAGAAATAATGTGGCCAAGAAAACTTACTTCATTTAACCAGAACTCACATTTGGATAACTTGGCATACAACTTCTTTTCCTTCAGCACTTGCAATACAATCTTCAAATGCTCTGCATGTTCTGCTTCAGTCTTAGAATAGATCAAGATATCATCAATAAATACAACAACAAATTGATCCAGATACTCATGAAAAATTCTGTTCATGTACTCCATAAACACACCAGGCGCATTAGTAACACCGAAAGGCATCACCTTATATTCATAATGTCCATATCGTGTCCTAAAGGCCGTCTTTTGCATATCCTCATCCTTCACTTTAATCTGATGGTAACCCGACCTCAAGTCAATCTTGCTAAATATACGAGCACCCACTAGTTGATCCATCAAGTCATCAATCCTCGGAAGTGGATATCTGTTCTTTATCGTCACTTTGTTCAATTGACGGTAATCAATACACAACCGCATGCTACCATCCTTCTTCTTAACTAACAACACCGGCGCTCCCCAAGGCGAAACACTCGGTCTTACAAACTTCTTATCAAGTAAGTCCTCCAACTGCTTCTTCAACTCAGCTAACTCCGAAGGTGACATACGGTAAGGAGCCATCGACACAGGCTTCGTTCCCGGAATAAGATCAATTGCAAACTCGACCTCTCTCTCTGGCGGCACATCTGGAATCTCATCAGGGAAAACTTCTGGAAATTCTTTCACAACAGGCAATCTATCAATTACAGCTTGATTTTCTATTGACAAGAACGCCAACAAGGAAAACATCAAGACACCGTCTTGTTCTAACCGCTTCATCTCTTTAGTGGATAAAAATTCTGCCCCACTCTCTTCTTCAGCAGAAGAAAATCGTACCGTCTTGCTAAAACAATTAATCAGGACATGATTGTATTCTAACCAATTCATTCCCAATATTACATCCATTCCCACCAACGGCAAACAAACAAGGTCAACCTCAAAATCTCTACCAAATACAGACAACGGACAACTTAAACAAACAAGAGAAGTAGTTACTGAACCCTTAGCTGGAGTTTCAACAACCATCTCCCCATTCATATCAGACATAATCAAACCCACTCTTTTTGAACAGTCAATAGCAATGAAACAATGCGTAGCACTAGTATCTATAATAGTAATTAAAGGAGTACCATTAAAGAAACAAGTACCTCTGATAAGTCGATCTTCATTATCGGTCTGGGTACCAGTCAAAGCAAACACCCTACCACTCGTTTGAGCCTTCTTAGGCTGCGTACACTGAGAGCCAATATGACCTTCCTCGTTACAATTGAAGCAAACAACGTCGCCACGCTTGCATTCAGCGACAGTGTGGCCCTTCTTACCGCATCGGAAACACTTCTTCTCATCTCGGTTGCAGGCATTACTCTTGTGGCCTTTAACACCACACTTATAACAAACAATCTCAGCAGGAGCATCTCTACGTGCAGGTCTCCTCTCATCATGCATTCTCTGCTTGCCCTTATCAGTTGGGGCACTATATGGCTTCGGACGACTTTGTTGTCCCTTGCCTCTTCGGTCACTCATCACCTTGTAATGGGCTTTCGTGTCCTCCTCATAGATCCTACAACTGCTTACCAACTCAGAGAAGTCTCTTATCTTCTGATAGCCAATGGCCCGCTTAATATCAGCTCGTAGACCATTCTCAAACTTGATGCATTTGGAGAACTCAGTAGTCTCCGCAGCATAATGTGGATAGAACTTGGCAAGATCCACAAACTTGGCAGCATATTCTGTTATGGACATGTCTCCTTGCTTCAGCTCAAGGAACTCAATTTCTTTCCTACCACGGACATCTTCTGGAAAATACCTTCTTAGAAATTCTCTTCTAAACACAGCCCATGTAATCACAGCTCCTTCATTCTGAAGAATTGGTTGAGTGCTTACCCACCAGTCGTCAGCTTCCTCAGCCAACATATGTGTGCCAAACCGCACCATCTGGGCATCACTACACTGCATCACTCGGAAGATCCTCTCGACCTCCTTCAGCCAAGTTTGCGCTCCATCGGGGTCGTACCTTCCCTTGAAGGTTGGTGATGATTCCTCAAAAATGTTTCCAGCATCCGCACACCTTCACCACCACCAGCACCTTGTTGTTGTTGTCCCACAACTTGGGTCATTGCTTGCAAAGAAGCAGCAAGAGCAGCATCATTCCTTCCAGCCATCTCAAGGTTCTACATAACAACAACAAATCAGGACAACAAAGACAGTTAAAGCTGTCACACAACTCTACTAGGCTCGACACGACTCTACTAATTGGCCGGATGGACCGACCTGCTCTGATACCAATTGTAACACCCTGTTTCCCAAAACAACGTAATAAAGATAATATAATCAGAGTTCAACAACAGCGGAGTATTACATCTACTTTTCAAAATTTATTTAAATAGAATATAAAACTATTTAAATAACAACAAATCTCAATTTATAAAATCTGCAGCGGAAATCTTTATTTAAAACCATTATCCATCAACTACATCAATATCCTTGGCACAAAGGCCTCAACATAATAAAATATTATTCAATAATAGTTAAATCTCCAACAACAATAAAGCTTCAACAACATGTTTCAAGAATTGATACATAAAGGAATGAAAGAAAACATTGCAACGATTCCCCATCCCGTTACGTATCAGAGCCGTAGACACTTGAGCCATCAACCTACTAGCCTTGGAAATCTGCACTTGTCCACAAGGCGACAATTCCAACAGAAGGGGTGAGTTTACAATCAAAAGAATAATATATATATATATATATATATATATATATATATATATATATATATATATATATATAAATCGTCAAATTGAAATGAAATATCAACAAGTATTAACATCCATCAACAACAACATCAACAATATCATCTCATCAATAACGTTTCGTTTCATCGTTGAATTACAATACAACTCTTGTGGCGACATCTCACCAACAACAACTCCGACACCCAAGACTCTACAAAGACAACTCACACCGACAACAACTATGCAACGACATCAACTACTAATGCAATATGCATGTGGTACCATTTTACGCGCGTTGAATGACAAGCATTCCAGGGCATGAGCCCTCAACAGTTGGATGGTTAAAGCATCCCAGGGCATGAGCCCTCAACAGGTGAACGATAAAGCGTTCCAGGGCAATAAGCCCCCAACGGGTGAATGATAAACATTCTAGGGCAATAAGCCCCCAACAAATGCATATGAGTATGAATGGACTCAGTGGTGTATATCAGCATACAACCCAACAACATCTAATGGTGTATATCAGCATACAACCAACAACAACTACTTAGGACGTCTACAATTGTGTCTAACAACTATGACACACTCCCCAACTGGATAACACCACTCAACAACATCAAAGGCAAGGTATAATTATTTGCACGTAAGCATACATAATTCCATCTTATTCATCTTCATATACGAGTTTTACCATTTAAACAATGTTAAATAAATCCAACAAACACATTAGGAAGCTTAGGTTTGGGTCTGGAACACTTAGAAAAATTACACAAAATGGTCGCACAGGACCAACTTCGCTTAAGCGAAGCACAGTTCGCCTAAGCGAACTACGATGTCGAAAGTCTGGGGAAGTTCGCTTACAGTTCGCTTGAGCGAAGGACAACGTCGAAAGTTGGGAATTGTTCGCTTACAGTTCGCTTAGCGTTCGCTTGAGCGAACTGGCACTATGCAAATCTGGGTACCTACTGTGGTAGCTCGCTTAAGCGACAGGTAGCTTCGCTTAAGCGAAGCTTCATCTATACAGACTGAAACCTACGATTCTCAAACTCCTCTATCAACCAAAAACCCAATTTTGATCCCCCAATCACCCAAAATGAATTATTATAAGGTTTATGGGTTCAATATACAACAAAACATCATAAACAACTCATAGAAACATAATCAACAACATCATTCAACGATAATTAGCATTTCATCATATTCTTAAACCTAACCAAAAATAACTATTTTCAATCCAAATTTCATGAAATCATATATATATATATATATATATATATATATATATATATATATATATATATATATATATATATATATTATCAATTGAAATGCTAGCTCACCCTTACCTGATTAGATGGACAATTAAGCTACATAAATTCAAGCTCTCACTCCCTTCTAGCAATTCCCCTTGGTTCTTGGTTCTTCTCTCTTTTCTCCCAAAAGTCTGTTTTTCTTACTGAACGTACAATAGTTTTGTCTGACTCTCTATGTTTTCTTTTCCCACAAAACAAAACCTCTCTTTCTCTTAACTCCCTTTAACTCTCATAATTAAAATGTAACCCTCTCCTCCTTGATTCTAATAATTCTCCACAATTCCTATTAATTATTATTATTACTCATTTCTATTAAATAATAAAATAATCATATAATAAAATAGCAAACACCAATAAATCACATAAATCAACATTTCATATAAAATACACAAAACATACTAAAATCAACCAAAAATAGTAAAATAACAATTAGGGCGTTACATATATCATCTGGATTAGATGATGTGGATGAAGATGATGATAGGGAGGCTGAACTAGTCCTAGTTTCAGAAGATGTACTAGATTCTACTTAAATAATTTCATCAGCAGTAGTGTGAGAATTAGTATTACCTTCAGGAGCTTCTGAAGCAACAACTTCTGAGCAGACAGTTTCCTCCTGAGCATCTTCAGCAGTCTTCAAGACACCCTCAGCTTCTATCATCTGCTGCAGCTTCTCAGTAAGCTCTAATCCAAGTTGAGCAGCTTCAACTGTGGATTCTTTGGCCAGGACCTCAACAGGTATCTCAATATCTTTGGCCAGCTCCAGTGCCTTCTTCACAGCAGCATTTGTTTCCTTCCTACTCTTAACTTCCCCTGTTACTGTAACGCCCTAGTTGTTATCTTATTTATTTTTAGTTGATTTTGAGCATTTTATGTGATTTAATATGATTTATGTGGTTTATGTGGTGTGTTGTATTTTAATTATATGGTTATTTTTATTATTTATTTAGAATTTTGGAGATTTATGAAAATTAGTGGAAATAAGTTAGAAAATGATATTTATTTAGAATTATGGGGGTTAATTAGAATTAATGAGTTTTAAGGAGGGAGTTAAGAAAAAAAGGGAGGTTATGTTTTGGAGAGAATAGGAAAAGGTAAGCCAGAGTTGTTTCACGTATCAGTAAGAAAAGTAGAGAAAAGAAGAGTTTTTGGGAGAAAAGGGGGAGAAGCCAAGAACAAGGGTGGAGAGCTAATTGCTGTAGATTTTTGATTCATCT
Organism: Medicago lupulina; assembly: GCA_958299785.1. Lineage (NCBI taxonomy): Eukaryota > Viridiplantae > Streptophyta > Magnoliopsida > Fabales > Fabaceae > Medicago > Medicago lupulina. Next base: position 54,581,721 of record OY283144.1, on the reverse strand, counting down.
GTCATTCAGGTAAGGGTGAGGCTAACTTTCAATTAATAATATGTATATGATTTCTGAAATTGAATTGAAAATGGTGTTCTTGAGTTAGGGTTGAAATTATGAAAAGTTGCTAAATGTTGTGAATTGTGTTGTTGAATGCATGTTTCTGTGTTGTTTTGGAGGTTGTGCTGTATATAGAACCTGTAAACCTTTTTGTAATTCATTTTGGGTGAACAGGGGATCAAAATTGGGTTTTTGGGGTGAAAATGGTGTAAAAATCGTAACAGCCTGTGCCAAATCGTACTCCGATTTTGTCGAATCGTACTCCGATTATTTACGACTGAAAATGCAATTTTTGACCCAGAAAATCGTACTCCGATTTGACAGCATCCTCTGTTTCGTGTTCTTGCGTCTTTTTCACCCATTTCTGTTTCGAACTGGCTTTTGGTGTAAACAGGGAAGTTGTAGATAATTGAGTTAGCTTTCTAATGGCCTTGGTTTGACTTGAAAATGATTTTTAGTCTTTGAGTTATGATGGAAATAGTCCAAGTGGGTCTTGAGGAAAACTTTAAGGAAACTTAGCATAACTTATTCCAAGTTAGCCCAAAACCTATGATTAGTTCCCAAACTTCAAACTTAAGTATGAGAGGTTAAATTGAGGTGTTTTATGAGTATTTAACTTATGACTTGTTTAATCAAATTTGATTTCCTTTTGAAAAATGTTTTCTTGATTTATTTAACCTTGTTTATGAAGCGAATATTATAAATGAAAGTGAAGCTATGTGAACGCATGTATATATAAATAAATATGATTATATATGCTATGTCGTTGATTTCCGTTGTTGATGCCGTTGAGTCGTGTTGTCTAAGTTGGGGAGTGTGTCATAAATATATTAGGCACAGTTGTTGTTGTCGTTGTCGTTGTTGTTGTTGTTGTTGGGTTGTATGCTGATATACACCATGAGTCTTCCATCACAGATGTCGTTGCTGTTGTTGTTGTTGTTGGGTTGTATGCTGATATACACCACGAGTCTTTCATACTCATGCATCGTTGGGGGCTCATGCCCTGGAATGTTAATCATTCAAACTGTTGAGGGCTTATGCCCTGGAACGCCTTGTCGTTCAACTATTGAGGGCTCATGCCCTAGGATGCTTTAACCATCCAATCGTTGAGGGCTCATGCCCTGGAATGCTTTGTCATTCAAATGGTACCACATGCATATTGCATTAGTTGTTGTCATCGGTGCATTGTCAGAGTCGTTGTTGGTGAGTCGTCGGAGTCGTAGAGGTTGTTGGTTGAGTTGTTGGTGTTGTAGTCAATGATGTTGTTGTATTCCAATTATGAATTGATGTAGAATGTTGTTACAATTGTTGGTGCCATGTGATATAAAAATGTGCTACAGATGCCATTTGTTGAGCTGTTGTTGTTTTAATTCAAATTGATGAATTATATATATATATATATATATATATATATATATATATATATATATATTATTGTTGTTTGTGAATCTCACCCCTTCTGTTGGAATTGTCGCCTTGTGGGCAAGTGCAGATTTCCAAGGCTAGTAGGATGTTTGGCTCAATGTCTTAGGGCTCTGATACGTAACGGGATGGGAAACGTTGTCTTATTCTTCCATTCCTTTATGTATCAAATTTTGAAATAATGTTGTGAAACTTATTCATGTTGAATAATATTTTATTGTTGAGGCCTTTGTGCCAAGATTTTGTTGAAGAAGAATATTATGTTGAAAAGAATTTTCCGCTGCAATTATTTATGAGATTAAAGTTGTTGAAGTTAAATAGTTTCATTTTCTATTTAATAATTTTTGAAAAGCAGTGTGACATGCCCGTTTGTTGATTACTGTAACACCCCGTTTCCCCAAAACAACATAATAATATTAAAACAATCAGAGTTCAACAATAACAGGCATGTCACACTACTTTTCAAAATTATTTAAATAGAAAATAGAACTATTTAAAATACCAACAAAATCTCATTCTTATAAAAATCTGCAGCGGAAATATTTCTTTTAAAATCATCATCATTCAACTTCAACAGAATTCTTGGCACAAAGGCCTCAACAACAAAATATTATTCTTCAACTTAAAATCCAACAACATGTTCAAAATTCGATACATAAAGGAATGAAAGAAACAAAACAACATTTTCCCCATCCCGTTATGTATCAGAGCCCTATGACACTTGAGCCAACATCCTACTAGCCTTGGAAATCTGCACTTGTCCACAAGGCGACAATTCCAACAGAAGGGGTGAGATACACATTCAATAATAATAATATATAATCAATCAAGTTAATGAAAACAACAACAATTCAATGACAAGCATCACCAGGTTCACATATATATACATATATATATAAATACACCAACAACAGAATCATCAATCAACAAAACATCATATAGTCATAGCAAAATAGGCATCATCTAACATCATAATTATCGTCCTAAATCACCTTATACATCATCAAGCACACCATTCACGAAACACGTTAAACGTCAATCAAGAATATCATCACGAAATATCATCAAGAGCTTCAAGGAACTTCATCACGAAGATACCATCAAGAACATCAAAGAACAATCATCATCACAAATGCATCACAAACCATCATAAATCATCGTCTTAACAACCATCTCAAACATCACATCATCATCACAAATCATCGTCACGACATCTCATAAGACACGACTCAACAAATGCAACTCTACGTCTTAGACATCATGCATGTGGTACCATCAGGGCATAAGCCCCCATCGCTAAAGGTCAAATAGGACCTGTCAGGCATTGAGCCCCCATCGCTAAAGGTCATAAAAGAACCTGTCAGGCATTAAGCCCCCATCGCTGACTATGCTATGCAACGACACGACTCAAATGCAACGACACGAGTAAAGACTCAACAATGCACATCTTTAGATGACTCGACAAATACACATCTTTAAATAGCATCATCGTCAAATATCACATATTTAAATATGACATCTTTATATAGCACATATTTAAGTCACACATCTACAAACAACACATCTTGATATAACACATATTTAAATCACACATCTCCGGAAAGCACATATACATTAATCAACTACATTCATATCAAAGTCCAACACATCCTTCAACAAGCAAATCAAGTTTGATCAATAAAACATAAGCCAAATACTCATAAAACACTCCGACTAAATCCCTAATACTTAAGTTTGAAGTTAGGAAACCAACCATAAGTTTTGGACTAACTTGGGATTAGTTAGGCTAAGTTTTCTAAAAAAATTCTGAAGACCTACTTGGACTATTTTTATCATAACTCGAGATTTATAAAACATTTTCGAGTCAAACCAGTGCCATTAGAAAGCTAACTCAATCATCTACAACTTTCATGTTTACACCTAAGACCAATTATGTACCAATCAATACCAGTTTTCATTTCAAATTCGGACAAAGTTGTGCTGAAATTCATAAAAATTCACTGTGACCTACGTTCAGTAATTTGACCATAACTCAAGTTCTATAAATCATTTTGACGTCAGACCAACGGCATTAGAAAGCTAACATTTATACCTACAACTTTCGTGTTTACACCGAAAGCTAGTTCGAAACAGAAACTGATGCAAAAGACGCAACAACATGAAACAGGGTATGCTGTCAAAGGTAGCTCTCGGGAAAACTCTATTTTTCACTCAAAAAACCCAAATTTCATCTACCCAAATCCCAAATTTGATAGAGAACAATGTTTACAGGTTCTACATACAACATAACAATCAAAACAACACAGAAACATGCATTAAACAACACAATTCATCACATCATATCAATTATCATAAACTTTCTAAACCCTAAACCTAGAACACAATTTCATCAACAATCAAAATTATATATACATATTATTGAAGGAATCCCACCCTTACCTTAATTCAGCAAGCAAAAACTCTACAGCAATTGATTCCCTCTTCTCTTAGCCTCTTCTAGGGTTCTCTTCTTTCTCTCCAAAAACTCTCTTTTCTAAAGTTTTGTACGTGAAAAATGAAACAGACTTTTGTTTTTCTCTAAACTAAAACCTCTCCTTTCTCTTTCTATTTTTCCTTAACCTCCCACTTATTTCACTTAACTCCCTCCTTAATTTCTATTAATTCTCATTAAACCCCATAATTTCAAGTAAATAATAATCTTACTTATTTTTATTAAACAATAAAAATAATCATATATTCACATAATCACATAAATACTATATAATAAAATAGTAATACCCCACATATTCACATAAATCATTAAAAAATCATATAAAAGATTTTAAAATCAACCAACGATAATTAAAATAAAACTAGGGCGTTACAACTCTCCCCAACTTAAAGAATTTTCGTCCTCGAAAATGTACCTCAAGCAACAATTCTTCCTGCATGTTAGTTCTCTACACAACAAACAACAATTCAGAAACAACAACAAAAGCAACATTAGAGTTGACACTCTATCCTAGGTGGCTCAACACGACTCTACTACTTGGCCGGACGGACCAACCTGCTCTGATACCAATTGTAACACCCCGTTTCCCCAAAACAACATAATAATATTAAAACAATCAGAGTTCAACAATAACGGGCATGTCACACTACTTTTCAAAATTATTTAAATAGAAAATAGAACTATTTAAAATACCAACAAAATCTCATTCTTATAAAAATCTGCAGCGGAAATATTTCTTTTAAAATCATCATCATTCAACTTCAACAGAATTCTTGGCACAAAGGCCTCAACAACAAAATATTATTCTTCAACTTAAAATCCAACAACATGTTCAAAATTCGATACATAAAGGAATGAAAGAAACAAAACAACATTTTCCCCATCCCGTTATGTATCAGAGCCCTATGACACTTGAGCCAACATCCTACTAGCCTTGGAAATCTGCACTTGTCCACAAGGCGACAATTCCAACAGAAGGGGTGAGATACACATTCCATAATAATAATATATAATCAATCAAGTTAATGAAAACAACAACAATTCAATGACAAGCATCATCAGGTTCACATATATATACATATATATATAAATACACCAACAACAGAATCATCAATCAACAAAACATCATATAGTCATAGCAAAATAGACATCATCTAACATCATAATTATCGTCCTAAATCACCTTATACATCATCAAGCACACCATTCACGAAACACGTTAAACGTCAATCAAGAATATCATCACGAAATATCATCAAGAGCTTCAAGGAACTTCATCACGAAGATACCATCAAGAACATCAAAGAACAATCATCATCACAAATGCATCACAAACCATCATAAATCATCGTCTTAACAACCATCTCAAACATCACATCATCATCACAAATCATCGTCACGACATCTCATAAGACACGACTCAACAAATGCAACTCTACGTCTTAGACATCATGCATGTGGTACCATCAGGGCATAAGCCCCCATCGCTAAAGGTCAAATAGGACCTGTCAGGCATTGAGCCCCCATCGCTAAAGGTCATAAAAGAACCTGTCAGGCATTAAGCCCCCATCGCTGACTATGCTATGCAACGACACGACTCAAATGCAACGACACGAGTAAAGACTCAACAATGCACATCTTTAGATGACTCGACAAATACACATCTTTAAATAGCATCATCGTCAAATATCACATATTTAAATATGACATCTTTATATAGCACATATTTAAGTCACACATCTACAAACAACACATCTTGATATAACACATATTTAAATCACACATCTCCGGAAAGCACATATACATTAATCAACTACATTCATATCAAAGTCCAACACATCCTTCAACAAGCAAATCAAGTTTGATCAATAAAACATAAGCCAAATACTCATAAAACACTCCGACTAAATCCCTAATACTTAAGTTTGAAGTTAGGAAACCAACCATAAGTTTTGGACTAACTTGGGATTAGTTAGGCTAAGTTTTCTAAAAAAATTCTGAAGACCTACTTGGACTATTTTTATCATAACTCGAGATTTATAAAACATTTTCGAGTCAAACCAGTGCCATTAGAAAGCTAACTCAATCATCTACAACTTTCATGTTTACACCTAAGACCAATTATGTACCAATCAATACCAGTTTTCATTTCAAATTCGGACAAAGTTGTGCTGAAATTCATAAAAATTCACTGTGACCTACGTTCAGTAATTTGACCATAACTCAAGTTCTATAAATCATTTTGACGTCAGACCAACGGCATTAGAAAGCTAACATTCATACCTACAACTTTCGTGTTTACACCGAAAGCTAGTTCGAAACAGAAACTGATGCAAAAGACGCAACAACATGAAACAGGGTATGCTGTCAAAGGTAGCTCTCGGGAAAACTCTATTTTTCACTCAAAAAACCCAAATTTCATCTACCCAAATCCCAAATTTGATAGAGAACAATGTTTACAGGTTCTACATACAACATAACAATCAAAACAACACAGAAACATGCATTAAACAACACAATTCATCACATCATATCAATTATCATAAACTTTCTAAACCCTAAACCTAGAACACAATTTCATCAACAATCAAAATTATATATACATATTATTGAAGGAATCCCACCCTTACCTTAATTCAGCAAGCAAAAACTCTACAGCAATTGATTCCCTCTTCTCTTAGCCTCTTCTAGGGTTCTCTTCTTTCTCTCCAAAAACTCTCTTTTCTAAAGTTTTGTACGTGAAAAATGAAACAGACTTTTGTTTTTCTCTAAACTAAAACCTCTCCTTTCTCTTTCTATTTTTCCTTAACCTCCCACTTATTTCACTTAACTCCCTCCTTAATTTCTATTAATTCTCATTAAACCCCATAATTTCAAGTAAATAATAATCTTACTTATTTTTATTAAACAATAAAAATAATCATATATTCACATAATCACATAAATACTATATAATAAAATAGTAATACCCCACATATTCACATAAATCATTAAAAAATCATATAAAAGATTTTAAAATCAACCAACGATAATTAAAATAAAACTAGGGCGTTACAATTACTCTGATCAAATATATTATTATTACGTTATTTTGGGAAACGGGGTGTTACAGTTACAAGATCTGTAGCTTCTTCATCCTCTTCTGAAGTAAGCTTCAATTTTCTGACAATGGGTTTTCTTTTCTTTCTAGGAATGGAAGGCTGAGCTGGTTGAGGTGGTGAAAGTACAGCTTCCTTACCACTTCTGATTCTTTTGTTCAGGACCTTAACAGGTTCCAGATCCTGAACTTCTTCTCTAGATTTCCTAGCCAAAGAGGGGTCAATAAGAACCTTTTATTCCATTTCCAGCTTAGCAGCATGTTTATCATAAACAGATGCTCTTACCCAGAAGTGCCTTATGAGATTCACATAGGTTGGACCATTCAGCATATCAAAGTAGTGTAAGAGGTCCTGAGCTTCATAGAATTCCTTGATGTTGCAGCCATGATAAGCCAGAGAAGTGAAATCAACTGGGCTTTCAACTTGTACTGTTAATTCCCATTCTTCCAAAGACATGGTTCTTCCTTTAATCTCATACGCAGGAGTTTCCTGTTGAGTAGACGTTCCTTGTGCTAATTCTTGCGTAGTGGATTCTGGAACTGAGCTTGATGATGCCATTGACAGAGATGAAATTTCTAGGGTTCTAGGTTTGATTGATGTGAACAAGCATAATGCTTAACCACTATAAGGCAGAAGCTAGTATTAACAAGCCATAAGGCAAAAGCTTAACCACCAAGCAGAAACTATACTCGGAGTTTAACCACTTGACAGAAGCACAATAACAAGCCAATTAAGGCAACAAGCTTAACCACCTAATAAAGGCAGAAGCAACCAACAAATATATCAATGCTTAACCATCAATGGAAGAAGTGTCACGCTTAACAACCATTGACAAAAGCTACCATAAATGCTTAACCATCTATGACAGAAGCATCATGCTTAACCATCATAGACAGAAGCTCACCATGTAACAGCTCGATTTTTCGTTATTTTGTTTTTAATTATTTTATGTATGTTTTTCTATGCATGTATGTGATTATTTATTCTTGGGTGTATTTTTCTTGGGTTTAGTGTTAGGAGGGTATTTTGGTCTTTTGGTGAGCAAGGGTAAAATAGTAATTTTGGTCGAGGGTTAATTGTAGCGTTTTTAGTGAGGACCAATTGTTTAGTGATTTGTTAGTTGGTTGTGGTAATTAGAATTAGTGCCGATAGTTTCTAGTTATTTTATCATTAATAAGTTAGAAACTAGTAAGTGGAATAATTAGAATTGAGCCCATTTAACTATTGGCGGGTTAAGCTCAATGGAGTGTGACTATATAACCCAACTTTTTGAGAGAACTAGGGTTAGAACCTTTTTCATTTCACAACAATAGAGGCTAGAGAGAGGAAGAGGCTAGAGAAAGGGTTTGGAAAGGAGAACTTAAAGAGGGGAAGATTTTGGAGCAAAAGTGAAGCTTAGGCTTGGATTGTTGAAGTTAGAGGTAAGGGGGCTAGTCTTCAAACATAATCTATTTTCTACCCATTTCTCATAAGTGCTTAAGTGAATAAGTGATTTTGTGATTAAGTGATTATTTGAGTTTGAGTACATAAATTCATGTTTAGATGTTGATGCTATGATTGTACATGTGAATTGAATGACTAATTGTTGTTGATAATGAATTCATATGCCAAAAATCATTTATGTAGGTGTGTTGTGTTTTTGTGAAAAGAAAATGAATAATGAAGTTGTGGTTGTTGGATTTTGAATGAATTCGTGATTAATTGTTGTTGTTGATGTTTTGAAACATGTTGTTGATGAATTGGTGTAAGGAGTGCCTATTGGTGAATTGATGATGAAAGTTGTTGTTGTTGTTGAATATTTATGAAAGTTTGATGAATTATGGGATTTTGATAAAATGATGCTTTAATCTTAAGTCTTGTGCATCTTTGAGCATGTGTTCATGTATATGACCTGTAAACATTGTTTGGGACGTGTTTTGGGTGTGGAAAGATCAAAATTGGAGTGTTTGGGGAAAAGAGTTTTGAAATTCGAAGTTTTTTTTTCTGACCTGATAGGCATTCGCTTAAGCGAGCTCCCAGCGAAGCCCAAGCGAGCGTGCCCAGATCGCTTCTGGACACAGTTCGCTTGAGCGAGTTGTAAGCGAAGCTCTAAGCGAACGAGAATGTTGCTTCTGGACAGAGTTCGCTTGAGCGAGCTGTAAGCGAGCTCCAAGCGAACGAGCCCAGAATGCTACTGGGACCTGGTCGCTTAAGCGAACCAGACTTCGCTTAAGCGAGCAGCACCCTGTTCAGCCACTTTTGATTTTTCGTTTTGTGTACTTGGGGACCAATCCGAACTTTCTAAATGGTTTCTTTTGCCTTGTTTGATCATTACTTATGTAATTAATCCTATTGAAACATCATTTGTATGGAATTGGACTTAGTTTTATAAATTGGTCCTAATGTTTGGAAAAATGTTCAAGAACATCAATTTTCGAAAACTTGTTTTCTCAAGTGAATGATATAGGATTAAGTATGTTTGTTGTTTATGTGAGTAATAAAATGATCTTGAATTATTTCATCGAGGACTAGATTGTTTTGCTTTGAAAATGGACTATATTTAGAAAAGTGACATTTTGAGACGAACTTTGTGATTTAAGAGAATTCATTGTAATTGGCCAGTGAAACCCTCATGTACGTATACCTACATTCATATGTGTTTAGTGTACTTACATAGTTGAGGCAATTGAGTTGTTTTGTTTTGTTTTGGTTCATTGATCCCAATTATTAAAGTTGTGAATTGTATTATACGAACTTAGTTGAAAATGTTCATTGAGCTCGGTTACTTGGAAATTCTTTCATGAATAGTTTGATACGATTATATATGCTTATGTGCATATGTGTTATTGGTGGTTATATATGTTGTGTGCATATACGTTGATTGGTGCTTGTATATATGTTGTGTGCATATATGTTGTTGGTGAGTGTATATGTTTACGTGCATATATGTTGTTGGTGAATTGCTCTTACATGCTATTGGTGGTGAATTTTGGTGTGAGCATGTATTGGACTATGTTGGTGTGAAATTATGGAATTCATATGAAATATGTTTTGTTGTTGTCGAGTCCTAAGTTCACACACAGTTGTTGTTGGATTTCATCTCTATGTTGGTGGTGAATACTTATGTATTCAACTATGCGGGGTGTTTATGCGGGGTGTTATGATGTGTTTGTTGCATCAGGGGCGACGGCCTCGAAGATGAAATTGGTACCGCACGTATCTAGAGTCGGTCTAGACACATTGCATATTCTAGGAAGAGTCGTGTTTGCTTATGTGTTTGATGTGAATACGTGTTGGTGTATTTGTGTGCTTGGTGATTGGTTGCAATTGATGAACCTTATACTTGTGCGATTATTGTTGAAAATAATTTATGTTCATGCTTATTTACGAAAGATTAATTATTAATGCATGTTTAATCATGTTTATCTTTTCGATTATGATTGATGTGAAACTAACCCCAAGTGGTCTGTGGTGGACCACCTACCTATTTGTATGAATGGGTAGACGGCGTGCAAGATTAGTGGATTGCATTGCTTTGGTGAGTGCTCGAGGATAGCGGAAGCTTCCTCCATTTCTTTTCGCTTGTAGTGTCTTAGATAGGCTCTTATCTAGGACGACGTTACTTTTATGTCTTGGATTTCTTTTATTTTGAGATGTATCTATGTGGAGATTTATTTGGGAGTTGGTTGCATTTTCATGATTGTTGACATGGCTATTATTGAGATGTATTTTGAGTTTCCGCTGAGATTTTTTTATGTTGAGATATCTTCATGCATGATTACTTTGTGACTTATTTGAAGACGTGACGACCATTTCTTGTTTATTTATTATAATTGCATGATTTATTGCTTAATAGAAATAGGGCGTTACACACCACAAAGCCAATAAGGCAACAAAGAAGAAAATCATGGAATTTGGAATTTTGGCTTAGAATACATTCCTCAAAACCATAGGCAAACATAAGTGGACAGAGACCCAAAATCTCTAAGCAGCAGATGAATCACAATTGCAGCAGAATAAAAACAATTATGCAGCAGATGTGTAACTTCAACAATACTATATAATCCCCAAACCAAGAGCCTTTGAACCCATATCCAAAGTGGACAGCCACAACAAACATATGCTTCACAAACTGTAAATTCCCAACATAGCTCTTCCAAAAACTTGGATAATTCCCTTCAATATGTAGTTGTACTAGTGGCATGTCATGGAACTAAAAACTACACAATTTGGATTAGTCTTGGACTTATCTTCAATGTACTCATAAAATACCAAGAACTCCAATCAATTTGTAACAAAACTAGATGAGTTACAGAAAAATAGGCAATTCATCATAGGCTTCCAACTATGAGACCAACTTTGTCTTCACAATATCCATAATGGTATACAAACAAGAAAAAGAACAAAGTGCAGCACTAAATCATGGAACTTGACACCAAAGAGCAGCAACCAATTCTTTATATGTATGATTACATAAGATGTAGCATGCATCAAACACCAATACGCCACTAATCAAGACTGGAGTAAGCGATATATCACACTTGTAGAACCAATTCTGATCAATCTCTCAACAATTTAGGAGTAAGGAGTTGATCAAGAACTGAACTCTAATTGATCAACAACATAGTCAAAAATGAAACCTCCATTGAATGCATCATGAGCAATGCAAAACCAATTCAAGAGGCAACAAGAATATCATACCAGAATGTTAGAATACACTGGATTGCAGTTACACTTATCCAACACAAAGTTGAACCAAAGCAGAGGAATGTTCACATAACAACTCTTCTGGAACTTCACCAATTTTATCACCAATCTATTTTTCAGTGAAGACTTTTAACAAACACCTTATGGTCACAATAGTCAAGGACCACAAGTATGAAAGCACAACCTCAAATCTCAATGCACATAAAGAACTTGATCAAAAACTGAATTCAGGATCTCAATCAAATCTTCTGAAATATAATTCGAAACACCGGAATTTGGGATTAAGAATACACTAAGAACAAAATCACCATGAAAACGGAATCTCAAATGAGAATTGATTCAACAGACAAATTCGATCAAATTGGAATTGCAAAACCCTAAGATTTAGGGAAAAATTGCAAGGAAGAAATTGAGATTATAACAAACTCGCAATCGCAATCGCAAGAACTGAAAATAACGTAACAAGAAAACGAATTATTCATAGATTGAAAAAACTCGATCGATTATGAATTCGAGAAAGAAACTCGAATCAAAGATGAAAGTGAATCAGATTGAAAACAAAAGAAAGAAACAAAATCGAAGTAACTGAATTGAGAACAGAATCTCAAAACGAAAATAAAATGCAGTGTGAGAAGAAACGGAATCGATCGGAAAAGAATCAAGAAAGTGAAACTAAATTGAAGACTTGAAATCCAGAAATCGAATTAGAAAGATAATGAACCAGAAAAGGAACAAGAAAAGGAAAGTGAAACTAACGTGAGAAAAATAGATTTTCTCTAGAAAATGAAGAGAGAGAAAGAAAAGGAAAATTGAGAAAATTGGATTTTCTCAGAGAAAATGCAACGGAAAATATCCTTCAAGATGGATACCCAGTTTGCTCTGATACCATGTTAGAAAACATGGCATCTATGGATGAAGGAGAGAAAAGCTTAGAATATTATTTGTATTGATGATAGAAAAATACAAGAATGAAAAAGATAGGTACAAATGAGTCAACTATGTGACTTATATAGTAACTAAGCTAGTATTCTAACTAACTATATTATTATTCTTAATAGTTGTCGAATTTTGTTTTTATGAATATTTAAGTTTGGTGGATTTGAAATTGTTGTGAGTTCTGTGTTTGTGAAATTGCTTGAACGAGCAAAGAGAGAAGCAATTGCAATATTTTAGAGAGGGGTGCTTTTTATGAAGTATATTGAAGAAAATTCACTATCCAAATGAGATTGAAAATATTTGAAGAAAGAAACTTAATGCAATTTGTACATCTCTGCAAGAGTTAGGAATTAGACTTGAAGTTTGAGTCTATTGGTAGCCTTAGATAACCATCTTAATTAGCACAAGCCTCTGTTATTACTGCAACTTGCAAGTATCTTTTGTTTTTCTTTGTTGAACTGGTACCAATTTGCCTCTGTTGGCAAAAATAAAATAAAAATTATACATTAAGATAAGGTTGTTTTATTCTTGATTTGTTTCTCTGTAAGAGCACATTAGCATTATTCCAACGGATTTGTTTTTATGTTTTGTAAGAGCCTTAGATTACTTTGGTTGTAACTTTCCTAGATGTATTGTATTGCAGTATACTTGATTAGAAGCTTAAAGGAAGAGAGCAAAGCCAAGTAATTGATGCATGGCACTCATAAGCCAATCAAAATAAAAAATGATAATGACTATCAGAAGATCATCATCTCAGTTTTCAAAACAAAGGAGTAAAAATAGGAAAGTAGTCCCATTAGGTTCTTTATATAAGATTGAACGTTAAGCTTGAATATGGAGGTGAAAATACCACTGGATGCTTAAGGAAAGCATTGGCACGTGAATGTGAGGGATGAGACGACTCAATGTTATCTATGTTATAAAACTGAATGTGAATGTTATTAAAAAATGACCTTATTTTTGTAAGGAAAAAAGTATTCAAACTTTTTTGAGTATGTGGTTGTTGTGATTAGTTTACAGGGCATGCTGAAACTTTAGAGTTGGTGTATAAAGTTCTGTGAAGCCTTTCATGGTGCCGGCGTCGATCACAGTTTAATTGTGCATCAACTGTTTTGTGGAATACTTTTGCTGGTAGCGATTATTGTTTTCACTTAGTTAACCAGGCCATGTTTGTTTTATAGTAAGGATTGTTCTCTTGATGGGTTATAGCCATTTACAAGGGCAGAATTTGTTGTTGAATTGTATGGACTGCTGCTTTTGATGTTGATATTGAATAAACAAGAGTTTAGTCTCTATTCATTTGGTAAGAAAACTTCATCAATATAACTTTGATTTTTAATATTTAAGAGTTTGACTCTGAAAAATAAAAATTGATTTGCTTTTCACTTTATTTGAACTTGGTTTCTTCTTCTCATTCACTTATGCTTTCTTATTTCTGTTTATCTTTTGTTTTTTTTTTCTATGTTCGATGGATGATCAAAGTTAATGATATATTTATTCATATGATGCATGTGTTTTTGACTACCTCAGTCAATCACATAAAAACAAAAACTACCTCAATCAAAGATAGTGGTGAATACTTCTATATTATATTAGAAAACCTACCTTTTGCTTCCTTTTCTAATCAGTATATGCATAATAAATATTTCATTGGATTTGAAAGGAACAAGCAAGAGGATGTCAATGTTGTGAAAATTGTTCTCTAATCTTGAAGGTCTTTACAGGTCCTTACTTCTAACTACTATATTAGCATTAAGCTCATTACATATTACTTTGTTCAAGCATTGATTCTTTAAAGAAATCCATGTGACAAATGTGCAGGTTCTCAAACACATAAGATGTTATGTGTAGAGCATGTTGGTTTTTTAGTCTTTGGGATTAGCCACTTTGAAAGAAAATGGTACCTTTGCCTTCCAAAATGTTCTTAGTATGTGCTTCATGTTGTGAGACCTTTTATGTACCATGTTTATTCTCCCTTCACAATCTTATACAAATCTTAAGAGGGTTCATATTAGATATAGGGACTCTCATCATATTTTTTATCCACGGACTGTAACTTTTTTTTTATCTTTGTATACCATATTTTGTTTCTATAACTAATCCTAATTAATTTCTTTCTTACATTTGTGGAAGTTAAGGAGTTCATTCAATATTTTTATTGACAGAGCATGGCGCTACTACTCTTATATCTTCTCTTAACTTTTCTCTCTTCCTTTAACTCTTTCATTTGTAACTTTAACATTAATGAAAATATATTTAAAGAAACTTATTTGTGTCTATTACAATTAATAGGACCCGTGTTGTGCGGTAGCACGGGTTAAGAGTCTAGTATATTAAATGGAACACAGGTTTGCACTAAAACCCTAGACAAACCTTATGGAAGCACTACCATTTTAAGCTGCTGGTCCTTCAGGCGGGAAAATCCAAATAGTTTAACTTGCTAAAAAGACTGCAATGTCTTTCGGTTGATAAAGTTGTACATGTCACATGCCACCAAACAATTAACCAATCAGAGACAAGCAGGCATATACATCACGCAACATCTAACTCACAAGTTATCTCCTTCACACGTTACTTCTTCTTTTCTTTCCTTTCTTTCCCTGCAAAGGGCAGGACTTAGGTGACTTTGGCTTCGGTGTCTTTGGGTGTCTTTGTCTCTATTTCTCTTCTAATGACTTTGGCTTCGGTGTCTTTGGGTGTCTTTGTCTCACAAGTTATCTCCTTCACTCTGTTTTTTTCCTTTTCTTTCAATGTTTTATTCTTTGACAGTTTTACAAAATTTTGTTTGCTTTGGTTAATCAATGTATGGAGCATGAGTATCACAAATACCCAATTTCATTGATGTTGTAAAGTAAGTATGATCACTCTTATTTTAGTTTTACTTTATTTTGAATTTGTTAATGGATTTTACCTTTTTTTTATGATTGGTGAATGGGATGATTGAAATTACGGTTCTAAAAGGGCTATGATCAATGGATTACCATTTAAATTTTATTTTTCTGCTAGATAGAGTGGAAAAAAGATACTTATCTTCACAATTTTGGATGAAGTATTTTTCACTTAAATATATTTTGGATAGTATATATATTATTTTACTTTAGCACACTTCCTAATTCAAAATTTATCATACTAATTTTAGGTAAGATTTATGTGTCTAATTTTGTGCTGATCCAATATTCATTATGTGTTAACTTCAAGAAGGATTAATTTTGTACTGCAATTCTTTGTGCACTTGATTTTATGATTTTATGAGGTGTATGTTTAAGGTTTGTTTTGGATATGATGATAACTGAATTAGGCACAGTGGGAGCAATAGTGTTGTTATTTATTCTGATTTTTTCACCAAGTTTTTGTGAAGGTTATGCCATTATTAAAGATCTACACAACTAACAAATTATTGAATATTGATAGAAAATTGGATCAAGTTAGTTACTAAAAGTATTTGAGTTGGTTTTACATTGATATTTTTTTTAAGTTTATTTTTTGAAAGAATTTGGCAGATTATCAATTAGTAAATAAATATTTAAATGCTTAATACTGATTTTTTCATTAGCCGGTACAATCGACATGTACGACGACCTTCTTCCAAAATCAAGGTAATTTTTGTCGATATAATTGGTGTGAGGTTTGGTTTATTCATTTTGTAGCATAGAAATTTTTAAATCGCGGGTTGGAATAAGAGCAGGAACACTTGTTTATTGGATTTTTTGTTATTTATAATTTGATGAGTTTTTGAATTGTATTGTTATCTAATTTATTACCATCTCTTTTATATTTTCTAGGAGGTTTATGCAGTGGTGGTTGTTGTAACTTGCAAGAAGGCCCCTACGGTGATGATTTAAATGGTGGTGGTTGATTAAACCAATGTCACCGTGTCTACCATCTGTATTATGTGTTGGTCGAGGTTGCTGAAGAAAAAAAGGCTAGCTGCAACTTAATCATACTCTAGATAAACATTGTTTGAATTGGAACAACATTAGAGCATAAGCATGGAATGGATGTGTTGCATCAGTTTTAGGTGCTCCCTCTCTCACTATTTTTCCTCTCATTTACCAATCTCTACTACCATTTTATCTTTTTTAAACATTTTCTTTTTAACTCATTTGAATTTTGAATTCCTCTTCTATTATGTCATAATTTTTCTTACTGAGTAGTTCTATCAGATTGGATTGTCTGAGCATTTCTTTGGCAAAAAATGCAACTATACGGTGGAGAATCAAAATAGAGCAAATGGGTTTTCTGGTACTGGGTTTTGAACCAATCAATTTGCTCGATTGGTCGTTTGTTAATTTTTGTTTTAAAAAGTTTTTACCTTTAGTTAAAAATAGTTGAAGAACAAACGGGGTTGTGAGTTTCTGTTTTATATAATTTCTAATATGAGATGATGTCTTTTTTGTGTGTTTTATATAATTTCTAACATTGACTTCACTTGCCTTTTGAATCTTCTTAGAGTTTAGATGGCCTGGTAATTCGTTTAAGTCGACAATTTCGGTGGAGAGTTTGATGATACCGAAAGCAGTGGTCATCTTTGTGTTTCAACTGTTAAAATATTTGAACAAGTAAGGTTAGCTCGTATCTATTTTTGAAGCAGCTAGCATGTTTTGTATTAGAATGAAAACGTGATGTTTTCAAGCTTGATGGTGTTGTAGTTATACTTTTCAAACTGATGGTATTTTTGACAAGACAGTATTTTTGTTCTGAAATGTGTTGGTTTTACATCTGTTGTGAGAGAGTTATAACTTGATTCATGTTTCGGTTTTGTGTATTCATGTTTTGCTAATGTGTATTATGTTACCTTGCCATTGTGTCATGCTGTTTTTTTCGGATCAAAGCCGTATGTATATCCTATCACGTGGCGGCCACCACGGCTGCCCCGTTTGGAGGGATTTGATTAACTTATGATTATATTTTGGATGTACCGTTTGTTTATTGTTGTTTATATGACTTGAATATGTTTATGCCAATGTGTAGTTGAATCCATTCACTGAAAACTTAAAACTGCAACCATTTTTTTAAGTTTTTGTTCAAAAACTGAAGCAAACGCCTTCTGCAACTCTTTGTTTAAGTATTTGTTCAAAATCTTATATATGAACTTTTTATCTCATGAAAAGTGTGATAGGCCATTTAATGTTGTGTGTTTGTGATCTTTTTTGTAACTTGAAATATTTTTGTGCTTTATTATTGTTGATGATGCTTATTTCAACAAGGTTGGTCTTGAATCATGCACAATCATATATCATTTTGCAACTAAGTGCTCAAGTTTATGTTCAAACTTTCCTGCATTTTTTATCTCATCAGATGTATGATTGTCTTCTGAATGTTGTGTGTGTATGTCTATGCTTATGTTTCTTCTATTGTATGTGTTAGTCTTTTATCTTATTTGCTCACCTTAAATCTCATGTTAATAGTTGTAGGCAATGCTGGCACAGAGACTGCCAGATGTGTTCGGAGGGATTTGTTTAACTTACGAACCTTTCACATGGAGTTCAACATATGCTCTGTGAGTTGTCATAGTTACCATTAATCTGTTTTTTCTTTATCAGTTTTTGGTATGTTATACTGTTTTTTCCATGAATCATTATATCTTATTAGGATGAGCAATTTCTTTTAGTGGAGGAATGATTTATGTTGCTATGGTTATTGTATGCATCTTTGGTTGGATATTTTGTTAGTTGTTATAATACATTCTTTTTTGTGATAAGTTTGGTTGATATAGTCCATTTGATGTGTCATACTTTGTTTTAAGCTATTTAGCATTTACTCATAGTCTCTCATCAATTGGTTTCATTAAGATGCATTTGTGTTTATTTAAAGACTAATTTATTGGTTCAAAACATTGGATAAAAGGAATTGTCTTCCAGTTTGTTTATAAACTTTATGGTAAATATGTTGATGACTATTGAATGTTTGTGAAGCGTAAGGGAAGGCTGCCTGCTTGATTTGCAAGAGGCTTTGGGTTACAAGTTACTCAATTTGTGATTCTGCACGATCCTAACCGCAATGAGATCGAGGTAGCTGTTGAAAAGAAGAGCGGGAAAGTCTATTTTACTGATGGTTGGACATTTTTGAAGAACTTTTATGGGATTTTTGGTGGTTCTTGGGTCATAATCATTGCAAATCGACATCTATTCCTGATTGAAGTTAGGAATCAGCATGGAGAGGAATTGCAGTATCCTCGACTTAACCCTCCTCAAACTGTGATGTTGCAGAATCGGCGTGCCATTGATTACCGAAAATCATTTGTTGGATATGGTTCTAATGCGCTTTTTCTTCCCACTGTCTTCTGTCACACAATTGTCAAACAATTATCATCTGCTGATGTTACTTCAAGAATGTTGGTGAGTTATGTCCTATATTCTTAAGCTCTAATTGTGTTGTAACAAGTGTATTGATATTTAACCAAACCTTTTTTTTCGTATACTCAGAAGCTGAATTGCATTGGTTTTTGTCAATCTGCGTTTCCTGCTGAGCCATCTGAGATAACTTTCGTTGATTACCTTGGTTATCCTTGGAAATTGCTTATGGATTTATGTCACGATGGAGATGTGTCATGCGTATTTTCTGGTGAGTGGCAGGCGATGTGCAATGCACGTATGCTGGTGGAAGGATCAAATGTCAAATTTGGTGTCACATGAGCTGCTAACAATAAGGTTATGTACCTTTGTCCACCTTCAATGTTGGTACAAATGGTCCGTCTTATTGATATGAACAATATTTCTGGAAGAATTAGCGCTATTTAATGTGTTGGTCTTTATGGTATCTCAGTGTTAGATGATGTGTTTCTATTTTCCGATCAAATGTAGTCTTAATGTTATGTGTGCTTTTTATGATGTTAGTAACTTGGGGTTTAGGTAATGAATCAAATTTGAGCCCTCCTTTTGTCAGTAACTTGGTGTTTAGGTAATGTTGTGAGTACTCTTCTTAATGTTTTCTGTACTTTGGAAATTAAGTATTAATAATTGTCGTGATTGTGTTTCGTTTAATTTGTTTTCTGTACACTGGCGTTATTGTTTGGATTGTCACCACAAATTTTATGTATCTGTGAATATACATTAGTATCAAATTATATGAAATGGCACTGCATAACTTCATCCAATTCAAACAGAAACTTATTAAAGAAAGTTATTATAAGCAACTTATGTGTATGTGTAGTTTCTATAATGCTGCAACTATTGCCAAGCTAATATTATACGTGAAATTGTTTCTCGGACAAGTGATTTATTTTTGCAAATTGGTAATAGGTCTGGAAAAATGATGGTATTCCATTCAACTCTGTGTGTTAATTGAATATATAAAAAGCCATACAATGTATGCATGCGCTGAAGTCCTATAATACAAGTTGGTTAAGAAGGGCATATTTCCCTTGCAATTGTTTTTTTGTTACAGATGAGGAAAAAAGGATTAATAGTGTTGGATTTTAGAAAAGAAATTAAGCAAGACTTATGAGTTCTGAAAACTGATACATACACATTTCATTCCTTCTAACATTCTTTAAATACAAGAAATTCATAATTAGAAATAAACTAAAGAAAACTGCCTTTAAATTTGTAACAGACAAACATAAATTTTTAACCTCCCATTATTCCTATAATTAAATTCATAATAGTCATAACAATAGGACTACTATAATAAACTCAAATGTTCCGATACATATTGTGAACAAATAGTGACATTCACTTTCTTTCTCACAGTGAAAATTCTTCCAATCATATTCTTCTCCAAAAATCTATCTTATGCAGATTTTGTAATTACTATTATCAATTTCCAATCATATTCTTAGTTGGCTCAAAATAGGATGCAGCAAGTTATAGAAGTCATATGATATCTTATCTATCAATGATGGCAAATCTTATCCATAAGTTAGTGTGATTATCTAAAAATATTGCTTAAACTGATCAACATAAGATTTTTGCTCATGAAAAGTATTGCCAAGTGCTTTGGAATGTTGACTTTTTCATGACGCTCAACATCTTCTGCTAGATGAGTAGGATTCAGTATGATGCATGCCTAGGTATTATGCATCTAACTCTTGAAGTGTTTTAATAGGGAATAATTAACCATAAAACGTAGAAAACTTTATATCTAAGCTCTATTATGATCAATAGCTTTATCTTATGTTGTTATAAATACGGTGCTCACACTTTTCATTCAATCTGCGAAGTTTTTTTTTTTTTTTTTCTATCAATCAATTGCTAATGTTCGGTAGTTAATGTTGTTATTGCATGTTTAATTGTATGATTGTATTTTAATCAACTTATATTTTGTTTTGTTTTGATTTGCTATGTTTCGTGCGAGTTTTTGCTTCTACGCTTCTCATTGGTGGTATTGCTCCTACATTATTATTGTAATGTGCTCGCACGGGTCGGACGACTAGTTTATTATTTTATGCTAAAAGACGAGAAGCCTATAAGCACAAAATTTTACATTTACTTTGTTTGACTACTTATGAACAATATGTTATTGTCCTGGATAAACCATATAATTTGCTATTAAAGAAAAAAGATAAACCGTATGATGAGTAGGGAGATGCTTGCTGAGGCAAAGAAAATCCAATATGATATGAAAGCATGAAACATAAACTATATAATTATTTAAGTGGGGTGTCCGAGGTTCGAATCCCAACTCCTGCATATAACAATGTATGTCCCTACCAACTGGGTTATGCTCACGGGGGCATATTCATTGTTTTATTGAAGTTGATGAGTAATATCGCAGCTCACATTGCATAAGTGTTATGCTACCCCAATATTGCAAAGTTGAAGAAAAAAGTGGTTGATTTTTTTTTTGTTTTGACAAATATGGTTGAAAAAAAAAGCCTAACATGATATAGTTTATTTTTGAAGGACTTATTAAATATTATTTAAGTAAGCGACAAATAGCAAAAAGAAAATTAGTAATATAATTTATTTAACAAGGTTGATGTATACAAACATTTACAAAATTAACCTTCAATATACTAGTTTTAAACTCTATTACACAGACACTTCTATTTAACAAAGTCGATGTAAATTAGTAACGTAAATGTAAATTTACAAACATTTACAAAATTAACCTTCAATATACTAGTTTTAAACTCTATTACACATACACTTCTATTTAACAAGGTCGATGTAAATTAGTAACGTAAATGTAAATTTACAAACATTTACAAAATTAACCTTCAATATACTAGTTTTAAACTCTATTACACAAATACTTCTTATTCAAGGTGTTTTTCGATGTCTGACATTGACACTTGTGATTATATTAAATTATGTCATTTTTTCAAAATTTTAATAGTATCGACGTGGTCTGTCAAGATCGTGTCCAATGTCTGTGTCTGAGCTCCATAGATTTTTTGGTCCAATAGAAATGTATGCATTACACCTTTTCCACCTAGAACTACATTATTATGGGCAATAGGGAACTGAGCTGGATTTTTGTCTCATGAACTGTACTTGCAAGTGTAAACAGGTTGTTTGACGTCTACTTTGACTTGGAAAACCTATGGACTGCACTTCGGTTCGCCTCAGAATAGTATGAGGAACTGGGAGGGGTGAATTTTACTGGAGAATGATGGTCGAAGATTTGATTGCGATGTTTCTAACAAGGATACATATAAAGGAGCATGGCTCCATGGATGATGATAGGTGTTTTGGACTAGGGTTTAGGGCAAATGAATAACAACATGTCACTATGTTCTTAATACATTTCATTTCATCTTTTATGAAGAAATCTACATTACATTTTTTTTTTTTGGTGATAATCTACATTACATTCAATGTAGAACTAGAAATTAAGCAATGTTAAAAAACAAATAAAAAATTGTGT
This sequence comes from Medicago lupulina, assembly GCA_958299785.1. NCBI lineage: Eukaryota > Viridiplantae > Streptophyta > Magnoliopsida > Fabales > Fabaceae > Medicago > Medicago lupulina. The sequence goes on along the minus strand of OY283144.1, from coordinate 54,559,236 downwards.
AGCATTCTCTCGATCTTTATCTTTTGGCAGTGCTACCGGAGATGTTGAAGAAAGTGGGATTTCCAGTAACTTTTAATGTAGAACTAGAAATTAAGCAATGTTAAAAAAAAAATAAAAAAAATTGTGTAGCATTCTCTCGATCTTTTGGTAGGGATGGGCAAAGTTCAGCTCAGACCCAAAACTGTGTGAACTGAACCAAACTGTTTTTCAGTTCATTCGAACTGAACCAAACTACAATAAAACAATTTAAACTGAACCAAACTAGTGAACCACTGAACTGTTTCTAAAAAGGAAAAAAAAGAGTACATCTGATATATCAATTTAATATGAATCTCAGTACCAACATCGTTTTCAACCCTCCTCCGCCGAGTCAACAATTCCCAATCTCACCGCCTCCTCCGTCGTCACCTTCACCGCCTCCGTCACAATCCTCCTCATCGCCGCCGCATCTCCAGCCTTCACATCAACAATAGAAACAAACCACGCCAGAATAGGCGTGACAGGTGACAGTGGCGATGGGAGGCATAGGGAGAGAAATGAGTTCGAAGACGACGGAACGGAATAAATCGTCGATGAGGATGAAGCAAGATTTGTTGGACTGTGCCACGATGTTGTAGCCGCTGTAGAAAAGCTTGCCGTGGGCGGTGGTGATGAGGGTGGAGGAAGTGGTGGCTTGTTGAAGGACATGGTGGAGAGCGAATTTGCTGGAAGTGGTGGTTACTTTCCTCAATTGAGCAGTTTTGTTAACTTTCTTCTCTGTACTGCACGTCATGGTTCAGAAGCAAACAGTTCTAAGTTCAGATCTGGTTTTTTTAAAAAAGTTCGGTTCAGAACTCTTATATATCAGTTCCGTTTAATATTGGTTCGGTTCAGTTCGGTTCAGTTAACAGTTTTTTTCCCCATCCCTCCTTTTGGCTGTGCTACCGGAGGTGTGAAGAAAGTGGGATTTCCAGCAACTTTGAAATTTCTAAAATAAAAAAATATATAATTTTAAACGTAAATGAAAGATTTGAAAGAAACTATTAATGAACAAATGTACCTTACTACCTTCTTTAAACATAAATAAATTATTGTTTAAGTAAATGTAAAATAATGATTGCAATTCAAATCATTGTTCAAAGCACAACTGAAGTACACATGACATAATCCATTTTTAATGTTTAAGAAAAGAGAAAAATTAGTAAAATAGGATTAAATTGTTCAAACTTATCAACCTAATTATCCGGAAGAAAATAAACTTTCCAAAGGAGGAAATGGCTAAATTCTATAAGGGTGTGCTTGAGTGAAGGATCTTGGAAGTGTTTTCAATGTTTTTTATAATCAAGTATATATTTTTGGTATTTATTTGAGATTTTACAAATTTAAAAATATTAGGAGAATTACATAATATATGATCGTGCTACGCTGAATTTATATTTAAAGTAAAAAAAAGTAAGTCCTCCCTTCCTCACCAAATTCTTCCATCCAAACATAACCGATTGCCCATCGAGGTACCAATTCACGACACATATACAAGTGAAACCTTGTTACCAAAAAAATATATTAATGTGAAATATCAATCCATTCTCTATTTCCTTTCATTTTTCTATCAAGAGGGTGTGTCCCAAAATCACTGACCATGAATCACTGAAAACTGTCTGAACTAACTTGATTTGGATCAATCACCACTCCATGAACTGACCCTGACCGGCGCTGTCTTGCAGTAGCAGATGGTAGTTGGATATTTTGAGGAATATGAGCTTTCTGGGAGTGACCGGCAACACAAAGGGAGCCGGAGTCATCTTGCTCCCAGTATACTTCTACCATAAAACCTGTGGGGTATTCAGCAGACTCTGATCCTGGAAATCCCACATACATAGCTCCTACAGGAATCTGCAAAAAAAAAATTATTCATCAGCAAAAAATTGTTGGTTCTATAACAAAATAAAAGAGAGTAATCTCTAGAGAGGCATGCCCTAAAATGGTTTTGTATTTTTTTCACCAGTACTATAGCAGCTTAATTAAGTGTTTATTCTATAAGCACTTATCATATAGTAAGTGTTTATGTATAAGTTGTTTCTAGAACAAAAGATAAAATAAAGCTAAATTGTTTTCATAAGCTATCCTCAAGAACTTATGGAAATAAGCCGAAAACAACTTATGGAAAAAACCTCTCTAAAACAGTCTCGAAAATACTTATGTAAGTGGATAAGCTCAAATAAATCAATTCAAACTGGTTCCACGTAAATATACCGTCTATGCTCAATTTTTGCTAGAGAAACTAACTACAACCAACTAGAACTTGATTTCTTGAGAATTGAGAGGCATATACCAAGAGAAAATGCGGTTACACGTACCTGGACGGACTCTCCAGATGTCAAGGTCAAAGTCACTAGGGTCCCTTCAGCTGCAGCACTTTCTAGCTCTGCTTGCTTTGCAATATTCAAGAAAACTTCTTCAAGAGTTGTTAGACCAAGCTGGATGTCAGATATGCCAAATTCTTCTTCTCTATCTTGGAGCTCGGAAAAGAAATTCTGGTTTGAAAGAAACAACAACAGTATAAGAGAATATTAACCAATTGAATTAATCACAATCTTCCATGTTATGATTCATTTTGTGTACACTATGCATGATTTTTCTCACTGGTGCCGATTTCATCCTGTCTATATGTTACCCAAACCATTTTCAGCTCATCATCAAATACATGTACTACGCACACATTCTCACAAATGCAATTAACAAGTCTATGGAAAAACGCAAATTTAGGAGCTATTCTTCATTATGAACTGTAACGTAAAGCAATAGACAGGATTCATTCGAATAGGTTTTCATGCAAAAAGGAGATACGGAACTCGTCTAAATTCAGATCGTTGTTTTTCAATTTGAGTTATTTAACTATAGTGTTATGAGGTTATAAAAACATATAACTATTATAAAAAAAATTATTAAGCAGAAAGTTTGAAACTGAATAATGATTTAGATGTTAATGTAATCATCATAACCGTAGCATGGTGTTAAGCAGATTCAAAACAAATGAAATCATAGCCAAGAAAAGAAAGCTTACTGTAAGGAGTGCTTCTCTTTCATGAGGAATCACATAAGTTAGGAAGTTATTGTTCTCCTCTTTTGGTACTACATCTAAACGCTGCAAAAGACAATTCATGGGTTGAAAACCAATCTTTTGTTTGTCATGAAAATATTTTAAATCATTACAGTTAATCATCTCACATTCTTAAAGAATTGCTTCACAGCCTCACGATGTCTTGCTGATACTGTGTCACCATTTGCAGGACTATGATCATTGTTGTTTCCGAAGCTAATATTAGTAATAAAGCCAGTCCCGAAACGTGACTTCAATCTGATTGAGGTTCCAATGCACCGCAGCTTTCCCTTTGCCATGATTCCTATACGGTCGCTTAGAATGTCAGCTTCTTCCATAGAATGTGTTGTGAGAACAATGGCACGCCCTTTTTTTGCATTTTCAATTATGTCCCACACATGCCTCCTTGTTATTGGATCCATACCAGTAGTCTAAGAAATAAGAATGAAATATTAAATATACTTATCCTTTTGAGAAAATATATGCTTTAAGAAAAATATATATATCCTTTTCTGCATACCGGTTCATCCAAAATGACTAGTTTGGGGTCACCGATAAGTGCAATTGCAACACTGAGACGACGTTTCATTCCTCCACTGTAACTTCCAGCTCTTACTTTGGCTGCATCCGTGAGTCTCACCTCTGCCAATGATGTTTCTGTAATCTACATTTTCAGCAGATTTCCTAATGGTTATTAATAATTTCAAACAATACAAACTAGCAGAACAAGTTTAGGCCTGGATAACATACTGATTTTATAGAATCTGGGGACAGCCCTTTAATTCTAGAGAAGAGTTCGAGGTGTTCTTGACCAGACAAAGCATCCCATAAGATATCAAACTGTAGATTATAAGATTTGGTAAATGGTCAGTCAGCTGTTATATATGCAATCTTAATATAGGAATTCAATATATTTATTGTTACACCATTATAAATACAAGCTGTGCGATCCGAGTTAGACAATCAGAAAATTCCAATTCCATATGGTATTAGAGCATCTAGCGACTACCAGGTCATGGGGGAATCACTAAATAAACCCTGGTAGGTATGGCAACGTCTGGTTGGCAAACTTAATTCTAACTGTGGTAAATTATGTGTCATACAAGAAAAACATATATAATGAGAGATGGAAAGACACCTGGGGACACACTCCAATTATCTTTCGAATGTTTGACATGCCAGTAGAGCTTCGGACCGAATTTCCATAAATCAACGCTGTAAAGGAAATTGAAAAGTTACATACTCTTTCTTTAAACCAACATTTGGAATATATATATATATATATATATATATATATATATATATATATATATATATATATATATAGATGAGAGAGAGAGAGAGAGAGAGAGAGAGAGAGAGAGAGTATCACCATCTCCATCAGTTATTGGAGTTATCCCTGTCAAACAACTAATAGCTGTAGTTTTTCCTGCTCCATTAGGTCCTAATAGACAAAATAACTGATTCTTTGTAAAGTTCACCCACAAGCCCTGAAAGTAATTTGAGAATAACACCTTTGTCATTAGGAGATTAATGTAAAATAATTTAACAGATGGTAAAATCCTGTATATTCAATCTGTATGATTTTTTAAGAGATGGATAATTAAATCCATGTTGTATAGTAGAATTGCACCTAAACTACTCGAAATTGATGTCGAGAGCGAACTAATGGAAAATATTTCAGATATAAGAGCCTGTGGGGCTAAACCGTGGATAATGCAGTCGATGCTCAATCTAATCATTAAATAACTAACCGAAAATGAAAAGTTTTATTGCTAGTGAAATGCTCATAAATATTTATTAGACTCACCCATGAGCAGTTGTTTTGAATGAAAACAAACAAAAGAACAAGTTTACGTCTACTCACCCTAACTTATAATACTAAAATTGTGATCAGAGATGACTTACCTTAAGAGCATGGTAAGGAGCAGTTCTTTTACATTTACAGCAGCAGCCAAAGTTAAATGTACCGGGGTAAGTCTTCACAATGCCTTGTACCTGAACAGCAACATTTGCATCAACGACACCTTGTGTTTGTTGCTGCTTCACAACATTTTCTTCTTCAAGGACGTCTTCATCATCTGGTGGACTATGCTCTTCATGCCGGGTTGAAAATATGCAACTACAAAGCCCACCCTCTATGAAAGGAATGTGAAAAAACGGTTAAGAAGAATTAATCCACAGAGCATGAAAGAAGTAATAAAAAAAACACAACTTAAAACATAAAATAATCATCACCTTTCACTTTTTGTCCTCCGTCTCCTGTCCAATAACGAGGATTTAGAAAGTATAACACAGATTTCCTCACACCCATTTCATTTGGGATTATATTGTCAAAGTAGATGGCCAGAACGAACCACAGAAAGAATGTGGCCAGAAGCCAATAATAAATTGCATTCTGTCAATTAAAGAAGATATACCGAGTAAATTATTTGAACCATGGAATCTTACTGAAATGCTGAATAAAAGGAAATATAGAACCATGGAACATATTCATCTAAAAGGGAACAGAAAGTCAAAGTCTTCTTAAATGGAAACATGTTTTGGTGTTGGCATGCAAAAGTCAAACTCAAAAATCACTTCTTACAATTGTCATCAAACAGTCGTCGTCGTTAACGGCACATTTTCCTCTTGTACTCCAGCTAACCCCATTATCTTCAGGAGTTGAAACAGCCTTTGCAAGTATACTCAGGCCTTCAGCAAAAGGATTAGGCGGAAACAATAACCATAACTGTCGGTAAGGAGGCTGGAAACTCTTTAGAACTCCTACTGTTGACACAGTCTGCAAATAGATAAAATAACAGATATAGAAGAACATCAGCATCCATTGATTTGATGTACTCAATAAACCTTGTCATGAAAGAATGAGAAGTATTTCATTCATGCCTGAGTCATGAAGCCGACAATAAATACGGAGAAGCCGACTGTTGTTGCCGAAGATGATTTACGAATAAAAGCTGATAACAAGAAGGCAAACCCAGTCTAAAACAAATGGAGAAAATACTAGGCATCAGTAAAACCATCAAATTCTCAGAATACAGAACAGACCCAGATGAAAAGACAGAAAGTATAAATGGTAAAGCTAGAAGATTCTCACCAAGTTGAGTTCAAATAGGAAGAACAAAAAGAACAGAACAGCGAAACTGTTTTTCAAGAAGAAACTAAACTGAAACACCATGCCAGTGAGAACTAAGAGAAGTGATGATATGAGTGTAACAACTGTTTCCCAGGTTAGCCATGATAACCAGTATGCAGAGTCGTAAAGCCCCATCACGGTCATTGCCTATCCCAAACAAAAACACCATGAAAACAACAAACATGATTAAAACGAAGAAAGAAAAAAACAACCAAATGTATCGAAGCAGAATTTGACAGTGAGACAAAATTAATGCAAAAAAAATGAAACACTTTAGTTCATATCAAGGTTTTAAATAAAGTATGTGACATCAGTGTTGATGTCTCTACAACCATTATGCAGCCACGATTAAGAACATATCAGCTACATTCAACCACAACTCTCCGCAATATCAAGCATCTTGAGTACAGTTTAAAGCCTTGTTTTCTATATATCAACAATATCTATTGGCCATATTGATCTTAGTATTCACGTGAACTAATGTGTACTAATTCTAAGGATTGATACATATGACCAGTATTTGAAGAATATAAGCACTAAGATGAAATTTTTGCCTTCTCAACATAGGCAGGAGCAGGACAGAAGTGTTTGTTTATGACTATGACTATACCATACCTGGCGAAGTTTAAGCTCTTTCTCTGTCACCAATGAACTGATCTGAAGAACGAAATTAAACATAGCAGTTGCAAGAAAAAATATTGGACCCATTGTTGCTACTGTAGAGAAAGGAGCCATTGCTGGGTGCGGGAATTCCTTGAAAAACACATTCCACTTGAAGCCTGGGTCTAAAAAAATCATCAAGCCATCAATTAGAATTTAGAACATGGATTTCATCTTTAATTGACACTATGACATCAAAGTATTTTATGTCTTCGTGACCATAATTGACACTTCATTTGGTTGTGGTTATCTGAAATACCATTGACAGCGATGCAACTTAGTGCCAACGCTATATAAAACCCTGACTTTGATTATACCTCCTCCAATTAAAAATTAAGTAATTAAAAAGTACTAATTTTTTTTTTTATCAAGGTTTTAAATAAAAGGTCTGCAACCACAATCTGAGCCGCTGCAACAAAAATTGGAACTACATACATCAGTCAAATTTAACCACAATTCTCTGCAATATCATTGATTGCGATGCGACCATGACTATAACAAGCACAATTTTAAACCCAGATTTTGATCATACAAATGACCTGCAACAACAATCTTAGCCGCGGCGACATCAAAGGTTTTGGATGTCTCAGCAAGCAAAATTTACAGTACATCTGTCAAATTTATCTGTGATTCTCAGCAGTACAATAACTATTACTAATTGGATAAATGCACATTTGGTATCACAGCCGCTCACCGTGATTCTGACAAACTCACCGTGATAGCAAACATGTGTACTATTTAAAAAGCATTGATTTTGATCATAATTCTATGCAATGTCATTGATTGTGATGCAACCATGACTATAACTAAGACCACAATTTAAAACCCAGATTTTGATTAAACCTTCAATTTTAAATAAAGACTAAACAATTTAAATCAAGGTTTAAAAAAAAAAAAAGGTTTTAAATAAACAATATATTTAAAAAACAATTCTGACAAACTCACCATGATACCAAACATGTCAGCTACTTAAAAAAACATTTATCATGATTTTGATCACAATTCTCATCAATATACTATAACTGGTACTAATTGCATGTTCTGTATCACAACATCCCACCGTGATTCTGACAAACTCACCATGATACGAAACACATCAGCTATTTAAAAATAAATCATTTATCATGATTTTGATCCCAATTCTCATCAAATTATCGTAATTAGTACTAATTGCAAGTTCAGTATAACTATTGCGTGTTCAGTATCACAGCATCCCACCGCGATTCTGACAAACTTACCCTAATACCAAACATGTCAGCTATTTAAAAAACACCAATTATGATTTTCATCGCAATTCACAGCAATATACCGTAATTAGTACTAATTGCATGTTCGGTATCACAGCATCCCGCCGTGATTCTGACAAACTCACCATGATACCAAACACAACTATTTAAAAAACATTTATCATGATTTTGATCCCAATTCTCATCAATATATCGTAATTAGTACTAATTGCAAGTTCAGTATAACTACTAATTGCGTGTTCGGTATCACAGCATCCCACGTGATTCTGACAAACTTAGCCTTATACCAAACATTTCAGCAATTTAAAAAACATCGATTATGATTTTGATTGTAATTCTCAGCAATATACTGTAACCAGTACTAATTGCACGTTCGGTATCACAACAGCCCATCGTGATTCTGACAAACTCACTGTGATACAAAACATGTCAGCTATTTAAAAAAACATTTATCATGATTTTGATTGCAATTCTCATCAATAATATATCGTAACTAGTACTAATTGCATGTTCGGTATCACTACTAATTGCGTGGTTTGGTATTGCAGCATCCACTATGATTCTGACAAACTTACCGTGATACCAAACATGTTAGCTATTTAAGAAACATCAATTATGATTTTGATCCTAATTAACTAGTACTAATAGCATGATCGGTATCACAGCAGCCCATCGTGATTCTGACAAACTCACCGTGATACCAAACATAGAGGCCATTTAAAATACAAAGACTAATTATGATTACGATCATACCTCCAATAAGAAACCTAGCGATTTCACGCTCGGCAGCAAGCTGAAGAGGCAACTGAAAATCAAAAGTAGGATCTTGATACTTGCCACGTTTCTGAACACTAGTAGAATTAGTCTGAATCCCATAACTAATAATACTTCCATTCTTTTCACCAAAATGAATAGCACCAGGACATATCATAGGATTCTTAAACAACCAATCATCAACTTCATCCTTACCACGAAAACTCTTGACCTTTTCAACAGGTATCTCCCTACCAGGATTATTCTTAATTATCCTCTCCACAATTGTACGAAACTTTGGATCATCATCACCGCTCCAAACGAAATCATAACAAGGTGTTTTCATGAAGAATGTGTCCTCACAGGGTGGGATTGATGGAGATGGAATTAATGGAGGGTTTTTGATTTCTTTGAATGCAGAAGTTGTTGATGATTGTGCTTTCATTGCTTTGTCAATGGCGAATATGAGAAATATGAAGAAGATTGGTGAGAGGAGTTGGAGAAGGATTGATCTTTTGCTTCGCCATGAGAGTAATATGTTTTTTTTTAGCAACGCTTTGTACTGTTGTGTTACCAACGTAAAAGCGTTTGTCATGTTTTTTTTGTGTTTTTGTCTCCTCTCTCTGTTTTGTGTGACAGAGAGGGAGAGAGAATGAAAGAGGGTGAGGAAGGTAATGTGAATGTGAACAATGTTGTTTAAATAAGATGGGTATGGGTATTTATATATACATTTCATTAAAAAACAAAATAATGAGTTGTTTTTTAGTTTTGACTAATTTGCTAAAAAAGGATAATTTTGATAAGGTTTTTATTTTTATTTAATTTATATCCAAACTTTCAAGTTTCTTGACTGTATATTTATTTAATTTTTTTTTATAGACGAAATGGTAATAGTCATTAGAAATTCACACATAGTGGAGAAGTCAGATTTGAACCTCGATTATTGTGTTCGACCAAATAATTCAGCATTTTTATTGGTTGAATTAGGATTTTTGAATCTAATTTTTTTTGTTTTTAAATAGACCTGATTTTAGTGTCTAATCTAACGATTTTCGTATTTATCAAGTTAAATTAGGGCTAACTGAAATATCAAAACTTTTGTATTTCTACATGTTAAGGGACAATTTTTCTTTTGTATAATAATATTAGTGTGAATTTTATTTTTTTTGTTAGGTGAATATTGTTTTGTTTGTGGGTGAGGAAGACAATGTGAATGAAAAATGTCATTTTTTTTTTGTTGAAGGAGAATGAACAATTGAAACTTGAAATAGGATGGAAATATATCTCATTAATTAGTATTCCTTATATTAAGCGTAATTCACTTTATTGCCATTGATTGTGACGTAAATTATTATATTTCATTAAAAACAAAATTGTCCCCTTGTGTTGTTTTTTAGTTTTGACTAACTTTTTAGCAAGGGATAATGTTGGTATGAATTTTATGTTTGTCTAAATTTTTCATTATTTCTATATGTTAAGGGACAATTTTTCATTAGTATAATTATATTGTCATATTAATATATTCATATTTATAGACAATTTTGAAATGGAAAATGGAACCGCGTTAGAGTGCATTTATAAAATATTGTAAATGGTAAGGACTCAAATTTAAAAATTTTCCCTTTTTGAGATCAAAAGTCTAGGTTCATATTTAAATTATAAAATATTTAACAAACTAAAAAATGAAATGTTTTCCTTTTAAAAAAAAGCGATCATTGTGCGTGAAAGTGGTATAATAGAGATAAAATAAATAGTTTGCTATGAATATTATAAGTGGATGTCTATATAGCAAATAGATTAATAGACTATACTACTAGACTATTGGGCTTAGTCCATAAACTACTTTATTTCCGTATAAATAAAGCTCATTTGTAACACTATGGAGTACATCAAGATTTATGCTCTTCTCCCAACAAGTTGTGCTCCCACCCCAACATTTTTACCTCTGCGTTACTTAACTCACGTTGCATGAGTTAAGTAACGAAAGGTTACTGTTTTGGGACAAAACCCACCAGTCCATACTCCAAGCACCATTTTCTTTCCCTCCCTTCACCTTCAAAAACCCAAAAAGTGTGAAATTTTTGGTGAAAATCATCATTCCAAATCATTGCAAATCGTCAGGAAGAAAGTTTTTATACTCATCAAGCATCAAATATCAAGTAATATATCATCTAAACTAATCTCATTTTGCTGGTTTTTGGTGCTGGTTTGTCTGGTTTTCGTAGGTGATAGGGATTGACGCAAGTTAACTTGCGCAAGGGTTAAGTGTTGCGTGACTTAAGTCACGCAGGAGTTAAAGGTTGCGTGACTTACGTCACGCTATTGCATGTAGAGAGTTTTTTTTTTATTTTGCGCCACTTTTGTTAGCTTGTTGCACAAGTAATTTATTTATTCTTTCTATGTTGCTTTTTTATTCAATAGACATAGAGTGTAATGGTTGACAATGTGGCGGATGATGACGTTGAACCGAAACCGGGCAAGATTGAAGCTTCCGGCGTAGGTTCCGGTGATGTCATACCAACCATTCATGTGAAACTCTTTAAAGTCAAAATTCCCTTTCAAACTCACATTGGTAAAATTGAAGAAAAACCTAAACCGGTACCTACCGGTTTTGATTGCAAAGTTTGGGACACCGTCTAATTTTTTACAATAAATGAAAGATGGAGAGAGCAAGAAGATTTACTTGGTTGGGTTCGTCGACAAGCGGCAAGGGCCAGTTTTACTATTTATATAGATAAATCAAGTTTAAAAAGGCCTTACTTGACGATGCAATGTGAAAGGAGTGGGGAATACAAGCCACCTAAGACGAGGAAGAAACCGAACTTCGAAGGCATTGGTTCAAGGAAATGTCAATGTATGTTTAGGTTGCAAGGTTTCTTTGATAATGATACAAATGATTGGTGGATTGCAATGCTTTGTGGAATGCACAACCATGATTTGGAGGAAAAGTTACAAGGCCACCTTCTTGCGGGTACACTTAATGCGGAAGAAAAAAGTTATCGACATGATGTAACACTCCGTTTTCCCAGCATATAAATAATATAAAATAAATCAGAATTCATCGCAAACAGGATGTCACATTTCATTCTTCAAAATATCATTTAACACAAATAGAGTTAACATAAATAAAATCCACCTAAAAGTGGTCCAACATCAAATTATAAGAAGATATGTAACAATGGAAAATAAAACACATAAGAATCCCCATCCCGTTACGTATCAGAGCATGACTTTTATGACGACAGGAGAATTCAACTCACATCAGCTGTTACTCCTGAATATCTGCACCTTACCCACGTAGAGATAAGAAGGGGTGAGATTTCACATTTGATAATAATAAGCAATAATTCATGTAAAAGAATTTAACAACACAAAACAACAGCAATTCATCATTAACAATGCTTCACATAAGTCCAACTACAAATCATCAATTAAATTCGCTCAACAGTGCAACGACACGACTCAACAAATGCAATGCAATGCAATTATGCACGTGGTACCAACAGAGCTACAGCCCCCTTTGCTAATGTCGTGATTCGGCTTTGACAGGCTACAACCCCATTCACTTAATAAATCACCAATACAGGCCATCATGGTGCCAATCCAGGCCATCATAATTAAAATGAAATGATTATGCAATGACACAATTAAAATGCAACAACAACAACATCAACTTCGCATCACAATTTTACAATTAATCAACATTATTCTTCGCAAATAAACAATAATTTCATTCACACACTTATAATTACGAAACTCAAGCATGCATACCTTAATGGAAAACGCTTCAAAAACAACTCAAGGACATAACGAAATAATTATTAAAATACACCTAAATTCATCATTAAATACAAGAATCACGTTCTGAAATCCATTTCAAAATCTGGAACATTTTCAGTTTCGAAATTGCGCTAAAATCCAAACTTTCACTTCACCAAAAAACAGATTTTTTAACACAGCAGTTCCATTTTAAGTTACTCCACAACAAGATAACTCACATCCTGGGCCAGAGACTATTATTATAAGGTAGCTCATCTCGTTATCTTTCCAACGCTTCAAACGGCGTACGAATCAGACTCCCGGAACTCGAGTTACGAATTTTTGAAGTTTCCAAAATTCAGAACTAACACAACTACGGGTTTGATCACTTTTTGCCCAAAATCCCAATTTTTTACCCCATTCAATCCCAATTTGATAGGAAACATTACCTAGGGTTACTCTAGAACCTAAACATCAACTTTCACATTAATTCATTGGATTACTTACACTTTCAAGAATCAAATTGCAATTCAAAACCCTAACTTCTTTAACATCACAATTATCAACAACATCAAAGTTAGCCCCTTTTTCAGAATTATAGAACTCATATTAAAGAAGGTCAGTCCCACCCTTACCTTAGATTGGATGAACTTTGAATTCTTTAAGCTTTCCCTTGCCCTCTCACAATGCTTTTCTGTTCTCTGACTTCTCACTTTCACGTTTCCTCCAAAAACGGTTTTACGTGTCTGACTCTTCTTTTCCTAACCTCTCCTTGTAACGCCCACTTTGATTATTAAATTATTTTAATAGAGAAAATTATATATTTATATGATTTATGTGATGTATGTGATTTTAGAGATTTTATGAGGAGTTTTGACTTATTTTATTGTTTAATAAAATAAGATTTGAAAATAAAATAACTATTAAGATGTGGGGGTTGTTTAGTGATTTTAAAGAGTTTTCGGGAGAAAGAGTAATAAGATAGAGTTATTAAGGGGTTATAAAAAGGAAAACTAGGTTAAGAGTTTCTTCACGTACGTTCAGTTTTGTGAGAAAAAGGCTAGAAGAGGAGAACACGAGAGAACTCAATAACGAAGAACGCAACTTTGGATTTCAGAAGACAATCTAAGGTAAGGGTGAGTCTAGCATACAATTATATTAATCTGTAATTCATACGATTGTAATCCACAAGAGTAGAAATAGTTTTTAGAGAATTTATGAATTAGGTTAAAGTGACACTTTGATGATTAGATGATGAACAGCCGTAGAATTGATGCAGAATCTGGTTACAGATCATAGAATAACCTTAGTGCAAACAATTCAGTTGATTTGAGGATTTGAGAATTAGGTTAAAAGTGACGATTTGATGATCAAATGATGAGAAACATGTAGAATTGACGTAGGTACTGGTTACAGATGATAGAACAGCCTTAGTGCAGACGTTTCAGTCGAATTTGGGGTTAAGATTGGTGTAAAATGGGATTTTTGGTGAAAAGTTTCGTAACCTCGTACCCAGTTTTGTTTCAGAACAATTTTGCTCCTGAGTAACTGTGCTTCTGAACCACTTGCTCCTGAGTAACTGTGCTCCTGAACTAGAGCTTAGCTCCTGAACAACTTAGCTTCTGAAGAGCTTAGCTCCTGAAGAGCTTTGCTCCTGAACTAGAGGTTTAGCTTCTGAACAGTTCTGCTTTGCACGAGACTTTGAGAGATGATCCTTGGGTAGGAATGGAAGCTAATTACAATATTAATGATAATTTGTAAGGCTATTATAATATGATTAAATGCTGTTGCTAATTGATTCGTATTACATGTATTCTATTATGTGAAATATATGTGAATTATATGTGATGTTTGAGAGGACGATTGTATTTGATATTGTTATATTTTCTGACTGTTTATTGCTGCCATGTTGTTGTTTACAATTGAGATTAAGCTGCATGTGTCGGTCTAAGATGTTGTTCCAAATTGTTGGATTCATTAAGATGTTCATGATGTCTAAGACGTAAGAGATTGAGTCTCATGCATACTCATTTAAAGATGAGGGCTTATGCCCTGGAGTTTTTACTCAACAGAGATGAGGGCTTATGCCCTGGAGCTTTTGCTCAATAGCGACGAGGGCTTATGCCCTGGGAGTATATTTATGCTCAAAGCGACGAGGGCTTATGCCCTGGATTGGTACCACATGCATGATTAAGATGTTAGAGTTGCATAGTCGAGTTAGAGTTGCATTGTCATGTTGTCAAGTTGATCATGATGATTATGAAGTTGGATTCCAAGATGCTAAATGATCATTTTATGACATGTTTGACTATGTTTTGATTGTTAAATATAATTGTTGAATTATATGCTTAATATAATTGTTTTGTGAATCTCACCCTTTCTGCTTGAAAATGTTGCTCTTCGTATGGGTAACTTGCAGGTAATCAATAATAGGTGCAGTCGTGTGAGGACTTCCCTCGGTTGTGTCTTAGGTGCTCTGATACGTAACGGGATGGGGATCTTTGTTATTGCTTTCTATTCCTTACATATTACCTATGAAGTTTTATGACAATTATGTTGACTATGATTTATGACCTTTCCATGATGAGGCCTGTGTGCCAAGACTTTTTATATTCCGCTGCAAAGTTTTGAATTATTACGATGACTATTTTATGAAGGAATAAATTGTTATTTATTCATATTTGAGATTTTTGAGAAATGTGACATTCCGTTATGTGATTACTCTGATTTATTTAAGAAATTTTTTTTATGTTGGGAGAACGGGGTGTTACACTCCTTATTCCTAACTTAACACATTCCCTCTTATTCCAATTTTGCCCTTACTGCCTCATTATTCTATTTTAATTTTATTCTTTCACTGATAATACTATAATAAGCTACTAATATTCACCAACACATAACACAAAACATCACACATCGCAATTATTCACATAAATTATTCAAAATGGCACTAAACTCAATAAAATAACTAAATAATAAATTAGGGCGTTACACATGACAAAGAGCTTGACGGTGCCTCAGAATATTCCCACCAATTTGAAGAAAAATAACAAAGAAAGTGTGAAAACTATCAAGCAAGTGTACAATGTGCGAATAAGATGGCGCAAGGGGCAAAGAGGTGACATGACGGAGTTGTAATTCTTGATTTCGAAGTTGAAGGAGCATCAATACGTATATTACACAAGATGCAATAGTGAGGAAACCACGCTTCAAGACATATTTTCTCTCATCTTACTTCAATTAAATTGCTCAACACTTTTCCGACCGTTTTGGTCATGGACTCCACTTACAAAACCAACACCTACCGAATGCCGTTATTTGAGATAGTTGGTTGCACCTCTACCAAAATGACGTATTCCGTTGGTTTTGCCTTTCTTTACGTTGAACAAGAGGAGCACTTTACTTGGGCACTTAAGATGGTGAAAGGTCTTTTGTCCTCAAAAGACAACATGCCTAAGGTGATTGTCACCGACAGAGACACTACTTTGATGAATTTCGTTGGGACAGTTTTCCCTGAAACAGACACTATGCTTTGTTTTTTCATATTGAGAAGAATGTAAGGGATAAATGCATCACGGATTATAGAGTTAAACCAAATCGTTCTAAAGGTGCAAAAGTTGACAAGAAAGAAGTGAAGAAGGACAATGAGAAGAATAGAGACGTAGTTGAGAAAATCATGAGCGCTTGGAAAGAGTTGGATGAATCATATGCAAGTGGTTTATTGAAATTCAAAGAAGTATGCATGCCATTTCCTGATTTCATTTGGTATGTTGAAACCACGATTTTGAACCTTAAGGAGAAATTGGTGAGGGCATGGACGAATAAACTCTTGCATCTAGGGTGTAGAACCACCAACATTGTTGAATCGGCTCATGGAGTGTTGAAAAAAATATTTGAGGAGTAGTGTGGGTGATTTGACATCATGTTGGGATGAAATATACAAGATGTTGGTCGTGCAATTTAGTGAGATACAAGGAAGTTTTGGGAGGAACAAAACGGTCTTAGAACACAAATACAAAAAAATCAAGATGATGAGAGAGTTGGAGGGTTATGTATCTAGGCATGCTTTGAAATTTATCTATGATGAATTGAAATGCTCCAAGACATTCGGCTTTTGTAAGGATGATTGTGGTTGTGTGCAAAAGACATCATACGGATTACCTTGTGCATGTATCCTTGCCATGAAGAGTAAGCAAAAAATGCCTCTTGTATTGGATATATACCCTCATTGGAAAAGGTTAAATGTACAAGGATAAGAGGTTGGTGATGATTTTTCCGTGATGGAGGAGTGGAATGGCATTCAAGAACGTCTCAAGAAATGCCCTTACAAGATGAAACTCTTCATCAAAGAGATGATGCGTCAACTAGCATTTCCGGAAGACACAAATTTGTCTCCACCTCCAAAAAAGGTGGTAACAAGGGGAGCACCTAAAAGGAAGAGGTCTACACTCAAAGTGTCATCAACAGGTAGGAGGTTATTGATTCTCAAAATCCAGATAGCCAACCTTCACAACCCAAGAAGTCGCTTCAAAGAGGAAAGATGCACGCCTTGGCACTTACTCTCGCTCACAAGCTTCATCGTCTACTTCAAAAGCGTTTCGGAATATCCCATACATTTCACGAATTCCAAATATCATGAGACCTTACATTGAAGACATTGTGAATGTTAAAGGGGATGGTAATTGTGGTTTCCAGATCATTGCTAGGCACTTGGCAATGGATGAGGATAGTCATATTTTGGTTCGTCATGCACTTATTAATGAGTTGAAGAATCATAAGAGTGATTATTTGCCGATATATGCTATCGAGAAGCGTTATAAATAGATCTTGGATGGTTTACACCCTCCAACAATTAGTAGTGGTATTGCGTCGGTAGATAAGTGGTTGACCACTCCGGATATGGGTCACATTATTGCTACTAGCTACAATAGAGCAGTTGTTCTATTGACTTTGCCCGAAAAAGGTATATGTGAGACATATTTCCCAATCCGAAGTGCTCCACCACTTAATCCACATTCCAACATCATGTGTCTTTGCCATATTCCCGGCCACTATCTTCATGTTTTGTTGAAAGAAGATTGTCTGTTACCACCACCTTGTATGGAGTGGATGAACAACAAAATTAGTGAGGCGCATAAATGGCATTTTGCGTTCATGGATAGACATGCCGCCTTCAATGACCTCATGTCTAAGGAGCCGAAGCCGCCAAAGAAACCAACAAATGAGCACAAGCCTATTACTTGTGACCCTCCGACTCCAGAAAAGCCAAAGCAAGATTTTGAAATCATGGATGAAGATGATGATTATGCACTATCACTAGACTACTTAGATAGGTTATGAGACTTTTTGGTCGGTGTTTGTCCTATTTTTTGCACGATATGACACCGACGTATTTTTTAGTGGCCGGTTATGTAATTTGAATATTTGTGGCCAATATGTAACTAATATTATATAAATATATGAAGTGACTTTTTTTTTAGTGGCCGGTTATGTCACGCCAATTATTGCTCGCAGTTTTTGCTCTCTATTTATTCAAGTATTTACTTTATCTTATTTCTCTCATATTTGTTTTTGATGTTATTTTGTGAAGTGAAACATGTCTGAAGATGCACAAGATCCAGTTAAACTTCATGTTCGCTATTTGGATGTAAAGAAGAGGGCTAAGTTATTTGTAAACCCCACCGACAAGTTGGACGAGTTGAAGGCAAAACTTGACGACTTTTTTATCCATATTGTTTCAACTCAAAGAACACGTGATGTAATAGTAAATGTGCCAACCATTGACTTAGCGGAGGATAAGGAAGAGGACTTTTGGAAGACCGTGTATTTTCCACAACTTCTCGGAGATGATAGCGACGTTGCTCACATGTTTAGCTTGATGGTTAAAAATAATGCTTTACATCTTTATGTCTGATCCGTTGAAGTGCAATGTTTACTAACGTGTAATAGTGTAATGTGTTCGAATTTGTGTCTGTAC
This sequence comes from Medicago lupulina, assembly GCA_958299785.1. Taxonomy (NCBI): domain Eukaryota; kingdom Viridiplantae; phylum Streptophyta; class Magnoliopsida; order Fabales; family Fabaceae; genus Medicago; species Medicago lupulina. The sequence goes on along the minus strand of OY283144.1, from coordinate 54,540,625 downwards.
TGTTGAATTTAAATGAATTTTTGTTATGTGTAATTTGGATCGTTTATGTAAGATTGTGTGATTTTGAGAATTTACGGACAAATTGACGTAATTTCGATCTTTTATGTGTTATTATGTGTGATTAAGTGATTACGAGTCAATAACGACAAATTTGTGTAATTTGGATCGTTTATATGTGATTATGTGATTTTGAGAAAAATGCTGAAATTTGGTTATTTGGACGTTATGTGATTTTCGGAATTTAAGGACAAATTCATGTAATTTGGATCGTTTACGTATCGTTAAGTGTGATTAAGTGATTACGGGTTATTACTAGCGAATTTGTGTAATTTGGACCGTTTATATGTGATTATGTGATTTTAAGAAAAACGGTGTGTCATACCCTCATTTTGGACCTAAAAATACTCATTCAAATTTCTTTTCTATTTCTGATACTTTTCAATTCACTGTGTTTTACTCTGCAATTTTCTACCGTGCTTCAACTGCATGTTTTTACTATTTCTGTCTTTAAATCTTCTTGCATATAAGGCCATCCAAAGTGTTTTTCTTGCATTACAAGTTATTAAAGAGTTTCTAAAACCATTGCACATTTTCTTGCATTTTATTCCAAACATTTGCATAAAAATCATACAAAGGGTATTTTGGTCATTTCCTGTAGTGGAACCCATTTTAGTCCCTACATTTGTCTCTTAAGTCTTTTTCAACTTGTATGTACAAATCATTGATCAAAGCTCTGTCTAAAAATCATTTCAGCATTGCATCTGAGTCAGTTTGAGTCGTTTTAGTCCTTAGGGGCATTTTAGTCTTTTCACATCAAAATTTTTGACAGAGAGGTATTTTAAAATACCTCATTTTGGTAGTTTGTTCGTTTTAGTCCGTTTTGTCGTTTTTTAACTGTTTCACTTTACGTTGTTTTCAAAATTACTCTTTTTTACCCATTTTACTTTTTTATTTTGCAAGTTAGTCCAATTTTATTTTTTATTTTTGCAAACTAGTCCAATTTTATTTTTTATTTGCAAATTAGTCCAATTTTACTTTTTTGCAAATTGGTCCTTTAGTTTTATTATTTTGCAGAGAGGTCCTTAAGTCAGATTTAGTCCAGAGGCCACGCAAGCAAGTCCAAGGCCAGGTGTCACATTTCAATTGGTCCAAGGCACACATGGCAGCCTATAAAAGGCCGGCCACTGTCAAAGTCAGAGGAAAAAAAGCCACATAATCAGTGCCACATCACAAACAGTTCACAATTTTCTCTCTCCATTCAGTTACGATCAAAATCCACAAAAACTCAGAAAATCACAAGAACACAGAGCAATTTCTACAAACCCTAACTTTTCCAGAATCAAATTCAAGTGAAATTCAGTGAAAATTGTGGTAGCTCTCAGAGATTCAATGCTGAATCTTCATCATTGAGCCAATTTCCCCTACAATTCAAGCGCAAATTCACCACTGGAAGCGGCGAACTCAAGCGCGATCGCAGAGGAAGATTGAGAAGAAGAAGGAAAGAAAATTCAACGGATTTGAACCGGTGAAGAAGAAGAAGAAGAAATTACCGATTTATTTTCGGATTCAAGCCAAGAAATCAACAAACAGAATCAAAATTCAAGGGTTCTTGAAGATTCCGGTTCGAATCTCCGATTAAAACACAGGTAAATACATGAACATACCTCTTTCTTGCTCATGAACATCAACAGGTTCAAATCGATGTAGATCCGTGAAAGTTCAAAGAATTTCATTCAAAAAAACTGTGAATTCCTAAAAACTTTTGAAAACCGTAAAGATTCTACGATCTACAACGAATATCAACCGTTGTAGATCTACGAATCCATAAACGATTTCATGCAGAAAAAGATTTGAACAAAAGAACAAAAACAGTTTGAAAACCGTGAAAAACTTTCCAAGATCTACATCGATTTAGGGTTTGCATGTGAATTTCAATGGTGGATTTGTGTATAGAACAACAAAATGAATCGATTGAAGCATGTTTGAACGGATTCTGGGTAGCTTAGGTCGGATTAGGGTTAGGGTTCGTCGGAGAAGACGAGAGAAGAAGAGAGAACGGTGAAGAAGAAAGAGAAAGAAAGAAAAAAAATGAACTGAACCGGAGCGTATCCTTTTATATAGGCGCTGGACCGGGTCGGTTCAGACCCGATCCAGCTTCTTGCGTCCACAGCCATTAGATCTAGGTTTTAGGGTATCCGGATCAATCCAACGCCTCTAAGGCATCCGGAGGATCCGGATCCACCAAGCTGCGTGGGTTTGGGCTTCATAACCGTGGGCCTTTGTTTTCTTTTATTTTTTTTCTTGAGTTTTTTGCTATGCACACCTCTGTTCTTGCTATCTGAACCCCTGTGCGCTCTAGTTTTCTTGCAAAAATTCCTAAAAAATTGCCATGTGTTTCTTGACACATTTTTGATTGTTTTGTGATATTTCTACATGTTTAAAGTTGATTAAAAATATATGCTAATTTTTTCTATTGATTTGTGTACTTTGTGTATTTTTTTTGTGAAGTTTCTTGCATGACTTTTGATCCAATTTTTGCCATATGATGTTGATACTTGATACATGACTTTGTGATATGTTTACCTCTGAGTTCATGCTAATTCTTCCAATTTTGCAAATTTACTTGTTAGCTCAATTTTGTTAGTTTAATTGATTAGTTTCTTGTTTTGCAAGTTTACTTGTAGGCTTGCAATTTTGTTAGTTTAATTGATTAGTTTCCAATTTTGCAATGTTAATTGTTAGTTTCTTGCTTTGCAAGTAATGTGAATTCTTTGTTTGAAAATAAAGTGTGAAACATGCTTGTGAATGTGCGAAGATTTTGGGTTTGAACGTGTCTTATAATTCTCATATCATGCTTGAAATAAACCCCTTATTTGCTTTGGATGAGAGAATTATAGGTCATGTGCTTGCTTAAAATCTTGTGACTAGTTTTTGTGCATTTTCTTTCCATTATTACATCTTGCTATTGTTTTTTGTCAATTTGTTAATATTTTTTTTACTATCATTTCATATCTTGTTTTGCTAACCATTTCATTTCATGTTTCATACAAATTGAGCATTCCACCATCTCATTTCCATCCTTTAGCCTAGGCTTTTATTCAATTTCTATGCCATTTTCCATATCATTTTTAGGTAGTTACTTCTTCATTTTTATTTCTTGCAAGACCACAGAATGTAAACTAGGGCCAATGTAAAGGACAATGGACTCTATAATGATGTACACCGACACAAGCACCGACACGCACACACGTTGTATGATTTACCGTTAGATGTATGTTTAGGGAACGCGAAAGTTAGAAAAATCCATTTTCCAAAAAATTAACCATCTCATCATTTGAAAAACAATTTTTCCAATAAACTTTGGAGTCAAAACTCCATTGTATTTTTTCCTTTTATTTTCTTAATAAAAAATTCAAGGGTTAATAGTGTTTTTGGCCCCTGTAATATAGTGCATTTTTGGGTTTAACCCCTGTAAAAACAAAAATTTAGATTACACCCTTGAAAAATGAAGATTCTTCAGGATTGGCCCTTGACCCCATTGAGTCAGCAGAATCTCCGACGTGGCAGTGACGTGTCATTTATTTTTTATTTTTTTTACCATGCCACGTGTGTAAATAACTGCCACGTCATTTTTTATTAAAAAAAATAAAAAATTACAAAAAAAGTTGTTTTTAGTTTTTTTATTAAAAAATAATAAAAACATTTTTTTAAAAAACGAAAAAAACTTTTTCTAATTGTTTTTAATTAATTTTTAAAAAGCTAAAATTATTTTAAAAATCAGGAAAAAAAATTCTAAATTTTTATCGAAAAAAATCATACTTTTTTTTGAAAAATTTAAAAAAATTGAAATTTTAAATTTTTTCAAAAAAAAATTCTAAATTTTTGATAAATAAAAAAACATTCAGATTTTTAAAATTTAGTTTTCAAAATAAAAAAAAACCAATTTTTTTTTCGAAATTAAATAATTAGAATAAAAAAATTCAAATTTTCTTATTTTTTGATTTCAAAAAAGAATTCGTAAAAATTGAGGAATAAATTTTTTGAATTCTTTTCTAAATTCTAACTTAATATATTTCCCATCAATGAGAGGAAATTTTTTGAATTCTAACTCATATAGTATTATCATTTCCATTCTCGAACTTAATGTATTTCCAAATTTTCTAAAAAGTTATCAAAAAAATTTGAATTAAATTAAAATTATAAAATTAAAAAAAAAAATTATAATTTATTTTTTTCAAAATTTCGAATTTTCTTATTCTAATTATTTAATTTCGAAAAAAATATTTGTTTTTTTATTTTGAAAATTAAATTTAAAAAATATGAATGTTTTTCGATTAATTTTTTGAAAAAAAAAGTATGATTTTTTTTTATTTTTGAAAAAAATTTAGAAAAATTTCAATTTTTAAAATTTTTGAAAAAAAGTATGATTTTTTTTCGATTTATCAAATTTTTGAAAAAAATTTAGAATTTTTTTCTGATTTTTAAAATAATTTTAGTTTTTTAAAAATTAATTAAAAACAATTAGAAAAAGTTTTTTTTCGTTTTTTTAAAAAATGTTTTTTTTTAATAAAAAAACAATTTTTTGTAATTTTTTATTTTTTTAAGTAAAAAATGACGTGGCAGTTATTTACACACGTGGCATGGTAAAAAAAATTAAAAAAAATGACACGTCACTGTCATGTCGTAGATTCTGCTGACTCAATGGGGTCAGGGGCCAATCCTGAAGAATCTTCATTTTTCAAGGGTGGAATCTAATTTTTTTTTTACAGGGGCTAAACCCAAAAGTGCATTATATTACAGGGGCCAAAAACACTATTAACCCAAAATTCAAATACAACTAATTCCTACTTAGTCTACCATTTTCTTTAATAATTGAACCAACCTCACTATTTTCTTTCTCAAGCCTTTACGGCCTCTTTCTTTTCTTCAAAAATTAAAATCAACCTAAACTCACACAAAACCTTCTTTGAGAGAGAACTACATGGAGTTTGATCCCTTAAAAGGGTATGTAGGCAAGAGGTCAAAACCTCTCCAAATCCAATAAAAATAAAATCCAAACACTTCTTCCTCCATTCTTAAAATAAACAATCTCTTTTCCAATAAGTAGCCTTAAAAATAAAGCGTAGACGTAAATCTAGAAAAACGGTTCCCTATAGAGTACTATAGTCGTTATGGGTGCCTAACACCTTCCCGTAGCGAAAATTGCCCCCGAACTTAGAATTTCTAAGGGTTTTCTCAATTTCTCCCTTCCTCGAAAAAATAGAGATATCAATGATTGAAAGGTTCAAGCCTAATTAATGACTTGACACCCGAAAATCGCGATAACACGGTGACTTTTGGTTATTTGGACGGTTATGTGATTTTTGGAATTTAAGTACAAATTCATGTAATTTGGATCGTTTACGTATCGTTAAGTGTGATTACGGGTCATTACGGCGAATTTGTGTAATTTGGACCGTTTGAATCGTTTATGTGTGATTATGTGATTGTGAGAAAAAACAATTATTTTGTGTAATTTGGATCGTTTACGTGCGATTATGTGATTTTGTTGTTAAATTGGCGTAGTTCGGTTCAATTATGAGTGTGTAAAGATTACAGGTCATTAATGACAATGTTTGCATTCAATGCACATCAATTCAGCATTTAATGTTGTACTGATATATCAGTATAACATGAGTTAACTCACGCAAGTGTTAATACCTGGCGTGAGTTAACTTGCGCAATATTTTACACTTGCGTGACTTAAGTCACGCAAGTGTGTTAACTAACGCAACGTTTACACTTGCGTTAGTTAACTAACGCATGGGTATTTCTGTCTTTTCAGTTGAGCGCGAACGAAACTTGTTCGGAGAAAAGCAAAAATTGTACATTAGAGAATAGTAATACTTCTCCCTAAATAAAAGAAGAGAGAAAGATTTTGTTGTTAACATTTTTTTATAAAGCGCTTAAAGAAAAACATTTTTGAGTAAACCATAAAATTGACCTTTGTCTTTTTTTTTAAGAATTTTTTTTTTTAACTAGCCAAAATGAGATATGTATTAATAATCAAAGAAGTTTTGCTCCCTAGCACAAGAAGTGCCTGAGGAGGCCAAACAAGGAAAATTGATCTCTGTTTTTGTAAGTCGCTCTTAAATTAGTCTTTGACTTATTAATAATTTAATTTAGTCCTTATCTTTGTCAAAATTTTCACAATTAAGTCATCCTCATGTGATAAAGATAAAAACAAAGAGAAAGGGATCTAATTGAGAAACTTTTTACAATATTTCAAAATAGACCATGTCTTTGTCAAAAAGTTTTCAATTAAGTCTTGTTATGTGACAAAAACATAGACAATGATCTAATTAAAAAACTTTTGTTAAAGACAGTGACTATTTTAAAATATTAATACAGTTAGTGACTATTTTTGTACAAGATTGTTGTTAGCATATCGTGTAATATAATATAAGAAGTCAAAAAAATTGATAAAGCCAAAACAAAATTTATAAATAACCACATATTTTAACCCACGTAAGGAGTGCATGCTTAGAATTCAGAAAATATCAACAACAAAGTACAAGAACGAATATAGAAATTGGCCTAAGGCAAAACTACAACTAAATAAAAGCTGGAATGAATAGGTTATCCGACAAGTTTTTAGTGATGATATAGCAAACAAAATACTCCATACGTCACTTATTTCTCAGGTTGATGAGGACAAAATTATTTGGTAAGCAGAACGGCACGGACGATACTGTTCGTAGTGCCTACAGGTTATGTGTATCAGAACTTATTAACTCCTCTTATAACTGGCGTCCGGGGTATTGCATGGGCTGGTATTTGGAATCTAAAAGTACCGCCGAAAGTAAAGAATTTAATTTGGTGCATGTGTCGTGGCTGCTTACCAACCCGAGCCCGATTATTGGATAAGGGCGTTACCTGTCCTACTAATTGTGCTAGCTGCGACTCCACTCACGAAGATCTTTTGCATGTTTTCTTTGCTTGTCCTTTTGCTTTACAGGTTTGGAACAGAACAGGTCTTTGGGGCTCTGTGCAACACACCATTTCCACTACAAATTCAGCCACGAAAGCTATTTTTGTCTGTTAGAAAACTTGTCTGCTGAATTACAACAACGTCTGACATCGGTAATTTGGAGCATATGGAAACATCGCAATCTCAGAGTGTGGAATGATAAAACAGAAACAAGCGCCAAGGTTGTCGAAAGAGTTATCAACATGGTTGAGGATTGGAAAATGGCTAATACTCTGTATGTCCTTGCATCTAATTCGCATCATCAACAAGCAACGACCTCCACCTCTCAACAACATCGAATCAAGTGGCAGCCTCCTGTGGCCAGAAGATATAAATGTAATATCGACGCGGTTTTCTCTTCACAAGTCAATCGAACATGTATTGGCATTTGTGTACGCGACGCGGAAGGTACGTTTGTTCTGGCTAAGACTATGACCTATCCTTGTAATGTTCAGGTTGATGTGGGTGAAGCTTTAGGGTTGCACACAGCTTTGCAATGGTTGAGTGATATGCAGATTGACAATGTGGATTTTGAAACTGATTTCAAGTTGACAGTTGATGTTTTCCTTTCTACCAGAAACGACTTGTCCGAATTTGGCTGCATCATTTCTTCCTGTCGTTCTCTCTTCAGTACTTTCTTTTCTAACTCTATAGTGGAGTTTGTTAGGCGACAAGCCAATGTGGTTGCTCATTCTCTTGCAAGAGAGGCCATGTCTTTAGCTAGTCCCGCAATTTATTTTGAAATACCCAATTGTATTTAAACTCTCATTATTAATGAAATGCTTTAAGCATGTTTCCCTCAACAAAAAAAAGCAACATCATCTAGGTGACAAAACTCAAACATTTAAAAGGGGAACTGCATAAAAAATGAAGATCAAAAGCTAAGTTTTTTTTTTTTAAGAGACTAAAATGACATATATTTCCACATCAAAGGCCTTCCTAGCACAAGATGTGCGTAGGAAGAAACATCAAAGTCAATACAAAGAATATACAATAATTACAAGGCATCAACCTGCACCACCAAAAAACCCAAAACGACTACATAAATTAGCCTATGCCTAGTAACGTAAACGGGCTAAGCCACCAACCGTGATAATTAAAGGGAAGAGTTGCATACTTCACCTTCAATCACTTGAATGTTAGCAACTTAATCCATTCCACCACCTGCATAATTGAACTATCTGTTGCTTTAAAAATTATGTTGTTCGTTTCCTTCCAAATTTCCCACACTGTCGCAAACCAAATAACCTGTAAAATTAGGATAACAACTTCACCTTGTCATTGTTGTCAATTACTTGTTACATAGAAGACTCCTTTTGTTTAAGAATGTGGCAGTTTCTTTCCTTCCACAAAGTTTAAACATAAGATAACCAAATTAATTTCATAGCGTTTGAGTCTTTTTTGAACAACCTCCTAAATTACCAAATTGAATGAGACGATTTGAGAGATGTTATGAATTAACTGAATCAATATCCAATCATTGACAGACAAAAAACCAAATTTGATCAAAACAAGCACAATTCAAGAAGAGATGGTCGTCGCTTTCTCTTATCCCACATCCACCAATACAAATTATCGAATTTGATACGATTGCACCATGAGTGTGCACATTGTCCTTAGTCGGAAGCCGATTACATAATAAACGCCAAGCGAACAGAGTTACCTTTAATGCGGGAACCTTGTTCCAGCTAATTTTCTATGTATCTGAGTGTTAATACCAAAAATAAAATACTATTTGTGGTTATTGATTTGAAGTGTTTAATGGACATTTAAATTGAGAAAGCAAGATTTTGACAAGCAAGATGGGTTATTTTGACATGTTGCAAAGTCTAAAGAGATTTCGACCAAAAGCATACAGACTTCGACATACCGCAATTTCAACCAAGAGATTTAATGTGTTGCATGCATATGGTTTTCGACCAAAGATAAGGAGAAATAATCTGAAGTTACAATTGGAGTGCATGGAAGTTGTTTACTAGTGTTTTGTAATTATGCCAATTGTATGACTCTAATTATAGGAAGTTATTTCTAATTTTGATTTAGACCGTATGATTTAATGGTAATTTTTCATACAAGGCCTATATATATTAGTTTGTAAGAAGAACAAGTGGTTGGTTTCTTGATTTCTGAAAACTCTGTAACACCCACACCATGGGAGCAAACGGGTTCAGGAGTGGACATATAGACATATTTCAGCCACCATTTTATTCCCTACATTTTAATTACTTTATTACTGCTTTATTTTTCTTTTTATTTACTTCATTCTGTATTTTTCCTTTAATTTTATTTCTTCTTCTTTTGAATACTCATTTGAGTGTTGTTTCTTTTAAGTTGTCATTTGATAACTTTTTTTTTTTTTTTTTATTAAAGTTGTTGGAAGCAATTCTAACACTAATAAGAACAATTTGATTTGTTCTCAACAAATACATAAGGAAAGAGACCATAAATCGCTAAACCAAAAGAACCCCAAAAAGGACTTTAATTCAGATCTTAACTGTTTTGGATAATATTGTTTGTATTACCAAAAATCAGTGTAAACACCGAACTAGCGATCAAGCCTCCTTTATATTTCTGGGACATCCTTTATAGTGTATTTGAAAAGTTCAATTCACTTCTGTGTGGTCAGATTGAACTTAAAGAAACAAAAGTTCATATTCACATAGTTTGATCGGTTTGAACTTGGAGAGAGAGAGAGAGAGAGAGAGAGAGAGAAATGTCATAATGAGATCTAATTGATTATTTGTAAAGAACAACGCCACATGAATGATTGTGTAATCAGTCGTATAGATTCACAATCCTTTTTCGGGTATAAAGGTGAATTGCGTGGTTGTCCAAAACTTGTTTGGTCAGATAGACTAGAAAATAAGAGAAAGTATGCAGAATATGAGAGGGTATCTAAGTCATTAGATTGAAAATCTCATAGCGGTGGGGACTGGACTAGGCCATTAGAATAAATTGCTTTGTGTCATCCTCCTTATCTCATCTATTTGAGAGTTTAGAAGCAATCACATTCAACCACTCTCTTCCTGTATCAAATTCATTTTGATACATACTTCATATCCACATATCTGAACATCTACTCAAGGTTTGAGAAGCAGCCATAATTTTTATAGAGTCATAATTCAAACTTCTTTTCTTGTGACTATTATTTTTACTTCACTTGACATAAATAAACGAGAGCTGATATTTCTTACTAAGCATTTGATGCAAGAAACTAACAAATAGAATATTAAATTTTTCAAGAAATAGTGCAGTTAGACTTTTAACCAAATACACGGTCATGGGTGGATATAAATTAAAATCAACTGACCAAATTTGATTGTGCCATTCTTACTCCTATTTTTCGTAAACATAAAACATCTTCTTAAGTAAAAATCTAAACATCACTGTTGATATTATTGTTTTGCATTAAAAAATTTATTTAAATTGATAGAATACATAAAAAAAAAATACAAATTCTCATAGCTAAAACTGAATAGAATACATTTTTATCTCTAATATTGACATCCAAGTCATTAATTCAATTTGTTATTAATCGAAGTTAAAATTGATTAAAGCGGCATTGAAGGAGTGGCACTTATCTCATTCTAATAACAATCCAGCAAAGCTTGACTCTTTAAAAGCTCGACTATCCTGGTTAGACGACATAGAGGAAGATGACTTGTTGTCTCCGGTTGAAATAGAGGAAATGCATGGTATTACTCATGACTCATGATATTCACTCATTGTCTCGTGTTAATACTAATATTTGTTGGAAGCAGTCCAGGTTTCTTTTGCTTAAGGATGGTGATGCGAATTCTAAATTTTTTCACACTGTTCTATCAAGTCATCGAAGACGTAACTCTATTGTCTCTTTTGTGGAAGATGGGGAAGGGGTTCAGCCTATCCGGAATGCCGTCTTTTCACATTTTAAAAATTATTTCAATGAGCAACACAAACTTCAGCCAGGTGTTGAGAATTTGTCTTTCAAGACACTTTCGTACATGGACGGGGGCAGTTTGATAAAACATTTTTCTGTTGAGGAAGTTAAGGCCGCCGTGTGGGATTGTGATAGTTTCAAGAGCCCCGGACAGGATGACGTTAATTTTGGTTTCATAAAGGAGTTATGGCAGGTTTTGAAGGAGGATATTATGTGTTTCATCACTGAGTTCCACCGAATGGAAAACTTGCTAGAGGTATTAAGACAAATTTTATTGCTCTCATTCCAAAAGTCGATATCCCGCAGAAGTTAAATGATTTTCGGCCAACATCCTAGGTGGGGTGCTTGTATAAAATCCTGGCTAAGGTTCTGGCTAATCGTCTTAGAATGGTGGTGGGGAAGGTAATTTCTAAGACTCAAACAACACTTGTAAAAGATAGACATATCTGTACGAGGTTCTTATTTCTAATGAAGTGGTCGACGAAGCCCGAAAATTAAAAAAAGATCTTCTGTTATTTAAAGTGTACTTTGAAAAAGCATATGACTCGGTGGACTGGGAATATCTGGATGCGATTATGGGTAAAATGGCATTCCCAGTTTTCTGACGGAAGTGTATTAAAGAATGCATGTCTACTGCGACTGCTTCAGTTTTAGTGAATGGTAGCCCTACAAAAGAGTTTTCGATGGGGAGGGGTCTTCGTCAAGGCGATCCCTGATGAGTCAATAATTAGTCGTTTTTAAGTGTTGATTTCAGTCTATTTTATTTAGATTTTAATTGTTTTTATTTATTATGTAGAACTGTTTTACTACAATTGCTTGTTATTTAATTTCAGGAACAAATATGATGAAAGATTGAATCTTGGAGCAAAAGAAATGGTTTTGAGCATGATTTAAGGAGAAAAGGATCCAAAATATGATTTGGAGCTCATTGAAGACAAAAATATAAAAGATCCTGTGCAAAAATATGCCAATCCCCCTTTTTGTTGTTTTGCTTCGAAGACTTGGCACTTGGGAAGATTTAGTATAATTTTATATGGTGATTTGGTACATATTTATGTGATGATTTGGTACATATTTATGTGTTGATTTGGTGCATATTTTATATACCGATTTAGTACAAATATATGTCCCGATTTAGTGTAATTTTATGTTGTTCCTTTAGCTATAAATAGAGGAGCCATCAGACATATATTTCTCATCTTTTGTTCTTGGAAATAATAAGTGACAATTGTTTCTTTGAATAAAAGATTACCTTTTTTTATTGTTATTTTATTTTATGCTCTTCTTTTTCTTCTTCTTCTTCTCTATGTTTACAATGAACGTGAGTGGGTAGACTCTTCTTGTCTTGGGATTGCTGAATGAGTCTAATGACTTAATTCCTATCAAACCAAGCCTTGAACCCTAATTTTATGTAAATATATTTTCTAATCTAAATTCACCATTTTTATAATGAATTAACCTGTGCCAAACTCATAATGTGACAACAGAGGGTTAGTACATGTTAATTCATCATCACAAATATCAAAGTGAAGCATCGAAAGAAGAAGTTTTGATATTGGAACAAGTGAATTTAGACAAGGATTGCGAAACATGAGAATAGTCTAGCAAACCTTGAGACATATAAGGTTTCGTTCTTCAAGGATTTCAATAGCAATCATTCTAGAGAAACACACCCACTGATTTCGAGAGAAACTGTGATATGCTAAAGAGAAACCTTTCTTTAGAAAATAGGTCTGTCATACCCTCATTTTGGACCTAAAAATACTCGTTCAAACTTCTTTTTGTTTCTGATCATTTCAAATTCACTGTGTCTATTTTACAAATTTTATTGTGCCACAAACGCGCATTTTACTGTATTATCTCCAATTTTATTACATTCGAAGCCATTCAAAGTGTTTTCTTGCATTATAAGCCATTTAAAAAGGGTCTCTAAGACCATTGCATGTTTTCCTGCATTTTATTCCAATTTTTGCATAAAATCATACAAAAGGGTATTTTGGTCATTTCTTACGAAGGAACCCATTTTAGTCCTTACAATTTGTCCCTAAGTATTTTCAACTTGTCTATACAAATCATTTGTCAAATCCTGTTTAAAAAATCATTTTTAGTCTGCATCTGAGTCAGTCTGGGTCGTTTTAGTCCCTAAGGGCATTTCGGTCTTTTCACATCAAATAAATTTTGGACAGAGAGGTATTTTAAAATACCTCATTTTGGTAATTTGTCCGTTTTAGTCCATTTTGTCAGTTTTAACTGTTTCACTTTACGTTTTTTAAAATTACCTTTTTTTACCAATTTTATTTTTACTTTTTGCAAGTAAGTCCAAATTTCATTTTTAATTGCAAGTAAGTCCAAATTTCATTTTTAATTGCAAATAAGTCCAATTTTATTTTCAAAACAGTCCAATGCTTGTTCAATTTCAAAACAGTCCAATCTTTAATAAATTGCAGTTCAGTCCCAAGTTTTTACATAATTGCAGAAAGGTCCAAAAGTCAGAATTGAGTCCAGATTGCCACGCAGATGTTCAAGTCCACATGTCACAAGCTCATTGGATCAAAAGGCCACATGTCAGCCTATATAAGGCCGTGGGTGTCAGAGGAATCCACAGATTACACGCCACATCACACAAACAGAATCCATTTTCTCTCTCTTGGCAGTTACGGATCAAAATCACAAAATTCACAAAGACTCAAGGACTCTCATGAACCCTAGCTCAAATCCAGCACCAATTCAGAACGATTTCGCAAAGAAACTTTGAATTCACCATGGAATTCGACTCACAGAGCTAAGCAGAAGCAAAATCCACACAAAATTCGCACAAATTTCAAGCAAGTTCTCAGAGATTCGTGAGAATCTTCATCATTGAATTGCTGAAGCTGCAATTCAACGCGAGCGCGCCACCGGAGGTAGCGCGCTGCAAGCGTGATCACAGCTTTGGATCGGGGAAGAAGAAGAAGGAGAAAGGGAAGAAGAATTCTCATAGGATCCGGATCAAGAGAAGAGAGAAGGAAGCGAAACCTGCTTACCAGTGGAGACACGAAGCCAAGGATCAAGAGAAACGGTTCAATCTCCAAACCAAAACACAGGTAACACTGAGACCTCATCTTACCTCTTTGAAAATCATCACAGGTTTAGAATCAATGTGAATCCGTAGAGAATTTGAACCGTTCGCTTCGAAACCCTAACCCTAACCGAATTTTTTTTCCAAAAAAAATCAAAGAAACGTTGCGAGATTCACAAACGAAGGTGAATCGAAGCAAGATTCTCACAGTTTCATAAAGATTACAACCAAAAAACGTAAAAATCGAACGGTTCGAAACCTACAGGGACAAATTCACGGATTCACATTGATTCAACCATTTAACCTTTTTTTTGCGATGGATTCATGTTTAGATTAGTGATAGGAACGAATTGATGCATGTTGGAATCATTTCTGGGTAGAATTTGTGAAGCTAGTGTTAGGGTTTGGAGAGAAACGGCGAGAGAAGAAGGAGAAGAAAGAGAAACGCGTGAGAAAATGAGGGAATCCGGATCTTTGGTCTTTTATATAGCTGGTGGAACGGGTCGGTTCTGACCCGGTCCACCTCCCTTGCGTGTGAACCGTTAGATCTTGTCCATGGAGCGTCCGGATCAATCTAACGCTCCTAAAGCGTCAAGAACGATCCGGATCCACCTAGAGCGTGGGTTTGGGCTTGTAGCTTTGGGCCTTTGGGTTTTTTTTCCGTTTTTCTTCATTTCTTTGTTATGCACACCTCTGTTTTTGCTATCTGAACCCTTGCATGTTTCCACTTCTTTTACAAAAATCTCAAAAAAATTATTATGTGTTCCTTGATGTATTTGTGACTATTTTATGGCATTTTTACATGCTGAAATGGATAAAGATGCATGCGTTAATTTTTTCCCTTTTGATTTGTATTTTTGGTGTTTTTGTCAAGTTTCTTGCATGATCTTTGTACCAATCCAATATCATATGATCCCAATGCATATTGTGTAATTTTGTGATGATGTTTATTCATAATCCTATGCTATTGCCGCTGTTTGAGTGTTTAGGTTTTAATTTCTTGTGTAGCAAGTAATGTGAATCCTTTTAGGTTGTAAAATGTGCATAAAATGTATATGTGTTAAGACTTGAATGCATGGCTTGTAATTTCCTCTTGATTCTTGAAGTAATCCCTTGAAAAAATGTTGTTTTGGGCAGAAATTATAGGTCATGAATTTGGTTTAGGTTTTAGGGCTTTGTGGTTAGTTTCATCACTTTTTTTGGCTTTTGTTTTGCTATTTTGTTTAACACTTCTTGGTATGGTCATTTCATTTACTATGCTTTATCCATTGCACACTTTACTACTAACCATTTGTTTCATGCCTTATTCATATTGCAAGCATTGCATCATTTTCATCTTTTTCTTTCTTTTTAGCCATCTTATGCAATTTCCTACTAATTCATGTAATATTTTTAGGTTAGTTTTTTTAGCTTTCTTTTAAATTTTCATGCAAGACCATAGAATGTAAATTAGGACCCGATGTAAAGGACTATGGACACTATGATGATGTACACCGACACACGCACCGACACGCACACACGTTGTATGGTTTACCGCTAGATGTATGTTTAGGAAGCGTGAAACTTAGGAAAATTCTATACACCTTTCCTTTCCAAAAAAACAAACACCTCATTTGAAAACTATTTTTGCAATAACTTTGGAGTCAAAATTCCACAACTTTTCCCTTTACTTTCTTAATCAAAAATACAAATGAATCTTAAATTCCAACTTTAACCTTTTTGCTTAACAATTGAAACAACCTCACTTTTTCCAATCTCATGCCTTTAAGGCCTCTTTTCTCTTCTCAAAAATTATTTTCAAAATTAAAAACAAACTAACCCACAAAAAATTGTTTTCTGGAAGAGAACTACATGGAGTTTGATCCCTTAAAAGGGTATGTAGGCAAGAGACCAAAATCTCTCCAAGTCCACTAAAAAAAATAAAATCTACACTTCTTTCCCCCATTCTTAAAAACAATTTTCTTTCAAAAAAAATAGCATAAAAATAAAGCGTAAACATAGATCAAGAGAAACGGCTCCTATAGAGTACTATAGTCGTCGCGGGTGCCTAACACCTTCCCGTAGCGAAAACTGCCCCGAACTTAGAATTTCTGAGGGTTTTCTCAATTTTACCCTTCCCAAAAAAAATAGAGACATCAATGATTGAAAGGCTCAAGCCTAATTTATGACTTGACACCCGAAAATCGCGATGACAAGGTCCAACATAAAGTTCTAGGTTTAGGGTTTGGTTTGTGAAGAGTTTGTCACTATGACAAACCAATAATCCCAAGGCGCTTTTTATTATTATCATTAAACCGTTAAAATCCCACTTTTCAACTATTAAACTCTCTTTTAATCATTCTTGTTAGTTAATTAAATTCAACAACTCCCTGTCGAAACGATACTCTTTATTACTACACCGGTAAACCGTGCAATTGCAGATTTATCTCATCAATCCCCTCTTTCCTTTTCTATTTCTTTTGGCCGCAGAGGGCCTGGACATTATGATGTCTGAGATTGTGAATGCCAATTTGTTCGGGGGTTATGCGGTAGGAACGACTAATTCCATGGTTGTTTCCCACCTCCAATTTGCTGACGACACTTTATTTTTAGGTGTCAAGATTTGGGCCAATGTTCGTGCACTGCGAGCAGTGTTGTTATTGTTTGAGGAGATCTAAAGGTAAATTTCCATAAAAGCATGCTGGTTAGGGTTAATATTTCTGAGTCGTGGTAGGTTGAGGCAGCATCCATTCTGAGCTGTAAAGTGGGCAAGGTCCCTTTTGTGTATTTGGGTCTCTCTATTGGTGGTGATCCTTGTCGGTTAGCGTTTTGGGAACCTGTGTTGCATACTATGAAGTCTAGACTGTCTGAGTGGAAAAGTCGTTTTCTTTATTACAGGGGCCGCTTGACTTTGCTTAAATCTATTCTGACCTCTCTGCCTGTATATGCTATTTCTTTCTTCAAAGCTCCGTTAGGTATAATCTCTTCCATTGAATCTTTGCTTAATTTTTTTTTTGGGTGGGAGTGAAGATCACATAAAAATACCTTGGATTAATTAGAATATTGTTTGTCTTAGAAAGGAGTATGGAGGGTTGGGGGTTAGGCAGTTGAGGGAGTTTAATTTATATCTTTTGGGAAAGTGGTGTTGGAGGATGTTAGTCGATAGAGGAGGTTTTTGGTATAGGGTGTTGACTGCTAGGTATGATGAGGAGGCAGGGAGGTTGGAGGTTGGGGGACAAAGTGGTTCTTACTGGTGGTAGGAGGTGGCTAGGATCAGGGACGGTGTAGGTGAGGAGGTGGAGGGTTGGTTTACAAAGAGGGTGTCGCGAAAGGTGGGGGATGGGGCTGATACCTTCTTTTGGTATGACCGGTGGATATGAGATGTTCCTCTTTGTCAGCGTTTTAGTAGTTGTTTGATCTAGTGGAGAACAAGTCGATTTCAGTTGCAACTTTGTTCTCTCTAGGTTGGGAGGAGGGGTGAGGCGTGGCAGTGGAGGAGGAGATGGTAGCGGAGTGTAGGAATTTACTATCTAATGTTACTTTGCAGTCTAATGTTTCGGGTAGCTGGCAATGGCAACCTGACATTGCAGGGGGTTACTTGGTGCGTACATGTTATCAGCTGCTCACTTCTCAGGAACCCCTCTCTTGGATGTTTCAGATAACCTGATCTAGCATAATTAGGTGCCATTGAAGGTCTCCATCTTATCTTGGTGTTTGCTTCATGACAGGTTGCCGAAAAAAATCAATTTACTAAATCGTGGCATTATATTTGTCGTGGACACCTCTTGTTCGACTGGTTATGGACAGCTAAAAAGCGCACGCCATCTGTTTCTACATTGCGATACTTTTGGCAGCAAATTCGATTTTGGATTGGCGTTTCAGGTGTTGATCATTACAGTCTTCGTGCTCACTTTGTCCAGTTTACTAATTACTTGGGTGGCACAAGGGCGCGTAGATCATTTCTCCAGTTACTATGGCTCCTTTGTGTTTGGCTAGTGTGGAATGAGCATAATAATAGACTTTTTAATATTTCTCACACTCCCAATATGGAACTTATAGATAAGGAATGAGCGTAGTAATAGACTTTTTAATAATTCTCACACTTCCAATATGGAGCTTATAGATAAGGTTAAATTTCATTCATACTGGTTGTTGAAGGCTAATAATGCCGCTTTTATTTTTGGTTGTCAGCCGTGGTGGTTGGACCCGTTAACTTGTTTTGGTATCGGGTGACTGCTTGATTGTGTAATTGCTTAACAGAAACTCTGTATTTTGAGCGGCCTCTTTGATACGTCTTGTGCTAGAGAGACATCTCTGCTTGTGTGAATATATATATATATATATATATATGGAAGTTAATATATCAATCTTTTTTTTGGTAGAAGTTAAACTATCAATCTAAATCAAACAAACATGACAACAAAATTAAAAATCAAACAACGCCATATTAAAAGGTTGAACAATTAACGTTTGAAAATTATGAATGATATTTTTTATTAAATTTTAATTTTGATTAAAAGTAAAAATAAAAATGTTTTTTTTCCTTTTAAATTATAACAAATCAAACTAACAATTATTATCTATTTCAATAAAATTAACAATATAACAAAAAAATAATATAATCTAAATTCTTACTTTGTCAAAAAAAAAATCTAAATTCTTATTTTTTTTCAATAATATAATTGGAATAATGAAAAAGTAAGTATATATACACTCATCTAATTTGTTAAACTTTTTGTTTTTTTTTTTTGTTAGTGTTAAACTTTTTAAATAATAAAGGAAAAAAATTAAACATGTGTGTTTGTTACACTTTTATTTTAATATTTATATTCATTCTCATTTATTTGCTACATGTGTTATTTGTATTGAAAATTGAGGGCATTTTTGGAAGAAAAAGTCAACCCAAAAAAGCTTAAATAAGTTATTTCCTTTATATATAATATAGATACTACAAAATTACGGAGAAACACGGAATAATAAACAAACCAATATATTTTTTTTTTGAAACAATAAACAAACCACTTATTTAGATATACAGAGGAAGAAGAAAAAACGTTGAGAATTTTTTTTTTTGAAGGGAAAAAAAAAACGTTGAGATTGGTACTCATAAACCGTCAACTATATTCCATGTTCTACAAAAAAGGATATTTGGGTCATTTGGATACAACACGGTGAAGGGCAACTTAGTCACTCCAAAGTTGATAGCATTTGGACATTGTGACCAATAATATTTTCGATCAAAACAATTTGGTCAAACTGGCAAATAATTCAAACAAAAGACTTCATAAAAGTTTCAGTTTTATATATTATTATTATAAATAAAATTTAACGCGTCAGTTTACTTATACATTAAGTAAGTAATTTCAGCCACTATACATGGAGTTGAAAGTCATCTCTGTGATTCACTACCGTTGCAGAATAATAAAATAGATAAGGCCCCAAAAAATCAATAGAGGAATTATATTCAAAGATATCAAGCCACAAGCCTATGACTCGCACACTAAAAAAATGAAATAATGAAATACTCAAATCACTGCTTGTAACAGAAAATAAGCTAGTTGAAATCACTCAAATTTGATTAATAAACAACGTTTATCAAAATTGAACAGCCGTATTCTTGGGGAGCTGGGACACAAGAGAAACAACGGGTTCTTACACAACCAACATTATCTTTCATTCATAAACGATGTGGGACAAATCACTTACAAATTTAACTATTTATTTTAAACACAACATGTATTCATTTTACACAACCACCTGACCCCAAGATCATCATGGATTCATGGTATACATGGCTAATACCGAGATACACAAGCCCGTTACCCAAATAATAACCCAATTAACATGTGCTCATTTCCAAGGAAATACTATGTCGTGTCAAGTACCTACGTTCGCATAAACGAGTGAGACAAATTATAGTTGTGCATATCCGAGATCATGGGACCATGATAGTTAGAGGTGTTTATGTTCGATTCAATACAATGCAAACCGCAGTAACTTGAATTAAAAGACAAAAAACCAAATCAAAAATAAAAAAATAAAAAAAAATCACAATTTTAAATGGATTGAATTGGTTTTCAATTCCCTTAATATAAACTTATCCAATCCGATCCAAACTGAAATATATATATATATATATATATATATATATATATATATATATATATATAAACCAATGCACTATCCACTTTTGAAATATATTAGTATATGTAAGTATGTTACATCTACTGTTTATATCTTGAAACATCATTATTAAATATAATATTAACATAATAATACTGTACATATTATATGATTTATTTCCTTAAAAAAAATATTATGTTAAATAAATATATATATATATATATATATATATATATATATATGAAAATGTAGCTAAATATAAGTTGATTTTATTTATATATAAATTCGTAGATTAAATCATTTGAGTCATTTTATAAGTGTATAATTTTTTTAAACACTAAATCATCATTTTAATACAATTCAATAGTGATATTTATTGTATTTCAAAATAATAATAATAATAATAATAATAATAATAATAATAATAATAATAATTTTTATAGAGGCCGAGTTATATGTCTGTCTCCCGAGAAGTCACTTGGTTGCAAGGTTCGCCTTACAACCTCGAGGTACTCGGTTCGAGACCTGGCACTAGAGAGGTCGAATTATATGAACGAGTCATCCAGTTTAATCTGGTTCAGTCGTGTGGTTCAACCATTGATTCAATGGTTCGATCAATGACTCAATGACCCAATACCCATACCGAGTTGATCACAGAGGCGGTTTTTAAAACTATGCTTTTATCATTTTTTTTTTGAAAGGATACGCTCTTGCATGATGTTATTCTTTATTTTTTTCCCAAAATTATCAAATATATATTAGAATATAAACTTAATCCTCCAAAATCCTTTAAAATTCAATTGGCTATCTTTAATACACTGAAATGAAATTCAAAACCTAGATGCCATCTCATTATATATATATATATATATATATATATATATATATATATATATATATATATATATATATACACACACACACACACACACACACACACACATATTAGACTTTTGACCCGTGCGACGCATGAGTCTTCTCGATTATAATAGAGACCAATAAATAATCTTTAACTCGTAAGATCATGGGTCGATCAATAAACGCAAATTAGATTATTAGAGATACAATATTACAATCAAATGATAATAAAAAAAATTATAAAGAAAAAAGATAAAAAGAATACAAAATTATATTGTTGAACGGGTCAATTTTATTTATTACTTTTATAGTTAAACATAAAAAATTAATGTAGTTCATGGGTCCTAACAAATTATTTAGGGTAGCCGAGTTTGCATAAAAATTAGGGTATTCTGTTTGTAAACGTATTAAATAAGTGTACAACAACTTGTCAAAACAAATCTACAGAAACAATAGGTTAAGTTGCTACAGACCTAATAAAATTAATAAATAATAAGGATAAGGATTAAATATCTATTAGATTTTTGCTTTGAAAAATATTCACGGTTATTAGAGAGAAATGAAAAACATATATCCCATGAGCTTAGCTCAATTGGTAAGGACATTGCATATTATATGCAGGGGCCGGGGTTCGAACTCCAGACACTCCACTTCTCCACAATTAAATTGTATGAGCTCTAGTCACTAGTCTACTAGACCGAAAAACAAAAAGAGAAATGAAACATATATGATGCAAATTTAAAGCCAAAATTTTAAGGTAGAGTTGAAGGAAAAAAAATTAGGTTAAGACTTAACAGAATTAATAAATAAGGATATTGAAATGAAAAAAAAAAAAAAAATCATCATAATAGGACTTTGAACTTTCACACGAAAGTGCTCGATTGGCTATAGCGTTGACAAATATATCTTAATCATTTTTTTTACAAGATTCTCTTAATTATTTGAAGAGTGATCTTTCATTTTTTGGGGCTTTTCTTTTTTGTATTATATATCGTAACGGAGTCAAACACAAACGCTTTCGATTGAATGTTCGAAATTACATTTGAGTTTCCCCCATTGGTAGGATATTCACGCAATCCATTTTTTTTTATGATACACGTAATAATCATTTTAAAATTTAATCACTTACATTTCCTCACCACACAGTCTAGTGCGAACGTCATTAGTCTTTTTTTTTTGTGGCGAAACTCATTAGTTAAGTGCCAAAAAAATTGGATTTGGATCCTGTTCTAGACCGGCCGAAAGGGGTACCTGGAGCAAGCAAGACCGGTTCAAACGAGCCCCAACGTCTCTTTGCACGTTCCCGCAACAAACTCTCTGGCGGTTACACTTCCCACGATTTCGTAACCGTCAAAGCCTGGGGTGTCATTACAACGGCTCTGCAGCCTCCACCTCTATATATAGGGTACTCTTGACAGTCCCCAAGGTAGAACATTTCTTCCCTCAAAACCCTCATTCTCTGATCTCTACTTACTTGAACTCGGAGCGCCTGCAGGTACACACCCCCCTTCGTTCCAAGGAGCACTCTGAATCATTTCACCACCGTTCTATCCACCGCAATTAAAGCACCGACAGTCACCTTCTGATCAGGTACGATCAGTGGCGCCGTCTGTGGGGAATTACAAGCTATCCCCGTTTTTATCTTTTTAAAAACCAAAACTTACCAAAAAATATTAACCATGGCTGCCAAAGGTGCCAACTCACAGTTGCGAAGTGAAATTCGTATCCCTCAACGCGACGTTGTGACATCTTCACATTCGCTTGTGGGTACACCCAGAGAGGAACCAGCACAAATAATTCGTCTCCAACAAAGGCCTCTACAAGGTCCCTACGACCTACAGAGACGCTCGAAGATGCTACGCCAACAGGTGCCATTGTCAACAACTTGCTATGCACGCTTTAACGATAGACGTCGTTAATCGTGGAACAGAACCGACACTTGGCAGATCTGGAACGAGCACGTTCATCCGTTCGACCCAGGCGGTCTCCCTCCCCAACACCTAACAGAAGAGGAGAGAGTCCACGTCCTTCTCGCTCCAGATCCCCTCACCATTCAATCAGCGTCAGATCTCCCAGCTACCGCAGGAGATCCCCTAGAAGGAGATCACCCAGAAGATCTCCTCCTCGACGATCCCCTCCAAGGAGACCTCCACCAAGACACAACGGGAGGTCTTGGTCTCCTTCTAGTTCCGAGGATAGCCGCGATGCCTGGAATGACCGCAGGCTTACAGTCCATTCACGCGGCGCGTCCGCGAAACTCTTATCCCTCGCGAACTGGAAAAGCCTCCCCAGATGGACTCATACGACGGGACGACAGATCCAGATGAGCACATCGAGAACATTGAGGTAGTTCTCACATATCGATCGGTGCAGGACGCCGTAAAATGCAAGCTCTTCGTCACTACATTACGACGATGAGCGGTTACTTGGTTTAAGAACTTAAGGAGAAACTCCATCGACTCACGGAGCGACCTCTGTCACGAGTTCACAACCCACTTCACTGCGTCAAGGACGCAACCAAAGACGGTGGCATCAATAGAGGCCAACGTTCAAGGGAAAAACGAACCTCTTCGAGACTACATCGAAAGGTTCAATAAAGAAGTTGTGCAGGTAAGAGGTGCTGATGAAACTATGAAGCAGTACCTCATTACCAAAGGTCTGCACAAGGGCACAGACGTCAAAAAGGATTTCCACTTAGATCTCGCAAGGACTCTCAATGAGTTTCTAATGATCGCAACAATCTACATCAAGTACGAAGAAGAGTTGTATGCAGGCGGCCTCAACAAATCAAGGAAGGAGGAACCTGCTGCTGAATCCTCCAGAAATCCCTTCCAAGATAAAAAGAAAGAAGACAAAGTACCTCCTGAAGGTAAAGCACCTAACGGACACCCTTGGCCATGTCCAGGGAAAAGATCTTCGCTGAGATCGCAATGGCCGATCTGGCGGAAGCTGGTGTCAAACCACCAAAAGCCCCGTCACAGGAGAGGAACGGAGTCGACAAGACAAAGTACTGTCGATTCCACAAATGCCACGAGCACGTTACTGACGATTACATCCTCCTAAAGGATGCAATCGAACTCCTCATTCAGCGAGGTCCGTTCAAGCAGTTCATGAAGAACCCCGAGTCGGAAAGGAATACCATCGAGCTTATCACTGATGGCACCACGACGGACAAGATAGTGGCGATGTCCGTCGAGCAGTTAGGCGATTTCCTAGACAACGTGGAGGTCATTCCTTACTCATGCATATGGGAACAGGTCCCCTCTACCAACGTCATCACATGAGGAACCCTGGACATTTCCATGGGGAGCATGAAAAGAAAGTTCGAGGAACTTATGAGTGCCAATCTACTAGTTCCCTCCAAATCTAGCATCGGAGGAAGACCACCATTGGCATTCTACGACTCCAAACTACCATTGGCATTCTACACCATTGCCATTCCTTTGCTCGTGCGACCATCGATGGCCAACACTGATGTCCGTCGATTCCCAGTTGACACAGGGGCCTCGTGCGACATCATACACCAGCCTGTTCAAAACTCTTCAATTGACGAAGAAAAACCTTTCTCCATACGTTGGGAGTGAACTCTACGGCTTCAACGGTTCGTGTACACTACCTTGGGGCTATATTCAACTATTGGTCACCCTCGGCGAAGGGGAGGCCAATAAGACAATAACGATCCCGTTTCTAGTGATCGACTGTCCTTCTCTTTATAATTGCATTATAGGGAGAACCAGACTTGCCCAGCTGGGCGCCGCATGTTCAACCGCTCATTTGAAGTTGAAATACCATTCAAAAGATGGCATCATCGCCTCTCTGAACGGAGACATCGAAGCTGCTAAGAGATGTTTCCTTCAGGCAAATAAAGCCCAGAGCTCGGTTTCCCAACCCAGCAAACCTGCTGAGGACAAAGGGAAAGCTGCTGCGAGCATCCTCGATGCAAACTTGGTTGAACTGGACCCCAGGTTCACCAAGGAGGACCTCAAGGAACAAAAAAGGGAGAAGAAGGATCCGCTAAACGCGAAACTTCTCAGACCTATTCCTGATGGTAAATTCGAGCTGGTCCCTTTCGGAGACGACCGCTCGAAGAACTTCAAGATCGACAAGGATCTTCCAAAACATATCAAAGCTCAACTGATTGCCTTCTTGAGGGAAAACACTGACCTATTCGCCTGGAGTGCAGCTGACATGCCCGAAATCGATCCAAGTGTCACCTGTCACCAGCTGACAGTCGACCCCGGTGTTCGCGCTGTAGCTCAGCGACGAAGAAAGCAGTCTCCTAAAAAGTTAGAGGCTGCTGAAAAGCTGTAAAAGACCTCATAGAGGCAAATTTCATTTGAGGCCAAATACACTACATGGCTCTCCAATGTTGTACTTGTCAAAAAATCTAATGGAAAATGGCGTATGTGTGTTGATTATACCGATCTCAATAAGGCTTGCCCTAAAGACGCATATCCTCTTCCTAACATCGATAAACTTGTAGATAATTCCTTCGGCTACAAACTGTTATCATTCATGGACGCCTATTCTGGCTACAACCAGATACCATATGAAGCAGTTCTAAAGATCTGGAGGTTGAGACAATGTCTTTATATTTAAAAGATGATTTCACAATCTTCCCTTTCTGGCATGCACCACAGAGTGCATCTGAATGATAGTCAATGTTAGGTAAGCCTTTGACAAGTTGTAACTTATTAAGCTTAAAGATTAATCTCTAGTTAGCATGTCCCAACCTTCTGTGCGATACCCACTTCTTATCATTCATTGATAGAAGACAAATTACCTTCTGATCAACCAGTTCAGAGAAGTTGATTTTATAGACATTTTCTACTCTCTTTCCTTTAAACACTATGGACTTGTTATCTTTGTTGATTACTCTGCAGTTGGTCTTTCCAAACATCACATCATAACCATTGTCATAAAACTGACTAATACTCAAAAGGTTATGTTCAAGACCATCTACCAACCACACATTATTAATAGAGATTGTGGAATTACCAATAGTTCCTGTACCAATGATCTTGCTAGACTGGTTGCCTACAAAATTCACATTTCCTCCTTCTTTCATTGTGAGGGTGAGGAACATAGACTTCTCTCCTGTCATATGTCTTGAGCAACCGCTGTCCAGGTACCATGACTTTTGCTTTTCCTTTGCTCTTACGCATTTCTCATTTTCTTCTTCTGAGTCTGATTCAGGTTCAGCTTTTGAAGTCACTGTAGCCACTAACCCCACATCTACTTTTGCATCTTCATCAGCATCATCCTTATCAGATTCAGATTCACTGTCTAAATCTTCCCAGGTTGTCATTAAACTCTGCTTGATCTGCTTTTTGAACTTGTTTGATTTGAAAGTTGACTTCTTAGACTTGTCCTTTGATTTCTCCTTCTGAAGATCAAGGCAATCAGCAATGAAATGTCCAGGCTTCTTGCAGTTGAAGCAACCCTTCTGATCTTCTTTTCTTTTCTGGAGCCTTTTTAACCACTTCTTCTGCTCAAGAACTTCTTGTTCTTCTTAGCCAGATACTGCAGCCTGTTTGAAAGCATAGCCATATTCTCAGCAGGATCTTCATCAGAATCTCCATCACGTGATTCTTCTTCAGATTCTATTGCTTTAAGAGTTTTTGATGACTTCCCTTTGGATGGGAGAGCAATAGATTTGCTTTTCTTAGCAGGCTCATGTTCATTTAAGCTTATCTCATGAACCTTGAGAGAGCTTACAAGAACTTCAACACTTAAAGTGTTTAAATCTTTAGCTTCCTTGATAGCAGTAACCTTAGGTCTCCATCTAGCAGGTAGACTTCTTAGTATCTTGCTTACATGATCAGAAGCAACATAACTTTTCTTCAGTATTTGTAGTCTAGAGACTAGGGTCTGAAACCTTGAGTACATTTCCTCAATGCTTTCATCATCCTTCATTTTGAACAACTCATACTGATGAACAAGCATAAGTGCTTTTGCTTCGCTAACCTTCTTACTACCTTCATAGTTTGCACAGAGAGAAGCAAACATTGCCTTAGCAGTAGATTTATCACTCATCTTCATATACTCTGCATGAGGTATAGCAAGAACAAGTGAACCTTTAATCTTGTGATGTTTCTTGTACATTTTCTTCTGAGCAGGATTATGTTTCTTTTTGTCAACAGCAGCTCCTTCTTCATCAAGGTCCAAGTCACCAACTCCATCTTCCAGAATATCCCATAATTCTTCATCTAAGCCAATGATATAGCTGTAGAAGTTGGTTTTCCACCAGGAGAACTCTTCAAGATCTCCATTAAACTTTGGAACTTTTCTTGAATCAGCTATCTTATCACCATAATCATAAGAAACAGCATTATGATTACCACTAGAGCTAGAAACAGATAATTCACTAGCAGACATGTTTTTTTTTCCTTCAGATTTTTGACTGTTACACTGTTAAGTGTTGTCAACAGAACCAAGGCTCTGATACCAATTAAAAGCGAGAAAAACACAAGAAGGGGGGTTGAATTGTGTTAGCTTTTTCTTCGTTTTCTCCTACTTAAGTCACTGATCAGAAGCAGATAGATTATAGCTTCTGAAGTGATATTCAGATTCTAAATGCAGTTGATAAAAACAAAGAGAGAGAGAGAGAGAGAGAGAGAGAGAGAGAGAGAGAGAGAGAGAGAGAAGAAAGACACAAAGCAATTATACAGGTTCCTTCCAAAAACCGGAAGTAGTCATGTCCCCCTTTCACTTCCAAGGACAGTTCACTAAAAATGTAATATCCGATTACAAATGCTCATTGCTAAAACTAGCAAGAGACTTCAAACTACTCAAGCACAACTGCAAGAGATTTCATATGCTCCTGAACACAATCAAGAGACTTCTTTAAATCAAGCACAACTGCAAGAGACTTCTATTCAAACAGAATTATAAAGAAAAGTGCTTCAGGTTGAACATTTGATATACAATCAGTGGTGTTCACAATACAAATCAGATACAGACTCTTAAGACTATAGAATTACTAAGATATGAACTTTGATAAGAAATTCTAAGTGAACTTTTGATGAAGAACAATTTCAGCAGAGGTTTGGTGTTATCAAATTGTTGTTGAGTCTCTGCAATTCTCTAAGTCTTCACTCCTTTATATAGAGGTGTGTAAGAGACGTTGTGGATTACCAGCACATCAAAAAGAGTCGTTTGAAGCTTTGACCAATCACCAATGATCTTTTGCCTGATATGGTTATTGTCCTATGAAGGATCAATTTAAAATCCATTCCAAGTATGAAGGAACATTGTTGCAGGCATAGCTGTTATTCTTGTCCTGTAGCAGAGACACAAACTGAGTAGTGGAGGTAGTGGTTGTGCACTTCGTACAATTGTACTTTGTCAACGCTCTTCAAAGAACAAGCATCCAATGCCTTCAAATTCATTTGAATTAGCCGTTGCTTTACTCTTCTGGTCTTCTGCAATGCTAGGCGTGATTAAAACCTTTGAGCAGCCTTTGAAGCTTTGATTCTTTCATCTTCTGAGTGATGATCTTCAACTTCTGGTGATTTTGCTTCTGATGAGGTGCTTCTGATGAACTTGTTTCTGATGACGTCATCACTTCAGGAGCACTAGACTTCAGGAGCACTTTCTTCAGATGCTTCAAGCTTCCTTTACTTTGTTGATTCCATTGCTCTCATTTGTTCTTCCAGAACCTATACTTCAAATAGACACTAAATTTTCGTCTATGGTCCGGCACACTTGAACAAATACTAACATATCCAATTGACAATTTTTAATACCTTGTTATCATCAAAACTCTCAAGAGGTAATGTTAAACACATTTTGTTCCAACAATACCTTCGATACTTGTGCTTCGGTTCTTATTTGTTGGCGTGGTTTATGTAGAATTGAGATGGCTGGATCTGGTAGGAATGATGCGGCGATCGCATAGGCTTTGATTGCGATAGCTCAGGTGTTGGCGCAAGGTTAACAACACCAGGGTGAAGAGGACGAGCTGAGGTTGGATTGTTTCATGAGAAACCATCCTCCGACGTTCAAGGGAAGGTATGATCCGGAGGGAGCACTGACTTGGTTACAAGGCATTAAGCGAATTTTTAGAGCTATGGTTGTAACGTCGTACTTTTATTAAAGTGATAAAACACGCGAATGTAATAAATATTCAAGAAATAGATGCCACGTCTTCAATAGATCTCAATTAACATGCATAAAATTTTTCAAAAGAAAACATCGCAGCGGATAAATAACATACACCTCAAATAGCCATGACATCAACTGATAAATACATCAACGAGTATAAATATTCAAAGGCTAAAATGCACTTTTGGTCCCCCCAAGTTTCACAAACTTGCGATTTTGGTCCCCTAAGTTTAAAAATAGCACTTTTGGTCCCTTAAGTTTTACCCACTTTGCAAATCCATAGTCCCCTTTGATTTTGACTCGGTTAAAGCTGACATAGCGGTTTTTTTCAAAAACAAGTTGATACATAAACAAATGACGTATAAAAACAATAATCTCACATTATTGTTTCTATGCAACGGATCTATTTCTCATCTTTCTTATCTTCTTCTCCATAAATACTCAAAAACCTCCATTGCTCTTTTTCTACCTCACCCAAATCTCCATTCTTATTCTCCATAAACAATCATTGTTTCCAGTTTTGAAACAATTCCCTGTCTTTGTTTAACAGTGAATGAAAATTAATGAATTAAGTATTATGATTTTGTTTAACAATGACTTTATTTAGCAAAATAAACCAATCTTCCAACCTTTGTACCTTAAAAAAAAATCACCTTACAACCTGTAAAATTATGCAGGTCCAATTTTGGTACCTCCACATGGTCAAAACATAAACACAACCCACACAAAAATTGATTGAATAATTTTTAATATAATTTGCAATTAAATGGAATTTTGAGTTCTCTACGTTTTTTCTTTTGAATTCTCACTGATTTATGCCTTTTCTTTTATTATAAATTGCAATTATCATAACTAGATTTAATTTATTTTTAATAATATCCACATCAGCAAAAACATTTTTAAGGGACCAAAAGTGCTATTTTTAAACTTGGGGGACCAAAATCGCAAGTCTGTGAAACTTGAGGGACCAAAAGTGCATTTTAGCCATATTCAAAACCCGACATATGGGTAAATCTTAACAACAAAAATAAATCCAAAATAACATAAATGACAACATCCTAGATCAGAGCCTATCTAAGACGCTAAACAAAACAAACAACGGAGGTAGCTCTCGCTATCCTTGAGCACTCACCAAACAAGCTAAAGGAAATCAATCCTGCACGTCGTCTACCCATTCATACAAATAGGTAGGCGGTCAACCGAACGACCATTGGGGGTTAGCTTCACATCAATCATAATCAAGCATAAGCAACATAAATATTCAAGGATTTCATGCATGACACGCATATATAACCATCCCTCCTAGAATACTAACATCACATGAATATTGTTCCCCCATTCCATACACATCATGCTATCACAACTCTAACATATCATAGCAAGCATATTCAACTGTAATCAAATCATCGACATAAGCTCATCATTTATCAACTCCAATCAATGAAAGGATTACTCACCTTATTCTTCATTTAGCCTAATCAACTCAACACATACAATTCATCATTTCAAAGTATAAGCAAGAAAGTCATCGTCACCAAAGGATCATAAAATCACATACATATAGATCACACTTCATTATTTTCACCGAAATAAACATCATCAATTAAGATCATCAAATGTACAAGTATCACCATTAACAAAAAACATCGACAAGTACACATCTTCACATATTCACCAAATATCACCAAGTGTACAATTAACCAAATATCACAAAGCACAATACGTCAAGTCACATATTCATTTATGACACAACTCTTCAAATAATAAATGCATGCAATATTCTAGACTCTTCTAGATGCATGTGGTACCAAATCACCTCTGAGGTCGTCACCCCATGATGCCAACTGTACATCATATGTAAGACTACATTTCACATATGACTCAATATGACTGTGATGCATGGACATACAAGCAAAGACTCGACGATGCGAAATCACCTAACATATGTATTCACCAATAACAATGTAAAAGTACACCTCCATTTACATTGATTAATTCACCACCAATTGCATCATCAAGTATTTATGTCCACACCATCAACAAGTCTTAATTCAATAAGAGTCATCATTATATCATCAATTCAAAATCACCAAAAAAAATCATCATCATAATTGTAACAGCCCGATTTTTCGTTATTTCATTTTCAATTATTTTTTTTATTGTATGTGATTATTTATCCTTAAGTGTAATTTCTTAGGTTTTCGTGTTAGGAGGGTCTTTTGGTCTTTTGGTGAGCAAGGGTAAATTAGTAATTTTGGTTGAGAACTATTTGTAGCATTTTAAGTGAGGACCATTTGTTTGTTAAGTTGTTAGTATGTAGTGGTAATTAAAATTAGAGTCGGTGGTTACTCGTTATTTTACCGTTAGTGAGATAGAAACTAGAGAATTTGATTAATTAGAATTCGAGCCCTTATAACATTTGGAGAGTTAGGCCCATTAGTGGTGTAACTATATAACTCAACTCTTAAGGGAAATTAGGGTTAGAACATTTCATTTCATAACACAAGATAGAGGTAGAGAGAGAAAGGCTAGAGAAAAGGGGAAGAGAGGATTTGAAGAGAAAGAGGCTTGGAGAGCTAGAAGGTGAAGAATCTAGGAGCTAAAGTGAGGCCAAGGCTTGGATTTTTGGAGTTAGAGGTAAGGGGGATATTATTCAAGCATAATCTTTTTCTACCCATTTCTCATGAGTGCTTATTTAATAAGTGATTATTTGGTTAAGTGATTATTTGAGTTTAAGTGTAGAAATTCATACTTAGATGTTGATGATATGATTATATATATGAATTGAATGATTATTTGTTGTTGATGATGAATTTGCATGCCAAAAGTTATATATGTGGGTATATTATGTTTTTGGGTAAAATTGATGAATAATGAGTTGTGGTTGTTGGATTATGGGTGAATTCATGATTATTTGTTGTTGATGTTGTTTTGGAGCATGTTGTTGATGAATTGATATCATGGGTATCCCTATTTGTGAATTGGTGATGAGAATTGTTGTTGTTGTTGAAAAATTGTGAAAGTTTGGTGAATTGTGGAAATTTGATGAAATGATGTTTTAATCTCAAGTTTTATGCATCATTGAATGTATTTTCATGTATATGACCTATAAACATCTTTGGGACGAGTTTTGGGGCATTGAAAGATCAAAATTTGGGATTTTGGGTGAAAAGAGTTTGAAATCTGAAAATTTTTGACAGAACTGATGAGCGTTCGCTTGAGCGAGCGCCAAGCGAGCTCTAAGCGAGCGTGCCCAGTTGATTCTGGACACAGTTCGCTTGAGCGAGCGTGCACAGTTGATTCTGGACACAGTTCGCTTGAGCGAGCACCAAGCGAACTCCAAGCGAATAAGCCCAGTAGGTTCTGGACATAGGTCGCTTGAGAGAGCTCCAAGCGAGCTTCAAGCGAGCGAGCCCAGAAGCTACTGGAAGTCGGTCGCTTAAGCGAGCAGCACCCTGTTTAGCAACTTTTGATTTTTCGCTTCGTGCACTTGGGGACCAATCCGAACTTCCTAGAATGTTTCTTTTGACTTAGTTAATGACTGTTTATACATCTAATCCTACTGGAACATCATTTGAATCAAATTGGACTTGGTTTTTATGAATCGGTTTTAATGTTTAGAAAATGTCAATGAACGCCGATTTTTCCGAAACTTGTTTTTCTCAAGTGAATGATGTAGGGTATTGATTCATTTCATTGAGAGTTAAATCGTTTTGCTTTGAAAATGAATTCAATTTGGAAGAGTGGCATTATGAAACGAACTTTATGATTTGTGAGATTTCTCGGTAGTTGGCCGGTGAAACGCACATGTATGTATACCTACACTCATAAGTGATTAGTGTGCATGCATAGTTGAGGCAATTGAATTATTTTGCTTTGTTTTGGTTAATTGACCCCAATTGTTCAAAGTTGTGAAATATATTATACGAACTTGGTCGAAAATATTCATTGAACCCGTTTACTTTGAAATTCTTTCATGAATGGTTTGTTATGAATAAATAAAGATGTATGAATGATTGATAGGTGTTGAATATGATGTTTACCATGATGTGGTGTATTTTCTCTTTTACTCGAATTGTAAGAATGACATGAAGTTGTTGAACTACTATGGTGATGTTGTTGGTGTTATATATGTTATGTGCATATATGTTGTTGGTGAATTTTCTTACATGCTATTGATGTTGAATTTTTGGTGAAAGCATGTACTCTTATAGCCGTTGAAAATGTGGTGAATGTATGCATAGTTGATTGAGTCATATGTTCACACAACACATGTTGAGTCGGATGTTTACATCCATATTGCCGTTGACCGGATATTTGTATCCATATAGCCGTTGAAATTATAGCCATTGACAATGATGTTCTGTTGGCATCAGGGGTGACGACCTCGGAGGTGATTTGGTACCACACGTGTCTAGAGTCATTTTAGGCACATTGCATGTTTAGGATGAGTCACAACTGTTTAATGTGCTCAATGTGAATTACGTGTTGGTGTATTTTTGTGCTTGGTGATTATTTGCAATTGATGAATCTTATACTTGTGCAAATATGGTTGATGATAATTCATGACAATGCTCATTTATGAACGATGCAATGTTATGTTTATTTTAATCATGTTTATCTTTTCGATTATGATTGATGTGAAGCTAACCCCCAGTGGTCTGTGGTGGACCGCCTACCTATTTGTATGCATGGGTAGACGGCGTGCAGGATTAGTTGATTTGCATTGCTTGGTGAGTTGCTTGAGGATAGCGGGAGCTTCCTCCGTTTATTTCGGTTTATCGTGTCTTAGAGAGGCTCTAATCTAGGACGATATTTATTTTATGTTTTGGATTTTATCTGTTGTTGAGACATACCTTATGTTGGGATTTGATTATGATCTAATTGTATTTCTTTGTTGATGACATGGCTATATTATTGAAGTGTATGGTGATATTTTGCTGTGATGTTTTATGTTGAGATATTCTATGCATGTCTATTGTGGACTATTCGAAGACGTGGCGTCTATTTCTTAATTATTTATTATAATTGCGTGATTTATCGCTTTAGTAGAAATAGGGCGTTACAATAATCATCATCAACATATTTCAATACATACTTACACCATCAAGTCATCACCAATAGCATGTAAGAAAATTCACCAACAACATATATGCACATGTACATATATAATTCACCAACATCTTCATCATAGTAACTCAACAAACATCATCATGATTATTAACAAGCATAACCATAATCAACACCAAAACATAATCACGTCCATTATCAACATTCACATCAATATCATCACAAATCAACAATTTCATATAATTTCTCATAATTCAAGTAAAGGAGAAAGTATATCACGCAATGATAAACACCATGTTCAACACCTAATAATCATTCACACATCCTCCTATAATCATATCAAACTATTCAAAAAAAGGTTTGCAAAGGTATTCGGTCTTAAAGATCATTTTCGACAAAGTTCATCTATCGTTTCACAACTTTAAAATCACTATGGCACTTGAATCAAAACTAAGAAAATAAACACAATTTACTCAACTATGTATACACATTAATCACATATGAGTGAAGTTGTGCATACATGTGTGTTTCACCGACCAAATACAACGAAATTGTAAAAATCACAAAGTTCGTCCCACTTTACCACTTTTCAAGAAATTCAAGTTTACATAGCAAAACCAAGTTACCAAGGTTATACACTATCCTTACATGCTTCATCTAAGCCCATTAGGACTGTAGACCAACCATGTAATCATCTTTGTTCACAAAAAGTCCAATTTCTGATTATTTCTAAAAACCAATTTTCGTCTCAAATTCAAGTTTCCCATGAATTAAGAACTTCAAAGTGAGACCAATCAAATTATGTTACAACAAGTTTATTATTGAAAACAGCAAAAGATCACTTAAAAACGAACGCATACGACCCCCTACACGCCGACACCAAAGCACCCAAGCACATGTTCAAAAGTTATAATAAATTTTCACAAAAAGCCACATGACCTATGTGTAGTAATTTGACAATAACTCAAAAGGGTTAATGATGTGTTTCGTCCTTGCAAATAGGGGTCGTTTAAAAATTCGTCCCTGTATTCGTTAATCCTTGCTTTTTAGCCTTGCAAAGTTTAATCAGTTAAAATTGCGTCCCTCTCCCCACTTAATAACTGCCATGTCACTAAACCACACATGAAATTCCAATTTTACCCCTGGGTTTCCAATTCTTTCTTCCCCTTCTTAAGGGCAAAATTGAAATTTCA
This sequence comes from Medicago lupulina, assembly GCA_958299785.1. Classification (NCBI taxonomy): domain Eukaryota; kingdom Viridiplantae; phylum Streptophyta; class Magnoliopsida; order Fabales; family Fabaceae; genus Medicago; species Medicago lupulina. The sequence continues at coordinate 54,505,310 of OY283144.1, read as the reverse complement.
TCTGTGGCAGTGATTCCCACGTCATCAAATTAGTGACGTGGCAGTCATTAATTGGGTTAAGGGACGAAATTTTAACTGATTAAACTTTGCAAGGCTAAAAAGCAAGGATTAACGAATACATAGACGATTTTTTAAACGACCCCTATTTGCAAGGACGAAACAAATCATTAACCCTAACTCAAAATATAAAACTCATTTGAAATTCAAACCAATGCTATTTGAAAGCTAACTCAATTATCTAAAACTTTCATGTTTACACCAAAGGCCAATTCAAAACAGAAACGTGTGAAAAAGATGCAAGAACGTGAAATAGGGAATGTTGTCAGAGAGCATTTCGCTTAAGCCAAGGACTTCTCGCTTAAGCGACCAACTTACAGTGACTGGTCGCTTACAGCTCGCTTCCAGTTCTCTTAAGCGACTGTGTATCAGTTATGCATAATTTTTCACGGGTTTGCACCATTTTTCACCCAAAATTTTGATCTCCCAACATCCAAATTCATTCCCAAAGACTGTTTATAGGTTTATGTACACAAAAAGGCTTTCAAAAACACATTGAACTTGAAATCAAATAACATTTCAACACAAATTCGCAATTCACCCATTTTTCATAAAACTTTTCAAACACAACTTAAATTCTCATCACAACTCAACAATTATGGATACCCATAGTATTAATCATCAACAACAACACCTCATAACAACAACAACATCAATTGATCATGAAATCATCAATAAATCAACAACAACAATATCACATCACACCAATTTTGCACAAAACACAAATATCCATATACATCTTGAGAAAGTAATTTCAACATCAACAACTTAATTATCAACAAATTAACATACCCAAACATTGCATCAAATCATGAGCATGAATTTCAACAATTAAATTCACAATAATCACTTATCTCAATTAAGCACTTTTGAATATGAATAAAGAAGAGATTAAAAGTGAAAGATTACGATAGAATACTAGCCCCCTTACCTTAACCTCCAAGAATCCTAGCCTTAACTTCAATTTAGCTCCTAGAATCTCCAACCCCTTCTTGATCTTCAAGCTTTTCTTTTCTAACTCTTTTCTCCTCTTCCTCTACTCTTTCTCTCTACCTCTTTCTAAGATTATGAAATGAATGATACAACCCTAATTTCTCTTATGACATAGATTTATAAAGACTCTCCACTAATGATCTTAACGCTCAAAACGTCTTAGGTTGTAATTAATTACTGCACAAAGTCTCTACTCACTTACGGTAAAAATAACGATTAAATATCAGCTCTTAATTAATTGCCACCACCCACTAGTAACTTAGTAAAAGTAAGGTTCTCACTAAAAACGCTAAAAATAATCCTCAAGATTAAATTACTAAATTACCCTTGCTTACCAAATGACCAAAATACCCCAAAGTCCAAAATGACTAAAATACCCTTCTAACTCCGAATTCTAATAATCCCAACCAAAATACACACAAAGGCAAATAATCACATACAAACACATATAAAAACAATTAAAAATAAATCTAGCGAAAATCGAGTTGTTACAATGGTGACTAATGAAGACTAGAAAGTGAGATTGACTCTTCACATGCTAGCGGAGGAAGCCGAGTTTTGGTGGATGAATGCTTGTAGACGTTTGGAAGTTGTTGGTGTTGTGGTGTCTTGGGCTATGTTTAAGGAAGAGTTCTTGAGGAAATATTTTTCAGCTGATGTGAGAAACAAGAAGGAGATTGAGTTTCTTGGTGTGAAGCAAGGGAGTATGTCTGTTGTGGAGTATAAGGCAAAATTCGAAGTTTTGTCTCGATTTTATCCATACATCAATGCTAAGGGTGCAGAAGAGTCCAAGTGCATTAAGTTTGAGCGCGTCTTGCATCCATAGATCTACCAGTATGAGTGTTTCCATGAGATTCGAGACTTTACTACTTTGGTAAACAAGTGCCAGATGTTTGATGAGACAGGTAAGACAAGGGCTAGCTTTTACGAGGCGGTGAATGAGAAGAAAGGAATGGGTAATGATCGTGGCAAGCCTTATGGCAAAGATAAAGGAAAGAAGAAAGATGTTGGTGGGGGATCTAAGCTGAGTGGAGGAGACTTGAGGTGTTACAAGTGTGGAGGCTTGGGGCATTATGCTTGCGATTGCAAGAAGGGTGAAGTTTGTTATAAGTGTGGCAAAGCGGGTCACAAGTTTTATGATTGCAAGGATAGGGAAATTGTTTGTTACAACTCCGGAGAAGCTGGGCACATTAGTACAAAATATTGTTGAAGTATTTTGATCTTTTGTAAACTCCAACAAGTAAGATTAAAATATTTTAAGAAAAAAATTTATGAACTAAAATGATGGCTGTTTATAATTTCAAACAATCATTTGCTCATATATTTGATCTTTTGACCACTAAAAAAATTGATCTTTTATAAACTCCAACATGTAATATTATAATATTTTAAGAAAAAAATTAATATATCCACCGATAATAAATGTATACATTTGTTTGTTCACAAGTGAAGTCTTAATAAAATCAATTTAAATGCACATACACATTAATGAAAAAATGTGAAAAAAGAAAATAATTAATCAATATATATTTTAAATGATTTTTAGTTGGATTGTGAATTGAAAGATGAACTTGAAAGGATAGGAGGGCATTGCGGTCACTAAAGAAGGATACAATGGGAATACTAAAAAAAATCAGCCGTGTCTAGTAGTTAAGGAAGGATCAATGAAGTGCACATGAAAGTGACCCTACAATATATAAAACATAAAGGGAACGAAACTCAAGGTATTATATGGTCAAACACTCAAACCAACTTTCCAGTATTTAGACCATAAAAGATTTGTAAAATTTATTTCTTTCTCTTAATTTAATTTCAGATAATGATTTATTTGTCATTTTAATTAATTTACATATGAATTTTCAATGTTTAAATCTATGATTTTATTTTGAAATGAGTTTTTAGTGTTTAAATTTGTGGTACTTCATTTATGTTTTCATTTATGTTTTCATATTAAGTTAGACGTGATACTTAAAAATGCATATGCAAATAAAACATAAGCACAAATGACATAAATAAATAGACAAAAAGAAGAGTAAATAGTTACCTCTTGAAATTATAAATTTCGTCAATTATGCCCTTGAAATTAACAAAACTTTAATTACCCCATGAAATTGCACAACGTTAATCAATTTACACCCTCCGTCAAATTTTTCTGTTAGTGAACATGACGTTTTGCAAATACCTCCTGAAGTTTTGCACTTATGTGCAAAATGCCCCCGAACTTGAAAATTTATATTATTTTTTTATGTGTAATGAGAACTATTGTTGTTCTTTTTTATTTATTTATTTGAGGGGAAATAGGATAAAAAGGTAACATAGTGATTTCCTTGATGATTGACTTATTAAATTTAATATGGAGAAGTGAATGAATGATACCATCTTAAAAATATGAACTAATTTGAGGTTTAATTTTTCTTTTTCACATTACATGTCATATTAGAGGAAAATGCATAGACCTTGAACTATTTGGGCAATGGAGCCTTTATATTATTCTATGAAGTGTGAGTTATGCTCCAAGGGTCTTGGCTTTTTTTTAGTATCAAAATGAAAAAAGGCTTTGTGTCATGTTTTATACAGAAAAATTAGTTCACATCTAATTATGTACTAATCTTGTTCTTGTCCTTTGAAGATGGTGCACACTCCTTAATTGTGACTTTGTTTCTCCTTATTACTATTCATGCTAAGCCTAAGCCTGATAAACTCAAAGTAATGAGTATGAATTCTCTCTGGACCGTTGTAAAAATAACCATTATTGTCACTTTAAAAAATACACATTTTTCCATTTCCCATTTAAAAAAAACTATGGGAAAAGCAAACAGGTACAAGCCTATTTTGATGTATATATGCATGTGGTTTTCCCAAACTCCAAAATTAATAGTTAGCTTTAATATTTAAGTGTTAATTGTTTGCCTTTAAGAAGAAAAAAATATAAATTTTTAAGTTCGGGGGACATTTTGCACATAAGTGCAAAACTTCAGAAGATATTTGCAAAACGTCATGTTCACTAACAGAAAAATTTGACGGAGGGGGTAAATTGATTAACGTTGTGCAATTTTAAGAGGTAATTGAAGTTTTGTTAATTTTGAGGAGGTAATTGACGAAACTTATAATTTTAGGAGGTAATTCTTTATTTACTCATAAAGACAAAACGGGTATCTAAAATTATGTTAAAAAACGACCGGTGTAATTTTATCTATAAGACCATTTGCAATGGACTTGTTGAAAGGCTATTGAGAGTTATTGAACCATTGCAAGCTTGCCTATTGAAACTGATGTGGAAGAGAGAGTTGATGAATCAACTCAACATTGTTGAATGCCTGTACCGAAGCACACGTGGCGAGTTTTTATTTGTGCAACAGGGCGCGTGTAACACACGCGCCGACAGGGCGCGTGGTGGTCAGAACCGGGAGAGAGAAAATGAAAAAGTAGAAAAGCAGGGACACGTGGCGCGTTTTAATTGGCTGTCTGGATTTTTATCTTCTTAATAATTTGGACTCAATTATTTCATTGCAAATAATTTTTTTTTTTTTTTTTACCAAAATTCATGATTTTTTTTTCTCTACAAATAGAGACTTGGATCATTTGATTTGGACACCGAAAAAAAATCAAGTTTTTTGCACTCTCTTAATCTTATTATTAGCCTTTCTTTTGAAGTTTTAGTCTTGATTAGTGAAATGGATCCCAATAACAATCAATTCAACACCCAAAATTCTTCTGATTACCCATTTAGCTACCAAAATCCCAACAATTATCGACACCCAAATCAATTTCTCAACCAACATCCTCAAAACCCAAATCAATTTATCAACCAACCTCCTCAAAACCCAAATCAATTTATCAACCAACCTCCTCAAAACCCAAATCAATTTCCAAACCAAAATCCTCAAAACATGCCTAATTTTGGTTTTGCCTCAAATTTCAATCACCCATACTCGGTTCCAAATAACTTTCATCCATATTCTAGATCTATGATGGGATATCCATCTCAAACACCCTCATTTAATGGATATATGCCAGTGATGAATGAAAATTTTCAGAGTAATGGTGAATATCCTGAATTTTCATCACAAATAGATCGTAGTGGAATGACAAGAGGTAATGAACTCACTCCAGTTTCAGAGGATACAACTCCTAAGAGCAAGAAAAACCAGCAACCAGCATGGAACACTGAACAAAATTTGGTGTTAATTAGTGGCTGGATAAAATATGGAACATGCAGTGTTGTCGGGAGAAACCAGACAAGTGAAGCATATTGGGGTAAAATTGCTGAGTATTGTAATGAGCATTGCAAATTCGATCCTCCGCGTGATGTAATTGCATGCCGAAACCGTTTTAATTATATGAGCAAATTAATAAATAAATGGGTTGGTGCTTATGATGCCGCTAAGCGTTTGCAAGCAAGCGGTTGGTCGGAAGATGATGTTTTAGCAAAAGCCCAAGAATTATATGCATGTGGTAAGAATGTTCAATTTACTTTAAAGGAAGAATGGCACGCTCTCCGTGATCAACCACGTTACGGTAGTCAAATGGGAGGAAGTGTTGGCTCAGGAAGTAGTGGGTCTAAGAGATCTCACGAGGACTCTGCAGGATCTAGTACTCGTCCAATGGGCAGGGAGGCAGCCAAAAAAAAAGGAAAAAAGAAAAGCAAGGACGCTGCCTTGGAGGAGCTGGAAACTGAGTGGGTTCAATTCAAAGAAATCAAGGTGCAAGAGATTGAACGATTGAAAGAGTACACCGCAGCGCAACAGGAGAAAAACAGATTGAAGAAAATGAAACTGTACCTAAAGTTAACGGCCGAAGAGCATCTCGATGACAGGAAAAAAGAAATGTTAGAAAACTTGGTGCGTGAGCTGTTTGGAAATTAATTTCACTGTAATATTTGTTTGTATTCGGTGTTAGTCTATAGTGTTGTCTAGTCCCCAGTGTTTACTTTAATAATTGTCAGTGTTGTCTAGTCCCCAGTGTTTACTTTAATAATTGTCAGTGTTGTCTAGTCCCCTGTGACTTATTTCAGAAACAATTTGCTTTAATAATTATGCCCACTGTGTGCCACTTTTATTTCACCTACTATTTGCTTTAATAATTATGCCCGCTGTCTTCCTCCATTCGTTGTATTGTGTGCCCACAGTTTAATGTCCGTGACTTTAATAATTATCCCCACTGTTTTCTTTAATACAATACAATAACTTATTTGGAATTCGTAAGTGTCCACCACACAATGTACTTATATATAGGGACTCATATCTACTTCTAATATCACAAATCTCTTTTCTATCTACTTCTAATATCACAAATCTCATTTCTATCTACTTCGAATATCACCAAAAACTATCAATGGATTCTTTTGATATGGATGCCTACTTCCAAAAGCGTGATGCTGAAGACACTTATATCGTCAACCGATTTATTCAGCGTCGAAAAAAAATAGAGGAAGGTAGTGGATCCGGTAGTGGATCTCGTACAAGAAAATATTTAAATAGAGATCATGCAGCAGCTAACCAGAGACTCATTGACGACTACTTTGCCAATGAGCCTACATATGACGATGCAATGTTTCGTCGTCGGTATCGGATGCAAAAACACGTTTTCCTTCGAATCGTTGGAGACCTTTCAAGTAGTGATAACTACTTCACCCAGCGAGTTGATGCCACCAACAAAGAAGGTATATCACCATTAGCAAAATGTACCACAGCAATGCGAATGTTAGCATATGGTGTGGCAGCAGATGCGGTCGATGAATACATAAAAATAGGAGGTAGTACAGCATTGGAGTGCTTACGTAGATTCTGCAAAGGAATCATACGACTGTATGAGCAAGAGTATTTGAGAGCACCAAACGAAGATGACCTCCAAAGAATACTAAATGTTAGTGAAATGCGGGGGTTCCCAGGAATGATCGGGAGTATTGACTGCATGCACTGGGAGTGGAAAAATTGTCCTAAAGCATGGGAAGGTCAATTCACCAGGGGGGATAAGGGAACCACCACAGTTATTCTTGAAGCAGTTGCATCTCATGATCTATGGATCTGACATGCCTTTTTTGGATGTCCGGGAACGTTGAACGATATAAACGTTCTGGACCGGTCACCAGTGTTTGATGATGTGGAACAGGGAAAGGCTCCAAGGGTGAATTACTTTGTGAATCAACGTCCATATAATATGACATACTATCTAGCTGATGGTATCTACCCTTCTTATCCAACTTTCGTCAAATCTATTAGACTTCCTCAAAGTGAACCCGATAAGTTATTTGCAAAACATCAGGAGGGATGTAGGAAGGACATCGAACGAGCTTTTGGAGTGCTTCAAGCTCGATTTAAAATCATCCGTGAACCAGCTCGCTTGTGGGACATAGCCGATTTGGGTCTCATCATGAGGACATGCATCATATTACATAATATGATTGTTGAGGATGAACGAGATACATATGCTCAACGTTGGACCGATTTTGACCAATCTGAGGGAAGTGGATCTAGTACACCGCAACCATACTCAACCGAGGTGTTACCCACTTTTGCATCTCATGTGCGTGCTAGATCCGAATTGCGTGATTCAAATGTTCATCACCAATTGCAAGCAGATCTAGTGAAGCACATATGGACAAAGTTTGGAATGTTTCGTGGTTGAAGATGATTTGTAACGTAGTTTCATAAATTACTTGTGTTTTGTGTGCTTGTTTGTTGTCTTGTATTTTAAGCTATTTGTGTGTCGCGTGCTTAGTTTGTTGTATTGTATTTTAAATTAAGAAAATAAAAATCAATTATTTAAATATAATTTGTTTTTACAAAAAAAAATTTGTTAAGTGTTTCTTTATTTTAATTTAATTATAATCGATAATTGTAATTTTATGTAATTATAAAAACAAAAATATAAAATTAAATAAGAATAAGAAATAAAAGGTGGTGGGGTAGAGTAAGGTGGTAGGGTAGGCTGTTGAATGAAAAAACTATTGGAGAGGTAAAAATTGAATGGTTGTTGAATTAAGAGAGAGAAAATGATGTGGAGTGTTGGGAATTGAAAAAGTGGGTGTTGAAGGTTGTTTAATTGGTTTTGCCATTGCAAATGATCTAAGGTTTCTTTCACCTTTTGGATTCCTCATAAAAAAATGAAGTTTTTTTGGAATATCTTTGTCACTTATTGCGGCTCAATACGTTGCACTTAGATATAACTGGTTAAAAAGAAAGAAGTCAAACCAATTAATAAAAGTATAAACGGGTTTAGGAATCTGAGAGTTAGTTTTCAAAAGTTGAAGAAGTGTGTGAGAAGAAAGAAAAATATAGAAAGCAAGGCATGAGAAATACAAACAGAGCCAACGAACCTGCCAGCTTCTGGACTCAAGCAAACGCACTTCTTAGGAAGAACTTAACATTCCAGGTTACTATCTCTCTCTCTCTCTCTGTTACTTGAGTTATTAAACTTGTAAGCTCTAAAATGAGTTAGTAGCAAAGATAGATTATTTGTTGTTTTTACTAGTCTTGAAAGTTCGCAAGAGAACATTTAGAGACTATACTATAGTAACAAAGCCTCACACATTCAATGATCAAAATGGTTGTTTACGCAAAAATATTAGAGTAAACAATGATTTTGGTACTTAAATGTGTGAAGTTTGTTACTATATTTTCATAAGTGATAGATATCATTTACCTTATTAGTGGTATATGTGTTAAACAGTCCCACATCGGATAAAATATAGTTTGAACATGTGTTTATAGTGGGGTGATCCTCACCTCACAAGCCGGTTTTGTGGGGTTGTGTTAGGCCCAACCACGATTTCTAAGAATTTGTAAAGATAAGTTAGGTTGAATCCAAAGTTTACATTTACATATCTAAAATTTATTGGCTCACATGCCATTGGATCATATATAAGTGTCAAGCTTTAGATGTCTAGTCATCAGTATGAAAGAATGTGTCGAGAGTCTTGAATTGAATGATATGAAGCACTAACACCACTGACACGTCGACACTGGTAATAATTTGAGAAAATAAAATATTTGAATGTAACCCTAAGAAGGAAAGTCTCAATTTGCTACTTGATGTTTCTTATATTGATGATTACTAGAGTAAGAACTCTAATCTTAATACAAATGATATTATTTTTTCAGAAACGAAATGTGAAGACAAACATTAGGCTGATCTTGTTCCCGTTTGTGCTGTGTATATTGCTGGTTCTAATTCAAACTCTTATCAATAATCAATTTGATAAGGCCAAATATAAGTGTGGATGCGTGGAGAATGAATGTGGGGTTCAATATTCGGATTTTGACCAAGTTGGCGCTTGTCCTATTACTCACCCTACGGAATGGCCTCCTTTATTGCAAACGCCTGATCCACGGTACCGCGCTGTTAGAATGGATTTTCTTCCGTTTTCTGATTTTCCAAACCCCTTATGCAGAACCAATGGCTCATGTCCCCTCACTATGCTCTTCACTGGGACTAATCAGTCTTTCGGAGAAGGTACATACTATACAACAAAATCAAATACATTTATTCTTTTCCTTTGTAACTTAAATGTATATGTTCCTGAAATATATGAAACTACGTCCTGATAGTCATGTTCTTAAGACGCAGGTTTAATAGAATGTGGACTTTTACTACTTTAGAGACTAATGAGATGAATTATAACATACATCAGTTTTCATTTACTTTAGAAAATAAGTGTGAGATAGAATGATATTTGAAGGATTAAATTGATTGTTTATTCCATTTAATTGCATCTTTTCATCTTTCTTACTAGCCATGAGTACAATATGAGAACTTATCCTGTGATTAAGCCAAAGCTCTGAGGTTTTTTGTATCTAGTTAGGTCGTGGTTTGGGAATGATCCCAGGGGATCTATTTATAGTGTTTCTGGTCCCCTTTAATGTAAAAACCTGAGATCCTTTTTTCTTGAGCTCTAGCGCTAGCCGATCAGTTCGTATAAGGAGGGGCGCGTAAGGCTTATCCTTATCCGGATATCTTACCCGGAAACCCCCCGACTTCATCTGTTTTGCATGGTTTAGGGGATAAGGGTGCCCGTGAACTGCTCTAGTGACGCTCTTATCCTAAATGAATGTGCTTTTGGAGCCTATCCTGATATGACGGTCCACAGCCCCCTAAACAGGAATCCTGCTTAAGGGAAAAGTGGTTTGAATAAGACATGATGGTCCACATGGTTTTCTGTTCAACTGATGGCATGTTTTAAGTTACTTATTTAGATGTTTCATGTCTTTTTAATCCTGTTTCTCTTTACAGTCTTGTCGAGGAATATGATCCCAAGTACCATTGATATAGATAATTCAAATGTTATGGATAGTTTCGCGACAAATGTCTTGGTGAGTCCATAGTTATTTAATTTTTAGCAAATTACACACCCTTTTGTGCATATGTCTTCTCTTACTTTGTTCTTTCTTTGTGAACACGGATGATGGGGCAACCATCATAATGTTATAGGGATCATCATCAGAGACAGAATACACGAATTTTCTGGAGCCTGCTTTCTTTTCAGAACTTCCCATTTACTATCTACAAAGTCAGTGCGGAAAGAACTCTACATTGTCCGTTTCTGTCCAGATATCGACCACTAGCATGCAGCAAGGTATGAATGAGACTTGCTTGTATTCAAATTTTTCTTGTAAGATATATGATAACAGGAAAATAAATAATATCTGCAAGGATTTACTCATGGACAATGTTGTCATTTTTGACGTCGATTCTAATCTCATAGCTTCTAGTGTCCCCACCGCAAGATATGATGTCTTAGAGCACAATCTTATCATCCTAAACTTTGTTGTTAGATCCATTCGGTGGCCAGTCAATATGATTGCTGATTTGTTAGCTTGTGTGGTCATGTCTATGTCTAGTTGCCATTATCTGAATTAGGTTATTTCATGTATTGCATAAGTTATTGCCATTGAAATGAAATCAGTTTTTCTAGTGATAAAAATTTCTATAAATTAAGAAGTAAGAACTAACATTTATCTCAGTTGACAACTTCCTATAAGTTAAAATCTATTCAAAATAGGACTAAATTGAATCTGTGACAATAATATCATTAGCATAAGTTAAAATCTATCAAAATAGGCCTAAGTTGAATTTGCGATATTTATTACATATTGTCATGTTTCTTTCTAGGTAGGTTATGCTAAAATTTTGCATTGATGTCCAAGTTTGTACTAATTCTAGTTTATTGTTTTCCACTGGATATAGAGTTAAGATGTGCTCAGGCTTTACGGTTATGGCGTAATAGTTCTTCTGAGGTAAACGATGCTCTATATAAAGGTTATAGAAAAGGTAACACAGAGAGACAGATCAATGAGATACCTGCAGGTAGATATATCACTATATCCATATGTTTTACATAATACGTTGAAGGAAATTCTTATTTCCATATTGTTTTGACAGGTTATGATTTTCTAAATTCAAATGAGAATATATTTAATGTCAGTATATGGTACAACTCGACCTATAAAAATGACACCGGCTCTGATAAAATTGCATTGGCGCGGATTCCTCGTTCCGTAAATTTGGTAAAAATTCAAACTTTGGTTTTGAATTGTGCTTTCTCTTCATTATTATTCTTCTAACTGATACAGTGTTAGGACCCAAAAACTGTATTTGGGCTTAAACCCATGATGTGATGAATTCTGTTGTTCTATTAAATATGTTAGGAGAGTGTGAGAGTATCATTTCCTATATTTTATACTTTAAAACCTAATTGTATGTAAACTTGTTTTTTGTTACTAATTAATTCTTAATTGTGATTTCTCTTTAAATGTGTATTTTCCCAAATTTATTTTAATAATATTTGGGTTTAAGATTTTGTGCACCTAATAAGTTATTTATGATGCAGCACTGGCGCCGAGGTTCCAGTTTTGATTATAATAGGATCTGACATCTAGTATTTATATGCTTGTAGGTATCAAATTCCTACCTTCAGTTTCTGTCGGGATCTGGTACCAAAATGTTGTTTGAGTTTGTAAAGGAAATGCCAAAACCTGAGACCCCGTTAAAGTTTGACGTGGCTTCTCTTTTAGGCGGTCTCTTCTTTACATGGGTCATCCTGCAACTTTTCCCTGTAAGTACATAAATATGCGAGTAAATATTTTTACAATGAATTAAGTTGTTAGTAACGATAGAGTTTATCAGAAATGAGAAGAAATTGCTGGCATTGCTTGCTGAATGGGTTGACATTGTAGCTATAAAGAAAATAATGCGTTCACATGGCTAAATCTTAGTTTTTTTTTTAATGAAGTCTTACACTAGCAACACTCACTCTAACACTGTCTTTCGATTTCGCTCTTATTGAATGAAATTCAAATTCACGTGGGACTCGCCACTTTATTTAAAGACACATGTGTTGAATATGGATTTGGAATAAATTCCAGTCAATCACCACCTGATCTATTCCCTTTATAGTAGACTCCAATAGCCAAATGTTACTTATACTCTATTGTTACAGGGATTTATTTCACATTTCTTTTTTTATTATCCAGGGTTTTTTACTGTTCTACACACAAAGTATTCGTTTTCTTATTATCCTATATTGTTTGTACTCCCGAAGCTACTTATATGTTATACCTCGTATGTGACATGTATGCCAGGCAACTAGAGATATATTTTCTACCCTATTTTCAAAGTAGTTAGACATACGTGGATTTGAACCAATAAAGCAGGGAGTGTTGGAAAGAGAGTGTCAGAGCGAGTGTTGCTTGCACTCCTCTCAATTCTTCGATTAATATCTTTTTATGTGTCTGGACTTTCACTGGAAAAACTTGTCACTGGACTTTCTAGTATATTTGTCTGATCATGTTTATATGTTGATGTAGGTTGTCCTCACATCATTAGTTTATGAGAAGCAACAAAATTTAAGAATCATGATGAAAATGCATGGTCTCGGTGATGGGCCATATTGGATTATTTCTTACAGTTATTTTCTTGCCATATCAGTTATCTACATGCTGTGTTTTGTGATATTTGGCTCAGTCATAGGTATGGATGCAACCAGTGAACTGTTCTCTTGCTTTCTGTTTCTTTTTGGTATTTTCTGTTTCCCCTCAATGCTTCTGTTTCTTTTCAGGATTAAAATTCTTCACAATGAATGACTACAGCATCCAATTCATGTTTTATTTCATCTATGTAAACTTACAAATTTCGATGGCATTTTTATTGGCCTCGCTGTTTTCAAATGTTAAGACCGCTACAGGTTTGATGATAGATAAGCTATGTTATGATATTTTTTTGTTATCAAATCTGATCACTGACTTTTTCTTCTTTTCTAATGGCAGTGATTGCATATATAGGTGTTTTTGGCACTGGTCTATTAGCTGGTTTTCTTTTCCAATTTTTTATTCAAGATACATCGTTTCCAAGTAAGTCAAATAATTGAGAAATGATGTGCTACCTGGCGAAAGGTTTTAAAGGAACTAGTTTTGAATTTGCGCCTACCACATATCATAACATGCTAATACGATCATTGTGTCCAGCAATTTTTATCTAACATGCTAATACGATCATTGTGTCGAGAAATTTTTATCAAGTTGCGTTTCATGTGAGACGTCATGTGTTAACATGTTGGCTAACCTTTCTTTTGATCTTTTGATTGCTTGTACATTTTCTTCAGGAGGGTGGATCATTGTTATGGAGTTATATCCTGGGTTTGCTTTATATCGTGGGTTATATGAATTTTCACAATCGTCTTTTACTGGAGATACTATGGGGACTCATGGCATGCGGTGGGGAGATCTCAATGATAGCACAAACGGCATGAAAGAGGTCTTGATTATCATGTTCGTGGAGTGGCTATTAGTTTTGTTCTTTGCTTATTACATCGATCAAGTTTTATCAACAGGAAATTGGAAAAGTCCTCTTTTGTTCTTGAAAGGATTTCAGAAAAAACATAGAGCATCTTTTCGGAAACCTAGTCTCCAAAGGCAAGGATCAAAAGTTTTTGTTATGACCGAGAAACCAGATATTCACCAAGAGGTCAGTTTTGCTTGCATTGTATATGTATTTTGTGTTTCTACTGGTTTAAGAAATCAAGAAACCTGATCTCTATCATCGGTATAGTTCACTCAACGGTATTGTAAATTTAACGAATGATGTTACCTCTGTTAGAATAGGTCTTAGAATCTGTGTTGAACTTAATTGATTAACCCCACCAAATTGGATTCTAAACACACACCTTCCGATAGAAATCTAAATCTAAATGGAATAGAAAAACTGTATCATTGATGTGTTTGTTTTCATTCACACTTTAGGTGGAGAAAGTGGAGCAGCTGCTACTTGAACCTACTATGAATCATGCAATTGTTTGTGACAAACTGAGCAAAGTTTATCCAGGGAGGGATGGTAACCCGGAGAAATTTGCGGTGAGAGAGCTGTCCCTTGCTTTGCCTGAAGGGGAATGCTTTGGAATGCTTGGTCCCAATGGTGCTGGGAAGACTTCTTTTATCAGCATGGTTAGTTAAAGTTTATTTACATCGGCAATATAATTTTCTTTTACAAACATTAATTGCCCTTTTTTACGCCACTGTTCCTTGCCTCTAACAAAATTATAATTAGGATTTGAGGGTTTCATTCATTTTCCTAAACTCACATAAGAGGAAATAATGAGTTTAACCTGGCAAAGAGTATGTCAATGAAACTCGTCAATTTGTTAATCGTTAAGTAAATCACCAATTTAATCTATGAAATTGTAGGACATTGTAAATTTAGTCTCTAAAATTGTCCTTAAATTGATAATGTTTGATATATGTTATGTTGGACTGGTAAATTTAATCCTTAAAATTGTTAGAGAAGCATTAATATGATTGACCAATTTTAAATTCATTCATCATTTTAGAACTTTCGGTAATTTCAAGGACAAAACTAATAGAGCCCTACAATCATAAGGACCAAATTGATGATTTACTCTTAATCGATGGAGATGTCATATATGAATCTACGTAAAGTATGTACTCATTGGTTTGCTTCACTATGTTATAAGATTCTTTTATACCACTCAATGCTTGTATTTTCTTTGATTGGTTTTCTCGTTAAATCATTAATCATAACATCTGGTAATGCTTACAGATGATAGGTCTTACAAAGCCAACCTCAGGTACAGCATTTGTTCAAGGGCTTGACATAAGAACTGATATGAATGGAATATACACTAGCATGGGTGTATGCCCTCAGCACGAGTAAGCTGAAATTTCGTAAAGTTTATATGTTTTTCTAATTTTTAATTTATAGCAGTTGAGAAATTGTATATAATTTTTTCCTTTTGGTATTTTAGCTTGCTGTGGGAAATCTTGACAGGAAGAGAGCACCTACTCTTTTATGGCAGACTAAAAAATCTTAAAGGTTCCGCCTTAACACAAGTAAGTTGAAGTTTGAAAAATCTTTAGTGGGGAGAACTAGAAAAATAGATCAGAACTTGTCTTCAACACAATTACTATTTTATAAATGTTTTGAAATTTACAATTCTTGTGTAATATCTTAATGAATAAAGTGTGTGGAACGCCGAATATTTGACGAAATTGAACAGTGTTCATGTCTTTAGACTAGTTTATGCCTCTCCCTACCGAATAGTTTGTGGCGTATTTTCTGTTAAGGAGGTATGGATCTATAGATGACAAGATTGAAGTGTAGACATGTATTGAATCTGTTCCTATAGCATTTGTTTAGTAGATAATACTCAGATCAAGAAAATTTAACTCCGAATATAATGCTGCAGGCGGTGGAAGAATCTTTGAAAAGTGTAAACCTTTTTCATGGAGGGGTTGCTGATAAAAAAGCTGGAAAATATAGTGGAGGAATGAAGAGGAGGCTTAGTGTTGCAATTTCATTGATTGGAGATCCTAGGGTATTTTTTTATTTTTTTTATCAATTCAACCTGTTCTATGAAATTACTTTGCTACCGAATATTTGTGCTATGTTTTCTAATTCTGTTATTGGTAATTTTGTTAAGGTTGTTTATATGGACGAACCAAGTACTGGATTAGACCCTGCATCAAGAAAGAACTTATGGAATGTTGTTAATCGTGCAAAACAGGACCGTGCGATCATTCTCACTAGTACTATTTTTCTCCCTCGTGGTTTTTGAAACATTACCAAGTTGTTGCATTAATTTATGAAATGGGATCAAGTTACTCTTAGATTAACTTTAGACATAATTACGCTGCTTATTAAGCTTACCGGCTATAAATATTGAAATACAACAAATGATAAAAAGTAAATTCAAGAGTAATTTGATCCCGCCTCTTAATTTATTTTGTTATATATAGGCTTAAATGATATTTCAGGACCTCAAAATATCCATAATTTTGTTAGTCCCTCGTCTTGTTTTTGAAGCATCCCTTGTTATATAACCATCCAACCTTGTCCTAAAGATTTAAACAAAAACATAAGATCACTGCTATGACATTAATAATTTTTTTGGAAAAGGAAAAACTTCTCTGACATTAATATAGTTATGTAAAGTGAACGATTTTCGTCAATTTTGTTTGTAGGAGAAAAATTTATTTCATTTTATAACAGAATCCCAATGTTTATCACTAATGATCTGAGCCCTTCCTCTTTTTGATCTTAAGTAAGAAGACATGTCTATAGCCTTATCGATATCATTTCTCTAACAGTTAAGATGCATTTGTGCTACTGCTCATCCCATCTTCTTCTTGTGTGTTACATTTTTCCTTTCCGAGTCAGGAACCCACTTCCTCCTTGACTCAAGTCGCAGTAGCAACCATTCGACTTTGTTGTCCTTATGAAGCCTGTGAATTTTGTTTTCATGACCTAGAACAACAAAACAGCAGGTTTCTCAACATAATTTTTCTCCAACAAACTCCATTCAAGAAGGTTGATTTAACTTCTAAGTGAAAAATTTCCATCCATGCTTACTCCTATTACATTTTTGTCTTTGGATCTCAAAGTGAGTTCCCATGTACCACTTTTATTGATCATGGTCATCTCTACCTTCTTTGCATCATTCTAGTCTTTCAGCATAGACACCTTAGTTGCATTTTTCATGAAATTCCACCAAAGTTGTATATTTTGACGTACTAAAATGTTCTGTAAGCCTTTGATATATCTGCTTAGTTTGTTTATTTGGTTTCATAACAGTATCAGTATATTCTCTCTTCTTATAGATTGATATATCTTGTTTGCATACACTTTTCAGCACATTCCATGGAAGAGGCAGAAGTCCTATGTGATCGATTAGGAATATTTGTAGACGGTAGCTTTCAGTGTATAGGAAATCCAAAAGAGGTATGAATTACATTATTAAATTATATGCTTGATTAATTTTGTCACTTACTGAGCCCTGTAAACCCATAGATTGTACACCTTGCTGGAATATATGAAATATCTCCTAATATCTTGATATTATCTTGAGTTATATGATAAGATTAGTTTATTTTATTCAAATTTCTGTGAAAAGTAGTGTTCCAGATTGAGCCTCAGCCCACGTCGCCGGCCTAATACTTGGCAGTCCAATAAACTTTTGTATGTATTGTGTTTGTTGTATGATCATAGCTGAAAGGAAGATATGGAGGAACTTATGTATTCTCAATGGCAACATCTACTGATCATGAAACGAATGTCGAGAAATTGGTGCAACAACTCTCCCCAAATGCTAAGAAGATTTACCATATCTCAGGAACCCAAAAGTTTGAGCTACCAAAAGATGAGGTTAAAATATCTAATGTATTCCAAGCAGTTGAAACTGCAAAGAGAAACTTCCCAGTTTCTGCATGGGGTTTAGCTGACACCACATTGGAAGATGTCTTCATTAAGGTTGCACGTCAGGCTCAGCCCTTTCATACTTTGTCATAAGTTCATACTTAGTCTATACATATTATAAATTTTATTATGTGTAGATAATCAGTGTGTATTTACTATTTATCTAGTTAGGTACTATATTTATAGCTTGCTTTGTATAATTTGTTTAAACTCTTTCAAATAAAATTTTGAAAATTTTTAGGCTGTTTGATTTTGTATGTTTTTGGTATGTTTTTATCCTTACTATCTGGATCTGGATTCCCTGAAATAAGGAAAAGCACGTGTTTTCATACAGTAATCGATCTCGATTGTTGATTTGAGATCGGTTAAGATAACACAATAAACAAATCAGTTTCAAACAATATCAACCATTTATTTAATGAGAACTGTTATAGTGCACAACAGTATGCACCCCACGAATGCACGACATATTACGTGGCATCATCTCCATTGTTAAAATAAATTTTAATTAAAATAAATGGGAAAATTGGAAATAGTGTCCAGGCGAAATACAACGTCGTGTGGATTCCACGACAAATGCATGTCGTGTTGTTTAGCATTTGTCTTATTTACTATCAAACAATTGAGATAACAAATGGTGCGACGCAGTTACAAAACAAAATCTAAATCTCTCACTATATGTCTAAATATTTTTTTTAGCGAAATGTCTAAATATTTATATTTATATAATGATTAAATTTATATTAATTCATCTAATGAAAAGTATTACCATGTTTTGTGGTGGATTTTTTGGGTCACCAAGTCCAATATCACCTCAATAACATAAATAGTTACAAATCCCCGTGAGTTTAGTTCAGTTGGTAGGATATTGCATATTATAGGTTAGGTTATCTATAATTCTCTCTTCTCTTTCATTGATGTTTTGCTTTGTGTACCACACATGTGACAGAAACAGTTAGAAACCAATCATCATCAATTATTAAAGTCAAAAACAGTAAATAATTAGGGACCTGTAACTATTAATGGAAATACTATAATTTAGACTAGTGGAACTAATGTACGGGTATTAGTGTTTTTCGCTTGAACTGTTTTGATCCTGAAAATTAGTGAAGGGAATTTGGTTTTTGGGCTCTACCAACTCCATACAAATTGAAGCTGCTATGCAATTTGATTAAGCAATTTTGAAGTTGCAAATCTTTGCCACAAAGAATAATTTTAGAGTCCAGCCTCCAGGTGATACATTCTTTCATTTGTTTGATTAGTTCAACTGTATTCTTGAATTGTCTGCATTTCTTGTTTATGAATTCTTATACGACTTTTTTTATTGTAAAAGTTTTACCTTATGAGTTAGGCTTCTCCATTACACAATTTTTTTTCTAAAAATGTATATTGATTTTGTTGTGTTAACCCTTCGGTTAGCTCAAACTCTCGTAACGATCTATTATTTGATGTAGCTCATTAACCAGTTAGACTCAATTGCTTTGTTAATTTTAGTTGTCATTTTATAATATTATTAAAACATTATTTTTTTAATTATACGTTTGTATTTTTTGTTTTGTTTTCAGCTTAATTTTTGTACAATGAGATATACTAATGGATGTTAAATGGAGAAAGAATTTTTTTTTATTTTTTATTTTGAAAGAAAGAGAGAGATTTGTTAACCTGCACACTTGTCTTGTTTTTTTAGAAGGAGGTGTTTTAGCAAATTATAAATAAAAATGGTAAAACACACCATAAGGAAAATAAACAATGAAATTTTATAGTGAAGATGTTAATTATTTTGAATGAGCAAATTAATGCATGTATTTGCAATTGAAAAATCAAAATGAATATAAACACAAGTTTTTCAACAGCCTCTAAACAAGCTTAACTACTTGATTGTTTTTCAGAAGAAATAAAAACACAATCTATTTCAAAACTTTGTTCAAGTATGGGAGGTACTGAAGAAAAAGAAACACATGCTGATGAAATTGAGAAGAAGGAAAAGAAAGAGAAAACTGAGGATGCAAGTGGAAAAGAAGAAAAATCTAAGGAGAAGAAGAAGAAGAAAGACAAGGAAGAAAATGAAGAAGGTGGAAAAGAGAAAAAGAAGAAGAACCCTGAAGATAAGAAGGATCCAGCAATACTTAAGCAAAAGCTTGAAAAATTAGACACCAAGATGCAGGCTTTGGTGGCTAAGAGAGAAGAAATATTGAAGCTGCTTAAAGAAGCTGAAACAAATTCAACTGAACCTGCTGTTTCTTCTTAGATTAACTTATGATTACAATAAATGTGATTAACTCTATGTAGAGGGTTCATATTATAATTAAAAAATATAATTGTTGATTTACTATGTAATTTTTGATGCCTAGTGTGTTAGATTACTGGATTCTATGATCATCTGACTCAATAAAATGAGGTGTATGTGATTATAACACTACATTTGTTCATAAATATAGAACATTGAATTTTTCTTTGTCCATTTTTATAAGATTACTTTTAAACTTTCAATTGTATTACTTATTTCTTTACCTACATTATACCTATAATTATGTTACATCTTTTTCCTTATCAACTGAGCTAAGGTCCGGGATTCAAACCCCGACCACCACCAAAAAATGTTACATCTTTTTCTTAGTAAAAAGAGGTTTGTTTTTCTTTTTTTCTTTTGTCATTTTACCAAAAAAAATGTTACATCTTTTTTCTATAATGTGTAATAAATATTATCATAAAAATATAAATAAATTCTCTTTTATGCATGATAAACTTGAAAAATAATAATAATTGTCGATAAGTTTAATATTGTTTACACCTAAAAATAGTTATATTGTTAGTCGAACTCAACAAATAGACAATTGAACAATTAGGTGAGGAGACCCTTCAACCGAGTGGAGGATAGGCGATGCTAGAGCAGCCGAACGAGGGAGCTGATTCTTTCTCAAGATCACTAACTCATAACGTGGGTCCTCAAAGGCTCAGAACTGGGTCAAAACATAGTGAGACTAGACAATGGCGCTACAAATCCATGATACTCTCAAGCCTAATAACTGCTTCCAAGAATGAGAGAGAGGACACGATCTCTGTAGTTGTTCATTTAATTGCTTAGTTTAGGTTTTGATGACATTTTATTAGGTTGATGTTTTGTGTTGATTTATTTATGATTAATTGTCTAGTTGAAATTGTAAAGCACCCTAGTTAGTATATGCGTCAAAATCGTCTGTCAAAATCGTCTATGATGATGTGTTATGTACCTTTGTATTGGTATCAAGTTAGGTGTTAATTGTTATCCGAGTTTTATAAAAAAATTCCTTGTATGTGAAATTGATTTTATTCAAATGGTTGCTTTGCAACACTTGAACCGATTCACTCATGGTCTCTGGTGATTTGGTTAGAGTTATTGATTTGATTCAAATTCTTGCATTGCAAAATTTGAATCAATTCACTCATCCTCTCAGATGTCTGATTTTTGCTGGTTAAATTGTATCAAAGTTCTTTGAATAGTATCATTTTACTTCTAGAAAACTTGAATCGATTCAAACTCTTGCCATTCGTTTAAATCTTCAAGTTAACCTAGATTTCAATTTCTACAATATTGAATCGAGTATTGAATAATGTGATTTGATTCAAACTATCTTTTTTAGTGTTATTTTGAGCTCAACTTGTTCTTTTCCCTCACACCTCTATACTCGCCTCCACTCATTCTCTAATTTATAGAATCAATTTCAAAAACACTCTAAAGTCTTTCCATTCTCTCTCACTACAAACTTCTTCAGATTAAACACTTTTTAAAGATCATTTGTAGGATTTGAGATCTAGATTTTTGGAGTGCTATAGGATATTGTAAGTTTTATTTCTTTCATCGATCTTGGTAGAGCATCAAGGATCTAAAGCAAAATGAGGTATTTTTCACTACCAAAGGTAATTATAGGGGTTGTTTCTCAAACAATCAAGGTTCAATGGGATTGAAATACAAGCATAGAAAATAAGATTTATTTACAAATAAGATCAAAGGATTGCATGCAATCTTGAGATTTGAAGACCTTGGGATTATCCGATTTCAAGAGAGCTTGAAGATTGGATGCTTTGTGGGGTTGCTTAAGATAGAAAATTCAGAATCAGTGGGATTAGAAATTGAAGGAATCTTTGTAATCATACTCTCGTAAACATTTTTTAAGTTTTTGTGGAATTCCGTGGAAGAGCCGTTTTCTTATACAAAGAGAGGATGTACCCTTAACAAGGACGGAAAAGGGGGACCTCTATAAAACTTTGGTGCTCTCTCATCCTTTGACTCTTTTGATTTATACGGCGAAGATCAGAGTTACATGATGGTGAATCTCTGAGAACTATGATTGTTGTCATGGTGGTTCACGATGCTCTAGTAAGGAGAACTACAAGCTTCGTCGTCGATGGATAATTGTGTTTATAGACACATTAGCACTCTAACGCTCAAGTCAGTTTGAAAAAGGTGGTTTATGTGCAAAAGTTGGGTGAATGAAAATGTACCTGAGGGTCACGTGGAGTCAAGCTTATATAGCCATCGAGAGTGTCAACAATGTTTAGGTTTTGCAGGATGGATTCTGGATGCCATTAGAGATCATGACCGAATAGGATTGATTCTGGCACGCTCATGTAGGGTGACACACACAAGGATTAATGTGCACCTTCACAGTGTTTTTTTCGTGAGTAAGAGGGATTTTATTTGTATTGGGCCGCTTTGTTGGGTTTGACGCATTGGGCTTTTAGCCCGTTCAGAACTGTTGCCCCCAAGTCATTATTGTCTTTAAGACATAATGTACTTGCTTCAAGGTTTGTCCTTAATGAAGGCGCCTCTCACATTATGGTGATGTGAGTTGAAGGGTTTTAATTAGACGCTTCTTTTGTTTCTATCCCGCACATGAATTGTATATCTAAAACACCTTTCTGAACATAATCTCTTATAAAATGATCTTTTATTTCAATGTGCTTGGCTATTGAATGCAAAATAGGATTCTAAGACAAACAGATAGCAGCAGTATTACCAAAGTAAACTGTGATACTCCCTTCACAAATCTGATAGTCTTCTAACTGATGTTTCATCAAGAGTAGTTATATGCAACATGTAGAGATGTATTCTGCTTCTTATGTAGACAATGTGATAGTGCTTTGCCTCTTACTAGCACAAGATATTAGACTACCTCCAAGGAATTGACAATTTCTACTAGTGGATTTTCTTTCAATTTTATCCCTATCATAGTCAACATCACAGAACCCAACTAGCTTATAATCTTGAGATTTCTTATAAAACAATCCAAGATTAGTAGTTCCTTTCAGATACCTGAAGATTCTCTTAACAACAGTTAAATAAAATTCTCTCTGATCTGACTTGAATCTTGCACATAGACAGACAATGAATAAAATATCATGTCTTGAAGTTGTAAGATAAAGCAATGAACCTATCATACATATGTACAACTTCTTATCCACTTTGTTAGTTAAAATATATGACTGGATGCGTCAGTGTTGTTATCAGTTTACAATCCTCCAGCTTGAACTTCTTCCGAAGTTCCTTTATATATTTGGATTGATGAACAAAGACTCCATTTTGCATTTATTAATTTGAATACCAAGAAAGAACTTCAGTTCTCCCATCATACTCATTCCAAATTATGTCTGCATTATCTCATAAAATCTTTGCAAAGAGTAGTATTAGTAGAACAAAAAATGATATCATCAACATATATCTGAACAATTAAGATGTCTTTATTTAGAGTCTTTATGAAGAGAGTAGTATCTAGAACGAAACAATCCATTTGATAATGAACTATTGGTTCTACATGTCCTCTTTTAAAGTCATTTTCTAACAAGAAGTTACTTAGTCTTTCATACCAAGCTCTAGGAGTTTGTTTCAGACCATAGAGTGATTTCTTAAGTTTGAAAACATACTCTGGGTGTTTTAAATCTTCAAATTCAGGTCGTTGTTTAACATCTACTTCTTCATAAATGACACCATTAAAAAAAGTACTCTTAACATTCATTTGATATTGAGTGATAATATGATTTACATTGATGATGAGAACTCATTTTGTTTTAGTATGATGATTGAACTATCTCGTTGTTGAATTATGATTATTGTTTTATGAAATGGTGAGAATGATGAGTATGTGTAACAACTTGTATTTAAATATAATCTTTTTATTTAATAATTCAAATTCGGGGTATTGGGTGTTACAATTTTCGCTATAATTACAACTGATTACAAATGTTCAAGGATACAACCAATAAACTTTCTATGCTCAAGCACACAATCAAGAAACATCCAAATGCTCAATCACAACATAAAGTAACTTCTAAGAGTTTACAATAAAAGAGTTTTCTTACACTTGATATACAATCAGAGGTGTAAACAATTACAAAACATAATAGACTCTAAAGACTTAGAATATCTAAGATATGAAATTAGTAAGAAATTCTTAAGCGTTCTATGCGCTTTTGAATTTGTAAGAAATTCTTAAAATTACAGAGTCTTGTTTGTATTCTTCAAGTCTTCAGCTCCTTATATAGGTAAGATTTGAGAGATTTTGGAGACTGTTAGCATATAAGAGTCGTTGACAAGCTTCAAATCAAAGACGTTAGAATGTTGCCTGATATAGTTAATGTTGTTTGAAGAGACATTCGAAATCCATTGTTGCAAATAGAATTATCTGTTTCATTCTTTTTGTCTTTGAATTTAATTAAGCATGTGATTCAGAAGAGGAAAAACTGTACTATCTGAAAGTGGCCCTTCTCATAAGTAGACAAAAATGACTAGGCTTCTCAGAGTCTAGATGCCAAAGAGTTTGGGTGACTCAAAGTCTGAGTGACTCAGAGCCTGAGTGTTTAGAGTTTAGTCTTCATTTGCTTCCGAGTAACTTTCTTTTTCTGATCCAAAGAGTTGAATTCTGGTTGACATTTCTTCATATTTTCTACGAAGTCTTTTAGCTTCTCTTGTGATTCTGTTGGTCTTATACATGTCTAAAACTTGTTAAATTTTAATTCATGTTCCTGCATATTTCAACACATATTAGCATATCCAATTATTCTTTAATGCTTTGTTATCATCAAAACTTTAAAGATATTACACAAATTCAATTTTGATCCAACAAACATAAGAAGGCTTGAACAATACTATAAATAAAATATTTTGTTAAGGGTTGTAATAATAAAAGGATATATATGTTTTTTTATTTATTTATATAGAATACATCAGATACAACAACATCATCAATATTGCTCAAAACATAAAGGGTGAAACTGCGAACATAATCACAACACCCAAGTTAATAACATACAACAACCAAATACTTGCAAATACTATGATGAAATCTAAATCACCATAATACCCATACTTCCGGATCTGCAACATTTACGCCCAAATAATTGATTGAATATGTAATTGATTGACTGAAGTTGGTCTTTCAATAGGAACAAACAAACACCGCAACAAGACGCGAAATCAAAAAACGTTGTACAAGACGACGAACAACACAATGTCGCACTCAGACGACGAAATTACAAAAAAACAAAAAAAAAACTATGTGAAAACCACTTTTTTGAGTGAAAGAAATGGAAAATGATGCTGAGGGGTGATTCTAGGTTAAAAATGACAAAAACCACCCATCTTCGATGAATAAAAGAGAAGTAATACTTAGAAAGAAGATGGAGTTTCTCGTATTAAAAATTATTTCAATATATATGTTTTTTTAGAATTGTGTCTGAAGAGATTTGAATTTCAGTTTACCGCCTCTGTAATTTGTGGAAATTTCGGTTAACCCCTTGTAATTTGAGCTAATTTCAGTTTACCCCCTATTACTTTGATCAAATTTTGATTTACCCTCTGTCATATCTTCGATTTTGTACACTCAAAGTTCATAAAGGTTCAAAACCAAAAAACTTCAAATTACAAAGACGAAATCCCAAAAAAATATTTTACAAGGGGGAAAGCCGAAAATGACCTATATATATATATATATATATATATATATATATATATTACAGGGGGTAAAACACTATTAACCCTTAATTTTATAAAATAAATGAGTAAATAGACAATTACCCCCTGAAATTGTAAGTATCGTCGATTACCCCCTTGACATTAACAAAACTTCAATTACCCCCATGAAATTGTACAACGTTAATTGATTTACCCCTTCCGTCAAATTCTTCTGTTAGAATGACATGGTAATAAAGGAACAGTGTGTGATTATGAATTAGTGTTTATGGGGTTTGTAGAGTTTAAAGTATTAACCTTCTTTTTTTTTACAACAGTATAAAGTATTAATGTTGACTATTAATTGTTTGCTTTAAATATATTTTGAGTCAAAGATAAGAGGAAAAAAAATATAAATTTTTAAGTTCGAGGGGCATTTTGCATATAAGTGAAAAACTTCAGGGGGATATTTGCAAAACGTCATGTTGACTAACAAAAGAATTTGACGGAGGGGGTAAATTGATTAACGTTGTGCAATTTCAGGGGGTAATTGAAGTTTTGTTAATGTCAAGGGGTAATTGATGAAACTTACAATTTCAGAAGGGTAATTGCCTATTTACTCTAAAATAAATAATCAAACAAAAATCATCTAATTAATTTTAGAAAGAGAATATCGTAATATCACTCAAGAATTAGAAAAATATTTATGGGAAATGCTAACCAGTGCCGCCAGTGCCCCGACGACACTGATTAAGGATAAGAAAAATGAATTTATATAGTAGTTAATGCATTGAAATTGTGTAATTAATTGATAATAATGTCAAAAGAAGCTACCTTTTATAGTAATAAATCTCTGTTATGATATGTTTAACCGTTAGGGCACCGGTTAGAAGGACCCAATATTTATTTAGACAATTTGAGAGGATTATTACATATTAATGAATAATGAATATGATTAATTTGCAAAGAAAAATATTAGAAACAAAATATATTCTCTCTTAAATAAACTAGGCTAAATTGTATTTTTGGTCCCTTAACTATTTAGGTAGTATCGGTTTGGTCCCAAAACTAAAATTTGATTTATTTTGGTCCTTTAACTTCTCTCCGTTACACATTTTGGTCCTTTCAATTAGTTTTAATTTAAAAACGTTAGGTTTTCTTCATCTTCTTATCCTCTTTTTCATCTTCACATCATCAGGGGCGGAGCCACCCCCCAGCTAGCCTGGGTTAGTGCCCAGGCTCAGCTCCAACTTTCCTTGTAGCAAGCTCAGCCATTACTAGAATTTTTAGTTTTTCCTGCGGATTTACCTGCGGATTTTTGGGCAAATTCCTTTGTAAACACATTTCCTGCAGATTTTGCCATGGATTTAGGTTCCCAGATGAGGTAATACTAGGATTTTAGGATCCGCAGGAAATGTGAAATTATCCGCAGAAAATGTGAAATTATTCGCAGGAAGGAAATAACGTTTTGCGATTTTTTTTGCCCAGGCTCTATAAAATTCCTGGCTTCGCCACTGCATATCATCTCCATCAACATTCAACAACAAGAATCCTAGAAAAATTCCAGAAGAAAATGAATAAAACCTAACGCTTTTGAATTAAAACTAACGGAAATGACCAAAATATATAATGGAGAAAAGTTAAGGACCAAAATAAATCAAATTTTAGTTAGAGGACCAAACTGATACTAATTAAATAGTTAAGAGATAAAAAAATAATTTAGCCTTAAATCTACGAGCAAAAGAAATTAAAAAAAAAATGTATTTGATTCAAATTTTAGATCAAACACGTTTACATTTTAGTAGCATTTGTATGTTAGTTCGTTATGAATCAAAATATTAAACTATATAAATTTTTTTAAAGACAAAATTTAGAACTTGTAAAACATAGTTCAATCCAACCTATTCTTATTCTTATTATATTAATTTTTTTTAAAGAAGCTTATTCTTATTCTGGACGATGTCATGAAACAATTGTAGCATCTTTCATTAACTAATTAATTAATTCCGCTAATTAATTTCATTAATTCACTCCATTAATTAATTTTTGTAAAAGAGAAATATACCCTCCATCACTTCATAGAAAGCGTAGAGTTACGCGTGCGCATTTATGTCATATCGTATATATAAACACGACGCTTCTCTTCTCTGTTCAAAACCATTCAAAACCAAATCACCTTCTTCTGTTTTCATTAAACTGTCAGTGCAATCCAACCATGGATTACTACAACGTTCTGAAAGTGAACAGATACGCAACAGAAGAAGAATTAAAAACATCTTATAAAAGACTAGCTTTAATACATCACCCAGACAAAAACCCTCCTGAAAAAAGAATCGACGCTGAAAGAATATTCATTCTTGTTTCTCAAGCTTATGATATTCTCAGTAATCCAGTAAAGCGGAAAATCTACGACCAATACGGCGAAGAAGGCCTTCAATACGGTGGTGCCGCCCCTCCTCGGCATTCTTCTTCTTCTCGCGGTAACGCTCCATCTTCACCGTGTAATTATAACCCTCGCTCTGCTGATGATATTTATACTGATTTCTTTCGTCGTGAGAATGGTTTTGCAAAGAAGAAGGATGATCCTATTGAGAAAACATTGTTTTTCACTCTTGAAGAATTGTACAATGGGACTGTTAGAAGGATAAAGATTACCAGAACCGTGGTTAATTATGCTGGGTAATTCAATCTTGATAAACCCTAACTTTTCATTTTATTTTGTTATTATGATGATATGTATTGTTTGATTTTGGTTGTAATTGATTAGGGTTTAGGTTTAAATGTTTTGTTTATTGAAATTGAAATTAGGACTACATGTGATGATTTGTTGATTGAAACTATTAACTATTAGGGTTAATTATGAAAATGGTTCATATAAATATCCAAAAATTTTCGTTTTTAGTCATACAAAATAAAATTTCGGACTTAATTAACCCTTATTGATAATCCAAATACAAATTAATGTAATTAGGTTTGCATGTTTATGAAATTGAAGTGACAACATTTCCCTTTTGGCTTGGAGTTATTGATAATAGTAGTGTTATATTAGCCCCTCGGATTAGTGTTAAAATTAACCATGAGTGTTGATAACAGAGCAACTCAATGCTCTGACTTGATTGCTCTGATAGTACATACCCCAAGTTTATGATTTTTTTTTTGAACAACCCAAGTTTATGAAATTGGAATTGATAATAGTAGTGTTTGGGAGTTAAGAAGGTAGGATAAAAGAAGGCTTTGGGGGAAAGAGGCAAGGAATGGGAAGGGGTTATACTGATATGTTCCCCTAGGTTTAATTTTAGCAGAAAACTTTAATAATGTGCTTAGAGCATGGTTCTTTTTGTTTTGTTGAAAAGTCGGTTTTTTATAGTTAAAAAAATGTTGTATTTCGATCCTCTCCTGGTATTTGGTTCTCTAGGTGAGGAATAGTGAACATTGAAATTTTTCGTATGAGTAATGAATTTGAAATTTATGAATATTAGTTTTAAAGTTATATTAAATCATTGCAAGTGATTAGAATGTGTGCTTGAAAAATATGAACGCAACATACACCCGCAATCCTAGAAGGGACGATGTTTCTGATAGACCAGATGTGCAATACTTATATTCTAGATGGTTCCAACCCCAAGATGGTAGATACTGCTGCTAAGGACTATATCTGATTCTAATATGATACGATAGTATATGATCTGTTAGGATTTAGTTTTGTTATTCAGTTTTCACATTTCTCTAGATAGGATTGGGAATGTGACAGTGTGGTATCTAATGATTTATAATATACTTCATTTGATTCAAAGGTTATTTCCAAACATAATTGAGTAGGGAACATTTTAAATTTTCTATCAATTACAAATTTTGCTCTTTTCTGATGATGGTTGAGAATCTTACTGGAAGTTTTGTTGGTCAATGTAGAATTTGTGCTTACTTTTAGTTAATGTTCAAGTGGAATTTGATCCAGGTTTGTGAAAGTCCCTGAAAATAGTTTAGTCATTTTTCTCTGTTTCATGTGCAAATCCTAGAAAAATAGGAAAGAAAGTGAATTTAGAATGAAAGCAGTAGTCAAACCAAACATCCCCCAAGTTTGTAGTTAGTTTGTCACTTTTTGGTATTTGGTATGATGAAATGTGTGAACGAGAGGGGTAAAGTGATAGGTACAGAGAGAATTTCAAAAAATCAAAGAATTCGGTTATGTTATCATTCTACCAAATAACTACAGTTACAGTTTTAGTAGAGATCTTAACTGATAACCTATCTGACAGTTTCCTAACCACTGCAACTATGGTGCTGATAAGAGGATCTAGTAACCTCTGTACAAGCCGTTACTATAATAGCTTAAATACACAGCGGAAGACCCTGTGCACTTATTTTGAGGGAACCTAAGTTTAAACATACTTAAGCCAACAAGAAAAGCACCCACAGAACTTTTGGCTTCGATAAGAAGTGTGTTATGCAAACAACTTAACAAATGGATATCGCACCATATCTGCCCAATAAACAAAATTAACTAATCAAATCAAAACCGAGAAATGGTAAGGATATGTTGAACAAACGTTTTAAATAGTTAATTTTTTTTCCTAACAGTTTGTATGAGATTATGTTTAGACTGATTTATATGTTATAGTAGGAGACTCTGAGTTTATCAAATTACTCTATTGAATAGAAGATTTTGGAAACGATTGGCAAGTTATACTAATAGCATGATTATCCTTTTTGAAAATTTCTTATACAGTTCATTCATCTCTGAAATAAAAAAATGTCTGAAATACAATTCAAATTACTTGTGCAATCCCATTTCAGGTATAGTAATATTGAGGAGGAGGTGTTGACTATTGATGTACAAGTTGGATGGAAAAAAGGGACAAAGGTTACCTTCAAAGAGAAGGGTGACAAGAAGCCTGGTGTCATTGCAGCTGATATTATTTTTGTGATTGACGAAAAATCACACGCTCGTTATATTAGGAATGGAAATGATCTTGTGATTACCCAAAAGATAACTGTGGCGGATGCTCTCACAAATAAAACATTGGAAATCCCTGCTTTGGATGGAAGGAGTCTTTTGGTCCAGTTGCCAAATGTAGTCACACCTGACTATGAGCACAAAGTTCCCAATGAAGGGATGCCAATAACCAAACAACCAGGGAGGAAGGGGACTTTAAAAATCAAATTTGACATCAAGTATCCCTCAAGGTTAACTCCTCAGCAAAAATCTGGTCTAAGGAGTGTCTTAGGTTGAATTGTGAAAATTTTTGGGATGCACGTTTTGAATATATGATGTGAAGGGGCTAGAATACTAGGGTGGCATACTTGAGTTTTTGGACTATTTTCAGGGTAGGAATAGTGAGTTACCGATAAGAAGCACCATATTTTACTAGCTAGTTTTTCTTTTGATTAAACTTATGGTTTTTAAGTTTTGGATGACAATGAATTTTACACAATCTAATTTTACGGTCTGTTTATTTACTTATTAAGAGTGATTTGATTGATATATATATATATATATATATATATATATATATATATATATACCAATTTCACCATAGCGGCTTACTCGAAATCATAATAACCAACTCTTTAGTCAATCATCGAGATTGAAAGAATCGCTTAAAGTCCACTATTTATTTAGTACATTTCTTTACTAAACATTTAGTATAAATTGATAATAATTAAGTAAATTTAAAATTTGTATTTATTTGAATATAAAAAATATGAAAAAATAATAATAGAAATTCATATCGAAATCAAAATGTTCTATTATTATTTTTTCATTTCCAGTGTTCATTTTCAAATTTAACACTAAATGAAAAAATTAGATTCTATATATTTAGAATATATATATATATATATATATATATATATATATATATATATATATATAGAATCTAAATATATGTTCCATATTCTATACTAGTATTAGTATAAAATGAGTATTCTTTAATACTCATTGAAGCGAGCTAATTTATATTATTCCAATTCAACTTTTTTTATTTAATTGAACTTTTTTATTTAATCCAAATCCAACTTTTTTATTTAATTGAACTTTTTTATTTAATCCAAATCCAACTTTTTTTTTAATTGAACTTTTTTATTTTTATCAATAAAACTTTTTGATTTACCTGTCAAAATGGATTGACCTAATGAAAAGGCTTTCAATGCTGTCCAATATCCCTTTTTTTTCCAAATTTTTTTACGAATATATATATATATATATATATATATATATATATATATATTCTTTTAAATTAAACACAACATAGTACTTATATGCTTTCATTATAGCCCTTTTTTTTCCCCTTGAAAAGGCAACGAGCTAAACTTTTTCAACTTGTATGGTGGTGACTGTGTTTACATAGTATGACCTTCAATACTTGTGTTATCGTCTTTCTTTCTCCCTTGAATTACAATGTTTTTTTTTGCGTCCATAATGTCGCACCTAGGATAGTACATGACCTTAAAATGTCTTGAAACCATGGAGTCTAACTGCGATATCAACCACCAAACTTGTTTGTCTACAACGTCAGACTAAACATGTATAAATTCTTAAAACTCATACATTCACCCTTCATTTGCTTACTTAGCTTGTACTACGAAAACCACTTAATTTTGGTTTCGAGTTCCTCTGTTTCCCACAAAAAGAATTCATAGGTACTTCGTGGTTCTTCGATTTCTCTGGCGACATAACTCCATCCTTATGTTGACGCGACCTATTAGATTTATTCATGTCTTGAGTCTTGTTTTTCTAAAGTGGATGTCCAACCAATACTACTTGTGTGTTCCAATTCTACTCTTTAGGTACAACGTGGTTCTTCAATTTCTCTAAGGTTTACGTAGTCATATTAGTTTCTTAAGAGACACATTCCTAGCGACAATTTTTAATTTTTTTTAGAGATGTTGTAGAATTAGATCCTTGATCTTTCATATTACTATCACTACACTTTATATATCTAACCATTACGAAAGTTGTTTTTCTAACATCAAAAACTTCCTAAAAACACGTAGAAGTTACAAAACTACCTCCAATAGTAGTTAATTACCATTGCGTATGTATTACATATTCAACTCAGAACCAAGCTTTGAGCCACTCTCTCATCACACTCTTTCAAAATCTCTATTATCACACACACACACTCTCTCTCTCTCTCCCTCTCTCTCTCTCAAAATCTCTACCAAATCACTCAATCTCTCAAAATCATCCAAATTTTTTGCTCCAAAATCACAAGTATTCACCAAGGCTATTAAATACATTTTAGTTGGTATATATGTTTATATGTTTATAATTTTAGTTGCAGTGGTAATTTAAATTTTGATTTTTTTTTGTTAATAAACTTATGTTGTAGATTTGAAATGTTATTAACAAGTATTATGAATACTTGTTATAATAGAGTTATGTTGCTTAAATATTTGAATGTTTATGTTATATTTTTGAGTTTTTTAGGGTTTATGTATAATTTCACTCAAAGTATTTGATGAAATGTTTGAATGAGTTTTTCCATTGATTGTTTACTTTCTTATGATGTAGATCTGAAACAATGGTAAATTTTAATGTTTATTGTGAATTATCAAGTTATTAATTCCATGAATTAGGATTTTTAAGCATTCTAGGTCACAAAGTATCCCAAACATACCTATCTAATCGACACCATCAACAGAGGCAAAGGTTGAATCGACACCATCAACATCGACGGTGGTGTGACCTATAATGCTTGTATCAACGACATCAGCCTCGTCGTCATATCCCATGTTGTTGCTTCATTTCGTGCGCAAATAGGGCTTGCAACACCATTCCCCAATTAAATTTGGCATTATACAACAACTGAGTACTACTTACTCCATGTTATTATATTTTGGACATTTTGAAAGGAAAAAAGTTCATATTTGAGATAAATATTAGCATATGAAGATAAAGAGGAAGAAATAACAAATAAGGTATCTGCCGACAAGTATATTTACAGTCACACAACGGAAAATCAATTAAGACATTATCATCAATAAACTGATTAAAAGGAGCAAAGTTAATTGACAGATAACCATTCCTAGCCGAACGACGTTCCTTCATACACCGAACAACATTGAAACCCCCACAAACACACACCTTTTTACCATCCAACAACTGTAACCGAGCAGATAACGAGTCCTATAACACTTACTTCGCTTGATGATCACAAGGAGCATACACATTGAACAAGGAAAACTCCTCATTGGATTTAAAGAACCTACCGTGTATCATCATAAAGTGATCACCATTGACAGAGGTCCAAACCTCCACTTCAGAAATATCTCACACCCTCAACAGACCTCCTGATGCCTCAGCAGACGGTTGATATAAGAAAAAGCACAAGGGGCATTACCCCATAACGAGGCACATAAAAAATCATCAAATAATTGGAGCTTAGTGTCTTAAAGATACAAGATAAACATAACCTTCTCCCCAACCAACAACATGACCTCCTTTATCTTCTCTAACCCACCCAACCCCCTAACATTTCAAGATACCAGCTTCCAAACAACACGCCTAACATCCTCCCCCATTCGAACTCCCTCTCTCCCACCTTTCCTCGTTCTAGAAAGCACGTTGAACATATTATGATTATCACAATTGAATAAACACCAATAGCATTCCCTATCCACCACACATCCTCCACCACCACCTTCTCACTAACATGCAAACTACCCAGTGTTTCCAATCATTATTAGCATAAGCCGCATACGAAGCTTCATCATAATCACCTTGAAAAACAATCTCCACCGCCCGGTTAACACAATCTAGACCTTGTCGTTGGCAAAAGTTGCATAGTCAACAACTACCACGCGAGCTTAAGATTGCCATATTTACAAAAACACATTTTAATTTTTAAAAGACAATTTTACATAAACCTTTTTAAAAGACAATTTTTTACAAAAACATATTTAATTTTTTTTGCAAGGACCAAAATTAAAACTTTGTATTTTATATTTATTCAATCAATGATGTATATAGTCTTTATTATAAACAACATACATCATTAATTGAATGAATTTAAAATGCAAAGTTTTGCTTATAATAGTAATCGGAAGATGTATGTTGTAAAATTAAAATTTTAAAATTTGTTTTTATTCCAGTTCTAGTTCCTATCTCGTTGATATTTTTTGTTCAGAGATCATCGATAAAATATAACGTAATATAATTTGTGTCTATACATATTCATATTGGGACATTCAAAAAATAATAACGCACTAGAATATTGACCCGTGCATCGCACGGGTCTAACTAACAAAGAAAAACGATCAAAATTTTACACCGTGTAACAAAATTATAATAGAATAATTCAAATTAAATTAATATAATAGTGACAAATCTTACGTGATACATCAATTATTATACATTAGCAAATATTTCTTCATAAATGACGTTTGAGGTCACATTAGTAAGGTTTGTGTCTAAAAGCATCAAATTCTACCGAATGTAGACAATATAACCATGATCAATATTGGAACGTTAATTACATGTGACATATAATCTGATATATTAAAAAATAAAATCAGCCTCATAACAAAAAAAAAAAAAAAGAGACAATAGATAAGCACAAACAACTAAGACACACATTAGGTGCATGTGTTATATATCTAGAAACTTGCTTACATTAGGTAATGGTTTTTTTGAATAATACATTAGGTAATGGTTGACTGACTACACTTAATTGATAATCAAGACAATAACCATACTACCAATGCAGAATTGATGGGGCTACAATGTAACTTCCAAAAAAACATATGCGTTAATTAAATCTATCCTTGGAAAATCTCACATGAATTGTACCTTAAAAGGTAGTAGTATATGGGAAAATGTCCTCTCATTAATTTCGATCCTGAACATTTTATCTGTCAGATTAGAAAAACCAATACGCAACTGTGTAATTTTTTAGGTGGAAGAGTTGATGGTAGGATACCAATTGATTGACTTTGCATTTTCCATTGTGGGAAATGAAGGTCAGGCGAATTGCTTTTGGCATGTATCATTAAGGACGTGAAGATAGAAACAATGTTGAGATACCATCATCTTGACCATCAATCTAATTCGATATATGATTTGTTCCACAATATTGGTATATGATTTGCTCCACAACATTGATTTTTTATAATCCTTATTGCAAAAAATTTACTTAAAAAGAAGTCTATTGCAAGAAATGACAATTGTTTGCTAAGGATCATAGATAACGTCCATATAATATAAGCATATTTCACGGATCCATTGTTTGCTATGGAAAATCGTGTGCATTGCAAAACTTTTATCAATTGACAATGTGTAAGATTAAAATTCTCACAATATCTCGTTGAAGGAAAAATATTTTTGCAAAATTTCTCTTAAAACCATAACTGACAGTGGTGTTTTTAATTTTCTTCCTGAGGATTCTTCATGAAAATGTTCGAAATAATTTATGAGTCAATAGATGATTGAACTGTAGGTTGGATCATCGATATATAAACTATATGCAGGTTACATGCATTCAGATCTCTAAAGAATTGAATTCACCCTACGGTTCTATGTACAAACTTAAATATTGTAAAGATGAATTGCACCCAAACTTACTACTTGAGTGTGCTAATTGACAATAAATGAGATATAACTTGAATTGCAAAGGGAAACAATTAACAGAGTTGTTTACGAAAAATGACGACATAACAACACATAACAAAACAACCAAAACTACATGATTAAGGACATACACCCTCCGGTCACAAATATAAGCAAAAATTCATATTTTACATTCATTCATTAAATGATGTATGTTGTCTACAATAAAGACCACATACATCATTAATTAAATGAATTTCAAATATAGATTTTTGCTTATAATAGTGACCGGAGGGTGTAGTTGTTTTCAGATAACAAAAACCAAAAATAACGATACCGTCTTAAAAACTACACGACCAAAGACATCATCTAAACAGATACAGATAATAAGATACAAACAAACTTCAGTCAAAATTATGTTAAACCAACTTATTAACTCTCATTTTCATTTATCATGCTCAATCTTCACAGAGACCATCTTCATTGGTTTTGTAATATAGGCCTCTCCTAATTCAAGGCCACCAACATCATCAGAAGTTATATCCTAATGTCACCGTGAACCACCACAAGCAATCACCGTCCCATAAACCATCACCACTGCAAGCAGCTACCACACACAAACCTTCTTCTTAAGAGATCTACTAATCTAGATTTTATAGCAATTTTCTTTCAAAAAAAAAAAAAAGGGAAGACATAGATAGAACAATCAAGGAGATAAATTGAAGAAACAAATGAGAAAGGTGGAGACTATTGTAGAGAGAAGGAAAAGATAGAATTTTTTTCAAGGAAATGAACATAAATCAATTGTACCTTGCATGTATATATAGCGTGGGAAATATACCACTGTGCTTAGTGGAGATTTGTATCGTTTTCTATGAGGTATCTCAATGGACTAATTAAAATGCAAAGAATCTAAAAGGCTATTGCATCAAAGTTAACAATACAACTTGGATAATGCCACTGAATTATTAAGGTTTAATTTTTGGGAAATAGTAATTGTCAAATAACAAATTAATTTGAAATAGGTTTATTCCAATTCCAATAAAATAATTTGAAATTCAAATTGCCAAAGACTTAGGAGCCAAATTTTTTTAGGGTTAACTCATTTGCATTAATTGCTGCTAATTTGGCTCCAAATCTTTAGGGTTAAGTGTTTGCAAACCTAATAACATTAAGGAGTAAGCGATGGGGTCGCCAAATTTCATATGCCTTGGCGTGCATGGACCAGAAAAAGTTGACTGTTCAACAATGTGGTGCTGCAAGCCATCTGTTATTCGAAACACCTCCATTATGTGCATTTATAACCTGTCCACATTGGGTGCTGTGGTGGAGGCCTGGTGGGGGATGTGGAAGGAGAAAGAAGCAAAATAACTAAGGTTAAAGAGATTAAATAGAGATAGTACATAGGTGGGTTAGCCCAAAATTGAGAGTATTATACTCCCTCCGTTTCAAAATAGATGTCCATTTTAGAGATTAATTAATTTTGTTTCACAATACTTGTCCATTTCAAGTTTCAATGCAACATTAATTATTGCCTTGTCAATAATACCCTTATATATTTATTATAAAGAGAGAAAAAATAGAAAGAAATAATAAATGGTTAAGGGTATTATAGAAAACACACACATAATTTCATCAAAAGTAACAAAATTTATTTGGCTTCTTGGTTACAACAATTTCTCTAAAATAGACATGTATTTTGAAACGGAGGGAGTATTAAATATGGTGGATCCAATACCCACATTGATGTTTTTAAAATAAATCAGAGGAATATATTTTAGTTATTTAAAATGCTCAAAACTTCCTTCAAGAAAACAACATGTTCAAAACTTGCCAAAAAAGAAATGTTACAATTCAAGTGGGATAGCCAAAAAAGAAAGAGTTGCAATTCTAGTGTGGCGAAGGGACCCTTATTCTTTACGTATGAATACTGAACACAACATTATTTTAAGAAAATAAAATTGCCACACAACACAATGACTCAAACATATACTCCTTTTAAATACTTGCTGGTAGGCCTCACTTGCAAGCTGCTAAAGGTGCACCACAAAGGCATTTATTATCCTCAAACATACTCTTCTCCAACTTCTTCAACCCAGTAGGTATCGCACCACACAGCTGGTTAGAGCTAACATTAAACTGTGAAAGAGACGGTAAGGTGCCGATCGACGCCGGAATAACACCGGATAACTTGTTGTTGGACAAATCAACCTCTTGTAAGCGCTTCAACCGGCCTAGGAAGGTGGGGATCGGGCCACTAAGGTTGTTGGAGTTAAGCCTGAGACTTCGCAATTTTTTGAGTTTGCTGAAAGAGTTAGGGATTGGTCCAGTTATGTTGAGACCTCCGTCCAACCAGAGTACTCCAAGGAAAGGGAGGTCGCCGAACTCCGCTGGAATCGTACCAGACACACCATAAGTACTCCCGAAGGTGACAGTGACGACTCTACCAATTGTGCTGCCTTGGTGTTCGGCTAGGCACCCGACGTAGATCCAGTCATCAATACAACAGTCTGCATTGGTGTGCCAGTCGGAGAGGGGTCCGTTGGGGCCGCCGAAATGGTCTCTTATTTTGAGAAGAGCGGCTCGATCATTGGGGTGGCAGGATAAATCGTCTGAAGCGTTTGATTTGGAGAAGTAGATGAAAGGGAGGAAGATGAGTGTTAACTGTAGTAGGAGAAATATGTTAGGAGAAGTCTTCATCTTAATTTTTGGAATTTTCTTTTTAAGTTGAAAAGATAGTAATATGTGGTTTAAGATTGGGGAATACATGGGTTCGAATCCAAGGGGAACAACGCTTGGCTGCATGCCTCTACGAGCCAGATTAGTCGCTCATCATTAATAGACCGAAAACCGATACGAAAGAAGAAAAAAAAGATTGGGTTGCTATTTATAGAATTCGTCTTAGCCCACTTTGAAGTTATTGTCAAAAAAAGAGGATATGGCACTTTGAAATATCAATGGAAACCATCTTGGAAAATGTCAGCATTTTTCTTTAAAATTTAACAAAAATAATAATACTACATTAAATTAATGACTGCTATATAGATCCAACTTTGAGACTTGTATGAAAATAATCCTAAATTTATACTTATGTCTGAAAAATATATCGTATCTTTCTATTGACGAAATTGTAAACCATTGAAACTTATATAGAAATTGAGAGATCAAGATTCAAACACCAATTACGACGTACAACATAAGCAATTTTGATAAAAACTTATAGACAAAGATATTTGTTAATTTTTACGAATTCCGTCAAATACTCTCATCTGTATTCTTGTATGTAAGTACCCTTTGTATTTTTCACATTTTTTAAGAAAACTGGTTAGTGCAATTAATGTGTCTATTTTGTGTGTTAATATTATCAAATTGTCATTTGTTTGTATTTGTATTAAAGTTGATTTTTCATATGTATAGGGAAAAAATAATAAATGCATTTAGTAATTTAAAAAGGAATTTATATTTAGATAAATTTTTAGTCAAATAGTGTTTAGATATATGGACGGATCAAGTAGTTAAAAGAGCAAATAAAGAAGCCTTTCAGCCTTCGCTTAACAAT
Organism: Medicago lupulina; assembly: GCA_958299785.1. Taxonomy (NCBI): domain Eukaryota; kingdom Viridiplantae; phylum Streptophyta; class Magnoliopsida; order Fabales; family Fabaceae; genus Medicago; species Medicago lupulina. The sequence goes on along the minus strand of OY283144.1, from coordinate 54,465,530 downwards.
TACTCCCCCCGGTCACATTTATAAACAAAAATTAACTTTTTAGATACATTGAATAATTAATGTATATGTTCACATTTATAGGTTTGATGCATTAAATATTCAATGTATCTAAAAAGCTGTTTTTTGCTTATAAATGTGACCAGATGAAATATTAATTATCCTTTTTGCTTTTATCGTCTCTTGTCATTTCCTTTGTGGAAAGTCTTGTGTGAGCCAGATTTATAATTAATTCACTCCATTTGTTGGTAAAAGTAGTTTTCTGAAAAGGAACTTAATTTGCTTTAAAAATTAGGGTAAGTAAAAGTAACTAATTTTTCTCAAAAGGTGAGAGTAGATTTATGATAAAGAGCATAGTTTTTAAAATCGGATTGGTGTTCGACTCGGTAATGGTACTGAGTTACTGGTTCAATGGTTGAACCATTAGACTATTGGTCGAACCATACGAAAAATCAGATTAAATCGAATAACTCGGTTATATGACTCGGACTATTATAATTATTTTTTTACATAAATAAAAGCTCATTTTTTACAATATAAATATAAACATCTCGATAGATGGCCTTGAATTTAGCTGCACATGTACTCTTTATGAGACATTGTTCACATTTAAATAAATATTAAAAAATATTTAACTTTGCATCTACAACATAAATAAAAAAAATGTGCTAAAAAAATAGTTTTAATCATGTTAAATGTTTATAACAATATTTTGTATCTTTAAAAAATAATATTTTTTATTGTATAGTTATTTTTTTTATAATATTGTTCTATTTAATGACAAATTATTTTTGAGCTCATAAGCTTGACCCAAAATATATATATAATTGACTACTCCCTCCGTCCTAAATTATAAAAAAAAAAACTCATTTTCTTTGTCTCAAATTATAAGCAAAAAAGACCAACTTGTATCATATTTAATTATGTTGTTTCAAAAAATTATCTTTTCCAAGGAAAATTAAATGTAAAGTGCATTCAATTTACTCTCTCTTTCATTTTCTGAATAACCAACAACCAATGAAAATTGTTTTTACATCTTCCTATAAAACTTATTTCAAGGATAACATAAAAAACTACTCCCTCCGTTTCAAAATACATGTCCATTTTGGAGAAATTGTTGTAACCAAGAAGCCAAATAAATTTTGTTAGTTTTGATAAAATTATGTGTGTGTTTTCTATAATACCCTTAACCATTTATTATTTCATTCTATTTTTTCTCTCTCTCTCTATAATAAATATATAAGGGTATTATTGACAAGACAATAATTAATGTTGCATTGTGTAACACCCCGATTTCCCAACATAATTAAATATACGTAAAATCAGAGTTTTCATCGCAAAACGGAATGTTACACTACTTTTCAAAAATTCATAAATAGAGAATATACTATTTATTCAACAACATAAATTAATCTCGTAATATTTTGCAGCGGAAAAGTCTTTTTTAAAATATAATCAACTTCAACAAAATCTTGGCACAAAGGCCCCAACATAAATAATCATTTCAATAATCCTCTTAATAATAAATAAATGTTCCAACAATATAGTTCCAAAATTGATACATAAAGGAATGAAAATTCAACAATTAACTCCCATCCCGTTACGTATCAGAGCCCTAGACACTTGAGTCAACATCCTACTAGCCTTGGAAATCTGCACTTGCCCACAAGGCGGCAATTCCAACAGAAGGGGTGAGAAACATATTCAATAATAATAATATATAATTCATCAAATCGATGAAACAACAAAAAATTATACCACAAGTATCAACAAGTTCATATATGTATGTATACATATATATATATAGCAACAACAACGTTATCAACATCAACGACATTTAGCAAGATACAACAACAATAAACAATCAACAACAACAATATCAACAACATTAACAAATCATCACATATAACGAAAACATCTCAAACATTCACAAGTACATCATAACATCACAAATACTTCAACACGTCATAAATACATCAACAAGTCACAATTACACCATCACGAATACATCATCACTTTGCAAATTACATCATCACTTCACAATTACATCATCACTTCACAAGCGACACGACACGACTATGCAACACTTAGACCTCATGCATGTGGTACCATCAGGGCATTAAGCCCCCATCGCTAAAGGTCAAATAAGACCTGTCAGGCATTAAGCCCCCATCGCTAAGGTCATAGAGGACCTGTCAGGCATTAAGCCCCCATCGCTGACTATGCTATGCAACGACACGACTCAAATGCAACGACACAAGTAAAGACTCAACAATGCACATCTTTAGATGACTCGACAAATACACATCTTTAAATAGCATCATCGTCAAATATCACATATTTAAATATGACATCTTTATATAGCACATATTTAAGTCACACATCTACAAACAACACATCTTGATATAACACATATTTAAATCACACATCTCCGGAAAGCACATATACATTAATCAACTACATCCATATCAAACCAAAACATTCTTCAAAAATAAAGCAAGTTGATCAATAAAACATAAGCCAAATACTCATAAAACACTCCGACTAAATCCCTAATACTTAAGTTTGAAGTTGGGAAACCAACCATAAGTTTTGGACTAACTTGGGATTAGTTAAGCTAAGTTTTCTTAAAATTTTCTGAAGACCTACTTGGACTATTTTTATCATAACTCGAGATTTACAAAACATTTTCGAGTCAAACCAGTGCCATTAGAAAGCTAACTCAATTATCTACAACTTTCATGTTTACACCTAAGACCAATTATGTACCAATCAATACCAGTTTTCATTTCAAATTCGGACAAAGTTGTGCTGAAATTCATAAAAATTCACTGTGACCTACGTTCAGTAATTTGACCATAACTCAAGTTCTATAAATCATTTTGACGTCAGACCAATGACATTAGAAAGCTAACATTCATACCTACAACTTTTGTGTTTACACCGAAAGCTAGTTCGAAACAGAAACTGATGCAAAAGACGCAACAACATGAAACAGGGTATGCTGTCAAAGGTAGCTCTCGGGAAAACTTTATTTTTCACTCAAAAACTCAAATTTCATCTACCCAAATCCCAAATTTGATAGAGAACAATGTTTACAGGTTCTATATACAACATAACAATCAAAACAACACAGAAACATGCATTAAACAACACAATTCATCACATCGTATCAATTATCATAAACTTTCTAAACCCTAAACCTAGAACACAATTTCATCAACAATCAAAATTATATATACATATTATTGAAGGAATCTCACCCTTACCTTAGATTATGACTCCTGAATTAAGCTGCGTTCTTCTCTCTTCTTCTAGCCTCTTCTCTTGGTTCTAGGTTTTCTCCTCTTCTTCTCTCAAAAACTCAGTTTCTCTCTTATTTTTCAATTGTACGTAAAACTCTTTCTGACTCTCCTTTTCTTTTTATTGTAAACTATAACCCCCTCTTATTTTCTTAGCTCCCACTTATTCCTCATAATTATACTTAATTCCCTTTAAACCAAATAATACTATTTTCTACCTTTTTATTAAATAAATAAAATAATCAAACAACATTTATTTAAATAAAACACAACACCATAAATCATATAATAAATTATCATCACACCAAATATCACACAATTCATACCAAGTCATATATTTCACATAAAATCATATCTAAATCATATATGTCAAATATAGTCATATAAAATCATATAAAAATACTCAAACATCAACTAAAAATAATTAAATAAAAATGGGGCGTTACACATTGAAACTTGAAATGGACAAGTATTGTGAAACAAAATTAATCTCCAAAATGGACATCTATTTTGAAACGGAGAGAGTATGTTGCAAATTACTATATTTTAGTTTTCTTAATAAGTATGTTTTCATAATAAGTCATTATGAAACAGAGGGAGTTTGAAAGTTTGTGTTTCTCCTTCAAAAATCCATGGCAACCCTTGCATTAATTAATCCCTTTTTTCTCTAAACGCTTTCATTGCTACTATTCTAGCACTTATCAGTCTTTGTGAGCTTAGCTAGGTTGATATGGACAATGCATAATATATGTAAGGTCCGAAGTTTAAACTTCGGTCACCACGGAAAAATTAGAGCTCTTATCCATTATCATTTTACTGAAATCAAAAGAGATGGTTAGGATTGATTTTATTTTTTTAATGAGCAAATAGTCACTTTAGTCCCTGACTTTGCACCTCGCTGTAACATAGGTCCCTGACTCAGGATTAAATACAAACAAGTCCCTGACTCTACACTTCCGTTATCACTTTAGTCCCTGCCGTTAAAAAAATCTATTAAGTGATGATGTGGCATATGTGTTATGCTGACTTTACATATGATGTGTTAGGGACTTAAGTGAAAGAAACCTAAAAGTCATTTTATTAGTAACCTTTGGTATTTCTTTTCTCCCTCCAAACACAAACACAAAAACGTTACTGTTGAACCGTAGAACACAAAACCCTCACCGTAGAACTCATCCACCACATTCGCACACCGTCGCGCCTCCGCCGTCCAACATCGCCGCCGTGGCTTCTCCTTGTTGCGCCGCCGAACTCTTCTGTTGTTGCTAAAGTCGCGTCTGAACATCATAAGGTCAGTGAACAACAAATTCTATGATTTTACTTGTTTTGATCATGCAAAATCATAACTTTTCATGTTTCTTATGCTTAATGTTTGATAGTTTTGGTTTATTTGTTGTTATTATGTTGATTTTAAGTTTTAGGGTTAATGATTTTTATAAGTTGTGTCATTAAAGGACTGAAAATATAAGTTGTGTACTTGCTACAAGTTTTTGTTGAGACATTGTTTTTCATTCTCTTGGAATGGTCGTACACTTTGCTTCATGGTGCATGTCATCCTCGTAATGACTCTACTGGGTTCCAAAGATGGAAGAAAATATATTCTATGATTTCCATAAAATGAGCTACAGGAAAAGTGATATTAATCGGAATGAAATGAGCCGACTTCGTCAATCTATCAACAATCACCCAAATGGCGTCATTCCCTTTAGGGGTATTCGGCAAACTCGTCACAAAATCCATAGATATGCTATCCCATTTCCACTCTGGTACATCTAAAGGTGTCATCAACCCTGCAGGTTTCTGATGCTCAACTTTTGACTTCTGACAAACCAAACACGAATATACAAACTGTGCCACGTCACGTTTCAATCGAGACCACCAAAACAACTTCTTCAAATCGTGATACATCTTCGTAGCTCCCGGGTGAATACTCAAGCTACTTCTATGACTCTCTTCAAGAATCATCTTCTTCATCTCATCATCGTCAAGAATACAAATCCTACCTCGAAATCTCAACACTCCTTGATCATCGACCTTAAAGTCGCTATCTTCAGTCTGATTACTAGCAACCAACAAGTCCACAAACTTTACATCCTCTTTCTGCGCTTCCTTAATACTTTTCAAGAAATCACTATCAATCTTCAGCATTCCTAGCTTTACACTCTGAGGTGACCATTCGTAAACTAAACTCAAATCTCTAAACTGTTCCAGCAACTCAAACTCTTTAGCCATCAAAGCAGACATATGCAAGGTCTTCCTACTTAAGGCATCTGTTACAACATTTGCTTTACCCGGATGATAATTCAAACCAAAGTCATAATCTTTCAATAGTTCAAGCCACCTTCGCTGTCTCATATTCAATTCCTTCTGATCAAACAAATACTTCAAGCTCTTATGATCACTGAACACTTCAAATCTCGAACCATACAAGTAATGCCTTCAAATCTTAAGCACAAATACAACTTCAGCTAACTCAAGATCATGAGTAGGATAATTTCGTCCATGGATCCTCAACCGCCTTGATGCATAAGCAACCACTTTACCATCTTGCATAAGCACACCACCTAAACCCAATTTGGACGCATCACAATACACGACAAAAGGTTCTTCCGACCTTGGCAAAATCAAAACTGGAGTCGTCGTCAAACGCTTCTTCAACTCATTAAAACTGTTCTCACACTGAACATCCCACTCAAAAGCTTTACCTTTACACGTCAACTGCGTTAACGGAAGTGCCAAATTAGAAAATCCTTCTATAAATCTTCTGTAATACCCAGCCAAACCCAAAAAGCTTCTAATCTCTGTAACTGACTTAGGAGTCTCCCATCTTGATACTGCATCAACTTAAGACGGATCAACCGCGATACCACTACCAAAAATAACATGGCCAAGGAACTCACTTCTTTCAACCAGAATTCACACTTTGACAACTTGGCAAATAGCTTCTTCTCTTTCAACACTTGCAGAACAATCTTCAAATGCTCAGCATGCTCTTCTTCGGACTTGGAATAAATCAAAATGTCATCGATAAACACAACTACGAAGCGATCTATGTAAGCATGAAAGATCCTATTCATGTACTCCATAAACACTAGGTGCATTAGTAACACCGAAAGGCATCACCGTATACTCATAATGCCCATAACGCGTCCTGAAAGCTGTCTTCTGCATATCTTCATCTTTCACCTTAATCTGATGGTAACCCGATCTCAAGTCAATCTTGCTGAACACACGTGCACCGACTAGATGATCCATCAAGTTGTCAATTCTTGGAAGTGGATACCTATTCTTTATCGTTACTTTATTCAACTGTCGATAATCAATACACAATCTCAACAGGAGCATCTTTCTTTCTAGGTCTCCTCTCTTCATTAACTCTTTGTTTGCCCTTATCAGTAGGGGCACTGTAAGGCTTAAGACGACTCTGCTGACCCTTACCTTTCCTCTCATTAACAACCTTGTAATGAGTCTTAGTATCCTCCTCATAAATTCTACAACTGCTCACCAGTTCAGAAAAGTTACGGATCTTCTAGTAACCAATTGCCCTCTTGATATCGGCACGTAAGCCATTCTCGAACTTGATACACTTGGAGAACTCAGCAGTCTCAGCAGTATAATGTGGATAGAATTTAGCCAGCTCCACAAACTTAGCAGCATACTCGGTCACCGACATGTTCCCTTGTTTCACCTCAAGGAATTCAATCTCTTTCTTCCCGTGAACATCTTCTGGAAAGTATCTGTCAAGGAACTCCCTCTTAAACACAACCCAAGTAACTTCAACACCATCTTGCTCTAGGATTGGTAGAAGACTAATCCACCAATCATCAGCTTCCTCAGCTAGCATGTGCGTACCAAAACGCACCTTCTGCACCTCTGTGCACTGCATGACCCGGAATACTCTCTCAATCTCCTTGAGCCACGTCTGAGCTCCATCAGGATCATATCTTCCTTTGAAGGTAGGCGGGTGATTCCTCAGAAAAGTCTCTAACATACGGACCTCAACATTCGCACCAGCATTAGCATTTGGTTGTTGCCCCACAACTTGAGCCATAGCTTCCAATGCAGCAACAATCGCAGCGTCGTTTCTTCCAGCCATCTTAGTTCTCTACATAGCACACAACAATCAGTATGACACATTTAACAATATATCATCTGATACTCGACACTACAAGACTCAACTACTTGGCCGGACGGACCAACCTGCTCTGATACCAATTGTAACACCCCGTTTCCCCAACATAAAAATTTCTTAAATAAATTAGAGTAATCACATAACAGAATGTCACATTTCTCAAAAATCTCAAATATGAATAAATAACAATTTATTCCTTCATAAAATAGTCATCGTAATAATTCAAAACTTTGCAGCGGAATAACATAAAAAGTCTTGGCACGCAGGCCTCATCATGGAAATGTCATAAATCAAAGTCAATATAATTATCATAAAACTTCATAGGTAATACGTAAGGAATAGAAAGCAATAACAAAGATCCCCATCCCGTTACGTATTAGAGTACCTAAGACACAACCGAGGGAAGTCCTCACACGACTGCACCTATTCTTGATTACTTGCAAGTTACCCATACGAAGAGCAACATTTTCAAGCAGAAGGTGTGAGATTCACAAAACAATAATATTAAGCATATAATTCAACAATTATATTTAACAATCAAAAACATAGTCAAACATGTCATAACAATGATCATCTAGCATCTTAACCAACATCGTAATCAACATCATAATCAACATCATAATCAACATCATGGATTCGACTTGACAACATGACAATGTAACTCTAACTCGACTATGCAACTCTAACATAGTCATGCATGTGGTACCAATCTAGGGCATAAGCCCTCGTCGCTTTGAGCATAAATATACTCCCTGGGCATAAGCCCTCGTCGCTATTGAGCAAAAGCTCCAGGGCATAAGCCCTCATCTCTGTTGAGTAAAAACTCCAGGGCATAAGCCCTCATCTTTGAATGAGTATGCATGAGACTCAACCTCTTACGTCTTAGACATCGTGAACATCTTATATGACTCCAACAATTTGGAACAACATCTCACGTCATAGACCGACACATGCAGCTTAATCTCAATTATAAATAGCAACATGGCAGCAATAAACAGTCATAAGATATAACAATATCAATGAAATCATCATTCAAAACGTCACATATATTTCACATATCTTTCATATGATTCATAAATCATTAACAACAACACTAAATCATCATATAATAGCTTTACAGATCGCTATTTATTATATAGTTAGCTTCCAATACTACCCAAGGGTCTACTCTCAAAGTCTCGTGCAAAACAGAACTCAAAACGTGTTCAGAAGCGAAACACCTACTTCAGGAGCAATACGTGTTCAGAAGAAAGACACCTACTTCAGGAGCAATACGTGTTCAGAAGCAAAACACCTAGTTCAGGAGCTAAACTGTTCAGAAGGTAAAACTTCTAGTTCAGAAGCAAAGCTCTTCAGGAGCTAAGTTGTTCAGGAGCAAGGTGGTTCAGAAGCTAAGCTGTTCAGGAGCACATTTGCTCAGAAGCAAAGTGGTTCAGGAGCGAAACTGTTCTGAAACAAAACTAGGTACGGGGTTAGGAAACTTTTCACCAGAAATACCATTTACACCAATCTTAACCCCAAATTCGACTGAAACGTTTGCACTAAGGCTGTTCTATCATCTGTAACTAGATTCTACACCAGTTCATACGGTTTCTCATCATCTGACCATCAATTCATCACCTTAACCTAATTCTCAAATCCTCGAATCAACTGAATTGTTTGCACTAAGGTTATGCTACGATCTGTAGCCAGATTCTACATCAATTCTACGGTTGTTCATCACCTAATCATCAATTCACCACTTTTAACCTAATTCATAGATTCTCTAAAAACTATTTCTACTCTTAGATAATTGTATGCTAGGCTCACCCTTACCTTAGATTGTTTTCTGAAATCTAAAGCTGCGTTCTTTGTTCTTGAGTTCTCTCGCGATCTCCTCTTCTAGCCTTTTTCTCAAAAAACTGAATGTACGTGAAGAAACTATTAACCTAGTTTTTCCTTTATATAACCCCTTAATAATTCTATCTTATTACTCTTTCTCCCCAAAACTCTTTAAAATCACTAAACAGCCCAACGTCTCAATATTTATTTTATTTTCAAATCTTATTTTATTAAACAATAAAATAAGTCACAACTCCTCATAGAATCTCTAAAATCACATACATCACATAAATCTCATAAATCATACTTCTTCCCATCTCATAAATCATATAAATATATCTAGACTCTTCAATTAAATCAAATAATTAAAATAATCTAAGTGGGCGTTACACTAGCTCTATCCCTTAAGGAAAAGGGAAAGAGATGAAGTCTTACGGCTTCTTGGTTCTCTTTTAGGGTGTCACTAAGTCTTAGGAAAGTAGAGATATGAAGATTTGGGTCCTCAATAGGGGATCCTGAAAACTGATTTTGTTGCACCAAGTTAAGAAGTGCAGGTTTAATCTCAAATCTTGCATCCTCAACCGTTGGGTACACAATAATAGCTTGTGGCTCTTCCATTGAAGGAGTAGCATACTCTTTGAGAGTACGTTCAGCCATGACAATATTATTTCGTGCTTCTCTTCTCCTTTTGCGCAAATATCTTTCAATCTCAGGTACGAATGCACCAAAACTTTTAGACCTTCACATAAAAGGGAAAGAACCCAAGAAGTTAACGGTGAAAAAAGAAGAGTGAAGAAGAAAAGAGAAAAAATTAGCAAGGAAAAAGTAAAAAGACAAAAAAAAAAAATAATGAAGGAAATTCTAATCACAAGAAAAAGTTAATTAAATTAGTTAACTCCCCGGCAGCGGCACCAAAAACTTGATGGGATAAAACCGCAAGTGCACGGTCTTATCGGAGTAGTAATAAAGAGAGTATCGTTCCGACAGGGAGTTGGTCAATTCAATCAACTTAGAGTTATGATTAGAAGAGAAAATAGTAAATTTAGGGTTTTAAAATGTTGGAAGAGAAAATAATATAAAAGAGAGCCTTGGGATTATTGGTTCATCTTAATGACAAACCCTCCACAAACCGAAGCTTTAACCTTAGAACTTTATGTTGGACCTAATTTCTAATGACCGGTTTCCCTTTAGACCCTTACTTTTCCTCTCAGTCCAGTAAGAGTTTACTCCTAGAAATCAATCCTATTTTGCTGAATTGATTACTAGGAGATGCATTAAGGCTGTGAAACTACTTCGTCCAAAGATTGCAAAGACTATTTTGCTGCCTTTGCAATCTCTGTCTAAATTCACTTGTTCCAATATCAAGACTCGGCTTTCGCTTTATGAATTGATATTTGGGATAATGGATTAATAATTATCAAACCCTCAGCTTTCGCGTCCACAGTTTGATAATGATTAATCCATGTTAAAGTGGTGAATTTATATTAGAAATTAGGTTTACATAAGGTTTAGGAAGAAAGGTTGGTTTGTTTTGGATTATGTCATTAAACTATCTAAAAATCCCAAGACAAGAGAAGTCTACTCACTCATGATCATAGTAGACAAGGGGAAGAAGAGAGAAGACATAACAATAAAATAAAGAGAGAAATTATTATTTGAAAGACAACTGTCACTATTGTATTCCAAGAATAAGATGAATGTTTGTGGTGGAAGACTACTCTATTTATAGCATACAATTGACTTAAAATCTAAACAACTATAATGCTAGAGTGCCCCACAAGAAACCGTGGGCTTAAACTACAAAACAGAGTAGCTTGCAGGAGAAGAAAAAGCAGCAAAAGGGATCTGAGAGGTGGCACGGCCGTGCCACATTTGGCACGGGCCGTGCCAAGCTTCTGACTTGGGGGCATCGTATTTTTGTGCTGAATCTTGTATTTTTCCAGCCCGAATCAACTCCTAATCCTCTTTCTTTTGCTTCAAGACTGCTCCACCCAATATTCGTTCCTGAAATATATTTTATTGAATCTTAAAGTAAATTGCTCAAAAAAGGAAATAACAATAATATAAAATAAACTCAAATCTAAATAAAACAAGGGTAAATATTATTTAGAATAAACTAATTATTAATTCATTAAATAGCTCAAAAGGAAATAATAATAAAATAAAATAGACTTAAATCTAGATAAAACGAGATTAAATATTATATAAAATATACTAATTATTGACTCATCAGGCAACGAAGTTCATATATATTATGAGCATCCAATATTTGAACCAGATATAGTTGCACCGGAAGAGGTGGTTCATGAACCTGAAGTTGTGATTGTTGATGATGAGGTTGAAATTATTACTGATGTTGTTAATGAAAATGTGGCTGATGTTGTTAATGAGAATGTGGTTGAGGCTGGAATTGATGTTAATGAAGGGGTAGTTGATGCCAATGAAGGTGAAACAGTTAATGAAGATCAAGCTCATGATGAGGCACAAGAATATGAAACCGATGAGGATTCTGATTACTCACCTTCATATTTTAGTGGATATGATGATACTTTCATGGAAGTTGATTTAGAACCTGAACCATCTAGAAGAAGGAAGAAGAGACCAACAGAAGGACAAGGCACGGGTATCAATGTTGAAGAGAATGTCGATGAGAATGATTTTTCTAACGACAATGACAGTTACCATTCTGAAGAACTAAGAAGCCCTATTAGTACTGATGATGAAGGTGATGGGAATGGAAGAGAAGTGTTCCCTCAATTTAATTCAAATGCAGAGTTTGGTCAAGTCCACTTGGAGCTAGGAATGGAATTTGAAACTTTGGATATTTTCAAAGAAGCCGTGAGGAACTTCACCATATACCATGGAAGAGATATAAAGTGGTTGAAAAATGACAAAGAAAGGTGCAGAGTCAAATGCAAGGATGAAGCATGCGATTGGATGATATATTGTGCTTGGAGTAAAGTAACTAAAAGTTTTCAAATTAAGACTTTCCCCCAGCCATTGCACAATTGTTGTCGTGACTTTAAAAGCTCTGAAGCAAGGAGGAAGTGGGTGGTTGCCATGCTTACAGAAAAGATTAAAGAGTCTCCAAAAATCACATATACTGAGGCATTTGAGCACTTAAAAACAAAGTATGGGATGCAAATCAATGATACAAAGTTGTTTAGGGCATTGAAAGAAGCGAGAGCCAAGGTTGAGGGGAATTTCAAAGAGCAATATGGTCTTGTTTGGGACTATGCTGCTGAGTTACAAAGGAGTAATCCAGATACAACAGCTAAAATTAATGTCACACCGGTACTCGAAGGTCCTCCACAATTTAAGAGATTTTATGTGTGCTTGGAAGCTTGTAAGAGAGGGTTCATGGCTGGATGTAGACCCTTTATTGGGTTGGATGGTTGCTTTTTGAAGGGATAATATGGGGGGCAACTACTAACTGCAGTTGGTACAGACGCAAATAACCATAATTATGTGATAGCTTATGCAATTGTTGAAGTAGAGAACAAGGAAAATTGGAAGTGGTTCTTATCTTTATTGGGCTGATGTGGGACCCTATGGACAACATGGATTAAACTTCATGAGTGACATGCAAAAGGTACGTAGAGAATGATAGAAGTGCTTATTTTTATAGTTGTAATTGTACATTGTCAAGGACCTTAGTGACAATAAGTGTTTAGGGTCAGGGACCTTAGTGACAATAAGTATACACAGTCAAGGACTAAAGAGAATTATGCTAATGATCATTTTAAACTCATTAGGTGGTTATAAACTCAGAAGTATAACTTATCAGACATGTTTCTCCTTGTATCTCATTTCTATGTTTCTAAATAATGATCATTTTAATGATTTGCTAAACTGGTGATTTGATGTTTTGTACCTTTATTTTTCTATGAAGAGTTGCTTCTATACAATTGCTTATTGAAATTGATTTTATTTATTTATTTACATGGATTATTGTGGTCCTATCCCTTAAAATATTAAGTCAGATTTGTTTTAGTAAGTCAGATTTGTTTTATGATTGTGCTCAACCTGGTGATTTGTTTTACTGTGGTCCTATTTTCTCTTCAGAAACCATAGGAAATAAAGAATACATCTTAATGTTGTGTTTGTTTGTTCTATATGCTCAGGGTCTTATCCCTGCTTTACAAGAAGTGATGAAAGGAGCCCCACATAGGTATTGCATCATGCACTTAAGGAGGAATTTCACTAAGGAATGGAAGGACAAAGAGTTAAGAGGAGCAGTTTAGGAGGCTGCAAGAGCTTCTACACCAGCCCACTTCAATGTAGTGATGGAGAGGATAAAAAGACAATGTGAGAAGGCATGGGCATATTTGAACAAGTGGCCTAAGGAGTCATGGACCAAGGCATACTTTAGTACCAATCCAAAGGTGGACAATGTATGCAATAACACTTGTGAGAGTTTTAATTCAAGTATTAACAAATATAGAGCCAAACCTGTTCTGACCATGGCCGAGGAGATAAGATGCTACATTATGAGGACAATGAGTGCAAACAAAGTAAAGTTGGCCAACAAAACTGGTTTGCTTTGTCCAATGCAGCAGGTCTAGATTGGATAAGTTAAAAAGAGAGAGTAATCAATGGACACCAATATTTGCTGGTGAAGGGAGATTTCAAGTTGCAAATCATTGGAGAACACATGTCGATGTTGACTTGGATGCTCAAACATGTACCTGCAGAATGTGGCAACTAACAGGTATTTTATCATGCTATAGCCATTTTTAGTGTTTCAAATAACAAACTATGTTGTTGTAGCCATTTTTTTCTCAGTTTGTTGTACTTTTCTTGTAGATCACTACATATATCCTGTTCACTTACACCCCTAACAGACAATATACCAGCAAGTAATTATTTAGTAGTCTGTTACTAAAAGCATCAGCCAGTATGTTTAACCTCATTGGTTACTAAAAGCATCAACCAATATGTTTAGGGCGGAAACTTCATTGGTTAATGCTTATATGTTTAACCTGCTAGCATTAATAATGACCTTATATCTGTTTTGTTCTACCATGCCATGATTTGCAACTGTTTGTGAGACAATCAACATATATGTATTTATATATAAGTCTTTCTCTCTCACTCTCTCTTTGTACAAGTCTATCTCCATCTCTATATATATCTTTGTTGTTTTGTAAACTAAAAAAATCAGTCTGTTTGTTTCAACAGTTATATCAGTCATTATACTTGTATAAATATGAACCTTTATGATATATCTGCATAAAGAGCTTAGTTGTGTATCGTTGGCATTGCTTAGTAGAGCGGAAACTTCATTGGTTCTAAGAGCATACCACATGTATATACTAGTTTTCAATTTTGGTTAAAATTCCTGATAAAAACTTTGAATATGATCTCAGGTTTTAAGGCATATATGTTTTTCTGCTACTTTATGTGTCATTTTAGCAAGCCTTTGGTATATGGCAGCCTCAGGTCTGGGACAACAGCAGCTGGGGCATTTTTTTCCGCTGTTTTTTTTCTTCTTCTGGTTTTTGCGCGTTTTTTCTGTCTGGTGTTTAGCTTGCTGTTAGGCACTTTTTTGTTATGGTCTTCTAGTATATGAATCATATAATGATGAATTTGTTTGAATTTGTTTTAGGCATGCCATGTGTTCATGGAATAGCAGCCATTGCGTGGAGGCATGACAAACCTGAAAATTATTGTCATGGGTTGCTTACTTTGGGCTCATACAATGCAACATATGAGCATTTCATTAAGCCAACACAAGGTGAAGAGTTTTGGGAAAAAACTGATTATTTTAAACCGGTGCCTGCACCAAAAAGAAGACAACCTGGAAGGCCAAAGAAACAAAGAAGGAAAGATGCATATGAGGGTTCTTCCAGTTCAGGTAATGTTCGGAGGTCATATCCAGTGATAACATGTTCAAGGTTTGGTCTATAAGGTAACCACAATAGGTTTGGCTGTACTAATCAAGGTGTGATGCCTATGCCTCCCAATTTGATTCCACCACCACCACCTCCCAACAATGAGGGTCAAGGAGAACAAGTTACTTTAGATTTGTCACAATGTGCCCCACAAACACAAGAGCAATTATTTGATGTGAATTTGCAAGGACCACAACCAATAGGAATTGGACAGGGAACTTTTGATCCAGCATCGGTTGGAGTTAGGCCACCACCGATTAGGGGTCAAAATCTAAATGCACGTTTGAACGAAAAACAAATGCTTACATCTTTCATGCCAACTCCAAGATTTACTCCAAGGGGTCCGAGACCAACTATGTGATGTTTGTTAGTTTATTTATTTACCGAAATTGCTAAATTATAAGCACAACTGTGGTGCAATATTTTGTTTAATATTTTGCTGAATCATTATGTAATGACTTGTTGAATTATATGTCCAAATATGGTGCAATCTTTTGATTACTCTATGGTTGACATTAATGACTTAATAATTATGTTATGGAAACATTTGTTATTAAACTATGAAATCATTTTTATAAGTGTTATAATAATATTTTGGTATTTAGCACGGATACCTTAGTGTTGTTAGTGAAATTTCGTGTTTACTGTTAGGGACCTAACTGACAGTAAGTATACACAGTCAGGGACCTAACAGTAAGTTGATGATATTGATTTTCGATTCAGGGACCTAATTGACAGTAAGTATACACAGTCAGGGATCTAACAGTAAATTGAGAATATTGATTTTCAATTCAAGGACCAAAGTGACCATTTTTTACTTTCACTTTAGTCCCTGTGACACGTCATACTCCTTGTCAGCGTGTCACATCATCACTTAACAGATTTTTTTAACGGTAGAGACTAAAGTGATAACGGAAGTGTAGAGTTAGGAACTTTAATTCTGAGTCAGGTACCTATGTGACAACGAGGTGTAAAGTCAAAGACTAAAGTGACTATTTGCTCTTTTTCAATGGAAGGAGTAAGTAGTAGCATATTCTTTGGATTGGATTTATTTCGGGTCAATTTAGCGTACACCGGGCCATACGTTTTTAATGAATATTGGGTGTACACTAATAATTAATTGATTCCTACAAAAAAAAAACTAATAATTATTTGATTGATGGGGGGGTAGTTGCTGGCAACTAAATTCATCATTCATTCCTATACAGCTAATCGACCATTCATAAATATCCACATCACCATGCATAATTCATAAGATATAATTATGTATATTTTTATATACTCGTCTCAAAATAATAGTCGTTTAAAGTTTTAGAAAATAATTATTTATGTTGATTTTAATAATAAAATTAGTATGTTTTATTAAAATACCCCTTTATTAATTGTAGTTAGTAGAGTAGTTAAGTTGGATGAAATTCAATAAATAAGGGTATGATAGTTGAAAAAAAATAAAATAAACGATGCATTAGTATTCTAAATTAACAATTATTTTGAGAAAAAAAATTCTAAAGAGACAGTTATTTTGAGACAGAGGAAGTATGATATGATCATTTGCAAGCAGTCACAGGAGAACCACGGAGGCATTTGTTGCGTTGAAATGAACTTGACCCGAACTTGGCCAACCCGGCATGAATGGTTCTTCATATCATGTTTCCAGAAAGGTTAATTTCACTTTAGCTCTTTAACTGGGACAGAAAGCCCGAGATCAACCCACTCTAATTGTCAGACTCTAGGTAGAGGATTCAGATCTCGGTGAGCTTGATGAATGATCTCGGTCAACTTGGGCTCGTTATGAAGCAGGATGTTGTTTAGGAAAGATAAGTTGTTGTTTAAGTTCGGGATGGTACTTGTGAGTTTCTTTTTCTATGACAACAAACTTTAGTATTTAATGTATTTTATCCATATGGACTCGTGCGATATCATAGTCATTCAACAGTTAAAATTGTTGAGCATGGAAATTGAGTTTGTTTAAACATGTATTCCAGTCTACAGAGTGTAAGTAATCAAACAAGAGAAGAGAGATTGTATCGCTGAGATTAACGCTCGTTAACTAATTGTCTAATGTCCTTCTTTAATCAATTATATACTCCTCTTATTTCAATATACCTCCACATGTCATAATTGTACGTTTTAATGTTTAACAAACAATGCGAAATACATTACGTCAATTGAATAAGTGCTAAAGTCTTGTTAATTTCCATAACACTTATTAACTTGTTTTTCAAGTAATCTTTATAAAAACCTCATATTATTGTAAATACTTAGCAATTTATGGTTTTATGCCAGTAAACTATTATTATCTAGTTTCCATCACTTTTTGTAGGTTTTGAACCAGATTTACAAAGAATATCCAAGATTCCGAGTACAAGGAATTTCAATAGGCGAGCAAAGACGAATTGGAGGCGGGCTAAGTCAGAGTTTCAAGTGTTTATGAACAAAGTGATTCGCTAGGCGAGATGAAAGTGAGAAGTTTTAGAGTTCCACAGACAAAAACAAGAGTAGCTTTGTTGGGTGAATAACATTTCATTCAGTGAAGTAAGGTGGCTTAGTGACGTTCAAAGAAAATTTGACTTTTCCCTCTATCTGAAGAAACATTAATTTGTTGGGCGAGCATAAATTCGTCTCATGAAACTGTATTTTTCTTATTAGTATAAATAGACTTGAAAACAGAATTCGAAACATTATTACACCTTAGAGTTCGAACAGATAGAAAAGCATAGTGATTTGATTTTTTACTATTACAAAACAATATTAAAATTGATCAGTATGATTGTAATTAAAATAAACTTTACGATTTTATCATTGTATTGTTTCTTGCCAAGCTGACGATGCATTGTAGTTTGAGTAATGATATTTGTACAATCATTTTTTTTTGACAAAATTTGTACAATCATTTGGTGACAACTTTTGTGACAACCTTTTTTTCTCTTTTTATTGATCAAAAACGAGAGAGAGAGAGAGAGAGAGAGAGAGAGAGGGAGTATGAACATTATGTGAGTATGAGAGAGAAAAACAGTTATCCAAAAGTTGTCTCAAAATGATTATACAAATATCAATTTTACTTGTAGTTTATTGCAAACCTGATAAGTCCAGTCCACGCCATATTGCCCCCAATTTTTGGGTACTATCCAAAGTCTCATATTAGGGGTGACTATCTATCTACCTATCTATATCTTTGAATTTGAAATTTGAACTATTCTTAGGTCTTCATTATGATGATGTGACATCTCTAGAAAAGCATCTCAGTCTATGCCAAAACCTTACTATCATCTCTTATAATAATTAATTAATAATTAATATCTTTCACTAAAAAAAGGGTAAATATATCATTTACAATTTAACTAACTAAAGGTAAGTTGGACCTTTTTTTTTTTTAAAATAAAAAATTAAGTTTTTATCCATATGCTAAAAATTCCCCTAAAAAAAATTCTATATGCTGAAAATTAGACATTATATTTAGAAGACGGTCCATCCCTCAAAAATTTAGAAGTCTGACCCATAAGACCCCACGTGCACTTCAAGGACTCATGATGAATCTATACTATACATAAAGAAAATAATATGTTTTGCCTCTTTTGGATTGATTATTTCTCTTTTTTAAAATTACCTTCATTAATACAAATAACACATATAATAAATAGATAAGAAAAAATTCAAATATTAAAATAAAAGTGTTACATATGTTGGAACAAAGGGTGTTTCACAATTATACCACTTAAGTTTTGATGATAACAAGGTATTAAAATTATCAATTGGATATGCTAAAAGTTTATTCGAGTGTACAAGACCATTATCAAAGATTTATTCACAAGAGGTTCTGACTGAATGAATTAAAGAGCAAAGGAATTTAAATTGAAGCTTGAAGAGCATCTGATTGAAAGCGCTCCTGGAAAATCAGAAGCATAATGCGTCTGAAGAAAGCGCTCCTGAAGATGACGTCATCAAAAGCCAGTTCTCTAGAAGCAAGTTCATCAGATGCCATTTCACCAGAGGCTGAAGAGCGTTGACAAAGTACTGTGTACGAAATGTACAACCACTAAGTCTGCGCATGCCTCTGCAACCACCATCTTTGCATTGTGTCTCCTATACAAGACAAGAATAACAGCAATATTCACAGACATTGTTCCTTTCGTTATTGGAATGGATTTGAAATTGTTTTTCAAAGGACAATCTTCAAATCAGGCAAAAGATCAATGGTGAAAAATCAAAGCTTCAGTCAAGACAAGTTGATGAGTTGGCTGGTTCCCAACGTCTCTCAAATCCTCTATAAATAGAGATGAAGACTTGAAGAACGCAGACACACATACGCGAACAAGGCTTGTGCTATTTTTCATATTCTCTCAAAGTCGAAAACATTGCTCATCAACAACTTAGATAATTCTTACAAAAGTTCATATCTTAGAATTTCTAAGTGTCTAGAAAAACAGAGTCTGTTCGTATTGTTTTGTGAATACCTCTGATTGTATATCAAGTATTCAAAACTCTTTTCAAGTCTTTATAATTGTTTAGAAGTCTCTTTCTTGTGTGATTGAGCAAAGGAAGTCTCTCTCTTGTGTGATTGAGCAAAGGTAGTCTCTTACTTGTGTGTTTGAGCAACTTGTAATTTGATATTACATTTTAGTGGAACTCTCCTTGGAAGTGCAAGGGGGACAGGACTACTTCCGGATTGTGGAAGGAACCTGTATAAATTGCTTGTGTTCTTCTTTTGTTTTCTGCACTCTTACTCTCTATCCGCTGTACTAAGACTCTGAACTCTATCAGAGTCTGAACTCTATCAGAGTCTGAACTCTATCAGACTCTGATCCTGAGAACAGTTGTTATTTTTGTGAGAAAGAAACGTTTTTGAAAACACAATTCAACCCCCCCCCCCCCCCCCCCCCCCCTTCTTGTGTTTTTCCCACCTTCAATTGGTATCAGAGCTTCGGCTCTGTAGCTAGCACTTAACCGTGTTACAGTGAACGATCAGAGAAAAACATTTATGGGGAAGAAGCTTCTGGCTCTGGCTCTGGTTCTGGAGCTGCTGTACACTATGACTAAGCAACAACAACCGAAATGAAAGATCCTCTAATCACAACAAACCTCCCATGTTTAATGGTGATCCAGAAATGTTGGATGATTTTAGGAACATCTTGAAGATTTGTGGAATCATGATCAGATTTGGTGTATTCTAGGATAGTTGTGGTTCATGTTTAGGCGATGACAGATGATAGCTTCTTAGAGGTGTGCAAATAAATGGAGTTTTGGTTCTTTGACTTGAACTCATTTTAAATTGTTCCATTGTTCTAGAACAACTCGACATCATCTTGAGAAGTTTCAGAATCTTCATCATTTTGATCTCCACATATTTCTTGAACATAATGTGTCCATGAATCAAGCTTTTCCTAGAAATTTAGAAGACATTCCTTCATCACAAATTGGTAAAGCTTTTGGTACCCGTATTACTTTGGGTCCTTGAAGGTTAGTGTTTCTCTTCTTGAGAGATTCTTTCTTATGACCACATTCTAATTTAAGATGAACATATTTGTTGAAATAAGAAAACAATATTTTATCAATCTCAACCTTTTAAGATCATTCTAATTTAGAATAAAATGTCTTTTTGAAATGAGGATTTTTCACAAGTTTCTTTTTATGAAAAAAAAAACATACATGTTCAAACTGTTGAATTCTTTTTCAAAATGAACATTTTTCATTTATCTTCTCACTTTTGTTTGTGATAGGTTATGAATCCTAAACCAGCTTTTTGAAAGGTCTTAACAGACTTTAGAAAGTTGGTTATGTCCTTTTTCAAAATAACATTTTGTTTCAAAAATTTAGACTTTTCTAAATCTTACAACTTTTTGCTCATTGAGGATCTTATGTTTCTCAAATATATTAAAAAGAGAGTGCTGCAATCTTTGAATGGTTTTAAGATATATCTCATTCAAGATTAATAGTTTCACATTTTCTTTCTTTATACAAGACAAGATATTTTTAAAAACTTCCTACTTGTAAAACAAAAAGCATGAGTCATATGAGATATTATTAAACACTTTATATAAAAGATAAGGATTAGATTTTATTACCTCTTCACATTTTGTGTTTGTCTTTACTCATGTGTTGACTTCTTCTTCAGAAGGCATTTAGTTTTGAAGTATCTCACATTATTGCACAATTGACATGCAGTTTGATTTGCAGATTTTGACATCACTTCTTTCTGGATCTTTTCCTCATACACTGTTAAGTTCTCAAACCATAGAGGCAGACTCTGATGCCAATTGAAGTAAATAAATTAGTCACAAGGAAGGGGGGTTTGAATTGTGACCCTTTAAAATAAACCTGTAACTTTAAATTAATTCTCAAGTTGTTTACTTGGAATAGTTAAGTTAGTAGTCTGACTTCAGAATGTTCTGATATGTGGGTGTAAAAATAGTTTAATAAAGTAAATGTGTTTGTGTCTGTTGTGTTTGCAGTAATTAAAGAGTATAGGGAAGAGAAGAAGAAGACATATAAATTTATAGTGGTTCACCCAATGTGGGTTAGTCCACTCCTCACAATCTTGTGAGAGTTTCCACTATGATGTTTGAGATAACCTCTCAAATCCTACACCTTACAATATGTGTTCACCTGAAAACTTACAACTCTGTATTCTCTTAGCCTCAGCAGGCTTGCACCTTCTTGCTAAGTTACCCATTTAGACTTTTACACATTCTGCTCAAACTAACACTTTAGTACCTCTAAAGCTAGATGAGACTTTCTTTTCTTGTTGCTAAGTTACCCACTTAGACTTTTACACCTTCTGCTCAAACTAACACTTTAGTACCCCTAAAGTTAGATGAGACTTTACAAGATGTTTGTAGATTGAGTGTTTGCAGAAACACACAAAAGAAGAATGGAGGAAAAAGTTATCTTTAAAGAGATAACAGAAAGAATTGATTTACACTACAAAGAGACATTTTGAGATCTCGGTGATGAGCAATTCAAAGAAGAATGGAAGGAGAACTTATCTTTAACAAGATAAGAAAGAATTAGTTTACACTACAATAGACAATTTGAAATCTCAGTGATGACCAATTCAAATGCTAAAGCTTCAAACATATTTCAAATGTTTTCTTGTATGCTTTGCAATGGTGCAAGTAATGTTGAGCCTTTGATCTCTATTTATAGAGTATTTGGGCTCATATATCCGTTGTAGGGTGTCCAATGGTGTAATGCCATGTGTCCTGGGCCCCACAAGCTTTTACTTGAAATTATGGGTAAACATTCTGATCAAGGATGAACTTCAGAATATTGTTGTGTTCTTGATGATCTTCATCTGGGTTCATAATGATATTCATCTGGGTTCATCATGTACGAATGAACACATGAATTTCTGGGTGTGTCATTGATAACATGCAAAATACAACATTATTTCAGCTCGTTTTGTGTGTAGTTCAGGCTTGTTCAGGATTAGATTCTCTTGTTTTTGCCTATGTTATGCTGGTTGTTTGGTTATGTTTCAGGTACACAACAATAGAGGCCTCCATGCGCAGAAACGGCGAAATTCGGCGAGAAAAACGAAGAAATAAGCAAGTCTTGAAATTCCAGCTTCAGGGTGACAACCGTCACACTCTGTGACGGGTTGACCGTCACCCTTCAACACAACCGACCCGTCACCAGCATCTCGGGCCGTCAGCAACCCGTGACGCGCAGACCGTCACACCCTGTGACGCCCGTCACGGGTCCGGGAGAATCAGTCTCCCCCACGATTCAGAGCAGTTTTGCCCAGTTTTCCTCCCACTTTCTCCATCTGCAGTGCACGACCAGAACACGTTTGAGAGTAGGCTTGGCCTATAAATAGGTCCAAAGAAGAGTGAAAGGGGGTTGGAAAAGTTTAGAAAGCATTAGACTTACAGAAACAGTTTTCTTTGTAATCTGCATTGCTTTTTAGTCTACAGTTTTTTTTCGATTCAAACCTGTTACCAACTGATTCCTGTTGACGTAGTTTTCTCTAGTTATATCCAGTTTCCATCAATTAACAGGTTCTGTCCACTTTGCTTATATTTATTCATATTTTGTTTGTTTTAATTCTCTGTTGTTTCAATGATGATTGTTATAAAGAAAAGCATGTTTATTATAATTACCATGTCTGAGTAATTCTATAAAGTGTCCGAAATGTAGAAACCGTCGTACCAACGATATTCAGCTGAAAAGTATGATTGAATTTTATAGTAGGAATTATTTTTATGTCTGATTATTCTGATTTTAAACGATGAATTTTTACAGTGAAAATTGAAAAAGCATGGTATCTGTTTCGTATCGAAAGAACGAAAACTCATATCTGTCTGTAGAATAATCATGAATTATTTTAGTAATTCAGCGATAGCATTTTCTTAAAATAATTTTGACATTCTTAATTTTCAAAAACACTATTTTAAACGCTAAGTCATACACGCGAAAGCTGATGATTGTGAGTTTAAAATATGGATTTAGTATTGCGAAAGCATACTGATTTCTTTAAATTGAAATTATTCTAAAAATAACTTTTCAAACAAAACTGGATTATTTTGAAATAAAAGGAATTTTGACGTTATAAGGCGAACACGCGAAAGCGGTCGAATAGATTATAAAGTCAGAATTTTTATGTAGCGATCGTGAAAGCGAAGCAACCGTTTTTTTTAATTTAATCCTTTTACGTGCGAAAATATTTTCTTACTATAAAACTAAACGCTACTCAGATGATATCGACGGTCGACGTAAACTATGTTCCGGGCACTCATTTATTAATTAGTTAATCAAACCTATTTAATTTCTTAGTTTTTCACCCACATAATTTAGAATCACCTTAGATAAACAACGTAACAATTAATTACGGTAGTTGACATTGGTCTCTGTGGATTCGATAACCTTTTATACTAAAACAGATATTTCCGTACACTTGCGGACCTATCAGTCATATGCTTTTCATATGAATTTCTGGGCAATATCCAAGAGTAGTGGCTTTTCCACATACATCAGAAAGTTGCTGGATAAAGTTGTTTTCAGATCTGCCTTAGATTGTGTGCAGGAGAGATAAAGTGGATCTGCAATCTTCTGGCTCATGCTTTAAGAGATTTTCTAATACTGAACAGTACCTGCTCCCTTATGTGTCTAATTCTAATTGAATCTAACATGAGCTTTCTTTTTGCTTATGCTTTTTACCTATTGTACTGTTCACAGTTAAAGCATGTGCAGAGCTAAACATTCTGACCATCAGAATGTTCCATCTGTTTCACTTAGGATGATTTGTAAGACTTGCATCTGGTGTAATCAATCCTAATAGTGAAAACAAAGTTGAAGTGCAGTGAATACATCATCTAGGATAATATTCTCATTGGAATATTCCTAGTACTTCAATGTTCATAGTCTTAGATTAACATTGAATATCCTTTTGACATAATTCTTGTAAATGCCTTTATTGCTTGATTGATCTATGAAAATGTACTTTCCTAGACATTTATCTATGTCACGTTGTAGCTTGCATGTCTTCAACAATGTTCTTGAGATTCTGGGTTTGTTTTAGAACAACCTTCTGAACTCTGCTCGAACCTTCTGAGCAACTCACTGATCAACATTCTGAACAACATTCTGAACCAACTTTCTGAACTCAGAGTTAGTTCATGAATGAAAATGTTCTTTGATTTCTTGTATCTTGGTGTGATTTAAACTTTGTTTGTTTCTTGGTTAATCACTCAAGAACGCATAAATACCAAGAACTATCAAAGTCCATTAATCCTTTAATCACCATAGATGTCTTTAATGATTTCTTGATCCAAAGTCAAAATCATTGTCTGCATAAGATATGTTCATGTTACATCTGTTCTTGCATGTTCTTGGTGTGGACATTGATATATAGGTTTGCTCTAATGAACCTTCTGAGCAACCTTCTGAACTCCTTCTGGGTTCAAACATATGAACTTCAGAATGTTTCTTCTGGGTTCCTTTCTTTTTTACGGTTGTACTTTGTGCTGAACATACTGATGTTCTTCAACACTTTGAACCTTATGAAGGTTGTTTATTTATTTCCTTCAAAAACTACTTGAAGCATATAAATGAGAGATCATTTGTTTTGACAAACAAGATGATTCTTTCTTTGAAGTCCAAAAGAATATTTCTTTGCATCTAGTTCATCATTTCATGTAACTGATGACTTTAAATATTCTTGTTTATCCATGAAGTAATCCTTTATTATTTCTAGATATATTCATGGTTAATGTTCATGATTATTATGAACTCCATTCATATGAACATTCTGATCTCTGTTCATATGAACATTCTGACTCATAACTTCTTATCTTCAAAAGCTTTGGAAGTGTGATACTTTGAGGAGGTTCTTAGAATCTTCCTATCTTGTATGCATATTTCCTTTTATCATATAACATAAAACTCAATGTGAATTTTGTCACATAACTTCAAGCACACTCTTGTGTAGCTTGTGATGTAAGTTGTTCCATCATGATTCAAGTTCTTCCATTATGATTCTTGAGTTATGAATCGTCATGGAGATATGATCTTGTTGTTTCAACTGATGATATACTCATTCTTTCATTGTTGAGTAGATATAATGCACTTACCAATGTGGGTGGCTTCTAGCTTATCCACTTATGTGATTCCTGTTCTTTTAACAAAAACTCAAGTGCAAACATCAGTAGATAAACATTCATAAAACTTATCATTTATCCCACGAAGTTTGTTATCATTAAAACTTTCATCAAAAATATTTTTGCTTCAACAGTTGCAGCACCTGTTCTTGAAAAATGTAACCCTGATGCAACCTTAATTTCTAATGTGCCTAAATCTGGTAGAAAACTAGGGTTAGAAGACTTGAATGATGCCATAGATAGTACTGAGAACATGGATGTTGATATTTCTAATACAGGTAACGAGACCAAAGTGGATGATTCTGTTGAGAAAGATCCTGAAGAAATTGATGCTCAAGAGGATGTTGGGCCGGATGTTGGAACATCCTTGGGCCAACCTGACAACTCTGTTGGTGACACTGCAACTATTATTGGGGATAAGGACCCTAGTTTTGAGACTGCTCTAGAGAAGGAAGTGAACTCTGGTAATTCTGTTGAGAAATATCATTCTGAAGAAGGTAAAGAATCTTAAGAGTACTCGAAGGAGAATCATGAGGAAGAAGGTTCTGCTGGAAAGGAAAAGAATAAGGATGTAGTCAATGTTGACAACCTAGACCTGTGTTGAAGTCAATACGGGTAGGTCCTAGGTCTTGTGTTGTAAACAAGGTGTTTGCTGAAAACATTATAATAAGGACTACACTAATGGATTTCCTTCTTGGCTTGGTAGCCCCCAGAGTAGGCGTGTTTGTCACCGAACTGGGTCAACAAACTTTCTGTGCCATTTACTTTCTTGTCATTTAGTTTCTTGTTATTTATTCTGTTAACTAGTTGATGTTGGAACATTAAACGAAACATTATCTGTCTGTGTGTATAACGTTGAAATATCACATAGAACATCTTAAAATAAGTACGCTAGAATTTCAAGAGGTAGTACTACGGTTGCCGAAGATGGAAGTGAGATTAGTGATTTTACTATGAAACTTGAAACCTTGCTGAAACGATCAAACAAATCTCTGATGTATATAAGCTGGGAGTTGCAGGCTTTGATGAACAAAAGAACATCATCAACAAAGAGAAGGTGGGAGATCTTAGGCCCCGGATTAGAAATTTGAATATGATCCCAATTCCTTTGATGGACAACGTTGTTGATGGCAGTGGAGAGCTTTTCCATGCAGAGAATAAACAGGTAAGGGGAGAGCGGATCACCTTGTATGAGGCCATGAGTAGGCCTAAAAGGAGGCAATTTGTTTCCATTCTAGAGAATAGAGAAGTTGGAAGAAGAAACATAATGCATGATGAGAGCGGTAGTAACATCAGGGAAACCATAATCTTAAAGACAAGAATGGAGGAAATCCCAATTGACATTATCAAAGGCTTTTTCTAGATCAATTTTAAAACCCACGTAACCATCTTTCTTCTTTTACCTGCGCATGAAGTGAATAATTTCGTGCAAAACAATGGCATTGTTAGTGGTGCCCCTACCAGGCAAAAAATTGCTTTGGTAGAGACCAATAATATTGTTAAGAATAGGTCTAAGGCGATGAGCAAGGACTTTGGTGATAATTTTGTAGATGATATTGCAAAGGCTAATGGGACAAAAGTCTTTGTATGTGATGGGTGGGTCAACCTTAGGGATGAGGACTGAGAGGGTATCAGAGATGGATGGGTCGAAATAGCCGGTTTGGAAGGCTGAGTGAACTAAGTTGAAGACGTCATCTCCAACAATGTGTCAATACTGTTTAAAACATATGCATTGATAGCCATCTGGGACGGGGGCTTGGTAAGGCTTCATGGAATGGAGGGCGACCGTCACTTCTTTTTTAGTTATGGGGCTAGTGACGGAGTTCCTATCGGCATCATCTAAGGTGGCGTGTCTGCCTTCATTGAAAGTGTGATTTTGGTGAAGATGGTGGTTACCACATAAAAGGTTTTTAAAATACTTGAGTGCTTCTTCCTGAAGAGTAGTATTTTCGGAAGACCAAGAACCATTGGGAATCTGAAGCTTGTGGATTTTATTCTTCTTCCTTCTAATAATAGTCTGAGCATGGAAGAAAGAACTATTTTTGTCACCAAATTTCACCCATTGCTCTCAGATTTTTGGTACCAATGCATTTCCTCCTGAAAACGAATGTGATTATATTCTTGCTGAAGCTCTTTTTCTAGTTGAACAAGTCTAAAGGAATCCACTCTCTCAAGATAATTTTGGACCCCCTTAAGCCTGCTCTCAACTCTCTCTTTCCTTCTGAAAATGTTACAAAAAACTTCATGGTTGAATGTGAGGGAGTGATCCCTAACCTTGCAGAGAGCATTGATGGTGTTGTGGTTAGAAGATCTCCATGCTTTATCAACCAAGTCAGCATAATCCTCATGGTCAATCCACTTTTTATAGTATATTTTAATTTATATAAGGATTATTTTTCTTATGTTTGAAATTTTAATTTAATTCGTACTATTTTTCATGATCTAATTGCTTATAGAGTTCTTTTTGATGATGTAAGTTGATTTCTTGTAAGTTAATATCTCTTTGATGATGTGAGGAACTAGGGGTTTCGTGCTTACCGTAATAGGTAGTTACGGGTACATTGCTCAGGGTCGTTATACAAATTAATAATAATCTGTATTAGTTTTTGGTTGATTAACTTTAACTATCTAAAATATTTCATGCATCACTCAAAACCAATATCTCCTGATCTAATCTAAATTTATATGCTTCGTTAATTGTCAAAATAGTCTTTAATATATAAATTAGGGTTAATAAGTTTTTACTCCCTGTAATATAGATCATTTTCGATTTTTTTCCTGTAATTTTATTTTTATTCACCTCTTGTAAAATATTTTTTTTATTTACCCCCTAATATACCAAACAAAAACCAATTTTTTTTTTTTACGAAATTTTTCGTTTTTGTTTGGTCTATTAGGAGGGTAAATAAATAAAAATTACAAGGGGTATGAATCAAAAAAAATTACAGGGGAGAAAACTAAAAATGACCTATATTATAGGGGTAAAGACCTATTAACCCTATAAATTATATGGCTATGCATAAAAGAAAAATATAGCCACCATACAAAAACCTTTTTAATCTCATAAAATAATTATGCAAATTCCTAAATAAATTATGCCTTTTTATCCAAAAATATTTTCATGCAAAATCACATTTAAATAAAAATCATTGTGATTGTGATTTTTTGTTCATGATTTTTTTAACCAATTACACAAAAATCCTAATACAAATAATAAAAACTCGAAAGCTTGATCTTCATTATCGCTTTTTGCATTTTTGTTTTTCTAGGACTTATTCCTGTCAAAACATATATTCACACCTTATAGCGCATCTGCTGCTATAGTGCACTCAAGGTTCAAAGTATTAGACATTGACCTGGTCCGAAAAAATTACGAATTGCTAACTGAAATTGATCCCTACAGATATCAAATAGTAAAACAAATTAAAACACTGAGATAAGAAAAACTTACTAAAGATTATCATAATTACTAGTTCAAACCCAATCTAACAGAAAGAAGTAACTGAAGAACCAGAATCCAACTATGGCATGTCATAATTACTAGATCAAACTTCACAGATAATGAATTGCAACATCAACATTAGCCATGTATAAAGAAATGCTAGTGAGTTCTATTCATGTGATTGTTGTTTTTGGATTTTCAGTTTGTTGTATTTTGGTTTTTCAAATTTTATTTTGAAATAGAATGTCTACCGATTATTAGGTTGAGTCATGACCAGTTCGCTCTCTACGTTTCGTGACACTATCTAAAATTGTGCAATACAAACTATCAACCACGCCGCCTCTATAAAACAAGCTCAGCTATAACTGTGCGGTTAGCTACTACACTGTAGAAAACCGTTTGAGAATTACATCTTCAATATGATACTAAGACCACTCTTTTAATGTACTAAAACCAATATGATATTGTAACCACTCAATTATGGTGCAAAGACCACTCAAATATGGTGTTACCACCATTCTAATTTTTAACATATTCAAATATCAATATGGTATTTCAACCACTCAAATATGGTGCTATACGACCATTCTAACATCTAACTTCTCCATGAATTGAAGAAGAATATATAAGTTTAATGTCATTCTTATTATACCAAAAAAGGGAAAAGAAGGTACTATGATCTTAACATATTATTTATTCTGAACATACATGAATTATCGAAGGGACTATGCTCTTAAGACCATTCTTGATTCCGTGGGGACAATATACAGAAAAGAAATCATATGGTCTTAAGAACACTCTTAATTCTGAAGGGACAAAAAAAGATGATGAGAAGAATAGCTCGTTAACACAGACTTGAGGGAGAAGAGAGAAAAAGTTGTCACAACTCAATAAAACTCTAGTGTGTGGAGTACACTATGTGAGCTCTCTGTTTATAAAGAAAATTCGCAACTAATAAGCGAGAAACTTTGGGAACAAGTAATACACATATTAGATCTAGTACAAAAATATTTCAATTGAGTACCAAAATATATTATATTATTGAATATCAAAATATATTTCAGATGATGCACTAAAATATATTAGATTGCCTACCAAAATATTCCATATTGTGTTCCAAAATAATATTTTAGATTGCATTTCAAAATATTTTAGCAAAACTAAGGGATTAAGAAAACACATTCTAATAATTATTAAATTAATTATTTAATTTCATTTTGCAAATAATAAAATATATATCAATATATATTTTTTCTCTAGTGCTTACTTCGTTCAAATAATTACGTACCCCTATTAGAGGTACGCCCCCACTATATAAACACTACTAATATGTGTGATCATCCGATCAAATAATTATGTACCCCTATTAGAGGTACACCCCCACTATATAAACACTACTAAATACTAATTTGTGTGATCATACGATACGAGATTTCCACTTTTTTCAATTCACACAACACTGGTTCTACCCAATATGAGAATTTTTGTTTAGTCTTTTAACTCGATTTCCACACATTGTGCCAATAGTGATGAATGTTGCATTCAAGAGTATAAGCTAAATTTCTGTACATTGTTTCAAGAGTATTAGTATATGCTAAATTTATGAACATCGTTTGAAACATTTGCCTCACTTCTCTTCACTTTCAGACGAAAATGCTACCTAGGCTTTACATCAATTAACGAACCATTCAAATAGAATGGAGATGTAATAATGTACAAGGTAAACAATTGTTGCATGTAGATATTATACTACTTTGCTATAGTAAATATGTTTGGTTCATGTTTTTCTTAAGCAACATGAAATTACGTCATAAAACTATAACAGTGCTACCCAAAATACACACCTAGAAACTATAAAAATTAACTCTTAAAACTATAATACCTTAAATGTGAGCTACATAGAAAGAAATCCTTAAGTAGAACCCATTTGAATAAAACAGTAGCATCTTATTACTACCTTAAATGTGAGCTACATAGAAAGAAATCCTTAAGTAGAACCCATTTGAATAAAACAGTAGCATCTTATTACTATATGATTCTTCAAGAGATACCAAAACCTCATTGCAATAAGATAAAATCAGGTCATTCCCCAGTCACATAGACTAATAATATAAATTTGAACACATTAACTGTAACAAAAGACTTCCAAAATTATAAACTTTTAAGCACCATCCCCTGCCTTGATTCAGAACACATACAATTTTATTAATAGTTCTATAAACATTTGATCAATAATAAAATAAAACACAAAATAAAATCTCATCATCAAACAGAAAATTGAAAGGTCGCATATAAATTGAATTATCAAACTGTTAACACCATGTTAAACCGAAACAGTGCATAATCACCAATGTTAAACTGAGATATTACTATTAACACACATTCTTTTGAGTTGGATGTAAATTGAACTTATTCGCTTCGGTTGCTACGGATAAATTAATCTTCAATTTATCCAAAGAAGTCGTAATATCTTCAAGAGATGTTAAGTCCATATCATCAATAGATTTATTCCACCAATCAGCAGGGAAATCAGAATTACTCTTTTGTGCCTCAGTAAGAGCTTGCGATTTCTTCAATTGCTGCTGCTCTTCTTTAAGTTTTCGTTGAATCGCTTCATATTGAAGCCTTAGGGTTTCAACAATGTCATCATCTTCTTGCTTCTTTTTCTCATCCTCGTCCATATGTGCTCCGGTCAGAAAACGTTGAATGACAGCGTCAGGGTTAGGGTAGCCACATGCATAGAGCTTGTTTTTGTCTGGTGATGTTACGATCAGTGCAGTTTTCGATTGGCATAGAATAGATAGTTCTATTGCCTTGTTGAAAATTCCGAGTTTGTGTTTCGAGAAGGTCGTGTTAGAACGGTTTGGTTTTTCCTTTTTCTTAATTTCATCCACCTTTC
This sequence comes from Medicago lupulina, assembly GCA_958299785.1. NCBI lineage: Eukaryota > Viridiplantae > Streptophyta > Magnoliopsida > Fabales > Fabaceae > Medicago > Medicago lupulina. The sequence goes on along the minus strand of OY283144.1, from coordinate 54,433,448 downwards.
TCTTCCGTGTGTTGTTTCTCTCAGCCGCCATTGGAATTTTCTTCTTATTCATGTTGTGTGATGAATTATCTGATAAGATACATAAACAAAATAAAATTAAAATAGAAACCCACAAAATCTGAAATCACAGGGTAAGAACTTGGCTATGCCCCTGGGTAAAAACCCTAATCACGCACTTTCTTGGTTACTAAACAAGAAAATTTATTTGAATAATATGAAGAAAAAATAAGATTTATCAAATAAACAACACAAATATGAAGATAGTACCGTACCTTCCATGATCTTGAAGAAGAAAGAATCTGTCTTGACTGAGAAAGAAGGAAGGGTTCAGTTTGCTAGGGTTTACTTTGCTTCTTCAGAAAGTGAAAGAAAGAAGGAGGGAACACAAGAAAGAGGGAAAGAAAGAAATAAAGTTGAGTTAGTTTACTTTGTTGTGTGGTTAGTTTGGTTAAAATATTTATACAGTTAGCTAGGGTTTAGTTTGCAAGTTGGGTCTGGGCCTGGCCATGTGTCTTAGCTTTCATCCTCTCGCATGCTACCCAGTTTCATTATTTTTATTTTCTTAATTATTTTTATTGTTGGTTCTTTTTTAATAAATAAAATAATTTCTGTTAATAATTAAAAGGCTAAAATGCACTTTTGATCCCTCAAGTTTCACAATCTTGCGATTTTGGTCCCCCAAGTTTAAAAATAGCACTTTTGGTCCCTTAAGGTTTACCCCCTTTTCAAATCCATGGTCCCCCTTGATTTTGACTCAGTCAAAGCTGACATGGCGCAATTTTTTAATGTTTTTTTGTTGATGTGGATATTATTAAAAATAAATTAAATCTAGCTATGGTAATTGCAATTTATAATAAAAGAAAAAAGCATAAAACAATGATAATTCGAAAGAAAAAACGTAGAGAACTAAAAATTCCATTTAATTGCAATTCATATTAAAAAATTATTTCATCATTTTTGGTGTGGGTTGTGTTTATTTTTGACCATGTGGAGGTACCAAAATTGGACCTGCATAATTTTACAGGTTGTAAGGTGATTTTTTTCAGGTACAAAGGTTAGAAGATTGGTTTATTTTGCTAAATAAAGTAATTGTTAAACAAAGTCATAATACTTAATTCATTAATTTTCATTCATTGTTAAACAAAGACAAGGAATTGTTTCAAAATTGAAAACAATGATTGTTTATGGAGAAGAAGAAAGAATAACAATGGAGATTTGGGTGTAGACATGGCAACACAACCCGCAACCGTCGAGTCCCCCGCCCCTGCCCCAATTTTTAACGGGGAAAAGCCAAATTTACTGGGTCCGGGTGCGGGTGTGGGGGAAATCTGAGTTTTTAGTACGGGGATGGGGCTGGGGGCGGGGGATGCTTACACCCGCTCCGCACCCACCCCCGCCTTGCACCTGCTTTTTGAAATTTACATTATTAAATTTTATAATCTTATTTCCATAAGCACCAACCTATTTTAATATATTATTACATTTTAGAAACATAATTATTATAATTATTTTGCTCTTTAAAAAAAGTTTATTACCTCTTTAATTATTAATATAATTATTGGTACCGTGAAACGGGGGCGGGGTTGGGTCTGTTAAAACCCGCCCCCTCCCCGCCTCGTTGGCATGTCTATTTGGGTGTGGTAGAAAGAGAGCAATGGAGGTTTTTTGGTATTTATTGAGAATAAGATAAAAAAGATGAGAAATAAATCCGTTGAATAGAAACAGTCATGTGAGTTTTTGTTTACACGTTCATCTGCTTATGTGTCAACTTGTTTCTGAAAAAAAAAAAAAAAAGCGTCATGTCAGCTTTGACTGAGTCAAAATCAAAGGGGACTATGAATTTGCAAAGTGGGTAAAACTTAAGGGACCAAAACTGCTATTTTTAAACTTGGGGGACCAAAATCGCAAATTTTTGAAAGTTGGGAGACCAAAAGTGCATTTTAGCCAAATTAAAAATACAACTAGAAAATTGGATACAAGAGGGAAAATGGCAAATATTATGTGGAGTTTTTTGGATAGACGAAATAGTAATAATTATCAAAATTTAACACACACGACTGAGGAGATAGAGTGTTAATTTCGATCACGTGTCCGACATAGCAATTTTGACATTTTTGGTCAGTTGAACTAGAACCTTGTCTTTATTATTTTTAAGTAGTTTTAGTAACTAGAAATTTACCCTTAAGGTGAATAAGACAAAGCAATTATACAGGTTCCTTCCACAAACCGGAAATAGTCTTGTCCCCCTTGCACTTCCAAGGAGAGTTCACTAAAAATGTAATATTTGATTACAAATGCTCACTGCTAAAACTAGCAAGAGACTTCAAATGCTCAAGCACAGCTGCAAGACTTCCTATGCTCCTGAACACAATCAAGAGACTTCTATGCTCAAGCACAACTGCAAGAGACTTCTAATCAAACAGAATTACAAAGAAAAATAATTGACGTTGAACACTTGATATACAATCAGTGGTGTTCACAATACAAATCAGATACAGACTCTTAAGACTCTAGAATTTCTACGATATGAACTTTGATAAGAAATTCTAAGTGAACTTTTGATGCAGAACAATTTCAGCAGAGGTTTGGTGCTTTTGAATTGTTGTGAGTCTCTCACAATTCTTCAAGTCTTCACTCCTTTACATAGAGGTGTGAAAGAGACGTTGTGAATTGCCAGCGCATCAAGATAAGAGTCGTTTGAAGCTTTGATCAATCACCAATGATCTTTTGCCTAATATGGTTGTTGTCCTATGAAGGATCAATTTCAAATCCATTCCAAGTCTGTAGGAACATCATTGCAGGCAGAGCTGTTATTATTGTCTTGTAGCAAAGACAAAAACTGAGTAGTGGAGGTGTGGTTGTACACTTCGTACAATTGTACTTTGTCAACGCTCTTCAAAGAACAAGCATCCAATGCCTTCAAGTTCATTTGAATTAGCCGTTGCTTCACTCTTTTGGTCTTCTGCAATGCTTAGACGAGATTAAATCCATTGAACAACCTTTGAAGCTTTAAGTCTTGCATCTTCTGATGAACTACAACTTCTGGTGATCTTCAGCTTCTAATGAACTTGCTTCTAATGACGTCATCACTTCAGGAGCACTTTGTCTCCAGGAGCACTTTGACATCAGGAGCAGTTCTCTTCAGATGCTTTTAGCTTCCTTTTTGTTGATTCCTTTGCTCTCTTTTATTCTTCCAGAACCTAATGATGATCTCAAATTTTTGTCTATGGTCTTGTACACTTGAACAAATATTAGCATATCAAATTGACAATTTTTAATACCTTGTTATCATCAAAACTCTCAAGAGGTAGTGTTAAACACATTTTGTTCCAACAATCTCCCCCTTTTTGATGATGACAAACATTAGTATTTAAAATTTTCAATTGTTGTTAATCTAATTAACAAGTTGACTTTTAGGGTATGAGGTTTGTAAGCTCCCCCTAAGTCCAATAGCACTATAAGGTGAGGTTTGTAAGCTCCCCCTGTGTCCTATTCTTGTTAATTAAATTCATCATTAAAAGCGTAATAACACTCGGAATAATCTCACATTAAGAGACTAAGAGATAAGAAGATGGTCCTATTAATTTAAATTGTTTGAAATTAAATTAATGGGGCTCAGAGCCTTTAAATACTATGCATCTACTCCCCCTTTTGTCATCAACAAAAAGTATAAAAGAATAAAGACAAAAAGAAGAGATGAGAAAAACGAAGTGAGAAAAAAAAATAACAAGAGTGATCAGAGCACACAATATAATGAAGTTCAGAAGCAGTTTATATTCAGAAGCATGAATTATTCAGAAGCACATAGGTCAAACAGTAATTCAGAATCATAAACAAGTTCATAAACAATATATAAAGATATACAAATAATGGAAATAGAAACAAGCTAAAATGGTGTGCAACTAGGGTTGGGCTTGTTTTTGAAACATCTCCATCATCTGTTGCATTATCCTGTTCATTTATTTTGCTTGTTCCTTCAATTCTTGCTTGAATTCTTCATTGCTTCTGATCAGCTTCTCTTCCCTTATTCTTGCTTCTTCCAGATTGGCTTCAGTTTATTTTATTTTAATATTATTTCCTTTTAGAGCTATTTTACTTCAGTTGCATATTATTATATTTCAGGAATGAATATTTGATGGATTGAGTCTTCGAGCAAAAGAAAGGGGTTAGGAACTAATTCAGAGCAAAAATACGAAGATTCGGAGACAAAAATATGTCTCCCCAAAGTCAGAAGCTTGGCACGGCCCGTGCTAACATTGGCACGGCCGTGCCACCTCCCAGGATATCCTTTTGCTGCTTTTGCTTGGATTTTAAGCTACTCTATTTTAGTTTTTACCGAAAGGCCCGCAGTTTCTTGTGGAACATATTAGTAATGTAATTTCTTAGATTTTAAGTCGAATGTAAACTATAAATAGAGTAGTTAACCATCACAAATTATCATCTTTTATTCTTGGAATTCAATAAGTGACAATTGTCTTTCTGTATAAAAGCTCTTCCTTTACTTTCTTGTTATTTTATTTATGCTCTTCTCTATGTCTACGATGAACATGAGTGAGTAGACTTCTCTTGTCTTGGGATTGTTGGATAAGTTTAATGACATAATCCTAATCAAACCAAGCTTTATACCTAAATCTTATATAACCCTAGTTTCTAATCTAAATTCACCGTTTTAACATGAATTAACCATTATCAAACTGTAGAAGCGAGAGCGGAGGGTTTGATAATTGTTAATCCATTATCTCAAATATCAATTCATAAAACGAGAGTGAAGTCTTGATATTCGAAAAAGTGAATTTAGACAAGGGTTGCAAAGGCAGCGAAATAGTCTTTGCAATCCTTGAGACATTAGTAGTTTCAATCCTTAAAAGCTTCTTCTAGTAATCAAATCAACGAAATAGGTTTGATTGCTAGAAGAAAACTCTCACTGGACTGAAAGGAAAAGTGAGGGGCTAAAGGGAAACCGGTCTTTAGAAATTAGGTCTAACATAAGGTTCTAGGTTTCGGTTTGTGAAGGATTTGTCGTTATGATGAACCAATAATCCCAAGGCTCCTTTTATTATTATATTCTCTTTCAACCGTTTGAAAACCCCAACTTTGCAATTTAATTCTTTTCTAATCATCAACTAAAGTTAATTGAATTGAACAACTCCCTGTCGGAACGATACTCTTTCATTACTACTTCGGTAAGACCGTGCACTTGCAATTTTATCCCATCAAGTTTTTGGCGCCGTTGCCGGGGAGTTAACTAATTTGATTAACTTTTTCTTAGTGATTATATTTTTTTCTTTTCTATTTTTCTCTTTTTTCTTATACTTCTTTCTTTCTTTCTTTTACCATTAACTTCTTGGGAGGCATAAAATAATAACGACATGGCTGAGGAACGCGCTCTTAAGGAGTATGCAATCCCTTCTATAAATGAGCCACGTGTTATTCTTATTTACCCAACGGTTGAAGGTAATGATTTTAAAATAAAACCTGCACTACTTTGTTTGATGCAGCAAAACTAGTTTTCTGGATCACCCACTGAGGATCCAAACCTGCATATTTCAACCTTTTGGCGACTCAGTGTAACTTATAAAACAGACCAAGAGGCCGTTAGGCTACATCTCTTCCCTTTTTCTTTAAAGGATAGGGCTAGCAGTTGGTTCAATTCTTTAAGAGCTGGTTCTATCACTTCATGGGATCAATTGAGGCGAGAAATCCTTTGCTGATTCTTTCCCCCATCTAAAACCGCCCAACTAAGGGCAAAGCTTTATCAATTCACTCAAGAAGACGGGGAATCTCTTTACGATGCGTGGGAGTGTTTTAAAGAAATGCTTAGACTTTGTCCCCATCATGGTTTGGAGAAATGGTTGATTATCCACACCTTTTACAATGGTTTAACATATGCCACAAAAATAATTGTTGATGCAGCTGCAGGTGGTGCCCTAATGAACAAGGATTTTACAACAGCTTATGCCTTGATTGAAGACATGGCTCTAAATCTCTTCCAGTGGACCGATGAGAAAGCCGTCGTAAATTCTTCACCCTCTAAAAAAGAGGCAGGTATAAATGAAATCTCTTCCTTTGACCATCTATCTACCAAGGTGAACGGACTATCTCAAAGATTTGATAACATGAATGCTTGTGTTGTCACACCTACTTCTATTTCACCTCCATGTGGGGCATGTAGTATATCTAGTCATCCAAGCATTGAATGCAAGCTAGGTAGTGTCGAGCAATTAAATTTTATTCAAAATAACCAAGGGATAAGTTTTAACCAAAATTTTCATAAAAATCCCTTTGGTCAAGAAACAGCACTACTCGGTCATGGAAAATCATTTTTTTGATTAATCCGACAGCTTCAAAAGCTTAAGGATCAAACTAGACTTTTGAACGACTCTCTTGCTACGTGATGAGTCAATAAAGTAGTTTATTTAATATAGTATTTAATCTTATTTGTTTGAATTTAAGTTTATTATTATTTCCTTTTTAAGTCATTTAGATGAATTAGTGATTAGTTTACTTTATATAATATTCAGTCTTGTTTTATTTAGATCTAGGTTTATATTATATAATATTCAACTTTATTTAGATCTAAGTTTATTTTATATAATATTCTGTCTCGTTATATTTAGATTTAAGTTTATTTTATATTATTGTTATTTCCTTTCTTAGAACTATTTTACTTTAGAATGCAATCTATTATATTTTAGGGACAAATATTGGATGGAAAGAGCCTAGGAGCAGAAGAAAGGGATTTGGAGCTGATTCGAAGCAAGAGTACGAAGATTCGGAGCCAAAAATAAGTCTCCCCCAAGTCAGAAGCTTGGCACGGCCCGTGCTAAATGTGGCACGGCCGTGCCACCTCTCAGGATCCACTTTTGCTGCTTTTGCTTCTTGTGCAAGCTACGCTGTTTAGGTTTAGGCCCACAGTTTCTTGTGGAGCACTCTAGTATTATAGTTGCTTAGATTTTAAGTCAATTGTAAGCTATAAATAGAGGAGCCTTCCATCACAAATATTTATCTTATTCTTGGAATACAATAGTGACAGTTGTTTTCTAATAATAATTTCTCTTTATTTTATTTACTTTATGTCTTCTCTCTTCTTCCCCTTGTCGACTATGATCATGAGTGAGTAGACTTCTCTTGTCTTGGGATTGTTGGATAGTCTAATGACGTAATCCAAAGCAAACCAAGCCTTTTCTTTAAACTCTTAAGTAATCTAGTTTCTAATCTAAATTCACCGGTTAAACATGGATTAATCATTATCAACTATCAACAAGCGAAAGCTGAGGTTATGATAATTATTAATCCATTATCCCAAACGTCAAATCTACAAGCGAAAGCTGCGATGAGATGTTGGAACAAGTGAATATTAGACAGAGATTGCAAAGGCAGTGAAATAGTCCTTGCAATCTTGGGACGAAGTAGTTTCACAGCCTTAATGCATCTCCTAGTAATCAATTCAGCGAAATAGGATTAATTGCTAGGAGTAAACTCTTACTGGACTGAGAGGAAAAGTAAGTGGCTAAAGGGAAACCGGTCATACGAAACTAGGTATATCATAAGGTTTTAGGGTTAAAGCTTCTGTTTGTGAAGGGTTTGTTATTATGATGAACCAATAATCCTAAGGCTCCCTTTTATTATTATTGTCTTTTACTTAAATATCCAACCATTATATCTTTAAAACTCTTTTCTAATCATTGTTGAAGGTTAATCAAATTCATAACTCCCTGTCGGAACGATATCTTTTATTACTACATCAGTAGAACCGTGCACTTGCGGTTTTGCTCATCACTACACTTACATCAAAGGTAGATTTCATCTCCTCTCACAACAAAATCTTAGAGACTCAACTCTCCCAAGTTGCCCAAAAAGTTAGCCAACCTAAAACTAACAAAATGAATGTTGTTGCACTTAGAAATGGTAGGCAACTAGAGGACCCCGTAGGAAAGGCTAAACCTAAGGAGATTGAGAAAGAGATTTGCGAACCACAAGTTGAGGAAACTAGGGTAGAAGGCGAGAAACCACAAGGTAAGGAAACTACGCCACCCCCTTTTAAACCAAAGATTCATTTCCCACAAAGGTTTGCTAAGTCTAAGCTAGATGAGAAATTTAAGAAGTTTATCGAAATGATAAATAAAATCTACATTGATGTGCCCTTCACCGAAGTTCTAACTCAAATGCCTACCTATGCTAAATTTTTAAAAGAAATTCTTTCTAAAAAAAGGAAAATTGAGGAGTGTGAGATAGTTAACCTTACAGAAGAGTGTAGTGCCATCATCCAAAACAAATTGCCACCTAAGCTTAAAGACCAAGGAAGCTTTTCCATACCTTGTGTCATAGGGTCCGAAATAATCAAAAAAGCAATGTGTGACTTAGAAGCTAGTGTCAGTTTGATGCCGTTATCTCTTTATGAAAGGTTGGGAATAGGGGAACTTAAGTCAACAAGGATGATCTTACAATTAGCAAACCGTTCCGTTAAGTACCCAGCTGGAATTATAGAGGATTTCCCGGTCAAGGTAGGAGAGGTATACATCCCCGCCGATTTTGTTGTGATGGAAATGGAGGAAGACAACCAAGTACCAATTCTTTTGGGAAGACCCTTCCTTGCTACTACAGGAGCCCTAATTGATGTTAAGCATGGTAAGTTGGCATTTAATGTTCGTAAGGAAACTGTTGAATTTGAACTTGCTAAACTAATGAAAAATCCTTCCATAAAGGATTCTTGCTGCATGATAGATATAATCGACTTTTGTGTGAAAGAATGCTCCTTAGCATTAACTACACATGATGGTCTGGAGATATGCTTGTTAAACAGTAAAGGAACAAAGCTAGAAGAAGATGCCCAAGCTTACAAAGAGTTATTGGATGAAAACTGTAACACCCCGTTTCCCAAAACAACGTATAATAAATATATTATCAGAGTAATCATCAAATACGGGCATGTCACACTACTTTTCAAAATTTATTTAAATAGAATATAAAACTATTCAAATACCAACAAATCATCTTTATAAAATTCTGCAGCAGAAATCTTTAATTTAAATCATTATCCATCAACTACATCAATATCTTTGGCACATAGGCCTCAACATAATAAAATATTATTCAATAATAGTTAAATCTCCAACAACAATAAAAGCTTCAACAACATGTTCTTCAAAATATAATACATAAAGGAATGAAAGAAAACATTGCAACGATTCCCCATCCCGTTACGTATCAGAGCCCTCGACACTTGAGCCATCAACCTACTAGCCTTGGAAATCTGCACTTGCCCACAAGGCGGCAATTCCAACAGAAGGGGTGAGTTCACAAATCAAAAATAATATATATATATATATATATATATATATATATATATATATATATATATAAATCATCAAATTGAATTGAAACATCAACAAGTATTAACATCCATCAACCACAACATCAACAATATCATCTCAACAATAACATTTCATTTCATCATTGATTTACAACAACAACTCTTGTGGCGACATCGCACCAATAACAACTCCGACACCAAAGACTCTACAAGGACAACTCACACCGACAACAATTATGCAACGACATCAACTACTAATGCAATATGCATGTGGTACCATTTTACGCGCGTTGAATGACAAGCATTCCAGGGCATGAGCCCTCAACAGTTGGATGGTTAAAGCATCCCAGGGCATAAGCCCTCTACAAGTGAATGATAAACATTCTAGGGCATGATCCCTCAACGGTTGAATGATAAACATTCCAGGGCATGAGCCCCCAACAAATGCATATGAGTATGAATGAACTCAATGGTGTATATCAGCATACAACCCGACAACATCTAATGGTGTATATCAGCATACAACTAACAACAACTACTTAGGACGTCTACAATTGTGTCTAACAACTATGACACACTCCCCAACTGGATAACACCACTCAACAACATCAAAGGCAACTCGACTTATCAAAACATAATTATTTTCATGTAAACATACTTAATCCCATCATATTCATCTTCATAAATAAGTTTCATCATCTAAACAATATTAAATAAATCCAACAAACATATTAGGAAGCTTAGGTTTGGGCTAGGAGCATTTAGAAAAATTACACAAAATGGTCGCACAGGACCCAGCACGCTTAAGCGAGCAACTGCACGCTTAAGCGACCAACAATGTCGAAACTACAGGTTTTGTACGCTTACAGCACGCTTACGGTACGCTTGAGCGTGCACAACTAGGGTCAGAAAAAGGCTACACAGGATGCAGCACGCTTAAGCGAGCAGCAGCACGCTTAAGCGACCAACAACGTCGAGACTTGGATACTTGCTCGCTAGCTGCATGCTTGCAGCACGCTTAAGCGAGCAGTCTCCGGTTTCAGCAAAACAGCTACGATTTCAACATGGTTTCACCCCAAAAATCCCAACTTTGATCCCTTAATCACCCAAAATGGTTTGTTACATTGTTTATGGGTTCATTACACAACAAAGCATCAGAAACAAGTCACAGAAACATCATCAATAACACAATTTCATCAACAATGAGCAACTTTTCATGTTCTTAAACCTAATTTCAAAACAACCATTTTTCATCCAATTTCATAAAATCATACATACATATATATATATATATATATATATATATATATATATATATATATTGATAATTGAAATGCTAGCCCACCCTTACCTGAATTCAGCGATTCTACAGCAAAATGGATGGATTCTCTCTTCCTAGTTCTTCCCTTGGCTTCTTCTCTCTTTCTCCCAAAAAGCTTATGTTTTTCTCTGATACGTGAAAATGTTCTACTGACTTCTATTTTTCTCTTTTTCCCACAAAACATAACTTCTCTTTTCTCTTAACTCCCTCCTAAATTTCATTTAATTCTCATTAACCCCCTCCTTAACTCTAATAATTCTAAATAACTATTAATTTCCTTAATTCAAAAATAATATTATTCCCCCACCACTATTTATTTAAATAACAAATAAACATTCATTTAGATAATACATCAATAAATCACATAATTCAATTATTTCATATAAAAGAAATACTCAAAAATCAACCAAAATAATTAAATGAAAATAGAGCGTTACAAAAGCCTTCCGTGAAAGGCTTGGGTGTGGAAGAGTTAGTAGAAGAGGAACCAGCTCCCCCACCCAAGGAAGCACCAAAAGTGGAGCTTAAACCGCTCCTACCGAATCTAAGGTATGAATTCTTGGGCCCTAACTCAACTTACCCTGTCATTATAAATGTAAGCCTAAATGAGGTTGAAACTGAAAAATTACTTTATGTCCTCAAGAAATATCCTAAAGCTATATGGTATACCATCTACGACATTAAAGGAATAAACCCCTCATTGTGTACACATAGGATACTACTTGAGGAGGACTATAAACACTCCATTGAACACCAAAGAAGGTTAAATCCTAATATGAAAGATGTTGTGAAAAAAGAAGTTTTAAAACTCCTAGATGCAGGTATTATTTATCCAATTTCTGATTCTAAATGGGTTAGCCCCGTTCAAGTAGTACCTAAAAAGGGTGGTCTCACAGTCATTAAAAATGATAAAAATGAATCCATTGCTACTAGAACTGTCACTGGTTGGAGAATGTGTATTGATTATAAGAAGCTTAACAAAGCAACCCATAAAGATCACTTTCCACTCCCTTTTATAGATCAAATGTTATAAAGATTAGCTAAGCATTCACATTTTTGTTACTTAGATGGTTATTTCGGATTCCTCCAAATACCCATTCACCCTAATGACCAAGAGAAGACAACTTTTACATGCCCCTTTGGCCCTTTTGCCTATAGGAGGATGCCTTTTGGTTTTTGTAATGATCCTACTACTTTTCAAAGATGCATGATGTCTATTTTTTCTGATTTTGTTATAAATATAATGGAAGTTTTATGGATGACTTTTCTGTGCATGGATCTAGTTTTGATTATTGTTTGACTAACCTGGAAAAAGTTTTGGAAAGATGTGAGCAAGTGAACTTAGTCTTGAATTGGGAGAAATGTCACTTCATGGTAAGAGAAGGAATTGTCCTAGGACACTTAGTCTCTGAACGAGGTATAGAGGTAGACAAAGCAAAAATTGAAATTATTGAAAAAATGCTACCTCCTACCTCGGCCAAAGAAGTAAGAAGTTTCCTAGGACATGCGGGGTTCTACCGTCGTTTCATTAAGGATTTTTCATCAATCACTAAACCACTAACAAGCCTGCTCCTTAAGGATGCAGATTTTATCTTTGATGATCCTTGTTTAAAAGCATTTTGTAGGTTGAAGGAAGCCTTGATCACTGCCCCAATCATACAACCACCAGATTGGAACTTTCCTTTTGAAATAATGTGTGATGCAAGTGACTATGCGGTTGGGGCAGTGTTAGGACAAAGAAAAGACAAAAAGATACATGCAATATACTATGCAAGTAAGACCCTCGATGGGGCACAGGTAAATTATGCCACAACAGAAAAAGAATTGTTAGCGGTAGTATATGCCATTGACAAATTTAGGCAATACTTGGTAGGATCAAAAATCATTGTTGACACAGATCACTCGGCGATAAAATATTTGTTAAACAAAAAAGATGCCAAACCGAGGTTGATCCGATGGATTTTGCTCCTCCAAGAATTTGACCTTGAAATAAAAGATAAAAAGGGTACTGAAAATGTTGTAGCTGATCACTTGTCACGCCTTAGGGAAACCGATGAGGATGAGTTGCCCTTGGATGATTCCTTCTCGGATGACCAACTCTTCTTATTGGCACAAACTAACGCACCTTGGTATGCAGATTTTGTTAATTTTCTTGCAGCAAGAGTACTACCACTTGAATTAAGCTACCAACAAAAGAAGAAATTATTCCATGATCTCAAGCACTACTATTGGGATGAGCCTTACCTCTTCAAAAGGGGCTCGGATGGAATTTTCAGAAGATGCATTCCTGAAAACGAGGTAAGTAGTGTCTAAACCATTGCCACTCCTCTTCTTATGGTGACCACGCCAGTACTCAAAAGACTTCTTTAAAAATTCTTCAATCTGGTTTCTGGTGGCCATCACTTTTCAAAGATGTGCATCTCTTTGTTTTCAAATGTAACAAATGTCAACGCACTGGTAGTATTACTAAAAGAAATGAAATGCATTTGAATAACATCCTTGAATTAGAAATTTTCGATGTTTGGGGTGTTGACTTCATGGGACCTTTTCCTTCTTCTTTTGGAAACCAATACATATAGGTGGCAGTTGACTATGTGTCCAAATGGGTTGAGGCCATTTGTAACGCCCCATTTTTATTTAATTATTTTTAGTTGATGTTTGAGTATTTTTATATGATTTTATATGACTATATTTGACATATATGATTTAGATATGATTTTATGTGAAATATATGACTTGGTATGAATTGTGTGATATTTGGTGTGATGATAATTTATTATATGATTTATGGTGTTGTGTTTTATTTAAATAAATGTTGTTTGATTATTTTATTTATTTAATAAAAAGGTAGAAAATAGTATTATTTGGTTTAAAGGGAATTAAGTATAATTATGAGCAATAAGTGGGAGTTAAGGAAATAAGAGGGGGTTATAGTTTACCATAAAAAGAAAAGGAGAGTCAAAAAGAGTTTTTGGTACAATTGAAAAAAAAGAGAGAAAGTGAGTTTTTGAGAGAAGAAGAGGAGAAAACCTAGAACCAAGAGAAGAGGCTAGAAGAAGAGAGAAGAACGCAGCTTAATTCAGGAATCATAATCTAAGGTAAGGGTGGGATTCCTTCAATAATATGTATATATAATTTTGATTGTTGATGAAATTGTGTTCTAGGTTTAGGGTTTAGAAAGTTTATGATAATTGATATGATGTGATGAATTGTGTTGTTTAATGCATGTTTCTGTGTTGTTTTGATTGTTATGTTGTATATAGAACCTGTAAACATTGTTCTCTATCAAATTTGGGATTTGGGTAGATGAAATTTGGGTTTTTGAGTGAAAAATAGAGTTTTCCCGAGAGCTACCTTTGACAGCATACCCTGTTTCATGTTGTTGCGTCTTTTGCATCAGTTTCTGTTTCGAACTAGCTTTCGATGTAAACACGAAAGTTGTAGGTATGAATGTTAGCTTTCTAATGCCTTTGGTCTGACGTCAAAATGATTTATAGAACTTGAGTTATGGTCAAATTACTGAACGTAGGTCACAGTGAATTTTTATGAATTTCAGCACACCTTTGTCCGAATTTGAAATGAAAACTGGTATTGATTGGTATATAATTGGTCTTAGGTGTAAACATGAAAGTTATAGATAATTGAGTTAGCTTTCTAATGGCACTGGTTTGACTCGAAAATGTTTTGTAAATCTCGAGTTATGATAAAAATAGTCCAAGTAGGTCTTCAGAAAATTTTAAGAAAACTTAGCTTAACTAATCCCAAGTTAGTCCAAAACTTATGGTTGGTTTCCCAACTTCAAACTTAAGTATTAGGGATTTAGTCAGAGTGTTTTATGAGTATTTGGCTTATGTTTTATTGATCAACTTGCTTTATTTTTGAAGAATGTTTTGGTTTGATATGGATGTAGTTGATTAATGTATATGTGCTTTCCGGAGATGTGTGATTTAAATATGTGTTATATCAAGATGTGTTGTTTGTAGATGTGTGACTTAAATATGTGCTATATAAAGATGTCATATTTAAATATGTGATATTTGACGATGATGTTATTTAAAGATGTGTATTTGTCGAGTCATCTAAAGATGTGCATTGTTGAGTCTTTACTCGTGTCGTTGCATTTGAGTCGTGTCGTTGCATAGCATAGTCAGCGATGGGGGCTTAATGCCTGACAGGTCCTCTATGACCTTAGCGATGGGGGCTTAATGCCTGACAGGTCCTATTTGACCTTAGCGATGGGGGCTTAATGCCCTGATGGTACCACAAGCATGAGGTCTAAGTGTTGCATAGTCGTGTCGTGTCGTTTGTGAAGTGATGATGTAATTGTGAAGTGATGATGTAATTTGCAAAGTGATGATGTATTCGTGATGGTGTAATTGTGACTTGTTGATGTATTTATGACGTGTTGAAGTATTTGTGATGTTATGATGTACTTGTGAATGTTTGAGATGTTTTCGTTATATGTGATGATTTGTTGATGTTGTTGATATTGTTGTTGTTGATTGTTTAATTGTTGTTGTATCTTGCTAAATGTCGTTGATGTTGATAACGTTGCTGTTGCTATATATATATATATATATATATATATATGAACTTGTTGATACTTGTGGTATAATTTGTTGTTGTTTCATCGATTTGATGAATTATATATTATTATTATTGAATGTGTTTCTCACCCCTTCTGTTGGAATTGTCGCCTTGTGGGCAAGTGCAGATTTCCAAGGCTTATAGGATTTTTGGCTCAAGTGTCTAGGGCTCTGATACGTAACGGGATGGGAGTTAATTGTTGAATTTTCATTCCTTTATGTATCAATTTTGGAACTATATTGTTGGAACATTTATTTATTATTAAGAGGATTATTGAAATGATTATTTATGTTGGGGCCTTTGTGCCAAGATTTTGTTGAAGTTGATTATATTTTAAAAAAGACTTTTCCGCTGCAAAATATTACGAGATTAATTTATGTTGTTGAATAAATAGTATATTTTCTATTTATGAATTTTTGAAAAGTAGTGTAACATTCCGTTTTGTGATGAAAACTCTGATTTTACGTATATATTTTTATGCTGGGAAAACGGGGTGTTACACCATTGCCTCCCCCACTAATGATGCTCAAGTTGTCATGAAATTGTTTAAGAGAATTATTTTTCCAAGGTTTGGAGTGCCAAGGGTTGTGATAAGCGATGGCGGGTATCACTTCATTTCTAAACATTTTGAAAAACTTTTATAAAAGCTTGGAGTGAAGCACAAAATTGCAACACCCTATCACCCACAAAATTTTCAACTTCTAGAAAAGATTGGTCAAGTAAGCTCGACGATGCTCTTTGGGCTTATCAGACAGCCTACAAGACTCCCATTGGAATGACTCCTTTTAAACTTATTTATGGAAAATCTTGTCACCTTCCGGTTAAGCTTGAGCACAAAGCTTATTGGGCAATAAGGAACCTCAATTTAGACCCAAATTTAGCTGGTGAAAAAAGAAAACTTCAATTAAGTGAGTTGAAAGAACTTAGGATAGATGCCTATGAGAATGCCCGTATTTACAAAGAAATAACTAAAAAATGGCATGACAAGCATATCCTCAAAAAAGACTTCAAGAGCGGTGATCTTGTGCTGCTCTTTAACTCTAGGTGGAAGCTTTTTCCAAGTAAGCTAAAATCAAGGTGGCCCGGCCCGTTTCAAGTCCGCAACGTCTACCCTTATGGAGCAGTTGAGATCTTTTCTAAAGAAAAAGGATCATTTAAGGTTAATGGCCAAAGACTAAAAGTTTATAATGTAGGAGAAAACATTGAAGTAGTGGCCACTTTAGCTCTTAATGACCTTCCTTGAGGAACTACACTCTCATTTTCGTCAAGCTATTGACGGTAAAAGAGCACTTCGTGGGAGGCAACCCACAGATTTAATTGCTTCCTGTTATTTCCCTTTATTTTGTAGGTAATTGTCCGAATATGATGAGAAAAAGCAAGATTGTTTTTTTTGAAGAAACGACAACCAGAGAGATGGCACGGTCGTGCCTGCATCAAACATGCAAGAACCAAGAAAAATGGCGGAGAACAGGCACGGCCCGTGCCTATATTGGCACGGCCGTGCCAACCTGACAGGACTCCAGGGTTCAATTTTTTTTGTTTCTTTGACAAATTGTGAGCTTTCCGCATCCCTTCTCTCTCCTTTCTTGTTTCTTCTTCTTCTCTTTTAATTTTCTTACTTTAAATCATTGAGGACAATACTTCTCCCAAGTGTGGGGGGCCTAATAAAGTTTCTTGAGTCATAGTGTTCCAAACTCCCTTGAACTTTATTCTTTTGTTTTGTTTAATTGCGAAATGCATGATTAAGTAGCTTGTTTTTATTGAAAATTATGACATAAATTTTTGTTGTCTCCTCTAAATTGGTTGTTTCTTGTACATGAAAGTGAACTCTTGTGTTTTAAGTATTTTTGATATACCCACATCTTGTTTTATTGTGAAAATTCTCCAATGAGAAAAGCACAAGTTGCAGCCTTTGAGTAAGTGTATGAATAGGTATTTTAAGGAACACGTTCTAATTCTTAAGGTAAGTTAACCCTCAAAAATTTTCAGAGTAAAAGTAGTATAAGCTAGTGTGGGTGAGTTTATAAAGCCAAAATAATTCTAAGATTGCATCATTGAATCTAGATTAGGGAAGGGGGTAGGCTCTCCAACTTCCTATGTGAAGGTGATGTTATCTTGAGAAACTTAAGGGGGCAGAATAAATACAAATATAAGGGGCACCATTGAATCTAGATTGGGGAAGGAGGTAGGCCCTCCGACTTCCTACTTGAAGATGTTGTCTCCATAAAATTAATAAAAATTCTGCTAAAACCCCAAAAATGTGCAAATAGCAAAGATCCAATGATCACAAATACTCCCATCTCTCTTATATGAAATGAAGAAAGAATTTTCTCGGTTAGTTTAGTCTTTAGGTTAGAACCTGTTTCCTCGTAATATCTGTTTATACAGGAGCCAGAAAAGGGCTGGACTTCACACACACACTCACTTAGAACTTGATTGTTGGGTTGAATAAAGATTACAAGAAATGCCTAAGTTTGTGATTAGTGTACGCTTGAAATAAAAGCTTTTGAGGAGACATGAGTTTTAATTAAATTGTCATATGGAATATTGTTTTATGCTGCTATGTCGATGCCTTTTGCTTGAGGACAAGCAAAGATTCAAGTGTGAGGGAGTTTGATGAGTCAACAATTAGTTAGTTTTAGTATAATATTTTGTTTCTTTTTAATTAGATTTAAGTTTATTTTATTTTAATATTATTTCCTTTTAGAGCTATTTTACTTCAGTTGCATATTATTATATTTCAGGAATGAATATTTGATGGATTGAGTCTTGGAGCAAAAGAAAGGGGTTTGGAGCTGATTCGGAGCAAAAATACGAAGATTCGGAGACAAAAATATGTCACCCCAAAGTCAGAAGCTTGGCACGGCCCGTGCTAACATTGGCACGGCCGTGCCACCTCCCAGGTCTACTTTTGCTGCTTTTGCTTGGATTTTAAGCTGCTCTATTTTAGTTTTTACCGAAAGGCCCGCAGTTTCTTGTGGAACATTCTAGTAATGTAATTGCTTAGATTTTAAGTCGAATGTAAACTATAAATAGAGTAGCTAGCCATCAAAAATAATCATCTTTTATTCTTGGAATTCAATAAGGGACAATTGTCTTTCTTTATAAAAGTTCTTCCTTTACTTTCTTGTTATTTTATTTATGTTCTTCTCTTTCTTCTCTATGTCTATGATGTACATGAGTGAGTAGACTTCTCTTGTCTTGGGATTGTTGGAAAGGTTTAATGACATAATTATAATCAAACCAAGCTTTACCCCTAAATCTTATGTAACCCTAGTTTCTAATCTAAATTCACCGTTTTAACATGAATTAACCATTATCAAATTGTAGAAGCAAGAGCGGAGGGTTTGATAATTGTTAATCCATTATCTCAAATATCAATTCCTAAAACGAGAGTGGAGTTTTGATATTCGAACAAGTGAATTTAGACAAGAGTTGCAAAGGTAGCGAAATAGTCTTTGCAATCCTTGAGACATTAGTAGTTTCAGTCATTAAAAGCTTCTCCTAGTAATCAAATCAGCGAAATAGGTTTGATTGCTAGAAGAAAACTCTCACTGGACTGAAAGGAAAAGTGAGGGGCTAAAGGGAAACCGGTCTTTAGAAATTTGGTCTAACATAAGGTTCTAGGTTTAAGGTTTCGGTTTGTGAAGGATTTGTCGTTATGATGAACCAATAATCCCAAGGTTCCTTTTATTATTATATTCTCTTTCAACCATTTGAAAACCCCAACTTTACAATTTGATTCTTTTCTAATCATCAACTAAAGTTAATTGAATTGAACAACTCCCTGTCGGAACGATACTCTTTCATTACTACTTCGGTAAGACCGTGCACTTGCGGTTTTATCCCATCAGCAGGTTGTTCAGGAACAACTAGTTTAGGAACATTTTGTTCAGGAACAGGATCAGGGATAAGAACAGAATTTGTGTTGGTTGATGAGGCCATTTCTTGGTCAGGTTCATGTTGTTGGGGGCTTTCTGCCATAACTTCATCAGAAGCTATGTCAGAGGCTTTTTCTAAGTTGGTCTCATACTTAGGTAGTTCACCTGAATAATGGTTAACAAGGTTCTGTATGATTGAAGATTCAGAAGTTTGTGTTGTTTGGGTTTGAGAGATAGGTTTAG
Organism: Medicago lupulina; assembly: GCA_958299785.1. Taxonomy (NCBI): domain Eukaryota; kingdom Viridiplantae; phylum Streptophyta; class Magnoliopsida; order Fabales; family Fabaceae; genus Medicago; species Medicago lupulina. Next base: position 54,414,103 of record OY283144.1, on the reverse strand, counting down.
ATGATGATACATCAATGTTAGCAATATCTGTCCCTGTGTGATCATCAACACCCTCTGCATTAGCAGGAACAAATTGAATTGGATCAATCATGGGTGGTTGTAAAGGATGATCATCAGGTAGATGAATGCAAGCATCAATTCTTCTTTATTGCAAACCATTTAACCTCTCTTCAACATAGGGATACATTGGCACAAAGGAATCACTAGTTGGATTTTTATGAGTTTTGGTTGATGGTGATGGGGATAAAGATTTGTTGAGGGTGGAGTAGACTTTGCTAAGAGGTATATCATCTGGATCAGATGATGTGGATGAAGATGATGAAAGGAAGGCTGAACTGGACCTAGTTTCAGAGGATGAACTAGATTATATTGTAACTATTTCAACAGTGTGTGAGTTAGAATTACCTTCAGGAGCTTCTGAAACAACAGGAGCTTTTGAGCATCCAGCTTCCTCATGAACAACCTCAGTAGCTTCCATGAAATCAACAGCCACTGCCATTTGCTGTAGGTTTTCAGTGATTTCCAATCCCAGTTGAGCAGCTTCAACTGTAGATTCTCTAGCCAGAACCTCAGCAAGTATCTCAATTTCTCTGGCCAGCTTTAATGCCTTCTGAACAGCAGCATCTTCATCTTCTTCTTCTTCAGAGGCAATCTTAAGTTTCCTGAAAACTGGTTTCCTTTTCCTTTTAGGAATGGAGGGTTGTCTAGGTTGAAGTGGTTAAGGTAAAGCTTCCTTCCCACTTCTGGTCCTCTTGTTCAGAACCTTGATTGGTTCCAAGTCCTGAAATTCCTCTTGAATGGTTGAACCAAAACCAGTTGCTTTAGATGCAATGTCAGTTTTAGCCTTGTTGGCTTTCTTTGCAAGTTGTTCAGATGCTTCATCAAGGTACTCATCCTTGGTGAGTGCCTTCCTCTTTTTTTTCCTGCTGTTGGCCACAGGCAGAGCACCACCATACATTTGATCAGGAATATCCTCTAGTTGGATATTCTCTCCTGTGCTTTGAAGATGATCATAGATGTAGAACAGCTGCACATCAAGTGGATCTTGCATGCAGATAGGAGGAAAGTCTTCCATGAGGTTGGACATGGCTCTGGGCTTCTTCATATATGTGTCCAGTTTCTTTATGTCTTCTTTCTTGATCAAGGTCATGTTTCCCAAAGTGCTTCCATTGATGATTTTCCCAGTAACTGTACCGAGTTGTTGATCAGTGAAGACTTTGGTATCATCTACGGCCTTCAGAATCCCTCCTTGATGTAGTATCTCTGAGATAAGTCTCCCATAGGGAACCCAGACTCTATTGTTCAGCTGACTTTCTCTCAGAGTCTTGATCATGTATTTGAATATGTATTTAGGCACGTTTGCTATCTCTTTCTTGATGAAGAAGTGCAAGAACACCTTGTGTTCCAATGAAGGTTGGTCAGAACCTCCTCCTTTGGGTAGAAGGTTTTCGTTATGTATCTTCAGAAGCATCTTCTTTTCCATAGACAGACTATTGTAGGCACCCTTCTTCTTGCTGTTAAACATGGTTTGATGAACAACTTCATTCCATGGACTCTTTTTGTTGTTGTCCAAACCATCTTTAAAGTTGCCTTCAAAAGCCTTTCTGATGACATATGCAATTACATCTTGGGAGATGAAGACTGGAATTCCCATGATGCTTGATCTGATTTTAGTGTCAACAAAGGGTTCCAGGCCCATTTCTTCTCTTGATTTCCCAGCCAAAAAGGGGTCAATAAGCACTTTTTCTTCCATTTCCCGTTTAGCAGCACGTTTATCATAAACAGAGGCTCTTACCTAGAAGTGCCTTATGAGATTCACATAGGTTGGACCATTAAGCATATCAAAGTAGTGTAAGAGGTCCTAACCTTCGTAGAATTCCTTGATATTGCAGCCATGATAAGCCAGAGAAGTGAAATCAACTGGGCTTTCCACTTGTACTGTTAACTCCCATTCTTCCAAAGACATGGTTCTTCCTTTAATCTCATACGCAGGAGTATCATGTTGAGTAGACGTTCCTTGTGTTATTTCTTGCATATTTGATTCTGGAACTGAGCTTGATGATGCCATTGATGATGATGAGATTTTTAGGGTTCTAGGTTTTGATTGAAGAGAAGGAGTTTTGCTTCGCAGAGAACAGTTGAGAAAAGAAAGTGTAGGCTGTGAAGTGAGTAGTGTGTGATTTGTCTAAGTGTTTTGAGTAAAAACAAACGATTGCAATTCAGAGGGGACAAACAAACACAACATTAATGACAGTTGGGGGCGCGAGAATAGTACATTCAAAGCATAAAATCATCATTGCCCTTTTAAGTTATACACCAATACAAATAAGCCACGTCAGATAACTTTAGATGCGTTGTCAAGTTAGTGGGACAGGTGTTGCCAGAAAGCAACTCCAACGTTTCCACTAACTTTGCTATTCAGAAGCACAAAATCCAGCTTCTGAAGTTAAAGTGCTGATGTCATCTTCAGAAGCACATTTTCCTCAGAACCTTAGTTAGGAGCTTCTGATGGACCATAGCTTCTGGACTAACTTCAGGACCTAACTTCTAGTTCAGGAGCAAGCAATTTTATTCAGACACAAAGTGCATGTTCAAATTTTTCTTTATAAAATCAAATCTTTCCACGGTTAAAAGTTTAGTGAATATTGATGACAACATGGTTAGTCTAGGAATGGATAATCGTTTATTAGTGATATTAGGTTAACGTACTTTAAAACCTTCAAAGATTATTAGACCACCTAAGGGATTAGGGGTTGTAGTTTGAGAAGAGGGTCCTAACTCAAGGGATTGATTAAGGCTAATTTGTTAACTATCGTAAAAACTAGAAAACCATTCATGACAATAGAGTACGGTATACCAATTAGGGGAACATAGAGGATTCGACAAACCTAATCTCATCTCTCTCCATCTTTTCTTAATCAAATCTTATTTTCTGTTATTTGTTTCTAATAAGATCAAAACAAACAAACCGCCTAGTGGCAAAACAAATATAAACTTTTACACATCCTATTTCTTAACGAAGTTGAATTATTGAAGTTAAAAACAGTCCTCGTGGGATCGATATTTTACTACTTCGATAGGTTTTGGTACACTTGCCAAATTTCTATCAAGTTTTTGGCGTCGTTGCCGGGGACTGTTGAATTATTTCAATAAGGCAATTTCATTATAATTTAGGATTTCTGTTAGTTATATTTTTGTATATATATTTTAAAAAAAAAATGATTTATGCTCTTCGTTTTCTTCTCATTGTACGGTGCTACTAAAACGTTTATCCAAGTTTTGCAGCTATGATAGACAGGTTGTACCTCCATGACACAAAAGAGATTTGTACGCTGCAATATGAAAAATATATGCTATCTTTGAAGATAAAATGTGTGGACAGTCAAATCTCGATATTAAATGAGAGATGTGGTCGTGATGAGACGAATCAGCCAAGTAGTAATTGTGAAGGGAAGAAAGAGGTGATCAACATAGATTACAATACTCCACTTCAAAATATTTTAGATGATTTCTTGGTGTCGAATCAAGTTTCATTTGAGAAGTTTGATCTTCAATGTGGTGATCATGTTGAGAAAGCACATGAGTCTCAGAGGACATTGGTTAAGATGGAAATTGAGTGTCACAAGGTTGTGGTGAAAGAAAAACCTAAAGTGATGAATGTTGATATTTTCTCGAAGTCTGGACCAATGGAGGTTGAGGAAATCACTCGTGTGCAGATGGATGCACGTCCTTCTCTAAGGTGGGAGAGCTTAAATTCCATATGTTTAACTGTGGGTGCATGGGAGTATCTGATTCTTTGTGCCAAATTCTTGGAATTCCTACCAAACAAGAGGAAGAAGAAGGATGATATATTGTTTCTATCATATTTGCCACCCTAACAGTGGTTGAAGCATCAAGCTCAATGACGTAAAAGAAGCGCTTTGTGGGAGACTTTTGTCAGAGGATGAACCAATTTAATCACCCTAACAGTGGTTAAATTGGTCATATTTACCAAACAAGAATGAATCGATTCATATATATTTATGAATCGATTCAGTGTATGTCAGAGACTTTTGTGAATCGACTCAGACTATAATGAGTCGATTCAAACTGATCCAAAATGATTTTTGACACTTTTTCCAAAGGACAGAAAGCAACAAGGCCAAACCACACAGACTCCAGGCTGCTTTAACATGCTAGCTATAAGACAATCATTAAAACGATATACTAGTCTAAACTAAACTAAGGAACATCATCAAAAACATATAGACTAGACATGTGGCTCCACTTCTTTAGCAAATTTGCACTGCACGTAATAATGTCATTTGGAATAATGCTCATCACAATTCAACGAGCACTGGGAGGACAACATTAAATGCATTGCAACAATGGCAAGAGGTTTATAAACATCATTCACCACCGATTCTGCAACACAAGAAGAATAGAGTCCAAGTTTGGGAGAAACCGACCGAGTCGTGGTTGAAGTGCAATGTGGACGCTGCGTTCCATGATTGTAACCATATTACATCTTTTGCGTGTTGTGTTGGAGACTCCCGTGAGCAATTTATTCGTGCTCAAACGAAATGGCAGCGGGCAATTATGACAGTTTTGGAGGGGGAGGCAGTAGTCTTACTCAAGGCCCTTCACTTTGTTGATGCTAACAGATGGGACTGGGTTTTCTTTCAGTCCGACTCATATACTCTAGTACAAGCTCTATCATCTTCGGGCCACGGTGATTCGGAAGTCTATGCTATTGTTTTTAGTATTAGTTATCAGTTATCTTTACATTCCAACTTCAAGGTGAAGTTTGTTAGGAGATAAGCGAACACGGTTGCTCATACTTTAGCTAGGGCGGCCTGTTCTTGTGCTAGTCACCATATTTTTTATTCTTATCCTTCTTGTATTGAACATCGATTGATTAATGATAATAGTTAAAGTTATTTCTGTAAAAAAAAAAATCCAATTTAAATTTCAGTGGCAAACGAAGTCCGATGAAAATTTAAATTGTGAGTATATCATGTCCGTTTTCTCGATATTCAATAAAAAAGTTAGTTTTTTTTTTTGAAGCAAATAAAAAAAAAATCAACATTTCATATAACCATTTATCATCAATGAAAGTACTAAAACAACTTTTCATCGACTAAATCACGCAGAATTTAGCAAATCATAAAATCAACAAATAACAAGCTCGAAAGCAAAGTATTAGTCATCGCTAAATTAGGTTGACAGTTTGGGTGATTATGGTTGTTAGTAGAAATCATTTAGGTTGAAGGGACTAGACCAACTATCCGGTGTTGATGATGAACAAGTATAAATTTATTGTATTGATATTTTCTTTCCCTTGTATATTAGTCCTTTGTATATTCCCTCCGTCCTTAAATGTAAGAGAATTTTTTTTTTTACTTTCATTATCCCAAAATGTAAGTAAAAAGGACAAACTTTTACTCTATTTAATTTTTTTTTAAAAACCATCTTTTTAAAGAAAAACTTTTATTTATTCTCATGAAATTAAATGCAAATTACATTCAATTTTCTCTCTTCCATTCTCTCCATAATCAATAGCCAATGAAAATTGTTTTTACATCTTCTTATAAAATTTATTTCAAAGAAAACACAAAAAAACTATACTCCGAAGATTTTATGTTTTAGTTTTCTTAATAAGTGTGATGTGAATTTTTTTGCTTATAATTTAAGACGAAGGGATTATATATTAATTGCACCTCATTTTATGTCAATAGTATTTATCCTTTTACGGCCGGCCACTATCATGATTTGTTACACAGATTGTTTTTATGTTTCGTTCGATTCCATATAAAAATGAAATTTAAACATTGTAAGAATTAAAACAGCAAACAATTTATAACGTACAAAATTAAAAGAACGAAGAAATCTAATTGATCCAGACTGATATCGAAGAAATCTAATTGATCAATTGGAAACCTAGGTTGTTTTATTTAAAGTAGATGCAGGATAACAATAACATGCATGGTTGGTTTTTAGTTTTTGAGACATATCATTCTTAAGTGGCAATTTCCAAAGCCATCTTCAAGTAGTCCTTTTCATTAGAGTTAGAAGCCATCGCCTAGGCACATATTTCCAATTAGGTTGCCCACAGTGACACAACGACACGTTGTGATGTTGCCGCATGGATTCCTCTCAATTATTGAACAAGGAGAACCGTGTTTTGCACACTGACTTGCTTCAACGTTCTTCGTCTGGATGATTACTGCAAATGGCAAAAGAAGTTAAAGTTGGAACCAATACATATAACGTATATATTTAGGAAAGTTTGGCATTAAATTGAGCATGTAGTATAATAATTTTTCATTGATTAAGAGTATAGATCCTAACATATATAAATATATCGGTGAGAAAGATGAGCGCAATATTTAAAAAAATATACATACAGAATGTGGTGAGCATGAAGACAGCCAAAGTAGCAAGCTTAATATAAGTCATTGTTTGATCAAAAGAAAGAATAAGCTAAAATTATTTGTTATGAACTTAGCTTAGTGTTCCATTGGTTCATTGTTACATGCAACAATTTATAGAGGTCTATATACTAGCTGACACTATAGCTCCCTACGTTTTTTTTTTTTTTAGTGAAATGGCTATATTTAACAATTTATAGCCATTTACTAAGTGAAGTGGCTATATTTAACAATTTATAGAGAGGTCCATATACTAACTGACACTATGGCTCCCTTATTAAATTGATGGTAATAGTTAACAATTTTGTGGTATCCTCATGAATTTAAAATTGTTTCATTCCCTTTCATAAAAAATAAATATTCACTCCCGTACAATAATTTAACTGCTTGATGGTGTTTGACAATGTTTATATAATCTGTTTTCGGCGTGTTTTAGTCTTATAACTTAAAAGGCAAGGATTGTGAATAATAATGACATTATTTTTACCTTTTAACTAAAAAACATCCTTGTCAAAAAAAAAAAAAACTATAAAAACAACATTCAATCGAATACATCTAACGACACAAATTTAAAATCATTAAAACCGAACTAAATCATCGATCAGATTTTACTTATCTCTCAGTCGAACTCAAATTATCAATGTCTCTTTTTCCTGTGAATTGGAGGGTTGCACAAAAAAAATCAATACAACCAAAAAAGAAGAATTTAAAAACTTATTCACAACATCCAGGCTAGTAGAATATAGCAGCGTATATGAAAGTTAATAACTAGCAAAAATATCATTTTACCCCATCTTAATTTTTTTGACACCTCAACATATAATTATCATTTTGTGTATTTTGTAACAGAAAATCATATTTAGATGAAGGAGAAATTAGCTTTCAAAAGATTGATGTGATTTTGTAACTAAAAAAATCTTTTTGTATGGTTTTATCTAAACAACCTAAATTACTTTTCTATAAAAGGGTTAAATATGTTTTTGATTGTACTTGATCAGAAAGTGACTGCCGGTGCTTTGAATGTGGTGGTTAGTGTGGTGGTGAAATGCCTCAGAATGCTCCTTGGTACCTGCAGGCGCTCTGACGCTCAAGTCAGTAGAGATCAGAGTGTGAGGGTTTAGAGAGGAAGAAATTTTCTACCTTGGGGACTGCATTGAGTCCCCTATTTTTAGAGGTGGAGGGCTGCAGAACCGTTGTAATGGCACACCAGGCTCTGGCGGTTACGAAATCGTGGGAAGTGTAACCTCCAGAGAGTTTATTGCAGGAACGTGCAAAGAGACGTTGGGGCTCGTTTGAACCGGTCTCATTTGCTTCGTGCACTTCCTTCGCGGGGAAGAGGGGTATCGCAAGTAAGGTTGCCAAATGCGGTATTTGGGCTTCAGATGGCATTGGGCATAAGTAAATGGGCTAATAGTCCTAACAGTAACCCCCAAGTCGTTGCTCTTGATGAAGAGTGATGACTTAAGAGCGGGCGTATTTTGATGCTCGGGGACAGTTAAGGAAGGAAGATCGCTGAGAGAGTGGAGCGGATAAGACGTGTGAGATTGCCCCAGAGTTGGGAACTTCTAGTCCTTGATGGGCGCAATACTGTGAGAGGATTGGGCGGACACGTCTGGAGTCCGTGTTTGCTATCCTCTAAGTATTGGTGTTCTCAACCAGACAAGTTCGCCCCTTAGGTGATGTGTGTCCGGTATGTGAGTGCTCGATTTCTCCGGTTGGATTAAAAGATTCCCTCATCAGAAAGTTTGGTTGATTGTCATTCCTGCATTTAATGCCCACGTCTCGAGGGAAAGGTTGAGGAGACATGACCTTTGTTTTCCGACTGACACGTGTAAAGGCTATTGTGGTACTTGAGTACCTATAGCTTGGAGTGTCTTTTTGGTTTGTGTTTCCAAGATGTCAACAACACTGTTGATTTAATCCTGACGTTTGAGGAACAGTTATCGCTCATCAAGACCCTTGGATGAATGATTTGATTAGATTTGAACCGTGAGTTTGTCACTTAGATGCAGAGTTGTAGGTGATGGTATGTAGTGGAATGCAGCTTCGTGGTTCCTAAAAGGTTTGTGAAGTGGGTATAAATAGTTCAAACTCTTGTTTGGAACTTCTACCACTTTCACTTCTCAGAAACTTAGAAAATTTTGAGAGCTCTTTCAGAGACGAAGCTTTTCCGAACCGTCAACTCTTCACTTCAAGTTCCATCTTCACTCATCGTAAGAGGTAATGTTCTGATGATATTTTTACCCTTTGTTTTATGCTTGGCTACCTTAGTTTCCTGTTTAAGAAACCGTAAGATTGCATGTTTTTAGGGTAGAAGTTACTCCGACGCAGTGGTTTCCGCCGTTCGTTACGGTGGTTTTCACTACATGAGAGCAGTTTTAGGATTTTGCTGTCTGTTTCTGTATCTGTTTGAGAGAAACATTGGTGACAGGCTGTAGTTTTTTCTCCATAAGTTTTAGTCCTGCTTGCCTCATAATGGATTTTTGGGACGGCGGTAGTAAATAGTCACTGGTTTCGCCTTTTACTTTATTTAGCGGTGATGTTTGATCCCTTCCTCGCCGTGGTCGGCCTGATGGGGTGAAGGAAGGGTGGATCTGAATGTTAGATTAACTTTTTCTTTGCTCTTTCAGGTTTTCCTTGGCGATCAGTGTTCTCTGAGGGCGGCACCGGCGAAATCCCCTTCAGTTCCGTAGGGAGATCAGAAGATTGGGAGATAGTACTTTTGAGCACATCTGATCGAGTGTGTTCGGAGTATGAAAACCATGTCTTTCCCATGTATGAGGTGGTTTTCAAAGACATGGTTTTAGGTTAACGTACTTTAAAACCTTCAAAGATTATTAGACCACCTAAGGGATTAGGGGTTGTAGTTTGAGAAGAGGGTCCTAATTCAAGGGATTGATTAAGGCTAATTTGTTAACTATCGTAAAAACTAGAAAACCATTCATGACAATAGAGTACGGTATACCAATTAGGGGAACATAGAGGATTCGACAAACCTAATCTCATCTCTCTCCATCTTTTCTTAATCAAATCTTATTTTCTGTTATTTGTTTCTAATAAGATCAAAACAAACAAACCGCCTAGTGGCAAAACAAATATAAACTTTTACACATCCTATTGCTTAACGAAGTTGAATTATTGAAGTTAAAAACAGTCCTCGTGGGATCGATATTTTACTACTTCGATAGGTTTTGGTACACTTGCCAAATTTCTATCAAGTTTTTGGCGTCGTTGCCGGGGACTGTTGAATTATTTCAATAAGGCAATTTCATTATAATTTAGGGTTTCTGTTAGTTATATTTTTGTATATATATTTTTTTTAAAAATGATTTATGCTCTTCGTTTTCTTCTCATTGTACGGTGCTACTAAAACGTTTATCCAAGTTTTGCAGCTATGATAGACAGGTTGTACCTCCATGACACAAAAGAGATTTGTACGCTGCAATATGAAAAATATATGCTATCTTTGAAGATAAAATGTGTGGACAGTCAAATCTCGATATTAAATGAGAGATGTGGTCGTGATGAGACGAATCAGCCAAGTAGTAATTGTGAAGGGAAGAAAGAGGTGATCAACATAGATTACAATACTCCACTTCAAAATATTTTAGATGATTTCTTGGTGTCGAATCAAGTTTCATTTGAGAAGTTTGATCTTCAGTGTGGTGATCATGTTGAGAAAGCACATGAGTCTCAGAGGACATTGGTTAAGATGGAAATTGAGTGTCACAAGGTTGTGGTGAAAGAAAAACCTAAAGTGATGAATGTTGATATTTTCTCGAAGTCTGGACCAATGGAGGTTGAGGAAATCACTCGTGTGCAGATGGATGCACGTCCTTCTCTAAGGTGGGAGAGCTTAAATTCCATATGTTTAACTGTGGGTGCATGGGAGTATCTGATTCTTTGTGCCAAATTCTTGGAATTCCTACCAAACAAGAGGAAGAAGAAGGATGATATATTGTTTCTATCATATTTGCCACCCTAACAGTGGTTGAAGCATCAAGCTCAATGACGTAAAAGAAGCGCTTTGTGGGAGACTTTTGTCAGAGGATGAACCAATTTAATCACCCTAACAGTGGTTAAATTGGTCATATTTACCAAACAAGAATGAATCGATTCATATATATTTATGAATCGATTCAGTGTATGTCAGAGACTTTTGTGAATCGACTCAGACTATAATGAGTCGATTCAAACTGATCCAAAATGATTTTTGACACTTTTTCCAAAGGACAGAAAGCAACAAGGCCAAACCACACAGACTCCAGGCTGCTTTAACATGCTAGCTATAAGACAATCATTAAAACGATATACTAGTCTAAACTAAACTAAGGAACATCATCAAAAACATATAGACTAGACATGTGGCTCCACTTCTTTAGCAAATTTGCACTGCACGTAATAATGTCATTTGGAATAATGCTCATCACAATTCAACGAGCACTGGGAGGACAACATTAAATGCATTGCAACAATGGCAAGAGGTTTATAAACATCATTCACCACCGATTCTGCAACACAAGAAGAATAGAGTCCAAGTTTGGGAGAAACCGACCGAGTCGTGGTTGAAGTGCAATGTGGACGCTGCGTTCCATGATTGTAACCATATTACATCTTTTGCGTGTTGTGTTGGAGACTCCCGTGAGCAATTTATTCGTGCTCAAACGAAATGGCAGCGGGCAATTATGACAGTTTTGGAGGGGGAGGCAGTAGTCTTACTCAAGGCCCTTCACTTTGTTGATGCTAACAGATGGGACTGGGTTTTCTTTCAGTCCGACTCATATACTCTAGTACAAGCTCTATCATCTTCGGGCCACGGTGATTCGGAAGTCTATGCTATTGTTTTTAGTATTAGTTATCAGTTATCTTTACATTCCAACTTCAAGGTGAAGTTTGTTAGGAGATAAGCGAACATGGTTGCTCATACTTTAGCTAGGGCGGCCTGTTCTTGTACTAGTCACCATATTTTTTATTCTTATCCTTCTTTTATTGAACATCGATTGATTAATGATAATAGTTAAAGTTATTTCTGTAAAAAAAAAAAAAAAAAAAAAAAAACTCCAATTTAAATTTCAGTGGCAAACGAAGTCCGATGAAAATTTAAATTGTGAGTATATCATGTCCGTTTTCTCGATATTCAATAAATAAGTTAGTTTTTTTTTTTGAAGCAAATAAAAAAAAAATCAACATTTCATATAACCATTTATCATCAATGAAAGTACTAAAACAACTTTTCATTGACTAAATCACGCAGAATTTAGCAAATCATAAAATCAACAAATAACAAGCTCGAAAGCAAAGTATTAGTCATCGCTAAATTAGGTTGACAGTTTGGGTGATTATGGTTGTTAGTAGAAATCATTTAGGTTGAAAGGACTAGACCAACTATCCGGTGTTGATGATGAACAAGTATAAATTTATTGTATTGATATTTTCTTTCCCTTGTGTCCTTTGTATATTCCCTCCGTCCTTAAATGTAAGAGATTTTTTTTTTTTACTTTCATTATCCCAAAATGTAAGTAAAAAGGACAAACTTTTACTCTATTTAATTTTTTTTTAAAAACCATCTTTTTAAAGAAAAACTTTTATTTATTCTCATGAAATTAAATGCAAATTACATTCAATTTTCTCTCTTCCATTTTCTCCATAATCAATAGCCAATGAAAATTGTTTTTACATCTTCTTATAAAATTTATTTCAAAGAAAACACAAAAAAACTATACTCCGAAGATTTTATGTTTTAGTTTTCTTAATAAGTGTGATGTGAATTTTTTTGCTTATAATTTAAGACGAAGGGATTATATATTAATTGCACCTCATTTTATGTCAATAGTATTTATCCTTTTACGGCCGGCCACTATCATGATTTGTTACACAGATTGTTTTTATGTTTCGTTCGATTCCATATAAAAATGAAATTTAAACATTGTAAGAATTAAAACAGCAAACAATTTATAACGTACAAAATTAAAAGAACGAAGAAATCTAATTGATCCAGACTGATATCGAAGAAATCTAATTGATCAATTGGAAACCTAGGTTGTTTTATTTAAAGTAGATGCAGGATAACAATAACATGCATGGTTGGTTTTTAGTTTTTGAGACATATCATTCTTAAGTGGCAATTTCCAAAGCCATCTTCAAGTAGTCCTTTTCATTAGAGTTAGAAGTCATCGCCTAGGCAGATATTTCCCAATAAGTTGCCCAGATAGACACAACTACACGTTGTGATGTTGCCGCATGGATTCCTCTCAATTATTGAACAAGGAGAACCGTGTTTTGCACACTGACTTGCTTCAACGTTCTTCGCCTGGATGATTACTGCAAATGGCAAAAGAAGTTAAAGTTGGAACCAATACATATAACGTATATATTTAGGAAAGTTTGGCATTAAATTGAGCATGTAGTATAATAATTTTTCATTGATTAAGAGTATAGATCCTAACATATATAAATATATCGGTGAGAAAGATGAGCGCAATATTTAAAAAAATATACATACAGAATGTGGTGAGCATGAAGACAGCCAAAGTAGCAAGCTTAATATAAGTCATTGTTTGATCAAAAGAAAGAATAAGCTAAAATTATTTGTTATGAACTTAGCTTAGTGTTCCATTGGTTCATTGTTACATGCAACAATTTATAGAGGTCTATATACTAGCTGACACTATAGCTCCCTACGTTTTTTTTTTTTTAGTGAAATGGCTATATTTAACAATTTATAGCCATTTACTAAGTGAAGTGGCTATATTTAACAATTTATAGAGAGGTCCATATACTAACTGACACTATGGCTCCCTTATTAAATTGATGGTAATAGTTAACAATTTTGTGGTATCCTCATGAATTTAAAATTGTTTCATTCCCTTTCATAAAAAATAAATATTCACTCCCGTACAATAATTTAACTGCTTGATGGTGTTTGACAATGTTTATATAATCTGTTTTCGGCGTGTTTTAGTCTTATAACTTAAAAGGCAAGGATTGTGAATAATAATGACATTATTTTTACCTTTTAACTAAAAAACATCCTTGTCAAAAAAAAAACTATAAAAACAACATTCAATCGAATACATCTAACGACACAAATTTAAAATCATTAAAACCGAACTAAATCATCGATCAGATTTTACTTATCTCTTAGTCGAACTCAAATTATCAATGTCTCTTTTTCCTGTGAATTGGAGGGTTGCACAAAAAAAATCAATACAACCAAAAAAGAAGAATTTAAAAACTTATTCACAACATCCAGGCTAGTAGAATATAGCAGCGTATATGAAAGTTAATAACTAGCAAAAATATCATTTTACCCCATCTTAATTTTTTTGACACCTCAACATATAATTATCATTTTGTGTATTTTGTAACAGAAAATCATATTTAGATGAAGGAGAAATTAGCTTTCAAAAGATTGATGTGATTTTGTAACTAAAAAAATCTTTTTGTATGGTTTTATCTAAACAACCTAAATTACTTTTCTATAAAAGGGTTAAATATGTTTTTGATTGTACTTGATCAGAAAGTGACTGCCGGTGCTTTGAATGTGGTGGTTAGTGTGGTGGTGAAATGCCTCAGAATGCTCCTTGGTACCTGCAGGCGCTCTGACGCTCAAGTCAGTAGAGATCAGAGTGTGAGGGTTTAGAGAGGAAGAAATTTTCTACCTTGGGGACTGCATTGAGTCCCCTATTTTTAGAGGTGGAGGGCTGCAGAACCGTTGTAATGGCACACCAGGCTCTGGCGGTTACGAAATCGTGGGAAGTGTAACCTCTAGAGAGTTTATTGCAGGAACGTGCAAAGAGACGTTGGGGCTCGTTTGAACCGGTCTCATTTGCTTCGTGCACTTCCTTCGCGGGGAAGAGGGGTATCGCAAGTAAGGTTGCCAAATGCGGTATTTGGGCTTCAGATGGCATTGGGCATAAGTAAATGGGCTAATAGTCCTAACAGTAGCCCCCAAGTCGTTGCTCTTGATGAAGAGTGATGACTTAAGAGCGGGCGTATTTTGATGCTCGGGGACAGTTAAGGAAGGAAGATCGCTGAGAGAGTGGAGCGGATAAGACGTGTGAGATTGCCCCAGAGTTGGGAACTTCTAGTCCTTGATGGGCGCAATACTGTGAGAGGATTAGGCGGACACGTCTGGAGTCCGTGTTTGCTATCCTCTAAGTATTGGTGTTCTCAACCAGACAAGTTCGCCCCTTAGGTGATGTGTGTCCGGTATGTGAGTGCTCGATTTCTCCGGTTGGATTAAAAGATTCCCTCATCAGAAAGTTTGGTTGATTGTCATTCCTGCATTTAATGCCCACGTCTCGAGGGAAAGGTTGAGGAGACATGACCTTTGTTTTCCGACTGACACGTGTAAAGGCTATTGTGGTACTTGAGTACCTATAGCTTGGAGTGTCTTTTTGGTTTGTGTTTCCAAGATGTCAACAACACTGTTGATTTAATCCTGACGTTTGAGGAACAGTTATCGCTCATCAAGACCCTTGGATGAATGATTTGATTAGATTTGAACCGTGAGTTTGTCACTTAGATGCAGAGTTGTAGGTGATGGTATGTAGTGGAATGCAGCTTCGTGGTTCCTAAAAGGTTTGTGAAGTGGGTATAAATAGTTCAAACTCTTGTTTGGAACTTCTACCACTTTCACTTCTCAGAAACTTAGAAAATTTTGAGAGCTCTTTCAGAGACGAAGCTTTTCCGAACCGTCAACTCTTCACTTCAAGTTCCATCTTCACTCATCGTAAGAGGTAATGTTCTGATGATATTTTTACCCTTTGTTTTATGCTTGGCTACCTTAGTTTCCTATTTAAGAAACCGTAAGATTGCATGTTTTTAGGGTAGAAGTTACTCCGACGCAGTGGTTTCCGCCGTTCGTTACGGTGGTTTTCACTACATGAGAGCAGTTTTAGGATTTTGCTGTCTGTTTCTGTATCTGTTTGAGAGAAACATTGGTGACAGGCTGTAGTTTTTTCTCCATAAGTTTTAGTCCTGCTTGCCTCATAATGGATTTTTGGGACGGCGGTAGTAAATAGTCACCGGTTTCGCCTTTTACTTTATTTAGCGGTGATGTTTGATCCCTTCCTCGTCGTGGTCGGCCTGATGGGTGAAGGAAGGGTGGATCTGAATGTTAGATTAACTTTTTCTTTGCTCTTTCAGGTTTTCCTTGGCGATTAGTGTTCTCTGAGGGCGGCACCGGCGAAATCCCCTTCAGTTCCGTAGGGAGATCAGAAGATTGGGAGATAGTACTTTTGAGCACATCTGATCGAGTGTGTTCGGAGTATGAAAACCATGTCTTTCCCATGTATGAGGTGGTTTTCAAAAACATGGTTTTTCGACTCCCTTTCTCTGATTTTCAACGGGAGGTATTTCGTTGGACCAAGTTGTCGTTGATGATAGTCCGTCATTCCATATTTTTAGAGTCTTTCTAATTAAGTTTTAATTATATTTTTATTAGTTTAGTACTTAATTTAAAGTAATTTTAAATAAATTGTCATTTTCTTATTTATTGAGTCAAGTAATGTATTAGTGTCTATTATTATTATTATTGTTAGTCAATTAGTTGTTAGTAAAAAGAATGAAAAAAAACATGGTTTTATGATGAATTTGATTGGCCAAGGAAAATGATAAAAAGCTAAAACAAAAGAAAAAGAGATCATACGAAGTAGCATGGGGGCGCAAGAATTAAAGGCAATTGGGCTTTTTGATGATGTTGAACTAAGAAAAAAAAAGAAAAGGTAACGTGTTGCACAATATCAAGTGGGAAGGCAAACTAGGTTTGAGGAACTAGATAACATAAGCCTATAAAAAGGAAGCAACATGCACAGTACAAAAACACGTTTTGGAAGGCAGAAGTGGATCACGTTTTGGAAAGAAAGGGGAGTCGCGCATTCCAAGACAAGGAGAAGAGCCAGCAACGAATGCACAAAGGAGAATAGCATATCAAATTGAAGGAATTTTCATGATCAATATTGTGTAATTTCTTTTATCTATATTGCTTACCCTTTTATATGTCTTGTTAATTTATAGAGGTTAGGTCCGAGATGATTCTTTGAAACTCTAATTGATCCATGTTGTTGTGATGAAACTCTATTATTTATGAATGACAATCTAGTTTTCATTCAATTCAATTGTTCTTAATGCTTTTTATATCCTGATCAAATATAAACATGATTTAGTGAGAATGAATGACTACTGACCATAGCTTTCAACTTAGACCCACTGAATTGTTCTAATAAACATGGTTAGTCTAGGAATAGATAATCGTTTGTTAGTGATATTAGGTTAACGTGCTTAAACCTTCAAGGATTATTAGACCACCTAAGAAATTAGGGGTTGTAGTTTAAGAGGAGGGTCATAACTCAAGGGATTGATTAGGGCTAATTTGTTAACTATCGTGGAACTAGAGAATCATTCATAAGAATAGAGTGCAGTATACTAATTAGGGGAACATTAGAGGATTCGACAAACCTAATCTCATCTCTCTCCATCTTTTCTTAATCAAATCTTATTTTCTATTATTTGTTTCTAATAAGATCAAAACAAACAAACCGCCTAGTGGCAAAACAAATATAAACTTTTATACATCTTATTGCTTAACGAAGTTGAATTATTGAAGTTAAAAACAGTCCTCGTGGGATCGATATTTTACTACTTCGGTAGGTTTTGGTACACTTGCCAAATTTCTATCAAATATATCAGCCCTTCAATATCAATGAATTGTATATCCAGAATTCCTTTTTGAACATAATCTCTAATAAAATGGTGTTTGATTTCAATATGATTGGCTCTTGAATGTAGGATTGGATTTTTTGACAAACAAATAACAGCAGTATTATCACAATAAATGGAAATATTGTTAGCATTAATCTGATAATCTTCCAACTGATGTGTAACACCCTGTTTCCCAACAACGTAATATTAATATAATAAATCAGAGTAAATCAACAAACGGAGCATTACACTGCTTTTCAAAATTTCATAACAGAAAATATACTATTTATTTTCAACAACATTTAATCTCATAAATTTGCAGCGGAAAATTCTTTTCAACATAATATCAATCTCCAACAAATCTTGGCACAAAGGCCTCAACGAAATAAAATATCATTCAACGATACAAAACTCCAACGTCATATTCAAAATTGATACATAATGGAATGAATAAACAAAACAATGTTTCCCCATCCCGTTACATATCAGAGCCCTAAGACACTTGAGCCAGACATCCTACTAGTCTTCATTACCTGCAAGTTACCCATACGAAGGGCAACATTTTCAAGTAGAAGGGGTGAGATTCACAAACAACAATAACAAATATATAATTCATCAACCGAATTAAAACAACAACATTCATAACAACAGGCATCATTAAGCTCATATATACATGACAGCAACAATTTCAACAACAACTACATCAATTCATATTTCCACTGGTTGATTTTCTTTCAATCCTATCACCAACATAGTCAGCATCACAGAATCCAACTAGCTTATAATATGAAGATTTCTTATATAGAAGTCAAAGATTACTTGTTCCCTTCAGATATCTAAAGATTCTTTTAACAACAGTTAATTGAGATTCTCTAGGATCTAATTGAAACCTTGCACACAAGCATACACTGAACAAACTATCAGGTCTAGATGCAGTGAGATACAACAGAGAACCAATCATACCTCGGTACAACTTCTGGTCAACTTTAGATCCTTGATCTTCTTTGCTTAGAGTACAGGTAGGATGCATTGGAGTGTTCATCTCTTTACAGTCTTCAAGCTTGAACTTATTCAGAAGTTCCTTGGTGTATTTGGATTGATGAACATACACTCTTTCTTTGCATTGGTTGATTTGAATTCCTAAAAAGAACTTCAGTTCTCCCATCATGCTCATTTCAAATTCCTCATGCATCATCTTAGAAAATTCCTTACAAAGAGATCTATTAGTTGAACCAAAAATGATATCATCAACATAAATTTGCACAACCAGAATGTCTTTCTCAAGAGTTTTCTTGAATAGTGTTGTGTCAACTTGTCCTCTTTTAAAATCATTTTTAAGCAAGAAATTACTTAGTCTGTCATACCAGACTCTAGGAGCTTGTTTCATACCATACAAAGATTTCTTTAGCTTATAAACGTAGTCAGGATGCTTTAAATCCTCAAATCCAGGAGGTTGTTTCACAAACACTTCTTCAGAGATAACACCATTGAGAAATGCACTTTTAACGTCCATTTGATACAAGGTTATGTTGTGATTTACTGTGTAGGAAAGAAGTAACCTGATTGCTTCCAATCTTGCAACTGGAGCAAAAGTTTCAGTGTAATCAATGCCTTCTTGTTGGCTGTACCCTTGAGCAACAAGTCTGGCTTTGTTCTTGATTACTTCTCCCTGTTCATCCAGCTTGTTCCTAAACACCCATTTGGTTCCAATAATGTTCTTGTGTTCAGGCTTAGGTACAAGATCCCACACATCATTTCTTTTGAATTGATTGAGTTCATCTTGCATTGCTAAGATCCATCCATCATCAGCCAGTGCTTCATCAACTGTTGTAGGTTCTATCATGGACAGCAATCCCAAAGCGGACTCTTTAGGTCTGAAATGTGATCTAGTTCTTCTGGGACTGTAACGCCCCATTTCTATTTAATTATTTTTAGTTGATGTTTGAGTATTTTTATTTGATATATATATATGATTTATATGAATTATATGACCTTTTGGTGTGGAGTGTGTATTTAAATAATTATTTGTGTTTTATTTAAATGAATGTTATTTGTTTTATTTAATAAAATTAGGAGGAAAATAGTATCTATTTGGTTAAAGGGGAGTTAAGAGAAATGAAAATAATATTTATTTGAAATATTGGGGGTTAATGAGAATTAATAGGTTTTAGTAGGAGTTAAGAAATAAGTGGGGGTTACACTTTGGGAGAATAGGAAGAGTTAGGCAGTAAAACATTTTGTGCGTACAAGAGAAAAGGAAACATAAGCTTTTGGGAGAAAAGGGAGAAGGGCCAAGAACAAGGGGAATTGCCTAGAGGGGAGATTAAATTGCTGTAGTTTGTTCTTCTTAATTCAGGTAAGGGTGAGGTTAACTTTCAATCAATAATATATATGTGATTTCTAAAATTGAATTGAAAGTTGTGTTCTTGACCTAGGGTTAGAAAGTGGTGATAATTTGCAAAATGTTGATGATAATGTTGTTGATTTCATGTTTATGTGTTGCTTTGAGTATTATGTTGCATATAAAACCTGTAAACATTGTTCTAATTCATTTTGGGTGATTGGGGGATCAAAATTGGGTTTTTGGATGAAAAAGGGCTTAGAAAATCGTAGTTTGAAAACTGCCCCGATGAAGCTTCGCTTGAAGCGAGATATTTCTCGCTTAAGCGAGATTCCCAGAATGCTGTCCAGATGAAATCTCGCGTAAGCGAGATGCAAGCGAAGTCCAAGCGAGATTTCCCCAGACTTTCGTCATTTGACTCGCGTGAAGCGAGATTAGCTTCGCTTAAGCGAGATTGGCCCTGTATGACCATTTTATGTAATTTTTCAAAGTGTTCCAAACCCAAACCTAAGCTTCCTAGGTTGATTATTGGATTTTTAGAGAATTTTTGGAGTAATAATAATATAGAATGGAGATGTTTATGATGCATATATGGATGATTCTTATATGAAATGAAATGAATTATACTTTGCTAAGTTTGCAATTGTCCATGGTGTTGTGGTGTGGTTGAGTCAAGTTGGGGAGGGTGTCTTAGACATTAGGCACAGTTGTTGTTGTTGAATTGTCGTGGTGTAAGTCATACGTAGATGTATGCATTGTTGGTTGGTGGTTGTTGTCGTTGTTTTGTGTTGTCCAAGTTGGGAAGTGTGTCATAAATAAATTAGGCACAGTTGTTGTTGTTGAATTGTCGTGGTGCAAGTCATACGTAGATGTATGCATTGTTGGTTGGTGGTTGTTGTCGGTGTTGTCATGTTGTATGTTAATATACACAGTTGGAGTCTGATGCATTGTCATTCAAAGCGGTGAGAGCTTATGCTCTGGAACGCCTTGTCGTTCAAAGCGGGAGGACTCATGTCCTGGAACACTTTGTTGTTCAAAAGCGGTGAGGACCTCGGTCCTGGAATGCAATGTCATTCAAAGCGGTGAGAGCTTATGCTCTAGAACGCCTTGTCGTTCAAAGCGGGAGGACTCATGTCCTGGAACACTTTGTTGTTCAAAGCGGTGAGGGCTCTGCCCTGTATTTTGGTACCACATGCATATTGCATTAGTTGTTGTTGTCGTTGCATCGTTGTAGTCGTTGAGTTGGTCGAGTTGATGTTGTCGTTGGTTGAGTAGTTGTTGATGTTGATGAGTCGTTGAGGTTGAGGTGGTTGTTGAGTTGTTGTCGATGATGTGGTTGATTGCTTAATATAAATTAAAGGTTGCAAATCGAATATGAATGATGTAGTTGCTGTTGATGATAACGTTGATGCTTTTGGTGTTGTTGTTGTAGATCAATTATAATTGATGTAGTTGTTGTTGATGAATGTTAATGCCATGTATATATGGATTTAGTAATGTTTGTGCTATGATTGTTGTTGTTTTAGTTCAAGTTGATGAATTATATATATATTATTTTGATTGTGAATCTCACCCCTTCTGCTGGAATTGCCGCCTCGTGGGCAAGTGCAGGTAATGAAGGCTAGTTAGATTATTGGCTCTTGTGTCCTAGGCTCTGATACGTAACGGGATGGGGATTCTGCTGTTTACATTCTTCATTTCCTTATGTATCATTGATGAACTATGTTGTTAGAGATTTATTTATTATTAAATAAATTTTAGTGATGAGGCCCTTGTGCCAAGGACGTTGATGTAGCTGTTGATTATGATTTTTAAATAAATATTCCGCTGCAGATTTTATAAGATGATTTATTGAAGTTAAATAGTTTTATATTCTATTCAAAGAATTTTTGAGAAAAAGCAGTGTAATGCTCCGTTTGAGAATTAACTCTGATTGTTATTATAAAATTACGTTGTTTTGGAAAACGGGGTGTTACAATTGGTATCAGAGCAGGTTGGTCCGTCCGGCCAAGTAGTAGAGTCGTGTTGAGCCACCTAGGATAGAGTGTCAACTCTAATGTTGCTTTTGTTGTTGTTTCTGAATTGTTGTTTGTTGTGTAGAGAACTAACATGCAGGAGTCTTATCCAGAATTGTTGCATGAGGTTCATTTTCGAGGACGAAAATTCTATAAGTTGGGGAGAGTTGTAACGCCCCATTTCTATTTAATTATTTTTAGTTGATGTTTGAGTATTTTTATTTGATATATATATATGATTTATATGAATTATATGACCTTTTGGTGTGGAGTGTGTATTTAAATAATTATTTGTGTTTTATTTAAATGAATGTTATTTGTTTTATTTAATAAAATTAGGAGGAAAATAGTATCTATTTGGTTAAAGGGGAGTTAAGAGAAATGAAAATAATATTTATTTGAAATATTGGGGGTTAATGAGAATTAATAGGTTTTAGTAGGAGTTAAGAAATAAGTGGGGGTTACACTTTGGGAGAATAGGAAGAGTTAGGCAGTAAAACATTTTGTACGTACAAGAGAAAAGGAAACATAAGCTTTTGGGAGAAAAGGGAGAAGGGCCAAGAACAAGGGGAATTGCCTAGAGGGGAGATTAAATTGCTGTAGTTTGTTCTTCTTAATTCAGGTAAGGGTGAGGTTAACTTTCAATCAATAATATATATGTGATTTCTAAAATTGAATTGAAAGTTGTGTTCTTGACCTAGGGTTAGAAAGTGGTGATAATTTGCAAAATGTTGATGATTATGTTGTTGATTTCATGTTTATGTGTTGCTTTGAGTATTATGTTGCATATAAAACCTGTAAACATTGTTCTAATTCATTTTGGGTGATTGGGGGATCAAAATTGGGTTTTTGGATGAAAAAGGGCTTAGAAAATCGTAGTTTGAAAACTGCCCCGATGAAGCTTCGCTTGAAGCGAGATATTTCTCGCTTAAGCGAGATTCCCAGAATGCTGTCCAGATGAAATCTCGCGTAAGCGAGATGCAAGCGAAGTCCAAGCGAGATTTCCCCAGACTTTCGTCATTTGACTCGCGTGAAGCGAGATTAGCTTCGCTTAAGCGAGATTGGCCCTGTATGACCATTTTATGTAATTTTTCAAAGTGTTCCAAACCCAAACCTAAGCTTCCTAGGTTGATTATTGGATTTTTAGAGAATTTTTGGAGTAATAATAATATAGAATGGAGATGTTTATGATGCATATATGGATGATTCTTATATGAAATGAAATGAATTATACTTTGCTAAGTTTGCAATTGTCCATGGTGTTGTGGTGTGGTTGAGTCAAGTTGGGGAGGGTGTCTTAGACATTAGGCACAGTTGTTGTTGTTGAATTGTCGTGGTGTAAGTCATACGTAGATGTATGCATTGTTGGTTGGTGGTTGTTGTCGTTGTTTTGTGTTGTCCAAGTTGGGAAGTGTGTCATAAATAAATTAGGCACAGTTGTTGTTGTTGAATTGTCGTGGTGCAAGTCATACGTAGATGTATGCATTGTTGGTTGGTGGTTGTTGTCGGTGTTGTCATGTTGTATGTTAATATACACAGTTGGAGTCTGATGCATTGTCATTCAAAGCGGTGAGAGCTTATGCTCTGGAACGCCTTGTCGTTCAAAGCGGGAGGACTCATGTCCTGGAACACTTTGTTGTTCAAAAGCGGTGAGGACCTCGGTCCTGGAATGCAATGTCATTCAAAGCGGTGAGAGCTTATGCTCTGGAACGCCTTGTCGTTCAAAGCGGGAGGACTCATGTCCTGGAACACTTTGTTGTTCAAAGCGGTGAGGGCTCTGCCCTGTATTTTGGTACCACATGCATATTGCATTAGTTGTTGTTGTCGTTGCATCGTTGTAGTCGTTGAGTTGGTCGAGTTGATGTTGTCGTTGGTTGAGTAGTTGTTGATGTTGATGAGTCGTTGAGGTTGAGGTGGTTGTTGAGTTGTTGTCGATGATGTGGTTGATTGCTTAATATAAATTAAAGGTTGCAAATCGAATATGAATGATGTAGTTGCTGTTGATGATAACGTTGATGCTTTTGGTGTTGTTGTTGTAGATCAATTATAATTGATGTAGTTGTTGTTGATGAATGTTAATGCCATGTATATATGGATTTAGTAATGTTTGTGCTATGATTGTTGTTGTTTTAGTTCAAGTTGATGAATTATATATATATTATTTTGATTGTGAATCTCACCCCTTCTGCTGGAATTGCCGCCTCGTGGGCAAGTGCAGGTAATGAAGGCTAGTTAGATTATTGGCTCTTGTGTCCTAGGCTCTGATACGTAACGGGATGGGGATTCTGCTGTTTACATTCTTCATTTCCTTATGTATCATTGATGAACTATGTTGTTAGAGATTTATTTATTATTAAATAAATTTTAGTGATGAGGCCCTTGTGCCAAGGACGTTGATGTAGCTGTTGATTATGATTTTTAAATAAATATTCCGCTGCAGATTTTATAAGATGATTTATTGAAGTTAAATAGTTTTATATTCTATTCAAAGAATTTTTGAGAAAAAGCAGTGTAATGCTCCGTTTGAGAATTAACTCTGATTGTTATTATAAAATTACGTTGTTTTGGAAAACGGGGTGTTACAATTGGTATCAGAGCAGGTTGGTCCGTCCGGCCAAGTAGTAGAGTCGTGTTGAGCCACCTAGGATAGAGTGTCAACTCTAATGTTGCTTTTGTTGTTGTTTCTGAATTGTTGTTTGTTGTGTAGAGAACTAACATGCAGGAGTCTTATCCAGAATTGTTGCATGAGGTTCATTTTCGAGGACGAAAATTCTATAAGTTGGGGAGAGTTGTAACGCCCCATTTCTATTTAATTATTTTTAGTTGATGTTTGAGTATTTTTATTTGATATATATATATGATTTATATGAATTATATGACCTTTTGGTGTGGAGTGTGTATTTAAATAATTATTTGTGTTTTATTTAAATGAATGTTATTTGTTTTATTTAATAAAATTAGGAGGAAAATAGTATCTATTTGGTTAAAGGGGAGTTAAGAGAAATGAAAATAATATTTATTTGAAATATTGGGGGTTAATGAGAATTAATAGGTTTTAGTAGGAGTTAAGAAATAAGTGGGGGTTACACTTTGGGAGAATAGGAAGAGTTAGGCAGTAAAACATTTTGTACGTACAAGAGAAAAGGAAACATAAGCTTTTGGGAGAAAAGGGAGAAGGGCCAAGAACAAGGGGAATTGCCTAGAGGGGAGATTAAATTGCTGTAGTTTGTTCTTCTTAATTCAGGTAAGGGTGAGGTTAACTTTCAATCAATAATATATATGTGATTTCTAAAATTGAATTGAAAGTTGTGTTCTTGACCAAGGGTTAGAAAGTGGTGATAATTTGCAAAATGTTGATGATTATGTTGTTGATTTCATGTTTATGTGTTGCTTTGAGTATTATGTTGCATATAAAACCTGTAAACATTGTTCTAATTCATTTTGGGTGATTGGGGGATCAAAATTGGGTTTTTGGATGAAAAAGGGCTTAGAAAATCGTAGTTTGAAAACTGCCCCGATGAAGCTTCGCTTGAAGCGAGATATTTCTCGCTTAAGCGAGATTCCCAGAATGCTGTCCAGATGAAATCTCGCGTAAGCGAGATGCAAGCGAAGTCCAAGCGAGATTTCCCCAGACTTTCGTCATTTGACTCGCGTGAAGCGAGATTAGCTTTGCTTAAGCGAGATTGGCCCTGTATGACCATTTTATGTAATTTTTCAAAGTGTTCCAAACCCAAACCTAAGCTTCCTAGGTTGATTATTGGATTTTTAGAGAATTTTTGGAGTAATAATAATATAGAATGGAGATGTTTATGATGCATATATGGATGATTCTTATATGAAATGAAATGAATTATACTTTGCTAAGTTTGCAATTGTCCATGGTGTTGTGGTGTGGTTGAGTCAAGTTGGGGAGGGTGTCTTAGACATTAGGCACAGTTGTTGTTGTTGAATTGTCGTGGTGTAAGTCATACGTAGATGTATGCATTGTTGGTTGGTGGTTGTTGTCGTTGTTTTGTGTTGTCCAAGTTGGGAAGTGTGTCATAAATAAATTAGGCACAGTTGTTGTTGTTGAATTGTCGTGGTGCAAGTCATACGTAGATGTATGCATTGTTGGTTGGTGGTTGTTGTCGGTGTTGTCATGTTGTATGTTAATATACACAGTTGGAGTCTGATGCATTGTCATTCAAAGCGGTGAGAGCTTATGCTCTGGAACGCCTTGTCGTTCAAAGCGGGAGGACTCATGTCCTGGAACACTTTGTTGTTCAAAAGCGGTGAGGACCTCGGTCCTGGAATGCAATGTCATTCAAAGCGGTGAGAGCTTATGCTCTGGAACGCCTTGTCGTTCAAAGCGGGAGGACTCATGTCCTGGAACACTTTGTTGTTCAAAGCGGTGAGGGCTCTGCCCTGTATTTTGGTACCACATGCATATTGCATTAGTTGTTGTTGTCGTTGCATCGTTGTAGTCGTTGAGTTGGTCGAGTTGATGTTGTCGTTGGTTGAGTAGTTGTTGATGTTGATGAGTCGTTGAGGTTGAGGTGGTTGTTGAGTTGTTGTCGATGATGTGGTTGATTGCTTAATATAAATTAAAGGTTGCAAATCGAATATGAATGATGTAGTTGCTGTTGATGATAACGTTGATGCTTTTGGTGTTGTTGTTGTAGATCAATTATAATTGATGTAGTTGTTGTTGATGAATGTTAATGCCATGTATATATGGATTTAGTAATGTTTGTGCTATGATTGTTGTTGTTTTAGTTCAAGTTGATGAATTATATATATATTATTTTGATTGTGAATCTCACCCCTTCTGCTGGAATTGCCGCCTCGTGGGCAAGTGCAGGTAATGAAGGCTAGTTAGATTATTGGCTCTTGTGTCCTAGGCTCTGATACGTAACGGGATGGGGATTCTGCTGTTTACATTCTTCATTTCCTTATGTATCATTGATGAACTATGTTGTTAGAGATTTATTTATTATTAAATAAATTTTAGTGATGAGGCCCTTGTGCCAAGGACGTTGATGTAGCTGTTGATTATGATTTTTAAATAAATATTCCGCTGCAGATTTTATAAGATGATTTATTGAAGTTAAATAGTTTTATATTCTATTCAAAGAATTTTTGAGAAAAAGCAGTGTAATGCTCCGTTTGAGAATTAACTCTGATTGTTATTATAAAATTACGTTGTTTTGGAAAACGGGGTGTTACAGGGACTTTCCTTGTTGCCAATGATTTGATCCTCGGGATGAGAAGACTTGTATTTGAATGAGTTTCTGGACTGGATAACTTGCTGTGAATCAGCATGAGCTTCTTCAGAAGCTTCTTCAACTGGAACATCAAGAGTTGTTACAGCTTCTGGAGCATCATTCAACTCTGAAGTCTGATCAGGTTCTGAATAATCATCAGACTCTTATGAACCTGCAATACGTTCATTATGCTCTGGAGTTTCACTTCCAGGCTCTTTGTCATCAAATTTGACATGCATAGACTCTTCAACACAAAGTGTTTCCAAGTTATATAGTCTGTATGCCTTAGACCTCTCAGAGTAACCTAAAAAGATTCTCTTTTGTGCCTTTGCATCAAATTTCTTCAGATAGACTTTATTGTTTAAGATGTAACATGTACATCCAAACTGATGAAAGTAAGAAATGTTAGGTTTCATACCTTTAAAGAGTTCATATGCTGTTTTATTCAGTATGGGTCTGATATAGATCCTGTTCTGAACATAACATTCTGTGTTTACTGTTTCTGCCCAAAAATGCTTTGCCAGGTTGTTTTCATGAATCATGGTTCTTGCCATTTCTTGTAAAGACCTATTCTTTCTCTCTACAACTCCATTTTGTTGTGGAGTTCTAGGAGAAGAGAATTCATGGACAATTCCATGTTTTTCACAAAATATTTCAAATGGCTCATTTTCAAATTCTTCCCCATGATCACTCCTGACTTTTAAAATTTTCAGTTCTTTTTCAGATTGGACTTTAATTCAGAATTTTGTAAACACATCATATGATTCATCTTTAGATTTAAGAAACTTAACCCAACTCCATCTACTGTAATCATCAACTATAATTAATCCATATTTACTCCCATATAAGGATGCAGTACTAACTGGTCTAAATAAATCAATATGGAGTAGTTACAAAGGTCTGGAGGTAGAAACAATGTCTTTTGAATTGAAGGAAGTTTTAACAATTTTTCCCTTCTGACATGCACCATAAAGTGCATCTTAATGATAGTCAATGTCTGGTAAGTCTCTGACATGTTGTAACTTGCTAAGTTTAGAGATTAACCTCCAGTTAGCATGTCCCAACCTTCTGTGCCACAACCATTTCTTATCACTCATTGATAAAAGGCAAAATACCTTCCGATCAGTCAGTTCTGAAAAATTAATCTTGTATACATTGTTCTTTCTCTTTCCTTTGAAAACTATAGATTGATCATCTTTGTTGATCACTGTGCAGTTGTTCTTATTAAACAAGATGTCATAACCATTATCACAAAATTGACTTATGCTAAGTAGGTTATGTCTTAGTCCATCAACAAACCACACATTATTAATTGAGACTAAGGAATTACCAATTGTTCCAGTACCAATGATTTTGCCAGTTTGGTTTCCTCCAAATCCCACAGTTCCTCCCTCTTTCATGGTCAGGGTTAGAAACATAGACTTTTCTCCCGTCATATGTCGCGAGAAGCCACTGTCCAGATACCAGGACTTCTTCTTTTCGTTTCCTTTTAGACATACCTGCAACATCAGCAATTTCTGTCTTAGGTACCCATATCTTCATGGGTCCTCTTGGGTTAGTCCTAGGAGTTTTGAGTCTCATTTGTGTTTTCTGTCTGAAATTGTCTTGTTTTGTCTTCTTCCAGACTTTAGGTTCAGAACCTTTAGTCTTAGAATGTGACTTTGCAAAGATAGCTTCCTTCCTCTGAAATCTAGGCTTTTGTATTTCAGACTCTGTTTTCTTCAGAACCTGTTTATTAGGTTCCGATCTTTTCAGGATCTGTAACGTTGGAGCTTTTGATTTAGAGTTATTCATTACCTTTGTCTTTTGGTTCTCAGGTTTTGACTTAGTCATTACCTTTGAATTTAAAGATTTAGGTTCTGAATGAGAAGCCTTTTCAGATTCAGACACAAAATGAGTTTTCAGTCCCTCCTTGGTGTTATCAGAACAAGGTTTCAGAATTACTTCACCAGAGTTTCCTCCTGTGAAGCCAATTCCCTTTTTGTTGTTCTGATTGATGCTATAAATCATAGATGCAACTTTGGTTCTATCAATTTGTTAATAAACTCTTGAAGAGCAGCATCCTGCTCAGATAAAGGTTTATTATCACCTTTCTCAGTCATTATTTTTAAATGATCATTTTCTTGTTGTAAAACATCCATCTCCATCTTAGTTGATTCATGGAGTTTCAGCAACTTAATGTATCGTTGCTTAACTCTTTTCAACTCAATGGATTGGTTTTCATAATGACCAACAAGTTCCTTGAGAGAATCAATTAATTCAGATCTAGTGAGCTTAGAGTATACCTCAGTTTCAGTTTCAGAGTCTGTACTTGATTCAGCATCAGATGAATCTCTTTCATTTTCAACAGTAGCTACCAAAGCCATGGCTATTTTTGCTTCATTTTCACCATCATCTTTATCAGACTCAGACTCATTATCCAGCTCTTCCCCAGTTGCCATTAAACTCTTCTTGATTTGCTTCTTGAATTTGTTGGATTTGAAGATTGGCTTCTTGGATTTTTCCTTCTGCAGGTCTGGACATTCAGCAATGAAGTGTCCAGTCTTCTTGCAGTTGAAGCAACTTTTCTGTTCTTCTTTTCTAGAGCTTTTGTGACCACTACCTCTGCTTATGAACTCCTTGTTCTTCTTAGCAAGATATTGTAGTCTATTGGTGAGCATAGCCATCTCCTGAACAATTTCAGGGTCTTCATCAGAATCTTCAGATGTAGATTCTTCTTCAGACTCCAATGCCTTCAGAGCCTTACTTGACTTGCCTCTAGATTTCAAAGCAATAGACTTAGGCTTCTTGACAGATTCATGCTCATTAAGACCTATCGCATGACACGTTAAAGAGCTTATAAGATCTTCAACACTCAGAGTGTTTAAATCTTTAGCTTCTTCAATAGCTGTCACTTTTGGTCTCCACTTAGCAGGTAAGCTTCTCAGAATCTTGTTCACATGATCAGACGCTACGTAGCTTTTCTTCAGAATCTGAAGTCTAGAAACAAGAGTCTGAAATCTTGAGTACATAGTCATAATGTATTCATCCTCCTTCATTCTGAACAACTCGTACTGATGAACAAGCATAGTAGCCTTAGCTTCTCTGACTTTCTTGTTACCCTCATAAAGTGAGCACAATGAGGTGAACATAGCCTTTGCTGTTGATTTGTCACTCATCTTTAAGTACTCTTTATGAGGCAAGGCAGCCACAAGAATGCCTCTAATCATATGATGTTTCTTATAAAGCTTTTTCTGCTCAACAGTGTGAGCTTTCCTATCAAGAGCAACACCTTCTTCATCCAACTTCAAATCACCAACACCTTCTTCAAGAACATCCCACAACTCTTCATCCATTCCCATAATGTGACTATACATCTTGGTCTTCCACCAAGAGAACATTTCTGGATCACCATTAAACATGGGAGGTTTGTTGTGATTAGCAGATCTTTCATTTCTGTTGTTGTTGTTGTAGTCATAATGTATAGCAACTCCAGAACTAGAGCCAGAGCCAGAAGCATCTTCCCCAGACATGTTTTTCTCAGATCGTTCACTGTAACACGGTTAAGTGCTAGCTACAGAGTCGAAGCTCTGATACCAACTGAAGGTGGGAAAAACACAAGAAGGGGGGGTTGAATTGTGTTTTCAACGATTTTTTTTCTTACTAAACAACAATTGTTCTCATGATCAGAGTCTGATAGAGTTCAGAGTCTGACCAGAGTTCAGAGTCTTAGTGCAGCGGATAGAGAGTAAGAATGCAGAAACGAAAGAAGAACACAAGCAATTTATACATGTTCCTTCCACAATCCGGAAGTAGTCCTGTCCCCCTTGCACTTCCAAGAAGAGTTCCACTAAAATGTAATATCAAATTACAAGTTGC
Source organism: Medicago lupulina (assembly GCA_958299785.1). Lineage (NCBI taxonomy): Eukaryota > Viridiplantae > Streptophyta > Magnoliopsida > Fabales > Fabaceae > Medicago > Medicago lupulina. The sequence continues at coordinate 54,383,532 of OY283144.1, read as the reverse complement.
TCAAACACACAAGTAAGAAACTTCCGTTGCTCAATCACACAAGAAAGAGACTTCTATGCTCAAGGACAACTCCAAGAGACTCCTTTTCTCAATCACACAAGAAAGAGACTATTCTAAACAATTACAGAGAATTGAAAAGAGTTTTGAATACTTGATATACAATCAGAGGTATTCACAAAACAATACAAACAGAACAGACTCTGTTTTCTTAGACACTTAGAAATTCTAAGATATGAACTTTTGTAAGAATTATCTAAGTTGTTGATGTGTAATTGCAGCGTTTTCTACTTTGAGAGAATATGAATATCACAGTCTTAGCAAAAGCCTTGTTTTTCTTCAAGTCGTTATCCCTATTTATAGAAGATTTGAGAGACATTGGGAACTAGCCAGCACATCAACTTGTCTTGACTGAAGCTTTGATTCTTCACCATTGATCTTTTGCCTGATTTGATAATTGTCCTATGAAGAAACAATTTCAAATCCATTCCAATAGAGAAGAAACAATGTCTGCAGATATTGATGTTATCCTTGTCTAGTATAGGAGACAAAATGCAGAGATGGTGGTTGCAGAGACATGCGCAGACTTAGTGGTTGTACATTTCGTACACAGTACTTTGTCAACGCTCTTCAGCCTCTGGTGAAATAGCTTCTGATGAACTTGCTTCTGGAGATCTAGCTTCTGATGACGTCATCTTCAGGAGCGCTTTCTTCAGACGCACTAAACTTCTAATGATATCATCTTCAGGAGCGCTTTCAATCAGATGCTCTTCAAGCTTCAATTTAAATTCCGTTGCTCTTTAATTCATTCAATCAGAACCTCTATGAATAAATCTTTGATTATGGTCATGTACACTTGAACAAACTTTTAGCATATCCAATTGATAATTTTAATACCTTGTTATCATCAAAACTTAAGTGGTAAAATTATGAAACACCCTTTGTTCCAACAATGACACCATGTAGAAAACTATATGAGTAATAATGTTATATCTTATTATGAAGAAAAGGGTCTCATTTTATAGGAGAAAAATACAAGAGTCAACTCCTTTATTTAATGAGTGATAAAATGACAAATAACTAACTTAAATAGGAAAATAAATAATAATTATTATTATGACATATTTCAACAAATAACAACACTATTTTCCTTTTGTTTGTTCTCTTTTAGTCCTCGTGAACCCTCCTATCTCGCATTCCAGCTCTAAGTCATGGTCCCAAATTTAGAAACATTTTTCCATCATCATCGGCCCTAATTTCTACGGAAGTTTCTCATCATGACCAATAATATCACAGTAAAAGCAAAACTACGAAAGTTTCTTATATATGAAATCAACCCAGAAAACTCCTCCTTTTTGCTTAACACATTTGCACCTCTCTTAATTTTTTGAGAAATATCAAACATAACAAAAGCTTTTATGATTAATGATTTATCACGCATCTAAAATGTACCTATATCCAAGACTTCTCCTATAGTAGCCCCAATTTCGGTTGTCATACTCTTTGTATGACAATGAGAAGGCAATCTGTGAATCTACACCCACAAAAGGACCTTGGTAAACTCCTTATCTTTGTGTTATATTTCACGGCTCCATAGATGAATGATAAGCCATGGTTTACTGTTAGCGATTCTAGCAAGATCTCGATCCTTATCCATGAAAATCTGAAAAGTTTTGTCTGTTACCTCCTCCATCCTCAAGCCATTGGAAATGAAATTACACCATATATTGGCTAGGGCAGTATGAAGAGAACCCTAATGAATTGGTTTCTCTATAACAATCATCTAATAATTGTTCACCATTATTATTTTCAGACTCATTAATAGGAGGAAGAAAAAAAAAGACGCCATGAAAAGTAGAACAAGGAAAAAACACAAGAATTTGAAGTGATACACGTTCATATCGAAAGGGGACACATTGAAACGGAAAGAAAACACGTTGAAACGTAGTGAGATGTTATGCACGCAAAAGTTTCTCTAAAACCCTAGCAGAGAGTTTCCAACAAAATGGCGCAAGGAAAGTTGACTTGCAACCAAAAGTAGAGTAAATCAATATATAATCACATATCTTGTTTAATGGATTCCACGTCTACCTATTACTCATTTATAGTTATTTTAATAATAGTACTTGATAAACATTCAATTACTCTAAACCAACAACTCGAAAACTCTAACCCAACAACTCTAAAAAAATCTAAATAGTTCCCACCAATAATTTTAGGGTTAAATATGTTTTTGGTCCTTATATTTTGCCCTCATTTGACAAATAGTCCTTACATTTCAATAAATGTTTTTAAAATCCCTATATTTTTCCTCTGTTAGTACAAATAGTCCCTGCTGTCAAATAATTAACGAGAAGCTGACGTGGCAGCTAGTGGACCTCATTTTTTTTAAGGGTTAAATATGTTTTTGGTCCTTATATTTTGCATGTCTTTGAAGAATAGTCCTTACATTTCAATAAATATTTCTAAAATCCCTACATTTTTTCACCATTAACAAAATTGGTCTATGTCGTCTATTTTCACTGACCGGATAAACGGAACATGCCACATAGATGCCGCCAAGGACATTTTAGTAATTTCTAATAAAGTGCAAGGGCATAATTCACCTTTGCCCAAAACTTTACTCAAAAAAATTTCAACTTTAACTCCAATCTGGTCCTCACTTGCAGTTTGAATGGTTCCCTGACAACGTGAGAGAGAAGAGAATTTCGTCGGCAGCGACAAGAGAGAAAACATATCCGAGCAAATTGATGGTGGAGAGGACGGTGGTGGTTGAGGATGGGTGTGTGAAGCTGATGGTGATTGGGAGAAATAGAGAAAACACAGAGAGAGGATGAAAATGAGAGAGAAGGTTTAGCTGAAAAATCAATTATGCCCCTACACTTTATTGGAAATTACTAAAATGTCCTTGGTGGCATCTATGTGGCATGTTCCGTTTTTCCAGTCAGGGAAAATGGACGACAGAGACCAATTTTGTTAACGGTGAAAAAATGTAGGGATTTTAAAAACATTTATTAAAATGTAAGGATTATTCTTCAAAGTCACGCAAATTATAAGGACAAAAACATATTTAACCCATAATTTTATATTATCAATAAATAATTAAATATCACTATTTTTTGATATTTTAATATTAAAAAACTGTGAGATCCACGTAAAGAGAAGGTGCTTATTACACTTTTGTTTTTCCCTCCAATGATTTTACGTAATAGTTACCATCATCGTATAAATAAATCTCTTACGTATCATATCATATTATTATTGCTTATATATATACTACAATGCATTTTTTTTTGAAGTAGCTAAAATTTCACTTCTTAAAGGTGAATAAGTAGAGAATTCAATGTTAGAACATCAACCTCACATATATAATATAACATTTTCTATCAACTGAACTAATCTCACAACCACACTATGAGTCAGTTTAGCTTGAGCTTATGAAAAAGAGCATATGCAAATAATTGAGTTTTTATGTTAATTAATAAGATTTTACTAACGAAAATTGTATATTCATAAGTTGTTTTTTATAAACTACCTTAACAAACTTATAAATAATACGTTATTGCTTGTTTATTTGCATAAACTGCTTTACATAAGCTCTAAAATAAGTCAATTCAAACAGACCTTATAATACATATACGTACCATTATATCAAGAAAACTCCAAAGTTAACTATTTTAGGTCGGACATTTGTTTGGACAAAATTACCCTTATGAACTCTATTTTATTTCAAATTTCAATCTCAACCATAATTATAGAAAATTTGAAAACTATATATCCATTTTTGTTAAACAATTTTTTTTATCAAATTCAAATTTTAAAACATGAATAGAATATTGAAATAGAATTTCAATAAATTTGTACCTATTGTATTTAGATTACATGATTTTGGTTTGACTTTTTCATTTACAATTTTATTCTTGATTTTAACTATTATATTTACAGGTTTATCCACTTCACTTTATTATTTAAATCGTTAAAAAATTGTGAAGTTTCAATAAAAGATGAATAGAATATTGAAATAGAATTTCAATAAATTTGTACCTATTATATTTAGATTACATGATTTTTGGTTTGACTTTTTCATTTACAATTTTATTGTTGATTTTAACTATTATATTTACAGGTTTATCCACTCACTTTATTATTTAAATCGTTAAAAAATTGTGAAGTTTCAATAAAATGTTAGAATAAAATGTGTTTAACATTGACACATTAAGTTTTGATGATAAGAAGGTATTAAAAGTTTAATTGGATATACTAATATTTGTTCAAGTGTGCAGGATCATAGACTAAAATTTATAAGTCTTTAAACAAAGTATTGGTTCTGAAAGAACAAATAAGAGCAATGGAGTTTACAAGAGAAGCTATGTTGCAAGTCAGAGTCTTAAGATACAGTATCTTAAGACCATCAGAAGCTGACAGTCAAAGTCTGAAACCACCAGAGTTTGAAGACCTTCAGAGTCTGAACCTGAAGTTAGTTATATTTATTATTTGAAGACACAAGTTTGCAGAAGGAATGAAAACCTGGAGCAACGACTATTTCAGAGAAATTAGGAGACTTTGGATGTTTATCCACTAAAGGAGCTCAGAGAAAGTACAATAGTAGAATTGTACAACCACTACTCCATTACTCCACTATTGTCTGCGCATAGTACAAGCTACAGTTGTGTCTCTGCTGATTTATTCTCCAAACAATGAATGAATTTCAAATTATTCCCTCCTAAGACATTAACCAAATCAAGCAACAAATCATTGACAATTCTCCAATGTATCTTTCATACCTCTATATAAAGGCATGAAGATTTGGAGAGACTCTACAACGTTTTAACTGTGTCAAAACTCTGCTGAAATTGGTGTGCATCAATCACTTAGAATTTGAGTAAATAGGCAATTACCCCTCTGAAATTGTAAGTTTCGTCAATTACCCCCATGACATTAACAAAACTTCAATTACCCCTCTGAAATTGCACAACGTTAATCAATTTACCCCCTCCGTCAAATTCTTCTGTTAGTCAACATGACGTTTTGCAAATACCCCCCTGAAATTTTGCACTTATGTGCAAAATGCCCTTTGAACTTGAATGTTTTTTTTTCTTCTTACACTTGACTCAAAAGATATTAATGGCAAACAATTAACAGTTAACTTTAATATTTAAGTTATTTAAGACTCACTCTCTGAATTATCATGATAGAAACTGGTACCAAACTAGAGTCATAATATAGCTGGCTGATCCCGTTTTGTATCCATGTATGCAATCCTACCTAATGAGTATTTTGAACTGCTTCTTTTTCTATCAAAACAATGCTGAATTGAAATTCTTTTTGGAATTCTAACTTATGACTCCCAACATAGATGTCAAACACATCAATATTGCCAAATAGTGTTAAGCTCCATAGGGTAATGCTTATGTTAACTGTCACGTGCTCATTGTATTCACAAACGGAGTATTATTAAGATTGGATTTTTATATCTAATAAAGTATTACAAAGTGGTTATGGACTAGTATATTATTTTGCTTTTTGGTATCTAAAATATTGGATTGTAATATTGTAGTGTTTAAAGTATTAAAGTTAATTGTTAATTATTTGTCTTTAATATCTTTTAAGTCAAGGATAAAAAAATAAATATAAATTTCAAGTTCGGGGAGCATTTTGCACATAAGTGCAAAACTTCAGTGGAGGTGTTTGCAAAACGTCATGTTGACTTACAGAAAAATTTGACGGATTGGGTAAATTGATTAACGTTGTGCAATTTCAAGAGGTAATTGAAATTTTGTTAACGTCGGGTGGTAATTGACGAAACTTACAATTTCAGGGAGGTAATTGCCTATTTACTTCATAAAATTTCTTAACAACTTTCATATCTTATCAATTTCGTAAGAGTCTGTATCTGATTTGTATTGTGAACACCACTAATTGTATATCAAGTGTTCAAACCAACCTTATTCTTTGTAATTTGTTTAAAAGTCTCATGCTTGTGTGCTTGAACATAGAAAATCTCACGACGTAAATATATTTTACATTGAAAAATAATACCAAATATCTGCACATCACAACCATACATCTATCACGAAATAAATCATACCGCAATTAAGGATTAACGCAAAATAAAACTAATAACCATTTAATATTATGAACATAACACGGAACAAATCAGAAATCTGCATTGCCAAGGGTATATGCATGGCTCATCAACACCAATCAAATCTAAGAGTAGTGTTTCGATCGGTAAACTTTGATCTTGCCAGCTGAGTAAAATATCTACACAATGTATCAAACTATTCTACAAGACAATGGCTTTTTCCCTTCAGAATCAATTAAAGGAGAATACAAACATCTGAGAGACAAGTACTCTATTATTTAGCAGCAAGAACTAGCATGAACGATATTGATGAAATATGTTTTTCATGGTTGACGCAAAGATTTCGCAAGCATGTAGCTTTTTGTACTTTAGTTACTTGCTATCATTGCAATATTTTGTCAGCAATGGGGAAGGTAGGAGCTACATCAACAGGTACCTAAGGTACAGAAAAATATACAGGCAATTAGTTTCTTCAATACTTCAAAATCAGTCTTGATGCAAGAACAGTGTACTAGAACACTTGATATAGTCTTCAATTAAAATTGGAAAATTATAGAGAAGAAAAGGCATCAACTTCAGGAGTTTTAAAAAAGTGCACAAGCAAAGAATGCTAAAATCCGTCAAATGATAAAAAGTCAGAGATGGCTATTGAAATGATACTGTAGTACCACTCCAACTCTAGCATTTAAAAATTATACCGAAGACAAACTCATCTATCACGAAATAAATCATACAGCAATTAAGGATTAATGCAAAATAAAACTAATAACCATTTAATATTATGAACATAACACGGAACAAATCAGAAATCTGCATTGCCAAGGGTATATGCATGGCTCATCAACACCAATCAAATCTAAGAGTAGTGTTTCGATCGGTAAACTTTGATCTTGCCAGCTGAGTAAAATATCTACACAATGTATCAAACTATTCTACAAGACAATGGCTTTTTCCCTTCAGAATCAATTAAAGGAGAATACAAACATCTGAGAGACAAGTACTCTATTATTTAGCAGCAAGAACTAGCATGAACGATATTGATGAAATATGTTTTTCATGGTTGACGCAAAGATTTCGCAAGCATGTAGCTTTTTGTACTTTAGTTACTTGCTATCATTGCAATATTTTGTCAGCAATGGGGAAGGTAGGAGCTACATCAACAGGTACCTAAGGTACAGGAAAATATACAGGCAATTAGTTTCTTCAATACTTCAAAATCAGTCTTGATGCAAGAACAGTGTACTAGAACACTTGATATAGTCTTCAATTAAAATTGGAAAATTATAGAGAAGAAAAGGCATCAACTTCAGGAGTTTTAAAAAAGTGCACAAGCAAAGAATGCTAAAATCCGTCAAATGATAAAAAGTCAGAGATGGCTATTGAAATGATACTGTAGTACCACTCCAACTCTAGCATTTAAAAATTATACCGAAGACAAACTCATCTATCACGAAATAAATCATACAGCAATTAAGGATTAATGCAAAATAAAACTAATAACCATTTAATATTATGAACATAACACGGAACAAATCAGAAATCTGCATTGCCAAGGGTATATGCATGGCTCATCAACACCAATCAAATCTAAGAGTAGTGTTTCGATCGGTAAACTTTGATCTTGCCAGCTGAGTAAAATATCTACACAATGTATCAAACTATTCTACAAGACAATGGCTTTTTCCCTTCAGAATCAATTAAAGGAGAATACAAACATCTGAGAGACAAGTACTCTATTATTTAGCAGCAAGAACTAGCATGAACGATATTGATGAAATATGTTTTTCATGGTTGACGCAAAGATTTCGCAAGCATGTAGCTTTTTGTACTTTAGTTACTTGCTATCATTGCAATATTTTGTCAGCAATGGGGAAGGTAGGAGCTACATCAACAGGTACCTAAGGTACAGGAAAATATACAGGCAATTAGTTTCTTCAATACTTCAAAATCAGTCTTGATGCAAGAACAGTGTACTAGAACACTTGATATAGTCTTCAATTAAAATTGGAAAATTATAGAGAAGAAAAGGCATCAACTTCAGGAGTTTTAAAAAAGTGCACAAGCAAAGAATGCTAAAATCCGTCAAATGATAAAAAGTCAGAGATGGCTATTGAAATGATACTGTAGTACCACTCCAACTCTAGCATTTAAAAATTATACCGAAGACAAACTCATATCTCCAAGAGTAAGAACTTGAATACTCATCTACTAACGTTTTAGTATAGGTATGATCATTTGTTATGTGTTTATTTATTTGACAAAGTAGTAATAAGGAGTAAACTGTGAATGTTATTACAATACTTAGCATTAAGAGGGACAAAAGCCAGGCTTAAAAAATTCAAAGATAATTCAATTATTTATTCTAAAACATTACATAAATAATTATTAACTTAGTTGGGATGTTATTCAAAATCTTTCAAATCCTATTTGTACAACATGATAAATAAAGGCTAAATTGCATTTTTAATTCAAAAACGTTACACCTTCAACAACAAGAATCCCAGAAAAATTCTAGAAGAAAAGGAAGAAAACCTAACGTTTTTGAATTAAAACTAACAGAAAGGACCAAAATATATAACGGAGAGAAGTTAAGGAACCAAAATAAATCAAAGTTTAATTAAGGGACCAAAGCGATATTACCTAAATAGTTAAGGGACCAAAAATGCAATTTAGCCATAAATAAATTATGCATTTATGGGTAGAATTTGGTACGATAATATCTATATTGTGCCTCGAACAAATTAACAACTACAAGTAATTAACCCACACCCATTTTATGCGTAAAAACTAAAAACTAACATTGTGAGTGATTTTCAAGGGCCTGGGCATAATTGCCATCACAGATTAAGAGTTCTGACATTAAAATTTTTGCAACCAAGGTATAGGTTTCAAGAATTTTGAAAACGTGTGTCATGGGTAAATACTAGTTTGGACAACTAATTGCGATTTTGTATTGCGAAAATCTCTGAAATCCGTTCTTCATGTTGCCGAAAAGCCTCACTTGGCACTACAAGTCTACAACTACTCATCATCAAATCACAACAAATGTCAGAACCCTACAGTCTATGAACAATACCTGAATATTCTCCAACTTTTCCAGAGCAACTTTCAATGGTTCTGTCATCACACCATATTTCTGAAGAAGCAAGCCAGCAGCCTCTTTATCACCTTGGGCTTGTATGGTGAGTATTTCCCTGCTCAAGCCTTCAACCGCACCTTCAATCTTTAGAAATAAAAATATAATATACATCACTTATTTTAGGGTCAATAAATTCAACAGAAAATAAAATGATTTTAAAGCAATTATACCTTGGAAAAATCAACAGAAAATGTATGTTCAGAGTGCAAGACAAAGGCTCCTTTCTCATATAACCAGTTGAACTGCAATGCTTGTCCTTTCCTGACAATTGTTCAGTAGAATTAGATACTAAATTATAACAATGAAAACCAGATGAAAGAAGAATGTGTAGATAGAAACGCACCCATGAGCTTCCTCTAACCCAAAACGTACTGAGCGGAAGCATCCAGCAAGAAAAGAAACATACATAGACTTCAATAAACTTTCGGAAAGCATGTCCTGATGAAATGATACAGATAATCTATGACATTAGCACAGTCCTAAGCCCCGGAACAATAAACTATCTAGAAAATATATGGAGAAGTTAAAGATAAAGAATAACAAGTCAACTGCATAGTTAGTAGTTACGAAGTGATGAAAGGAATCGGAGGTAATCTTCGGTTTTTGTTATTCTTTTTTATTTTCATGTTCCCTTCACCGGCTCTTCCATGCTTTAGAAAAGGTTCCTCAAGTTCATGCTATTTATTTCCTCTCTCTCTCAATAAATTATCATCCCATCCCCAGAGGAAAAGTATAATATCTAACCTGAGAGATTAAGAACCTCAATGCCCAGAGGCCAACTATATCAGCTTTTGCTTCTTCCAGAGCTGAGTGGAATTCTTGCAATTCCTGTATCAAAATATTAGATATTGTAATTAACATTATATAAACCATAATGATGTGATACAAAAAGCTTCATAAACTAAGTGCATATTAAATAATTTCACATATGAAGGTACAGTATCAGTATCGGTATACTACGAGATATGGGATTTTACAAAAAATCTGATATGGGTAAGAAGGCATTTCTAGCAACTTACCAGTCTCACAGTCGACTTTTCACCATTTGGAAGTGTTATTGTATGAGGTCCAATTCCATGGCAGCATTCATGGCAAATCGTATGAGTAAAAAATGATTCAAAATCTACGAGTTCCTGCTGTTCCACTACAACACAGGCACCGGCTATAGGTACAAGAATACGATTGAACCTGATAAGAAAAGGAAGATTTCCCAAACATAAACTATCCATTTAAAAAGAAAAATTGCAGATGATACCGATTCATGATGGCAGGTTGAATTTTGAAGAAACTAAAACATTTAGGTACGGAAATTTACTTGGCCTCTGAAACATTCTTAAGCATGACCATTGATGTTCCCCTGTCGTTTACAATGCGCTCATCATTTGGTAGATTAAAAGCAAGAGTTTGTGGTCCCTTGACATCCTGAAATAACCAATGTAAAATTTACATTTTAGTAATTTAAAGCATGACGCAATGCATTATAAGTCAGAAACAGTAGCAAATATTATTAGGAAGGACAGGGGGAAAATTCTTGTCCACCATAACTACTAGATAAGCTAGATGTCAGATGTAACGAATTAAATTTGTTTATCAACTCTTTGTTATTATGCACCATGTTGATTTTCATCCATTAGGTATCAGTTTATACTTCAAAAGCGCTCCTATTTCATTTTTTTTTCATTTTTTTTTTTAAAATAGACTCTTATGAAGCCAAAAGTCTCATCCACCTAAAACATGTTATACACACACACAAAGTTATCAAATATTCATAACACTCACCCCTGAATTATATAGAAGTTGGATGACACGAATAGGTGCGGCATTCACAGATTTTGATTTGTATGCACTGTCCATTGGAAGATTTTGCTCCAGAAGCTTCAATAGCAGAATTATTTAAGAAATCGTTCACACTAAATTTCAAAAAGTAAAACAAAACTACAAAATTTAATCTATAAAAAAGGCTTGAGGCGTAATACCTGCAGATTATCCCCAAAAAGCTTCAACTGAGCTGTTGCTTCATCATCCCTAATTCCAATATATGCTTCAAAGGTAGCCTAAAACAAAGGATAAACTTACTAGGTTAGATAGCTAAATGTCATTGTAAGAGTTGTGTGACAAAAGGGACTCCAAAAGAGTGAAAAAAGATCTCAAATCAATGGGATGAAGAGACGAAATATTGTCTTTAGAACCAATGTGGGACTTCCACAACTTTCACACTTGCATTTTACAAAAGTCTTTCCAAGTGAGATAATGTTGAATAGTTTCCAAACAATTTCCACTGTCTGGAACATGATTGATAGTAATTGATATATTTCACACCTTGCATTTTCATCCATATACAATAGATGATTATAGACATAGTACAAGCTTAGTCCCACTAATACTTGGTCATTAAGCTCTATGGCCAGACAATTATTTTATGCTTCGTCTAAGATACTTCACACCAAATCTTTTCGATGTTCACATCACACTGGCTAATGTTACTATTGTCTCAAATAATTTATTAGATAACTGAAATAAATATGAAAGCAACAAGGTTCTTTAAAAGATATGTAACACATGGTTGTCCAAGGATCTTCTTGTTTGAAGTAAACCACCAAATTATGTACTGGTGTTTTGAACAATGATGAAACACTGAGCATACCAAGGTACATGTCCACAAGCATCATCAAAGACTAAGAGTGTGTTTGTCTTTGTGTTGTGTGTAAAATTCGACTGTAAATACTAACGTTCTTGACAATGCTTAGCATTTTGTCTACAACAAACCATGTGATGACATTTAATTTTATATCTAAGTTTGACATTACATAAATGCAATCAACATTTTTTGTCCTTTCCAACATTTTAACAAGTTAACTGACAGTTGGCCAGAAATGGCAAAAAGCTTCACTCAATAGTTTTAACTTTTTGAAGAACATTTTCCAAAAATAAAAATCAAAAAACCAATTAAGCAGGACATTATCATGCTTTGGGGACTTGAATTGTTTATGCTGCACAAAGCCTGGTTTTCAATAATTAGTGCTACCTTATATCCGAAGAGTTTATCTTCATAAGTTTCGTAAGGCCCAATTGTGACATCCAACTTAGAATCCTGCATAGAAGCGAATGCTAAATAATTTCATGATTCAGAAATTTTATACAGAATAAAAACTCATTACTGTAATCTAACTCATAATTTGTACAAGATAAAATATGAATTCCAAATATATACAATTATTAGGCTGATTCCAGCACCTCTAGCTTTTGTCTATGAAAAACTATTGCAACTATTAATGACCAATTAATCTAATTCATAATTTGTACAAGATCCTCTCCAAAAAAAATTGTACAAATATGAATTCTAAATATATACAATTATTAGGCTGATTCTATGCACCATATAAAAGGAAACAATAATAATAATAATAATAAAGGTTCGTTAACTATGAGAATAGGGACAAATGAATAGGCTGATTCTATTCAGCAGTGTAGTGTTTTCATGTCATGTATGACTGAGAATAGGGACAAATGAAAAGGAACATTGGTACCATTCTTTATTTCATTTCTTTGAATAATAATTATTGCCAATTTTATAATAGTTATTAAATCATAAAAGTAAACTAGACAATATGGACTAACCAATTCCATCCAGGCTATGTCAGAGTCATAATAATCATTCGAAAGGAAAGCATCAGCCTTGCTATGCAGCAGCTTCTTCAAACTACACTTGGAAACAATGAGTTATTAACCAACAATGGAAGTATGTCAGCATGTAGCTGAATATCAACCCCTTAATAATAAGACAATGGATGAAAGAACAATATACCTTGTGGAGTCGGAAATGTCCCCAGCTTTATGCAATAAATCAGCAGCTTTTGTAAGAAGAGACTTGTACTCTTGAGAATAGGGAACTGTATACAGTTCCTTAGAAGAACCTACTTTATCATTCGACAGACCAGAATCTAAAATATATTCACTGTGCCTTTTAATAACAGTGAAAAAGCTTGTTGCCTCTTTCTGTTGATCCTTTCCTAGACTGTTATTCCATATATTGAACTCCTGCAAAACAGAAGCTTTCATGATTTGCATATATCAAACCAATGTTTTGATAAAATGTGCTTAGCTTTGCACCACACCCAAAATCCTTTCACACTAGATGAGATTGGTTGCGTTGGTCAACAACATCATAATATCCTATCATAAATCATATCTAGGCACAATCATTCAGATCTAAATTTTTCCTATGGTACCATTTTGTCCATGTCGGGGGGATAGAAATTAGCACCAGCAGGTTTTAGGATGGGAAATGCTGCTCTGTATTCCACACCCTTCCACTCTCTAACTGTCCTAGTTGCTTTAGAGAGCAGCCTTATTGCTGAATCTGCAGTTGTCAAAAATGCCTCATCATCGTCAAGGCTAGACCTGTGAAGAATGAATACAATGTAATTACACATGTATGTAGGAAAAAGAGATCTTTCAAATAAATAAGTTTTACCCTGGATGTTGTTAAAGGAAGATATTTATATATTTCTCGAGAACACCATTCAAACACCTTTAACGTAATGAGGGAAAGAATTTGTGTGTTTTGCAACTAGAAATCCCTCATCAACAGACTCAATATAGCTTTGTTGCACAATTCCATAACCATTTTCCGTGATGAGATAGCAATCCCCTTCACCGTAGCAGGACCTTAGCTCTTCTTTTCAACTTTCTTACCTATCATTTCCAACAATCAGGAGGTGCAGCAGGAAGATTCAACAATGGTCTTCAAACTTCAAAGATTTGATGCTTCAATACAAATAAAGCTGGATTCAAGAAAGGGCCAATCCAATCCAACCAAATCATGTGGGAAAATGGTGCTTGATAGTTCTGCCCATTTTTCTGTAGTTGAAACAGGTGTAGTAGTAGAGTCCAACTTTGAATATGATAATGGTATCACATGATTGATAATGACTTGATGATAATCTAATACTAAAGACTAAACACTAACACCAATTTAAAGGAACGCAAAACTCCTAACCCTAAGGGTGTGTTTGGTTGTGAGAAGAAAGTAAGAAGAGAGAAAGAGGTGAGAAAGAGTGAGAGAAGAAAGAGATGAGAAATTGAGGAGATTTATGGTATTGTTTGCTATTAAAGAAATATGAAAGAAAAAGAGGGAGAATTACGAAAGAAATATTATAATATGAACGATTAAATATGTTAATCAATTATAATAAATTATTTTAGTTTAGCTATATTTTTTGTTTATTTTAAAATATATTAACTAATTCAATCTCAAATTAGTCAACTATCCTACCCATATGCTACTGATCATTGATAAATGTAATGAATTTGTTTCATCTAACTTTTAATTTTAAATTTATATTAGATTAAATAAGTAATTAAACCACACATTTTTTAGATTAATCATTTTAGTTTAACTCCACCCTCCCACCTTTTCCAGATTCTTCCTCCCCAACCCTGTGTTTTTTCATTTTCACCAATCATCCCACCGCACACATGACACAATCAATCTATTTTGAGGAAAGTTACTTGTTTCAGACGCAATGAGAGATTCACAATCTTAAATACCAAAATCACAAACAAAGACACGTCTCTTGGTTGAATATTGAAAGATTGCTTTGAAATTCCTTTACCAACACTGAAGGTTGAGTGGACACAGTAGCAATGGCAGAAGCTTCTTCAGTAGAGGACGCCTTCCATGGTGAGGTCAAGTAAGGAGCATATATTGGAGCAACAGCAGGGGCACAAACGAGGCGTGCAAAAACAGAGCTCAAAAGGTAAGGATTGCACAAGCATTAAAAAGACAACTTTAGAAACCAATCCTCTTCAATAATATGCCCAATTTAATTTTCCAAAGGAAAAAATGTCTTCTGTTAAAACCTCATAGATCGCAAGTGAGAACTAAGTGCATCCAGATGTCGGTTAAGTCACAAAAGGGGTGCAAGAGGGTGAGTTGGTTATAAATTGGAGTGGGATTGAACGGCAGTTCAGGTGGCGGAGGAAGAGGTCGTTGGCCAAAACCCATGGACCTTACTCTACTCCTGCACCATGTTAGAGCTGAGAGAGTTTACAGAATAGAGAAAACCAAAAACGAATAGTAATTTCGTTCTTTGATTATGGAGTGTCACATCTATTTATATATGTTTTACAACTGTCCACTGAACACCAGAATCAGTTAGTGACAATTGTGTCAATAACTTCCTATCTAATCTAAGAGGGAATACGGTGGGCAAGCTGTATGCCCTTACTGTTGTCCTCTATCACTACATAAACCAAAGAAGATCACTGCTTTGGTAATGCTAAGGCCATCCTGGTAATTTGTGAATCTTCTTTGTACTTGAGGTATTGTTTGGGTTCTTCATGAATCAGATAAAGAGAAAGGGATTGCAATACAAAATTAGCCAGATGATACTAATAGGAACTATCATGTTGGCAATCACTCGCCTCGGACTAAGAAAACAGATTCTCAAGAAAATCTTAATCTTAAATGTAGTAAATTAACCAAATTCTAGACGGTCAGAATTCTCAAATCTGTGCTCAGGAACAAAGATAACACCAGTGTTTAACCTTAAGTCCAAGTTGATTTTCTGAGATGTAAAATCACCAAAGTCTATCCATCTAGTTTTTCTACATAAATAAGTAGCATTCGGTTGGTGGAATAAGTTGTAAAGATTTATTGAAGACTCACCATGGGCTTCCATTTATCTGATAATAGGACCATTTCAACTTGTTTAACTCTGATGTATTGGCATGCTCCTTCAACCAATCTCTGAGAGCTGGATTACTGTACCATGACTGACAGTGAAATGAAAAGAATAGCTTTAGTAATACACACTATTACTATTATTCTAACATATCTGTCTTCCTGGTTCTACTCTACCAATC
Source organism: Medicago lupulina (assembly GCA_958299785.1). Taxonomy (NCBI): domain Eukaryota; kingdom Viridiplantae; phylum Streptophyta; class Magnoliopsida; order Fabales; family Fabaceae; genus Medicago; species Medicago lupulina. The sequence continues at coordinate 54,367,444 of OY283144.1, read as the reverse complement.
ACAGTTAGAAATATAGAATGATTTTTTGGAGCACGGAATGAATTGCCAATCAAATTTCACAAAATGATTACTAAAAACTAGGTACCAAGCATGGCACGTGGAACATTATTACATGCATATGAAAAATTATTTGCTCAGACAAAGCCTTAGAATTTATATACTTGATATGAACATGCACATTGAACATCGAAAGCAAAATCAATACACATAGGTACATAAAAAATGCATATAATCACTGATATAAATGTATTGTAAACTAAACCTGAAGATAAGAAATTTCATCGATAACAGTTGCAGCCTTGACAGTTAAAACAAGAGCCTCTTTGTCCGAATTCGTAAGCCCTGTCAACTGCCAAAAAAAAAAAAAAAACTTATTTCAAATGTTAAAAAGCAACAAAAAAAATTATGATAAATATGTTGGTAATAATCCATGTATTGTTACACTTACACTCAACTAATAATGATATCATAACCTTCAAAACTCATTAACAAGCCGTTCACAAATTTTATTAATTTATTTGCAATAACAGTTCATCCAAAATTAGTTAGGTGCCATTTCAGATAGAACCGATCTGTGTTTCCAGCTCAGTTACGAATTTTAACTGACGAAAGCTCAGTCACTTTGGCAGATTTTCAGTCGTCAGGTGCCATTTCAGATAGAACCGATCTGTGTTTCTAGCTGTTTTGTTTTTAGTAATGTTTTTGGCATGTCCAAATATTTTTAACTTGATTTTTGCAGCTGTTTGGTGGAATTTGCTTTCTTTGTATCAGGTTGTTAAACTTCCATTTTCAATGTCTACAAACAAGAATAAGACTCCCGTCCGAGGGGCAAATATTGGAAGATATGTGTCTTCTGCTCTAAGTTTCTGTTATCTCTATATTCAGAATTGCTTGCATTCAGTAGTGTAGATCATTGGTAAGTTGAAATTAGTTATTTCTATTTCAGATCAGTTCCAACTGTTTATTACATCTGTAAATGTATAAAAACATTGCAGCTACTGTTCTTTCCATGTATTAATAAGGCTGTGCAAAGTGAAATAAAACCAATCTAGTTTTACTGTTTTAGACCAAAAAAAATAGACGCATTCAAAGAGGGTTACGATATGATTGAAACTCTACAGTTTAACCGTATGTTGTTCAATTGTCAAAAGCACAGGAAGATAAAAAGAATTAAAGCAAATAATTGATAGATAGATATATCGAAGTCATATAATGTAACAATGCAAACAAAGTGAAATCATAACAACCTCTACATTGAGAGATACAGGTGCATAGCGACTTAGTTGCTTTTGTAAAGTCAAACTGCGTGCTACGGTATTCTCTTTGTACCTGCAACAAATATATAAGGAATAGCAAAATAAGTATATAATCAATGAACGTCATTATTTTCAAAGAGGTCTGCTAGGTAGTTGTCCCACAGTATATGTTCATAACTCATAAGTATATGAAGATTTAAAGAAAGTTGTGCTTTAACACAAGACAATATAGATGTAGGGAATGTTCACTTTAAAGGAAATCTATGCAGTTTGAGTTCGGATTGGAAGCTGTTGAAAATATTTAGGTTCTACGTATTTAATAGAGGATGATTATATAAGCAAATCGACTCATGCAAATAGGAATAGTACAACCTATGTTTATTTTGTAATTATTATCTTGAGCTAGGACATCTGCGTCAAGATCATCAACGCTCAAATTATCACCCTTTTGAGGCCCTTGCGCATGGAGGGGTGTCACACCTGCTCTTCGGCCACTGCTTCCAGCACAGGTGTCGCTTTCATCTGGCAATCTTAGACGACCCACTATCAGCCCTAACAACATACAACTAGTCGGACGTCATCGTTGCTTAGTGTCTGATGGTCATTAATCATGTCTGCCTCTAGTACTACAGGTTCCCCTAAGACCAATCCTCACATTTTTTTAATGTCATTTCTCCCTTCTCCACTAAGAAATTTGATGGAACCAATTAAAATACCTGGACTTCTAATATCTAGTTATGGATTAATGGTCAAGTCTATAAAGACTACCTCACCACCAAGGTTGAGTTTGTGAATGTTGTCAATTGAGAACGATGGGAAAAAAATTGATACCTAGTTGTGCATTGTCATCAAGTGATCCCTCCATAAAATATATTTTCCGTCTACACCTCATGTTCAAGTTTATTTTAGAACAGGCAAAAGTAATGTATACTAATGATACACAACGCCTCTATTGGATTTGTCAATGGCTAGATGAATGTCAATGCACCGAATAAGGATTACTGAAAATATAGAATTAGCTTATTAAAAAAGAAAGTTACAGAATTGATCTGCTACCTCTTTTCAAGACCCTAAGCTCTGAATAATTTCCTAATAGAAAAACCCAATGATAGATCCTAACATACTCCTCCATCCCTTCATACTATTTCCCCTAACAATTCCTAGATATCAGAATAACAAAAAAAAAGTAACTTTATAATCCTAAATTGAAATTTAAAAATAAAAACAGTGATGCGACAACTAAAAAATATCAACTTAATAGATAAAAGATTCCTAAATTTGTTAGTATTTCTTATCCATCCTAGTGTATGCTATCCAAACCTTGGGCCCACAATGCCGCCTTACTAGTTGGGCTCTATCATAACCAAAGCATAATAGTGATATTTCTATGTAGTGGAATAAAAGCGGTTTTGTTTCAAATATAAGAAATTTTTATGTGAATCTTAAACATCAGCATACCTCTTCTCAATTATATCAAACAGTTGACCATATTGTCCATGAACATCATAAGGGACATAGTCTGAATCTTCTTTGGCAAGCAAGCTTTTATACTCGTCATAAGCGATATATTTAACAGCAGAAACTTCTGATTCCTGCCAAAATAAAAAGATCCCCCAACCAAGATCAGAAAACTCAATATAACAAATCATGCACATACTTATAAACGATATAAATAACATGCATATAATTAGATTAGCAATTATCATACTCAGAAGAGAGCACAAGCGAGATTATTCTGAAGTCAACCAAATTTTGTTAATAGAATACCACCAGAGTTATAATGTCACTGATGCCTCTAGAGGATTTCAATGATTTATTTCAAAATTCTCGTAGTATAAAAATTGATTGAGCCGAAACATATGATATCATATCTTTCTGTTATTTATTTAGGTTATTATAGATATGACTTTTCTATATGTATTATTGTTGACATAGTTTTCTTAATTTTCTATTCTTCCTTTCATTGTGAAATCGTCACCAAAGAACCATACATAAGTCTGAAACATAAGTCTCAAACAGCACCAATCGGTCTTCAATTATAACATAGTCGCTAGACACCCAGCCATGCACCCCCACGCGCCACCGCAACCATGTGTAAACTCCGACATGTGGGAGCCTTGCAACCCATTCCTAATGGCCATTTTTAACACTGTTTCTTAGGTTTTGTTTGCCGGCCTCGCATCTTGTTTTTACCTTATTTGGGACTTGTTCCCTATTTTGGTTTTTGAGTAACTACTTTCTGGCTTTTGGCATTGTTGTGTGCTGCTTGTCTTTTTGGAATATTATGATGCTGCCTCTCTCGGTTCAATTTAAATTAGTCAACTTACTGTCTCTCTCAATTGTTCCATAACATCGAGACTTCTGACTCCTCCTCCTATAGAAGACCGTAGAAGGGGCAGACGATTGGAACATAATTTGAATCAAGGGGTCTATTACCTTCAACCTCAATCCACTGTATGCACTATTTCTGCATCTAAAGAATTCATACATCGTCGTTTGGGACATGGGAGCCTTGATAAGTTAAGGTTTTTGGTTCCTCGTCTTTCAAATTTGAAGTATTTAGAATGTGAGCCTTGTCAGCTTGAAAAACATGGTAGAATGTCCTTTCCTGATAGTGCAAAAAAAGATCCATGTCCCCCTATAATATTTTCCATTCTGATGTTTGGGGACCTAGCCGTGTGCCTTCTACTTTGGGATACAGGTAATAAGTCACATTGATATAAATTTCTCGACATGCACTTGGAATTGGATTACTTTATTGAAAGACCATTCAGAATTATTTGGTGCCTCTGAAACTTTTTGCTCAGAGATAATGACCCAATTTTGGAAGAAAATCTAAAATGTTGCAAATTGACAATGCCAAGGAATACTTGTCTCTATGAATCGACTCGTTTACGTCCTCTCATTGCATCACACATCAGACTAGTTATCCCTACACACTGCAAAATAATGATGCTACTAAACGGAAACATTGTCATCTAGTCGATACCGCACAGACCTTATTAATCAATTCTCATTCACCTCCAAATTTGGGGGTTATGCGTGCGATCCTAATTCCTGAGTATTATGAGGTAATGAGAATCCTCACTCTCCCTTGTTCCCTAAGGAACATGTGTCTGTTGTACCCCCTGAGGTGTTAGGCTCCACTTATTTTGCTCATGATCTTTCTCCAGGTCATGGTAATTTGTCTGATCAGGCTGTTAAATGTATCTTTCTTAGGTATTCTAAAGTACAAATAGGGTATCGTTATTGTTCTCCATCTGCACACCGTTTTATGTCCTTACAGATGTTACTTTCTTTGAGGATACACCTCTTTTTGCATCATGAGCTACATCAGAATCTAGCTCCTTCCCATGTATTAACTAAATCCTCACTGTAAAACATCTGCCTCTACTCAAGTTCTCCACAGTCACAAGGTGTCCATGAGTTACGTCATTTTGGTGTTACTTAATGGGCGTCAACGCCTTGAAGCTGCAGAGACCACTTCTACGGATTGATCATTTTGGTATTGCTTTTAAATATTATGATTTGATTACAATGTGCTATAAATGAATGATCATTTTTAAATTTTTATTCATAATAAAAAAAGCTCATGCTTTTTACTAATAGTAATTCTTTGTGAGAATAGTGTCGTTTATTTTATAAATAAATATTTCATTCATTTATAGTGCAGTGTGATAAAATCATGTTATCAAACAGCATTTAAACTAGAAAAAAAATTACAAAACAACATTGACTTTACATCTAAAGCTTTTAATTTTATCATTAGCTCTATAGTATCTTTTAAGCCAAAAAAAGATGGACCAAACGCACCTTAACATAACTATAAACCAATTAGAACACAGAATTCCATTAAATAGCTAGCTAGAAAGAAACTAGATAGCTAACTAACTCAGCTTGAATTTGGTATAGAAGATATGAAACAATTGTTTATACTATCAGTTCCAATTCCAAATCTTAAAATTCAAAAACCAGGAAATCCCTAGGTTCAAAACATAAAATTCTATCATTTCCAAAACAATTTAAAATAATCAACTAATTAAAAAAGGCCAAACACAGTGATAATCACGGCAATCTACTTTATTTCGAGAACAATACAAAAATGACCGGGAAATGCAGAATGTTCAATTTGAAAGCATCTTAAACATCATCACCTGGAGTGTAAAAGCTTCCAGAGGTATTGGATCTATAGTAGTTACCAGAAACACATCATTATATTCGTTATTGATGAACTTTCCATTGTTTGTGACACTGCATTCCATATCAAAGGTTAAAATCAGTTAGTTCATGGATAACATAAGAATGGAAGTACTGCATTAATTGAACAGGAAAAACATCCTGCAATATGCAATAAAAAACGAAGAAAAAAAAGACAACAAATCAGCAGTCTCTCTTATATGTGAAAGAGGGTATGGAAGAAACCCTCTTTAAACAAATCCTTAGCTTAGCTTGTAGGACAGCTTTTTATTTTTCTGACAAAAACTATGATGAGAACTTAGAGGATGTTTATTTTGTCTTTTCATTTTACATTCTTAGTTGATACGTTTTTATTATAGTTACAAGAATGCCACTTTATATATATTTTGTTTTCTATTTTGAATTTTTTTGTTAAGTAAATGGTTCCCAAAAAGTAAATCTTGAAAATAGAAAACAGCACGAAAGCAATGTGTCAGTTTTGTAATTATAACAAAGAATATTCACAGAAAAACCAAACCATACTTCTAAAATTTTGATAAAATACAGTAATACACTATAAACTACTTACCACTCTTGTAAGAAAACAAATATTAATTCGAATGCATCCTTAGGAAGGGTTACACCTAACTCTTCTTCGAGCTCCCTCCTGAAAAAACCAAATATACAACACTATACAGTTTATCTTATCACCAAGGCAATCTCCATATTCTAAACATTCTGAACAATTTTGCTTTCCTATTTAAAATAATGATATTAGTTACACATTGAACACAAAACCTCTCTTGAGAGTGAAATTTTCTGTAGTTAAATAAAAAAGTCAACTTTTGCATTAGCTAAAGTTTTAGAATTTGACTTCTCTAAATTGATGGATAGAACAAAATCTAATTGATATTTTAACAACTTCATCTCTTGTCCCAAACAAGTAGCTTGGTTGGTGCGCTGATGGACGTCGAAAAACTTTTAATCAAGAGATCGAAAGTACAACCCCTGAAAACTAAAAACCAATAACTCACTATCATTTGCCTAACCAAAAAAAAAACCACGTTTTTATTTTTTTGGAATTCCAAAGTTAAGTGAGTTGGATCCCTAAGTGGTGACCAAGATCAAGGCTCAAAGAGATGTACTTACATATCACACACCAACGAGAAGAAGTCGAACTCAAGTACTTGTGAAATAGCTTATTTGCAGCTTATAGCAAAAGCGCTTATCATGATAAGCACTTATGTTTAAGCTTGCATAATCTATTTTTATAGCAAAAGATAAAATAGCTATAAATTGTTTTTGTATATGCTATAAGTTGTTTTCATAAGCTATATTGAAGAACATGTGTTGAAAAAAGCTTATGAAAATTGTCTCCCAAACATTCTCATAAAACTTTTTAAAAAAACTCGGTTTCCGGCTCAAGGATCAACTAATATACTTGCAAGTGCCCATTTAAACTCAGAGCCAGCTAACCCTGCATGGACTTGGCCCGTTGAAATTGGCATTAGGGGAAATCAAACTTGAGACCTTGAGCCAACATCACTAGCCCAACTTACTCCCTCTGGTCACATTTATATAAGCAAAAAAAAAAAAAACAATTTTTTAGATTCATTGAATAACTAAAGTATCTAGTCTATTTTTTTGCTTATAAATGTGATCGGAGGGAGTATTTCGGTAGATAAGATTAAATAAGTCGATCCAAACATGCCACAACTACATCTAGTGTTTGTCTTACAATTGCAGGTATTTTATGACAATCTCCCAACTTGATCATCTAAAGTCAACCATCAACGTCAAAATTCATGTATAATCAAAATGAAGCTGGCAAAATGAACAAACATTTGAAATAGATCAAATTTACAACAGATTACAGAAATGAAAATTAGTTGAAGAATTGAATTACCTGGCGGTGATGAAGGAAGAATCACCAGCAGAGATGTGACCTGCGCTGGAAATATCCCAAAGATCAGGCCATGAATCTTTGCAAGAAGAGCGGCGTTGGAGAAGTAACTGCTGCGTGCTCTCTGCGAAAATCCAGACATGAACGGAGCGATGGTAATCGCCATCTCGATGAACTTCTCCTCTGAAACGAAACGCATGCGAGAGTTAGTGTTATGTTATGAGTTGTTGAATGAGTAAGAAGAGAAAGAGAGAGAGGGTGTGTGTTAGTGTTAGTGTTACTTGCCTGGGTTTGGAAATTCCGGTTTTCTCACCGCTTTTCGTCAGAACATCCAGGCGTTCTTCTTTTTCTACCATTGCGGAATCAGAGATTGTGCTCTTTTTTTTGGATTCGCTTTCTTACTTCAAAACAAAAATACTTCACCCAAACAAAACCAGGTGTGCTATGTTAGGATGAAATAAATAAGCTTATTTACGTGTGCAAACAAAGGTCATTTGAGTTTTGGTGAATTTGCTAATTCTTACCGTAAATATTAATCACTCGAATTTTCGTTCTGAGACTATAGTTTTATAGGTTCAGTAACCGACTCGATACAAGTATTGGGTTATCGGGTATGATGGAACTTTTGAGTAATTGGTCGAAACGCATGACTGAATAGAAACCACTCAGATGACTGGGTTAGATAACTTAGTCTTCAGGTTAAAAAGTCACAACATGTGTCGTTTTAACTTTGAGAGTCAAAACAAAACAAAAAAAACTCAAACAAACCAAATTAAAATAAATGTGTCGTTAGTGTAGACAAAAACTCTCTCTGACATCTCTCTAAACTAAACTTCTTCCTTTTCTCCCCTTTCGCCAAATCCAGCCGGCCAGATGTAGATCTATGGTTGTAGTGGTGCGACGAGACTACGTCACCGCACCATCTTTCTCACCCCCTCATGGTGGTTCTCTGTTTGTGCCCGTGGTGGTTCTCAGATCCGTTTTCCGACCCTTGTTCCGACCTGCAGCGGTGGCGAGGCGACGGTGACGGTGATGATGCATTTTAATTGTCGTTTCACTGTTCCAACCTGCATTTTCTCCCTGTTCCAGATCCGATTTAGTTGTTGTTTCACGACGAGGACGCCGATACGGAAGCTCCTCCACAACCTCCATTCAATATCCTTAATCATGTCAAATGGACACAGTTTGCTGGAGGAGTATTTCTGGGATATGCTTTGCTGCATTTTCTTAGTGATGTTATTGAAACTTTTGGTGTTTTTATTGTTAAAGAGTACCTTTTGCGTACATGTTGGCTTGTGTTGGTTATTTGATTACTATGCTTGCAAATTGTGTTATTTCTTATCTTTAGAGAAGTCGTATTCACACGTGGTGGTTTTAGTTTTGGCTTTTGTATTGGGGGTGTGGTGGTGTTGCGTGTTGGTGGTGGTAACGCCGTGGTGGTGATGTGTGGCGTTGGCGATGTTGTGATGGTGGTGATGTGTGCTGGAGGTGATGTATGGTGTTGGGTTGTGACGGACGTGTGGTGTGGAGGGGGTGATGTGTGGTGCCGATAGGTGTGGTCTATTTCTAGTGGTTGTAGGTGTGGCGGCCTCTTCTTTCATTCATGATTAATCCTCCTTCAACGAACTCTCGGATCGTTTTTCGTCGTAAGGATCGTGGTGGTTGGGGTTTGTTTACCCCGGTGGTCGTGGGCTTCAGATTTTGCTTAATTTGGTGGCAGACCCCCACCCTGAGGTCACGGTGTGTTCGGTGTTGTGGTGGTGGTGGTGACGCATGGGGATCATGGGGTTGTCTTAGTGAGGTTTGGATGGGGTGTCGTGGTTTTTTGGACTAGGATTTTGTTGGAACAATAGTCAAAAATTAGTTAAAATATTTTTCTGTCACCGAAGATATTACTAGGTTGAGTCGCGGACTAGGTCGCTCTCTTTAATACGTTTCGTGGCACTGCCTAAAATTGTGCAAGCAGACTATCAACCACGACGTCCCCAGGATAAAACAGCTCAACTACAACTGTATCAGAGTCCTATTGCACTATAGGATCCGTTCTAGAAATACACCTTCCAATATGGTTCTAAAACCACTCTATTATGGTACTATGACCACTCTTATATGGTACTAGGACCATTCTTATATGGTGTCTCCATCACTCTAACCTCTAACTCCTCCAAGGGCATAAACCATAAAAAGGATGAATTATATTCTTAAGATCATTCTTATTTTACGAAGGGACACTTTATCTCGAAAGGGACTATGATCTTAAAAATACTCTTATTTCTGAAGGGACAAATTTTACCAAAGGGACTATGTTCTTAAGACCATTCTTAATTCCGAAGGGACATTATAAACCGAAGGGACTATGACCTTAAGAACACTCTTTAAATCCGAAGGGACAGAAAAAGAGGGAGAGGAAAAGAATAGCTCGTCAACACAAGCTAAAGGAGGGAGAAGAGAGAAAAGTTCTTTGACAACTCAAGAGAACTTTTGGTGTGAGTAGAAGTGAGGGAGGAGAGCTCTATTTATAGGTGAAGAGCCAAAGATGAGTTACAAATCCAACGGCCAAGATCATTTGACCGTTACAAAAATAATGGTTTGACATCTCCTCATAAATAAGCAATAATTAAAAAGTTGAAATGTGAATATATTTTTTTAATTCACATAACACACACTATGTGTTCCAACAATCCCCCACTTGAATTTAAAAAATGACTCAGATGTTTCTATTAAGATTGCATAACAAAGGTGTCTTACGACTTGAACCTTTGCCTTCTAAGATTGTGCATAAGCGAAGGTGTCTATGACTTGAACCTCTGCGTAGTGAATAAGATTCAGATTTTACTAGAGTGACTCGTAGTCTTGAACTCTATCTCTAACATCAAACCACACACAACCTTTTCTTAGGTGTATTTTCAAAAAGCCCGTGCATTAAAGGCCATGCACGTCAATCCCAGTTTAGTGAAGGCTCTAGGAATTTTGCCTATAGAATTCCATAGGAAGCGGCCCCCACCTCCACATTCACAAAGGTGAGTCTATCAAGAGTACTTATGTAGCTAGGTACTCTACTCAACATAGAGTATAGATCTCATTAAGAGTTTATATTATCTCAACCTCTTATCGCTTCAGGAATCATGCCTCTTATGATTTATTATGGCATGTTCATCTCATATCACTTCACAACTTGTTATTACCCATTGAACCTATTTCTTGTGATCTCCAGTCATTTAGGTTGGGTTACCATCATGAGTGATTCCATAGGCACAAGTCCCATCTTCATCAATGTGTTATGGACTTTCTCTCTAGCTAGTCCTTTCGTCAAAGGATCGGCTAAAATTTCATCAGTGTGTACGTGATCCACTCTTACAGCCCCTATGGAGACTGACTCTCCAACAATGTTGTTTCTTATGACATTTTTCTCATCTGTTACCGTCACATTAACGGTTCTCAATTTTTGCAATAACCGCGATACTATCGCTATGGACCAACACAACTGTAATTGTTCCCATAAGGGAATCTTTGCTAGCAAGCATATTTACCAACTTGCTTCTTCACTAGTTTTTGCTAGTGCTATCTTCTCGGACTCCATAGTAGACCGAGCTAATATATTATGTTTCTTATATTTCCAAGAAACAACTCATCCAGTGGTATATAAATATATATCAGTGGTCTTTTTGGAATCATCTAATAAGGTGTTCCAATCTGCATCTGTGTATCTTTCCAAGACAACAAAAAAAACCTTTGATAATGTAATCCAAGGTTCTTGGTTCCTTTTCTTAGGTATCTTAAGATCCTATCAATAGCTTGTCAAAGCTCATTACTAGGTCTACTGACAAACCTGCACAACATTCCCACTACATATACAATGTCGGGTCTAGAGCAATCAACGACATACTTAAGGCTACCAATGATGCTCTCACACTTTCATCAGTGTTCTAAATTAGTTTTTCACCTGGATAATATGATGTGCAAGCAGGTTTGCAGTCAAAGTAATTGTATTTCCTTAAGATCTTCTCAACATAGTGAGATTGATCCAAGGAAATTCCTTTTTCTGACCTAGTAATTCCTTTACCCGTAATTACATTATGTTTCCCGGGGTCTTATTAATCAAAGTTGTTAGACAACAATGATTACAGAGCATTCACAACATGAAAGTTTGAACTAAATATGAGTAAGTCGTCTACATAGAGACATATGATTGTGCAAATGTTATTATCATATTTATAATAAATAACTTTGTCACTTTCATTCACTTTGAACTCATTTCTTATCATTAAGTTGTCAAACTTTTCATAACATAGCTCATGGACTTTTTAAGACCATACACAGACTTATCTAACTTGCAGACCTTAGTTTCTTGCTCATGGATTACAAAACCTTCAAGTTGTTCCGTATAGATTTCTTCTTCCAGTTCACCATTTTTAAAAAAGGTTGTAACATCCATTTGGTGTACTATCAAATTAGGATTAGCAACAAGATCGATTGGTACCCTTATGGATGTTATCCTGGTGACTAAATAAAAGGAGTCGAAGAAATCCATTTTTTTCCTTTGCCTAAAACCCTTGGCTACAAGGCGAGCCTTGTATTTATCAACTGTTCCATCAAGTTTTATTTTTTCAAAATCCATTTACAACATATTGGTTTGCAACCAAAAGGCAAGTCTATCAAATACTAGGTCTTGTTAGACTCTAGAGAAACCATCTCATATTTTATGGCTTCTAGCCATAAGTCAACATTCAAGGAAGACAACAATTCTTGAAGGCTAGTTGGATCCTCTTCTAATGTATAGACCATGTAATCATGTCAATACTTCTTAGCAACTAGTGCTTTCTTACCTCTTCGAGGTTCTGCTACATCGGATTCGAGGTTCTCATCACTGCTTTTGATCGCTGTGATTAGTTGCAATGCCTCCACTAGTGCCCCCACTATTTTCTTAATTTAAAAAAAAGGGAATTTAATTTCATAGAAATCATCATCGTTTGATTCTATGATCACATTAACATTTAGGTCATAAAACCTATACTCTTTCCTGTTAATTTCATACCCAATGAATTCACATTCATAGGCTCTACTAGTGAGTTTTACTCTCTTAGGATTTGGAATCCGAAGATAGGCCAAACAATCCCAAGTTCAAAAAAATAATAAGACAAGATATATTGTCTTTTCTTCAAAATTTCATAGCTAGAAATTTTGTTCTTAGGTTAAAGCACTCTATTTAGCACAAATCAAATAGTTGATAAAATTTTCCCAACAATGAGATGCAACGCTAGAATTAAGCATGATGGCAACAACTGATCCGGTAAATAGTATATTCTTTATAACTGCTTTACCGTTCATATCAAGAGAGTAAGATGCAATTGTTTCATGAATAATTTCGCGTCATTTATAAAAACTCATTGAAATGTGGAAATTATTTTGTGCTTCTTTCACTATTAAATCGCTTGATTTTCTTATTGAATTAATTTTCAATTTCAAAAACTTTGATCTTAACAAGCACACACCACTTTTATTTCTCATGAGATATACCAAAGTATAGTCTAAATAGTCAACAATAAAAGTGATAAAATATCTTTTCATATCTAGTCAAGTTATCATTAAGTTCGCATTCATCATAATAAATTAAATTCAAATATTTAGGTTATCCAAATATTGATTTATGCGACCGCTTGGTTATTTTTAACTTGACTATAAAAAGTCGTATATTTTTTCTTTTAAAAAATACAACACATCTCATTCTACGATATAATCTTGAATATGACAAATATCATGTGATTATTTTATTTTTATTAAAAGGCTCAATGCATGATATTTGTTCCATATCTTAAATGTCAACCAAAATTATTTCAATTAATGGAAACAAAATGTCAAATATACAAGGCATTGTTTTGCATTAAACAAAAAAGTCTTGCTATTAAGTACAATAAAACATATATGCCGTAAATGTCATTAGGTTTTCTTTGTAAAGATTTCCTTAATAGAAAATTTCAGTCCATACACCAGATAACCTTTTTAAATCAACTTCTTAGTAGAAATTTTAATTTCTACCAAAATCTTTTGCACAAATTAATTTCCTTCATAGAAATTTTTTAGATAAAAAAGTCTCTCATTTGATCCACCAAAAGGTTGATCTTTAGTATTCATAATAGTGAATTACTATCCATTCAGGTAAGCATGTAACACAACGCTAAACCTGTTCTTACACTTTTTCGTGTTCTTTTAATCGGAGTATTTCTATAGCCTTTTTATCCTTGTTGTAGTTTACAAACAACAAACTAGTAATTTCTTCGGTCGATATGGCAGAAGGAAACGTCTTAAAATTGTTTGAACAATAGTAAAAAATTAGTTAAAATATTTTTCTGTCACCGAAGAGATTATTAGGCTGAGTCGTGGACTAGGTCGCTCTCTTTAAGACGTTTCGTGGCACTGCCTAAAATTGTGCAAGCAGACTATCAACCACGACGTCCCCAGGATAAAACAGCCCAACTACAACTGTATCAGAGTCCTATTGCACTATAGGATCCGTTCTAGAAATACACCTTCCAATATGGTTCTAAAACCACTCTATTATGGTACTATGACCACTCTTATATGGTACTAGGACCATTCTTATATGGTGTGCTGGAGGTGATGTATGGTGTTGGGTTGTGACGGACGTGTGGTGTGGAGGGGGTGATGTGTGGTGCCGATAGGTGTGGTCTATTTCTAGTGGTTGTAGGTGTGGCGGCCTCTTCTTTCATTCATGATTAATCTTCCTTCAACGAACTCTCGGATCGTTTTTCGTCGTAAGGATCGTGGTGGTTGGGGTTTGTTTACCCCGGTGGTCGTGGGCTTCAGATTTTGCTTGATTTGGTGGCAGACCCCCACCCTGAGGTCACGGTGTGTTCGGTGTTGTGTTGGTGGTGGTGACGCATGGGGATCATGGGGTTGTCTTGGTGAGGTTTGGATGGGGTGTCGTGGTTTTTTGGACTAGGATTTGGTGTCGTAACGGTTTGCGGACGGAAGCTTCAATATCAAGATTCAAATGCATCTCCACCACAAGAGGGACAATTCGACTTAAATCTACATCCTAATGTTTCTACTTTTCACCTTAATAAACCTGCTACGTCAAAGTAATGAATACATTACTCGATTGGAGTATTATAATTTTTTTTTTAATATCTAGATGTTGGTATATTACATCAATTAAATTTTTAGGTTGTTTAGAGATTTATCTCACTTAAAATAGGTATTTAGTTTTAGTTATCCTCTACTATTACGCATTAGGTTAGATTGAACTATGAACATTCAGAATTCTTGGTCGATTTTAATTTCATTGAATTATATTTTCTCAATTAGTTATAAATAACCTTATAAATTTTAGAATATGTTGTTTCTCTTTGCATCTTTATTTAAAAAAAAAAAATGTTGTTTGTGTCTTCATGCGTTGTTTTTCTGGCATATTGCAACCAGGGTATTTTTTATAGCATTTGGAAGAATGAATGATATTTCGTTATTTACACCTTTAAAAGTATCTTGAAATTATTTGTTTTTTTAAAAAGTAATAAAGGTATTTGTACTATTATATGTCTTTGGATGCCGGATAAAGCCAACCCAATTTCTTTTTTTTTTTGACAAAATAGCAAACCCTAAGTTAACAATATTGTGTTCCTTAATTTAATTATGAATGTGAGAAAAATATGGAAAAATTAAATTTAACGGGTTTTATGTCATAATAATATTGAAATACTAAAAAATTATTTAAATATGAATTGAAGGATGAACTTATAAATAAAAGAGGGAAAATAAATGGGTAAAATTAGAAAGAAAGAAAAACGTCTACATACAAACTTTTTATTTTGAGGGGTCTACACACAAACTTGATATTTCTTCTTTATATGGGTATGTATATTAAACTTTTTTTTTAGAAAAGATTTATAATTAGATGGTGTTTTAAATATTTTGATCTTTTAAATTTGTAAAAACCGAATCTGTGAGATGATATTCTTTCAGTTTTTATTTTTTTTTAAAAGAATATTTTGAATAAAATCTTTGTAAAATAAAAAAAAAAAAATCTCACCTCTATATTGGATGTTTTTGTCTCAGTTTTGGATCCTTTTAGAAAATAATTCTAAAGAGGGTATTTTTCAAATATGAAACGGACTATTACTACTCTATATTATTAATAAAACTAGAAATTGGACCCGTGCACGCACGGGTTTATTACTAAAGAAATGACATACGAATAATAAAATGCAATATATAATTGGTAACGGTGAAAAAATAACAGATGATAATCCAGAGTAGACAAAATAAAACGCTCCATAAAATGTATAAAATCTGAAAAATATTATAAAAGAAAATTTGGTAATCCTATCAATAATTCAGTAAGAGAATATGAAATTTTTAGTAAATTGGCATGTTGTTTCATCGCAGATTGCGAAATACTTCATATACGACGTTAGAAGTCACATTGGTATCTTCACCATCTTCATCCGTGATCAATATCTTTAGTCCTTCTCTGGATGTAACTATTGAAACAGCAACATACAAGTGTCTGTGAAAAATTACAGGTGTTGGTAGATATACACTAACATGTTTAAGCGACTGTCCTTGACTTCTGTTAATTGTCATTGCAAATGATACAGACAAAGGGAATTGTCTTCGTTGAAACTTAAAGGGAATCCTGACATCTGAAGGCGATATAGATAACCTGGATACAAAAACCTGTTCACCAACATTACTTCCAGAAATGACCATCCCCTCAATGACGTATCTTCCCATCCTAGTGATAACCAATCTGGTTCCATTGCATAATCCATATCATGTATATATATTTCTCAACAACATAACTGGCACACCAACCTTTAACCTTAATTTGTGATTAGGAAGTCCAGAAGCAGTGATGGTGTTGAGGAATTCAGGTGTATGAACATTGTCAATATGATCATCGTTTAAGTTACGATGAATAGGTGAATCATAACTCAAATAAACCTTCTCCTCATTTGGAACCATGTCCCACATACAGTCGTTGATCTTCTCGACTATGGAATTTTTTGTTGTCAATATAGCTCTATTTTGAAAGTAACATATGCCACTCATGCTCTCCAAGATGTTAGGATACGTGCTTTCAACAATAGCAGCAAGAGGATCTCCTGCGCTTTCTATGAGCAAATCTGACGGAATAGCAATGGTCTTGTCCACTTCATTGTCTTCCCCTATTCGTCCATCGCCTATACTTAAAACCCATTCTAAAAATTGTCTTTTTTCCTCCATGTCTACTACTGACGCACCAGACAAAAGCCTCATGTTCTTAGTCAAGGTAAGAACCTCACAATAATTCCATAGTTTTGAAGAATTGATAATAGCATGAACGATTTCTGGTCTTATGCTTTTAGGAATTACAGGTACAAAGGGATGTATTTGTTTCTCTTGTCCACCTCCTTCATAACGTCTCTGAAAGAACGATCAAGTGCTTCAAAGTAAAATTTGTGCATCATCAGAGCCTCGTCCCATATTACTAATCTTGCTTGGACTACCAACTGAGCCAACGGGGTATTAGGTTTGACATTACACGTGGAGCATTCATCGATAATAAAGGGAAGGCCAAATCTCGAATGTGCGGTTCTACCTCCTGGTATTAATAATGTATTTATACCACTCGAAGCAACTGTTAAAACTATTTACCCTCTTGACCGTATCGCTGCCGACAATTCAGGTGTATGATCAAAAAGTTACCAGTTAAGCAGTGGTATGAGAGGAAAGTTGTAAGGTCACGTCGTTCCATTTGCAAACCTCTAAATATCAATAGATATGATTCTTGTGATGTGTGTGAAATTTACCACGGGTTAAGGATTTTTTTAGAGAAATACAGTTTAGGGTTTGGTATATATAGCCAAGTTATCATGGAAATTAGGGTATCATATAAGTCTACAAAATATTGTCAAAAAAAAAAAAAAAAGATGCATTTTTTTAGTATCAAAGAAGTGTATAAAAAAAAGGCAAGAGGATAGGAACGATGCATTTTTTTAGTATTAAATAATTGTACAAAATACTTTGTCAAAAAAAAGTGTAGAACACAAAATAAGAAAATCAGTTAAAAAACAACTAAGATTAATAAGAAGAAAAGAAAAAAAAAATATATGTAGAAGTCTATCGATATGTTTAGCCTTTTTTTTTTTGTATTTATGAATGGATTTGTTTAGGCTTTTTTTTTTGTATTAATAAAAACATATTTGATGCATTTTGAGAGGCAAAATTTTAAGATAGATTTGTTGCAAACCTAAAAAGCATTATGGAGGAAAAAATTAGGGGTTAAAGTTTTTTTTAGAGAAACACAATTTAGGGTTTGGTATATATGGCCAAGTTATCATAGAAATTAGGGTATTATATAAGTCTACAAAATATTGTAAAAAAAAAAAAGATGCATTTTTTTAGTATGAAAGAAGTGTACAAAAAAAAGGCAAGAGGATAGGAACAATGCATTTTTTTTAGTATTAAATAATTGTACAAAATATTTTGTCAAAAAAAATGTAGAACACAAAATAAGAAAAATAGTTGAAAAAAAAAACTAAGATTAATAAGAAGAAAAGAAAATATATATATATATATATATATATATATATATATATATATATATATATATATATATATATATATATATATATATAGAAGTCGATATGTTTAGCCTTTTTTTAAAATTTTTTGCTATTTATGAATGGATTTGTTTAGTTTTTTTTTTTTGCTATTAATAAAAACATATTTGATGCATTTTGAGAGGCAAAATTTTAGGATAAATTTGTTGCAAACCTAAAAAGCGGCAAAAGTTATGGTGCATAAGGAAATTCTTATGCACCGTGCATAAATCATTCACAACCATCAGATCTAGTGTACATGTGTAATAATCTTAGGCTTCTCAGAGGTATAAGTGAAACATAAGTTAAAATGCTTCTCTCTCTAAATTATTTTAGAGAGAGAAGCTCTGCAACAAAGGTCATCTTCTCCGATCAACATTAAAATGCCGGCGCGGTGGTGGCCGGCCCAACAGGGCGGCACCGCCGCGCCGGAAAATTCAACTTCCTTTTTTTTGAAAACTAAAGACACTTTCCGACATCCTTTTTCGCACTGGTTATGAATATGACCTTAGATTTTTCAAAAACTCAACGGTTTGTTCTAGATCTAGAAAAATAGATCACGATTTTACCTTTCCTTTCTTCTTCTTTTCTTCCAACAGTTCGGACCGGTTTACCTTGGCTTTGTTTTGTACAGATCCGGTTCGGAATGTGTTGTGATTGCTTGAGTTCGGATTTGTTGTGTTATTCTAGATGATGATGATTTAAAAATGGAGGTTGTTGTTATTTGTGAGAGAAGGAAAAAATATTGATGGAGATAGTGTTGTTCTTGAAATCAAAAGAAAAAGATTGTTGCTGGAAATTTTTATCCCATGATTGTTTGCTGGAAAAATGTTTGATGGATTTGTAGTGAAAGCTCAAAAAATGAATTGCTGGAAAATATTGTTCATGTTGTTCTTGCTGGAAACCATTCGCACAGCAAAATGGTTTTGTAGTACAACTCATAGAAACCATTTCGACAGCAAAATGGTTTTGGAGTACAACTCACAGAAACCATTCCTTTCCTCCTCTTCCAATTGTGTCGGTCCAAAACTGAATGATGACAATGACTCTAGGTCCTTAGTTTTTGTCACCTGCTGGAAACCATTAAGTACATCTAATGGTTTTGAAGTACAACTCACAGAAACCATTTCCACAGCAAAATGGTTTTAGCGTAATTTCATGTTTTCATTTTTTATTACATGTTTTCATTTTATCTAAAACATGTTGAGTTTTTTACATGTTAGTGTAAAAAAAGTCTGGATTGTAGCATTTTGTCGAATAGTTTTTATTTGATGCATAGAAAAGTAACAAGTATTGATGCATAAAAAAGTATATTATTTGTCACCATTTTTCTCCAGTTTCCTTGCAGTGGCTAATACAATAAGAAATACTTAATTTAAACATATTTGACAGAAAAATGCAGCAAGCATTAGGAAGGAGGAGGTTCTGATTCGTACAGGGGAGGAAAGCAGCAACTAAACAGACCACAACAGCATAGAAACCATAAGCTGGAGAACATAAAATCAATGCTCCTTTCTTGAGAATTAAGGTTTCACTTGGGGGTGTAGGAAGCAATTATGTTGGGCTATCGGTTAATGAGCTGAGATTTATGCACGGTGCATAAGAATTTCCTTATGCACCATAACCACACCCCTAAAAAGCATTATGGAGGGAAAAACGTAGGGGTTAATGTTTTTTTTAGAGAAACACGGTTTAGGTTTTAGTATATATAGCCAAGTTACGATGGAAATTAGGGTATTATATAAGTCTACAAAATATTGTCAAAAAAAAAGATGCATTTTTTTAGTATCAAAGAAGTGTATAAAAAAAAGGAAGAGGATAAGAACGATGATTTTTTTAGTATTAAATAATTGTATAAAATACTTTGTCAAAAAAGAGTGTAGAACACAAAATAAGAAAATTAGTTAAAAAAAACTAAGATTAATAAGAAGAAAAGAAAAAAAATATATATGTAGAAGTCTATCGATATGTTTAGCCTTTTTCTTTTTTTTAATTTTTGCTATTTATGAATGGATTTGTTTAGGCTTTTTTTCTTTTGCTATTAATAAAAATATATTTGATGCATTTTGAGAGACAAAATTTTAGGATAGATTTGTTACAAACCTAAACAGCATTATGAAGGGAAAAAATTAGGGTTAGACTTAACAAAATTAATAAATAAGGATTAGGGAAACCGGATTTGTTTTTCTTTTACAAAAGTTAAGAAGATTAATATTTTAAATCAAAGTTTCTTTTTTTTTTTTAAATCAAAGATTAATACTTTCGATAAATCAAAGATTCTAAATGAAGGGTAATAATAAAAGAAAAAAACTGACACACAAACACCATCTTTCGTTGATGTATAAATGTAAATTATAGTTATAGTTATGCACCAATATTTTTTTCTTTTGTTTATAATTTTAACAAATATAAAATTGAGATAAAAAATATTATTTTTAGATTTTATTGTATTTTTTGAAAATAATTTTGAAGAAAATATTTTCAAAACATCGAATCTATTTTAACCACTACAGTTTATAATATTTTACATATTTGTATCATCTTTCAAGAAAATAAATTGAAAGCATATCTATATAAATATCAAACAAATTTTCAGCACTTTATTTGATTTTTCATAAAAATATAAAACTGAAAACAACTCGATGTAACTAAAGTCTAATTTGCATGTCTGCATAAGTTGTTATTCATAATACTAAGTTTGTGCTATACCTTAATTCACTAGTCATCATCTCCTAAAACATAGTCCCAAATTTTGTTACAATTGGGTAACTATGTGGACCTCTGAAGAATGCGCGCACAATTTCCATCTCAACAACTTATGTGTGATCATTTTATCTTCGTCCATCACCCAAATTATGTATTAACATCCCAAAGTTCATCATCTAAACCCATAATGTAAATATACATTTTGGTTTTCCACAAAGAGATCTCCATTAAATCTAGGAGCTTTATTGGAGTCAGATTTCTTATCTTCAGAGGTACCATAATCAAAAGCAACAACAATGTTACTAACACCAATACTCTAACCTTCACTAGATGCCATGTTTTTCTCAGATCTTGATCTGTTACACTGTTAGGTGCTTACAACAGAATCAAGGCTCTATATACCAATTGAAGGTGAGAAAAACACAAGAAGGGGGGTTGAATTGTGTTTTCTTTTTTTCTTCTTAAAACTTTGTTCACTGTTCAGAAGCTGATAAAATTCACGTTATGATGCAATGTTTAAAAAATAAATGCAGCGGATAAGTAGAGAGAGAGAGAGAGAGTAATTATACAGGTTCCTTCCACAATCCGGAAGTAGTCATGTCCCCCTTGCACTTCCAAGGGGAGTTCACTAAAATCAATATCTAATTACAATTGCTCAAGCACACAACAAGACTTCAAACTACTCAAGCATAACTGCAAGAGATTTCTTATGCTCAAGCACAAACGCAAGAGACTTCCTATGCTTAAGCACAACTGCTAGAGACTTATATTCAAACAGAATTACAAAGAAAAATGTTTGAGGTTGAACACTTGATATACAATCAGGGGTGTTCACAATACAAATTAGATAAGACTCTTAAGACTCTAGAATTTCTAAGATATGAAAGTTGTTAAGAAATTCTAAGTGAACTTTGATGTGAAAACAATTTATGCAGAGTTTCGGCACTTGTAAATTGTTGTAGAGTCTTATTGAAACTTCAGGTTCTCGCTGCTTTATATAGAGGTGTGAAAGAGACGTTGCAGCTTGTCAGCACATCAAAAGAGTTGTTGTTGAATCTTGATAATCACCAATGATTTGTTTCTTGATTTGGTTATTGTCCTAGGAGGGAACAATTTCAAATACATTCCTTGTATGGAGAATTACCAGCTTAGTCACAGTTGTTGTCTTGTACTATTGTAGACACAAAAAACAGAATAGTGGAGATATTGGTTGTACAATTGTACTATGTCCTTTTCGTGCGCTCTTCAGTCGATAAACATCCAATGCCTTATAGGCTTTCCAAGCGAAAGACGTGTACCACTCAAAGTCTCAAAACGATCAGAGTAAAAGACATTGAAAAGATCGTGTTTGGAAGGTAATGAGTGGGGTGACGTCACTTCTTCAAGGTGACTTGTGAATTATTTTCAAAAATGCCAATCTTCTCCCTTCTTGACAAGAGTTGTTGAAAATGACATTTTTTTTTGGGGCATTTCGTTAGCCTGTAATTTCAACAGGCTTATTTAATACGGTCAAATAGTTGGTTGACCTTTAACTTTGCAGGAATCGAAGACTTTCTCATTAATACTTGAGGATTTCGATAAGATAGCAAGTCTACCGCACTTGGTCAGCAGTTTCGACAAATCAAGGCTGAAAGAAAGATCGCGTCGAAGTCAAGCATTCAAGGCGGGAAAGCACGATTTCATGTGGAAAGGTAGTTTCCTTAGTGGGAACGTGGGACAAACAGTTGTCCAAGATGGAAGAAGTGTTGATCATGGGATTAGTGGTTCGCCAGTTAGTTATTCTAGTACTACTCTAGTATAAATAAGTGTTTCCAAGTCGGAAAATGGGTTGCAAATCATTTATTAAATTCTACAACACTCAAACTACCGACGTCTAGGGAAACGAGTTATACAAAATGTATGTAAACTGATTTATAGACCACCTTTACTTTTTAATGCATTGCATTTTACCTTTCCTTTAAGTTTATGCGTTTAAACTTTTACTTTATCTTGCTTTTATTTGCTTTTACTTGCAATTCTCAAACTTGTTGAGACACAATGCCTCTTTCTTACTTCAAAACTCGTCATGCTCTCTAAGTAACCTAAGTGCATTTCGCGGCCTTTTTCTTTACAAAACATTTTTGTTCGATTAAAACCTTTGCACAACATGTCCTGAGATTTCAAGTTCGGTCTCGCTTGTTATAATCAGAACTAGCCTGTAGTTTACCAAAAACATCGGCAAACACATGTTTATCATTCTATGTTTTTAGTTGAGGATTGTTAGTTTTAGAATATGTTAAAGCACCCAAGCTTACGCGTGTCTCAAGTCTTTCCTTGGTTTTCATATCTTCTGTCAAAAATAAATTTTTACTGCGTGAATCAATTCACTCATATCTGAATAGACTCACAAAAGTCTCTGACTTCATGTGAATCGATTCATAACATGTATGAATCGATTCACTATGTCTCACTTCAAAAATGCATGAATCGTATCATCATATGTCTCTGACTTAGTCTGAATTGATTCATACTGATTTGAATTGTATCAACATTCATTCTAGGCAGTCTGAATCGATTCAAAAAATTTTTTGATGCGTATCAATCTTCATGGCATACTACCTTCTTCAGAATTTTTTTTTAAGCATGAATCGATTCAGTCATTTGGTGAATCGATTCAGTTAGTTGTTTTGGCTCGAAATTTTACTCTTCATTACTCTCACTATATAAACTCTTCTCCTCACAACTTTAAAATTATTGAATCATTTGCAACTATTCTCTCTAGGTCTCAAAAACTCATTGCACATAAATTTTTCAAGATTAAACACTTTTTCTTAGAATCATTTTGTTCTTTGAGTCAAATTGAGTTGCTAGGGTGCTAGTAGGGATTGTAAGTTGGTTCCTTCAAGAAGATTAATTGGGCTTAATCAAGGCTTCAAAGTGAAGTAAATAATAGCATTCTACCTCCAAGGGGCTTGGGTTTCTTTCTAACCGTTCTTGAAGTCGAAGGGGATTCGCTTACCGGACGTAGCATCGAAGGCTCAAGTGTAGTGTTCGAAGGGGTGCACGGGTATTCAAGGATTCGAAGATTCAAGGAGCATCAAATTCAAAGGTTATTTAAA
The DNA here is from genome assembly GCA_958299785.1 of Medicago lupulina. Lineage (NCBI taxonomy): Eukaryota > Viridiplantae > Streptophyta > Magnoliopsida > Fabales > Fabaceae > Medicago > Medicago lupulina. The sequence goes on along the minus strand of OY283144.1, from coordinate 54,343,704 downwards.
GTTTGGGGGAATGTTTGCATTTGGGTTGAAAAATTACATTTTAATCTCAAGGAACTCTTGTAAACACATTGTATTCAACTTTTGTTACATAGTGGATGACCTCGGTGAAGGAGTAATTCATCGAGAAGAGTAGACGTAGCTCTAGCGAGGATGAGAAAGAGCGGACTACTATAAAAATATCGGTGTTCTCTTTTCCCTTTACTCTTTACTCTTCTTTATTGCATATGATTAATTGAATAATTGATAGAATAATTGTTAGTGTTGATCTAAGGTGTTTTTCTTCAAAAGTTAATCTAATTCATTGAATTAAGTTACAACAATTTTACTTAGATCAATTGATTGCAAGTTCAATTCAATTCTTCAATTTCATGTGTATTGTGTTTTCCATTGGTAATTAGATATTATTGTCATATAGGTTTGGTTTTGAAATTGTCTAAAGTTTTGTTAATTGTCATGGAATGGATTTATGATTTGAGGAACCATGGAATTCTCATAGATGATGTATCTAAGCTTTTGAGATTATGATTTTATGATGTTTGAAATGGTATTTCCGCTACGACTATTTATGATTATGATGATTGATGATTGTTTTGGATTAATGATAAGTAGCACCTTGAACTTATGTGAAATCTGTTAAATTATTATTTAAATATTGTATGTGGGGTTTGAGGGTGTTACTCCTGGCGCATGGTCCTAGGAGCTTGGTGTCTGTTCCTTGCGGCTCAAGGTGCTATTTTTTTATATTTATTTTGGAGGAGAAAGCTCGCGTTTTTAGCCCATGCTCAGGTGGAAACTCTCCCTATAAATATCGTTTTCCTCATTCACAATTATTCATTTAGAACGAAGCGGTTCAAGAGGAAGACAAGCACTAGAAGCTTCAAGGGAAGAGTCTCTCTCCCCACTCAAGGTTTTTCCAAGGTATGTTTTTTTCTTTTGTAATTTGTTTTTAGTTACCATGGGTAACTAAATTTTTTTAGGAAGATGAACCTCTACTTTGTTTGGTGGACAATTATTTAATTTAAAGTCTTTTATTCAGTTATTTTCTGTTCGCTATTTAGTTTTACTATAGTGTGTAAGATTTGTCTCCTCTGAAGCAAAACCCTGATTTAGGCACTTAGGTAGTGACAGGGCCTAATACTAATATTCATATCTTGATATTTATATTTGTCTAACTAGGAAGTAATTAGTTAGTAACTAGAGAAACAAACCGAAAGCAAACGTACCCTGATAGTAAGTACTTAGGGAGGTGACATACCTAATATTGATGAACATCTGCTGAAATCATGTAGTAACTAGTTAGTAATTAAGGAAACAAGTGACTTCACGACTTTAATCAGCCTAGTAACTCCATTCTCCTCGCACATTGGTAAGGTAGACGCTGATATGGCTACCCGTTTGTAGAACTACCGAAAGGGAGAGTATGTTATGTACTTCAAAGACTCGTAGATGAGAGAACCTTTAGGAACACTGGGATTCATACCTTTGAAAATTAGGAACTCTAATTTAAGTTTATGTTTCAATTACCCCTGAGGGAGTAAGACCCCACATGTAAGGATCATCGTGTGACCATTAGGTGCAACTCAACAGACGGAGGGATAGACCGAAATCGACCAAAAGAGTAAGACCCTGCACGTAAGGATCATCGTGCGACCAACAGATGCAACTTGACAAACTAATTAGGTTATCACGTCTCGACGAACTCATCACTGAGATAGTTTACTTAGAATAATTGAACTTTACTTGATTGTTAATTAATTCCAACAAATGAATAGAGGAGATTCAAAGAATCATAACTGCCGCTAACGTTTTGTAATCAAACAAGTAATTTTGCTATGTTGCAAATAGATTAAATTGCAAAACTCTAAACCCTTATCTCTTTATTATTATTTTGTTCCCAAATAAGAATCGTGATTTGTTTAAACGAAACAACAATTCTTGCAGATACGATACTCTACTTATTACTTTATTACTTGATAAACGATTTGGTACAATTGTTTAATCCGACCATGTAACTATGAAAAGTAACATTTAATGAAGATAGTTACTATGATTTGATACACTTATCTATCTAGCGTCTAATAGTGAGATAGTTACTTCATTTGCCGAAGAAGATGTTTGTCTTCCAGAAGAAGCTTCTCCTTCAGTTGAGAGCTTTTTAATTAATAAACCAGGATCATTTGGTTTAGGTAAACTATTTTCGCTACTCAACATCACAACCACTGATGTCATGTTTGGTCTATCATCAGGATGATTTTGTAGGCATAGTAGACCAATTTGAATGCAACGTAATGCTTCAGATTCAATACACGAGTGCCTTAAATAATCATCGATCAAGTTGAGTGGAATGCCCTCTTTCCACAATCTCCATGCCTACAAAAGTTCAATAGATTTCACATACACCACTATAATATAAGAGAAACATTGTGTTTAGGAAAACGTACATATCCAATAAGATTATGATCTTGTTCATGGTAGCTAAGTGCTCTATTTTTCTTTCCACTGATGATTTCTAATAATAATACGCCAAAGCTAAATACATCTGATTTGATAGAAAATAATCCATCAATAGCATATTCAGGTGCCATATAGCCGCTGAAAGGAATCAACAAATAATTATTGAAATGTTCCATTGATCATAGAAAAGTTTGTTATCTTTTAACATACTTACTATGTGCCAACTATTCTGTTTGTTCTCCCCTCAATTTGATCACCTCCACACATTCTAGCCATGCCAAAATCTGAAATTTTGGGATTCATATCATCATCCAATAAAATATTACTCACTTTCAGATCTCTATGTATGATTCGTAATCTCGAATCTTGATGAAGATAAAGAAGCCCTCGAGCAATTCCAAATATAATGTTAAAGCGTGCAGACCAATCCAACAATTTACTTTGAAATGGATCTGTAAAGTGTGTTTAATAAGTTTATTAGTAATTTCTTTGCATAAAAATTAAACTTATATCATACCAAATATTACACTTTGCAAAAAATGACTCACCAAAAAGAAATGTATCGAGACTTTTATTGGACATGTATTCATAAATCAACATTTTCTCATCTCCTTCAATACAACAACCAACAACTTTAACAAGATTTCGGTGTTGAAGTTTAGTACATAATATAACTTCATTCTTAAACTCTTTAAGTCCTTGTCCAGAACTCCTTGAAAGCCTTTTGACAGCAATTTCTTGTCCATCGAGCAATGTACCCTATATATAATTATAGTTGAAATTGTGTGATAAATAATGTGTTTTTTTTATGTATATTTTGTCCACTTGACTATAAATGTTGTAAGTTTACCTTGTATACTGGTCCAAAACCACCTTCACCGAGCTTGTTAACAAAAGAGAAGTTTTTCGTTGCCTTGAGTATTGTAGCTTGATCGAAGATAGGAAGCTCAAAATCTTCATGTGTGTCCTCATGTTTCTCATCTGAACTTGTAGTTTTCTCTATTCCCTCTTTTAGTCAATGTCATGTAAAAAAATGAAACTTCGATTGGAAATTTATCGCATGAAGCATCATACAAAATGTCTGTTTTAATAAGAAACTACGCAAGTGACAATAAATATTTCAAAATTTATATTCTAATAAAATTGCATGAAATGCTCTAAGATATTGATGAATCCATTAATTAATTTCAGAATCAAGCTTGAGAAATCTAAAAGGCACTACGCTTAAGAAACTTACCTTTATACTTTGCCTTTGTTATATAAACGTAGGTGACTGCCAATAACATCAAAAGGACTACTGAAGATGTAATTGATACCGCCAATACAACGGTTTTAGTATTCGCATTTTTATCGCCTGCAGTTATAAGATTTCCAAACAAAATCAATGATCATCAAAATGACTGATATATACAAATTAAGAAAAATAAAGAGAAAGACAATAGAAGCTTTTACCGATGTCTGATGCATCCGTTCGGACATATAGGTCTTGTCCGCTTTGTGAAACCCTCAGATCGACAAGATCACCAAACCAGATAGAACAACCGCTACCTGCTCCACTTGTGTCTAAACTTGAGTAAGCAGTGCAAGAACAATTTTTCAAACATTTAGTCTTGCAATCATCGAGTGTCATGTTCTCATCAATCCAAGAATGTGTAGTATCTGGTAATTTCATTCCAGTAATTCTTTTAAACCCATCTCTGTTTTTGATCCCACAACTCCAATTACTATTACGCACACATCCTTGTGTCCAGTCCATTGCACTCCACTGTTGTGGCGATTTCGGTATAAACCCATCTAGACACTGACACATGGGCGATGCGTTAATCGTGCATAGCCCATTTTCCCTACAAACATTGTACACATCACAACTATCTTGTGGTAAAGTTTGGTAGACATTCCATGTTTTGGATTCTGAAATCCAAATGAGGCGTAGCCGAACCGAAAGTGTTCTGTTCAAAACAACAAAAGAAACCACAGAACTATTCTTGAGTGTAAACAAATAATATACCTCATCTTGATTGTTGACAAACTCATAATCATACAGTGGGTTTTCTGTTAATCCAATTACTCCGCTAGATCGAGGACCAGTCCATGGTCCTGTTCTGTAGAGTTTTGTTGAGCCTTTCCAAATAAAGCTTTCAGGATTGGGAGTCAGTACCATAGCTGAAGTAAAGTCACTCGAAGATGGATCGTCCCAATTTTTCCACGCAACGAGACTCCTATTAAGATCCTTTCTTTTATCCCATCCAGCCTTCATTCCTGATAATATTGTATCACAAGGATAATCAAAACTTTGCCACAAAAAATGTTCTTGACCACCATTTTTAAGTACTAAATTTCCATCATCCAAGAGTTGCGCAATAGGACTTGAAACCTTTTCTATTGTCATGTTTGTTGACCATAGTAGGGATTGATTTTGATTGAGAAGTACAAGATTTCCATCTTGACTTATGATCAACTTGCTAGAAGTGTCTTTGATTGGATTGTCACGGTTGGCAACCCAAACAACTCTTCTAACAGGGATATTTTTGTACCAAATTCCAACATAGCGGTTTGTGGAATTACCTGGATTGAAGAAACCCAACTCAAATACTCCACCCTTAGAAACCAAGGTGCTTCCATCAGGAAGTGATTGTGTAATTGTATCAGTTGCAAATGAAATGTTGGAGAAGAATAATAGTAGCTTGGTAATAACAAGAAGGGTAGATAGAATTGCCATTTTATGTTGATTAGGGGATATAATTAATACAAGAAATTATATATATAGATGAAGAATTTGGAGTTTCATGATTTGCAAGTTTAGTGATTGCCATTTTTTTTTTTTGGTGGCCGGTGTTTGAACTCAGACCTTACATATATTATGCATTGTTCATACCAATTGAGTTAAGTTCACGAGGACCACGATTGCCATTATAGTCTACAAGGTTGCAGTTTTCAATTTCTTGCATCTGAGAAAGCACATAAAGTCATTCTATAGTTGTTTATTTATTTAGTCAAAGTTGAAAATACCATCCATTTTGTTGATGTGACATATGTATGCGACTATGCTACGGATATATTGGTAAAAAAATCATCTATTAAATTTAAAGAAATACCAAGTGGTCTAAAGGTCATTGACATATCATATATTTTAAGGATAATTGTAATAGCACAAATCACGAGTCACGAGAATAATTCATCCTTTTGTTTTTTAAACATTCTTAGGACAAAGAATTGGAGGATTGTTTGTACTCAGCAGTCGTATAATTTTGTGGCTAAGATCATATTTTAAGAAACCGTGGAATATGTGGTATAGACTCGGATTTTGATAATGTTTTGGATGATCTTTATGATACGATTTTAGATTTTTTACATTAGTAGTTTCATTAGTAAGGACACCGTCCCTCCTAAAGCACAACATGTTTTGGCGAATACTCTTTTTAGTAAAAGCGTTCAAGATATGAAAGTTGAGTTTGACATGACCACTAGACAGAAGGCAGTTTTAGGATGTTTGCAAGCAGCACATGCTCGAGATTTTCTTCTAGCTATCTTGATTGATGGGTTAGGTCAGCATATATCACTAGTGGAGTACCGTACTAACTTTAGATATCGCCTTGTGATTCCATTATTTTGGGAGCATGTCGTTCAATGTAAGGAGCTTCCGATTTTAAGTACAAGCATAACTTTGTTAGGGATGTACTTTTTGATATATTCAGGCGAGCGGGAGTATAGGAGGCGTCTGTGAACTTCTTGACTGATCCGCTAGATAGAAGATCGACACTTAGACATGTGGATGTTATGGTGTACGAATGGGTATGATGAAAACATGCATGTGTGGACTTGACTGGGGTTTCACCACTTGTTGGATTAGGGGTCGAGACTTTTACAGTAGGACATGCGGCCCTAAAAATTGCGTCAAGTAAAGTGGTCAAACATTAGAAAACGTGTTTTGACAATCAACATGTTTTTATACCATTTGTTTTTGACACTTGGTTTCCTAGTACCAGAGGTTGTTGAACTTCTACATCGAGTTCAAAGGGTCATGCATAGCAATGTTTGCTTACGAGAATTGGTTTTATCATTAAAAATGCATATTAGCGCAACTTGTTGCCTGTTTGCTTTCTATTCATTCATGTGTAAGTAATTCTTTATGTAAATATAAAAAAAAAATTAAAAATAAAAAAATAAATAAAAGTAGCACCTCAGGAACATTCTTTGATTTTTTCTTTTTTCATAAAATTAGAATTCAAAAGCATGAGTGACAACAAGGCATCCAATTTTTGTTGACATCCCACAGTTATAAAATTCACCTTACTTGTGTTATTTTTGTCGGGCTTTGAGAATTATCTCCTTGATTTTGCTCAGCTATCAAGTTTGGTAATAGAAACTCTTCCAAGTGTTATATATGATTTTTTTCTAATGATAAATGTTAATATGTTAGTATTTTTTTTATTGTTTGGACTTGAAACATGTATCTTTAATTCTTTAACTCATTTAATTTCGTAGACTAAACTGGTTCAATTATCCAACCCCAGGTGTAATATACAACTCATGTCAATAATAGACAACAATTTTGTTTGTGATAAAACGTTGAGAATTATATTTTCTTTCCAATTTTGTTGTTGTATTTTGCAAAAAGAAAAAAATAATAATTGGAAAAATTATTAAAAATAAATAAAGAAGAGGAGATGATAGAGCGTTATTTCAGGTCCCCCCCAACAATTGTGTTCTATTTTAAGCTAAATGAGTTCCACCATCCATAGCTCTGAATCCAAACATTGTCTTTCAATAACTTTTTTTCACATTAATCCTCTCTTCCTTTCTTTTGCAGTGTGATGAGAAGAGAGAGAAAGATCCTGATCTCGTCCCCAAACAAGGTCATGATCTTCCTCCATCTTGCTACATTAATCTGAGTTGTTACCATTTTTTTAATCTTTCCAATAAGCACATTTGTTTGTTACAGAAAAAAGGGAAATTAGTTATAAGAAAAATGGCTAGTCGATCATTTTCGCATTTTGTTGAGGAAGCATTGGGGAAATTCCCACACTTGGTGATCTATATTCTTCTTGAATGGGTGCTAATATTCATACTCTTCCTTGATGGGTTTCTAGCATTCATTGCCAATGAGTATGCAAGATTTTTTGAATTAAAAATCCCTTGTTGGTTATGCACAAGGTTCGATCACGTAATGGTTCATAGAAATCCTGATTTTTATTACAACGAGTCGGTGTGTGAGGCTCACAAGAAAGATATGTCATCTCTTGCGTTTTGCCATAATCACAAGAAACTCTCTGACATAAGGAAAATGTGTGAAGGTTGTTTACTTTCATTTGCAACGGAGAAGGAATCGGATTGTGATACCTATAAATCACTTGTAGGGATTTTGCATAAGGATTTGGAATGCTTTGTTGAGGATGGACAACCTATTCAGTTGAGTTTGAAATATGACGATGGCTTAATGATGCATGTTGATAGAAATATTTCTCAGAAATGTTCTTGTTGTGGAAAACCATTGAAAGTTAAGTCTTCTTCTCCCTATATTACCAAAGTGAGACACTCGGAAGCGCGAGCCCCGACTCCTTCACCACGAGCTTTCCCATTTTCATCATCAAAAAACGATCAACCTCATTCTCTTGAATTGCCTCACATTGGGTATACACCACTCAAGTTTATGTCACCAAATGACTCTGAGCATCTAGAGGAGGATGATGGCCACCATAATGTCAAAAGTGAGTTTACAAAACACATGAATAAATATACCAAAATTTTTGCATCACTTCAATCTAAGTTTATAGGCTCTATTTTATAGGAAGGAACTTTCTGAACTACGATAAATATTTAGTTCCTAAATTATATAACATTCAATAAATGTCGAAGTAGGGATATTGACTAGTGAGTTAAAGGAGATAAAGAGGTTATAATTAGGAGATTCAGGGTTAAAACCCAATGTCGAAACTCTTAGTGTCGATAATTTACCAAAAACTGATATTTGTCTATAAAATAGTTGAGTGAAGGTTGAATTGAAATTAGTACTAGACACCGAGAAAATGTTGTCTGTGTGGGCATCTTGGTTGGGGAGCTAAACGACGTTGAAGAAGTTATAACTAGAAGATTCAAAGTTTTGACCTTAGGTAGGAACTAACAATGCTATATTAACATACAAACAATTAATATACTTGTCAAAAAAATTATTTTAAAAAAAATTGGTGAAGAGTTAATTATTATTAATTAAAGTGAAAACAATTAATATACTTGTCAAAAAAATTATTTTAAAAAAATTGGTGAAGAGTTAATTATTATTAATTAAAGTGACAATAATAGTATTTTGACACCCATAGCGTAGGGATTTGAACTCCATTCGATGATGTTACAATGCAAACCCTTAGCATTGAACTCAACTGATACCTAATGAACATTTAATCTTTTAATTTTGTGAATGTGGCATCTTAATCTTTTAACTATGGTATATGACAATGTTTTTGCTCTATATGTATATAGTGAGGGAAGACATCAAATCTACCACTGTGCCTCTATTGGCAGACGGGGATGATATAAACGACGATTCAAGCAAATTAACTCCAACATTTACAAGAGGCAATAAGTTCTTTGGAATCCCACTCTCCGATTCAACAAACAACAGTCCCAGATGGTCTTACAGGTTTAACAAGAAATCACCATTAGAAAAGACGGAATTTGCCTCCGACTCCAACGAGGTAATGAATTCTATTCAAAATGATTTCGATGATGCCATTGTAAACAATTTGAAGAGACAAGTTCGTTTGGACCGAAAATCACTCATGGCTTTGTACATGGAGTTGGACGAAGAAAGAAGTGCTTCGGCTGTTGCTGCAAACAACGCAATGGCAATGATCACACGGTTACAGGCTGAGAAAGCAGCAGTGCAGATGGAAGCTTTGCAGTATCAAAGAATGATGGAAGAACAGGCGGAGTACGATGAGGAAGCATTAGAGGCAACTAATGACATGCTTATGAAAAGAGAGGAAGAGATTAGAGATTTAGAAGCTGAATTGGAGTTTTATAGAAACAAATATGGAACTTTAATAGAAGAAAGTGGTGGTAATAATACTCCTTCATTCAGACTCAATGAAGCAAGAGGAGAGGATTTTAAAGATATTAAAGCAGATAAAACATATTTGCTTGGTCGTATGAAGAAGATAGAAAATAGATCAACCTTTTCAGAAAATGGAGCTTACTCCTTACACTCTGACTCTGACAGTGTTAATAATATAGACAGTGAGACAGGTAATTAACTAAATATGTTTTCACTTAGTTTTTTTTAATACAAACTATTCCTTGTTTGTTGTGTACTGTGAAACACGGATACGAACATGGACACCGGACATGACACTAACACACCGACACCATTAATAATTTGAGAAAATCACATAATTCGGTATAATTATATGTGTCGGTGTCGGACACACCTAATCTGAGGAATGTTCGTACTTCATAAATTGAGTACAATGGTGGCTTTTTTTTACGTAAAGTTTACATAGATAGTATTTATTATGAGTGATGAAATTGAGAGAGAGAACTTGCAACCAAGTTAGAATGATTCATTGATATAAGACTACTAAGTATGTATACAAGATGTAGGTTGCACCATAACCTAGGCTATGTCTAACATAGAGTACAAGAGTCATTAACTTCCTCTAATTGTCATCAACTAACTTTTGAGTCCAGGGCCGGTCCATGGCCCGTTGAGGCTGGGCTATGTTACCGGGCCTCAAATTTTTTAGGGCCCAATTTTTTTTTTTAATATGTAAAACACTGAAATAATGGTTATATATTTATTAAAAGCAAATTATTTTAATTTGTTTAGCTAGTTTCAATGGCGTGGCTAGTTTTTGTTGAGTGAGAGGTAAAGTGTTCAAGTCCTATCAAAGATGGTTTTTAATAAAAAAAATTAAAATGACTTATTTATTTTTTTTGGGGCGCAGAATTAATTTTTGTTTACATCCCTTATCAAAGTAAAATGGGGTCTATGAATTTGTTAAGACGGTCTTGTTGGAGTCTTCTCTTCACTTGAATTAAGTTCAAGTAATAGTATTGAAATTTGAAAATATGACCCGAAACATGTAACATTAGGACTTAGATCCTCCAGCAGGTGCGCGAATAGAAGCTGTGGGGATGGTAGCTTCTGAACTGTTATAGGGATCCACACACAACTTTAGTACATAATCTCTACTTTGTTACTTGAATTCAAGAGTGTGAAAAAAAGAGTAGGGGTGAACGTAAATTTTGATATTTGAATGTGTGAGGTATTATGATTATGATTATATTTTTTATTTTTGGTACATTATCATTATAGTTTCTAAATGTATTAAAATTATAAAATTATTTCGGAATGTGTTTTTTTTTTTATAGTAAGTTTAGCCATCATATATATATTTCGTTAGTTTGGTCTTTACATGTGTTTTATGTTAGTTGGTTTGATTTGATCCTTGAAATTACTGAAAAAAAATTACATTTAGAGATGTTTTTGTAATTTTGATATATCCAAATATTATTGTGACAATGTCTCATTCATTAACATTTAAGATCAAAATAAGTTTGAGTTATTGTAATGATTATAATTACTTATGGTCACAATATTTGTGTTGTGACAGATAAAGGAAGTGAAGCATAGGTAGATGAATGAATGAAATTTGAGGTTGCGCCCTACAGGAACAACAAGAATAGTCTAGCTTGTGGTGGATATTGTGAATGCTTTAACCAAGGAGCAAGGTAAAGTGTTGGAAGCATAGGCATGTTTCCTATGCACAATACCTATAACATAGAGGTCAATGAAATCTCAAAGCATGTCTGGGCTGCCTAACTCTCACTAGGATCATTTGGACAAACTTGTCTAGGATTTGTTTGTTTATATGACTACTATTAACTGTTCCTCGTTTTGGTAATTAGTCTGCAGTTTTCTGCAAATTCAAGTTATTATATCTCAATTATGATCAAAATTGTTTAACTTCATGCTCATTCACTGCATGAAAATGTAGGATTGGCTAGAAAATCTCAGTGAAAAATATCATTCATTCGCATGCAGTGAAAAATATTGTCCATCAAAAACTCCATCATCTATTTAATCGAAAATCTCGTTCTAATTATCCATAGTTGTTCCTCAAACTCATTTTCATTCTCCACGGTTGATTGAAAACTCATCCCCAAAATTTATTCTTTGAAAAGGATAACTGAAATCTCGAATCAATTGAATTCCTGATCAGAATCGTTCATCACAAAATATGTCTTGCCTGGTGCAAAATAGAGAATTGATGCTTGATAAAGAAGATTTTACCTTTCCTCGAACAGCAGTAAATAAACCGGTTTATCAAAAATAAAATATTAAATCCATAGAGAATCGTGATATTATCATAGCCGTTCAACAACTAAAATTGTTTTGAGTATGAAATTTTAAAGTTTGTTTGTTCATGAATTTGGTCTTGGCAATTTATATGATAAAATAAGAGTAGAAAGATTATTTTGTCGGGATTAAACTTCGTGAACCATTCGTCTAATATAATTCCTTAATTGATTACACACTCCTTTTTATTTCAACATAACTATAGTCGATTGTTTCTATGACATAAGTTTGGAAAGTTATACATGAATATAAACCTACATGGAATCTCTCGGACGATAGCACTTATATATAATTTAAACCAAGTCCTTTAGATAACCAATTTTACTAGGCTCTGACTAGATCGAAAGAGCAATTGCAGAACACTTCATTGTCGGCAAAACATTAAAAACATATTTATATAAAATATTATCAAGAAATAAAATTCATATATAACCAACAATATTAAGTATCTACATTAGATATTTAGCCACTAGACTAAATCCCAACAATAGAGATGATTAGTTATTCATGATATCCTTACAATGATAGACTAGAAAAGGTAGAAAGATTTGACGTTGAAGCTGCTCCCGCATCGCAATCTCCTCCGCTTCAGCTTTCTCTCACTCCAGATCACTCTCACTTTCTCTCTTGGTTATTAAGTTCTTTTGCAAAGAATCAAGTGTTTTGGTTCTGTTTTTCACTTCTCCAAAACGTGCTTCCCCAAAGAGTGAAGGATAAAATCTATTTATACTCGGTACTTAATACTCCCTCCGTCCCTATATCTAAGTACTCATTTGATTTTATTTTTGTTCCTAAATGTGAACTCTCTTTTAAATTATTAGATGCAATTATTATTATTTTCTTCAACATACCCCTAATTAATACTGCTAATTTGTTTTAAAATATGAAAAATCAAATTTAATACACATACAAACAAAAAACAATTTGGTAATATTAACACATAAAACAGACACATTAATTACACCGATAATTTTTCTTAAAACATGTAAAAAAAATAAAAGAGACTTATAGAGAAAAGTATGATTTACACGTAAAAAAAGTCGATAAGTGTTAGTAAAAATAACAATATTTTAACACTTATCAACTGTCCACATGTTAAATCTTTGTTTGGCCTCAAACAAATGCCATAAAGACGAGGAAAACCAAAATTTTCCAACATTAAATTTCTTGCAAAAGTGGTCAATAAGTGCTAATATTTGGCACTTATCAACGCTCCCTATGCTCAAACAAAAGTCCTCGCCAAAGTTAAGTTTCACATATCTAAAAAATTATTTGAATGCAAGAATTGGTTCACAAAGGTTTTTAGTGAATCAATCATTTTGATAGAAAAGATTATAATGCATGGTTCGACTATGAATTGCACGGGTAAGTCTTATATTTATCACTAACCTGGAATCAAACCATGAATGTGAATTCTATCGAAAACACAAAATTCATTTCATACATTCCAAGTCAATAACATACTTAATATTGAATCACACCTACACACGTCTTTATAAGTAAATAATAGAAAGAGTTAATAGTGTTTTACCCTTTGTAATATAGTTCATTTTTAGTTTTCGCCCCTGTAAAATATTTTTGAGATTTCGTTCTTGTAATTTAAAATTTATTTGGTTTTGGACCTTCATGAAAAATTTCACCTCCTATAATTTGTGGAAATTTCGGTCTACCCACTGTAATTTGAACAAATTTTGGTTTACCCCTCTGTTAATTTGATCAAATTTCAGTTTATCCCCTGCCATATCATCAATTTTGTACAGTCAAAATTCATGAAGGTCCAAAATAAAAAAACTTCAAATTACAAGGACGAAATCCAAAAAAAAAAATTTACAGAGAGGAAGACCAGAAATGACTTATATTACAGGGGATAAAACACTACTAACCCTGATGGAAATAAAGAACATATGTAGACTTAAACTAACATCCGTCAATTATGTTAACATCCAGATCAAGTTAGGCATTCATCTAAGCATGTAGTTTTTGTTCTTCGTATAGAGGAGCATTCACACATTTGATATTTACGATACTATTCACAAATCTCCTCTTTTAATTTTACAAACCCGTGATGATATACATATTGTTACAAACTATCTTTGACAACTTACTCTATTTTTTTTCTTTTTCCATTGTTTATACAATGTTTTCTTTCTTTTTTTTTTTATTTCATTTTCTATTGTTGTTAAGATTTTTTTTTTTAGGAATTGTTAAGATAGTATTTTGAAAAATCACCTAGGGCGAAAGTCATCTCATGCATATCCTTACTTCCATTTTTTTTTTTTGGTTGTACGTACACATTGAGCTATTTTTTTTTGTGGTAATTATAATATCTTTACTGAGTTTTCATGCACATTGGTAAACCACAATATAAGCCAATTTAGACATTTAGAGTTGTTTTGAAATTGTTTATCCTATATGGATAGGGGTAGAAGAATTGAAATATGTCTCTTTTTACAAATAAAATGAGGGAAGATCTTTGTTCTATTTCCATAAGAAAATAAAAATTATTTAGAGTTTTTTTTTAATTAAAAAACTATTTAGAGTTGACATGGTTGTTCTCTATTTTTGAAACAAACAAACAATTTATTAATCAAAAACCAAGTCACTGTACAAGGAAATCGATTCAGGCAAGTCCTCAATCCAAACAACATTGGGACGTTGAAGAGCTAGCTGGGCCAATTGATGGGATAAATTATTTCAAAAGAAAACATGCAGCTATTAAACTTCTCAGTCGGCATTTGCATTCATCCATTTAATCATGCGTCTCGATAACATATGCCCTAAATACATTATTTAAGGAACTCACATATAGAAATTATGTCTTAAAAATACAAATCAAACACTTATTAAAGTCAAAATCATGCAATTTTCAATGTAAAAGTTATTATTTTTAGATGCTAAACAATGCTCTTATGACACAAATGTTATTTCTCTAAAAAAATAACATCAAAAAAATTTCAAGACACAGTTGACAAATTTTAATTGCAGGGTTTATTTATTCACTTTCTATTTTTCAGTCACACCTCATTAAACTGTGATAAACAGTGCATTGTTATCGACTATTCTTTATTCTATTTTTCCTTTTACTAATTATATTATCAAAGTAAGTTCTCAGCTCTTCCATATCCGAATTCAGGCATGGTTATTCTCGAGTAAATAAGCAATTACCCCCCTGAAATTGTAAGTTTTGTCAATTACCCCCCTGAAATTAATAAAACTTCAATTACCCCCCTGAAATTGCACAACGTTAATCAATTCCTCCCCTCCGTCAAATTTTTCTGTTAGTCAACATGACGTTTTGCAAATACCCCCCTGAAGTTTTGCACTTATGTGCAAAATTCCCCCCGAATTTAAAAATTTATATTTTTTTTCTTATTCTTGACTCAAAAGATATTAAAGGCAAACAATATTCAATATATCCTAACATATGCACCAAAGTTTAACTTCTAGCAAATGAGATGACATAGTCTTATATTATGAAGACCAACATAGACAGACACGAATTATGATGGAGGCATATATATATATATATATATATATATATATATATATATATATATATATATATACACACTTATAGACCAATACTAGTATTCCCTGCAAAAACAAATAAACATTTTCAATATTAAACTTGATATTAATTTGTCAGATCCTAAGAACTCATCAATACTTGAATTAGCATCTGTAGCAAATTTAAGAAATGTGTTACCAAACTAAATCAAAGAAAACTTGTTTATTGTGAAAGTAGTATTGGTTCACTAAGAAATTTACACATTATGATTCCAAAAACATACATTTCAGATCACGGTTAAAGTTGAACACTTGTTTGCGAAAATGAAAATAGCTACGTACATGCCACATATTTTTCATTGGGCAAAAATCCATATGGAGAACTCCAACTGAATAATAGAATACTTAAAAGCTCAAGAGTGATGATAAATGTTAATTGTTTACTTTTAATATCTTTTAAGTGAAGGATAAGAAGAAAAAAATATAAATTTTTAAGTTCGAGGGGAATTCTGCACATAAGTGCAAAATTTCAGGGGGGTATTTGCAAAACGTCATGTTTATTAACAGAAAAATTTGACGGAGGGGGGAAATTGATTAACGTTGTGCAATTTCGGGGGGGTAATTGAAGTTTTGTTAATTTGAGGGTAATTGACGAAACTTACAATTTCAGGGGGTAATTGCCTATTTACTCGGTTATTCTCATTTTAACAGAAATGAACACGTGGCTTGATCTTGGATGCTCGATTCATCTAAGGGAGGATATTGAGCCAAATTTATGTAACTTTACCGCCTAAAGTGAGATAATCCAGATCCCAAGATGAGAGCAGCCGCGAAAGGTGTGTTAGTGAGTGGACACTTGTGCGCACAGCCGTATGGTGTGTTTTCGAGGATGACGACCAACTTTAACAGCGGTGATGAATTGGACGCCATTTTCAAACAGAAGAAAGCTCTTCGAACTCAAGTCAGAAAAACCCTTAAAGCCATCGACCCATCCCTCAGATCTCAACAAGGTACTGCAATCCAATCTAATTCTAATCTTTTATTGTTGTTGTTTGTGTTAATTCCTTTGTTTTTGGTTCAGACAATGCTATTCAGGACATAATTTTAGGTGCTCCGTGGTTTAAATCAAGTCTTGGGTTATGTGCATACATAAGTTGCACTGCTTTACGGGAAGTTGATACTTCCAAACTTTTGTCTCATATTTTGCAATCTCCACCAGCTGGTATGTACATGTTTTTCACATCTTTTCTTTTTCTAACAAGACTTTCATGTGTCAAAGCACGGTCATGTCTAACACTGACACATATAATTACATTAAATTTAGTGATTTTTTTTTTTCAAATTATTATTGGTGTTGACTTGTCGGAGTGTGTCGTATCTATCCGTGCTTCATAGTGTGGTGGCCAATTTTTATTTCATGTGTCTAAAATCAAACCTTATGATTCTAGTGCAATGAGTTTTATTTATCAATACCAAACGCAGGTGGTAAAAAACTATATGTGCCTCGAGTGGAGGATAAAAATAGTCACATGCGTATGCTTAACATATCGCGTATTGATGATCTTGTTGCAAACTCAATGAATATCTTAGAACCAACTCCAGTTGATGCTGATGGAAATGCACGGCAAGATGGTACTTCTATCTCTCTCTTTCATTGTTGGATTTCTTCTTTTCATTTACTGCCCAATTCTCTTATCTTTATCTGTCGAAGATGTTGACAACTTTCAAAAACAGTGTGCTTAACCTTCAAGTTCAAATTTGAATATTCTTCAAAATGCCACCATTATCAACTCATACTGGTGTCATTTGAAGCTAAACTTTTGTTGAATCATAGTTTTTCTAGGTTTAATTGTCTATAGTCTGATGTTCCTATGAGCATCCAGCTGTTTCAAGGCTTGATCGGCTAGTCTACAGTTCTATATCCTACATGACATATGTTTACAAATAATTTGCATATCCTAATCTAAAAGATAGGAGTTAAATAGCAAAGCCTCAGAATTGTATTAACTTTTGTGCATTTAATGTTATTTTTCCGACTCTTGTATTGTAGAGTTGACTTCCATCTAGTGTATATTTTTACTTACCCTGATTGACCAATATCAACAATCGTCTGAAAGATCTCTTTGGTGCAGTTTTGCAGGCGAATGACCCAGTTGACATTATGCTTTTACCTGGTAAGCTTCTCATTTCTTACTTAATTATTGATGTCTAATCTTGCTTATAGCTAATCAATTCAATTATTTTTTCCCCCAAGGATTGGCATTTGACAGATCAGGAAGACGCTTAGGCCGTGGTGGAGGGTATGTTTTTATATTTCTAGCATCCCAGCCCCTAGACAATCTGTCTCTTGTGATGTATACAGTCTCATTTGTGTAAAAAATAATCAAAGATCCATGGAATGCTTAGATTATAATTATGAGTGAAGCATATGAATAATAAAGATATAAATAGTTAAAAAGTTAACTGTTTTTAGATTTGGAGACTTTTACCATACAAAAATTAATGATCAGTAGTATTGCTTTCATATATTTATATCAAATCCATTGTTGACAGTGATTGTAAATTGAAGATAAGTACAAAATGAAAAATTTAAGGAATTTTGAAATTTCATTGAGGAAATATGCTTCATTTTGCATCCCGCAAATCTAAGATATCTATCTCTTATGTTCTTAACAATGCTTTAGTCTTCAAACATTTGACACTTGGAGTAAACATAACAAAAATCATCTTCAATAAATTTCTCCAAAATAGCATCCAACAAATATAAGACCTCGATCCTGTTCCATTTCAATATTGGTCTTCAAAAGTTCTCTCTGTTTGAAAATTCATCTTGGCTGGAGCGAGATCATTTGACATGGAAAAGGATTGAGGTCTTATAAATACTAAGATATAAATTTTAATGTGTTTCAGCAAGTGAAGTCAATTTTGGGGTTTTTTCCTTGTGTCAAAGTGGGCCTTTACACCACCATAAGCCCTGTACTGTGCTATTGTGTTGTTTTGTTTGATTTATTTCCTTAACTTTGTACATTGATGTCATGATTTAATGAAAGATGTGGATCATTTGTGTGATGATGCCTATTTGTTTTTGCCATTTTCATAAGTATTATATATTACAAAGATAGAGATATTTGAGTACAATCAATCATTCTGGCCTGTCTAATATTACTGACCTTTGACAAAACCGATCTTAGTGAACTAAATTAATGGTCGTTAAAAGCTTCAATTAATGACTCGTTCACAAACTATTATGCTTGATGATTCCCTTATACCCATAAACAAAGAATTATATTGCAGAAGGAATAATTCCCTTTTTGAATGTATTCAATCTCTACACCTTCAATCCCTAGAGATTGGCCTGGTGGTGTGTAGGCTTGGGACCTAGGAGTATGCTCCTCTCTAGGTCTCTGGTTTGTGGTGGACCAGGGACCAGTCAATGTATTGTTATTATTTCACATACACTACTAAATCATAGTCCAAGGAATGTTACCAGTTAATATTCCCCCTTCTGCAGTTACTACGATACCTTCCTGAAAAATTACCGGGACCTAGCAGAGACACGGAACTGGAAGCAGCCCTTGCTTGGTATGCATTTCTTCTTTCTAGTCAATATATTTTTGCTTCAATAAAGCCTAAAAAATGCACCACAGTAACACATTTTGGCTTTGTAGTTGCACTGTCATATTCACAACAAATACTAGATGATGGAGTAATACCAGTTACTTCAAGTGATATTCCAGTTGATGCTCTTGTATCTCCCGAAGGTGTAATTCCTATCAGTTCTGCTGCCTTCAACAGGTATCACTAAACATATTCATTTACTTTCGTGGCCTTGGGTCAATGTTTAAAAACACCCTTCATTTTTTTTACCATTATAACCAAGTATAACATTCCAGAATGGATCTCTGAGCTGGATTTGAAGATGATGGTGCGGAACACTTTCAATGGATTATGTATCTTCAACAAAATTTTGTGCTTCATTAATTATTCGACACTAATAGAGGGATGGATCTAGAACTTTGTGTAACAAGTAAAAAGGGTATCCAATCCATTAAATGATACTGGACTGCCTCATTGCATCCAGTCTTTGACCAAGTGGAAGTTTTATTACTTTTTGGTCATTCATAGTAATTCAACATGTTTATGTGATGTTTAAAACTGTGAAGTTTGAGATTACTTGTTTATATGTGTCATGTGTCATTCAGCTGGAATGGCTATGCTGTGACTTGTTTATCAAGTTATTGCTATTTTTAGTGTGAAAATATTGTGCTTGGTTTTTTATTTTTTTATTCTGCTGATTGTACTAATGAAAGTTTCTTAATGTCATATTTCTAGCTTTAAAACTTCAAATACCCTGTGTGCTCAAATTTTGTCTTGTAATGGAAATGGATGTAGAGTTAAATGTCATTACAGAAGAACGGTTTTGTGCAAATGTGGACCATTTAAAAAGTAGTTGCGATAACGAGTTTGGTCTGTGTTGAAAATGGCTTTGCTTGGAGTTGGAGGCTTGTAATAAAATGTCGAGGTGGTGGTTGATTTCCACCTGAAATGGCTCGTTTTAGTGTTGTGAGTTTTGATAAGGGAGCTTGTTAAGTTTGTTAAGCAAGGTGGGAGTAAAGAGAAAATGGGTTTGAGGTTTAAGGAATTGGGTTGTGCGGTGGAGAAGGGTTTAGGTCCTGGTGATGTGAGGTTTGAAGAGATTAATGTTTGATAGTTGCTCTTTAGGCACCTCAAAATTACTCACATTGTTAGAAAAAAAGTCCGTTGGAAGTCATGATCCGGTCGAATTTTACACAAATAGCCGATCGAATTTTACACAAATAGCCGATCGGGAGTCACAGTCCGATCGGCAACGAATTTGAGGTGTTTAAAGAGCAGCTATCTTGATGTTTTTGTTGGGGTTGTGTGAATGGTGGTGGTGCTAGGATGAGACTGAGTTTCAGTCCCTGCTTGCATCGAATGTTGACGATGACGGTGGATGTCGTGGTGATACAGTATAGAAGATGAAAAAAATTGTATTTAATTGTTTGAGTTTGGGTTTTGGGGATAACTGTGAATATGATTTGGGGCAGTAATGAGGCAAATAAGAGATATAGCTAGACTTTTGTTCATAAAAACTTGGTAATAAAGTTATTATCTATTTCTCTCGAAAAAGGGATCTTTACTTCAATTTCTCTACGCTGTAATTTTATACAAAAAAACCATAAACTATAGCAGAAAATGGAGCGTAAAAACAGATATATTCGTTATCAGAAGTAGGGCCTAAAGCAGAAAATGGAGACCATGGAGCTAAAAAAACGTGTTTGTGTGTGTATACACACACCATATCTATATTACAAAATCCAATCGTTGGATTAAAAGATCATGTATAAAACTTGACAATAATCTAAAATTATTTGATATGTGAATGAGATACATAAAAATTAACTTGTCTGATAAAAGTAGACAAGACAATTAATTTTGATGTATTTCATTGAAATCAAGCTAAACAGAGTAGACAAAAAAGAATTTGGCATTATGGTATCACGCTAGACTGTCCTCCAAGTACCTCCCCATCTCAACCCGGGGGACACTAAACAAATAAACAAAATACACAGAATTTTCAGTACATAGAGACAGAGGCAGCATAGAGCTTGTTCTGAGAATTATATACAGCAACTGAAGTTCAGAAATCAACAACTTTAACACATTGACATTGTTACAAGGAAGAAAAGGGTTCTATTTCCATGGACTTGGGTGCCGCGCATCTCTAAAAACAGAAGTGCCACCAGATGCCGCTGGGGAAGGGGATGATGCAATGTAATTAGTTCCCGACACAGATACAGAAGGTAGGTTCATCGGATTTCCCTGCTGTCCTGATTGAGCAAAACGTGATGGACTACCAGCAGCCGCGAAACTTCCTCGAGCAGGGTTTGAAACCTTCAAAGAAAAAGTAACGAGTAAACATTAACTCTATACCATGTATGCGAACCAATTATTCATGTATTTATGGGTTTAATATGGGATACTCTTCCTTCCTAGATTGACCTCGACTCAACTTAGCTGAAAATGGCTTAATCTACTTACGAAAGTACACCCTCCGGTCACAAATATAAGCAAAAATTCATGCTTTAGATTCATTTAATAAATGATGTATGTGGTCTTTATGGTAGACAACATACATCATTTATTGAATGAATCTAAAACATAAATTTTTGCTTATATTTGTGACCGGAGGGTGTATCTACTAAAATGGTAACGAGCTAAAATTAGGAGAAATATAAGATTAAATATTTGGAAGTTAAGTTGAGTAACATGGGATGCAGCTGAGACAACTACACAAAACGTTTGTAACAAAAGCTAGTTTGTAGCATCAGATCATAACAATAAACGATATCAGGCAACAGAAACATGACCTCAAATTCAATTTAGCCGCTAAAAAATCAAATACAAATTTAACGTATTTTGGTACTTGATAGTGATACAACTACCAGCCGGGGCTAAAACAGGTGCAAAATCCTCCAGGCAGGCAAAATTTAAGACTTGGTGAAAATTTGGGTTTAGTTAGTGGCATGCTGATAGAGTTCAACTAGCAAGACAGAGTAGTGGGCTCAAGGTTTGGAAAGTCTAAACTAGAAGAGATAAGAAATCAATCTGTTATCTGTTGTAATATTATTTTTAAATCGTCTGGAGCTTAGACTATTGGAAATACGGTAGAGATCACTACTGTACCACTCTTTCATTTCAATGTATCAGTTCTTTAAATTTTCAGGAATCCATTTCACGAATGTAAGCATAACTAAAATCTAACTAGTCTATCATAATTGGTGTTCCTACATAAATTCATGCCAAAAACAGTTAAGCAAACAGAAAAACATGTGACATGACTAATCATGATAAACCATCTGCATTACCATGTTTTGTTGACCACTAGGGGTCCTCCTAAGAGGAGAGTCTGAAGAAGGAGACATGCTACTGGTCCGAAGTACAAGGCGAGAATGCTGCATATTGTGATTAGTAAAATCATCAGCTTCACCACCGTCCATGTCACCTGCAAGATTTCCCTCAGACCCCAACCTTGGAGCCATATACCTTGAAACTGAAGCGGTATCATTGGTCCCATCGGCTTTAAGCGGAACAGAAGGGCCACGCATGGCAATCCCTTGCTGTTGCACACTGTTCCGTCTCTTCAATTCCTCTTCTGCATTAAGAATCTGCCAATTAAATCAACCAAGTATGATTAATTAAATTCAACAAGAAGACACATAAAGAAGACAAACAAATCAAAGCATGGTTTTACCTGCTTCAACACTAACACCAGATTATGTTTTTTGGCATTCAAAACTTGTAACTTGTCCTCAACTTCTTTTTTCCTTCTCTCGTCGTCATCATTAAGCAGATCTACATGATTTTCAATAATCTAGCACGAAAACAATTCTTCTATGAGCGTGGTTTAAACCAATAGCAGGGTCGTATAAAACATTTCGTGTATCTAAAATCTCATTTAGAGCTGCTACATCAATTAATTTTGAACTAAATACATTGTGTATGTTTGGTTCCACTTGAGTGACCAAAATTCATTCTGGAGGTGTAGAATTGATTCTGACATGTTTGGTTGTTGTCGAGTAGAATTGATTCTGCCTTCAAAATTGATTCTACTTGAAGCTAGGATTTGTAGCTTTTGATTCTATAATTGATTTTCACACACATATGTACAGTTAAACTCACCTTTACATAAAGGTATCCAAACACAAACCACATATAGTTAGAATTACTTTTAACCAAAATCAATTCTACATGATCAATTCTATCAAAATCAATTCTCCTTTAACCAAAATCAATTCTCCATAATCAATTCCATCAAAATCAATTCTCCCCACCAAACAACCAAACACACACATTTTGCCATCAATTACATAAATAAGACGGCGGTAAGTGGACGGTGGGATTGGACCCCTCGTATTAGTCTGTCATCTAGCCTGATACCGAGTTTTCAAAAAACAACTAAATAAACAAAATAAGCTTACCGGGTCAGTTTGTATTTCCATGGAAGTTGCTGCAGCAACAGCAGCAGCAGCGTCAGACACATTCTCTAAACCATCATTCTTGAAATCAGATCCATCAAGCGGTTTCTTGGTATCAACGAGTTCTTGTTCTTGTTCTTTTTCAGGTTCATTGGAAATTTGTATTAGTTGTTTTAGGTTTGTGGTGGATGAAGGTCCATCATCACCATGATTGGGGTTAGGGTTAGGTTTGGAGGAAGAAGAGGTTCTGGAAAGAGCCTTAGAACGACGAGCTAAAAGGGATTTGAAATCTTTAAGAGAGATTTTAGGGTTTGGCATTAACCATCGACGAGGCACATCAGGTGCTCGGTGAAGATTCCCTCTGTATAATGAAATTGCTACCATTTCTCTGTCTCTCATCTTCTTCCCCTAAATTCCATACCGACTATATAGTATATACCCCGACCTCTTTTCCTTTTTTTTTTTTTTAAGGGGAATCCAACCTCTTTTCCTTCACTATTCCAATTTTATTTATTTAAGACAATCTCCATTCTGCTGCCTAACAAAAAATTTAGAGTAATGATCAGTTTAGACGATTAATCAAAGTTACCTTTTTTTTTTTTTTAGGGATAATCAAAGATAACTTATTGACTTTATTTTTAATTTAAAGTTAACTTTGACCTTTTTTTAATTTTTTTTTAATTTTGAATTCATAGTCCTTAACTAATTTATATGTTTTTTTGTTTGTGAGATGAAAGTGTATTGGTAATTCAGAGGTTTTTCATGATGTAAATATAACCTGAATAATAATTGTTTTATGAGTTTAATTGGAATGCTCTGACAGTGTAAATGCATTTTACACGGTCATCCAATAGAATTTCGCCACGTCATGCCTTTCCAAAATAGGTTAATTGAATTAATTATTTCCAAAAACCATCATTCTCACTTCTCAGTTCTATCGCCCCTTGTTGTTCTAGGCATTTGACAAAAACCCACCCTTCTCCGCTGTTGTTCTCCATCTCTTCAATCACAGTATCCATCATTGACCTTGGCATTTGATGGCATCCGACGCTGTTTTAATGCACTCTAAGTAAATTGAGGAACAAAGAAGTAATTGAAAGAGTGGTCGATTGCTTGAAAGTTGAAGATCCACCGCTTTCATTCCCACACATCAATCAGTCTTTGAACTGATCTTTTGGTGGGTGATAGACCATCATGTAACGAAATAATAATAATAGACCATCTCCAATTCCAAAATCTCACATCTATATGAAGGGTGCCCTGATTGCAGTGCGTTGCCGTGAAGTTCCGAGAGAGATGGTTCGCACGTCCTGATTATATTAAAGAATATGATGTGGCTGAATTTTATTGGATGACCGTGTAAAGTATACTTTACACTGTCAGAGCACTCCAATTAAACTCATTGTTTTATATGTTCAGGAATTGAATTTGGGTTATTCTGTCTCTTCTTTTATGTTTAACCATAATAATTTTAAGGTGGATCAACATCGTAGGTGATTCATCAGACGTTATTAACTTTTTTAATTTCAACTATTTGATCTTTTTACAAAAAGAGGATCATCGGATCATGCATGTCTATTATATCTTACAATGAACAAGAGAGCATACAACAACAACATCAACGGGTAGCACGCGATGACGACAATACAAGTGGTGTTCATTAGGTTATTGTTCTTTTGAAGAAGATGAAGCAGATTTAGTATTTTCACACAAAGCTGATATGTGAACAGGGAGGGAAATGAAATAGACAAAATCCATGTGATTTAATTGGTTTTTAATAGTCGTCGATTTTTTATTAAAAGAAATGAATGGCTGAGATTGATTCACGAAAAAAAAAAACTGATGGCGTTTTTAAGGGGGACAATCTGTTCCCAGCCACGTCCCTGCTAGAAACCACGAAGATTGGTTCATACTCCACGATATACGTTGTATGGAGTCAATAACGTCTCCAGAAACAATGGTTAAAGAATCTATAAATAAAAGTTTTGTTTTGAAAACATATATTTTTATTTTTGTTCAAGTAATAATTACACCACTTTTTGCAAAGAACGCACTTATTTTGATTGCTTAACCAATGTCCCTGAGATAATTGTAAGCAATTATCCTTCTTACAAAATGCATTGTACGAAGATGTTTACCATTATGCATAAATTATGTTACATTTCTAAAAAAAACCAACAAATGTTTTTGAAGGTGAATTCTAAGGTGAAAGATCAATTAATTCTCTCACTAATGGAGCACAAAGAAATCACAATTATATTTAATCAATAGGATCATATTTGTTGAAAATAAAAATGAGGACATTACACCTTTTTACACGCAATTTTGTCTCATCTCTTCTCACCCAACCTTCCTTTCTCTCATAGCAACGCTCCTCTCCTCTCCTCATAGTCCAACTTGTCCTTCTCTCTCACCATTTCTCCTCCATTATATTTCTTGAAGTTCTACAGTACAATGTTTCTTTCATATAAGTTTTTCTTTTCAAAATCCTAAGTATAATAATTTATTTTTTTTGAAAATCACAAATTAGGGCTAGCGAAGTCATTATAGTATTGGATTTCATGACAATGCTAACCTCAACCAAAATTTTGAGCACGCATGATCCAACAAAAAAAAAATTATAAATATTAAAAAAAGGCAAAACAAGAAAACCTAAACATGTTTTATTCGACGAATCTACTTATGGTAGGTTTTAGAGATTGAAAAGATATTGGCCAAAGTGGACTTTGTTCCCTTGGGGATTGAATCATACCTCATGCAATAAATGTGATTTTTATTCGATGAATTTTGGTTATTTTCATTTTCATAGTTATAAAACTGAGATGCTTCAGTGATTGTAATGATAAATGGGTATGCCAAGTGTGGTATGATTTTGAAAGTTGTTTAAACATCAGATGCTGAGAATTGAGAAAAAATGATTATATGGGGTGATGGAACGTAGGAGGAGGAAGAGGTGGGACAGATTAGGTGAAAAAGCAAAGATGCTCTTAATTTTACTGTTATAATAATTGGATATTTTGGACTGCTTTTCTAATCCCACCTGCTTTGAATGTAATTAGTATTTTACGCTTTAATCTATCTGGAATAAGTTATTCTTTGCTACGTAATATGCATTCCGACATGTTAAAGTTCATAAAGAGAAAGACAAGACAACGTAAAGAGGCAGACACCAAATCAAATCTAAATTCAGCTACTTTTGTGTTTTGCTTTGATGTGAAGCAAACACAAAAGTAGGTTCAACATTCTATATTCTATTGTAAGAATGAATTGGGACAACATACATATGCTGAATTCCTTAGTAACAGATGGTTTCAACTTCACTCAAAATCCTCTCAAAAGTGATGATATTGCAACAGAGACATATATAAACATAACTAATTCACCATTTTTTTTTTTTAACTCATAATGAGCCAATTGCATTAAATCCAAAATCATATGCCAAAGGATGTAAATATTAACAGCATATTGTCACCCACATGTAACCAAACACAAATTGCATCCAATAGTTCTAGGTTCATAATAATAACCAAAAAAGAAGTAACAATGCATGGTAAGAAACAGCTAACCCAAACTACTGAAACAAGGGACAGAACAAACAAGTAGGAAACTAATAAGGAGCAGTACCAATTAAAGCAAACAAGAAAATAGACACTCGACCAGCAAAAACTAATAACCCTAATGGAAATAGAATCCTCATCAAAACTTATCTGCCCTGTCCCTTTTTCTTTTTTATACGCTTTTAAAATTTCGGTTATGGTTGATTGATCCTCACTTGGCCATCATAACTTTGACAAACTCCTCGTAGTTGATCTGCCCATCACCATCAACATCGGCTTCGCGAATCATCTCATCAACTTCTTCGTCTGTCAATTTCTCACCAAGGTTTGTCATAACATGACGGAGTTCAGCAGCAGAAATAAAACCGTTCTGATCCTTGTCAAACACACGGAAGGCTTCCTTAAGTTCCTCCTCTGAATCAGTGTCTTTCATCTTGCGGGCCATCAGGTTGAGGAATTCAGGGAAATCAATGGTACCATTGCCATCAGCATCAACTTCATTGATCATGTCTTGTAGCTCTGCCTCAGTTGGGTTTTGCCCAAGAGACCTCATCACGGTTCCGAGTTCCTTGGTAGTAATACAACCTAAGGTATGTTACAAAATAGTTAAAACACATGTCATAACCATGTATGAAGCTCTATATATACATGGTTGTTGGGTTTCCCTCGTACACCATTATACATTCATAATTCATACTATAATGGAAAAATACTCATAATTAATAAAATCCAAACGTGTATAAGAATTTCTAGCAATAAAAAACCAAATAATACATTCCCTTCCTTCAAAACGAAAGGCACACAAGACACAAAATGTTGCCCTATTTTCCACGTCTTATGGATTTTTAACTTTTTCCGCGGAACTCGGCTCTAAAAACTGATTTTACCAAATTATGGCCACAATCATATACAAGTCTTCTATAATTATAGGTAGGATAAAACTTAAAACAGCTAACCCTGAATCGTTGATTTCGACCAGAGATGCAAAATGCTCGATCAATTTCCTACAACAATCTAACTTGCCATTCAATTGACAAAAATGGGAATCTCTACATGAAACCAAATAACAGCAACACAAATTCAAATATAAGTAAATCTAGCACAAAATTCATCATCAGAAAATTCGCATTAAAATACGAAACAACTAGAAATCAAACAAATCCAAATTCAAAAAAGGCTTAAAATCTTACGATCCACATCTACATAAGCCACACGAATCAAACAAAATTCAGTAACAATAGCAATCAACATAAAACAAAAGTCCAATCAAGAAAGCAACCATAGATCACGAATAAACATTGAAGAATAATAAAAAACAAAAAGGTAACAGAAACAAACACGAAACATGCAAAAAAAATAAAAAATATGAATAACTAGATCTAAGAGAATGAAAAAGGAATATGAGAAAAGAGACCATCGCCATCCTTATCGAAGAGGCTGAAGGCTTCCTTGAACTCGGCGATCTGATCATCAGTGAGCTGGTCGGCCATTGGAGGAGGTGAGAGAGAGAGACAAAGGCGTTTGTTTGAGTTTGCAAGAGAGAGAGAGAAAGAAAAGTAAAACAACAAATGTGGAAAATTGTAGAGGGGAATGAGAATATATATATACACCCTGTACCCGAGGCGATGCTCCAAATTAATCTCTTCTCATCATTACAAAACCCCAATTTTATTATTAAAATTTTATCATAATCCAATTTATTCTTGACAAAATACATTCTTTTCTAACACTTTTATTATACTATGGATATATTAGTTCGTCAATGTTATAGTGGGGTTAATGATTAGTTTGTCTTAGGAATAAAAATTAAAAATTAATTTATCTACATGTTTTTACCTGATTAGTATAATAACGTCCGGTGCGTTGAGTTGGTTGTTCGTACGAGTTTGTAACGGATGGAGAGAGTACATGAAGACAATCTGACCCTCAAGTCAGTTTGTGAGCTATAATGGGGTTAATGGTTGAAGAAAATTGTACCTTTCGACACTGTGTAACTCTTATATAAAGAAGAGGTACAAGTGTTGTTGTTAATGGCAAGAGTGGTTGCTCGACGGTTACGGTTGCAGGAACCGTAACTGTTGAGCGTTACGAAATGGCAATTATGGGAGTCGTTATGATTTTGTTTGAATTGGCGCCCCATGATGCTACGAGCACCCCAATCACAAAAGAGGGGGTGTGAAGTAAGTAATTAGGTCATGATTAATTGAGCCAGTTTATTGGGCTTGAACTGTTGTAAGCATACGCCTTTGGGAAGTCCATAACAGTAGCCCAAAAGTTGTTGCTCTTAGTGTAAGAGTGGTAACTTCGAGCAAGGGTGAGGTCATATGCGAGGATAGCTATTATGGGCGAATCGCAAAGAACCTTGCTCGTATGGAATTGTGCTTGAAATAAGCTAGTGAATTCGATTGTTTGATTTGGAACTGCTTTTTGTAATGTGGTCGTGTGGAGCTGGATAATGATGCTCGTTTGAGAGTCGTTTTCAAGAAGTGCTGGCAAGGAGCCAATTTGTTTCAATTATAAGGACCATGCTGCGTAGAGCGGGTGAAATTTAATTTTACGAGCGATGTTCGGTAAAGGTTTTACCTTATGCTCGTCAAAATAATGCTTGCGAATGGGTGTGACTATTTGGTGGCCTCTTAAATGATGTGATTATTTGTCCTCTCAGAATTTATTGCGAGTATCTCGTGGATGAGATCGAGATGACATGACATTTGGCAACCATGTGCCACATGTAAGGACGAATAATGCACTTAATTACATAGGCTCTTGAATGGTTTTGTCAGTATTGGCTATTAAGGAAGGCTCATATTCATTGGATCCATCATGTCGCTTGAAATTTGATGGATTTTCTATTGATCCCTTGGATTGATCAGATATTAAGATTTGGACCGTTGTTTCGTTTTAATGAAATGAATCTCCACATGAAGCATTGTACTGAATGGATGTCTCTCGACTTTGAAATGTTTTGAGAAAGAGTATAAAAGGCTTTGATAGTTATTCAAAACACTTTTTACTTTTTCTTCTTAAGTTGTTCCATTATGAGTATTTTACAACGTTTTTGAAATTTTTACTTCTACATTTCCAAATTCAACAGGAACTCGTTCTTCCTATTTCATCTTTCTTTTTTAAAAACATATTGGTGTTCCCATCTTTCATCTCTTTCCTATTTTATGCTTCATTTGACAAAGAAACATTTTTCAAATGAATCATTCTTATTATTATTCTTCATTTTATTATTATTATTATTATTATTATTATTATTATTATTATTATTATTATTATTATTATTATTATTATTATTATTATTATTATTATTAGGTTAATTATTATGTTAATTTATTATTATTAGAGTTTTGCTAACAAGTGCCTCTGAAGCACTCTTTAAGGATATCTAATAAAGAAATTATTCTTTTAAAATATGAAATATTTTGATTTCCAATGCAATAAATACACATATTTTTATAAAATCTTACTACTTTAGGTACTTAAAGAGTGCCCCATGAATACTCATTAACATTTCCATTATTATTATTATTATTATTAGTATTATTAAGAAATGATTCATTTGAAATTGTGCATTCTTTAATTTTCTCTATTGATGTTTCACGCTTTTTATTTGAAATTCTCATTAAGGATCATGGTCATCGTAATTAAAGTACAATTAACTACTTCGTCCATTTCACATTAGATGTTACATTTGAGTTTTACACTTCTTTTAAGAAAATGATTAATAATATTAATTTTAATTGTAAATTATGTATCATGTACTAAAACGCACTTATTAAATAGCTAGTGTAGTCTTTTTTTTTTTTTTTTTTTATAAAAGTAGCTAAAATAAATGCAGGAGAGGCCTGAACCAAATCATACAAAAGATCGTCACAAGTAAGGCAGACTACTACTATCTCTAGCTAACAAAGGAACCAAAAAAAGTGGTGGAAACTAGTTATAGATGATTGAAATGCAATAAATAAGTTTTTTTTTTTTTTTTTTTTATAACTGATGAGCCTGAGGCGTCATCTATCTATAATATATAAAAGAGGGGCGGGAACCAAACCCTCAAAGGAACATTAACAAAAACGAAAGTTGGGAAGACCTAGTTTGTTCCTACCTAGGTCCCCTTTAATTACAATTGGAGGAGAGGACCACCAAGTGAAATCATCAATAGATAAGCCTAAGTTTGCAAGTTTGTCAACACAGTGGTTTCCTTCTCTGTAAATATGAGACAAGATGAATTGCATAGATTGAATCTTTCCAACACAGTTGTTCCATCTATTCTTTAATTTCTAAGGAACTATAGAGGGTGACTTGATGGCCAAGGTATATTGGAGTCAGTCTATATCCAAAGGTGATGCCAAGTTTTATCAAAAGCAATTTCAACAGCTAGAATAATACCCATTAATTCAACATGTAAAGAGTTAGCAATACCGATGATTGCAGCAAAACATCCTTTCGAGGCACCTTGATTGTTTCTAAAGATTCCAGCACAAGCAATAAGCCAGGTTGCCTTGAAAAGCCCCATCAGTGTTGCATTTAATCCAATTATGAATAGGAGGGTGCCAGAGAACCTCCACAATTTTTGGAGCATTAGGAAGGTGAGTTTCAATTCTGAAAGCTTTCAAAACCACAAAGTCTCTGATTGCTGGGCTAGTTACTGCAGAGGTAAGGTTACCAGATAGGTTCACACTAGCAACGATCATGTTTTTAGCTGCAACTAAATTTGGTTTGACATTGTTGAATTTGAAGTTGTTTATGGAGAACCATATGACATTTATGGTGTTGATAAAAGCAGCTGAGATAGTGAGTTTAGTTTGAGGGCTCCAGCTTCTATTACAAGTATCAAATATATTAAGGATGGAAAAAAAATCAATGCTGGAGTTAATGCTGGATTGAAGCCAGTTCCAAAGAGAGAGCGCAAAAGGACAATGGAGAATGAGATGAGCTGCTATTTCTTGCGCTTTGTTGCACAAGATACACATGGAAGGGAGGCAACATCTGTTGGAACAAAATATGTTTAACAAATAAACCCTAAAGAGTTTTGATGATAACAAAGTATTAAAAATTGACAATTAGTATTGCTAACATTTGTTCAAGTGTACAGGACCATAAACAAAGTAATGTATCTTATCAAGGTTCTGAACGAACAAATAAAGAGCAAAGGAAGTATCTATTTGAAGCTTAAAAGCGCTCCTGAAGACAAGCGCTCCTGAAGACTTGCGCTCCTGAAGACAAGCGCTCCTGAAGAGTATGACGTCATCAAAAGCAGTTTCTTCAGAAGCAACAGTATTTCACCAGAAGCAGTTTATCTCAAGATTTCAAGATTCAAGTGTTGTATTTTGGAGCGAAAGTTGTAGAGCATTGGCAGAAGATTAGTGGATTAAAGCAACGATCATTTCAAAAGGATTTGAAGTCATTTTGTTGCAAATAGACAAGAAGCGTTGACATTGTACTTTGTACGAACTGTACAACCACCTTCTCCACTACTCTGTTCCTTGTCTCTGCTAATAGACAAGAATAACAGCTCTCATGTACAACCAAGCCTGCATCCTTGTTCCCTCTCAACCGGAATGGATTTGAAATTGATCCTTTAAAGGACAATAACTAAATCAGGCAAAGAATCACTGGTGAAAGATCAAGCTTCATTAACGACTCTTTTTGGATGTGTTGGCACTTACAACGTTCACTTCACACCTCTATATAAAGGAGTGAAGACTTGAAGAACAATGTGGACTCTACAATATATTGAAAGCGCTAAAACTCTGTCAAATTATCTAAGCATTCAAAGTTCACTAAGAATTTCAGTTTTCAAGTTCATATCTTTGAAATTCTTAAGTCTTAAGAGTCTGTATCTGATTTGTATTGTGAACACCACTGATTGTATATCAAGTGTTCAATCTCAAACATTTTTGTGTGTAATTTTGTTTGATAGAAGTCTCTTGCTTGTGTGCTTGAGCACTAGAAGTCTCTTGCTTGTGTGCTTGAGCACTAGAAGTCTCTTGATTGTGTTCTTGAGCATTTGAAGTCTCTTGCTTGTGTGCTTGAGCATTTGTAATCAGATATTACGTTAGTGAACTCTCCTTGGAAGTGCAAGGGGGACAGGACTACTTCCGAATTGTGGAAGGAACCTGTATAAATCTTTTGTGTTCTGCTTCTTCTCTTTTCTCTCTGTTTTTCATTCCGCTGCATACGCTCCTGAACAGTATCTTCAGAAGCTGTCTAATCTGCTTCTGATCATTCATGTTCTGAGTTTGAAAGAGAAAACGATAATTTGAAAACACAATTCAACCCCCCTTCTTGTGTTTTTCTCCCCTTCAACATCCTCGTCAGTTGGTAGTTTTTTGTGAATAGCCCTCCAAATTAGAAAAGATTTAGATGGAGGAATGGTCGGATTCCAGATCAGCTCATCTGGTTGAGGGGAGGAAGGGATGATGACAGTATTGACATGTTGTAGTAATGTTGGGAAAATTTGTTGGAGGTTAGTGGTAATTCTCCATTCATTGTTATGGATGAAGTTGTTGACAGTGTCGTTAAAATGATGATGTAATTGTGAAGTAATGTTGAGAGTATGAACTAAAAGGGGTTCCACACCATTCATCGAGCCAAAAATTAATATTGTAACCACTTTCAAGAGACGAAGAAGAATTGCTAATAATGTTGTGTATGTGCTCTTTGATGCCAATCTAGACTGAAGAGTAAATATGATAAGATATGAATTTGTTACCCCTTTTAACTCTGCTTTTTAAAAAAGCTGCCCATTCATCTTGAGAATGAAGAAGTTCCCATCCCAACTTCAAACTAGATGTTGTGTTGATTTTTGATAGGGACCTCAATCCCAGACCACCCTCTTTTACCGGAGAACAAACCACTTTCCAAGAGACTGTGACCAGTTTCTTGCTTTCTAAGTCACCACTCCAAAGAAAGTTCCTCACAAACCTATAAAGCTTTTAATGAGACTAACATGCCAAGCATAGATAGTAATTGAGTACATAGTCATGCTTAAAATAACTTTTCAGAAGTTGAAGTCTTCATGCATAAGTCAAAAGAGATGCTTTCTAAGAGGCAAGCTTGCTTTTGATTTTATCTATAACAGGTTGGAAATAAATAGCTTTAGGTTTACCTCTAAAAATGGGCACCCCAAGGTAAATAAAAGGGAGAGTACCAACTGCAAATCCCAAGGAGTTAGCAATATGTGTCAGTCTCGCATGAGTAATTGAACCTCTAAAGATGGTTGATTTTTTAGGGTTGATGATTTGACCAAAGTGATGAGTCAATAACTAGTTAGTTTTAGTATAATATTTGGTTTCGTTTTAATTAGATTTAAGTTTATTTTATTTTAATATTATTTCCTTTTAGAGCTATTTTACTTCAGTTGTATATTATTATATTTCAGGAATGAATATTTGATGGATTGAGTCTTGGAGCAAAAGAAGGGGGTTTGGAGCCGATTCGGAGCAAAAATACGAAGATTTGGAGACAAAAATATGTCTCCCCCAAGTCAGAAGCTTGGCACGGCCCGTGCTAACATTGGCACGGCCGTGCCACCTCCCAGAACTACCTTTTGCTGCTTTTGCTTAGATTTTAAGCTACTATGTTTTTGTTTTTACCAAAAAGCCCACAGTTTCTTATGGAACATTCTAGTGATGTAATTGCTTAGATTTTAAGTCGAATGTAAACTATAAATAGAGTAGCTAGCCATCACAAATATTCATCTTTTGTTCTCTGAAATAATAAGTGACAATTGTTTCTTTGAATAAAAGTTCACCTTTATTTTATGTTCTTCTTCTTCTCCTCTATGTCTACAATGAACGTTAGTGAGTAGACTCTTCTTGTCTTGGGATTGTTGGATAAGTCTAATGACATAATTCTAATCAAACCAAGCTTTAACCCTAATCTTATGTAACCCTAGTTTCTAATATAAATTCACCGTTTTAACATGAATTAACCATTATAAAACTGTAGAAGGGAGAGCGGAGGGTTTGATAATTGTTAATCCATCATCTCAAATATCAATTCATAAAACGAGAGTGGAGTCTTGATATTCGAACAAGTGAATTTAGACAAGGATTGCAAAGGCAGCGAAATAGTTTTTGCAATCCTTGAGACATTAGTAGTTTCAAACCTTAAAAGCTTCTTCTAGTATTCAAATCACCGAAATAGGTTTGATTGCTAGAAGAAAACTCTCACTGGACTGAAAGGAAAAGTGAAGGGCTAAAGGGAAACCGATCTTTAGAAATTAGGTCTAACATAAGGTTCTAGGTTTAAGGTTTTGGTTTGTGAAGGACTTGTTATCAAGATGGACCAATAAATCCCAAGGCTCTTTTATTTTTATTATTTTCTTTTAACCAATAATCCAAACATTATTATTTTTATTATCTTCTAATCATTGTTGAAAGTTAATTGAATTCATAACTCCCTGTCAGAACGATATCTTTTATTACTACATCGGTAGAACCGTGCACTTGCGGTTTTGCTCATCACAGAGATTTGTGAATAAGCTTGAAAAAACTCAGTCAGTACCTGAATGCTGGAAGAGGTACCTTTACAGAACAACATAACATCATCTGCATAAAGGATGTGGGAAGGCACACTGGAACTTCTATTGCCCTGAACCAACTTAAGCTTGCCAGAAGAAACAAGTAAAGAAATGCCTCTGCTTAATACTTCTTGTCTGACACCTTGTCTGACACCTCTTGAGCAAGAGAAATAACCTTCTGATTTTCTATTGATTGAGATAGAAAGCTTAGAGGAATGCAGAATAGTAGAGATCCAACCACAAAAAATGTCATTGAACCCGAAAGCTTTTAAAACCTTGATTAAAAAAATCCAATCAACTGTATCAAAAGCCTTTGCAATATCTATCTTGATTGCAAGATTGCCACGATGAGATTTTTTGTGTAGCATGTTAATGGCCTCTGAGGTTAGACAGATGCAGTCTTTGATTTGTCTCCCCTTAATGAAACCTCTTTGCTCTTTTGAGATTATATCTGGCATTATAAGAGTTAATCTATCTGCAATAATCTTGGAAACTTACAGTTGGCCAAAGCAATAGGTCTGAACTGGTTAATGGTACTTGCATCAGGAACCTTGGGGATCAAGACAACTGTGTTTGCATTCATGTTTGGTAGGTTATGATTATGGATGAAGAATTCAAGGACAGCTGCAATAACATCTTCTTTGATTATGTCCCAGTATGTTTGAAAGAAGAAGGCACCAAAACCGTCAGGGCCTGGTGCACTATCTTTATTCAGAGAAAACACTGCATTTTTTATTTCTTCAGCGGAAGGTAAAATGGTGAGAAGGTTGTTTGTAAAGTCAGAAATCAAATGTGGTATAGTTTCATCTATAAGGTTGTTGGTTTGTATGTCGTTTGAGTTTGTGAAGAGGGATGTAAAATGATTGACAACATGATTTGAAATGTGGCTTGGGTCAGTAACGACAACATCATCAATTTTCAGGGAGGATATTTTCTTGTAGGTTTGTTTGATTTTGGCTGTTCTATGGAAGAATGCAGTGTTTCTATCACCCTCATTGTGCCATTGAATACAAGCTTTTTCTTTCCAAAATGCTTCTTCCATGTTTAAAACTTTATCCAATTCTATCTTGGCTATTTTTTCTTGGTGCGCCAAGATGTCATTGTGACCATTTAAAAAAATGTTTTGTTGAATGAGGTCAAGAGCATTAACTACTTTCTTAA
Organism: Medicago lupulina; assembly: GCA_958299785.1. NCBI lineage: Eukaryota > Viridiplantae > Streptophyta > Magnoliopsida > Fabales > Fabaceae > Medicago > Medicago lupulina. The sequence continues at coordinate 54,307,140 of OY283144.1, read as the reverse complement.
CTTCATTATGTATGTTTCCAAAAACAGTTTTATTCCAAGTTTTGAGTTCACCTTTTAATATTTTAAGCTTGTGACTTAGAATATGCATAGGGGAACCCAAAACTTGATTGCTCAAAACTTGTTTTATAAAACTGGAGCAGTTATTGTAGTGAGACCACATTTTTAAAAATTTGAAGTTAGAAGAATACCTGACAAATGATGTTTGAAAATCTAACAAGATAGGAAAGTGATCAGATTGATGCCTTGTGAGAGTTGAGCAAGCTAAAGAAGTGCAAGTGTTAGTCATGAGTTGATTACATATGGATCTATCCAATCTCCTTTCAATATGATTTCGACCTTCCCTTCCATTTTTCCAAGTTAGTGAACAACCTGTGGTTGGTAAGTGAACAACCTGTGGTTGGTAAGTGAACGGGATTATTAATATTGGACCAAGCAGAAAAATCTTCCATTGGTATTCTAGCAAGGGAATGTGATCCTCTTTGTTAATGTGCACCTAAGATGGTGTTGAAATCACCAATAGAAATCCAGGGCCGATTTTGGGAAGAAATGATGTTTGATAGAGTTTGCCAGAGAAGTCTTCTCTTTATCTAACAATTGGAAGCATAAATAGCATATATACAAAATGTATGGTTATCTTCAGTAATGTTGAAGGTGATATGTTGGTCATCATTATATATAGCATGAGGGTTGAGATTAAGATTGCAGATGCACCAAAGGTTTGGAATTAGGGTACCTCTAGTATTGACAACAAAAACTTTGTATTGTAGTCTAGAAAACCAGTTAGCAAGGAATCTATTCAGTAAGATCCATGGTTCGGCAATGAAACAAAAATCAGGTCTGTACAACTTTAAGAATCTTTTAAGAGCCAATCTTAGGGGGGGAATTGGCTAATCCCCATAGATTCTAGTAGAGACACTTCAGTTGGAAAGGTTGGTGTGAACCACCTTTGATCTGGTGTTGAATGTGCTCTTACGAACATTGGAAGTTTGTTTATTGTGTTTTTTTCTACGGGTAACAAGTTGATAGGGTTCATCCTGGTCAATGTCTGCATCAGATTCTATTGTTTGGCCCTTATCTGCAGATTGGTTAGAAAGAAGTTGAGCATGGCATTCATTTTCAAGCTCTTGGTCTGCTAAGTTTTCCCAAGAAGTTTGTAAGAAATGCATATTTTTTATGTTCTTGTCTTGTGTGTTGGTGTTGCTGCGGCTAACAGAGTTACCTTGAGGCGTGTCGTTGGCTGATGGTGTAGTATGGGGATGTTGTCTGTGAGATGCGCTGCCATCTATGATGGGAGTTTGAAGTTGCTTGGATGGTTGGTGGTTATCTGAATCATTTGTACCTTCCAAGATTTGTTATGAGGAATCGACAAAATCAGAAGGGTTGGAGTCATTATCTTTTTCATACTGCCAGTTTGAATTAATATCAGTAGTTGTTGCTATATCTTGAGCCGAATTCTGGATATCTTCATTGTCCCTCATCTGATCTTCATTTTGCGCAACAAGGAGTGTCTCAACATCATTTTGTTCCATAAGCTTATCTTTCCTTCTATCCTTAACCACTTTGTAAACATTAACCTCTTTTTGTATGCTATCGGTTCTTGGAGGATTTCTACTGTCAGGTTTATTTTTCTCAGCATCAGCTTTAGCTCTTCTACAATAACTTTGAGCGTGACCAACAGTATTACAGTAGTGACAAAAGTCAGGAATATTCTCGTAATCTAGGTCCACAAAAAAAGAGTATCCCTCCCTTTCCACTAAAACCCTATACTTAGGTTCTTTGCGCATATCCATGTCTACCAAAACCCTAACAAAATGGCCAAACTCTCTCTCAAACTTTGGTCTATTAGTGATTTAGTTCGTACAAATGGGGGTACCTACACTTCCAGCAATGGCAAACAGGATTTTTGGCCTCCAATATTCTTGAGAGAGATCATAAATCCTGAGCCAGACCTGAGCAGTAAACTGGGTTTGAACATTAGGGCTAAAATCTTTGGTCCAGGCAAACACTTTCAAAATACCAGGTGACAGACTCCAAGTACTTATGGAACGCACACTTTGAACATCTTCCAGAGAGGAAAAAGTGAATTCATAAAAACCCTTACCCAATGATGTAATACCCCACATACCTAGAGTTTTCCAAAAAGGGGTTAGCTTAGCCTTCAATTCACCAACCTTCATAGGGGTTACCTTTCGGCCAAAGCATCCTTCCATGGAGGGTGAACCTGCACGCAGCTAAACCTTCAACATACTCTTCCTGAGGGATTTTGATAGCGTTAAAATCCCCTTTCTGTACTGGTTGAAGCAATTTGGAAAGAGGGACATCACAAACATTATTCACAACATCAACTAAAGTTTTCTAGGTAACACCACGTGATTTAGGGTTGAGAGGGGTTTTTTTTGGAACGATTGATGGGGATTGCAAGCAAGGCCAAGGGATCAAAACATGTTGATTTTTGAGGGTGGGGGATGACATCACGACAGAGAAGATGAGTCAGGTGGGAGTAAACCTTTGAGAGAAGGAAGGAAGGTGAACATTAGAGAAATCGTACAAATATCGCCAGAGCCAAACATAGCTTTTTTCTAATTGGTAAAACACAATAAATAAGTGTATGTTAATGGAAAATAATAATAAAAGGGACAAATAATTTAAACAAGAAAAACCCTCCCAAAAATTTGAACAATTCGTATAAACCCTCACAACAACAACCCCCCCAAAACCGTCATCCAATACAATTTTCTAGTTCCCCCAAATGAGGAGGGTTTTATATTTTGAAGAAAAATAAACCCCCAAAGCCCCTCCTCCCAATGTCCTCTATTTTTTCCACTTACTCCTTCCTTTTTTTTTTCTTTCCAAATTCTCCCCCCCATTCCCTTCCAAACTCGCAAACAAAGCCTTAGAGACTATAATAACAACACCTCACACATTCAATGATCAAAATAGTTGTTTACACAAAAATATTCGAATAAACAATGATGTTAGTACTTAAATGTGTGAAGCTTTGTCACTATACTTTCATAAGTGATAGATATAATTTACCTTATTAGTGATATTTGTAATGAGTTAGGTTGAATCCAACATTTACATATCTAAAACTAAATCTATCTTGTCACATGATATTGGATCATAAGAGTCAAACTTTAGATGTCTAGTCATCAATATGAAAGAATGTGTTGAGAGTCTTGAACTGAATGCTACGAAGCACTAATACAGACACAACATGATAATACCAGTAACACGTCGATGCTGGTAATAATTTAAGAAAATAAAATAAATGAATGTATGAAGTGTGATGCAGAGCTTAAATGTGATATTGACCGATAGGTGAAGAGATATCGAGTCTCAATGTACTACTTGATGTTTCTTATATTGATGACTGCCAGAGTTTGGAAGAGGGTTTGGAAAAGACAGTGCTTTATGGTTAGACATAAATTTAAATTTTCAAAAAAACGGTTAACAACTCAAGAGTAGAGACTAAATATCTCTCCGGACCATCATATGATATTAAAAACATATGAAACTAACTCGTGAGTTTTTGACTTCCCTTTTAGATGCCTTAAAAGTGCTTTCAAGTTACAAAAGCAATTCTATCTCTACAAAATTATGTTTGGCAATTTTTATGAGAAGTTAATTTAGGGGTCCAAAAACAATTATACTTGAAAATACTATTTTTTTAAAAAGAACTTGAAGATACTATTTGTAACTTATAATTCTAAAATTGATTCAACTATGAGAAATCAATTTTGGGGACGAAAAACAATTCTACTTGAAGCTACTATTTGTAGCTTACAAATTTATAATTCAACTCACTTTTGTTTTACTTTAACACAATTCAACTCACTTTTAGAGAAATGTGTTCAAACACAAATTACATTATCTACAACTCGCTTTTAGTCTGAATAAATTTTACAAAATCAATTCAGTCAAAATCAATTCTTATCACAAAAGTTATCAACAAATAGTTGTATAAATATAGTTTTTCCTTTCACAAATTACACAAGCAAACAATTCCTTATTTTAAGGCAAAAATTATATAGCTCTCCAAGGCACAAGATATTCAGGAGTCTTCAAGTAGGCGATAAATGCGAATGACCACTACATGTTTAAGCTGCATATTCATCATCATATTTGTATTGGAAAAGGAGGAGAAAACAATGCTTTATGTTTATGCAGAAATTTAAATTTTCACAAAAACAGTGAACAACTCAAAGGTGGAGACTAGCATAAATTTTACAAAATCAATTCTTGTCAAAAGAGAACCAAACATACACTAGAGTGGGACTTAAAAAAGTATTGATTATGACGTGTGTCATTCTAAAAATGGGGCCAAGTTGGATGTCAAAATTTAGGACAGTTACATAATAAAAAAGGTACTGCCCACTTTTCTAGTAACTGCAGTAAAACAAGGAACTTTCCATTCACAAGTGATACAAGCAAACAATTCCTTATTCCATGGCAAGAAGTATATAGCTCTCCAAGCAGAAGATATTCAGGAGTCTTCGAGTAAGCGATAAACTATAATTTCTTGCTGCTTGAAGTAGCGCCGGTCTTCTTCATCCACAAAAACAAGATTTAGAAAATACTTCACGCTGAACTTGTTGTTGATATTGTGATATGTTGGTGTCAATTCATATGGATTGAGGAATAATCTGACAGGAATAGATTCTCCTAAAAACCCAATATCAGCAATATATACTTAATATTGTATTTCAAAATTAACTAACCTTATCAATGATTACAAATTAAATCAGCAAGTACAAAGCACCACTTCCAAAAACAGAAAACCAAAAAGAAGGGACAGAATAGATACTCTCATGTCTTGTATAGATCCTAATTGTTGAGATCTAACATCGACTAGACTAGAGATATGGTCAAATAGTCCTTATAAGAGCCTGGCCTGGCTTTTTGAGGTTGAGTTAAATGCAGTCCAAAATTTTCAAGATGGTATTAGAGTCTAGATGTCTAGTAGGCAGTGAGCGATGTTTTTATTGGACCACTGAAATTTGTCCATGCTCCAGATGTTCAATCTTGAACGTGAGGGTGTGTTGAAATCTCACATTAACTAGAGATATGAACATAGTCCTTAAAAGCTTTAGACAATCGTCATTGGTTGGACTAGCTTTTGGGGTTCTGAACTAGGCCTTTGTATGCATTTAATTAATAGATCTTAAACAATAAATTTAATACTTGTTTAGAATAAAGACCAACAGCTAAGCTTGGAACACAAGGAACGTGATCAAACACTCTCAACATACAACTTCAGATCTGCCATATTTAGCTCTTCTAAAGAGGTTGGGCTCTAATCCTTATTTTCTAAACAAAACATATAAGAAGTGAATAAGAGTTAAGTTGTCAAATGCGTCAACAAAAGCACAAGGCAATCCAAACTCTTAATTTAGGTTTCACCTCTCACTCAACTAAAATTGGCTACAGGTTGGACCTCACCTCTCATATCATGACCATTGACCACAACTCTCTTTCACTTAGAAGTCACCTCTCTTACAATGGCCTCTTCTTTTATTGAAACCATTAAATACTAGCTTCATGTCGCTTTAGGCTTAACCTTTTGTTCCCTGGTTTAATAGTTTAACAATAACATATTTTCACAGCAATATTTAGCATTGGTTTGATCAACTGTTCCAAGAATAGAATTTGTTTTGCAAGGATATCCTAAATTGTAATTCTACCACAACCTTTTCCTTTTCTTCTAAATTTTCTTGAATGTTTTTATTATTAAATGATAAAATTAATATGGCAATATAGAATTTTAATAAAAAGAAACTTGCCAATTAGCAAAAGGTACAAGACAAAAATAATCAAGGAATTAAAGTTTCTGCATGTTATAATAGATGACATGTGGATCTCAAAGTAAAAACTACAAATACAATACAAATTGAAGTTTGACAAAATTCCAGTTCCTAGGGGAATGAGTCCCTGGTAATCCGAAGTTCAACTATGAGATAAGTATAGCCTGGCCAAGAATTGTTCCACCTAGGTATCGAACTCGGTTTCTCCCAAACGGTTTGTCCTTTGGTGGAGCTCATTAACCACTTGAGCTCAATTGCTTGGTTGGATTCGTTTAACTATTGCATTATGTGTTTGTGTTTTGGGTCATTTAATAATGTTTTGGTTATTCACTCTCCAAAAAAAGGTTCAATTTTGGATTTGTCCCTGTCATCGAGTGCCCCATTATTCCCTACATAAAACTTACCCAAAAGTACTGTACTCCAATTATTTAATCAACCAATTAAAAATACAAGATAATTTCCAAACATTGAATAAGAAATTATGGCAAGCATCATGCATTTTAATCAAAATATAACCATTTTTCCGAATAAAGAAACAAAGGATGCTTTAAAGAGTAACTGCAAACCTCGGACTGGAACACCATCCATCAACTCAAACTTCGCAAGGGTCTCCGTTTCAACATATGTATTGGTCCCTGATCCAGTTGACTCTCGACGCCTGATTTCAAGTTCCATGTTTTTTAACTTGATTCTCACCAGTAAAAAGTATATTTTGCCAATGACAACATCCTTCAGATGATACCTGTTAATTTTTAAATTTTAAAAAGCAAGTTTACTTTAATATTCTTTAAGTACATTAAAGTAGTACTAATCAGGACCTTTTTCAGACTCACTTGCTTTTACTGTATTCAAACTCTATGTGTAAGCAGTCTTCAATTCCTACTTCCATCTGCATAATGGCATTTACAGCACGATCAGAGAAACACATGTTTAAAATGATTGAACATGAAGCTTCAACTAGTTTCCAGGTAGTGGAGAACAAAACCTTCAAGTAGATTGGCTTTAGAAGCATAGATTGAATTATTAAATTAATAATCACAGCAAGGGATGTTAATCAACAATCTGCACTACTAATAATCGAACATGCTCCTCACCTTAATGCTGTTATTAATCAATGGTGCTGGAATGTAATTGCGTACCTGTACAGATATTATAGTAAGAAAAAGTTAACATAGGGAAAAAATTACATAGTACAGTAATCTCAAACTGACATACAAAGAAAATACAGTTATTACTCAGACAATCAGAATATGAAATCTTGCCATAGCATGATCAAGCAAAGAGTAGTATATTGGTGGTTTTTGTGATACAAGTTCCTCGGTTGATTATCCTTTATTCCATATAAATCTAATACATATGTGTATGGGGTTTACTTCAATAATGTACTACTTTTAAATGTAGTTATGAAAGGAGAAAAGAATCAGCAAAACAAGGATGATACATGATATTTATAAAAAATACAATAAACAGAAATGCAAATCCCCCAATCTGAACCCCCTCTCCCTGTTAAAACCTCTGATCGGAAGTCGCATCTTAAAACCTCCTATGGGAGCTCAACATCTAAAAATACCTGTTAAAATGTTATGGATGTACGATACCTACATGTCTTCACATAAACTACAGTGTTCCGGTTCACGATTGTCATCTGCTCCTGGAGTGCCTGGTTCTGACGTTGGAATTCGCCACTATGGCCTGGATCGTTGCAAGGGTCAATTTGTTGCCGCTGGCTGATTCCTAGCCACCATTGAGAAAAGTTTTTGTGATTAGGGTGAGGCTGAGAGACGTTTAGTGACCTCTTCCGGTCAGGTTATCATGGTCGAAGCAGGGTTTTTTTCTCTATAGGTCAAATGATTGACTTGCTTTTTCCATGGCTTCTTCCTCCTTTCAAGCCCCCTGCCTCCCTCTAGTCCGGTAGATTCCGTGCCCTCTCCCTTAAGGCTATTCGGCTAGGAATTTTCCAAACCATTGGGTCGAATATCTTATTCGGGTCTAATTCAGTATGTGCCATACTACATTGATTCGAGCAACAAAATTAATAGCCACGACTGTAGGACATGGGCTGAGTATACCAGAAAGACTTACGCTGTAAGGCTCAAGTCTTCTAGTCCCTGCCGGGCTATGGTGTATATTTTATGATAGTCCAAACAGCTCAAGCTTTTAGTACAACTCATTCATGATAATTATCTTTTCATAAATAATTTAATATTAGATTCGTATTGATTTGAAAACTAATGTGACGCACTACTTCTTTGTCCCTTCCTTCCCTACTGCGAAAGCCTGGATCAAATTCATACCATCCAGAAATATGTCAGATCTAAAAGACACCGTCACCTTCAACATTGTGCATCCGTTTACCAGAACCCGACCAGCTCTAGATTTAATTCCCAGATTTGGTTTCCAATTATTTTGCTCTTCGTTAAATTTTACCATTTTCTTTTACCATCCAGTTGGCGATGATAAGTTCTGGCAACAGATACTCCAGTTCTCAGCAACAACATAATGCTTAAGTTTTTGAGAAAGTGGATATGTATCATGGTATTAGACTCTTAACAAAGAGGTCTAAAGTATTGATCTTTGACGCCATTGTTCTTCTTTCTTTAGATAAAGGCTAATGGGGCACACAAGTATCACAAAAGGATAAGGAATCTCAACCATAGTAGTCAATAGCGGCCAATAGCGACGCTATAGCGGCCGCGTGGTGCCGGAGCGCTACGCAACAAGCCATAGTGTTGCGGTGTGAGATAGCGGCGCTATAGCGCCGCAACGCTTCGTAGCGGTTTAGAACCGCTATTTCATTTTAAGAGAAAATACAAAATTGTCCTTGGTTTTTAAAAAAAAAAAAACAAGGGTATTTTTGACATTTTCATCAAACCCTAAAAAGTTCAGCTTCTCTCTTCCTTCTTTCATTCTTACGCAAAACGGCGTTTATCTGCAAAATGCAAACGCATCTTCTCTCAGCATCTTCTCTCTGCTTTTCTGCTGTTCTGTGAAACTTCTTCACCTCTGTTGTAAATCTTCCTCTACTTTGTCGTGTTTGCTCTGTTATCCTGTTATTTTTTTGTTTAACAATCTCAAACTCTGTTGTCTTGTTACTTTTTTGTTCTAGTTTTCTTTGTTATTATTGATTCCGAACTCCATTATGCTCTCCCTGTTTCTTTTTGTAGTTTGTACAAACAATCCTCTGTTTTGTTTATATAAAACTTTATTCTGCTCTCTATGAAATAGCGGTCACTGTGCTATGCGCTATCCCGTTATACCATTTTTGGGGTCGGCCGCTACGCGCCGCTATCCGCTATTAACTACTATGATCTCAACTATGTTGGCACCCTAGACCCTAACTACCATCTGCTGTGCCGCAAAAAATATGATGTCTAAGACGGCAACTTAACTAACGTCTTCCCTAAATATATGAGAGACCCTGAAAAGCATCTGGTGACAATAAAAGTAACAATTCCACCACCAATTTTGAAGTTTCCAAGGAACCTAAAAAATTAAACCAAAAGCATCCACCACTAATTTAGAATCACACTCCAGCTAGTGGGGGTACCACCTTTCTGATAAGTTGTTTCTATGGCCAACATGACTTCCATAATAAGAACTGAAAACAGCCAAGAATAGCGCCCCTGGAGTCTCTAAACAAACCACCCCCAGAGACGTACCGTGGAGATCTTCTAGCAGCTCCGTACGTGTGTCTTTTTGTGTAGTAATTGACAAAATTACTAGACAATAACAATTTGTTGTGTTTGTCAGTGTGGTTCTTCACTCTTTATCTACTAATATCTCAAGTTACTAGACAGTTGTAACTGCTTACGATTTTTACCCAAAAAGGGACTCCCTTTCTAAAAGACAACAATATATTTTTCTTTTGGGTCATTACAATTACATGAGGACCACAAACAAAGGCATTGTAGCGCTCTTCACTCACATCAGACAAGACATAAACTTTGCATTGAGCACAGTGAGCCAATTTATGCTTGGTCCCACGAAAGAACATATGGAAGTATTAAACAGAATTCTCATATTTGAAAATGGAACCAGATCAGGGATTATTATTCTAAAAGACAGCAATCAGAGAAATTGAAATTTTTTACTGATGTGATTTTATTGAGTTATTTATTTCATAGAATAAGAGGGGTTTGGTAGTTTTGATACCATATCAACTCATTTATTCGTTTCTGTTTTGATTCTTCGTTCATTAGGACTTGGGGAGTAATGTTGTTTCCTAGGGTTGAGGGTGGCCGAGCAGCTACCTCCTCTATTTAACCATATCTCTATTCTTGGTCATTGTACGGTTTCCCTTTCCTTTTTCGCCTCATTTATGGGAGATTTGATTTCTGTTTCAACATTAAAATTGTAGCAGATTTGATCTGCACAAATATCCCTTTTATTGCCTTGCTGAATCCTTGAGAAATAAAACATTTTCTCTAAAGCTAGAACTAGAACTAACATGATCAAAATTTATTAGGGTTTTGGGAAAAGCAATTTACAGAATAATAAATATAGTTAGAGCAAGGATCTTGTATGGAAAGAATGTTTAAATAGCACATCACTTGTTTTAGGATCGGATCAAGCATTTGGCTTTGGTTAGGTGTAAGGCCCATAACCTTTTTTATGGGATCTCGGAAGAACATATATGTAGATTACATAGTAGTTAATAGCGGATAGCGGCGCGTAGCGGCCGACCCCAAAAATGCTATAGCGAGATAGCGCATAGCACAATGACCGCTATTTCATAGAGAGCAAATTAAAGTTTTATATAAACAAAACAGAGGATTGTTTGTACAAACTACAAAAAGAAACATGGAGAGCATAATGGAGTTCGGAATCAATAATAACAAAGAAAACTAGAACAATAAAGTAACAGGACAATAGAGTTTGAGATTGTTAAACAAAAAAATAACAGGATAACAGAGCAAACACGACAAAGTAGAGGAAGATTTACAACAGAGGTGAAGAAGTTTCACAGAACAGTAGAAAAGCAGAGAGAAGATGCGTTTGCATTTTACAGATAAACGTCGTTTTGCGTAAGAATGAAAGAAGGAAGAGAGAAGCTGAACTTTTTAGGGTTTGATGAAAATGTCAAAAATACCCTTGTTTTTTTTTTTTTATAAAAAAACCAAGGACAATTTTGTATTTTCTCTTAAAATGAAATAGCGGTTCTAAACCGCTACGAAGCGTTGCGGCGCTATAGCGCCGCTATCTCACACCGCAACGCTATGGCTTGTTGCGTAGCGCTCCGACACCGCACCGCACTGCGCGGCCGCTATTGACTACGACTAGATTATTTGGCAACTTTCTTTAATTGATTTTCTCTTTATCTTTGTTGTTTTCTGTTTTTCACTTTTCTTGAGGATCCCTTACTCCCTTTTGAAGGCTCAAACATACATGTTAACAAGCATAAATTACAAAAGCAGGTGTACATACATATATATACAGAATCCTTAAGGGACTGAGTTTATGAGTTGTTAAATTCCCTCGGGGACAATAGTAAAATTGTCATTGATGTCATTTTAATTAATAATAATTCCCCCCACATACAGAATCGATCTGTGACATTAGAAATGTAATGCATGTAATCATATATAGGTCATATTGTTGACTGAATTCAAGAGATTTAAGCTATGTAAGTTTATATTGAAGAAAATTAACTTACTACAAAATCCATGTGTTCCACAATGTTGTTGACAAAATTTCGACTAATTGTCACTTTCAAAACGTACCTGCAAGATAGCAAAAAAAGGGTCATTTCTTTGCACCTTTAAGTAATTTATTGACCAGTGACAATATTGAAAGAAATATGAAAAAAGTGAACAATTTGAACCCATAAGCCCAAATAAAAGGCTGTCATGATAACCATTTACTGTACAAATAAGTCAACCAACAAAAACAAAGTAAATTTGGCTATCTTCTGTCCACTAAGGAAAATAAAATAATACAACTTTCAAATTTTCGCCCATTCTCAATTAACTAATATAATATCCCTCTAGAATGGGACCATTGAGTTAAATTGTATATGTAGATTAACTTCAAAAGCTACAATATTAACAGGTATGACCCTGATTTCGGGGGAAATTTGATATACGAAGCTGAACTTATGCCAAAATCACTCGTAGTTATTCCCATGGCATTATGCAGGAAAACATGAATTCTTTCCTATTTAAAATAGGGAAATCATTTTGTCAACAAAAAAATAGGGAAAATCATACCAACCATTTCTCCAACCAAGTATTACCAACCTAGAAAAACAGCTAAAATGTATGTTGGAGTTGTAAGAATAAGTATTTAGCCCTAAATTAGCAGCTTATCCTTCTTGTTGGAGTATTTCTTTAACAGATTATTAGTTCTAACTGCCAAGTTAATCAAGTGGTCTTGACCCTTCCCATTAAAAAAATGAAATAGCTATACGCTTTTCCTCCTGTATCACGTCCTCTATCTTGCTTTCGAACAAGAGTATATGGACTCAGGTCAATAAATATAAACCATGAACTTCTCATCTATTAAATAAAATTGAACATTACAAATTCTAATTATTCCTGACATTTTAAAATTAAAAAGCTAAGAAAATACACAGAAAATTTGAGAATTCAAGGTTACCAGAGCAGTTAAATAATTATCATACCTAAGCCTAACATTGATTCCATTGTAGGATTCATGTGGCATTTCAACAGTGGAGAACACAAATGGGTAAGTTTTCCTTTCATATAAATTTCCAGGAACATCGAGTTCGCGTACTGCACATAAATTATAGGGAGTTATAAAAAGCATCATGAAGGTCCCAGCATATGAAGAAAGCTACATTGGAAAGGACATGAGAGGCCATGCATATAAAAATGATAAGCAAATACCACTCCGATTTTTTACATAAGCAAAAATGTACATGCATTTGATCTAAATTTTGACAAAATACATGTACTTTTTTACTTATATAAAGAACCGAGGTAGTATATTTGATTGCCGCTACAGTAAGGTCTGAGTTTAGAAACAGAATAAAAAGCAGAAGACAAAAAAACAAGGAAAGATCTCAGTGGTACAAGCTTAAACTTACCAAGAGAAGTAAAGTCATAGAAGCTGCCTCTGTCAAAGTACAATTCTGCAAACAAGGAGAAAAAATATATAATACAAACAGTAAAAAATTATTTGAAGAAAAAATTAAATTAAAATATTATAAATCTAAAAAATGATATGATATATACATTTTACATAAAATGATATGATAAACAAAAAATGAATAAATAAAAGAAGTTAATAGTTACTCTAGGAACCTAAGCTAAACAAAATTTTCATTTTAAACTACAGACAAACATATAATTAAGAAAAGATGCAAATCAAGGCACATAAACCAGTCAAAATGGCTATTGAATTACCAAGGAACCAATCCTAGAAATATACCAAAAAAACATGAACAGAAGCACACACACCTATTTGACCAAGAAGCTCGATTTTTATACCATTATGTTCAACCTTCTTCCCACGTGCCGGTTCTATACTAACCTGTTACCGACATCTCAACGATTAAATTCCACTTTGCTAATAGCATGAAATTGCCATAAAGTACTTACAACAAAGGTAAAACAAAGTAGTTGATGATTTCATGCAGTGTACCTCCCCAACTATATCCTCCTGACTTTGAAAGAGAGGAACCATAATTGTCTGGTCATTTTCCTTCTTCACGCGAACCTATAAAACAACCAAGGGTGGTGCACAAAAAATTACATCAAAATGATTTTGAAGGTTTTGAACATAAATGAATGATGGACATTTTCTCAACATCCTAGAAGCTAAAACAAAACCTTACTTTAATGATCTAAGTGAATAACAGTAATAAGGAAATCATTGAGAATGTTTTCCCCACAGCAATACAGTTAGAAGCATCAACATGTTACTACAAGAAAAAAAAAAGAAAAAAAGCACAATATCTGCTCAAAACAAAACTCAGAACCCTCTATTTGATTTCACTTTTGGGGTGGAAAAAGTGATTTTAGAAGCGGGTTAATAGTGTTTTACCCCGCTGTAATATAGGTCATTTCCGGTTTCTCCCCTGTAATTTTTTTTTTTGATTTCGTCCTTGTAGTTTGAAGATTTTTTTGGTTTTAGACCTTCATGACAAATTTTGGCCCCTATAATTTGAGGAAATTTCGGTTTACCCCCTGTTAATTTGAGCAAATTTTGGTTTGCCCCCTGCCATATCATCAATTTTGTATAGTCAAAATTCATGAAGGTCCAAAACCAAAAAACTTCAAATTACAAGACAGAATCCAAAAAGAAAATTTTACAGGGGAAAAACCGGAAATGACTTATATTACAGGGGGTAAAACACTATTAACCCTTTAGAAGCATTGATTTTGACATATTTAAATATTATTCCTTCAAAATGAATTCAAACTTGAAGCTATAATTTAGAGTTTTTGCCTCCAAATGTGACTTTGGTCTGGATTTATTATTCAACTCATTTTTCCGTTGACTACATTAACTCAATATTCATGGAGAAGCACCATAAGTGTTTTATGTGATACAAGCGATACTTTTGTATCGCTTAAGTTAAAGAGAAAATTTTATAATACAGACCAGCAATGCTTTATGGGACAGAGTGTTGAGCGATAAAGAACCAACACACGAATAAAAATAAGCATAACGGAGATGAGATGTTGCATTGGATGTATGGTAAGACTGTACTAGACTGATTTAGAAATGACAATATCAGAAATAGTTGGGGTAGCACCTATTATAGAAAAGATAATCGGAACCTGGCTTAGAGGGTTTAGCAATGTAGAGAAATTTTTTATAGATTTTGTAGTAAGAAAAGAAAATCAGATAGGCAGAAGAAAAACTACAAGAGAAAGGAAAAATACGAAGATTAATGAATTGGATAGAGATATGATATATGACAAAATATTACGGAGACGTTTGATCCATCGGGGTTTTTGCAACTCAAATCAGTTCATAATTTTCGTCGTCATAAAATCAAATACACACAGTAACATACAGCAGTGAAAACGGTAATGATTCATTTCCATTTCATTACACCTCACAGTTACCTGCTTGCGAGTTGTTGGATGAGTTAAAGAGATTGAAATTTTGCAAGGAGGCTTGAAAGCTCCAGCAATTATATTCTGCAATCAAAATATTCGATTAGCATAGTCCATCAATCAAATCAAATCAAATCCAACACATACATTTTAACCTACCATGGTTTTTCAAACAGAGAGGATGAGAGAATTTGGGGAAATATGTATGTTGAATGAAACCAGCAACATGACTAACAGTTCAGTTCAGGGATCAATCAAAGTGGAAGGTGTTTTTTTTTTTTTCTTCCTATTTTTATCTCTCATTAACAAATAATCTTCGGATCTAGCTTTGTCTCTTGTGCAATACTGCAATCACAAAACCCCCAATTAAAACCCTCCTTTGAGGGTATATCGGAAAATAGCTAAAAAGTACAAAATTTATTTATGGCTTAAATATGCATTTCATCTCTGTAATTAGGGGTCGTTTGAAATTTCATCCTTGAGCTTACTAATCCTCCCATTTTTCCCCTGCAATTATTAATCATTTGAAAAATGGTCTTAATTACATCTGATTAGTTATTTCAAGGACGAAAATTCAGATGACATATATTTGCAGGGACGAAAGATCTATTTAAGCCAACCACCTCGCCCAATCATCACTTGCCACATGGGCACCACGTCGCTAATGACAGTCCACCTCAGCAAAAAAACTTAATTAGGACCAAAAATCAAATGATTAATAATTGCAGGGGTAAAATGGGAGGATTAGTAAGCTCAGGGATGAAATTTCAAACGACCCCTAATTACAGGGATGAAATGCATATTTAAGCCTTTATTTATTTATTTTTTAAGGAAAAAAGTACAAAAATTTGTTATATTCTTTCTATCCGAGTTATATCATTTATTGCAATTATACACGAGTTATATCATCTATTGCAGTTATATGTGATTTGAACGATTAGCCTCTACAATTGCACGCAGAGTATACCCAGTTCACGTTAAAAAAAATATTCTTAATTCTTATGAATATCTTTGAAATGGGACGGATTTCGAGAGCCGGTTGAAGCTATTAGAGCTCCTTAGAGACGACAGCTTGAGTTCTCTATTACGAATAATGTATTTGTAAACACGGGTGAAACGAACATAATGAATATGTACCTTGATTATGAGGAGGACATTCCCTCATGTTGTCAAACCCTCACGGGGATTTGATGAGAAAACATATTATGAGTGTTAACATAACAAGTGTAGCTTATCTCAAAATGTAAGACACTCTTAGATGGGTTAATAACACTTTTCGCCGTTGTAGTATTGGCTCATTTAAGTTTTGGTATTTAATTAAAAAAAGTAGAATTGGCTCATTTAAGTTTTGGTCTTTAATTAAAAAAAGTTTAGAGTATGTCCCTGTCATTTTAGATTCTTCTACGTTTGGTCCTTCATTTAAGAATGTTAGCATAATCTGCTTCAGTGTCACGTTGACTGTGTACTTCCTTTACTTTTTCATTTTTTTTTATCCAGCCATTGTACATGTGACATATTCATTAATTAGTCATTCAAAAAAAAAAAATGAAAATACAAATTAAGTTAGAGGGACTAAAACAAAAAATTAGTATATTAATATGGATCAAAAACATATTTAACCCTTTTCATATTTGTTGTGAAGAATAGTGGGCGTAAGTTGAGGAACATAATGTGACCAGCATAACTCTCTCCAATTATGTCAAAAGCTCTTGTTTAAAAGCTCTTGTTTTGTAATGCGAAAATCTATTCAGCTAGTTGATTAGGAAAACATAGGCGTCCTTGGACGGTATTAGTCATCAAGGACCAACTTGATAGTTAAGATATATAATTCAAGGATCATCTTGATTTTTAATGAATAATTCATAGATCGATTTGACAATGTAACAATTTGTAATGACTTTCATATAAAAAGGTCCAAAAAAATTCAAAATTTTTGATCATTTTTTACCCTCAATACGTGACATTTGAGTTGGCAATTCACATTAGGGCTTAACGTCACACGTCATCACCGTTAACAGTGAGACTTAACAGAGATGAAATTAATCGACGTTTGTAAAATTCAGGGACGTTTTAGCTAGTTCGAATAATTTGCGGACGAAATTGACCGGTGTGTATAAATTGAAGGACAAAAAAGCCTATTCACTCAAAATACAAATGAAAAGTCATCAATGAAACACCGGGAGTAATAACATTAGCTTGTACACTCACTCTCTCAAGTGCTCGTTTTATCTAAGGAGTAACACATAGTCACCAATCAATAAGACACTGCACGTAGACAAAGGAAATAATTTATGAAAATAGAAGTGATTAAATGTAATATGTTGGTGTTCGACACCGGCACATGTCAGACACCACACACGTCTTCGATTAAAAATGTAGGTGTAATGTAGGTAACAAGTGACAACCATTAACAATCACCTCCATGCTCAAATCCAAAAAAAAAAACAAAAAAAGTTAAACAGTAAATAAAGGATATGCTCAGACCAATCATCTGCAAACCACACTACATTCAAAATAAGGAAAATTAATTTTTTATCACAGCAGAATGCAAGAACCATAGGAAATACCAGAACTTTGAATCGACTATGACAGTCACAAACTACTGTTTCCCCCCCTCAATGTTGTGGTTTGATGAAAAAAACATTGGTATAAACTATTTGCATTATGTTCTACTTTGATTGGAATCTGGCTTCACAATAACCTGCTGAGAGACTTGATTAGTAACTTCAAATTCTTTCTTGTAGCTTCATCACCAGTGAAGCCTAAAATATCAGAGCTAACATTCTGCAAATTGCACCAACAAAAATCAATCAATAAAATACAAAAATATATTATTATTAATTATATATTCGCCATTTTAAGTTTATGGTCCTACCTCAATGTTCTTCAAGGTGAATATAAGAGTGTAAATGGACTTCTGGATCAGTTCAGTGTTCTCAGGGGTCATAATTGATGAATGTACCCTTCTGCATAAGCATTGGATGATTTACATCAGTTGCAATACAACAAGAGACATGCTGACCATTATAGTTCAAGAATGTTAAGTTTTACAAATGTGAAAAAAAGAGTATATTGACTTTTTTAATCACTTCAATTATCTTCTGAATTAAGGTGAATGAATGATCTATATTAGTTTTCATACTACAAGACATTTATATCGTCCTTCTGAATTTTGAAATTCCAATGGTTCTTATGGTTAAGAAATGCAATTATAATGAACTCAATTCTCAAAAGGTACCCACTTTGATCATCTTTCTACTAACTCCCTTTATAACTACCTCAATCCCATATCATCACTCAGTAATCCCAAAATGCCACTTGTCCATGCACTCGGCCATTTTGCAGTCCATTTTGAGTGAGTTTTTTTAAAATATTTTGCGTCCTAGTCTTGTAACAACCATGGGTTTATCATTTTTCTCTCTATTCCTTTCTTTTGTGCACACACACCTAAAACTGTCAAAACTTGAGAGTCTACATAAACACGTCAAAGCACCACATAGTTTACTCGTAAGAGTTACATGTTTACTTTTTAAGAATAGACTTAGTACACAAGTGTTGGGAATTAATCTCACTGGAACATTTTAAAACAGAAATAATGGAAAACCCTGAGAATTCCGAGTTAAGCAAATGGAATTAATACTGGAATGGTGAAAGTGGTCTAGAGCTAGGCTCCTTCCAGATTGGAAATAGAAAGGATACACTACCCAAGGACCGATACCACAATTCTCAGCTCTATCCACATTATATTATATTCCCATATCTCTCTCGTCTTTTTCCCCATTATAACTCCCACACCTCCTTTGTCCAATCCACCACAGACACCTGTCAATTCAGTTATTCCTCCTTCAGTCATTCTGTCATACTGCACACAAGTCCACATACTTGGGCACATTCTATTGGCTCACTCCTCTCCCAGCACCACTTCTCCCACCCGTACGGACCATAAAATCTTTGACCGAGCTTTTCATTTGAGCGGCTGGCAAGAGACTTCATCCTATAAGGTTGGGCTCTCAAATACACAGTTTCACCTACTCTAACTTCGACTTCCCTCCATTTGTAATCTGGCTGCACTTTCTTCTGATTTTGAGCTCTACATAAATCATACTTTAGCTCCTCCATAATAGCAATTGATCCACATATCACACATTTATACTTTCTTGTTTATACTTGATCATTGTGAGAGGAATTAAACCAAAACTCAGCCAATGTCATCCATTTCATCCACTGCTTGGCACATCCATTCACCAGTCACCTGTGATAGGATTTTATTATCCGGTATGTCACCACTGTTTTGCCTTGCATTTGCAGATGAAGGTGAAAATAAGACATGTTACAAGTTATAACCACATACCCTTACCGCCTTAACTGTTGTTACTCCTCATTCAGGATCTAGATGTTGCAAGCACAATGGCATCCCCTATTCTAATATTAATTAACATGCTACAGTATCACTACCACCTATATGCATGCATGCCAAATTAGAGATAAAACAAGAGCTAGAGAGTTTTACAAATTAACCTCAAATCATCAGAGGCTTGTGTAAGGCTCCGAGTTAAATTCTCAACTTCCTTCAACAAGCCACTATCACGTACATCAGCCAACAAAGGTTGAAGATCTTCAGCCATGGCATTGATCTGAGACATCACTACAGCAACGGGAAAATATGGGTATGAGAATATATAATAATATAATAATAATAATAGAAAAGGAAACTATAGAGAATATATAATAATAATAATAAAATAATAATAGAAAAGGAAACTATAAATAGATACAACAAAGTGCATGAATACCAAACACTTGTTCTGACATCAGAGTATAAAAGTGATCTTACCAATGTTCTTATCAATTAGTAAATTGATCATACATATTCATAGAGAAACACATTATTATTTAACTTCTACCGAGTGTTAAAAAATGAGTTCAAAATCAAACCCATAATATGTCCACAAGAGTTTGGATGACGTGAAACCATTTTATACAGAAAATGTTTTCATTTGCTACAACTATTACATGCATCTGCTATGCTTCAGGAGAATGGTAAAAAGAGGAATATAAAACAGATATGTATGCTTCAGAAGATCACCAATAGCTTAAAAGTCCGAGAATATGAATTTTTCGGGTTCCTGAATGTGATCATTGACATATCTACTCCATATGTCAAGTTTGTTGATTAACAGCTCAATTTTCAAAATAATTGGCCATTATGCTCAAATGTTTGGTTGTAAAATAAGTTACCAACAATATAACAGCAGAAACGAAAATTGAATTCTTAAATCAAATATTTCAAACAAAGAATTCTACGAGATAAACAAACAATCTTGTAGTTTGATAAATCATGACAAAATCGAAGTTATGCAACCATCAAATTAGTAATTGGCAAGAAATTTTCCTGATTCAACAGTCTATTCTAGAGGATATTACTATCAATCAAGCACATTTGCTTAAGAAAGTTACATCACACCTTTGTAAGAAGTGGTTTAGCTTCTTCAATAACAGACGCAGCTCGTTCAGCCAATGAATAACTGTTGGCAACACCAATTTTCTCTACATCTCGCCCAAGACGGGTAAATATCCCAACCAATGCATCCAAACTTACCCCTTGGTAACCCTTAATCTTTTCTCTATCACACACTATAAGACCTTCTTTATGACAGTCTTGGTCAAGCGGACCAGCTGAAGGCGTTGGAATGGGATCTCGAGGGGTAATGTCAACTATAGTCTCCATAAGAAGACCTGACTGGTTAACTTCAACCAACGAATTTCGGGGTATGATTGTTTTATCATCTTCAATTTCGACAACAGCTTCAATACTTTTTAACGAAGGATTAACTCGAATGACATCACCGACAGTCACCCCTCTAATCCTCACCGGCGTTCCAGTAGATATGCCACAAGCCTGAGAAAACTCAACTGTTGCGGTGTACTTCCTAAACTTGGATCGTATTTGAAAACCCTTCAACCAAGCCAAACTAAGTGCGAAAAGAAGAGCACCCGAAACTAAAAACAGTCCAACACCACCTTCCCAAATGGTCCTACCACCAAACCCAAAATCAGTTAATGGACGGATAGTTCGGGTCCAAATGGCACGGGGAATGTCCAAAACAAGTGTAAGAGAATTATTCTTCGATGATTCTGAAGCAGACGACGGTTGTTGAAGATGTCCTGCATCTGCAGAACTAGGTCTTATCCTGTTTATACTTCTTCTTAAGGAGTTTGTTGGAAGGGTTGTAATCATGGATGAAGATAAGGAACTAGGAAATGATGAGATATATAATGAAGGGTTCCCAACCATTATTATTATTATTATTTAACAAAACTTACTTCTCCCAAAGTTGAATCGGAAATTAAACTAATGAAAAGATACTTGAGCTGCTGCTAAAGATGCCCTACAAATCAAAAACCATGTAAATTTTATGAGCAATTAGTGTATGATGAATGGATAATTAAGAAGAAGAAGAAGAAGAAAATTACTCACTGGTTCATGATGCAGTCCAATCAGAGAGTGAGTTAGGATATCATTTCAGATCTGTGTGTGTGCAACAGAATGGGGCATGGAGGAGGAGAGAGAGAGAAAAGGCCAAGGGAAAAACAAACCGGGCGTTCAAAATTGATCTAACTCAATAAAAAACCGAAAACCAAATAGGTAAAATACCTTATTTGATTTGCAGCTGCTGAACTGCATAGTTTGGTTCGGTTTACGATTTTTATTGTTGCAATCGAACCAAATTAAACTAAACCAAACTTCGATAGAAGAAAAAACTAGTTAAACATATGTTATCTAAATTAATACTCATCGAAACTCAATGTAAACTTTTATAAAATGACATCTTTTTTCTCATTTTAAGATTTTTTTTTTACTTTTTTATTTCAAAAATATTTTTAATTCATATTTTCCCAATTGTCTTCCAATTTCTTTGACTTCGAATGCTCGCTTTGATTGGATCCCAACAATGTAATTTTGCTTCACTTAAAGATTTGTTTTGGTACTTCATACCGTTAGTTACAGATAGTCAGGAGAAAGAATATGGATGCCCCATGTTCTTATTAGGCCTAGACAAAATGACCGTAACCGGCCCAATCCGAACGAACCGTAAAGCCTGTTTGATTTCGGGTGGGTGAATCGGTGGTTCGGGTCATTCGGTTCAACAAAACATGGGTAACGGTGGTTAGTGATGGACGGTTTTGGATGGAGATATCCAACCCAGCGAAACCCATCGCCAATTGAGGAGTAGCTTTTATTATTATTTTTTCAATATTTGGCATACTAGGGTTGATATAAAAGTTATTTTTTCTCATCTTTCATTCTTTTCTCTCTCTAAACAGAAGCCGCCGCTCACACCTCTCTCTCAAGAACCACAACCTCTCACTTATTTCTTAACCCTTTATTTTTCTAGTATTTGAAGCATGCATTTCTTCTCCTCTTTTCCTCTGTTTTATCATACTTAGCCCAAATTTTATGGGTCTCCCTAGCTGCATCCTCGTTGACAATTAAAAGGCCATATCCAACCTTCATCTTTTAGTACCAAATCATTTTGGTGGCTAAATCTAATAAATATTTGTGTGCTCTTTTATGTATCAAATAAATTTTTTGAATTTCATCTTTCGATCCTTTAGATCTAATATATATGTTTGCTATATTTTAACCCTTTATTAGATCTAATAACAAGTCCTCAAAGGCCTTCATCTTTCAATATGAGACCATCAATTGTTTCTTTGCTTTGAACATATAAAATGAAGTTGTTTTTTTTATGATGTTGTTATGTTATGTGGAAAAAAATGATTTTTTGTATCTCAGTTTTTCTTGCATCCAGAAAAACTGCCTGAAACTAACTGTCACCCGAAATAACCAAACCCGACAACTGAATTTTCAAACAGACGAAAATGGATTTGTATATATCAACCGTGGTTATGAACATATTTCCATTTCTCAAACGAATACCGACCGAAGTCGACCGTTGTCCACCCCTAGTTCCAATTATTGGTGACCACAATTAACTTGTCTTACAATCTTTTAAAAGTGAGAATGAAAACCAAAATAAATAAAAGATGGTTCTAGATTCATATAAAAAAGAAGAATATGATGTATCTCGTAGGGAAACTACTTCCTAGTGTAATACATGGGTAGTACTTGAGTGTCATAGAATTGGTGACATTGGCCAATCACAATGCCACAATCCTTGTGAGGGAGAGAGGGAGAGGGAGAGAGAGAGAGAGAGAGAGAGAGAAGCCACTTATGTCATTGTGGTTGGCCAATTTCACCAATTCTATGTCATCCAAGTCAGGGGCGGAGCCAGAAATTAAACAATAGGGGGCCAAGTTTAAAAAGTATACTCTAGTTAAACAAAAAAAAAAAAGTTCAAATGTACTACATATATGAGAAATTTAAGCTACATTTTGAAGTTATATTGGGATTAGATAGAAAAATTAGATTACTTATGCATGTAATATAAGACTTCAAATGAAAATGCCAATGATAGAGGGACCATATTGACATTTCTAATGAAATAACAAAATAAATAGCAAATATACTAGTAGTATAAAAAAATTATAAGAAAATTGCGGGGGACCGTGGCCACCATTGGCCACCCTAGTCCCTCGCCTCTGATCCAAGTGCTGCCCCAATTTATGTTCCTCAATTGTTAAGAACTCCGACGAGAGCAATGACGTGAATGACAACAAGGGACGAGTGAAGAAGATGAGATATGTGTGACACGACAACGAAGATTGAAGCAACGACGATTGAGGGGAGAAGTTGAGTTAGAGAGGTGTCAAGAGGAGTAATGTAAATAAAACATGGGGTAAATAAATAACCCTAATAATTATAATATATGTTTACCCCCTGTAAAAAAAATTAGATTCCAACCTCGTAATTTGAACATTCTTTGGATTTAGACCTCCTTGGCATAAAATTTCAAAATATAAGGTACTTTTGCCCCTTGTAGTTTGAGAGAATTTTGATTTACCCCATGCCATATCATTGATTTTGTACATCAAAATTCATGAAGGTCTAAAACCAAAGAATCTTCAATTTACAGGGTTGGAATCTATTTTTGAAGGTCTAAAACCAAAGAATCTTCAATTTACAGGGTTGGAATCTTTTTTTTTCTTTCACAAAGGGTAAATGTAACACCACGATTTTTAAATAGTAATATATTATTTAGGGTTAATAGTGCTTTACCCCCCTGTAATATAGGTCATTTCCGATTTTTCCCCTATAAAATATTTTTTTGAATTTCATCCTTGTAATTTGAAGATTTTTTGGTTTTAGACCTTGAAAAATTTCACTCCCTGTAATTTGAGCAAATTTAGGTTTACCCCCTTGTAATTTGAGCAAATTTCGATTTACCCCCTGTTAATTTGAGCAAATTTTGGTTTACCCCCTGCCATATCTTCGATTTTGTACAGTCAAAATTCATGAAGGTCCAAAACCAAAAATCTTGGAATTACAAGGACGAAATCCAAAAAATATATTTCACAGGGGGTAAAACCGAAACTGACCTATATTACAGGGTGGTAAATCACTATTAACCCTATTATTATTATTATTATTATTATTATTATTATTATTATTATTATTATTATTATTATTATTATCTGTCCGATATGAACGGTTGAGTCGCAACAGTTGTAGAGAATGCTTCGATGATCGGTAACAGCTTCCGGTGCGACACCGAAGCGTCTTCTACAGTTGAACGAAGGGTGCATGCAGACACGTTAGCACCATTGGTTCGACTAGTTGAGGTCGAGGTACGGGTTGTTGTCTTTGAACTATAGGTTCGACAATTTGCACATGTTGAGTATTTTGGATCTAAAGGAGATTTTGGATTTGAGGGATCCGTTGATAGACAGTTTATGGAGGGGCGAAGAAATATGTTATTCTCCCCATTTGAGTGGCTAATGCTTGGTAACCCTGATTCGTATTTTGAACCAACGGGTTAAACTCCGTACCAATTTGTTGTGTCAACAAATTAACCATCTCATGATTGCTCTCATCTATTTGTTGCCTAAACAACATCATAGACTTTGTAGTTAAGGTTGGTGGAGCATTTCTGCCAAAAACTAGAACTTGAAGGACTATGTGGGTTAAACAATGTAAATGGATTTGCATGTTCCGTAAATGCAGGATTATTATGCAAATTTGCCATCATTGAAGTTGGCATACCATATGGTTGGTCCTTAGAAAAGTTTTGCGTATTCCTGACTTGAGGGCTAGGGGAAGAAGGGACACTTGTAGACACATGTACACCAGCAGTAAATGGTGGCACAAAGGTCCCCATTTCTGGTTGTGTCATTTGAGCGGTTACAGTCGGAGTGGTTGTGGGAGCGGTTACTCCCATTTCCGTCGAAACTGGCATGACCATGGTTGCCCCCACGGACGTTGAAACACTAGCACTCACTACCGGGGCGGTACAGAGGTTCATCTTAGAACTCTAACCTAAAAAGATTTAGTTACACATGGTAACTAAAAACAAATTACTAAAGATAAAAACATACCCTAGAAAATTAAGGAGAAGATAGAAACTCTTCAAAAGCTCCAAAGTCGCCTTCCTCTTGAACTACTCCAGTTCTGAACGAGAAATTCTAAATGAGGAAGGATGGTATTTATAGTGAGAGTTTCTACCTGAGTTTGGGCTAAAAGTGCGGGCTTAGTGCATTTCACGACTTTTTGCATGCACGGGGCGCGCATAGTGCATTTCCCCATGCATGTCGTAGGCGCATGGAAATGCCCTAGGCACATGAAATGGAATTTTCATGTCCTAGGCGCATTTGTCTTTCTTCCGGACCCAATCTTCAATTTTCAAATATAGACTTGGCAGTAGATCTGTTCATAATCTTTGTATATTTTGAATGTGGCAGAGCATTCACAAGAATACCACGCACTCTGTGATGTTTCTAGTAGTTCTTCCTCTGATCATCAGTCAAACTCTTTATATCTAGCAAAATACCTTTTGTATCAACTTCAAATTCTACACCATCTTCAATGATGTCCCACAACTGATCATCAACACCTATGATATGGGCGTACATCTTACACTTCCACCAGGAAAAATGAGAAACATCTCCATTAAAAGATGGAGGTGTCATAGAATAGTTGTTGTTCTCAGAAGTGGAAGTATTTGTAATCATTGTTGACAATAGAGTTGTTCGTGGCAACACTGTTACTTTCATCACCATACACGTTTTTCACACTGGATCTTTAACTGTGGCACGATTAAGTGGTTGAGCACAGATCATGCTCTGATACCAACTGAAGGTGAGAAAAACACAAGAAGGGGGATTAAATTGTGTTGGTTTTTTGAAAAAATTTCTAAGTGTTTTGCACTGGTCAGAGGCTAACAATGAGTCTGATAACAATGGATAAAAACAAATACGAAGATAAAGAGAGAGATAAAGATAGAGAGAAAACAAACACAAGTAATTATATTGGTTCGCCCTATAGTTCAGGAGTAGTCCAATCCCTTTGAACTTCCAAGGAATTTCCACTATAATCACAACTGATTACAAATTGCTCAATGACACAACCAAGAGAATTCCAAATGTTCAAGCACACAAGTAAGAGACTTCCAATGCCCAATCACAATTGAAAGAGAATTCTAAATGTTTACAAATAAACATATTTGTTCTTACACTTGATTTACAATCAAAGGTGTAAACAATATATAACATAACAAAGTCTAATACTTATAATTTCTAAGAAACAAACTTTGATAAGAAATTCTTAATTGTTCCATGCACTTTTTGATTTGACAGAGTAATGGCACAATAAAAATAGGAGAGTCTTGTTATTATTCTTCAAGTCTTTTGCTCCTTATATAGGCAAAGAATTGAGAGACGTTGGAGAAGAGTTCCAGCGCATTAAGAGTTGTTGAGAAGCTTCAAATCAGAGACGTTGGAGCATTGCCTGATATGGACAATGCCATTGATTAGACATTCGAAATCCATTTGCTCAAACTGAAATTATCTATTTATTTTCTTTGTCCTTGAAAGTGGAAAGACATTCTGCCCATGGATAAGAAAAATCAAATCTTGGGAAAGTGGTCTCCCAGCTGGGAGGGACCATGGCAAATACTAAGAGTTTTTTTTTCGAATAATGCGTATGAGATCGAAGAGTTGAACGATGACCAAAGAATTTTGCGCATAAACGGGAAATATTTGAAGAAATATAAACCGATGCTACAAGAAATTAAAACTGTACAAGAATAGTTCGAAAAGGAGAAACAAAAAATGGCATTGTTTAGGACAAATGCCAACTAACGGGCAGGTTACATTAATATTCCCAAAAAACGGATAAAACAACCAGCCCTTACAATACAAAAGCGTAGACCAAAAGAAGCTTAAGATGCTAAAAGACGCTACCAGTGATGAGTAATGCCACAAACTTTGATAAGCCATCGAATTTCAGAATCAAGACGGAAGCGAAGGCAGAAGTTATTTAAAGCATACTCATCATCATCAACCGGAAGATAACCATGGTAATTTCCCCACCTCATCCCATCTCCTGGGAAGTTATCCCAGTTAATGCATAATCTATGGCGAGCCATGCCTAGGGGCATGTACCTATCGTACCAAGTACAGCGAGACCTGAAGGAGGTAGTAACTGCCAAAATATCCACTCGATAGCGAGAGATACGCCTAGTCATCACAAGATCCCAGAGATCTTTCAAGAGTTCACCCTTGTTTATGGGAGGCAGAGCAGTAGCCTTTATTAAAAGGTGAAAGTACTTGGCGCTATTTGAGTGAGCAGCTTCAGCATTTGACAACAATAGCCGTATTGTGCCAAAGTTTGGGGTAGCATACAGCATGTGCTGAGAACACCTGAGAATACAGAACATAGGGTTCCCATGATCCCATAGATGGTTCATGAAAACAAGTTTTTCATGAGTTAGGTCAAGATTAGTGAGTAGTGGAATGCAATCGGTGAAAACAACCCTAGAAACAGCAGGATCCCTACAAAGCGCTGCATGCCTCTTGTTGACTCTCTGGAAGTTGAAGAGATCATACATGCTGTGAGCAGCAACTCTTGCAGCAATGTTGATTAGCAAATCATCATTCAAAAGATCCATCTTTAGAGGGGATTTTTCTTCTTAAGTGGAGAAGTTTCTTTTTTTAGCTCTGAACAAAAGAGAGAAAATAGAGATGATGGAAGCTTGGAAGAGAAGTTGAAAGATTTATAGACGAAGGAGTTGAGAGAAGTTACACTTGTACGGTTTACCTACCCTATCCAGATGCACACGCGTGGAAAAGATCAACGGTAGCAGATGCGCTTTGAAAAAGGGGAAAGTGGTAAAAAAAAAATTAATTTGTGTGGTTATTATTATCATTATGTGGAAATATTACGGTTTCCTAGGCCGGTTATATTGTCAAAAAAGTTCCTCTCAATATGCATGACATCGAGATTGTGCCTTAATAGATTATCTTTCCAATATGGCAAATCCCGAAAAATACTTCTTTTTGTCCAATTATGTGTTTTCCCGTAACAAAAAGGTTTAAAAGCAACACCACCCACGACCAGCACCTTTGGCTTTTTTTTCACTTTGTTCCCAACTTGTTCTGATGTCAGATTTGGAGGTGGTCCACGATTTTCAGTTTCCCCCTTTATAAATGCATTTTTATTCCTTCTAAATGGATGATCATTAGCAAGCCATCGACGATGACAACCAAACCATGTGTTCTTCCCTCCATGATGTAATCTGAACGCTTTAGTATCCTCCATACATATTGGACATGCAAGTCTACCATGTGTCCCCCATCCCAACAACATCCCATACGCTGGAAAGTCATTAATGGTCCACATCAAAGCTGCCCTCATAACAGTTTTGTTTTCGGGAAATATCGTATGTGTGAACACCATTCCATAGTCTCTTTAAATCATCAATCAAAGATTGCAAATATATATCAGTGCCTAGTTTTGGATTAGATGAACCTGGTATCACGGCAGCTAAAAACATGTATGGTTTCGACATGCACATATCAGGTGAAAGATTATATGGAGTGACAATTATCGGCCAACATGAATAAGGAGTACCCGAACCTTGAATGTGTGGCGTAAATCCATCAGAGCATAAGCCCAGTCTTACATTGCGTGGCTCTAAGGAAAAATTGGGATGTTTACGATCAAAATGCTTCCATGCCCGACCATCATTCGAATGTCGTAGCTCACCTGAATTATTTCTTCTTTCGTAGTTTTGAGAATGCCAAGTCATTTTCTCTGCAGTTTGCATTGATGCATACATTTTCTGTAGTCTTGGTATAATAGGTAAGTTAAACATTGCCTTTCTTAGAACGGGTTTTCCCTTGCTTGATCGAGAGTGTTTGCTTCCTTTATACCTCGATTCCTGACAAAATTTACATTCAACCAGATGTCCATCTTTTACACCAAATTCGTTGTCGTAGAACAACATGCAACCTTTAACACAACAATCAATTCTCTTCACACCAAGTCCTAACTTCGACACTAGCTGCTTCACTTCGTAAATTTTTTTTGGCAAGCCATCAGGTATGGGTGTTGAATCCAACATCATTTTGGTCGTCAAATCTAAAGCTTGTTCAGGAACATGAAATTGAGACTTTTGGGCTATAAGTCTTGCACACATTGATAACTTTGAATGAGGAGACCCAGGGAACAACAGTTTATTTGTTTCTTTCAAAATATTATAAAATTTTTGGGCTTCTTCATTTGGGGGTTCATCTACATCGACATCATCCTGCACCTCATCATATTCGGCATCTACTCCAGCATTAACTCCAAGAGCATCCACTATCATATTATCCATCATTTCAATTTGAACATGTCGGGTACTACTTGATGAACCTAATGCATGACTCTCGTGGACACCTACATTAACTATCGGAGGTGCCGCAAATGACGATTCACCATGACTTGTCCAAATCCAATAGTTAGGTCTGAAACCTTTACTATATAAATGCAACCTAATTTCGTCTTCACTGCGAATGCACCTACAATCAGAAACCACACACAGACATCTAATTCCCCCTTCATTTATGACAACAGGCTTAACTTTTACGATACTGATAAAAAGTTCAACAACTAACTTAAAAAGTTCCTTAACTTGCCCTCTTTTTTCATGATGATTTCTATCATACATCCAACTACGATCACCCAAACCTGTAATGCATATAACATGGTCAATATAAAATAAAGATCACTAAAAAGTTTTAATTTCTACTTTTTTTAATTTATTTTTGAAATTGTTTCAATTACTAAAAAGTTTTAATTTTAAAATAAATTCACACACATACAAATTGAAGGAGTCAATAAATTATAAAATAAAATTTTACAAAATGTCCTTTTTAGACTCAAGTTACAATGATAACACTTCTTAAAAAATCACAATAATAACACTAAAATATTTTTCTCCTAAATTAAAAATATACACTAAAAAATAACAATTATTAAACAAAATAAATTGTACAATTTTAATTTGACTACTAACCTTGTGTCAATTAGAGTCTCACTTTAAGAATTGCTACCATCAACACCACCAATAAATAGCTAAATGTATAGAATATCAACTATATAAAAATTTAAAATCTATCAATATTAAAATAATTAAGAAAATATATTCAATACATCTAACATTAATAAAAAAATATAAGTCTTTACCATGATGAGAAAAAAAATTGTGTAGAAAATAGTTGAAGAAATTTAGTAAGATGGTAGAAAATTGTTTTAGAAAGATAATGTTTGTTGTGAATGAGAGATTGAGAGCTGAGAAGGAGTATACATTCGGCTAAAAAAAATCAGACTGCATGAGATTACTGGCGGATTTTTAACTACAGGCAACCGACCATTACTGGCGGATAAGGGGGACTACTGGCGGATTGTTTGCTTTAATTACTGACGGATTTTATGCGTTACTGACGGATTCTTAAATGAAAGTATTACTGGCGGACTATTTAATCCGTTATAAAATTACTGATGGATATATATATCCCTCAGTAACGCAAAGGCCTGTTGTTTACATTATTGGCGGAACATTTCCGCCAGTAATAATTCGAAGGTTCATTATTGACGGATTTATCCGTCAGTAATGTAAGTCACTGAATTATTGAGGGTTTTTTTTTCCGTCAGTAACGTTACTGTGGGTTTTTTGGTTGTTACTAGAGGTTTATTCCGTCAATAATTACCGAGGGTCTAAATCCCTCAGTAATGCAATTTTGAATTGGTTAGTATATTAAGGAATTCTTGCAGTGAGAAATGATAATTGAAAATGTGAGTTATTGGTAATTTTATGGGTTTTGTTGAAGAAAATGGAGATAATTGAGTAATTATGCCACCAAAATATTAGACACATTAAAAAAATTCCACATAAATTTAAAATGTCTAATAAACATGTATTTTGTCGACTCAACATAACACATCTATAATTTTTCTTTGGCAGATTTCACGAAAGACCAAAAGTGAAGGAATATGAAATAATAAAGGTTGAATAAGAAAAATATTGCCTTGACAAAAAGATTTGCATTAAAGTAAATGGCATCCAACATCTAGAATTTAATATTAGAAATATTAAAAAAATGACACCTAAAAACTAACAAAACAAATCATCATAATGTTTCCTGTAACAAAAAAAAAGTCATCATAATGTTGGAACTTCCGGTGAAGCCTACATTGGGTTGTATCGTCACATTAGGTTAAGAGAAACCACACAAATGAGATTGAAACCACATTTTCATACAAAGTTTTTAGGCATATGTATATAGTTCATCTCACTTATTGTTAGCCTATATTTTGTCAGGCTATAATAAATGCAGTGAAAAGAAATTGACCTTAGGATCAAAAGAGTCAGCATTAATTTCTAAATGCAGATGGTTCGTCGAGAAGATATGATTCATAGACATAGCTCAAAGTGTAACTTTCAGTTCGATAAACCAAAGGAGCATCAAAGAGGAGTTGATTCTACATGAGGTCAAGCAACAGACCCTTCGAAGATTCAAATGTTTGAAATTCAAATCGAAGAGGTGTCTTTGTCCGTTTTAAGCAGTTATAAATTCAAATCTTAATGTAGGTAGTTATTTCTAAGTATAAATGGCAGTTTTTCATAGGAAAAATGGGTCAAAAACCAATCATACACAAAACTTACACTCATACTATCCTCATTCAAGAGAGAAACGAGTCACAAGTTACAATGTATGAACATGTGTACCAATTTACATTCAATCAATGCAATTTAAGTTTATTTTCTTAATTGTATTTGCAATTTACTTGTTTATTTTAAACATTTCCTTTTAATTCTACTTCAAAGTAACTTCGACGGATTTGACTGGGTCAAGTTCGACAGTTATTATTCATACATTCTATTATGTTCTTCAAGAACAATCACAAATTTCTGGAAAATAACAAACACGAAATGTCCTTAAGATTTACTGGTTGATCTTGCAAGTAATTAATTTTAAACCAGCGGTTGCTTACCAAAAATCAGTGTAAACAAATTGGCACACCCGGTGGGACCTTTTGTGCTTTTGTTTATAATTTGTTTCCTTTTTGAAATTTGTTCGATTAATTTGTGTGTCTTATATTGTGTATGCGCCTGAGAAGTAATTAACAACTTCCTGAAATGGCACATTCGAATCATGCCACCACAACAACAACTGCTGCAGTGCGTCAGATTCGGTGACTAACCCACCAAGTTCACAAAATGATACACAAACAATTCCGTCCAGTGGTATTCAGACGGTGATAACACTAGCGGGATCAACAATTCCTGCACAAGTGTCTCCGCCTTCGCAAACTGCGGCCTCGATGGTCGCGCAAGTTTCACAGACCATTCTTAATTTGGGAAGTACTTCGACTCAATGGATGTGGAAGCCGGCGCAGTAAGCCAGAGAACCATGCCATATGGGATGCCATCTTCTTTGATGCAAGGCCTAAAAATAAAAATGTCCACTTTTTTTGAAAATTTGCGTGCACTGTTACCACCATTGTTCCCCGCTAGGGTGGCTGCTCCCATTCAGACACCCCAACAATCATTGACCAATGCTTCCTTAGCCGTCTTAAGGCAACAATTGGAGGATATCAACCATTAGATGGTCAATTTGGTTACACCACAAATTGGTACAATAATTAACCCTTTAATTCGAGATACCAATACTAGTTACCAAGTGATGTCTTCCCAGATGGAGCGAATTGCCAATTTCTTTGGTGCTCCTCCAGCGCGAAATACACAAGTGCCTCAAAACCAAGATACAGGGCCAGTAGAAATTCCTGTAGAAAGGCGCGTTGATCAAGTGCCTGATATTAGGGCACAACAACAAGTGGTACCACCGCCAGCCCAAGAGGAACCTGAAAGGGCCCCAATATTAGTCAACATGCACGAAGATGCAGACCAAGTGGTTATGCAGGCCCGTCGAAACAATTATGAGGACGAAAATAACATAGCAAATGTGGTCGAAGCCTTGTTGGCCCAAAACGGTTTCAATATGGGTTTACACAGGCCAAATTTTGTATTGGCTTTGTCTGAATATGTATTAATGACTGAATTGCTGAGAAATTGGAAAGTCCCCAAATTTACTAAATTTGCTGGGGAAACAAATGAATCCACCGTCAAACACATTGCTCGACTGATAACAGAGGCAGGTGATATAGCAAACAATGAGAATTTGAAAATGAAATATTTTCCAAGTTCCCTAACAAAAAATGCTTTCACTTGGTTTACCACTTTGCCTCCTCATTCCATTTTTAGTTGGAACCAATTAGAAATGGCTTTTCATGAGCAATTCTATATGGGTCAATCTAAAATAAGTCTTAAGGAATTAGCCAGTGTTCGACGTAAGATGCATGAGTCAACTGATGATTATTTGAATAGATTCCGACTCCTTAAGGCTAGATGTTTTACTGTAGTGCCTGAACATGAATTAGTCGAAATGGCCGCTGGTGGCCTAAACTACTCCATTCAAAAGAAATTGGATACTCAATATTTGAGGGATATGGCACAATTAGCAGATAGAGTATGTTAAGTCGAAAGGCTTAAGGGTGAAAAAGCCAGGATAATTAGGCATGTTAAAAAATAGAAAGTTGCCTATGTAGATACATATGACAGTGATCCAGAATTCGATTGGGGGTCAGAGGCTGTCGAAGATAATGAGATTAATCTCGTAGAACTAAAAGATGGTCCTCCTTATTTGTGTAAATTATTAAGGCCATCAAATGGAAAAAATCCTGAAGAACCAAAGAATGACAAATACCCTCCTAAAACATATACTTTTGATGTTTCTAAATGTGAAGAGATCTTTGATCTTTTAGTTGTTGATGGGATAATATTAGTGCCAAAAAATTTGAAGTTGCCTCCTGTGGAGCAACGAAAGAAAAGAGGATTTTGTAAATTCCATGGTTTCTTGGGTCATAATTTGTCTCGTTGTAATCATTTCAGGGATTCTGTACAAAAAGCTCTTGATGAGGGCATGCTGAATTTTGGAGACAAGTCCAAACAACCGATGCAGGTTGATGGTGACCCTTTGAACACAATTGATTTCATGTATGTCGAGATAGCTGATGTCCACATGGTGGAAATCTTTGAGGAGATTGTTGCTAGAGATTTTCGGAAACACCAATGCCCATAGACACTGAAATGGTCACTAAAGACCATTAAGTTGACAACGCTGTGGTTACTGAGGACCAATTCACTGAAAAAATGAAAGTGGCGTATCCAAAAGCTGAGGAAGATTTGATCGAATTTCTCAAAAGATGCAAAATTTCCAATACTGACGCTATGCTCTGCCCCAAATGCAGTGCAGTTTTTGATAAGGAAGCCGCAAAATCTGTCGAGGGATTTCGACCTCAGTCGAAAAGAAAGGGCAAATGGGTTGATAAACGTCCAAAATTTAGTTTCAATAAAAGAGGAATCCGTTACAAAGTAACATCTGCCAAGGGAAACCCAAACAAAAACAAAAGAAGGACTTTCAGTCCTCCTGCGAGGTCACCCACAGATGTATGGATTTTCTCTGGTAGTAAGAAATCCAACCATTCTACTCCCCCAACAACTAAGTGGGTTAAGAGGGTTGCCGCTATACATAAAGGAGGCAACTGACTCAAAGATGTATGCCTACAACAACAATTACAAGGGGAAAAACCCCATGACAAAGACACAATGGCGCAGGTACCAGTGCCAGAAAAAGGCAGGAGCTTTGAAAGATGTTACAAACACTGGCAAGGACAAAGGGAAGCAAGTGGCAGTGTTCGAAATGGTTAAATAGCCAGCCACAAAGATAATTTTTCCTCCTTTGTTAGTTGTGAAGAAAGATCTTCCTAAAGAGGACGATGAAATGACCTCTAATTTCACTGACTTATAGCCTAGCTTAGATATAATCTGCATTGTTGTTTTAGTCTTGCAAGTTGAGTACGACATTACTTCAGAAATAAGCGAAATCGAAGAAGATTTCACTAAAGAGATGGCTAATCATAAGCCATTATGTTACTATGTGATGGAAAATGGCTGTGTTGAGAATCAACATGCTGTGTTCGAGAAGCCAGACTTCTAAATGAGGCATCACCTCAAGTTGAAGCCGCACAATGTGGTTCTATCTAATTATGAGGGTGTAACACCCCGTTTTCCCAACGTAAAAATTTCGTAAATTAAATCAGAGTTTTCACATAAACGGAGTATCATTTTCTTAAAACATCTTAAAGGAATTGAATAACAATTCATTCATCATAAAAATAGTTATTAAACTTCTCAAAACATTGCAGCGGAATCTTAAAAGTCTTGGCACGCAGGCCTCTTCATAACATTTCAAAAGTTCATCTAAAATTAGTCTTTATAAAATTATAATTGACATGCAAGGAACAGAAAAGCATTTGACAAGATTCCCCATCCCGTTACATATCAGAGCACCTAAGACACAGTGAGGAATGCCTCACACGACTGCACCTAATCTTGGTTACCTGCACTTGCCCACAAGGCGGCAATTCCAACAGAAGGGGTGAGATTCACAAACAATATAATAAACAGATAATCCAACAATTAAGTTTAACAACAATTAACATATAAGCACGTCTCAAATATTTATCTCATAACATCTTAAGCAACATCAAGAATATCATCACTAAACATCTTAAACATCATCAAAGAATCGTCATCACAAAACATCTTAATCATCATCAAAGAACATCATCACAAAGCATCTTAGACATCATCAAAGAACATCATCACAAAACATCTTAAACATCATCAAATACACTTAACAACTCATAGATATCATCATGTAATCATCATCACTAATAAATTTAAAACAACTCAATGTAATCATCATCTCACTATAATAATCAACATCGTAAACAACATTATAACATTATAATTAGTATCATATACAACATCATAACAACATAACAATATCATAATCAATATCTTAAACAACATAGCAACATAACAATATCATAATCAATATAGCAACATCTTAGTCAACGTCATATAATTCACATCATAAA
Organism: Medicago lupulina; assembly: GCA_958299785.1. Lineage (NCBI taxonomy): Eukaryota > Viridiplantae > Streptophyta > Magnoliopsida > Fabales > Fabaceae > Medicago > Medicago lupulina. The sequence goes on along the minus strand of OY283144.1, from coordinate 54,270,862 downwards.
CATCGTATAATCTTCATAGGTACTTTTTTAACAACACATGGGTAGAAAACAACTCGACAACTCATAGAGGATAATTCATCAACAACTTAACAACTCATGGATGATAATTCATCAACAACGACTTTGACTCGACAAATGCGACAATGCAACTTAGACACTTATATGCATGTGGTACCAATCGTCATCATAAGTATTAATATACTTTAATCGTGCGGAGGACAAAGCTCCTAATAATCGTGCGGAGGACAAAGCTCCTAATAATCGTGCGGAGGACAAAGCTCCTATCATGGTGAGGACAAAGCTCAATGAATGCTAATGCATGGACTCTATCAACAAGACACCTTAATCAACTTATCACTTATACATCCAATAATTTGGAGTTCATCATCAACTTATTCATACTCATGCAACTTAGTTAAATAACAATTGCAGCATAATCAAATCACATCAAGCTTAATAACAATTCATTTCAACAACATCTTGATCATTCAATAATATTTCGAGTAATGCATTTAATCATTAAATCACATTACAAACAACTTAGCAGTTCATAACAGCAACAGAAACAGCACAAGCAATTCACAATCATTATCAACAACATCAAATCATCACATTAACTTTATAAGTATAACACATTATGCACTCATCATTCATAATTCATAAGCAATAACATTCTTCAAAAGTAATCAAGTATGATTAAATAAGACATAAGCCAAATACTCAAAAAACACCTCAACTAAATCCCTAATACCTAAGTTTGAAGTTTGGATATCAACCTTAAGTCTTTGGACTAACTTGGGATTAGTTATGCTAAGTTTTCTTAAAGTTTTCTCAAGACCTACTTGGACTATTTTCATCATAACTCAAAATCTACAAATAATTTTCTAGTCACTTCAGAGCCATTAGAAAGCTAACTCAATTACCTACAACTTTTGTGTTTACACCAAGACCCATTTCGGAACAGAAATGTATGAAAAAGACACAAGAACGTGAAACAGAAAATGCTGTTTTTTCCAAGACCTACTTGGAGTGTTTTTATCATAACTCAAGATTCACAAAACATTTTTGAGTCACTCTGAAGCCATTAAAAAGCTAACTCAATTATCTACAACTTTAGTGAAGACATCAAAAGCTAATTATGAACAGAAAAGTCCCAGTTTTTATTTTAGTTTTTCGGTTACAGAAAATCGAAAAGAGAACGAGCCTGTTGACCCCTTTGTAGTATTTTAATCATATCTAGAGTTCTAAAAGCTTAAATTGAGTCACTCCAAAGGCTAGTGAAAGCTAACATCTGTATCTACAACTTTCATGAAGACACCTAAACCCAGTTCGGAACTTAAACTTGTCCAACTGAGACAACAAGTAACGTGTTTTGCACAGCGACAGCAAAATCGCAGTTCAGTTGCGATTTCGCCTTGGGGAAACCTTTTCGACTCCGTTTCGATCCAATACCCTCAAAACATGACCTTAAACATCACCCTATGATTATCCTATCATTAGAGCATTAATTATTCATTAACCTACTAGATTATCCACTCTTTTTAAGACTAGAAACTCAATTCGAAACCTAAACTAGTTTTCCTTAATTCTCACCTTTCAACTTCATCTTTTAATTCATTCACCTTAACCTAGTTCTTAATTCTCTCAAAAACTCATCCATCTCTTGTTAATCATAATTGAATTGAATTACAGTTTAATATAATGAAAGCTAGGCTCACCCTTACCTTAATTTGGTCTCCTGAATCAAGCTGCGTTCTTCTTAGGTTTTTCTTCTCTCTTTCGCGCCTCCTCTCTTTTTCTCTAGGTTTCTCCAAAAGTTATATCACGTACTAAATAATTCTAACCCTAATTCTCTTATTTATATTATCTTACTCATCTTATCTTATTTCTACTCCTTCCCTCAAATTCTCTAAAATTATGTAACAACCCATATTTAATTAAATATATTATATTATAAATCAAATAAGATAATACTAAAAATACATAAAAGCACACATCATCAGAATATATATTATATTATATCATCGTATCTTATTATTTCTAAAACAAATATATTTCTACACTAGATAATATATATATATATATATATATATATATATATATATATATATATATATATATATATTTCTACACAAATAACAAATATATTTTCAAACCAAATAAGGAATATATCTCTACATAACAAACATATTTCTATAACAAATATATCTCTACATGACAAACATATTTCTATAACAAATAACACAATATATTTTTACACAAAATAACATATATATTTCTACACCAAATAACATATATATTATAATATAACATGCTACTAAAACACCAACATATAACACAAAAATAACACACATCACCATAAATCAAATAAATTATTTAAAAAGACTCTAAACTCAATCAAATAATTAAATAAATAAAATAGTTCAAAGCGGGCGTTACAGAGGGTATATCTGGTAGTTCCCTTGGTGTTGTTGAAGTTGAACTCGTAGTAGGAAGCATAAACAGAACAACAACGTTCCTGGTGGTTTCGACCAAGGAAAATTTCAACATGCTCTTAGGAAGGGAATGTATTAATGGTGTTGGAGTTGTACCTTCGACACTACATCAGAGGCTCTCTATATGGAGAGAAGATGGTTTTGAAAAACAATTGGCAAACATTCCCCCATGCATATCTATTGGTCCTGGATATGAAGTCCAAGAGAATGAAATTTTTTCCATGAAACTCCACCCAAATGTTGGCTTCATTCGGGAAAGAGAAGTAGTCGATCAAGACTACGTGGTTGTTAATCATGACCAAGTTCCTCCAAAGGAAACATATATGCTCAAGACAAGAGCTGCAACCTACCAGAGGTTAATTGATAATACTTTAGTTTGTCCTATATAAGAGATCTCACCAACTGGGTGGGATGTAACAGAATGAACCATGTTAGAACCCAGTGTATGAGATAAAATTACGGCCTACGTGGCCGAAAATAGATTTAATGCGGCCAAAGAGGCCGAAATTCTGCAAAAAGAGGTAATCAAAACTAAGGTAGAAGACCCTAAAGATGACCTCGACGATAGCCAAAGTTTGGATTGCATTTATGACGATGAACTTTTAAGCTATGAAAAAGATCCAACAGAGTCCACTAAAAAATTGAAGGCACAAGATCCTCTAGAAGAAGTAGATTTGGGGGATGGCTCCGTGAAGAGGCCAACCTATATCAGTGCCAAAATCAACAAGGAGTTTAAGGATCGAATTGTAAATCTCTTAAAAGAATATAAATATTGCTTTGCTTGGGACTACAACGAGATGCCTGGTTTGAGTCGAGAGATGGTAGAACTAAAATTGCCTATTCGACCAGATAAGAAGCCACTGAAGCAGATAGAAAGAAGATTCGCACCACAAATCTTACCAAAGATTAAGGAAGAGATCGAAAGACTCTTAAAAAGCAAGTTTATCAGAATTGCAAGGTATGTGGATTGGTTTGCTAACGTAGTTCCTGTTTTTAAGAAAAATGGAACCATTAGAGTTTGTGTTGATTTTAGGGATCTAAATGATGCTACTCCTAAAGATCAATACCCTATGCCAGTGGCAGAAATGTTAGTTGGCTCGGGAGCAGGATTTGAATATTTAAGTATGCTTGATGGCTACTCAGGCTATAATCAAATTTTCATTGCTGAGGAAGATGTGTCGAAAACTACATTTCGATGCCCAGGAGCCCTGGGTTGCTATGAATGGTTAGTCATGCCATTTGGCTTAAAAAATGGTGGTGCTACATACCAAAGAGCAGTGAATTCTACGTTTCATGATTTTATAGGAAAATTTATGCAAATTTACATAGATGACATTGTGGTAAAATCATCATCAGAAGATGATCATTTAAGTTACCTTCGTAAATCATTTGAAAGGATGAGGCAATATGGATTGAAAATGAATCCATTAAAATATGCATTTGGTGTTTGTGCATGTGATTTTTTAGGTTTTGTCATTCACAAGAAAGGAATTGAAATCAATCAGAACAAGACCAAAGCTATCCTAGAGACGAAAGCACCCTCAACAAAGAAGGAATTACAATCTTTGTTGGAAAAAGTAAACTTTCTCAAAAGATTTATATCAAATCTAAGTGGCAAAACACAAGCTTTCACGCCATTGCTTCGTCTTAAGAAAGAAGACGTGTTCAAATGGGAACCAGAACATCAAGCAGCTTTTGAAGATATCAAATCATATTTGGTTAATCCTCATATTCTATCACCTCCTCTTAAGAATATGATTATGAAATTGTATATATTAGCATCTGAATTTACTATAGGAAGTATGTTAGCACAAGAGGATGAAAATGGCGTAGAACAGCCATTTATTATCTTAGTAGGGTGTTAAATGATGCTGAAACAAGGTACCATCCAATTGAAAAGTTGTGCCTTTGTTTGTACTTTTCTTGTTCAAAACTAAAGCAATATATAAAGCCTATTGCCGTTTATGTTTATTCTCATTTCGATATAATTAAACACATTCTGTCAAAACCAATTTTACATAGTAGAGTTCATGGGCCTTAGCATTAATAGAGTATTCATTAACTTATAAACCATTGAAATCTGTTAAACGCCAAATTGTGGCTGATTTTATTGCTGATCATTCAGTAGTAGAAGAAGTGTTGGGTTTTGTGGAAGAAAAGCCTTGGAAACTTTATTTCGATGGATCCAGCCATAAGAATGGTACTGAAGTTGGAATTATGATCATTTCACCAAAGAATATTCCTACGAAATTTAAGTTTCGACTCGACAAGTTTTGTTCTAAAAACGAGGCTGAATATGAAACTTTGATAACTGGGCTTGAGATTTTGCTCGAATTGGGGGCAAAACAAGTCAAGATAAAGGGTGATTCAGAGTTAGTGGTGAAATAATTAACCAAAGAGTATAAATGTGTTAAAGAAAATTTGATAATGTATTTCGTTGCTGCTAATGCATTACTCAAAAGTTTCACTCACGTTGAAATCCAACACATACCTCGGGTAGAGAATCAAGAAGCAAATGACTAAGCCACATTGCTTCGGGATATAAAATCTCAAAAGAAAAGTTGCAAGAATTGATCAAGATCAAGCACAAGCACGGTTCGAAAGAGGCATCTTCCTAGAAATTGTCAATACCAAAACTTGGGGGGGGGGGGGGGGGCAGAAATATTAGACGGACATGCGCAAGGTACTAATTTTTTTGAAATTTTTGCTATTGACAATTTAACAGACAATGATTGGCAAAAACCAATTGCCAATTATTTGGAAAATCCTAATGGAACAACCTGTCGAAAAATGAAATATAGAGCTTTAAGCTATGTAGTCGTAGGGAACGAATTGTTCAAAAAGACTCTAGAAGGAGTTTTATTTAAATGCCTTGGAGAAACTGAGGCGTATTTAGCTGTTTCTGAATACTCATAGTGGGGCGTATGGATGACACCAAGCAGGCCATAAAATGAAGTGGTTATTATTTCGACAAGGCGTGTATTGGCCAACTATGCTAAAATATTGCATAAATTTTGCCAAAGGATGTCAAGAGTGCAAAAAACATGCTGGAATTCAACGAGTACCAGCAAGCGAACTGCATTCGATTGTTAAACCATGGCCATTCAGAGGTTGGGCTCTAGATGTGATTGGGGAAATTAAACCTAAGTCATCGAAAGGCCATAAATATATTCTAGTAGGAATAGATTAGTTCACCAAATGGATAGAAGCAGTTCCATTACCCAAGGTCACTCAAAATGTAGTCATAGAATTCATCCAGAAACATATCATTTGTAGATTTGGCATTCCATAAACCATTACCACAGACCAGGGATCTGTATTCACAGGTCAAAAGATGGTACAATTTACTGAAGATACATTTTTTAAGTTATTAACTTCGACACCATACTATGCCCAGGCAAATGGTCAAGTTGAAGCAGCAAATAAGAACATTATTTCCATAATCAAAAGAAAAACTAAGCGTAAACCCAAGAATTGGCATAAGATCCTTGATGAAGCTTTGTGGGCATTTCGAACCTCCCCTAGAGAATTGACTAATACTACTCCTTTTAGGCTTACATTTGGACATGACGAAGTATTGCCAGTCGAAATCTATCTTCAATCAACTAAAATTCAAAGACAAAGTGAAATTCCAACAAACCATTATTGGAACATGGTTCTAGACGCGTTGGTTGATTTGGATGAAGAGAGGTTAATGGCATAAGATGTCCTAATTAGGCAAAAAAAAAAAAAAAGAGTAGCAAAGGCCAATAATAAAAAAGTAAGGGCAAAACTTTTTGCACAAGGAGATTTAGTATGGAAAGTAATTTTGCCCATGGACCCTATGTGCCGGAAATTTTCTGGTGAACCAATCTGTTCCACGAGTCCTATTTGAGAAAGGAGCTAGCAAAGGGTTAAAAGTATCACACCCTGATAGGGCTTCATAAGTTATGCTGAACAAATCTTTAGAACCCCAATTTTCACATCTCAGCATGGCCAAGCCTAAACCTTCAGTTGCCCTATTTTCATGGGCCTTTTCGAGATCAGTGGGAATAAAAACTTTTAGTTTTTCTCTGAAAGTGGCTAATAGCAACAATTGAAACAACCAAATAGGGCTAGGGATAACCAAACTACTCCCAGATTGGTAGGATCTTACGCCAGATACCCCTAGTTGTAAACTCTCATACAAGGACCCTAGAATGAGTTTGCTCAAACATATGTTTTTTCCTTCATGCAACTGGATGGCTAAGGTCTAATACCCTTTGGCCACTTGTATTGATCTGGTACAATGGATATACATGGATAACCAATAAGTAAAAAAGGCTACATGTTCTTCAGCACTTACTTTAGCATTTTCAGTATCATGATGATCCATTATGAAAACGCCATAGGCAAATCTACTAAAATCAAAAGAGATTTATGAATCATCTTCATCAAGATCAAAGGTTTCGCCAATAGGTTTTAGTCCTGTAATAGTGGCGACATCTAAAAGAGTAGGTGTGAGCATTCCACACTTTAAGTGGAGGCTGTTGGTCGAAATGTTCCAAAAGTGGAGAGCAACAATCAACATTTCATTATGATATCTAGGTCCTTCCCTAGACAACTGAATAAGGTCAAAAATACCTATGTCTTTCCAGAATCGGCCCCTTTTTGTTTCTACCTTATTCAACCAAAGAAGGTAATTTTCATTTCTTTTATGTTTGGGTTCTTTCTAAACTTAGATTTCATGAAACTCAAGTTGTACGGACCTTTAGTGAAAACTAAGGGCGAATGTTTCTCATAACAAGGAAAAATGGCATTGAGTGCCTTATCATTATCCTTGTCATCAGGAATAGGTCCTAAGTATGCATGAGTTGAGTTAGGGCATGGGATCATTACCTGGGATTTCCAGATTCCGTCTTCAGCTTCTTTAACTTCCGGTTCCAAGACGAACTGAAGGTTAGCGATTTGAACGTCTTTTGAGAAATTGATGGATTCATTGTTGATTGGAGGTTGGGATGAGGATCCTTTTTGGTTCATTATGACTTACGAACAGTGTTCAAATGAGGAATTAGAAATTTTTCTGGGGAAAATTTAAAGTTTTGAAGGTTTAGAGATGGAGTCCTCTCTTACTCGTACTTGGTAAAAAAAGAAGAAGAAGAAGAATGAGGAACAGTGAAAAAATCAATTAGAAATGAGGGGACAAAGGGAAAGGTAAAAACTCTTTCTTTATACCTTTTTTAGATCTTGACAAATGTCAACATCTTAAGTTGACAATTTTCCTTTAAAATACTAAAAGTGGCAGTTCCCTATGTCTGGAATGTAGCCCACTAACCATGGTGGGGACACCATAAAGGTTTCTTTTGAACTGCTTCTCCAAAATGATGATTTCATCAAGATGATCTTCGATTACTTTCCTTAGAAGGTCAAAAAACATCCTTTTCTCTCTATTAGAGAAGATTGGTGGAAAATGACATTTTTTTGGGGGCAATTTGTTAGGCTATATTTTGACAGGCTATAATAAATGCAGTCAAAAGAAGTTGACCTTATGATTGAAAGAGTCAACATTAATTTCTAAGTGCAGATGGTTCGTCGAGAAGATATGATTCATAGACATAGCTCAAAGTGTAACTTTCAGTTCGATAAACCAAAGAAGCATCGAAGAGGAGTTTATTCTACATGAGGTTAAGCAACGGACACTTCGAAGATTCAAATGTTTGAAATTCAAATCGAAGAGGTGTCTTTGTCTGTTTTTAGCAGTTATAGTTTTGAATCTTAATGTAGGTAGTTATTTCTAAGTATAAATAGTAGTTTTTCATAGGAAAAACGGGTCACAAACCAATCATACACAAAACTTACACTCAAACTATCCGCATTCAAGAGAGAAACGAGTAACAAGTTACAATGTATGAACATGTGTACCAATTTACATTCAATCAATGCAATTTAATTTAATTTTCTTAAATGTCTTTGCAATTTACTTGTTTAATTTAAACATTTCCTTTTAATTCTACTTCAAAGTAACTTCGACGGATTTGACTGGGTCAAGTTCGACAGTTATTATTCATACATTCTATTATGTTCTTCAAGAACAATCACAAATTTCTGGAAAATAACAAACACGAAATGCCCTTTAGATTTACTGGTTGATCTTGCAGGTAATTAATTTTAAACCAGTGGTTGTTTACCAAAAATCAGTGTAAACACTTATATCTTATTAAGCATTTTATCTTCCATCTATCTATTGTAGAATTTTAACTCATATTTGATATATTAACATCTTTCTGTCAAGTATGCGACTCTCCACATTTGTAATTATGTGACATAGTCATATATGGTCAAATGAAGGCACAACATGGTCAAAAAAATGAGTTGGTGGTAATTTAATGGAGGGATAAAGGAAATTGAAAAGGAAAGAACGTGAAAAATAAATTTGATATCGAGATAAATGATAGCAGTAAGAAAAGTTGTATGTTTGTCGATGAGGTTATAAGGAATGAAGTGATATGGTGGCAATTTTATGGGTGTGGTGAAGAAGTTGAAGATTTTTGGGGAATTAATTTATAAAAATTAGACTCAATTAAAACAATGTCACCACATTTTGTTAATAACCACAAATTATGTCAACTCAACATTTTTCTATAGTAAAATCCAACCAATGACCAAAAATGAAGTAAATGACATCCAAAAACCAACAAAACAGTTAATCATAATGTGCAGTGGATGGATGAAAGAATGACGAAGAAGGAGAACCAAACATGACTTAATTCATGTAGGTTGTATTCCAACATGACTTAAGTCACGACGAGTTTAACACTTGTGCGACTTAAGTCACGTGGGGGTATTTTGGAAAGTTTGGTTGAAAGTGAGTAATTTTCTAATTCAAAAGGTACTAGGAATTTTCACGCTCTGGATAGAATAGGATCGTATAGGAGAGGAACCATATCATTATTTACGAGTTTGATTCTTGTGTGAATGTTCATCTCTCTCTCTCTCTCTCTCTCTCTCTCTCTCTCTCTCTCTCTCCCTTATATGTCCCTTATTGTGGTTAAAATTCTTCATCCACCATCACAAAAGATGGTTTATGGTTAATTTTTGACTTGAAATCATTGTATTAATATTTTTGTTCCTTCTTTTTTATTTAAAAAAGTGTTCCTTCTTGTTGTTGTTGTTGTAGTCTTTGTCAGATTCGTAAACATGTCGCTGCTATATTCTATTAATCTGGATGTTGCGAATAAGTTTGTAAATTCATCTTTTTTGGTTTTATTGATTTTATTTTTTGTGCAGCCCTCCAATTCATAGGAAAAAGAGACATTGATAATTTGAGTTCGATCGAGAGATAAGTAAAATCTAACCAATGATTGAGCTCGGTTTTAATGATTTTGAATTTGTGTCGTTAGATGTATTCGATTGAATGTTGTATTTATAGTTTTTTTTTACAAGGTTGTTTTTTTAGTTAAAAGGTAAATATAATGTCATTATTCACAAGCCTTGCCTTTTCCGTTATAAGACGAAAACACGCCGAAAAGGGAGTATATAAACATTGTCAAACAGCTCAATTTTTGTACGGGAAGTGAATATTTATTTTTGATGAAAGGGAATGAAACAATTTTAATTTCATGAGGATACCACAAAATTGTTAACTATCGCCATCAATTTATAGTGTCATTTAGTATATGGACCTCTCTATAAATTATTAAATATAGCCATTTCACTTTTCCTAACAATTAACTTAGGGAGCTATAGTGCCAGCTAGTATATGCACCACTCTATAAATTGTTGCATGTAACAATGAACTAATGCAACACTAAGCTAAGTTCATAACAAATGATTTTAGCTTATTCTTTCTTTTGATCAAACAATGACTTATGTTAAACTTGCTACTTTGGCTGTCTTCATGCTCACCACATTCTGTATGTATATTTTTTTAAATATTGCGCTCATCTTTCTCACCGATATATTTATATATGTTAGGATCTATACTCTTAATCAATGAAAAATTATTATACTACATGCTCAATTTAATGCCAAACTTTCCTAAATATATACGTTATATGTATTGGTTCCAACTTTAACTTCTTTTGCCATTTGCAGTAATCATCCAGACGAAGAACGTTGAAGCAAGGCATTGTGCAAGAGCCGGTTGGGGTTGTTCAATAATTGAGACGAATCCATGCGGCAACACCATAACGTGTCGTTGTGCCTATCTGGGCGAAATATTTGGAAATACCTGCATTGACTATATGGGCGATGGCTTCTAACTCTAATGAAAAGGACTACTTGAAGATGGCTTTGGAAATTGCCACTTAAGAATGATATGTCTCAAAAACTAAAAACCAACCATGCATGTTATCCTCCTTCAAAAAAAAAAAAAAAAACCATGCATATGTTATCATGCATCTACTTTAAATAAAGCAACCTTTGTTTCCAATTGATCAATTAGATTTCTTCGATATCCGTCTGGATTTTAATGATGCATATACATGGATGTGGTGATTTTGACTTGTACATTACTCGTTCTTTTAATTTTGCACCTTATAATTTGTTTGCTGTTTTAATTCTTACAATCTTTAAATTTAATTTTTATATGGAATGGAACGAAACATAAAAACAATCTCTATAACAAATCATGATAGTGGCCGGCCGTAAAAGGATAAATACTATTGAGTATTGACATAAAATGCTTTTGAATGAAATTTTCAAGAGAAAAAGAAGAACAATCTGTCGAAAAAAAAGAGAAAAAGAAGAACGAGCAATTAATGTCAACACATACTCCCTTCGTCCGAAGATATAAAGAAAAATAAGAAAATGTAAGCCGATCGTTTTGATACAAATTTTTAATGATATACATTAATTATTTTTTTTATCAATTTTTACTTATATTTTAAAACGGACAAAGTAGTTTACAAAATCCTTTGAAATATAATTTAAACTCTAAAATCCCTTTTCAAAACAAGATTAATATATAATCCCTCTATCTCAAATTATAAGCAAAAAAATTCAAATCACAATTATTAAGAAAACTGAAATATAAGAACTTGGAGTATAGTTTTTGTGTGTTTTCTTTGTAATAAATTTTATCGGATGATGTAAAAATAATTTTTATTGGCTATTGATTATGGAGAAAATGGAAGAGATAAACTTGAATGTAATTTCATGAGAATAAACAAAAGTTTTTCTTGAAAAAGATGATTAAATAAAAAACAAGATTAAATAGAATAAAAATTTGTCTTTTTGACTTACATTTTGGACAAAAATAATGAGTTTTTTTTTCTCTTACATTTAGGGACGGATGAAGTATATAAAGGAGACAAGGAAAAGAGAATATCAACACAATGGATTTATACTTGTTCATCATGAACACCTGATAGTTAGTCTAGTCCCTTAAACCTGAATGATTTCTACTAACAACCATAAACCAAAATCACCCAAACTGTCAACCTAATTTAGCGATGACTAGTACTTTGCTTTCGAACTTGTTGATTTTATAATTTGCTAAATATGTTATACTCGTTGTTTAAATTTTTATCGGACTTTGATTGCAACTAAAATTTAAATTGGAGTTTTTTAGTGTAGAAATTCATTGTTTTTTATTATCTATCAAATGTTTAAAATGTAACTGTCCGTTTTTCGCTAGGATTACTTTATAATTTATTTATGTGTTTTTTGTTGGAACAAAATGTGTTTAACATTACCTCTTGAGAGTTTTGATGATAACAAGGTATTAAAAATTGTCAATTGGATATGCTAATATATGCTCAAGTGTGCAGGACCATAGACAAAAGTTTAATGTCTATTTGAAGTTGGTCGTACCTGATCAAAAGGTGACCGCCGGTGCTTTGAATGATGTGATATTGAGGTGGTGAAAAGCTTTAGAATGCTCATGGGAACGGAGGGGGGGGGGGGGGTGTACTTGCAGTTGCTCCGACGCTCAAGTCAGTAGAGATCAGAGTGTGAGGGTTTAGAGAGTAAGAAGCGTTCTACCTTGGGGACTGCATTGAGTCCCCTATTTATAGAGGTGGAGAGCTATAGAGCCGTTGTAATGGCACACCCATCTCTGGCGGTTACGAAATCGTGGGAAGTGTAACCGCCAGAGAGTTCATTGCGGGAACGTGCAAAGAGACATTGGTGTTCGTTTGAACCGGTCTCGTTTGCTCCGTACACCCCCTTCGCGGGGAAGAGAGGTACCGCAAGTAATATTGCCAAACGTAGCGTTTGGGCTTTAGATTATGTAGGGCCTAAGTAAATGGGCCAAGGATCATTTTGGCCGGTCCAGAACAGTAGCCCCCCAAGTCATTGCTCTTGATAAAGAGTGACGACTTAAGGGCGGGCATATTTTGATGCTTAGGGACGGCCAGGAAAGGAATGTCGTCGACGAGGTCGAGCGGACAAGCTATATGAGATTGCCCCGGTTTTAGAGACTGTCAGTCTTTGGTGGTTGAAATATTGTGTGGTAGGATTTGAGCGGACACATAAGAGGCTTGCGTTCGTTATCCTATAACAATTATTGCTCCCATCCGAACAAGTCCGCCTTTCAGGTGATGAGTGTTCGATATGTGGATGCTCGGTTTCTTTAATTGGATTGAAAGATTCCCTCGCCAGAGAGTTTGGTCGATTGTCATTCCTGCATTTAATGCCCACGTCTCAAGGGAAAGGTTGAGGAGACATGACCTTTTGTTTCTGACTGACACATGTAAAGGCTATTGTGGTACTTGAGTACCTATAGCTTTGGAGTGCCTTCTTGGTTTGTGTTTCCAAGATGTTATTAGTACTGTTGATTTAATATCAACGTTTGGCTAACCTATTCCAATCATCAGGACCCTTGGATGAAAGATTTGATTAAATCTGAGTCGTGAGTTTGTCACTTAGGTGTGGAACTGCAGGTGACGAGCTGTAGTGGAATGCAACTTAGTGGTTTCTGATAGGTTTGTGAAGTGGGTATAAATAGTTCAAACTCTTGTTTGGAACTTTTACCACTTTCACTTCTAAGACTTAGAAAAAATCTTTGAGAGTTCTTTTAGAGACGAAGCCTTTTCGACCCATCAGTTCTTCACTTCAAGTTCTATCTTCTTTCTCCATAATAGTTATTATTTCGATGATCTTTTAACCCTTTGCTTTATGTTTTGCTTTCCTTAGTTTCCCGTTTAAGAAACTGCAAGGTTGCATGCTCTTCTGGGTGATAGTTACTCCGACGCGCTGGTTTCAGCCGTTCATCACGGTGGATTTCACTGCACTAAAGGAGTTTAGGTTTTTGTTGTCTATTTCTGAGTTTTGCTTGAGACACATTGACAACAGGTTGTGTTTTTTCTCCATATGTTTTTGATTAGCGGTTTGATCCCTTCCTCGCCGTGGCTGGCCCGATGGGTGAAGGAAGGGTGGATCTGAATGTTGGATTCACTTATTTTCCCTTTTAGGTTTTCCAAGGCGAACGAGGAAACTGCCGCATTTGCATCCACTTGGCCTGGGAACGAATCCTTGGAGACCAAATCCGTGTTTCTTGAGGGTAGCACCGGCGAAATTCCTTTGAGCTCTATATGGAGGTCTGAAGATTGGAAGTGTTACTTCCGAGCACATCAGATCGGGTGTTTCGGAATACGAAAACCATGTCTTTCCCATGTATGAAGTGGTTTTCAAAGACATGGGTTTCCGACTCCCTTTCTCAGACTTCCAACGGGAGGTTTTTTGTAACGCCCATTTTTGATTATTTAATTATTTGATTTATTTGAGAAATTGCTATATATTTTTATATATATTATGTGATGTTAAGTGAAGATTTAAGATGTTTTATGTGACGTGGCGACTTATTTTATTGATTAATAAAATAAGATTTGAAAATAAAATAAAATATTTAGTTGAGGATTAGTTTTGGATTTTAGAGAGTTATGTGGGAGAAAGAGTAAATAAGATAAGATTTGTTGGGAGTATATAAAGGGAAAATTAGGTCAAGAGAGAGTCAGTACGCGTTGTCAGAATTTTGGAAAGAGAGAAAACGGACGTGAAGGGAGAAGAGCATAGGGCTGCGATTTTCTGCTTTGATTAGGTAAGGGTGAGCCTAGCACTTAATTATATTATGCTGTAATTCATCTAATCAGGATTAGCAATCATAGGGCTGTTTTGAGAGAATTGAAATTAGGTTAAAAAGTGAGAATAATCATGAAGTAGGCCATAAAGCTGTAGAATTGATGTTTAGATTGAGTACAGAACGTAGATTAACCTTAATGATGATGATTCTGAGAGTTTAGACGTTTAAGATGATGAATTTGGGACACTTTTGTGTGATTTTTGCAGAACCCGTAGCAGTCTGTTCATCGCTCGCCTAGGCAAGCTATGCAACTCGCCGCGGCGAGTAGACCTAGTTTACTCGCGAGGCGAGCAACCCAGCTCGCCATAGCGAGCAGTACCCTAGAGCTCGCGAGGCGAGCACTCCAACTCGCCACAGCGAGCAGGACCTTAGTACTCGCGAGGCGAGCTATCCCACTCGCCATAGCGAGTTAAGTCAGAACCCAGAACCTTGTGTTGTTTGCAAACTGTTTCGCATTGAACCATGAGAGATGACCCTTGGGTAGCTTCTGGGACTTTTAATGATGTTTATTATAATCTGTAATGATGATATACGATGATTGAGATGGTTTGTGATGATTTTATGATGCTTATATGTGATATATGAATTGAATAAGTGATGAATGCTTGAATTACATGCGATGTTTGCCATATTAATGTTATACTTTATGAAGTACTTGCTGTCATGTTGCTGTCTATGTATGTATAGTTGCTGCATGTGTCAGTCCTTTGATGAATAAGATGTTTTGCGACGTTTAAGATGTTAACTTGTTTAAGTTAAAAGTGTTGAGTCTCATGCATACTCATTCTATGATGGGGGCTTATGCCCTGGAGTTTTTACTCACCAGCGACGAGGGCTTATGCCCTGGAGCTTTGCTCACCAGCGACGAAGGCTTATGCCTTGGAGTATATTTATGCTCATAGCGACGAGGGCTCATGCCCTGGATTGGTACCACATGCATATAAGACGTAGGGTTGCATAGTCAAGTGTTGATGTCGAGTCGAGTCGTCTAAGATGTTTATTAAGATGTATATGATGTTGATTATGATGATGCTAAATGATGTGTTGTTTATATTGATATTCTAAATGCTAGATGTTTATCTGTGATAAGTTGAATTATGTCGGTTGTTGAATTGTGATTATTTAATTACATGTTTAATATAATTATTTGTGAATCTCACCCCTTCTGCTGGAATTGCCGCCTCGTGGGCAAGTGCAGGTAACCAAGATTAGGTGCAGACGTGTGAGGATTTCTGCAGTCGAGTCTAGGTGCTCTGATACGTAACGGGATAGGGGATCTTCTTTATTTTCTCTGTTCCTTGCGTATTATGTTATGATATGATTATGTTCTTTTTGAAGATTTTATTAAGACGTTGTTGAGGCCTGTGTGCCAAAGATTTTGAGATGCTATTCCTTATGATTATTCCGCTGCGACGATGATTAATAATTTATGAAGATTTAATGTTTATTTAATCATTAACATGAGATGTTTTAAGATATGTGATGCCCTGTTTACGTGCTTACTCTGATGCATGCTATTCTTTTTAAAGAAATTTTTATGTTGGGAAAAACGGGGTGTTACATTTTTCGTTGGACCAAGTTGTCGCCTTCCCAGATCCATCCTAACTCTTATGCCCTCATGCAGGCCTTTGAGTTGGTGTGCAACTACTTGAAAATCTCAGCCTTCAAAAATGTCTTCTTCAATATTTTCACCGTTCACCGTGGAAATGACTGGGTTTCTTTTTGCCAAACCAAAAAGATATTTGAGATCTTTGCGGGAAAAGTGCGAAGCTTTAAAGAACGTTTCTTTTTTATTCGCCCAAAGAGTGATGCTGCTCTGAGCACCCTGTTGGGTGTAGCGAAAGATGGGTCTAGTTTCCCCTTCTTTCCTTTGTGCTGGAAACGAGACCATTTCCGTCTTGATTCCAAAGATTTCTCCCGAACTGCTCCTAATTTGAAGGAGGAAGAAGCGGACGCCTACCAAAAGATTTGGGCGTTTGTTCAGTCTTTTTCGCAGAAGACTAAATACCCCTGAACTGGTGACTGCTCCTAATTTGATGAGTGCGGATAGGACACCAGTAACAGAGCCCCGCCTTATCAATACCCCTGAACTGGTGGTGTTTGAGGATCCATACGACTGCTTTGGTAGTTTTGCTTCTTTTTGTTTTGTCTGATTTTGTTGCCCTGTATCCTTCCTTTGACTGATTCGTTTGTCTTCTTTTGTGTTCGCAGAGAAAATGAAGAATTTGCAGGCGTTGGCGAATGAAGCCAACAAGAAAGTTGCTGCCAAGAAGCGGCGAAAGGTAGTCCCTTATGGGGACCAGTTCATGGCCGGCTTTGGCCCCGGCTCGACCTCTAGTCTAGTGGTGGACTTGGAAGAAGGAGGCCACTCTGATGAGAGGGCGCATGAACCGATGAAGAGACGGAGGGTAGAGACCCCTTCAAAGGAGCCCGTCACGCCGATCAAAGCCACTCCTCTTCGCTCGGAGAGCGGGGATTTCCTCCAGCTTCCCAAAGTATGGTCTAAGCCCGATCGATGTGGCCCCAATGCCACCCTCTTTTTGGATGACCCTGAGCTGCGGGTTATTCATGACCTTGGCCCTGCAGGTCGAAGTAAGGCAATAACTGAAGGAGTTATTGCTACTATGAAGGCTCTGGAGGTTGCGACGACTTTGAATAACGCCTCGCTCGAGAATGAAATCTCGGTTAATGCATTGGGGAAGGAGAGGGATGCTCTAACTGCCAAGGTCGCTGCTATTGAGGAAGATGCAAGGAGCAAGAGGTCAGATGCCGAGGAGCGTGACCGTCAGTTTGCTGCTATGGAGGAGCAACTAGATGAGGTTCAGGCTTCTCTAGGACAAGTGGCTGACTCTTCTCGGAAGCTGGCTGAGGAGAAGGCATCCTTGGAGGAAGCTTTGAAGAAGGAAAACCTGCCGGGGGAGGAAGAGACGGAAGACATCGTTGTCATACCCCAATTTTTGACCTAAGGCACCACTGACACGTGTCGTCGGACCCCGAATAATCTCCGACTTTTTTGAACGAAATTTCGGCAGAGAGGTATTTTAAAATACCTCATTTTATGTTCCGAGTCGGGCCCTCCTCACACTTTATTTTTTTCATTTTTTATCTTTTATTTTTAATCCAATTTCCATCTTTTATTTTCTCAATTTCGTTCTTTTTGAATCTTTTTTTAATTAGTCACTTTTATTTCTCTTTTTTTTTTTCTTTTCAATTAGTCCCAAAATAGTCCAAAGTCCGATAAAGTCCAAAAACGATCCAATTTCAGTCATGCGCATCTGTCACACGATCGTAACAAACATCCCGTAACAAACATCCCGATCCGAAAATCACGAAATTCTTTCTTGCTCTAATGTAACAAACCCTAGTTCTAAAAAAGAGCCCGCATGGGAACAGAAAGGGAACGGGGGAAAATTCATCGAAAAACCTGCAAAAACTTAAATGCTAAGATAGAATAGTACAGTATATGCATAAATATACAATAGTAAAAAACAGTCAAACATAGATACTAATACAATTATCCCCTTAAAGACCAACCTACAAAATTATGAAGGAAAATAACCATATGACTAAAGCTAAGCATCTATAATGAAGACATTCTTGGGTTTTGTGTAATGTCTCACCTGATATTTGCTGGAATGGGTGAGAAAGATGATAGTTGAGAATACGATCCAAAAAACAAAGATGGAACTGTGAGAACACATATGAGAAATAGTTGATTTTGAAAGAGATAAACCTGAAAATCAACTTTCAGGAGAAAGGGTTAGTAAATGCACCGGTATTTTTTATGCTTCTTTTCCTTCTTCTCCATTATTAAGTAAGAAGTCCCCTCAGAATCTGCCATTTAACCGCATAACCAACACCAATGTACACACTCATTCTCTTTATGCTTCTTTACAGTCAAACTTTGAAGAGAGCCTGAGAAGTTATTCTCCCTAAAAGCAACAAAACTTATCAGATCAAATTAATTTTGAATGGAACATGTGATGCAGAAAATTTCTACTAAATCTTCTCCTTTCATCAAATGCTTGCATAACAGAAAACAATAATATTTAATTTAGACAATATCAATACCTCCAAATTCTGCACGTTATGAATTATGATTTTTCAAACACAAAATGGCATTACTTCTCGAAGTGCAATAACACATTAAACAATGATTCAAACATATTATAATCTCAATAAAATATGAAAATATGCAAGGAATCTCTTAACACGGTTCTATTAAGGCCTTAATGCATGATAGTAGTGAACCTTTGCTGACTATAAGCTTCAGGGCTCAACTTGAAGCAACCATATTAAATTTATTTTAGAAACAAAAAGAATAGACTGCTAAAATGTAGTGCACCTTCACATGTCATTGTTGTTATTGGCTAAAAATCAATTTTGAAACAATTGATAAATCTCTTTTTAGTAATTGTTTCCTTCATTGATAAATCTCGTATTCCTCTTTTAACAGTGCATCCACATTATGCTGTCAAAAGAGAAAGGAACAATAAACCTTCAATTGGTGCCGCCGATGGCCACTTTGAACACTCAAAAAGAGAAAACCATAGAGGAAGGAATAAAATAATTACCGTGTTTTTTCCAATGATGACATCGGTGCCGAATTGGATTAAGCATTTGGCCACGTCGATTTAGCACTGGAGAGAAGCAAAATTCATTTACATGGCAGAGAAGTATCGAAGAGAGGTCTTCGAAAAAAACTCTAACAATAACAAATGAAATAAGAATTATAATATTCCAAAAAGAAGTATTAGCTAAACTCTGAGTTTATATTTTACTTACTTTGATCTTGAGGTCAATTTTCTTCCTTAATGCTTCATGTAAGAATGTATAAACTGACATCAGAGCCTTTTGCTAATAGCCACTGCCACAAAAACTTTGTTCTCAAGAGGTATACTAATCTCTATTTTGTAGCAACCCTTTTCAGAAAATAAGAAAGTTCTTCTTGCATAACATTTAGCTGTTTAAATAAATTGAAGTTGAAGCTTGTATGTTACCCTTCCAATCCTTTACTCATGTGATTGGGAAAAAGCACAAATGAATTATATATACAAAAGAAGGATTTGTAACATTTGAAAATCAAAATAGAAAAGGATTACAAAGAGGAGGAGAAGCATGAATGAGTAGTAAGAGATTAATTTCAAATACATTATAGCATAGTTATTATTTCAATTAGCATTTCTTAATGGCACCATGAATCTATAACATATCATAATAAATTGTGTACCCTTGATTGTAGAGACATGTTGTTAGTTGCTACTTATTCTAAATTCATTAATTGACCATAATTTTGTAGATAAAAATTACTTGTTCTTTTTATACCTGTGAATGAAACAATTACTAAAACCAACTCAAGTAGAGAAAGGCAGCCAACACCCAAAAAACTCGAGAGTCGAGACCTACAGCCGATACAGAAAAGCGCAAAATACATCACCACTCCAAAACAAAACAAAAACATACATCAGTTTCATGTTAAAACCACAATGAGTCCTTTGCTAGGCTCAACTTGTTGTTTAAGCTTGTTCTTCTTCTTCCTTGGAACCACAAACCTGAAATGGTTCAGCCTCCACATTTTGAGCCATGTTAGCCCATGATTCACTCAGAAATTGTTGCGCCTCAGAAGGAACTAACCCTAAAACTTGCATATCGTGAATAACATTTGCATTGAAGTTTGACAAGTTAGAGTTTGTCACCGTTAAAGATCTACCAAAATCCTCTAAAGATGAACCTTTTGAAACATGGCCTCCCAATGGAAGTTAGTCTGCTGCTACAACTTCATCACAAGGAATCATGACATTCCCCGGAGGAGAATCTTGGTGGTAATCCAGTTCAGTGATTGCATCACACCAAGGACCAACGATACACAAATCCAGAGAATTGTTGTCCTGATGGACCACCGCCTGCTTCCCATCCAACACAGAATTGTCAACCTGCAATGGTTGCACATCAAGAACTCTTGCGACAGAGATATTAGAAGCATCTTCCTCATGGTTTAAAACATTTCCCACAAAATCACAATTTGTAACTGCTTTAGACCTTATTATATCATCAATAAGAGGGTCTATTTCTACAACAGTTTTGTTGTAACCTGCAACAATGTTTGGTGTACCTGTAGGTGTTTTGCTCACTGTATCAACATTCTTAACATTTGAGGCAGTAGTCTTGACAGCCTGCACAATGGAAGGAATCTGATACTTACAATTCTTAAAAGAGTGACCAATAATCTTACATGAGTCACAGAATGAGGGAAGTTTCTCATACTCAACATCCACATAAAAATCAAAATCCTTCCTCTCAACAAGGATTCTTTCATGCATATTTGAAGTTATATCAATCTCTATTAGAACTCTGGCATAATGACCAAAAGTTCTCTTTTTAGTTACTTCATCAAGAGCCAGACGAGTGCCTAGGGCCCCTGCAATTTCAAACAATATAACAGGTCGCCAATATTCTCGAGCAAGACCATGAAGGCGTATCCAAGTTTGAGCTACGGTTTGTTGCACCGTGTGAGGATTGAAGTCAGCAGTCCAAGCAAAGGTTCGAAGGAAACCCGGTGATAGATTCCAAGAACCAATAGACCGGACTGCGCTAAGATCATTCAAGGATGTAAAAACAAATTCAAAGTTATTACTTAAAAAGTTATTACAAAAAGTTATTAGATACTTAACTCATTAAAACATCTCATTAATTACCATCTCAAAATAATTACCTTAAGTTACTACTAATCTCAAGTAAAAAATATTTGTTCACACTAAAACACTAAAATACCCTTCATTCTAAAATTACTAGTTTACTCTCGCTCTTCAAATTACCAAAATACGTTTAGTCCCAAAAAATGACTAAAATATCTTTTCTCGTCTAAAAATTCATTAATCCCAAATCAAACACACAAATAAGTAAATAAACACATAATAAATAAATAAATAAAATAACTTAACGATGGGCTGTTACAACTCTCTCCTACTTAAAAAATTTTCGTCTTCGAAAATTAGTGAAAATTCCTTCTAAAATTTCCATTTTGCAAGTAATTTAATTCCAAGCAACGGGAGCAAAGTCGCACTCTTAGACTAATGGCCGATTACAAACTTTTCGTAATGAATGTAAGAAAATAGCTTATTTGACGTACGTGATCGAAAAACATCCCCATAAGCATACAAGCCACAATCTTCTACAACGGCGAGTCACCTAACTAAACCAAGATGAAATTCCAATCAAACAAGTAATATAATACAGTTCAATTACTGATTATTGAAACTTTGCTCAACATTTTCCTATTGTTTCTTTATTCAATGTAGTTTAGATTTGATAGAATTTCCACAAGTTGATGTGAGTTTGGAATTCTAGTTAGGAAGTAGATTACAAAGTTGGTTTCATAAACTTTTCACACTGAAGGTAAGAAAATTAATTGGTAAAGAGTCGATTCATCCATAAAATTGTATGTTCAACTTCCATTGTTGGTGAGATGATCTTTTTAGTGAATGATCTATAAATATTTTTGTAAACATTGGTGGATTGAGAAATTCTACTATAGTCACAAGCATAAATAAATAGTATTTGGGCAAACACACATTAAAAGTTTTTTTTTTTCTAATAATAAAAAAGAAATAGATAATAATATGATTTAGTAGTTTGAGGAAAAGACTTGTGATGTGTATGTGACCAAACAATATTTATTTATGTTTATGACCATATAAAACTACCTCACATGGATGATCTTTAAATAATTCCGTAAATGCTTTAAAGCTTGTTTTAACTTTAATAAACCTACAAAGTCCAACTCATCTAAAAACAATACTCTAAAAAAAGGAATTAGTTTATAATTTGTTCATAAAATAATATTTGAATCATAAACAAACCCCAAGAAGAAAATTGTCTATAATATATAGAACGATGATTAAAATTGTCTACAATATATAGAAATTAGTTTATAATTTGTTCATCTCTCATGACTATCTATATTTACTTAAAAAAATAACATTTATAGAGGCAGCAATCACTTTTTTTGGGAGCAAAATAAATATTATTTTATTACATTTTTATCTTTTGTGGGGAAAATGTTTCCATTCCATTGTGACCATCTCCATAGTTCAACCCCTGCTTCTAACAAATTTCTCCTATTATTCTTTTAACAAATCACCTAATATATTCTAAACAGAGTAATCCAAATACTTCATTTAATTATCTTTTTTGACCCAAATACTTTATTTATTGAGTAAAACAATTATCTTAGATAAACTACCTCTACCAAACATGTCATGCACATACCTACAATAGTCAACTTGGTTGTTTCAACTTCCATATTTCTTCTAAAATTGAACACTTCATCACAAAATTCTTTCTTCTTAAACTCACTAACTCATGATCCAAAAATCTACACATGGCATCTTGCTTGAAACCACAAAGCAGCAATGAAGATGACTCTATCATACTCTTTTCAACTTCTAATTCTTCCATTAGTCCTTCTTCCTCTTCTTTCCACCATTCACCACCACCAACTTCATACAAACTTTCTATTAAAAACCTCACCTATACTTTACACCCTTATAAAACCATTCCCTTTTCATTTCATAACCTTACTAAAAAACCACATCCTGTAAACATACACAAATCTGTTTCTTTTGTTGCTAAAACTTCCGAAATTGTCGCAGTTGTCGGACCTAGTGGCACGGGCAAATCCACCCTTCTCCGAATAATCGCGGGGCGAGTAAAAGACAAAGATTTCAATCCAAAAATTATCTCAATTAAGAAAAATATGTGGCTTTGTTTCACAAGAAGATAACTTGCTTCCACTTCTAACAGTGAAAGAAACTTTGCTATTTAGTGCAAAGTTTAGGCTAAAAGAAATGACACCTAAAGAAAGAGAGTTAAGAGTAGAAAACTTAATGCATGAGTTAGGACTTTTTCATGTAGCACATAGTTTTGTTGGTTATGAGAAAATAAAGGTGTCTCTGGTGGTGAAAGAAAAAGGGTATCAATTGGTGTTGATATGATTCACAATCCACCAATTTTAGTCTTGGATGAACCAACATCAGGACTTGATAGTACCTCAGCTCTTCATGTTATTGAGCTTCTTTCTTCAATGGTTAAATCAAAGCAAAGGATAGTGATACTTTCAATTCATCAACCTAGCTATAGAATATTGCAATATATTTCTAAGTTCTTGATCCTTTCTTATGGTTCAGTAGTTCATAATGGTAGTTTGGAATCACTAGAGGAAAAAGTATCTAATTTGGGATTTCAAATTCCAATGCAACTTAATGCCCTTGAATTTTCAATGGAAATTATACAAAGTTTAGAAGATTCTAGTAGTTCCATCGTCAACGAAAACGAGACTTCTTTTTCAAGTTCTATGTGGCCAGAGTCACCCCCAGCTAGCCTGGGCACTAGCCCATGCTTAATTCTAACTTTCTTTGTAGCAAGCCAAACCATTACTATAACTTTTAGCTTTTCCTGCGGATTTTTGTGTAAATTCCGCAGGAAACACATTTCCTGTAGATTTTGCCAAGGATTTAGGTTCCCAGGTGAGGTAATACCTTAGTATATTAGGATCCGCAGGAAATTTGAAATTATCCGCAGGAAATGTGAAATTATCTGCAGGAAATGTGAAATTATCTACAGGAAAGAAGTAACGTTTTGCGATAATTTTTTTGCCCAAACTCTATAAAATTTCTGGCTCCGCCACTTGAAATTTTCCAATCACAATATGAAAATGAAAGTTTTGGATATCTTTGTTATGTAAACATGATGGAGATACTATTTCTGTGTTCAAGATTTTTGAAGATTATTTATCGAACAAAGCAACTTTTTTTAGCAAGAACAATGCAAGCATTAGTTGGTGGATTTGGTTTAGCAAGTTTTTATATAAAAGTAAGAAAAGATGAAGATGGCATTGCACAAAGGTTAGGTCTGTTGCATTTAGTCTCAATTTTCTCTTATCTTCAACAGTTGAAGCACTTCTAATATATCTTCAAGAAAGAACTGTTCTAATGAAAGAAGCATCAAGAGGAGCTTACAGAATATCTTCTTACTTGATAGCCAACACTTTTGTTTTTCTTCCTTTTTTGTTAGTAGTTTCTTTACTTTTTGCAGTTCCTGTTTATTGGATTGTTGGACTCGATCCTTCACTCTCTACCTTCACATTTTTCACTTTTGTTGTTTGGCTCATTGTGCTGATGGCAAGTTCTTTAGTTCTCTTATTGAGTTCTGTGTCTCCTAATTTCATTTCAGGAAATTCACTCATATGCACAGTTCTTGGAGCCTTTTTTCTATTCTCTGATACTTCATTCCAAAAGAGAGTATTCCAAAATATTGGCTTTTCATGTATTATGTGTCACTTTATAGGTACCTTTAGATGCATTTCTATTCCAATACTTGATGCTGTGGTTGATGTGTATTGAAAGGAAAAGAAAAAAATAACCCTCTCACCTAAAAATCTTGTAGTTGCGGAAGAAGGTGCCAGTATGATGGAAAATTAACACATATACTAGTATATGGTAATACACCACCGCACAAAGGAAATAAATTTTGGACTTGTATATGTTATTTGTTTGAACTTATATCATTTAACTCTATTTGCACTTAAGTTGAGTTGCTTAAACTTTGAATCTTAATCTTATGCCGAGTTATGTATTAGGACCCTTTTTTGAGTTAAGACTCTATGTCTTGGTAGCATCTTACGTTTCGTATTACAATCTTTCTCTGAATTATGATCATACATTTTTGTAGGATCTTATGATCCGTGCTACGATACTTTGAGTTACAATCTATTATCCTCCTCTAAATCCCACTTAAGTTATGATCGTTTGACAACATAGGAAGCTAGGAAATCATTTGATGAAAATTTAATGGAGGACATTTGAGAAAGTCTAATGTAGATTATCTTTTGATAAAAGAGAAGTACTTCATCAAAGCATTATTTGTTGACTTAAGTTATATTACAATTACAACTAGATTTCTACAACTTAAAATCATTTAGATATTGGTTAATCCTTAATTAATAGGAATCTCTACCATTGCACCTCATAAACAAAGACATAGAAAGAATAAACTATAACTATAGGGAAACCATATATTTAAGTTCTTATTATTTTTTAAAGAAAGCATATTGCTTTATCCTATTTTCATAATTTTTTAATTAAATACTATTGATTTCAATTATTATTTCCTTTCATGCTATTGCTACATAATCTTATTTTATTTTGGTCCTATGGTTTTGTGTTTGAAGATTTGGACGATCTTGTAGTCAAAGAAGGCTTCATCTTCACTATATTTTCATCACTAACTCCCATTTTCTTTGCATAACGACCTGCTTCAAAGAACCTCTTCACTGCTTCATCCATGTAATATTTTCCTTGCTTAACACTCATGTCTTTTCCTATGGAATTTGGATAACTAGTGAAGATATTGTCTCCTTTTAACACTGCTGCAAGTTGGATCAACTCCTGCTGAAATTCACTTAGCTTTGCATCTTCATTTGCCTCTCCCTTTCTTAACTTTATTGGGGTTGGAAGCTCTTCTGCACCAAAGTACCAATATCAAGAATCAGCGAAGAGCAAAACATGTTTGAAAGATATTGTTCGAAAGATTTAATTCATATATACGGTCAATGTAAAGAGTTTGTATACTGTCAATTAATTATAACCGTCAACGTTTGAATTCTATCATTACCACTTCCGAAGTCATACACATGATTGGTTATGCTATATAATTTACTTATTTAATGCTTTGAGAACTGATCTTAACTGTTTGTTGAAACAAAACTTTTGGAGTGTCCCGGTGTTGACACATGTCGTGTCTAACACCGGCACGACACCGACATTATGTTCATTTTCTTAAAATTTTATCTGTGCCAACGTGTTTGTGTCAGTGTCATATCCGGTGTCCGTGTATGTCTCTGTGCTTCATAGAAGTGAGCAACTAACCTGGGCAATCAGTTCTGGGCTCTGTCCTTGTTTGTACAATACCTTCAAAGGTTCCAGCCCATTCATCTCTCTTGGTAAGAAATTTAGGTAAATTGAATATCTTTTTAACCGTTGCTGCAATGGATGAGTGTTCATATTCTGACGTAGGAGTTGGTGACCCGTTTGGCCCATGAACAACTGCATCAATGACAAATCAGCAAAACTGTTTCAATAATTTCAATAACATGTAGTTTTTTTTAGATAACGCATCAAGCAATATAGTGATGAGGAGTTTGATAGTATGTGTAACAAAAATGTTTTGACATGAAAAAATGACACCAAATAGATAGTAAATTATACATCATCCGGTCATTATTATTATAAGCAAAAATTGACATTTGAGATTCATTTAATATTAGATTTATGTGGTCTTTAATATAGATCGTAAGATCATATACATCATTTATTGAATAAACCTAAAATGTTAATTTTTGCTTATAATAGTAACTAGAAGTCGTACGATTTTAGTTTTTCTATTAATTTTTATGTCCTTTAATCTAATCAAAACTTTGATAGAGCCCAGAAGTTTCCTCATCAAATAGAAAATTGTCCATAAGTTTGATCTAGGACAAAACCAACTAATGGATCATATTATTTACTATAATAAACCAACCCAAATAATCCAAGAGACACACTCAGCTTCGGCATATATATCTTAATTTGTACCTAAAAAATGTAACTCTGTTTTCCCTTTTGTACCTTCAATACCAAAGGTTCACGTTGCATCCTACATTACACGAGGCGTCAAGAGCTTATCAAACTAATGGTTTTTCCGCCAATTCTTCTTGGAGAATCTCTAAGATTATATCAAAACTTAAAACTCTCAAATACGTATATTTTAATATCAGACAAATATCGTAATAATAATTATATTAATAATTTATCAATTGTGAGCGTTAATTTGTTGGTGATTAAATTAAGTAATAAGGGTGTTAGCTTTTTATTCAGATAATTATTTATTTAATTAAGTGATATGGACTCAATATGAGAATATGTCAGGATGGCCCGTTGTTGATACCAATGTTATAAAATTTATGGCATTGAGAAGGTTTTAGTGTTATAATTTGAATAAAAGAAGAAAACTCATTTCAACTGGCCATGAAACGTGATTTGTCGAAGTTAGCCATATTAAGTGGAATTCAACTAAACGATTTTGATGTAGAAGGCTTCATTTTCAACAAGTGACATATGTTATAAGACACCGGAAGAAGTCATTCAAAGAGTTGAATATTGACATAGTTCGTCGATCAAGCAAATAACGTCTACATAGAAGTTATCGGAAGTTATTCAAAGGAACATGTATCAATAACTTAGATGTAGGAAGTTAGTTTATTTTTTCTATAAATAGTTCCAATTTCAATGTATTAGAAGTTAGATCCTATTTTCTAAAAGTCTTATAACACCCACGCCGCGTTGGCAAATGGATTCAGGGGCAGATAGAGATGGATTTCAATCACCATTTACATTCCCTGCAATTTAATATTGCTTTGTTCTTGCGTTATTCTCCTTTTTCTTTTGCAATTTGCATTTCTTTTCATCTTTCTTTATTTTCCTTTCTTTTGAATATGCTCACTTGAGTATTTTTCTATTATGTTGTCATGAGACAACTTGTTATTAAAAGTTGTTGGATGTGATTCTGACAATAATTTTGTTCTTTAAGAATATCATAAATCGCGAGACTTAATGGATACTATAAAAAGACATTTATCCAGTTCTAAAGTGTTAATGGATAATGAAGTTTATATCACCAAAAATCAGTACGAAATAATGAGGTTTGTGTCCATAACACTAGGCTTTGGTCTCAATACATCGTACACAACAAACTCTCTCTTCTAATCTGAAGGGAATTTGAAGCATATGTATCGGTTAAGGAAGAACCAAATCAACCGCCGCTAATCTTTATCATAGGTTTCAGATCAACTCCTCTCGATGTTCAGATCGTTGTTGTTCAGAGGGTTAGATCAAAGCTTCATTCAGACCTAATTTCTAATATCTAACAACAAATACTATTTCAATTCACCACATTTTGGATATAAGAGTCCGTGCATATACACCGAGCGAAATTATTCCACGATACCAAAAACATCATCTCCCTATTCACTATCCACACGTTTCAGGTTCAAAATCCTGTGTGAGATTAACCATAGATAACCCACTTAGACTTAGTTGATTTAAATGATTAAAGGAGGTAACAAGTAATGGTTCAAAGTTCAAATTCTTGTAAGCTAGAAAATATTAACATAAGTCAATAGATTCATAATTCACCTCAATTATTGCTTTACCCACAATTAGTCTTGCGTAACACATTCAGCAACCGATTTGCTTGTACATTATGCTGATATACCTAAGAAAACTGGCTAGATATCAATGGTCGTTTTCTTCCACCACATTTTGCACTTTGAAAACCGGAGATTAAAACCCAAAAAGAATATGTTCCCACTCCCACCACTACATACATTATATAGATTTGTCCATTTTTATAGTAGTGTGAAAATTAGATGGCTATGTCACACTACTTTATAACTAACTGTGTGAAACTGAAAACTAGATTTGAGTTGGTCCTACGTGTGTGAAGCCAAAAGAAGTGAAATCCAATTTGGTGAAGATGAGAATTAGTTGGGTTCGCAATTACGTAGACGTGGGGAATTGTCGAGATTTTTGTTTTTTTTTTGTTAACAAATGTCTTATAGATAGTTTTATATTCTCTAGTTCTATTTGTTTTATAGATAGTTTTATATTCTCTCTCGTTTTATTTATAAAAGAAATTCATATCAACAAAAGTTGATGTATGTTAAAAAATTAAATCAGATATATTAATTTTTGTTGGCTTAAATATTTCTTATATATATCATCAGAAGAAGTATTTAAAAATAATTCATTTTTTTATAAATGATTTGTAATTTAAGACGACTGAGTATTTATTTATTTTATCTTTTTGAGGAGTACTGCCAATATATTAGTAGTTTGTAAAGAGAAAAATCTATAATGTTCATTGCGAACGCAATCCATATGTCTTGAATAAATGACTCAACCAATCTTATGATGGGATAAGATAAGAATATTCAAATAAAAGATAGAATCCCAAATAAAAACCAATAAAACTAAATTAATGTGAGAGCTTGATATTTTTATTTTTGATGTTTATATTTTGACAAAATTATATAATTCTTCTCTTAACTTTTTTTTTTTAATTTTAGGTAATATTTTCGCTATTTATCTTTTTTTATTTAATTCTTATGTTATAAAATGTCAACATTATTATTCTTTTTTATTAAAAAAATCAAATACTCAAAAAACTTATTAAAGAATTCATCAAACTCATAAACAAATCTAAATCTTCATCATATAAAAAAAGCTAGAAAGCCAAATTTCATTAAAAAAATCTCATAAACTTAAAAGCCCATAAATCCATTATTCTTCATAACCTTAATCATATTTTTTCCACTCATTAGCAAAATCAGACATAACCAAAACCAAAAAACAATCATAGCTAAATTCCAACTTGGTACCCAAACAAAAGACACTGAAAAAAAAAAAAAAAACAAAGGAGGATTGAAAAAAGATGAAGATCTTTTATGTTGTTGGAATGTTATTAGGTTGATTGATGAGAGACGAAATGAAGAAGATGAAGCTCTAATGAAATTCAACGTATTTTGATGAAGTTATGAATTTTGTGATGATTTTTGAAGAATTTTAAAGTGTTTTCTAAAATTTAATTAAGCAATACATTATGTAATTTTGTCTATATGGTTTTGCTAATAATTTGAATTAGACTTAGTTTGTGATGAGTTAATTTAAGATTGAATGCAAAAAGAATAACTTACCGGTGCCCTTTTCAATCCAAGGTGAGATAGCAATGGTAGGAACCCTCACTCCCAACCTATTAAAAGTGAAGTTAAATGGTTCTGGCCCTACAATCCCATCAGGGCTTGGCACCCCACGCACAGGCGTAGCGACATGATCATAAAACCCTCCATGCTCATCATACGTAATCAAGAATAGGGTTTCGTTCCATTGTGGGCTCGCCCTCAACGTCTCGTACACCTCCTTGACGAACCTTTGTCCTTGATACACATCATGCGACGGGTGATCATCATTGGCAGGTAACAACTTAGTGTCAGTGTACCGCTGCTCCACCACAACATAATTTGGTAATTTCCCTTCCTTGGCATGATGCTTAAATGTCAAGTCGTATAGGTGAAATTTAGGCACGTACTTTAGCTTCCTTAAGTTCCTATAGAACAATGTTGCAGGGATATTTTGGTAATATATTCCAAAGTCGAATCCATTATCATGTAGATTGTCGAAAATAGTTTGTTGTGGGTAGCCCTTTGCGAGCAAGGATGCCACGTTACTGGTGGCACCACCGGATGTTGCCGAGTGAATGTAGAGTCGATTAGGTTGGGTGGAAGCTGGCACGGAGGCAAACCACCTACAAACATATGAAAATTACGATAATTAAGGACATGAAATATACCAACAAAAAAAAAACTTCATGATAGTGCATCGATGATAACCTTTCATGTCACAATAGATGGTGTTGTTTTTCGGATTCGAGTCTTGTGAATGTTTGTGCTAAAGTGATATATAATTTGTCACAAATTTGTTTTCAAAGTGACATGATTTCTCATATGGAGGAAGTATTTATTTTTCAGCTTCCTAATTTGTGCCGGCATGTATACTAATGATTTTTTATTTTTTTTTAGGAAATATATACTAATGACTATACACTCAAATTAGTTTTGTCTCACAACTTATCATTATTTTGTTACCAATTTAAAGAGTATATGTATGACAAACACGTGATTAAATAGAAGGTATAATTTGAAAAAAAAAAAAAAAAAGTTCTAATTAACCAGCCAATTTGAACAAAATTGCAAGCAAACTATGGCATCGTGTCATTTCAATTCTCAAATTGATTTTTTGATAAAAGGCAAGATATTCGAGTTTGATAAAGAAGTGTATTTTGTTTATGAATCGTCAGAGTTAGTAAAGCAAAAAAGGTTAACCAAGCGTTTTGCTAACATGTTATAAAGTCTTTCAAGAAACCACTAATTGAATTATTATACCTCTAAAAAACTTAACACTTATCCAATCTACGATATCATACCTTTTTTAACCCTCTGCTATTTGTAATTTTTATTGATTTAATATATTTGGACTTTCCTGCAAAATAATTCCTCCTACATAAAATATACTAACTCCACCTCTAACCAATTTGTAGTACCACTCATCTTTTCTGGTGAACTTAGTAGTACCACTAATCTAAATATAATTGTTCCGTAAAATCGTAATTAACGAATTTAAAAATAATATTTAATATTATTGAAACTTTTGAAGAATTGAATACTATACAACTTCTTTTAACGTGTAACCAAAAAAAAAAAAATACTATACAACTTCTAAAGTCATATTTTTATATTTTTCTTTTTTTACATTATTATATTTAATTTATTAACTTATACTCTTCACAATGGTCTTTAAATAACTGGGATAGGTAGCTCACTTGATTGACCTAAAGAATTAAAAGTTCAAACTTTGATTTTTGGTAAAAACAAATAAAATGAAAATACACTAATAGAGCAATTCGTATATTAACATATTTCATTTAAAATTGTTTTCAAGAAACTTAAAGAATTTTTTTTTATCTGTGCATTCAACATATAAAAAAGAAAAAAATCTATCTATTTATACTTATTTTTTAAGAAAGTATCTTTTTATACATAAAATCTATCGATTGTTTCCGTTTTTCAATCTTTATAGTACTCTCTCCGTTTCAAAATAAGTGTCGCTTTAGCCAATTGCACACAGATTAAGAAATGAAATAAAGTAGTCAAATGTCATAGCAATTTTACCAAATTATTCTAATCAATTATTGGTTTGTTTTTCATTAAAGAAAAAACAAATACTTTGGAAGTAGTGTAACATAATATTAATTGAAGGGTACAATTGAAAAGAAAAAGTTATTATTGTATTAGAAACTGAAAGTGACATTCATTTTGAAATAATTTTTTTTAGCTAAAACGACAATCATTTTAAAATGGAGGGAGTATAAAATTCCTAAAAAAAAATAATTGTGTCGGTCGTGTGAATGTGGCAACAGTATCTTTTTTGGTAGTCACGAGACCAGTAGTATAATTAGATTCAAATAAAAATATCTTTAATAAATTTAAGCCAGTCAAAATAATTAACCAATAACAACTTTTTTCCCTTTCAAACAAAAAATAAAGCAACTTTTTTCATTTAAAAAAGACAATAATCAAAAGGTTAAAATTAAATAGTTTTTCTATTCACACCCCCATATATTTTTGGTTACACCTAAATTTTTTTAAAAGTTTTTTATAATACCAAAATTGTCTTTTTTATATAAATTTTCTTAAAACCTTATTTTATTCATTGTCACCGAGTTTCACCCTCTTTCACCTCAAATAATCAAACAATATGATGTTCAATCAATTTCTATGGAAGATTAAAGAGTGAATCCAAATATCTTTCATGCATACTCGATTGCATATAAGTAAATGAATTTTTTCTTCTTTTTTAATAATGCTAGTTTCAATTATTTTCTTCTTTTTCAACTGTAATATACGAGGGTTTCAATTTACATTGTTGAGATTAACTTAAATTCAGTTTAAGTTTAGTTTACATGAACCTACTTAAACTGAGTTTACATGACTTACTTAAACTCAGTTTACATTACCTACTTAAACTAAGTTTACAAGAACCTGCTTAACTGACATGACCTACTTAAACTCAGTTTACATGACCTACTTAAACTCAGTTTACATGACCTGCTTAAATTAGTTTACATGTACATATTTAAAATAAGATTACGTAGAATCATTGAACAAGGTTAATATGTATACTTAAACTAAATTTACATGATCTACTTAAACTAAGTTTACATGACCTACTTAAACTGAGTTTAAGAAAAATGGGTTTTGGGGTGTAACCAAGAGAAAATGAAGAAGTTTTTTGAAAATCAAATTTTATGAAAATGTAATTTTGTTATTTTAAGGTGTAACCATGAATATGAGAAGTGTAATTAGAAAAAGTCATAATTAAAACGCTACCACCAAATAAAATGATTTAAAACTTCCTTAAAAAAAATAAAATGATTTTTTTTAGCAAAGAGGTACGACACAATGACTTTCTAAAACATCCAACTTAAGTGTGCGGAGTTTTAATGGGATCCCAATGCTGATATAGTATGATCGCATCTAAAAAATAAAATGATTTAAAAGTATAGAATATGAATAGTTTTGTCGTACCTATCAAAAACAGCAAACTCAGAAACAAGTGTCTTATAAACAGCAACATGGTCTGGTTCAAATCCATTCATCACTTCCTGAGACATTTTTGTTGTATTATCCATTGAATAAGCTTGTTGAGCAAATCCATTCATTGGAGCCGGGTCAAGTGACGTGTCTTCCGACCCGAATATTTGTTCCCTTATTGCCTGAAACGAGTGACCCGGATCAGGATCCACATACTTCGCTTCGTTCTTGAAGAATATCCGTTTGGAATTCGGGTCGGATACTGATAATTGAGATGATTCTGACCCGGTAACACCGTTTATGTTTGGGTTTAGTTTCTTCATCCAACCAAGCATGTGGTCGAATGAACGGTTTTCCATTACTAAAATGACGATGGTTTTTATTGGATTTTCAATTGCATGGGAATTGAGAATGGAAAAAGTGAAGAAGAACAAGAATAAGAGTTTAGAAGTAGAGTGAGTTTTTTGGGTACCCATTTTGGTATGTGTTGTTTGAGAAGAATTTGACAATGTTGATGTAAGAAAAGGTGAGGTTTTATTTTGGTTTTGGGACGGTGGAGTTGTGTTATTGTGATGAGAAAATAAGAGAGAGAGAGAGAGTGAAGGGAGAATGTGATTAGGTGACGTATGTTAAGAACACAAAGTACACTTATTTGAACTCTTTAGATGATGACATGGCAAGCATTTCTAACTTAAAGTGTACTCCTTGCCCTTGCTATAGTATGTAAGGAATAAAAGCAATTCTGCTCGTGGCACTTTTTTTTTTTTTTTTTTTAAGGAAGCTCGTGGCACTTGTTAACATCATTTTAGTACAACCATTTTTTTGTTAATTTTTTTTATATTTAATATGTTTTCAGCAGTGCTATATGGTACGGATTTTTGAGCACGAAATTTCACGGGCGATTGTGAATGTTCCTTTTCCACAAGCTATGCAGTTTTTGCAATTTATTTAAAATAAATACTACTAATAAATATAATAAAAAATTATAAAATTGTTTAACCCACACCTATCCACCGACCCACCATTTCTCTTACCATAGATAGTTGTGATGGTATAGACCCTTCTTCTTCCCTTTATCCCAAACGTCAACATAGTTTGCAGTGTGTTGAGCTATTTTTCAGCAGATTTTAAACTAAATAATACGACTCACTTTTTGTTTTTTTAGACAAACTCACTTCTTGCTTTACAGTTTACACTGTCACTAAGTCATAAAACATAGCAACAAAACGATGAAGAAAAGGACATAGTTTTGGAACTCACTTCTTTCTATTTGGAACCGTAGATCTCATTCACTGGTTCAAAAGGTTTACTTGATATTAAGACTGCAGGTCCTGTTTTAAAATTGAAAAGGTTGTTCATTGCAAAGATAACTTTATTATCCAAAGAGGTGATTTTACACATGGTAGTGGAATTGGAGGAGAATCAATTAGATGTTAATTAATTGATCATAAAATCAATTGAAAAATTGGATTTTTTGTTGAGTAGGTTTTTTTTCTTTTTCTGATAAGGAGTTTGAGAACAGCTTTTTTTCATAGTGAAAAAGAAGAATCAAATTCTAGTTTGAGAACGGCTTTACTCTTTAGTATGTAATACGTGGGCCACCGTTCCAATTTTACAGAACTGCAGCGCGTGCAAATTTAATGTTTTCACGCATCCGTGAAAATTCTTACCCAATAAGCCATACTACATAGCATTTTCCATATGCTTTTATTTAGGAGATTAGCTAGTTTAGTCATTGAATATGAGATGAGTCGTCACTTTAGTCCATAAATTATAGATAAATTGTAAAATAGTCCCTGAATGAAGACTCAGTCAGTCAATTAGTCTCTGAATGTAGACTCTGTTAGTCATTTTAGTCACTGAAATGACCAACAAAGTCAACATTCAGGGACTGTTTTGCAATTTATCTGCATTCAGTGACTAAAGTGACTACTCCTTTCTCATTTAAGTATCTAATTCTCCATTTTTATTTTATCAATATTATTTTGATTTGCGTGTTTATATTTGTTTTTCTTCTTAATGCATGGTTGGTCTGTAAGTTATCATACAAATTATTATTTAAATAACACATCTGTTAAATATAAGCAAAAGTAAACTATAATTATTATATAAAAAACTATAATTATTATATTTAATTTTTTTGAATAATATAATTATTATATTTTATGTTATTATTTCAAATCTACTCTTAAATTAATCTGCTATAATTATTCATATTTTAATATTTTTAACACTTTCAACGGTAAAATTGAAAATGTTTTTGTTTATGATAACTTAAATACAGTTAGAACAATTTCTGATGAGTTTTTTTCCCTTATATATGAGGTCAGAGAGAGAGTATGTTGTAGCATTAGCATCTTTTTTTTGTCCATTTAAGTTTTACAAAGTTCAAGATATTTTTCTTTATAAAGGGACCGTTGTAAAATTAGACATAAAATTATCTCTATAAATAATAATTATCATATAAATATAAACATCAATTAAATATTAAAGAGAATATACAAGAGGGATAACAAGTAAACTTATCTTTCTTGAATTGCGGTGTTTTGAACTCGGTAACAGTGCCATGAACGGCGATGATAGCGATGAGCAACATGATAGTAAACAGTTAAATAACATGAGGCGTGACAAAGTCACTGTCCTTAAGGATTTATCCGCCTCATAAGCGTATATCCTCTCAGGATACAACATGTTCTTCACTTATATGAATTATATCAGAGGCGACAGAACAACTCGAATATGTTAAAACACTGAAATGAAGTAACCCAGGAACTCAATGATATTGGAAGAAGAGTAAGATATTATTTCTAGTTTGATAATGTACAAAAATGGTTTTGTTTATAACATTGAGGAAAAGAAGATGAAAAGGTGGAGCATTTTTTCTTTCTGTACATGTATGGTCAACCAAACATGGTGCTTTTGTAAAACCAAGAAATAAGCCTTAATAATAGCCATGTTCAAGAGATATCAATGGAATGGCGGTTACAAAATATGGAGTTAATAATATGTTACAAAATCAAGTCAAACAATAGAGTTAATAACAATATGATAATAATTTTCTATTAAAATATTTTTTAATATTTCTTAATTAAAATATGGAACACAATATATGAAACTTTTGAAATATAATCAAAATTTACAACAATCCCCCACATATTTCAAAAGTTAAAATAAAATGTTAAAAAGAGTTTTCTTGGGTAAACATCGTAGATGTAATGCATCGGAACGGTGTAGCAAGCTATGGAACCCGTCCTAGACTATTGAGACTTAACACACAGTGAATTGGTTTAGCAAGCTATGGAACCCAAGACACTTATTGTATTCAAGAGGTCTCACAATCACATTACACCCCCACAATTCGTGTTGTTACGCGGTTGTGCGCTAATAGGCCATGCGCGTGCCTGGTATTCATGAGTGCTCTAGAGACCCGCCACGGTCTCATGCAAGCGGCCCCACTTGACACTCATATGGGTGATTCCATCTAGTGTATGCTACAATCAAACACCACCCATAAGGGCTTATGGTAATCATTAAAAGCTTTTAAAGCTTACCCATCAATTTTATATTATTTAGCACATCTCATCCATTATCATACACTATAGGAAAGAGACAACATTATTTTAGTGCTAACAGAACTAGCAAGTAACTTGTTTTTACCCATTGAACCTTTTTCATGGGATCTCCAATCACAAAGGTTGGGTTCCCATTACTTGTCGTTTTCAAGTGGCAAAATCTCATTTCTCTAAATTTCTTCCCAATGGGTATTATATACGGATCCGCTAAATTCACAATCATTGACTAAGGCGTCTCTAAGTCAATTACCTCTTATTTCATCAAGTCTATAAAAATAAACTCGGATCACACAATAATCTGCTTAGCTAACAAATAAGCGACAACTTATTCATCAATGAGATAAATTTACTTATTTATTCTCATTGGATTCATATTTAGTTAACATCATTGTATGTATACAATGTCTCATTCATTCTAAAGAATATTGTATATGTTGTCAATCTAACTTTCATGATATACTTCATCATGTATACTTAGTTAAATACTAAGTGACAACATATTCACAAAGGGGAAATTAAATTCACGTGTGAATTTATCAAACAGGTCTACTTGAACAATTTTCAAGTGACAACACCCCCATATTAAAAAAGATAGGTGAATTTCTATTTTACTTTACTTCACGCATTAACTATATTAAGACCAGACTATATTCCAACAAAACAAATCATGCTTTTAGGAACAATTTTTTTTTCTTCTTCTCATAACTAAAATTGGAAGTCAAATTATAATTGAAATTAAAATCCAAATACCTCTCAATAGTGAGAAATAAAATGAATTTAATGACTTCACTACCACAATGCTTTTCCAATAAACGTATAGGACTTTATTATAAATATCTCACAATATATATCACAAATCAAATCAACCAAGCATGCTTAAAAATACTTCAACAAAAGAAATATATACTTACGAAAATAACCAAACATACATGTTATGATAACATTAGCTCTTTGAGTCACACCTATATTTCATTTCCCATGTGCAATCATCGCTATCATTGTGTTAGTGAATAATCATACTCTAATAACTATTGTATCTCCATAGATCACTAAAACAATTGCTTTTAAATACACAAATTCATGGATGATGAAATAAACAAGTAGCATGAAATTAGTTCACAAATTGATCATTATAAGAAAATTGTGTACCTTGTAGAGTGGCACAACACATACATACTTATAATACCAAATCCTCGGTCAAATTATGTCGGATAATATTCAATCAAAGGTTTATATACAAGTTTAGCGTTACCTTATTTATGGCTATTATATCTCCTTGTTTAAGAGACAATTCACTCAAATATCTTTAAGCCGGTTACCACAAGCTACAATTTTCTTTGAAGTTCTTAGTTTCGGCCAATTACGCTTCTCCATTCACAGAGGTCGCATCTGGCAGTACAAACCCTAGCATCGGCGGCCATTAAACAATTAGATAAATCCTTAAGATTGTTGTAAAATTAAGCATAAAATTATCTCTATAAATAATAATCATCATATAAATATAAACATCAATTAAATATTAAAGAGAATACACAAGAGGGATAACAAGTAAACTTATCTTTCTTGAATTGCGGTGTTTTGAACTCGGTAACGGTGCCATGAACGGCGATGATAGCAATG
Source organism: Medicago lupulina (assembly GCA_958299785.1). Classification (NCBI taxonomy): domain Eukaryota; kingdom Viridiplantae; phylum Streptophyta; class Magnoliopsida; order Fabales; family Fabaceae; genus Medicago; species Medicago lupulina. The sequence goes on along the minus strand of OY283144.1, from coordinate 54,231,895 downwards.
AGCAACATGATAGTAAACAGTTAAATAACATGAGGCGTGACAAAGTCACTGTCCTTAAGGATTTATCCGCCTCATAAGCGTATATCCTCCCAGGATACAACATGTTCTTCACTTATATGAATTATACACAACAACTCGAATATGTTAAAACACTGAAATGAAGTAACCCATGAACTCAATGATATTGGAAGAAGAGTAAGATATTATTTCTAGTTTGATAATGTACAAAAATGGTTTTGTTTATAACATTGAGGAAAAGAAGATGAAAAGGTGGAGCATTTTTTCTTTCTGTACATGTATAGTCAACCAAACATGGTGCTTTTGTAAAACCAAGAAATAAGCCTTAATAATAGCCATGTTCAAGAGATATCAATGGAATGACGGTTACAAAATATGGAGTTAATAATATCTTACAAAATCAAGTCAAACAATAGAGTTTTTTTTTTTTGAGAAAAAGTCAAACAATAGAGTTAATAACAATATGATAATAATTTTCTATTAAAATATTTTTCTATATTTCTTAATTAAAATATGGAACACAATATTTGAAACTTTTGAAATATAATCAAAATTTACAACAGGGACATCAAATTAACAAATGTTTTTAGACATTTAAAAAAAAGTTTAATAATAAAAGAAAAATGTTAACAAGTATCTTGAAATATTCCCTAAAAAAAAGTATCTTGAAATATTCTTTAAGCATATTTAATACTACATCTGTCCCAAATTATATGATGCTTTCGTCATTTCACATATATTAAGAAATGTAATTAATTTTGTATAAAAAAAAAAGATATTATGAGTTGTTTTACAAAATTTTCCTTAATAAATGGTATGAGATGAATAAATTAAAAAACTGAAAGAAGGGAGGATAATAAATAATTAAAGATATATCTCTCTCAATTCTTCTCTCTCTCTTCTTTCTTTCTTAAACCCTGGTTGTCACACCTTTCTTCTTATTTATTTCAGAGGGGTGATTTAGGGTAAATTTTGACCCAAAAATCACCCCTTCGAATTGTTTTTCCTTTCTATCCTAATTGAATAAGTGATTTCACATATTTTCTGTTTTCTTTCGTTTGTTTTTGTGATTTCGTCGTCTTTAAATGACTCTGTTTGTTTTGATTTCCCGTCTTTGTGCGGTGTGTTTTTTATTTCCCGTCTTAGTGCGGTGTTTATTTGATTCAGGTTGAAAGATTAGCTTTGAGCAAGTGCAGATCCGATCAATGATAATGACTTTGGCGTCGTCAACGTTGCAGATCCGGAGACATAATATTTCAGAGACATAAATATAGTCATATTAGTCATATTTGTAGGCATATGTACTTTGCCGTTTTATGCTATTAACATGGATGATGTGAGTTTGTTCCCAGATTCATCCTTTTGATTTTTAGCAAATTTGGATTTGTATTGTATTGATGTACTCTATCAATTTGAATGAATGAATATCGTTTATTTTTGTCAAAAATAAATAAATAATTAAAGATAATTTAGGACAATTTTTTTCAAAGGAACTTATAATTTAGGACAGAGTAGTAAGTTTTATAAAAAAATATGCCTTTCATAAAAAAAAAAATTGATGTCATTAAACAGTGCACCGTGGTACACCTTAACAATACCTTAAAAATATTATTGAAAAAATGGTGTATTAAAATAACATTTTGAACAATGGTCATATTTACAAATATAATAAGACACTCGTTTCTGTCCAAAAAAGAAAAAAAATAAGATACTCGTTAAAAAAAATTCCCTTAAAAAAAATTATATTAAAAATAACAAATTTTGAACATTCAAAACGATGACTTAAGTTGAAAACTTCACTTTTTGGGAATAAATTTCTAAATTTGTTCCCGACTTTAGCAAATGTCCTAAGCAATTTCCTTTTTTTAAATCTGTTGGCATGACCAAAAAAAAAGGACATTTACGTGAGATTTTGATTATTCAAAAAAATAAATGAGTTTTTTGGATTTTGTCTGCAATAAAAATTTCACACATTTACGAGAGGGTTATAAAGCTTTTTGTATTTTAAACTCTTGCATTCAACCTTCACAGCCGTCCTCTATTTATAAGAGATGTATCCTTGCAGAGCAAGCCAAAAAGAGTTGTTGAAGCTTCATTCAAATTCAAATTTGCGCTCCACTTTGATGCTTGGAGAGCAAGTGTAAAAAGCTGTCCTTCTGAGAACGTTCTCAAGATCGTTCTTTCTGTTCCAGCAGTTTCTTGGGCGACAAGCAACACGTTTTCATAAGATGTAGTGAGTTGTATGACCGTTCTATTGAGCTATATGACCGTTGTAAAAGCCTTGGAGGCCACTTATCATGATGCAAACTTGATGTCATTGCATGATGTCATAAGATGATGTCTTTGATGATGTCATGTTGTAGTAGCTTTAGAAACATTTTCTTTAATGGATCATTTTCCATTTTATTTCTCAGTGGGTCGAAAATCTCATGGGCCCTTACAGATTTTATTCCTTTTGTAGTCTTGTGGCTCTTGTGCACATATTTGTCTTGTTTTGCATTGATTGTTCTTTTACCTTAAAAGCTTTAAAAGACTTTTAAACCTTGAGATCTTTTATTCCCTCTTTAGTGAGACAAGGAGAATCAATTCTGATCTTTATGATGCAAATCTTGATGTTGTACAAAAGTTTCCATTTGTCTATTGCTTTGCTTTATTTTGATGGAAACACTTTAGGATCTTTTTGTGAAGCAGGAACGTTCTTAGGATCATTCTCATGAAACATGCTCACAAAATTTATTAGTAGATAACAAGATAATATTTGCAAAATTGTTTGTTATCTTTAAAACATCAAAAGAGGATTTTGCTTTCAACAATCTCCCCCTTTTTGATGATAACAAACATTAAAAAATTTAAACTTGAAAGGAATGAATAATAGAGTTACTTTGATAAAAATCGATAATTTTATCAATTTTTCTCCGCCTCAATTTCAGCATTTAATAATCATATAAAAATTGAGAATGCAAATATTTTATGAACCAATATATGATTTTTCATTCATTGCACAAGATTCTATAGGTTCATCAAGATAGATATAATATATTGCATCAAAATATAAAAGCAGAGTACTAGAACATGTTTTGCAGCATAGCAAGCATGCAATTAGGTACCAACATAGCAATAGTCTTGCAGCACTATAGGCATGCGATTAACAGCAGAAAATAGAATAAAAACATAGAAGTTTTGCAGCACTATAGGCATGCAAATACCATCATAAAGGTACATAACCAAAATAGCAAAACAACCAGCAAAATAACAGCAAAATAAATATTCTTTCTTTCTTTCTTCCCCTTAATCTATCTCCCCCTTTGTTTCAGCAAAAAGGAGTGGGAGACGCCATTGAAGCGCATCAGGGAGTAGGAGATGAATCATCAGAAGATGAAGAAGCTTCAAGACTAGGCACAACAAACTGTGGTGGAGGAAAAGGATGATAAACCGGAGGAGGAACATTGTAGCGCACACTTAGAGTGTTCACAATCCAATCCCTTAAGATTTGAAGCTCAATTTTGTTGTACACTTGATGACTTAGAATTGTTGTAAGTGAAGCAAAGATTCTTGGGATATCCTTCCTTATCTTGCTTATGTCTTTTTCCATCTTAGATCTTTTGGGAGGTCTTGGATCTGTAGAGGTTTTTTGAGTTGATCCAGATGGGGCAGCTTTTGAAGGCATAGATGGCAAGGTAGGACAGTTTGATTGCAAGGTGGTAAATGACTCCAAATTAATGGATGAGTTAAAAGTAGGCAAAGAACTTGCTTATGGAATCAGAGTTGAATAATGGAGAAAAAGAGGTTTGTGGTAAATTTGTGAAAAGATGATTTGTGTTGGAGACTTTTGTAGGAGGTGTTTTGGAATTCATGTTCCTGAGCACTTCAGTTGCTTGAATGTCATTAAAAATGGTAGTTTGATTTCTAAAATCAGCCAAGAGATCTTGATCCTCTTCCAAAATAGGAGATCGATGCTGAGAACGATCTGGGAAACGTTCTGCAGGACGTTCTGGAGAGAATTTTTGAGGTTCAGTGAACTCATCATCAGAACTATCAGTTTCTTCTTCATCCCTCTTTCTTTTAGAAGGAGTTTTAGAGAGAACAGACTCAGTTGGAAGCTCAGATTTCATGTGGCTAATGTTCTTAGGAGTAAACTTAGTGATTTTTAAAACAAACTTTTCACCTTCAAGATCACCACCAAGTTCTCTAAAAAGTCTGGTGAGTATCATGCCATATGGAAGACCATGCCTACGGTTTGTGTCTTGTGCAGTAGAAATCATGTGATGAATAATTACATGAGGCAAACTCAATCTAATTTCATAAAACTTGTGATAAATGAGCAAAAGATCTTTCTTTGTGACATTTCCATGATTACCTTTCCTAGGGATGAGACTATGCTGACTTAACAAATTCAACATTTTAGGAATGTAATGTAGTTTGGATGAGACAAACTCAGTGGTGTTAGATTGAAAGACATTCCTAATCACTTTAGACAGGTTCACGTTTAGGTCAAGATCCCAATCATCACCATAAACACATGACCCATCATGAGGAATTTTGAGTTTTTCAGTTATGATCATAGGATTGAGAGAGATTTTCTTACCTTCAATGGTGGAAATGATCAGACCTTTATCAGGAAACACTTCTTCTTGAAAGTAGAAGGCTTGAACCACTTTGTGATAAGTCCTTTAACGGATATGAAGAAATGAAGTCCAACCCATCTTGTCAGTGATTGGTTTCAGCAGTATGTTTTCCATAGCCAGATAATCGAAGTCCACACAGCGTCCTATTGCTATTGGACGTGAAGACCATCTTTCCCAAAATTCTTGATTTAGGTCAGGATCAAACAAAGGTTTTGGTTTGGTTCTAGAGATAGAGAGATTTGCAGAAGTGCGTTTCTTTGGTGAAGCCTTTTTAGGAGCCTCTTCCTGAATATTGCAAGAAGCTTTTTCTTTTCCTTTTTCTTTGCGAGTTGGAGGCGGTTTTGGTGGAGATTTCTTAGGAAGTGAGGATTTTTTGGAACTTCCTAAAAAAGCTTTTTCAGATTTTGATTTAGAGGGAGAAATTTTCGATTTCTCAGAGACAACCTTTTTAGGTTTTGAAATTTTAGAGATATTTTTAGATGGTATTGCAATCTTCTCAATAACATCTTCAGATTGATTCTTAGGGTTTTGTTCTTCATCAGAGTCAGGTATTTCATGAACAGTGTTGTCAACACTTTGAGTTTTCCTAATCCCTATCCCATCTATGATCCTTTGTGACTTTCTTGTGCCAAAGGATTTAGCTTTTTTAGCTTTAAGTTTTGGTTTGGCTGGAGATTTCTCTTTCTCTTGAGCATCAGTATCATAGCCTTTTTCTATACTTGAAGCTTTTTGCTTCTTCTAGCCATTGTTGAGTTGTTTGAGTTTCTCAAAAGGAAGATGAGAGGTTTTGTAAGAAAAGAGAACTCTGCAGAGTTCTATGTAGGGAGAGGGAGCGAAAAAAGAGAGAGAGAGAGAGAGAGAGAGAGAGAGAGAGAGAGAGAGAGAGAGGGAAGCTAAAAAGTTTTTGATTTGACACTTTAGTGGTTTTAGAGATATTTGTTGTTTCCATAAAAAGCTATGATTGTATTTCATTTAATGTGATTAAAAGGGCATCAAATGAGCTGTTATCACACAAGGTAAAAGAGTGAAATAATTTTTGAATTTCAAAAGTAGATATTGTACTTAGCATCACACATGGGGAGCAAGTTTGTGAGGGAGAATGTTCATGAGAATGTTCTCTGCTCTAGGATTTTGAATAATATGCAATTTTTCTTTTAAGAAATTAAACCTATCTTCTACTAAAGGTTTTGCAAAAATATCAGCAAGTTGATTTTCAGTATCAAAAAAAATTAATTCAATTTCCTTTTTATTGACATAATCCCTAATGAAATGATGTTTTATTTCAATATGTTTTGATCTTGAATGTTGAATAGGGTTTTTTGATAAATTTATTGCACTTGTATTGTCACAAAATATGGGAATATTTGTGTACCTGATTGAAAAATCTTCTAGTTGAATTTTTATCCATAATACCTGGGAACAACAGTTTACTGCTGACACATACTCAACTTCATTGGTTGACAGAGCAATAGTGTTCTGCTTTCTACATGACCAGCTGATAAGTGCATTCCTGAGAAATTGACAGGTGCCACTTGTGCTTTTTCTGTCTATTTTATCTTCGGCATAGTCAGCATCACAGTAAGCTGTTAAATCAAAACAAGACCCTTTGTTATACCAAAGGCCAAGATCAGTAGTACCGACTAGATATCTAAAAATTCTTTTGACAGCAGTTAGATGTGATTCTCTTGGAGATGTTTGAAAACGTGCACATAAGCCTACTGCAAAAACAATATATGGTCTACTGACAGTTAAATATATTAGAGATCCAATCATTCCTCGATACTCTTTTTCAGAAATATTTTTCCCTGTGTCATCTTTATCAAGATTAGAGGATGGATGCATGGGTGTTGCCATAATTTTGGCTTCATTCATTTTATATTTTTTGAGAAGATCTTTGATATATTTTTCTTGACAAATAAATATTTCATCTGTTTCTTGTTTAATTTTCAAACCAAGAAAAAATCTTAATTCTCCCATCATACTCATTTCAAATTCATTTTGCATGAGTTCAGAAAATTCTTCATACATTTTTTCATTTGTGGATCCAAAAATAATGTCGTCCACATATGTTTGAACAATTCAAAATTTGTTTTATCATTTTTTCTAAAAAGTGTTGTGTCAATCTTTCCTCTAGAGAAATTATTTTCAGAATGTACTTTATCTATCATACCAAGCTCGAGGAGCTTGTTTTAATCCATACAATGCTTTTGTAAGTTTAAAAACATGATTGGGTTTAGAAGGATTTTCAAAACCAGGAGGTTGGTGCATGTAAACTTCCTCATTTAAGAACCCGTTTAAAAAAGCATTTTTAACATCCATTTGAAATAGTTTAATATTTTTATGAGATGCATATGCAAGAAGAATGCGTATAGCTTCTAACCTGGCTGCCGGAGGAAATGTTTCATCGTAGTCAATACCTTCTTGTTGATTGTAACCTTGTGCTACTAACCTGGCTTTGTTTCTAATGACTTTCCCTTCTTCATCTAGCTTGTTTCTGAATACCCATCTTGTTCCTATTATAGAATGATCTTGAGGTTTGGAAACAAGAGTCCAAACTTCGTTTTTCTCAAACTAAGAAAGTTCTTCTTTCATGGCTTTAACCCATGACTCTTCACATATGGCTTCATGTATATTTTTTGGTTCAATGTGAGAAATCATAGCCATGTTGTTGTCATTTTCTTTGAAGGACAATCTTGTCCTTATACCATCAAATGTGTTTCTGATAATTTGTTCTCGAGGATGATCACCAACAATCTTCCAACTTTTTGGAGGAGTTTGAGAAGAGGAAGCTTGATCTGGGTTACTTATAATATCTTGATTTTTTATAATTTCCTCATCATCTTCTTTGTTAGTAACTAAATCATCAAACTCATCAAATACAACATGCATGCTAATTTCCATCGTTTGATTTTTTAAGTTATATATTCTATATCCTTTAGAATTTGTTGCATAACCTAAAAATATTCCTTTATCTGATTTTGAATCAAATTTTCCTAGATTTTCTTTATCATTTAAAATATAACAAAAACAACCAAAAATATGAAAATAAGAAATGTTTGGTTTTCTGTTTTTCCAGAGTTCATAGGGGGTTTTGTTGAGAATTTTTCTAATTGAAACTCGATTTATGATGTAACAAGATGTGTTAATGGCTTCGGCCCAAAAATATTTTTCCACGTTTGATTCATTAATCATTGTTCTTGCCATTTCTTGTAAAGTTCAATTTTTTCTTTCAACAACTCCATTTTGTTGAGGAGTTCTTGCACAAGAAAAGTTGTGTGAAATTCCCTTTTTATCAAAGAATGTTTTAAAAGATGAGTTTTCAAATTCACCTCCATGACCACTTCTTACGAAGATGATGTTTGATTCTTTTTCATTTTGAACAAGATTACAAATTTTTTCAAAAGCTTCAAACGCTTCATCTTTATGTTTTAAAAACAAAACCCATGTGTATCTGGAATAGTCATCGACTATAACAAAACCATATTGTTTAACAGCAAGACTTGCGGTTCTAACAGGTCCAAATAAATCTATGTGAAGAAGCTCAAGAGGTTTTTTAGTGGAAACAATGTGTTTTGGTTTAAAACTGCTTTTGACTTGTTTTCCTCTAACACATGCTTCACATATTTTATCTTTATCAAAATTAATTTTTGGAAGACCTCTTACTAAATCTAGCTGTGAAATTTTTGAAATAGTTTTCCTGTGGCAACTTGTTTGACTTCACATATGTTGGGTTTAAAGATTACTTCAAAACCACTGTCGCATAATTGGCTTATGTTTAGTAGGTTGTGTTTTAATCCTTCAACATATTGAACATCTTCTATTTTAGTAGAATCATTTTTACCTATAATACATTTACCTTTGATTTGACCTTTGTCGTTGTTACCAAAGGTTACTGCTCCTCCTTCCTTTTTTATGAAAGAGATAAAGTAGTGTTTGTCTCCTGTCATGTGTCTAAAACAACCACTATCTAAGTACCAAGGCTTTTTCTTTGCATTTTGAGAGGATTCCTGCATTTTGAGTTAGTGATTCCTTAGGTACCCCAGATTCTGTGGGTCCTTCATTGTTAGTTTTCAAACTCTCAAGATTTTTGATCTTGAGAAAACAACTAGTATCTAAATGACCACTTCTTTTGCAATATGTACATTCTTTCTTTATAAAAGATCGTTCTTTGTTTTGAGAAGAATGTTCATGAGAATGTTCTGTTATCATTCCCTTCTTATAAAAACAAAATGATTCTTTATGTCCATTTTTGTTGCAAAAAGAGCATTTTATCTTTTCTCTTTTTGGTGCAAAACAGTTTTCATATATTTGATGTTTAGAAGTATCAAAACCTACACCAAATGTTTCAAATGTTTTAATAAAACGAGTGATGTCATTTCTTAAACCCTATAATTTTTTGAGATCCTATAATTTTTTCAAATGTTTCAGTAGTTTTAATAAAACGAGTGATGTCATTTCTTAAACCCTTGACTTCATTTTTAAGCAAAGCGTTTTCAGGATCTTTAGCTTTGCTAAGATCTTTTAGTTTTTCAGTTGCCTGAAAATATGAGTCTTGCAAACTTTGAATAACTTTCTTTTGATCGTTGTTCATAGTTTGAAGTTTCTCTTTTTCTTCTTTTGATTCTTTGACTTCTTTTTGTAGAGAATAACATTTATTAGTTAGAAAGTTTGAATCAAATAAAAGACTATCAATTGTATTTTCTAACTCTTTATTTAAAGAAGGTTTGTCGAATAGGATTACCTCTTCGTTGTCTGAATTTGCCATTAGGCACATATTTTCTTCTTCTCCTTCTTCTGCTTGTGATTCCTCCATATCATCCCATGTAATCAATGCAGTCTTCTTGTAAGGGTTTTTTTTATATTCTTTTTGTTTAATGGACACTCATTTTTGTAGTGACCTTGCTTGTTACATCCATAACAAGTAATTTGACTTTTATCAACTTCCTTTTTTGAATTATCTCTTCTGTTGGGGAAGTATCTTTTTATCTGATCTCTTCTTCTCATCATTCTTTGAATTTTCTTTGAGATGAGTGCCAATTCATTTTATGCTTCTTCTTGAATGATCTGTTCTTCTTCTATTTCTTTATTTTCTTCAGTTTGTAAGGGTGTTTCTTCTAGATCGTCTTGAAAAGCTTGGGATGCTTTGAGAGCAATCATTTTTCCCTTTTTGTTTGGTTTGTCTTCTTGAAGTAAGACCTCGTGAGCTCTTAATGTCCCAATGAGATCTTCTAAGGCCAAAGAATTTAAGTCTTTGGCTTGAGTAATTGTTGTAACCATAGGTCTCCATGTCTTTGGGAGACATCTTAATTTTTTTTTGATTCTGTCATGAGGAGAATATATTTTTCCCAATGACCTCAACTCATTCACTATGGAAGTGAATCTAGAATACATTTCATCAATGTTTTCTTCTTCATTCATTTCAAAAATTTCGAATTTTCTTACGCCAATATCTATCCTTGTTTCTTTAACATGGCTTGTTCCATCATGATGTATTTTTAATGTATATCAAATATCTTTTGTTGTATTACATTCATATATTCTTTCACTTTCTTCCATGGTTAGTGAACATTGTAAAAAGAGTTGAGCTTTAGAATTTAGAAGTACTTTCTTTTTATTCGTATCAGTCCATGATGCCTCAGGTTTAATGGTCACTATTGTTGTGACTGCATCAGTGGTTTGTGGTATGAAGTTGCCTTCAGTGATAACTTTCCACATGTCTACATCTTGAGACTTTAGGAATAATTCCATCTTCCCTTTCCAGAAGTAGTAGTTCTTTCAATTGTGACCCTTTTTAAATTATTCCTGAAACTTAAATTAAGTTTATATACTCAAGAAAATTATTGGTTACTATTAGTTAAACAAATAAATGATCATTAATATATGTATGACCAGAATGTTCTGGAGAATGATTATAAGCAAAATGAGAGAAATGATATGTAACTGAAATGTAAAGTTATTTAAGGCAAGGACCAGAATGCTCTGAACAAAAGTAAAGGCATAATTATAAAATAATGATTGTAAACTTTAGTTAGATATTTAAACAATTGCTTTATCTTGGACCAGAGTATTCTGGAGTCAGTTTTAATAAAGTAAATGTTTAAGTTAGGACCAGAGCACTCTGGATTAATATAGTTGTGATTAATGTGAACAAGAGTAAAATGCTTGTGATCGTGTGTGTATGTTGTGTACAAATAAAAGATAGAGAGAGAGAGAGAGAGAGAGAGAGAGAGCGAGAGAGAGAATAACGCAGGAGAGTTATCCTGGTTCACCAAACCCGGCTACTTCCAGTCCCCACACTTCGTGTGAGATTTTCAACTATAGTATGCAGTTGGTAGAAACTTCTAACCAACACTATAAGGTCTTGATCACACCAGATCAGTCCGTAACCCCTGTATTATCAACCTCAACAGGCTTCTACAATTCTTTGCTTTCGCACAAAAAAAGGTTGGACCTTTTCCTATCTCAAACTATTAAGCCCAATATACTTGAGACCTAGCTTTTACACTTTGTAGGATGATTGGATTTGGTAACAAAATATATCTCAAGACAAATAGAGATATTTTACAAACACAAGCTCAAGAGATTATAGAACACAAAATATAGTGAGAGATGATGAAGCTTGCTTTTGAGAGATTGATTGAGAGAATGATTTCTTTAGCTTTAGAGAGAGGGTTGTAAATCTTTTTGTATTTCCAACTCTTGCATTCAACCTTCACAGTCGTCCTCTATTTATAGGAGATGTATCCTTGCAGAGCAAGCCAAAAAAGAGCTGTTGAAGCTTCATTCAAATTCAAATTTCCGCTCCACTTTGATGCTTGGAGAGCAAGTGTAAAAAGCTATCATTCTGAGAACGTTCTCAAGATCGTTCTTTATGTTCCAGCACTTTCTTGGGCAACAAGCAACACATTTTCATAAGATGTAGTGAGCTGTATGACCGTTGTAGTGAGCTGTATGACCGTTGTAGAAGCCTTGGAGGCCACTTATCATGATACAAGCTTGATGTCATTGCATGATGTCATAAGATAATGTCTTTGATGATGTCATGTTGTAGTAGCTTTAGAAACATTTTCTTTAACGGATCATTTTCCATTTTATTCCTTAGTGGGTCGAAAATCTCATGGGCCCTTGCAGATTTTATTCCTTTTGTAGTCTTGTGACCCTTGTGCACATATTTGTCTTGTTTTGCATTGATTGTTCTTTTACCTTAAAAGCTTTAAAAGACTTTTAAACCTTGAGATCTTTTATTCCCTCTTTAGTGAGACAAGGATAATCAATTCTGATCTTTATGATGCAAATCTTGATGTTGTACAAAAGTTTCCATTTGTCTATTGCTTTGCTTTATTTTGATGGAAACACTTTAGGATCATTTTGTGAAGCAGAAACGTTCTTAGGATCATTCTCATGAAACATGCTCACAAAATTCATTAGTAGATAACAAGATAATATTTGCAAAATTGTTTGTTATCTTTAAAACATCAAAAGAGGATTTTGCTTTCAACATATATAATCACCAACAACACACATGCACATAAGCATATATAATCACATCAAACTATTCAAGAAATAATTTCAAAGTAATCGAGCTCAATGAATATTTTCGACTAAGTTCGTATAATATAATTCACAACTTTAATAATTGGGATCAATGAACCAAAACAAACCAAACGATTCAATTGCCTTCACTAAGTAAGTACACTAGTCACATATGAATGTAGGTGTACGTACATGAGCGTTTCACCGACCAATTACAATGAATTCTCATAAACCACAAAGTTCGTCTCAAAATGTCACTTTTCCAAATATAGTCCATTTTCAAAGTAAAACAAACTAGTTCTCAATGAAATAATTCAAGACCATATTATTACTCATATAAACAACATACATATTTAATCCTACATCATTCACTTAAGAAAACAAGTTTTCGGAAAATTGATGTTCTTGGACATTTTTCCAAACATTATGATCGATTTATAAAACTAAGTCCAATCCCATACAAATGATATTTCCATATGATTAAATACATAAGTAATGATCAAACAAGTCAAAAGAAACAATTTAGAAAGTTCGGATTGACCCCCAAGTACACGAAATGAAAAATCAAGTGTGGCTGAACAGGGTGCTGTTCGCTTAAGCGAAATCTGGTTCTCTTAAGCGACCAGGTCTCAAAAGCATCCTGGGCTAGTTTGCTTAGAGTTCGCTTACGGTTCGCTCAAGCGAACTTTGTCCAGAAGCAACATTCTCGTTCGCTTAGAGCTTCGCGTACAGCTCGCTCAAGCGAACTGTGTCCAGAAGCGATCTGGGCACGCTCGCTTGGTGTAACACCCCGATTCCCAAACAACGTAATATTAAGATAATTTAATCAGAGTAAATCAACAACGGAGTATTACACTACTTTTCAAAAATTCTTAAATAGAAAGTAAAACTATTTAACTTCAACAACATATAATCTCATAAACTACAGCAGAAATTTTCTTTTAAAATTGTCATCAACTTCCAACAAATCTTGGCACAAAGGCCTCAATAGTACAATATTATCCAGCATAAATAAATCTCAACAACATTATTTCAAAATTTGATACATAAAGGAATGAAAAGAACAAGACAACGTTTCCCCTATCACGTTACGTATCAGAGCCCTAAGACACTTTGAGCCAGACATCCAACTAATCTTCAATACCCGCAAGTTACCCATACGAAGAGCAACATTTTCAAACAGAAGGGGCGAGATTCACAAACAACAATAATATATATAACTCATCGATTTGAATTAAAACAACAACAAACATCATTAAGCTCATATTTATGGCATCTACATAATCCAGAACAACTACATCAATTATATTGGATTTACAACATCATTAATGGCATCAACACGCCGACAACAACTTCAACACCAACGACTCATCAACAACAACGACTCACCCGACAACAACTACTACGACAATGCACGACGACAACTACTAATGCAATATGCATGTGGTACCATTTTACGCGTTTGAATGACAAGGCATTCCAGGGCATGAGCCCTCAACAGTTTGGATGGTTAAAGCATCCCAGGGCATGAGCCCTCAACAGTTGAACGACAAGGCGTTCCAGGGCATAAGCCCTCAACAATTGAATGATTAACATTCCAGGGCATGAGCCCTCAACAGTTGAATGATTAACATTCCAGGGCATGAGCCCTCAACAATGTATGAGTATGAATGACTCCTTGTGTATATCTGCATACAACTCAACAACAACAACAACAACAACTACGACAACAACAACTGTGCCTAAATTATTTATGACACACTCCCCAACTTGGACAACACGACACAACAATTCTCCACGTTCAACATAACATTTATATATGTATATACATTATTCACATGATTCTACATTCAATCACAACATTTATCTTCATAAACAAGGTTAAATAAATCAAAGAAACAATTTAGGATGCTCAGATTAATGTCCTAATGCACGAAGCAAAATTCAGAAAAGGGTCTTACAGGACCTATCTTGCTTCAAGCGAAGGCCATCTCGCTTCAAGCGAAATCTTCACAAAATGGTTGGTTCTCGCTCGCTCAAAGTTCGCTCGTGGTTCGCTTCAAGCGACCTAAATGTCGTAAGTCTAGGAGTATCTCGCTTGGAGTTCGCTTGCATCTCGCTTCAAGCGAAGCTTCATCCGGACAGTTTAAAAGTTCACGAATTTTCTAATTCTTTTCATCCAAAAACCCAATTTTGATCCCCCGATCACCCAAAACGATTTTCTACAATGTTTACAGGTTCTATATGCAACATAATACTCAAAACAACACAGAACATGCAATCAACAACATAATCATCAACATTTTGCAAATTAACACAACCTTCTAACCCTAACTCAAGAACACAACTTTTTAATCCAATTTTCAGCAATTACATATATATTATTAGTTGAAGGTTAGCCTCACCCTTACCTGAATTAAGATGGACAAAAATCTACAGCAATCAAGCTCCCTCTTCCTCCTCTCTTTGCCTCTTCTAGGTTTTTCTCTTCTATCTCTCAAAAACTCTTCTTTTTTCTACTGTACATGAAATGTTTCTGACTCTTTCTTTTCCTCTTCCCACCAAAACATAACCCTCACTTTATTTTCTTTTAACTCCCTTAATTATCATAATTCTAATTTAATCTCCCTTAAGTCCAAAATAACTTTATTTCTCACCTATTTCTAATAATTCTCATAAACCCTCAAAATTCCAAATAAATAATAATCCTTACTTATTCTATTAAATAATAAAAACAACTATATAATAAAATAACGACACACCACATAATCACACAAATCATTTTAAAGCATATAAAATACTTAAAATCAACCAAAAATAAATAAAATAACAACTAGGACGTTACACTTGGGGTTCGCTAGGAGCTCGCTTAAGCGAACGCTCTTCAGTTCAGAAGAAAAAAAACTTCGAATTTCAAAACCCTTTTTCCCAAACACTCCAATTTTGATCTTTCCACACTCAAAACACGTCCAAAATTATGTTTACAGGTCATATACATGAAAACATACTCAATGATGCTCAAAACTCAAGATTAAAACATCATTTTGTCAAAATCCAATAATTCACCAAACTTTCATAAATATTCAACAACAACAACAACTTTCATCATCAATTCACCAATAGGCATACTCATTACACCAATTCATCAACAACGTGTTTCAAAACATCATCAACAACAATTAATCATGAATTCATTCGAAGTTCAACAACCACAACTTCATTAATTCATCAATTTTTACACAAAAACATAACATACCCACATATGTGATTTTTGACATATGAATTCATTATCAACAACAATTAATCATTCAATTCACATGTACAATCATAACATCAACATCTAAACATGAATTCATTCACTTAAATTCAAATAATCACTTAATCACAAAATCATTTATTTACTTAATCACTTATGAGAAATGGGTAGAAAAGAGATTATGTTTGAAGACTAGTCCCCTTACCTCTAATCTTCAACAATCCAAGCCCAAGCTTCACTTTTGTTCCAAATCTTCCCTTTTCAAGTTTCTCCTCTCCAACCCTTTCTCTAGCCTCTTAGTGTGAAATGAAAAAAAAATGTTTCTAACCCTAGTTTCTCTCAAAAGGTTGGGTTATATAGTCACACTCCATTGTGCCTAACCCGCCAATTGTTAAATGGGCTCAATTCTAATTATTCCACTTACTTGTTTCTAACTTATTAACGATAAAATAATTAAAAACAGAATAACGAAAAATCGGGCTGTTACAATGACTATTTTCAAAAGATCAGCATCAATGTTAGTGTTTCTATTAAAAAAATATTTTATATTCAAAACACCGTTCAATGTTTGCATCGCACCCGTTGCAGATTTTATGCGTTTTATCTGCAGAAACAAATTTTATTTAAATATATGAGAATTTTTTTTTTTGAAGGAAAATATATGAGAAAGTTGATATGATAAAATTGTGGAAAGTGAAAACTCATTAATATTGTCAAAATATAAACATTAATAAAGTGTTTCTTTTGAATAACTTTTTATTTATATGCAAAACACCGTTTGATGTTTTCACCGCACTTTTTGCAGATTTTATGTGCTTATATCTACATAAATAAATTTTAATGTACATATATGAGAAAATCGATATGATAAAATTTTAAAAAATCATGACTATTTTCAAAATATCAACATCAATGTAGTGTTTCTATTAAATAAAATTTTATTTTATATGCAAAACACGTTCAATGTTTGCACCGTAGCCGTTGCAAATTTTATGCGTTTTATCTGGATAAACATATTTTTATGTAAATATATGAGAAAGTTGATATGCATATTTGCATCACACTCGTTGAGGATTTTATATGCTCATATATGCATTTTTTTATGTAACGATATGTGATAGTCGATATGATAAAATTTGGAAAACTCATGACTATTTTCAAAATATCAACATCACTGTATAATTTTTTTTATCAAATCAACATCACTGTATTGTTTCTCCAAAACACCGTTATATATTTCCACGACACTCATTGTAAAATTTATGTGCTTATATCTTCAAAATCAAATAAAAAGATAGTTGTCCATAGTTATCATGATAATATATTGGCTTTTAAAAAATGGCAAATATGAAATTTTATTCAGTTTTGATTTTTATAAATTGTTTTTTTAAATAATTTTTTATATATTGTTAATAGATTAAAAAAACAAATAATATTTTAAAATTAAAAGTATTCCAAAGACTAATTAATTTTGCATCCAAATAAACAAATAAATATGTTATATCCATCTATCCATAGAAGTACAGATTAGTTAGAGAAAAAATTGGCTACACCTTTTTGTTTTTAATCAAAAAACAAATTCTTATTTGTTAATTTTATTAGGTCTGCATCAACTTAATCTAATAATTTTCCTCTAAAATGTTGTTGCATTAGGTTAACGACAATTTAACCTAACAAATTTCATCTAAAATGCAGCGCACCAATTTAACCTAACAAATTCTCTCTAAAATGCAGCAATCCCTAATATTTCTCCTCATTGATGAGCTTTTCATTCTTATCCTGTTGTATCATCGTTTGTATATATCTATTGTTTTTGTAGATTTTTTTTTTTGCAAAGTTGTTGTACACTTATTTAATACGTTTACAAACAGAATACCTAAAAGATATTGATTACTGATGAAGATGGTGAAGATACGAATGTGACGTCTAACGTCATATATGAGGAAATATTTTGCAACGTGTGATGAAACTACATGCCAATGTACTAAAATTTTCATATTTCTTTTACCGAATTATTGATAGGATTACTGAATTTTCTTTTATAATATTTTCAGATTTTATACATTTTATGAAGTGTTTTATTTTGTCTACTAAGGATTATGACCTGTTCTTTTTTTCACTGTTACCAATTATATATTGCATTTATTATTCGCATGTCAATCCCTTAACAATAAACCCGTGCGACACACAGATCAATAATCTAGTAAAGTTTTAAAAGTATTCCAAAGACTTATTAATTTTGCCTCCAAAAAACAAATATGCGTGGAAATTTGTTATATTCGTGGATAAGTCCATATTATTTGTTTTAAAGTCATTTTTTAAAAAACAAATAAATAGATTTTATATTTATCCGTAAAAATTTGTTAGATTTGTGATGACCATTATCCGTTATTTTTTTAATAAATTAATTAATTTTATAGTTATCCGTGGAAATTTGTTACAATTGTGATACACATTATCCATAATTAATTTAAAAATAAATAAATAAAAAATAATTAAATTAAATTTTGCAAAATGACCAGTATGCACATGAAATTAAGGAGATTATGAGTTTTAAATGGGACGATTATGAAATTTTGTTGTACTTCAACTTTTATATATTGTTAGTAGATGTTAGTAGATTAGTAGATAATTAAATTAAAGGCTAAATTGCGTTTTTGATCCCTTAACTATTTAGGTAGTATCGGTTTGGTCCCCTAACTAAAATTTGATTTATTTTGGTCCCTTAACTTCTCTCTGTTACACATTTTGAACCTTTTTGTTAGTTTTAATTCAAAAACGTAGGTTTTCTTCATCTTCTTCTCCTCTTTTTCATCTTCATATCATCTCCATCAACATTCAACAACAAGAATCCCAGAAAAATTCCAGAAGAAAAGGAATAGTTAAGGGACCAAAAAGATAATTTAGCCTAAATTAAATTAATAGGGTTAAAATTGAAAGAAAATATAAAAAAAACTATCAGCTATAAGCCCAAAAGCTACTTGAAGGAGCTTCTCAAAATTCAAATTATTATTTTCAAAATATTTCAAAAATTTTATTTCGAAAACAAAAATTCAAATTATTTTCGAAAATTTGGAAGTATATATTTTTCGAAATTTAAAATTGATTTTTTTCGTTTTTTTTTTTAATTTTCTAAACAAAAAAAAAAAACTGGAATCTTTTTTTCATTTTTAAAAATCTGGATATAAATTTAGGAAAATTCAGATTTTTTTAGAAAATTTTATTCCATAATTTTTTTTTACTATGTGTTACATATTTGAGAATATTTTTTAATATTTAAAAATTGAGGATAAAAAAAAACTGGAATTTTTTTTAACATTTAAATTTATTCTTATTTATTTGTTACATATGTTATTTGTATTAAAAATTGAGGGTATTTTTGAAAAAAAAGGTCAGTCCAAAAGAGCTGAAAGGGGTTGTTTTCTTTATATATATATATATATATATCCCAAAAAATTATATAAAAAAATTCCTAAACTTACTATATTTTGAAATTTTTAAAAAAAAATCCAAATTAAATTAAAATTTAAAAAATATTCAAAGAAAATAATATATGCTAATTTTTAAATGTTTTGGTAAAAATATATTTATTTTTTTAAAAAAGTCTAATTTATTTTCGTTTTTTTTATAATTTATTTTTTTTTCTTATTTTTAAATTTTTGAAAATAAATTTTCAGTTTTTATTTTTATTTTTTATCTTTTTTTAAAAAAAATTTAAACCATTACACACATGTCAGTTTTTTAAAAAATAAAAATTAAAATAATTACACAGTGGCGTGCCACGTCAGCGCCTGGATGGGGTCAGGGGTGTTTTGTGGAGAATCTTTATATTGCAGGTGTGTTTTGTGGAGAATCTTCATATTTTAGGGTTGGAATCTAAACTTTTTTTTTACAGGGGGTAAACCGAAACTCGCCCAAATTACAGGGAGGTAAAAACATATTAACCCTCTTTTTTATTAGCGTATTTGTATCAACGCAAAAATGGTAAACACATTCAAACAACCGAAAATCGCATAAATTTAATTTTATTTGATTCTTTTGGATATTCTTTTTTGAGATATGTTTTACTTGAACAGTTAAATCCTGATGATCTTGTCGAACTTGAGATTTCTGGATAGTGATATTGAATGGTCTTTTAGTGTAGGATCTTTGTCAGCAGCTTTCTTCCTGAACGGATCGGATCGGAGGGTGGAACATATGTAGACAAGAAAAAGACTCGACAAATTACCAATAAACATCATATCGTGTGGTGTCATCCGTATTCAATATTGATATGTTAACCATGTAAACGAGAAACTTGTATGTCATGTGCAAGTTGAAGGCCATGATCAATGCCTTGCTCTCCAAAATGAACCCTTCTCCACTCCCATATATCCTCATTAGGATGATGTGTTAGTCCAGCCACTCCCCGAGGTTGGAAATCAATTTTGAAGTTCTAAGAGTTCTATAGACCACATAACCATCCATCCCAACGACTCGGCCTTTTGAAGGTTCTTCTTAATAGAGAAATCATTCTTCACAATAATAGGATGAGAATTTAAGTATTGTCGCAACTTACGGGCAGTGATGACAAGAGGAAAGATGAGCTTCTCTTGCTCCAAGAAAACTTTGCTGACAAATTAAAGAACACTGGGTATCTTCCTCCTTCTCTTTCTTCAACTAGAGCCAAGTTAATTGCTACGTTATATATAGATTCAAACAGGAACATTGTCTTGGCCTCGTTAACACAGGTGGATGCACCTCATGTTAGCCATATAGGTCCTCAAGAATACCATGAAATAGTCTATACCCACTTTGTAGGTTTCTAGTAGCCATATAGTTTTTTTCGATATTGCCATTGACACATTGTTGGTAATTTAGTAAACAATCAATGAAAATTAACAAGGAGTAAATTTGTTAGTGAAATAAAATGAGTTTGTGAGTATTATTTGAAAATTTATTCTCAAAGCTAATTTTTATTGATTGTTGGGTAAATTATATACAAAGTATAACTTAGGCTTGAAAAAATATACCTCATATTACAAAATGAAGCGAGACGGTTAACATCACACACTCCCACACACATTTTTTCACACAATATCTTTTATTATTTTAAAATTCGCCTTTTAATCAATAAAAAATGTGTTCGAAAATGTGTTAGAATTATTCAAATGAAATATGAACTTCAATGTTTTTTTTTTAATTAACTTCGTTGTCTTTTTAACTCAAACAAAAATTCTAAAAAATAAAAAAAGAAAGAAAGTGTGCTCAATCTTGTGTAGGGAATGGATTCTCTCAAATGTGGATATTAAATGTGTGGTTGAGTTGTAACAATTAAAAAAAGTTAATAAAATATCACTTGAAAAAAATCTGTTGTCCATCATGAAGGAGTGCAACTCATATTTTAATAATAACCTAGGCCTCAAAAGCTAATTTTTAGTATAACCTAGGCCTAAAAAATATACCTCATTAGATCATACAAAATGAAGTGAGATGGTTAAAATAACACATTCTTACACACACTTTTTAACACAATATCTTTGAAATTCTGGAATCGTAGAGGGGCAATTGTCGTATATGATGTCAGGACATCAGAAATGACGAACTATAATGTCAAGACATCGTAACAACACATATAACAATAATAAATAACTTAATGTAAAGTGCAGGAAGGAAATACCACAAGGTATTTGTTAACCTAGTTCGGTGCAACATTGCCTACATTCGGGGGCTACCAAGCCTGTAAGGAAATCCATTATAATAGTATTAATTCAAAGTACTATGTGAACAACCTCCGTTTCACACATGAACAATCCCAGTTCACTGCCTTCTCACTTAATCACTACCTGAGTAATTTCTACTTAAGACTATATGAGATATCCTCCTCTCACTTCCTCTTAATCACAATCTCAGTGATCGTCCTACTAGTAACAACAATAATGGAGACACACTCATAGACAAAGAACCAACCCTTGCTTACAAGCTTTGAGTGATTCAGAGTTAACAACTCAACTACAGTCCAACTCTATGCATCAACGTGATACAAGAGTGGCTCACATCAAGGACTCAAAAACCCTAATAAGACTCTTTTATCGAATAATGGTTTTGATCCAATACAACTCAACTACAACAAACCAACTATGTGTTTTGATATTCAATAGCAACAACCAGAGAGGTATACAATAAAGCACAAGGCTTAACAAAGACACAAAACTCCAAAAGACTCTTTCTTTAATATGATGGCTTCAAGTGGTTCAGAAGGGTTTGAGTCTTCCTTTATATAGCCAGTAAGCATGGGCATTTTCTTCTCCCTGGCTAAACAGAAACCAGCTGAATAAAACGTATATTCAGTCACAATATTCTAGGAGAAAATATATTATTTCCTTAAATGTCGCAACATTTAACTTAGAAAATACGACATGTGCAAACCGACATCTACAGCTTCTAGAATCACATGTTTCTTGGACAACAATCCACGTGAATCATATCTTCAATAAAATCTTCAGTGATCTCACGTTTAAAACAAATCTTCCAAAATTGCAATACAAGGCACACTATGATGTCGTACAAACATGTCAAGACATCTTGTCCGACATCTTGCTAGAACTCTTGTTTTAACAAAATACAGCTAATACATGTCTATAGACGTAACAATCTTTTATTATTTTAAAATTCACATAAATTCTACTAATTCATTCGAGTACCATATAAATTTGATGTAATTCATATGAATTTTGATCCAAAAGATAAATGCGTTAGACAATGTATGTGAAAAAATGTGTTAGAATTTATTCAAATGAAATATGAACTTAAGTGTTTTTTTTTTAATTAACTTCATTGTCTTTTTAATTCATTCTAAAATCTTAAAAAAATGTGTGCCCCATCTTACGTAGGGAATGGATTCTCTCAAGTGTGGATACTAAATGTGTGCTTGAGATGTAACAATTAAAAAAAGTTGATAGAATATCACCTGAAAAAATCTGTTCTCCATCGTCAAGGAGTGCATCTCACTACACTAAACTCCTAATTGTCTAAACTCTAAATAGAATATTGGCCCCAAAATGTGTCGCAGTATGAAAGTCTATTTTTTTAAGGAAAAGAAAAGGAAAAAGAAAAAAAAAAAGAAAAAAAAAAAAACAGAAGGTAAACATGATTCAATGATTAGTCAAATGATTGGATTATATCATCCCAACATATAAATATCATCAAATCCTTCATGCTCTTATGATATATCAAGATTCCTTAACTGCTCCTTGGTGTTCATATTCACATATATAAACGTTCAAGTTATGTTCCGCTTCAACAATGTGGGACTAACATCATGGTTTTTGTTGTAACTTTTGTAACAAAACAAGCAGCTTTGGTGGTGCTACCATTTCAAGAATCTGGGCCCACTTTGAGCATTTCTTGATTGGTAAGAATTTACCGTAGACATTATAAATATTAACGTATTATCAAATGGAGATTTTTTTATTAAAGTTGCATGCTTTTTAAAGAACACTTTTAGCTTCAGAAGAATTCTGCTTTGATGGATTTGTTGTTTACGCCAACGTAAATTAATTGATAACATGTTTTACTGGTTATGCATATCTAAACAACGATGATTTGAGTGAATATTGTTTGTTTACGAGTTAATGTGGTACACTTTCAAATCCACTAATTGATTAGAAAATAATCTGTAAGCCTTCAGTTTCACTTATGCTATGAGAATATCTGATGAGTGAGGAAGAGAATCCATAACACTTACTTGCTATTCAGCTATATATAGCATATGGAGTTGACACATTCCACTTAATTTAGATTGAAGTTTTTCTGGTATATCTTGTAATTATCAAAATCAGATGCATTTTTTAGATTTAGACTTTTACTCAGCAGTAACATGAAGTGCTTTGGTTACTATTTTATAATTCACTTTTGTATCATCTACTCAGCAGTATATGCAAGTGCAATAGTATGAACAGACAGGTATTATAGATTATATATATATATATATATATATATATATATATATATATATATATATATATATATATATATATAACATGATTAAATTATAGTAAACATGAGTAGTATGTCCAAATGATAGCATTCAACATTCAACAACAATTTGGAACAAAAAATGGATTCCCACTTGGTCATGACTTCTCAAGATTATTGATTCTACAAAGATCATATCGATTGGTTACATATAATTTATGATAACAAATGCATTAGTGACTTATTTGACATTCATCAACATCTTTGGCATTCATCAATCAACATGCCATATGGAGAAAATATCCCCTCACTAATGATTATACTAAGCACAATTTTGAAAACCTTTACACCAATGATTAAGAAAAATGCAGTGCTTAGCCATATGTAGAGTACAAGGTGAGAGAAATTTATAGGTCTGGTCTGTTAGTGCATTGTAAGAGAGGCATTTTTCCAAAATAAATTGGCTTCTCTTTTTGTTTACCACATGCAAAATAAGAGTAATGTCACCATTTGAGATACTAATAGATAGTAAGATTTAATTTTGTTTACCACGTCCAATAAACAAGTTTGAAAACAAGATCTTATTAATTTTGAACCAATCAAAGAGTGAGGCAAAATAGTTAGAGAACTTGTGTTTCTCTTTTCAAAAGAGGTTTCAGTAGTATATCTATCTAGGCAAGTATACCACTATCCTATACACCCCATTGGCCAAAGAGTTTTCTTTCTCCACTACAGTTCAGTAACACCTAAATGTGAATTTAATTACAATCCTCAAATCCTGACCAATGGATTTATTTAATGTTATGCCTGTAGTTCAAATCCTTAGTTCCATGATAGTGCCATCCTTTGACATCAGTGTTAGAAGTTAGTTTACTTAACAATGAAGAAGATGAGCAATAGGGTGATTTACATATACACTGAGGCAAGACAATGAAACAAAAACAACGTGAATCAAAGTAAACATCATCAAAACCAAACTCAACCATATCTAAAGGATCAAGGTAGCAAACTACAAAGGCAAAGGCGAGGGTCTGCGGTTTGTGTTGGAATTTCATCAGGTTGGAAATAAAGTTCTTCTTCCTCATCACTCAAAGAGAGGTGATGAAGATATGCCATGATTGAAAGTGGGGTCGAGGAGGAGGTGATGGTAGGAGTGCTTCTCACAAGGAAAGAATGACAAGGTTTAGGAGAGAATAATTTTAATTAAGCCAAATTTATTTATGTGTGCCATTTGATGAGAATGGAGTATTTATTGTTTTTCGGCGGTAATGAGTTTTTATTTACTCTCCTTTCTGCACACATGTTAAGAAATGCAAAAAAAGTTGTCAAAGACATAATCATTTTACTAAACTACCCATATTAACTTTTGGTGTGTTTTCCGCAAAAGTAGAATATATGACTTTAAAAGTAGTGTGTACAACATTAGTTAGAGGACATAATTGTACAATTTTACATTAAAAAGTGAACATAACATTCATTTTGCAAAAAATTATTTTTGCTAAAAAAAAACACTCATTTTATAGCGGAGGGAGTATTATAGTTAGATATATACTCCCTCCGGTCACTATTATAAGAAGAAAAAAAATTACTCCCTCCGTCCCAAATTGTATGACGTTTTGGACATTTCACATATATTAAGAAATGCAATTAATATTGTATAGAAAAGAGATATTATGTGTTGTTTTACAAAATTGTCCTTAATAAATAATATGTGAAAGATAAATGAAAGA
The DNA here is from genome assembly GCA_958299785.1 of Medicago lupulina. NCBI lineage: Eukaryota > Viridiplantae > Streptophyta > Magnoliopsida > Fabales > Fabaceae > Medicago > Medicago lupulina. Next base: position 54,206,777 of record OY283144.1, on the reverse strand, counting down.
ATTAAAAGAAGAGAAAGTAATAAATAGTTAAGGTTATAATAGGAAAAGTAACATTAATGTTGCATTGGTATTGTAAAGCGACATATAATTTGGGACAAATTTTTTCCCCTAAAGCGACATACAATTTGGGATGGAGGGAGTACTTTTTAAGTTCATTGAATGAGTTATGTATGTGGCTATTAATATAGACCACATACATCATTTATTCAATGAACCTAAAAAGTAGTTTTTTTGCTTATAATAGTGAACGGAGGGAGTATTAAATATTAGACCTAATTAAATTTTTTGTTTCTATGTTTTCACTCATTCATAGAATTCCTACATTTCAAATCACCCAGTTTTGGTCTCACTTTTAAAAAATTTTAACTAAAAATTAATGATATATCATATTCATTTTACATCATCAAGTTGTATGACACATCATTTCAAAAATATGACACATCATGGTTTTTTATTAAAGATTATGAGAAAAGGGCCAAAACTTTGTGATTTTAAAATAAGGAAATCAATTCTCTGAAGAGTTTTACTTTTTCTACCCTACGCCCTTCTCGCGCGTCCTGCAAAATTTTCAATAACACCCTTGGTCCGAATTTCGTTTTCCGAACCGGATTGTTAGAGTTTCCGGAAACTAAAATCCGGAAACATACGCTATGAAATTTTGTGTCTTTCTTTGATGTCAAGGGTCTCTGTTGACCGTTATACGACCTCCGCATAAGCTGCAATGCAATTGCAGGGGTCGTATGTGAAGTAGATAAAATAGTCACAAGGAAGGGGGATTTGAATTGTGACCCTTTAAAATTTATCCTGAAACTTAAAAGTGATTCTCAAGTTGTTTATACTTGGAATGGTTAAGTTAACTTTCTAACTTCAGAACGTTCTGAAGTTCATACACAGAAAACTGATTATCAAAGTAATTGTGCTGGTGTGTGTGCTGAAATTAAAGAGTATAGGGAAGAGAGAAAGAACACACAGAATGTTATAGTGGTTCACCCAATGTGGGCTAGTCCACTCCTCACAATCTTGTGAGAGTTTCCACTATGATGCTTGAGATAACCTCTCAAATCCTGCACCTTACAACTTTGTTCACCTGAACAATTACAATTTTGTATTCTCTAAGCCTCAGCAGGCTTGCACCTTCTTGCTAAGTTAACCACGTAGACTTTTACAACCTTTGCTCAAACTAACACTTTAGTACCCCTAAAGCTGGATGAGACTTTGTTACAATTTGTAAGAGATGTGAATGTTTGAGAATCAAACAGAAGAGGGAGAAGAAGAAGAAGTTATTTGCGAAAGAGATAACAAAGAGTTATTGATTTACCCTACAAGAAGGGATAGAGAGCCTTTAGTGATGATCAATTTCAAATGCAAGAGCTTCAAACAAAATCAAGTTGTTTTCTTGTATGCTTTGCAATGGTGCAAGTAATGTTGAGCCTTTGATCTCTATTTATAGAGTCTTTGGGCTCATATAGCCGTTGTAGGGTGTCCAATGATGTTATGCCATGTGTCATGGGTCCCACAAGCTTTTACTTGAAAATCTGGGCAAACATTCTGATCACTGATGAACATCAGAATGTTGTTGTGTTCATGATGATCTTCATCTGGGTTCATCATGATCTTCATCTGGGTTCATCATGTATGAATGAACACATGAATTTATGGGTGTGTCATATACTTTTCATATGAGTTTCTCGACAATAACCAAAGTATGGGCTTTTCCACATACATCAGAAAGTTACTTTCCCAGATTTGCCTTGAGACCGGTGCAGGAGAGATAAAGTGGATTCTGCATCTTCATGCCCATGCTTTGAGGGATTGCGTGGTCCTTGAACTATACCAACTCCCATGCGTGTCTATCTCTGATTGAGCAAGACAGGTTTGCTTTGCTTTTGCTTTTCACCTACTGTACTGTTCATAAAGTAAGCATGTGCAGAGCTGAACATTCTGATCATCAGAATGTTCTTTTTGTTTCACTTAAGATGATTTGTAAGACTACCATTTAATGTAATCAAATCCTAATAGTGAAGCAATAATGAAGAGCAGTGAATATAACTTCTAGGATGATATTATCCTTTGGAATATTCCTAGTACTTCAATGTTCATAGTCTTAAATGAACATTGAGTATCCTTTTTGACATAATCCTTGTGTATTCCTTTATTGCTTGATTGATCCATGCAAAAGTACCTTCCTTGACATTTATTGTAACACCCCGTTTTCCCAGCATAAAAATTTCTCAAAATAATAATCAGAGTTTCACAACTTAAACGGAATGCTACATTTCTTAAAAATCACAATGGAATAAATAATAATTTATCCTTCAAAATATTTCAATCAAATCTTAAATCACTTCGCAGCGGAATTTATTTCAAAAATCTTAAAAACAACTTTGGCACGAAGGCCTCTACGTAAAATCTCATCAAATTCTTTAATATCATGTTCATAAAATCTCATAGTTAAATACGTAAAGAATAGAAAACATAAGCAAAGTTCCCCATCCCGTTACGTATCAGAGCACCTAGACACGTGAGGAGTCCACTCACATCAACAGCTAGTCCTGGAAATCTGCACTTGCCCACAAGGCGGCAATTCCAACAGAAGGGGTGAGATTTCACAAACATCAAACTTAAGCATACAATTCATCAATTACACTTAACTTAAAACATCAACTAATTACATAATCTTCAACAAGTACAATCATAAAACAACTCATCATAGTTCATCATATTCATCAATAGACATAATCTCAAACAACTCATCATAATCATGTATAGAAACGTCTTAGCATCATCAAATTCATCATATAGAAAACATCATCAAATTCATCATATAGAAAACATCATCGCATCATCAAGTTCATCATGTTAAACAACAAATGCATTCATAATTATTTCATCAAGACTCTTCTTCAACAACTCAACATCTTAGACAACTTAGACAACTCGACACGACTATGCAACTTCTTAACATCTTGATATCTTAACAACTTATATGCATGTGGTACCATCCGGGGCATAAGCCCCCATCGCTAAAGGTCAAATAGGACCTGTCAGGCATCAAGCCCCCATCGCTAAGGTCGTAAAAGGACCTGTCAGGCATCAAGCCCCCATCGCTGACTATGCTATGCAACAACACGACTCAATGCAACGACACGACTCAAATACAACGACATCATCTCAATACCACAACAACAACTTCATAATTCAATATTAAATCAACCATAAAAGATTCATTAATCATAAACAACTTCATCATATAACTCATGCACAATCAATTAAAAAAAGAATTACATATCAAATTAGGAGTACTGAAATGATAATTCAATTACCAGCAAATCACATATTCATATCAAAACCCAAATCATAATCAAAACAATTCAAAACAGCACAAGTAAACAACTTAGAAAATCTGGAACAACCTAATCTCATGGTTCTAACCTTAAAACTAATTTCGATTATCATCTTATGAATTATCTAAGGTATGTGCATCAATTTTGAATCACTTAACCCGTTAAACATCATTAAACCATTAAATTCTATCATAACCCTAATTCTCAAAAACTCTCAAAACTAATCCCTAACATGTTAGATGTAATTTCAGAGATCATACACTTAATTTTAATGAGAGTTAGTCTCACCCTTACCTTAATTCAGATGAACAAAGCTTACGAAAGAGAACAAAAGTGATGAAAACACCCAAATATACTGCTTCAGTGCGCGACAGTTTTCTCTTAACTCCGATCTTGTTTCGACGATCCGAACAGTGAAAAGGTAGACCCAGGTGTTGTGAACCTTGTGTCCAAAATTCGTCACGATCCAACGGTTAACGAGTGAGAAATCGCTGTTTTACTGAGGCAGATTTCAGAAAAACGAGAATTGCTTTCTCTCTTCTCTTTGGTGGCTACTTTTCTCACAAAAACTGTTTTTACCTTAAAACTATTCTAACCTACCTTCTCCTATTTATATATCTCTTCTCCTCTATCTTATTTACTCTTATCACCAAAAACTACTCTCTTCCCTAATAACTTAATAATAATAATAATAATACACCAAATAACAAATATATTTCTATACTAGATAACATATATATATCCACACAAAATAACATATATATTTCTACATAAAATAACAAATATATTTTCAAACCAAATAACAAATATATTTCTATAACAAATATATCTTTACATAACAAACATATTTCTATAACAAATATATCTTTACATAACAAACCTATTTCTATAACAAATATATTTTTACACCAAATAACACATATTAGCATATTTCATCAAAATATATATTATAAATCAAATTATAATACACGAAAAATACAATAAATTAATAAAATATTAAATATTAAAAGTAGGGCGTTACATTTATTCATGTCACATGTGTCTTACATGACCTTGATTAATGTTCTTTGAGATTCTAAAGTGCAGCTTCTGATCAGCAGCTTCTGAAGTGTAGCTTCTGAAGTGCATCTTCTGATGTGTGGCTTCTGATGTCTTCAGAAGCTGAGTCTTCTGATCTCTATGCGAACATTCTGATCTAACTTTTTGACCTCAGTGTTAGATCATGAATTCAAATGTCCTTTGATTCTTTGAATCTTGGTATGCTTTAAACCTTGTTCCTATCTTAGTAAAACACTTAAGAGCACAAGTTAAATACCAAGGAATTAATCAAAGTCCATTAATTCTTTAATCATAATGGTTTATTATCTTGAAAATTAATTAGGGATTTTGCCTCAACAGTATGAACGATCAACAATGACCATGACATCATAGACACACCTAAAAGCTACCAAAAAACTAATTTTTTTTTGTTGAAGAAAATGTAAGAAAGGAGGTGAAGAAGAATGAAGGAAAATGTTGAAGATTCAAGCCTTTTTATAGCCTTAAATAAGTCATAGGTCTTAATTACAGTTAAATAAAACGTGTTCAACACTCAAAACCGTCAAAAAATGCATTCAAATTCCACAAACCGGCCAAACCTTTGGTGAAACGTCACCGACCAAATTATTACTGAGGGTTTTCGGATTTTATAATCCGGAAGTCATGAATTTGTTCCGGATTATAAAGTTCAAGTTGCATCAGACCCTTTATTTTGATCGTAAGACAAAGGTACATAACATAACTAGATGAATCATAAGACAAATAAAAAAAACATAATAACAGAAATGATGAATCTTTTGGGAAGGTGTTCGAAGAGGAGCTTTTGAGCTCAATCCTGCAGGCCTGCCAACTGACATGTTACGATCGGTAGGCCGACAAGATCGAGCTCATAAGGACCTCTTCTTCGGAGTTATATCAACAAGAGGAGGTTTGTGAATATACTCTTGGTGCAATGTGGATCACACAAAAGAATCCTATGCTGAAGTGTTACGGATTTCATAATCTGGAAACCACTTAAACCCTATGTGAATTCGGATTTCATAATCCGGACCAGAATGTTATGTGCTTTTTTGTGTCTTTCTTTCATGTCAAGGGTCTCTGTTGACCGTTATATGAACCCCACACAAGCTGCAATGCAATTGCAGGGTTCATATGAACGGTCAACAATGACCGTGACACCACCGACACTCCTAAAAAATTAAAAAAAATTGAAGAAAAGAGGTGAAGTGAAGAATGAAGGTCTTTGTTGAAGATGAAAGTTTATTTATAGCCTAAAACAAGTCCTAGGTCACTAGTACAGTCAATGAAAACGTGTTAGTGGTTGTAACCGTCCAAACCTACATTAATGACTCCTCACAAAAGAATCCAATGCTGAAGCTTTTTCCTCGTTCACCAGTATCGTATTAATCCGGAAAATATATTCCAGAATACAAAGGTTCATTCCGGATTGTATTTTCCGAAATGCATTAGTGTCAGGAAAACGCGTTTCACAACAAGTTTTTGTCGGTGGTCAAGTCAAGAAAACGTGTTTTACCAGTTTTTTTGACTACATTTATGACCTCCCAACCGTTTTTTGACTCACCCTCCCTATAAATAGCCTTCCAAACCCTACCATTTCTCACACCATCCTCTCCCGCCCTCTCCTCCCCTTCTTCCTTCTACAACCATGGTTTTTAATCGTTGGCCTTTCATAGATAAGGGCCTCGTTGAAAACTTTCAGGGTTTGTATGAACGGTCAATGAGGATGGAACCGAGCTACAAAGTAGTGCGGTTCATCTGGGGGTCATGTGGGTCAGTGTGGTTTTTATGAATTTTAAAGCTTAAAATTGAAAAAGTTCTGGTAATAGATCATTTCGGATTTTAAAAATCCGGATAAATCTGCAAAATTCTAACAATTATATTCGGAAAACGAAATTTGGACCAGGAGTATTTTTGGGAAAAAAATAGGGCGCACGAGGAAAGCCATAGGGTGGAAAATGTAAAACTCTTCTCTGAATGAGTTAAAATGGTGGACTAAAATTGTAGTTAAGCTTATATTTTAGGAAAATGATAAAAAGTTTCTTTAACGCATTGTTTACGCATCTGAAAGTAATATCTTTTACATTATTTGACTTGTATTTTTAAGATAAATTTTTTTTGAAATTTTTTTAACTTGTGCCCTTAAGACATAAGTTAAAAAACCAAATATAGAAACATTTTGTTGGAAATTGTACATTTAATATTATAGAAATTTAAACTCTTATCTTTTCAAGACAAAATTTATGTTTTAATTCCATTTTTAGATTTTTAACTTATGCTTTCAAGACACAAGTTAGCAAGACTCAATTTCTTTTTACGAGTTCATTATTTTTAATTCTTAACTTATGTCCTCAGGACACAAGTTAACAAAACTCAATTTCTTTTTATAAATTCATTAAACAAGACATTTGTTAAGAAAACTTTAAATTTTATAAATGATAAAGATATAAGATTCGGTCAACAGAAGGCGTTGTTAAATAACGAAGAAAGTGAGTGGAAACACTAATAAATACAGATAAGCCGCCGCTTGCAACTAGATTATTCTTTATTTCATTATTTGTGTCACCCTCTTTGTTTTTTACATGTAACGCCAAAAATATGTTCCTAATCTCAACCAATTCATCAGTATATCAAACCAACCAAAAGTCCAAAATCCATTTAATTTTTTCTTTTCCTATTTTTTGCACTTCACACTTGTGTTTTTGTAGTCAAAATCTGACCCTTCCTTAAATGGACACTACCCGTTCTTTCAATGGTTCTATGATAGTTAATATTCAACCAAAAAAATTAATATTTTTTATTCCTCAATACACAAAAAAAAGTTAGATCAAAGTAACACTGAAACTAAAATTAGAGACTAATTTTAAAGTCATTCTTTTTATTGTGAATGTGAATAAAATGATATTTAATGTTGACCATGTTGCTTATTCAGCTAATCATATCTATGCCGTGTACATTTTCTTGTTACACAAAAAATCAGATAAAAACTTTCAACTTTGAGACTTTTTCTTCACACCCTTTTCCTTCCTCTGCTGCGTGTACAGAACCTTTGTTTGTTTGTTCTAACATAATAAAAAACAACATTTTATCATATGGGAAGTTCTTGTACAAAACCTGTTGCTCATGTTTCTTCATCAAACATTTCTGGTTAGTTTCTTGTCATTACATTAATCTTTCTCTTCTTTCATGCTACTATATACATACATGTTTTCCCTTTGTTTCTTAATTTCAACTTTTTGGTTGTTATGTATAATACGTTGACCTTTCTCATAATTTGTTTCTAAAGCTTAAAATTGTTGTTTATATGTTTTAAAACTGAGATTATAGTTTTTTTTATTTATTTGTTCTTCTCCATACATAATCCTTGGTGGTGAAATAGAGGATTTTGAGGCTGCTTTGCATTCAGGTTGCAAAGAATGTTCAACAATTAATTCTGAATAATAATTGCTTGATGCATGTTTAGGTGAAGCCAAGAAATTTTGAACCTTAGGCAAATTAGTCCATTCCGTTGCTATCCTTCAAATATTCAACTACAGATCTTAATCTAATCTAAGTCAACTACAAATTAGAAGCACTAGAACCCTTCAAATACTCCCACAACCTCTTCTTTCATGAGCAAGAATGGTTCTAAATTGCAGTCTACAACCGCAAATGCGGCTGCAATAATAATCGTTTTAAAGGTTGATCTGTTCAACAACATCTCAATTGCGTCTGCATTAGCCGCATTTGCCCACATTTTTTACTGTAATATCAAGGTTCCGTGTGTAATCGTAACTGCAACTACAATTCAGAACTATGTTACTAATTTTAGTTTTAGAGTTTCCTTGCCACTTACTATGATATAAATTATATCCATGTATTTGACTATCTACATAATCTTAAACCATAAAATAAGTAAAACCTTGATCCTACTTTTTTAATTTCACCTGTTTCTGGCACTTTATATTAGTTGACTTCAACAACTTGCATGTAAGTAGTTTTATGCTAGAGATTTTCTACATTTAATCTCATGGTTGTTTTCATAATAACTTTCCACTTATTTACTCATAGGAAGTAAGAAGCCTCAAAGCACGAGCACCGCAAAGCGGTATTCAAATTCATCTGAACAAAGAGCTTCTTCCCAAAGTTCACAAGAAAAGCGGTATTCAAATTCATCTGATCAAAGAGCTTCTTTCCAAAGTTCACAAGAAAATGTGGAAACTTCAATCTCCAACAAACTTAAGTCCTTCAGCTTGAATGATCTGAAGGAGGCTACTAAGAATTTCCGGCGAGAATATTTAATTGGAGAGGGAGGGTTTGGAAAAATCTTCAAGGGATGGATTGATGAGAACACATATGCTCCTACAAAACCAGGGAGTGGAATTGTAGTGGCCATCAAGAGTCTCAAGCAAGAAAGCTTTCAAGGCCACAAGGAATGGCTTGTATGTGTAACGAAATTCGTACATCTTTCTGAAAACATTTTCAATTTTTACTATATACGTCAGTAGCTAGAATGATATTTAGTTATGATTTTTCTTTTTAATTGCGATTGAAAGAAAATGGAAGCTTAGTAGAGAAAATGCATTTTTCAGAAAAAGCAAAAACAATGTTTTGACATTATTTTCAGAATCTATCTTTTTTTGAAATGCATTTTCAAAACTTTTATAATGTCTTCTCTACTCTCAAATGTTTATTTTAACCGCGCAAATGGAAATAGGAACACCTGAATTAAGCGGGCCAATAATATTATTTTCCCTTGATTGAATAGTATTGCTAGTTAGTAGTTACTGACTGATTTTTTTTATCCTTTCTATTGGCAGGCAGAAGTAAATTATCTAGGTCAGCTTCACCATGAAAATTTGGTGAAACTCATTGGTTACTGCTTGCAAGGAAAAAACAGGCTTCTAGTTTATGAGTTCATGCAAAAAGGAAGTTTGGAAAATCATTTATTCAGAAGTAAGTACATTTCACACTATATTAATCGGAATCGAGTCGTGTTGGAGAATCGTAGTCAAATATGGTTGGCGAGCCTCGATATCTATTGTATTGCGTTTGGGGAAACTCAAACACATTGATGTTGTCCAAACCTTGAGTGCAACACTTCGTTTAAAACTCGGTTATAAATCAAAATTTATTAGTAGTAATACCTTATATTTTGTGTCAGAAAATGTTCAACCTATTGCCTGGGCAACTCGTGTCAATATTGCTGTCGGTGTTGCAAAAGGATTAGCATTCTTACATTCTTTGAATGCCAATGTTATCTTTCGTGATTTAAAGGCGTCCAATATCCTACTTGATTCGGTATGTCAGATTGAAAGTTTGGTTTATAGAAAACGTAGTGACCACTGACCGTATATCATTTACCTGTAAGTTTCCATTCTGAAAGAGCTGTCCAATTTTTATGTAGGATTTCAATGCAAGGCTTTCGGATTTCGGGTTGGCAAGAGATGGTCCTACTGGGGATAATACTCACGTTTCAACTAGAATCATTGGAACTCAAGGTTATGCTGCTCCAGAGTATGTGGCTACAGGTATAGTACTTTCTCTTGATCAAATGTTACGATCTAAATTTATAATTCAATATTTATCACTATCTAAGCATTTGTAATATACTACGCTCTCCGATCTTTTTTAACTGTCTTTTTTTGTAGCAAGTTTTTGTTCCTATTTATTTATCAAAAGTAACAAAATCTAATGGTTTTTCTATGTGTAAATAATCTTAAAACAAAAACTAAAAGGAACAATTAGTCAGTGGTGTCATCGTATCCTAAATTTGGTTGGTTTCAATTAAACAGGTCATTTGACACCGAGGAGTGATGTATACAGCTTTGGCGTTGTCTTGTTAGAGTTACTAACAGGAAAGCGTGCAGTAGAAGACGCAAGACCTGGATTTTCTGAAGAAACTCTTGTTGATTGGGCAATGCCTTTCTTGAGTGATAACAGAAGAGTTTTGAGAATCATGGACACGAGATTAGGTGGTCAATACTCAAAGAAAGGTGCACAAGCTGCAGCTGCACTAGCATTGCAATGCTTAAACTCAGATCCTAAATTTAGACCACCTATGGTAGATGTTCTTGCAACATTGGAAGGACTTCAATCATCAAATGCAATCCAAAGGACACCAAAATATGGAAATGAGAGTCCTGCAACAAAACATCCTTCTCATTCCCTAAGGTAAAATGGAAGGATTACAAACAAGTAGGAGCTGCTTTATGTACCGACACTTCACATTGAATTCGTATTCAGTGTCTGACACCAACACGACACTAACACATATGGTTATATTAACATATTTCAGTGTCGTTTCTAGTGTCTATGTCAGTTCATCATAAGCTGCTTGTCTTGTCTTGTTTCCAGTTTTTATACAATGCTTCTGCATCCCTCTAGGAAAAAGAGCAACAGAATACTGTGTTGTTATTATCCCAATAATTAATGCTTTGTTCTTTCATTTCTGTTCTAGAGAGAATGATTACCATGTGTGTGGGTTGTTCATTTTGTAAGTATTATTGTGGAAGCATAGCAGCTATAGGTTCTTCCGACATTGTTTGATTCTTTTGTGCTTTTAAAATCTGCACTGTTGTTATATACAAATTTTGAAATAGTATATAAATTTAGTGAGTTTATTTCTTCCTTTTATTACCAAACATGGGTTCCAAATATCACAAAAGTATATGTGCTTATATAAGTTGTGTCAGGATCTCCTAAAAAAAAACTAAAAATATTGTGTCAGGACTGACAACAATTGTGTACTTGGTTTGATCATCATCTTGTCCTCAAGTTGAAATTGAGGAAACCGTTGATTAATGAATTCATAGAACTCCGAAGATGCGCTTCAAAATCTGGTAAACTTTTCCATATGAATAGAACATGAACACGACCGGAAGGATCTATGCTGACAGCCATGACTTTTTTTTTTTTTTTTATGATAAATATATATTATATATGTGAAAAGGAAAAAGGAAAAAATCTCCTACAAGAGTACAAACATATATAAAAGTTTGAGCACAGGTACTCAGGTCAAGCAATAGCAAAAACAAAGAACCTCTCCTGCAAAAAAATAAGAGCGAAAAGGAAAACTAAAACAACACCAAGAAAACCAACTAAACTTCTATTAGGAACACCCAACCACGACCGAACAAGAGGAAGACTATGAACACAACCCCTCATCAACTCACCACTAGGCAGGCTGGCCTGCTTTGACATCCCTAAGTTACCCCATTCGTTCGTACATGTCAATACACAACTCTGATCATTAATATCTTAATTATCCATAATAAAAAAAATTATAAAAAAAATATTATATTTTGAAGATATTTGTTAAGTCGGATCGAACATCTTACCTTTTATTGTTCGTATTTATATATTAGCTAAAATAAGTTACGTAAATAGTGTTCAATGCGTAAAAATGCTATGCTATGTATTTACAAACTGGTGAAGTAATATATTACTGAATAGTGTTCAACACTCATTAAGTTTGTTCAGAAACCTTGAGACTCTTCGTTATTGCAACAAAATGGCTAATTCATATGCTTACTTGAATAGAAAAAACAACTAATTTAAGGAACAAGCAACATGGAGATATCGTACAAAACTTTTTTTTTTGAAAAAGGATATCGTACAAAACTTGTTCTGAAACCCTCAGCATTTTTATTTTTTTTTGGGTTATAAACCCTCGGCATTTTTAATAGCAACGAGTTTAGTACACATAATTTCTAGGTCCCAACATGAAAGGCTGCTTCTTTTTAAGAAAAAAAAAAAATCACTTATCGATGAGTTATATACAGAGTTCAAATCTATACACCGACGACGTTAAAATTCACAGAAAAATATATACTCAAAAGACCGGTGTCTCACTGTCTCTGTGTGTGCATGTGTGTTGTAGTGGACTTCCTCAGGCAATTCAGACACAAAAGACTTATTTTCCAAAGTAGGCCTAAGTAAGTTGATATTTTTTATCTTCATATTACAATTGAAACAGCTAGTTACAGTGATATTCGTAGTCTGCATTTAAAGAATACAAAATTCAGTACAGTGGTGTATACAACTACAATAACAATCTGCAGATTGCTTTCGTTCAAACAAGCTGCAGATCTAAGTCTCAAACCTAGAGGGACCAAATATTTTAGGAGCTTCACAGAGAATTCCAGATAGATAAAGTAATGATTATCTAAACAACCAAAAAGGCTAAAATCCACGGGATCGAGATGTTTTTCCCAAATACTCTCAATCTATCATCTCTCATCCTATTACAACTCCTTATCAAGAACCATCTCAGATTATCACCAAATCACAACAATATCAATCATCGAGATATGAAAATGCTCTACTGCTGCCAACCATATTGTTGGTTGCGATTCCCACCCATCATGTTTGACCCACGGCCAGCAGCCGATCCACCATGTGGAGGACCACCTTGAGGATAATTTGGACCTCCAACCCCATAGCCACTGCCACCTCCACCGCGAGGACCACCGGGTCCTGCAGGCATACCACCAGACCCATATGGTGCCCCCCGCCCTTGAGGAGGATATGGCCCACTTCCGTAACCAGCACCCCCTCCTTGACCTCCACGATTTGGATGATTGTAACCCCCACTAGGGTTCCCACCAGGAGGATATCTTCCTGGCCCACCAGAGGGACGAGGCTTACCATAATGATGGCTAGGTCCTGCAGCGACTGCTGGTTGAGATGCATGACTAGGGTGGGTAGGACCTTGCCTCATTTGGGCATGATGTCCACCCTGTTGAATCGGGGGAAGACGAGTATGCTGCTGCGGATGCTGCATTTTAAGACGCTTGGCATTTTCTTCATTTTGCCTTTGCTGCTGACGCTTTTTCTTAGTCTGAAACTCATGTGATGATTCATACTTGGGTAAACTATAGAAAACATGATAGTAGTAATGAGTTGAAAAAACATTGTCGAAGGAAATAATAAACGTTAGAGAGGAAAGAAATACTAGCCATTTATCACATGAAGATCATGTTAAGTAAATTTTTGTATTTTGAAAATGAAAGACTACTGCATGGGAGGTCCAAACCTCTTGGGGTCGCATGGTAATGGATCAGTCCAGAAGTACTCAGCATCAAGTGCGTCCTTGGCAGAAATTCTCTGTGATAAATCAAAATGGCAAACAAGTTATATGATGCAGATCAAGAAGTTAATTATTCATCATAAAAGCTTTTGTAATTGGGATGCAAGATTGTGCAAACTCTTCTGTTTTAATGCCTATGCCAGTAAAGTAGCTCTGTAATTGCTTTCAATTTTGTTCTCTAATAATTACTTGAAGGGGAGGGGAGAGTATTGTTAGATATGAGCCCTTAGTTATATGATAGCAATAATGATGTGCATTGTTAGTTAATAGGCAGTTTTTATTAAACATAACTGCAGTTGCACTTAGAATAGGAATTAATTAACAAGGATAATGAGAGTGTGTCGTATAAATAGAGGGGTGATTGAGATAAAGGGGCCATTTTGGGATTAGGGACTTGCAGACACTTGAAGTTCTTTGATATCCCTCTGTAATCAAAGGGATTTCCCCTATTTCCTTCTTCTATATCAGTTGGTTTCTCTCATAGACATAATCAAATTAAAAGAGGTTGTGACAGAAACCTGAATTAAGAGACGAGAAAATAGTATTAGTGATTGAAAATTGAACTATTACAGAAGATTAACTCCTGTAATCCCAGAGCAAATGCTCCTCAGAGAAGAGATGAAACTCTCCCTGCCTAACCCAAACGGTTATTAAATGCAATAATAATCCCCCACAGTTATGGCCAAATGGCCTTATTTATAGTACTAAGAAATAAATTGCCTGTAACTGCTCCTAACCAATACAAATAACTGCATATTATTAAAATAACTAACTGCATCAGCAGTTGCCCTATCTATACCACCCGATGCCTAACAGGTTGAATAATGTAAGATAAATTGTAATAGCATGTATCTTTACCATGTACTAGAATAACAATTATACATTTATTAGAAATTAATATATAGGACCCACAAGTGATGAAATGATATATACCTGAGCAGGATCAAGTGTGAGCATCTTCTCCAACAACTCCAATGCATGGCGATCAAAACTAGAATTCAAGTCACAGACAAAAGCCATTCAGATTAATTAATCTGTTAAAACTAAAAGATAATGAAAGAAAATACAACATTTCATTACTTTTAAAAAAAAAAATGCATATATGAATAATGATGCTCGCAATCAGATACTTACTGTCTGAAAACCTCCCTCAGACGCCTTTTCATTGGTCTTGTTGGCTTAAACTGATTGTACCAAGGAGTCTTTTGAACTCCAGGCCAGTTCACCTCATCCGGTGCTCCACACAGCTCAAAAATCTTATTTAATTGCTCTGGCTACAATAGTTACAAAGAAAACAAGGATTACCCTCAAGTTTAATTAAAGACAATTACCATTCGCATACATTCAAAGGCTTGCATTGTAAAAACAAATACATAATAAATGTGAAAACACACAACAACAACAACCAAGTCTTATCCCACTAAGTGGGGTCGGATGATCAAATTATGCCATAATGTTATATCATAAACCATATGTGGGTCCAACTCATTAATCTAATAAATAACCCAATTTTGAAAAGAAAAAAAACAATTGATTAGGTTAGATCTAGCAATCATGCCAAACATTTTATTAACATATCTAGCCCTGTGAGCCATATACAGATCATCTCACAGGTTGGTTATAGGTATAAAATGTAAATACATACATCATTCCACGGGTTGTTTTAGGATTATATGCAAGTATCACTAACCTCGTCTTTTCCAGGAAAGATGGGTTTCCCGTGAAGAAGCTCGGCGAAAATGCACCCAACAGACCACATGTCTACAGCTGGCCCATACCTTGTTGTACCCAGTAGTAACTCAGGGGGTCTAAATTTATGATGAAATATATCAATGTGTGCCTAGGCCATTTCATAACATCACCCTCCCAAATGGAAGTTACTCAACTGTAGTGACATGATAAAATGAAGATCAATTACCTGTACCATAATGTGATGACTCGATTTGTAAGGTTTGCATTGTGCTCATTTGAAAATGACCTTGCCAATCCAAAATCTGCCAGCTTCAGGTTACCTTCATTATCTATGAGAAGATTTGAGCCTGCAGAGAAAGAATATACATCACATGTCAGTAATAGATTTGGTATGATCTAAATCTAGACATGTAACACTTTGGATAGAATTCACAAAAGAGAACCTTTAATATCACGGTGTAGAACTTGATTGACATGACAATAGTGCAGTCCTGTCAAAAGCTGCCTCATGTAACACTAAGCAACAAACAAAAAAACTCAGGCATCAATAAAAAAACAAGAGAACTGCTAGCGTCAGTCTCTCATACATCCGCGGTCAAACACTCGCTCATATACTGTTGCAACACCAGCATACTTTCAACTCTAAAACAAAGCAACCGGCTCACTCTTTTATTTTTATTTTTAATGGGAAAAAAGGGCAGAGTCATCTCTCTTTGTAATCGATAACCTCTCTCTTACTGTTAAATCTCTCTCTCTCCACCGTAACAAAAATATCAACCTCTCCCTCTCAAAACACAAACCGCTACCTCATCCTCACACTCACCCACCAATATCCCACACCTACGATCAAACTCCAGTTGTCCCACAGCACAGGTAACCACCACCTCACACGGCCACAACCTTGCTGTGCTTTTGCGGTCTAACCCATCATCAAAAGTAAGAATTTATCCAAATCAATAACTCCCTTAAATCTGACAGTAACAACAAATTATGACTTTGATATAGCTAGTTTCACAAAACTGGTATTATGTAACAAGATTCAACATATAACGGATTTTCTCTGAAAAAAACATAAAATAGGGATGATTTTGGTTTTGAAGTTTCAGGCATGATACAACAAGGAGAGGTGGTGGGGATTTTTGAAATTTCCTTGACCGACTGAGGTGGGGTTTCGAAGTTTAACCGAGCGAGTGTATGAGAGACTGGCGCTAGCAGTTCTCAAATAACAAAAATTAGTATATGAATTTACACTTCAACGGTCATACCTTAATCTGGGGGACAGTAAATCTCATGCCAGGTCGGTCCGCAAGACCTGTTAAATCATGATCCATATAATCGAAGACCATGTATATGCCCCCTTTATATTTGTTTCCATCTGCATAATCCCGACAAACAAATCAAGAAAACAATACGATACCAAAACAGCAGCAATTGATTAACTCGATGAAAAAGAATAAACTTGCCTGGCCTTCCTTGATCATCTTTCTCAGGGCCTGGAGACGTAACGATTTCCTTTAACTTGATTACATTTTCATGATGTAGTTTCTTTAGAATCTTGATTTCGCGTATAGCGGTGATAGGAAACTGCAATGACAAGCATAATTTACAGTATGATTCAAAGGAGAAACTTATTAATAACACATACAAAAATAAAACATAGCATTTATACCCCTTCTCTTTCATTGTCCATACGTATTTTCTTGAGAGCAACAATTTCGCCGGTTTCGATCTCTTTGGCCATATAAACTTGACTGCAAGCATAATAAACATTGGAATTTTAAGAATGAAATAGAATTGGGAAGTATTGAAGAAAAAAGTGAGAAAAAGTACGTACCCATAAGTGCCTTCGCCGATTTGTTCGAGTTTCTCGAAGCAATCGACGCTACGGGAACCACGCGAAGGTGAATCAATCACGTTCAGTTGCCCTGCTGCTGCCATTGCTATTTGCTCACTAACAACAAACCCTAAAACCAAAGCGATTTTGGGTTTTGACTTTTCTGTCTTGTGTCTGGGTTTAATTTAAATTTAAATGAATAAATAAATATCCTCTCTTCAATTTAATCATTTTTTTTTAAGTTCCGGTAATAAAATTTGTTTAATTATACTTAAGCTACTAAATTTTTGAAAGATTTTTGATAGACATGTTCATAATATAAGACCTTTTTTTATAAATTTTTTTATTTTTTTAACATGTAATAGATTAAATATGCATCTTTCTAACTGTGAAGGAACCAATCTTTTTCTCTCTAACTGTGAAGTTCTTTTATCTCCTATTTGAGAAGATGTTTTACACCATAAATAAACATCAATCTTTACAGAGATCCACTGTAACACCCCAAACTTTTATTTATTTTATTAGATTAAATAAATAAGAAATGTGTTAATTATTACTTTGGTGATGAGGCCCTTTACTTGAAGTAATGGGTCAATATTGAGAAGAAAAAAAAATTAAGTTTTGGTGAAGAAGCAGTAAAACTGAAGAGGAAGGGAGTGTAGGTAGCAAGCGGTGTAGAGTTTGGTGATTACAAGAATTTTACTTGAAAACTAATATCATAAGAGGAAGAATCAATTAATAGATATAAAAGGTGGGAGGTGTGAAAAACATAAATAATAACGATCGGGGGTGTGAGGGGTAAGGTTCTGATAAGCAGAAGGGAGAAAAGTAATAATAATTAGTAACTTAGTTTCTTGGTAAAAATAGAGGAATAGAAAAATCAAAAAACACGTTGCTAAATGTGAGAAACCAGATAAAAAAATAGAGTAAAGGAGCCAAACCATAGCTAAGGAGAATTGAACCAAAAGCTATATTTTCGGAGAATTGGAGTTACGGGGAACTTTCATCCTAGAGTATCCTATTTCTGAATTCATGAGTTAATTTTAATTATATGAGCTATGAAATCTTGCTGATGAGAGTGATTAGTGTGGTAGAACTAAGTTGATATTTTCTATATTTAAATCACAATTAAAACATGATTGATATTTTCTATATTTAAATCACAATTAAAACATGAAAATACAATGTATCCTAGGCTGCATGTTAAGAAAACAAAGATCAGCACGAACAACAGCTTGTAACATATCTTGATATAAAAAAATAAAAAATACGATGACACCAACAAGTTCTCTTCCTTTTCGTAGACTCGTAATTTCAAGGACCGAGTATGCTAGGAGCTTCACAAAGGCTTCCATACAGATACGTAATAATCATACTGTCATAAACAATCTAAAATCCACAAAGAACATATAATTTCCCCAAATACTATTTAATCTATCATCTCTCATCCTACTATCACTCCTTATCATAAACCATCTCATGGAGCATCACCATATTACAACAATATTAACTGTCTGTGATAAGAAAATGTTCTACTGCTGCCAACCATACTGTTGGTTCCGATTCCCACGACCAGCAGCCGATCCACCATATGGAGGACCACCTTGAGGATAATTTGGAGCTCCAAAGCCACCTCCACCACGAGGACCACCACCAGTTCCTGCAGGCATACCACTAGACCCATAAGGTGCTCCCCGCCCTTGAGGAGGATATGGTCCACTGCCATAACCAGCACCCCCTCCTTGACCTCCACGATTTGGATGATTGTATCCCCCACTAGGGTTCCCACCCGGAGGATACCTTCCTGGACCACCAGAGGGACCTCGAGGCTTCCCATAATGATGGCTAGGTCCTGCAGCACCTGCTGGTTGAGAGCCATGACTAAGGTGGTTAGGACCTTGCCGCATTTGGGCATGTCCACCCTGCTGAATCGGAGGAAGACGGGTATGCTGCTGTGGATGCTGCATTTTAAGACGCTTGGCGTTTTCTTCATTTTGCCGTTGCTGCTGACGCTTTTTCTTGGTCTGAAACTCATGTGATGACTCGTACTTGGGTAAACTAAGGAAAACATGGGGGTAGTAACGAGTTGAAGAAGCAGAGTAGAAAATAATTAATTGATGGATACAAATATCTTAGGAGAGGAAGGAAATAATGGACATTTATCTCATGAAGATCAGAAAAGTAAATTTATTCCTATTTTGAAAGTGAAAAACTCAAGTGCATGGGAGGTCTACCTCTTGGGATCACATGGTAATGGATCAGTCCAGAAGTACTCAGCATCAAGTGCATCTTTGGCAGGAATTCTCTATGGCAAAGAAATTAAATGAACAAATAAGAAATTAATTAGTCATCATAAACAAGGTGCATTATGTTATCAACTATTTATCAGATTTTAATCACATTACAAAAGTCACTCAACCAAACTAGATGTATAGCATTTTATCATAAGCTCAAAACGCAAGTTGGCAACAGGGTGCATAATATTATTGAAATGGTAGATAAACTACCAATAAACATGATCAAATTAAAGAGGTTGAATAAAATAAGATAAACTGTAATAGCATGTACCCGTACAATGTAAATTAACAAGTATACATTTAATTAGCAATTAATATATAGGACCCACAGTTGATGAAGTGATATACCTGAGCTGGATCAAGTGTGAGCATCTTCTCCAACAACTCCAAAGCATGGCGATCAAAACTAGAATTTAAGTTACAGACAAAAGCTATTCAGATTAAATCATCTAAAAAATAATGAAAAATAATATAACGTTTTATTACTCTTTTTTTTAAAAAATAAAAATAAAAACGCACATATGAATAATGATGCTCGTAATCTGATACTTACTGTCTAAAAACTTCCCTCAGACGCCTTTTCATCGGTCTTGATGGCTTAAACTGATTGTACCAAGGAGTCTTAGTAACTCCAGGCCAGTTCACCTCATCCGGTGCTCCACACAACTCAAAAATCTTGTTTAATTGCTCTGGCTACAATAGTTACAAAGAAAACAGGCATTACCCTTAAGTTGTATTAAAGACAATTATACACTGTAAGCTTTCCACAGTCAAAATATTGAGTAGGTTAGATCTAGCAATCATGCCAGACATTGTAATTATTATGCCATCTAGCCCTGTGCGAAATATATAAGTCACATCACCAGTTGGTTTAAGCATATAATGGAAAAACATACATCATTGACCTACTTAATAAAATGAACATTTTCAGACGAAAACCAGTATTCAGATTGGCACCATAACTACAAAGCCACTAAGATAAAGACAGAAAGGCTGAGCAAGTGATATTAAAAATCTCTCCCTTATAATGCATAGCTGAAGTGAGTTCTGAAAATGTAAAGGATTATACCAAACCTGGCCAAATTTTTTTTTCAAGACAATCATTGAACACTTTACCCCTATCTCTGCTCAAGATTATATATGAAGCATCGCTAACCTCATCTTTTCCAGGAAAGATGGGCTTCCCGTGCAGAAGCTCAGCGAAAATGCACCCAACAGACCACATATCAACAGCTGGCCCGTACCTTGTTGTCCCCAATAGTAACTCAGGGGGTCTAAATACATGATGAAATAAATCAATGTGTGCCTTTGGCCATTTCATAACACCGCCCTCCCAAATTAACTTAGGCAACACTAATATTAAACCCAGCACTAGAGACATGATATAATCAAGATAAATTACCTGTACCATAAAGTGATGACTCGATTTGTAAGGTTTGCATTATGCTCGTTTGAAAATGACCTTGCCAATCCAAAATCTGCCAGCTTCAGATTACCTTCGTTATCTATGAGAAGATTTGAGCCTGCAGAGAAACAAAATAAATCACATTCGAGTAACAGATTTGGAAAGACCTAAAATCAAAATCAAGATCTTGGACATGTAACACTTTGGAAGAAATTAACAAAAGATAACCTTTGATATCACGATGAAGCACTTGATTGACATGACAATAGTGAAGTCCCGTCAAAAGCTGCCTCATGTAACACTTTGGAAGAAAATAATAACTCAAGAATCAATATAATATTAATTATTAGTAAATGAATTTGCATTTCAACTGGCATACCTTAATCTGGGGGACAGTAAATCTCATGCCAGGCCGGTCTGCAAGACCTGTTAAATCATGATCCATATATTCGAAGACCATATATATGCCCCCTTTGTATTTGTTGCCATCTGCGCAATCCCAAAACCAAATGATAAACAAAAAATGAGGCAGCAAGTTATAAAAAATAAAATAATCCTAAGGCAAGTAGTGGGTATATATATTATGAGTAGTGCTATATAGCACAACTCTTTTGCCGATGAATGCGTGTGTACTCTACTCCTTTTCCTAAGTGTGGGTTTATTTGTTTCTTACAATATAAATGATAAGAAAATATTATATCTTTTTACAAAGAAAACTTATGTCTACCATTGATCATTCACAATTGAAATCATCGGCAATGAGTTTTCAAGCATCGATGGAAACCACAATCTGTTGTGAGACTTGTTCCATTGGTAAGCTTGTCGCTATTTCTATCTCATCAATTGGTTGCCATCAACCAATTTCATTTGAAAAAATATTTCAATCAAGAAAGGATTGGCCTCAAGTATCACCATATGACGGAACAACAGAACCCACACCAATTCCTCGCGTAACGGCCTCAACACATAAAGGGAAGTTGGAGAGGGTATGAGGATGACGAAAGTGACATGATGGACCTTGTGATTGGATTTAAGAAAACGGAGAGAGTGAAAAGACAGAAAAGGTCGCCGTAAATAACTGCAATGAACGAACGCAATGTTGTTATCTTTATGTTATGCAGTTTGTGACAAAGATGTTTTGTTTAAAGAGAGAATGAAAAGGGAAGACGAGAGAGATAGAAGGTGAGTGAGTTTGTGACTCACTGAGTAATGAACCAAACAAGGCTATTGTGATTTGTGACTCGCTATTTGCTTTATGACAGTTGGATTTGTCGCGTCGTATTTATATTAACGGTTAATTAATATAACAGTGGAGAGTTTATAGCGGTTAGGATCCATCGTCGTTTGATATTCGTGGGGTTAGTGCAAAAATGATTAGCCCACCTAAATTACGTAAATTGACATCAGGGAGAATCGAACCTAAGATCTTGGGGAGGAGCACATCCAAAGTCTCAAGCCAACCCAATTGGGTTTTAGCATTTTCCATATATTATATAGTCGAAACAATAAAGCAACTGGTTAATATGATGAAAAAGAATAACTTGCCTGGCCTTCCTTGATCATCTTTCTCAGGGCCTGGAGACGTGACGATTTCCTTCAACTTGATTACATTTTCATGATGTAATTTCTTTAGAATTTTGATTTCACGAATAGCAGTAATAGGAAACTACAATGAGAGTATAATTAATTACACAGAATCAACAGATAGGAATGAAACGTTTGAAAATACATTGATATTGATATTCATACCCCTTCTCTCTCATTATCCATACGTATTTTCTTGAGAGCAACAATTTCACCAGTTTCGATTTCTCGAGCCATATAAACCATACTG
The DNA here is from genome assembly GCA_958299785.1 of Medicago lupulina. NCBI lineage: Eukaryota > Viridiplantae > Streptophyta > Magnoliopsida > Fabales > Fabaceae > Medicago > Medicago lupulina. Next base: position 54,184,245 of record OY283144.1, on the reverse strand, counting down.
CAAGTGGTTTTTAAATACATAAGGTTGTTCTTACAGAAACAAAAAAGAGAATTGAATGAAGAAAATAGTACCCATAAGTGCCTTCGCCGATTTGCTCCAATTTCTCAAAGCAATCGACGCTACGAGATCCACGCGAAGGTGATTCAATCACGTTCAATTGCCCTGGACCCGCCATTGTCATTACCACAAACCCTAAAATTTATGATTGATCGATCGATCGATCGATGATGTATGGGTTTTCTCTTTGATTATGTTATTTTTAGGTTACCTTCAATTCAATCTTCCCTGTATATTTTTTTATTTTTATTTTTTAGGAGAATTTTCCCTAAACATATCCCATAAATTCCACATATATTCATTTTTTTTTTTAATCTTCTAAGTCAAATGAACTTGTGGCAGAGCCAAAACCCATTCATCAATTGAGTAAAGCCGTGATTTGTTATGAGATCTACGATATTTATTTTTGATTTATTAATTAACGGTTGATATTGTCCCATCATCTTATAGATCGTATCTATTTTGTCATGGGTATAAATCGAAAGCTTCGAAAGAAAAGTTTTTAGATATGAACTAATTATAACTCGAAGCTTTTTTCAAGCTCTTACTCAAAGACGTAATCTATAGGTTAAGATTTGTTTGTGGGTTTGAAGGGAAAGAGAGATGATGGTTTTGGAAAAAATGAAGGAGCAAGTGGAAGAAATAGATGACATTAAAAAGGAAGGACTTTGGGGGTTTATTTTTCTTCATAATACAAAATTCTCTTCATTTGAAAGAACTAAAATATTGTATTGGATTAGTGTTTTGGAAGGTTTATTTGAATCCTTTAAATTTAATTTATGTTATAATATTATTATCATTTTCAACAAAATGTTGTTTTAATGTTCTTAAAAAAATTACCACTTTAAAAAAAATCTTAAAATTAAAAAATTTATTAATCACAAGCATTAATTTATCATTTTCTAAAAAATATTCTTTTAAAAAATATAAATATTTCTCCATTTTCCTCCATATTTCTCACCCTCCAAAACTCTCTCTTCCCTTCCAAACTCTTAATATAACTACTAGCACGGTTGCACATACACTTTTGATTGAAGGGTGTCATGTTGTTTGACACGTGTCGTATCCGACATCGGCACTTGTGATTATATTGTAATATATCATTTTCTCAAACTTTTAATGGAATCAACATATCCGTGTTAGTGTTGTCTCCGGTGTACGTGCTTGATAGATTATTAGCACTGCCAAATATATACTCAAATTGACATATTACGTGATCTTCAATATCTAATGCATTATCAACACACAACTATAAGTTTTCAAGATAGGTATATGCTTTGTTGCACTTCTAATTAAATTTTCTGCTGGGAGAATTTGGTATTCCTATCACCTTGAAAATCCAGCACCAGATCAAGGTCCATTACCTCATTAAATATCCTGCATGTTTTGATCAACATCTCCAAAAACAGTTTGATTCCAATCTTTCATTTTTAAGCTTCAAAGCTTTCAATTTGTGAGATAAGATGACCATTGAACAGCCAACAAAAGTAGAATTCCGAGCATCAAGTACCAACTTACGGCACTCAGGATGATAGGCCTAAGCTTTTAAAAATTTAAAAGAAGATATATGCTTATGAAAAAATCTTAATAAATTCAAGCAAAATAGGAAAATGATTAGATTTTGATTTAGGCAAAGTATAACAGGAGATATTGACCAAAATTGTACCCAAGCATCATTACGAACACTCATGTCTAACCTTTCGCGCTCTTAAATGAAGAAAAAAAAAAGCAAAAAAGGTACTGAAATTAATAATTCCAGTTGTTTGACCAATGCTTCAAATTTAGACAGTCTCCTAACTCACAGATGTGTGATTTTCTTTGAATAGACTCAGTTTACACATTTTTTACATCAGTAAATTCTATTCTTCATTCAATACCCTTTGAAGCTTACCAATCTCATCTGCAATTTCCAAAGTTAAAACAAGTCAGAAATCATGACAAATACTTCTAACAAGATGGAAAATTAAAGGAAAAAAACAAAATATATAATTTACCAACATTTGGAAACTAAGAGCTGATATTTTGCAGCTGGTAGTTGAGTTGAGTTCCAGCAAGTTTGCTTTGCATTTAAGCCAATGCAGCACACAGTTCCATACATTTGATCTCATCAGCAAATATTCTCCTTGAAACAAATGACTGTATACAACGTGTTGTTTGTCAAAAACCTTTACATGTTGTGAGGTGAGCTCAATACATATCACAATTCCAACAACTTTCGATACAGCCAGTAATGACTTCTGTATTTGCTTATTTCATAGTCATATTCTATTACATAAGAGTATTTGCTTATTTGGACAAGATTTTTGCAACAACTTGATACCATAAATCAAGTGACTCAATTTCTGTATCTTAGAACTTGAAGAACTTGATTAACTGATAGATGACAAAATCCATGAAGATGCAAACATTTACGTCCACTTTCCTCACTGGACAGTAACCCTTTAATTATATTTGCATCTTCTTTTTTTAGTTTCAAAAGCATAAGAATCTCATTAATACAGGGGAAAAATGCATGCGGGCGAGCACAATAAGGCTTGAAAATGAATATCAAAGCTTGCATATCAGCATCAAATTGATTGATCCCAATCTTAGAGAACTGAATCTCACTTGTTGAAATGCTGCTTGAAATGTAATGATCTAGCCCTTCCGCAATGCTTCTCCATAAATCTAAGAAATCTTTTTTGTTGAGATTTATCTTCACAATACAGAGCCAACTTTTTAAAGCATCTAAAGCTTCAACAAAATCATTGGAGACAACTAAATCGATTGAATCTCTTGCAACAACTAGGTTTCTATAATCTTGATCTTCCTCAAAGCTATATTTGTTTTGAACATATTCCCAAGAAAGTATTTCAAATTGTCGAAGAATAACCGCAATAATTTCCACAAGCCAGTTGGTTTCCATTTCAGACAAGCTTCTTATCTCTTCATCAAAAAAGCAGTCACTGTCCATCGTATCATCTAGTTTTTTCTTGCTAGAATCATTTTCCGCAATTTTCATCTCCAAAAAATCCACAGCATCACTCCATTCTTGAAGTTTAATCGAAATATACCTGGATGCATTAATTAACCCGCACGCTCTAACTATGGAACGATCATCAGAATTATGAGGAGATAATTCAGTTTCTTTGAACCGCAAAAGCAATATCTTAAAGAAATACCAAATGAATCTTCCTGCTGCAGATCTAATAAATTGTGCACGCGGTAAAATGGACGGCATAGTTTGGCAGCGTTCAATCATTTCCCAAATAATTTTAAGGAAGAAGTTTGCAATTGGTGGAGCTTTGTGATCTTCTGTAGTGGATAACAGATGTTCCTGATCAGTGTCAATCCCTGATTTACATGTGCCAGAAACAACCCATACTTTCTCTTCTTTCAGCTCTGTATTAAGTTTCGTCCAGGCATTTTTAAATTCTAATTTTGCCCAGATCTTCAGCCAATCATGCCTATCACAGAATACCGATAAAACTGACATACCTCTTGAGGGCTCTTCAAAATTTCTGGACTCCACCAAGAAACAAGTACCTAGATTGACAAGGCATTGCATCTTTTTGTCAAAAGCAATGATAAGGTCTACAAGGTGAAGCCATGAAGATAACACATCAGATTTCAAATGCTTTGCATTGTATCTTTCAGCAAGCAAAGCGATAACTTTCTTTTCTAGAAAGCCAGAAAGCACTTGAACCATCGCACAGACCCACGCCTCCTTTGCACTACAACTGATAAGCCTCGCCTTATCAATAATAGGCTGCAAGACATCGTCTACTCCTGTAACAAAACCCCGGGTAACTTTATATGCCAGAGCAAACATATATTCTGGCTGCTCAGTCCATTTTCCGAAATGGTATTCCATCCTCGATGAAATAGGAGACACAAGTTCATCAATAGCCCAAAGTCGTAAATTGCGCTTCTCACTTTTCTTAAGATTATTATGCTGTCTCTCTTCCCTTTTATCTTGTAGATGCTGTAAAGCACAAAGAGCTATAAAACTTTGAGAGTAATTTCTTCTTTTATCTTCTTGCATTAGAACTAGTGGATTAGGAAGGTCTGTGATTTGTTCGCTTCCATTTTCTGATTGTAGCAGTTTTGGTGGCCACCCAAGAGAAGCAAGAAGAGCTCGATGATCTGCAAAAACTTGTGGCCGAAGAGCAGCCAAGATTTTATCCACTCTAACATCCACAGACCTCAGAAGACACTGCCATTGAGGATGGAATTTCACAGTGACGACCAACACTTGCTCGATGTCATTCATGGATTTTAAGGCCTGAAGCAACTTGTCATGCTTTCTTGCATTATCCTGCAGCACATTCATGCATAACATAAAAATCAATGATGAGTACTTAACTCATCATTCCAACACACGTTTACCAATTCAAAATGGGAATAATATTTACATCAGAAATTGATGAAACTGAGAGCTTTGATGAAAACATATTGCCAGTGTGATGGGCCATGACATAGAGAGCAGCATCTTCAAGATCTCCAACCGAGGCTTCTAGCTGTACCGCAGTCTCTGAGACAAAATAATGAGTAAGGTAAATTTTCAGGTAGCTAAGTCAAAAAATAATAGTACCTAATGAAATAATTACATTTCTTTACACACAGCATAGATTATAATCGTCAAGCATGGCTCAACTATAAAAAGGGCAACTCGGTGCACTGAAGCTCCCGCATACGCAGGGTCCAGGAAGGGGTCCCACCATTTGGTGTATTGTACGCAGCCTTACCCTGTTTTTTACACAAGAGGCTGTTTCCAGGACTAGAACCCGTGACCTTTCAGTCAAATGACAACAACTTTACCAGTTGTGCCAAGGTTACCCCTCAAGCATGGCTCAACTATACCATGAAATTTTTCTATAATCAAACATATATGAAGGAAATGATCGACGATCTGCCAGTTTTGCTAGAATTTCAAAGAAATAGAAAAGGATAATAAAATGAGCACCATATTACATCATACAATATTTCAATGAAACCCATGATAGGGACACAGGTTGAATCCAATCAACAATTTAGTATTTTAGTTCCTGAAATTGTAACAGTTCATCTTTGATACTTAGAATTCACAAAATTTCAAAATAGTACCTTGAAGAAAGACAAGCGTGATCAAAATTTTCAATTTCAGTGACTATTTTTAAACAGAAATGTTAAAAGTATTGGTGCCCCAACTAGGTGTTACATCTTAAAATCAAACTAAAACAGTATTGGAGCAGCCTAACCAAAATTGAAGTCCTAACAAAACTTAAAACTAATGGTGGTGTTGGTGGCATCATAACTGTGAACCAAATTGGAATGATAGAGGTATGGAAATAACTGTAATGTAGCCAAACAACATAAGCACCAGAGGCCGCAAAACAAGGTGTCAAAACCTGAGCAGCAGAAACACAGAGTAGAGATTGTTGTAAATAGTATCACAATGATCAGGAGGCAGATGGACAACACTAATCGAGTGATCAAATCAAACAAACTACCCCTAGAATGAACCGATGAAGCACCGTCGAGTAGAACAACACTGATAACATTGCAATTAGAGGTTCAGAGATTGGCATGTGTGTTGAACGCGCTGAAAATATTTCTTGCTGGTGGTAGTATAAGTCTCTCGAAAATTCTCAGGCGGCAGCGGACGACAGTAACGTAAGAGGCCAGGAAATATTATACATGTTGCAGAAACCGGTTGAAACAAAGAATAAAAAGTGTTCAATTGAATAACATTCTAAATACAAGGTCATGTCCTGTGGAGACAGCTCCCAACCAAGACCAGGAAGGGGATAGAAACTGGTACCAAAGTACAAATTAATATTAATAATACAATAGATTCCCATGAAATTTGAGAGTCTTGGTTCTCTCCCCTCCGAGAATTCGAGAACTTGGTCTCTCCTCCCAACTAACCGCTTTCTACTTTTCAGAATAACCCACAACAACCTGTGGTTTCCCTTTTATTCACACACAATACATAACTAACTCAATAACTACTTGTTACATAATAATGAATAGTCTAACAGAAGGTTACATAAATTCATGAATTATTACATTTCCAAACTTTCAGAAACACTTAGAAATCGTGGATGTGCCTAACACAAGCCCAAATAACCGGCTTATGAGGTAAGGATTGCCCCCATCTATAAACACGTATTCATGCCATCTCTCAACCGACGTGGGACTCTTTAACAGAAACTCAGGTAGTTGATTAGTGACATGTCAAGTCACGAAGGATTGAACCACACTCCATGTCCATGAAATGTTTTAGATAAAAGGAGGAGTGAAATAATAAGAGTTTGAATGCTATTGAAAATAACTAAAAAGAAATTGGATACAAAAGACTAAATACATATCCGTACTCAAAGGGATAGAAGACTCATAATCCTAAATAAATTTTAGAAAGCAAGAAACAATAGTAATATTAAACTAATCCTAAGAGATAATCTAAAAACTCAAATTATAAGCTGATCTAACACGATAAACTAAGAAGCTCCAATATAATATAAAAATATTATAAGGTATTTTCCAAAACAAACTAAGAAACTACAATATAATATAAATTTCAATAGATGATTAATGAGTTATGATATCTGATATCTCTATTAACCAAATCTAACACATCATTAACCACATATATGAACTTCGTTGACAATTTAAAAAGTTGTTGAGTTTAGGTGTTGGATGTCTCAAATTGATATTTAAGTTTATTTTTATTTTTTTAATTTTTTTTTATATTGTCAATTGCAGATTGCGGAAAATAGCGGTTTGTTCAAATTCGCTATGTTTGTGGAATGCGGAAAATAGCAGTTTGTTCAAATTCCACTACGCAACATTGCTATAGCGTTAGCATCTATAGTCGGTACTTCACAATATTCGGTACTAAATAGGGTACTTATTATTATTACTGAACAGCGTATCGCGGAACAATATAAATTTGTTCAAATTCCACAACGCAATAGCACTATAGTCGATATCATTTTTGTGTGTGGCAAACATCTCCTAAAACTCATACACACAACTGTGAGGTCGTGAAGGTGTCCAGTCATTGCTAGTTGAGTTAAGCCTTATCGATAAATAACTTGAGTCAACAAAATAAAAGTTGATAACAACCTACAATTTTGAAAATTGAAAAAAAAAATAAAACAGAGAAACTGACCAAGATAACTCCGAATAGACTCAACTCGGTTCAATTCTTTGGCCAATCGTGGAAGCTCGTCACTCAAAACCCATCGAAATCTCTTAGAACCAACTCCATCTACAGAAAAAGAAAACATTCAAAATATATCAGAAATCAACAATAAATGTACACTCTCCGGTCCTATATATAAGAGAAGTTGAGTCGACACTCAACTATCTATTTATTTATTAAGGAGCGGAGAAAGTATTAAAAAATAAAAAAAAATGGTAGTAGGGAGTACGGACGGGGAGAAGTGAGGAGGGAGAGATTTTGGAGGGAGAGAGTGAGGTGATGAAAGGAGGAATTAGCTTTGAAGGAACGAGAAATCCATGAAACGGTGCGTTTAGTGATACGGTTAAGGAGATAAGAGTGGATTTGAGAACATTGTTTAGTGAGTGAAGAAGAGATATGAAGTTGAGTGGATTCGATAAACAGGTCTTGTTTTGTTTTCAAATGTTGATCTAGAAACCCTATTATGTCGTCTATGTTTGATGTTAGGTCATTCATGTTTGGTAAAGGAACAAGAGGTTTTGTTGATTCCATTGATGTTCTTTGTAACTCACTGCTTGCTCTCCTCTAATGTGCCACTGTTTTTGTTTATAATTTACAAACAAAACTGTCTCCCCTCTTACAGTTTCGGCTCAATTCATTCGGTTTCATTTCTAATTTGTATGTTTCCGACAACTAGATTATAAAAAATAAAAAAAAAAATTCCCGGATATAAAAAAATATGGATCTTTACCACTTCTTGGATTTCAAATTAAGAAACGTGTCCTAATACCATTCTTTAAGGATTTTTTTTTTTTTTAAGAATATATATATATGAAAGTAAGTTAATGAGTAACAAAAAACAATATTACCCCATCTTAATTATTTCACACATCAACATATTTTAACCATTTTGCGTCTTTTGTAACAAAATATAAGAGAGAATTTGAGATTATTTTGTAACAAAATATTCCTTTTATATAATTGTATCTAAACAAACTAAATTATTATTTTGTACCAAAATATTCCTTTTATACAGTTGTATCTAAACAAACTAAATTACTATTTTGTACCAAAATATTTCTTTTATATAGTTGTATCTAAGCAAACTAAATTATTATTTTTTAAATGATTTGTTTACGATACACAAGCACAAAAATAAATTATGTCTTTTTATAAAATTTCCAAATAAAAATATAAATTATTGATTGTCAAAATCATTTTTATTTTAATCCTAACAAATGGTCTCTATGATTTTTTTTTTTAAGGAATGAGATCGTTGTTTTTTTAAGCAAGGAATGAGATCATTTGTTATACCTTAAAAAAACACTTTAAAGAGGATTGTATCTTTCTTCAAAAAAAAAAAAACAGCATTGTATCTGTTTGTTATAGTTTTTTTTAAACCATGATTTACAAAAATATAAAAACAACTTTAAATAAAAAGATATTAAGAACAACCTTTCAAAAAACTAGTCAGATTTTTTTAGTGAGGGAAGACAATAAGTATGAAAAAAAGAAGATAATTGTGTAATAAACAAATCATTTTATATAGGTGTATCTAAAGAAATTAAATTGTTTTTTTTAAAGAAGTGATTGTTATTACGATAAACAAACACAAAGTCCATTATTATATTTTAATCTCTGAAAATAATATTTAAATTAATGAATGCGACATCATTTTTTAATCTATAAATACAAGTCATATATTTGATTTACATTTACTAAAATTAAGCTTTACAGGTGATCCTATGTTTTCATCTCACACTAGGTCTATTTGATTCAATAGAACTACCTTCCTATGAGTGTTTTTATTAGGTAATCCAATGAAAAATTACAATTGTTTGAATATTTAGTATAAAATATTGTTAATAAAAGCACCTTTTTCATCTCATTGTTTTTTGTTTATCTTAATGTCATATTATAAATCAATTTTTTCATTGTTATAAATTATTAATTATGATATCCTTTGGAAGTATGACAATAAAAAACATCATATAAATGATTAATGAGTCACAAAATAATATAGTTTTACAACTCATATATGAGGCAATACTCGGTAAATAAATAATTGGTTAAGTTAAGTTTTTTTATGTGTCATCTAAGTAATAAGAGTAATTATAATTTAGGGTTAATAGTGTTTTACTCCCTGTAATATAGGTCATTTTCGGTTTTATCCCTGTTATTTTTTTTATTTACCCCTTATAAAAAAATTGTTTTGATTTATCCCCTAATAGGTCATTCAAAAACCAATTTTTTTATTTTTTTCCATAAATTTGGTTTTTGAATGACCTATTAAAAAATAAAATAAAATTACATGATATAAAATCGAAAATGACCTATATTACAAAGGTAAAACACCATAACCCTTGAATTTAATATAAAAATCATACACGGGATACATATTTCTTATTTATAAATTTATATAAATAAATAAACGAATATATTTCAATGATACATAAAAAAAAAAATGGACATATAAACACTATCTTTATCATTTTATAATATTTTGATATATTTGTAGTCTACCATTTTGTAATTATAATATATAATTGTAATTTATTTTTAAAATCATGCATTGGATACATATTTATTATTTATGATGTATATAAAAAATACAAACATTCGTTAGTGATACATAAAAAAGCACGGGAGATATTAATGTCATATTTTTCATTTTGTAATATTTTAAAATATATTTTTTTAAGGAATTTTAAAATATTTTTTGTCTATCACTTTATAATATACTAGTGAAAAGACGCCGTTTTTTTAATTGAGCTGAAGTTTGAAAATTATGAATGATATTTTTTTTTATGAAATTTTGGTTTTGATTAAAAATAAAAATATAAATGTTTTTTTAATGATATGAACAACAATCTTTATTATAGAAAAAGTTGTTTAAGAGTATAATTGGAATAATGAAAAAGTAAGTATAAATATACTCATCTAGTTTGTTATATTTTTTAAATGATACGCATATTCATATTGTGTTTCTTACATTTGCTTTAATATTTAAATTTATTCTTATTTATTTGTTACATGTGTTATTTATATTTAATATTAAGGGTATTTTTGGAAAGAAAAGTCCAACCCAAAAATGAGCTGAAAGGGATAGTTTCCTTTATATATAGTAAGTATAGATTTTTTTTTAAAACTCCGTATCCGATCAAAGAACCGACTAATCTAAGGCGACCAATTTGGTCACCCACTTGCGGGAGGTCATTTAAAGGTAGAGCAATGCTCTGTATTGACTTGTCCATCGAAATTGGCACACCAGAAGAATCAAACCCGAGACCTTGAGAGCAGCAAACTCCAAAATCTCAATCCAACCACTAAACTAACTCCAAATGGGTTCACTTTATAATATTTAGTAACCACTAATCCAATGTTTGTAATAGTTAAATTGATAAAAAAAAATTTACGTATCTCATAAATAATAATAAGAGTGATTACTTGTTCAAAAAAAAAGTGATTATAATATAGTAACTACAATTAATATAAAAATATGAACATGATACATATTTATTATTTATAAATGTATATAAAAATACAAATATTTGTAAATGATATATAAAAAACACGGGACCTTACTATATTTAATATTTTGACATATTTTTATTCTATCACTTTATAATATTGATAAAAATTATTTCAATGTTTTTACTTTTATCATTAACGTCAATGGTTAATTTCTTTCTTATTTCTCAATGCATATAGCATTGCAAATGTGCTTTGATGCATAACTCACACTTCATTCAACACATAACCCACACTTTGATGCTCAGCCCGTGCGAAGCAAGGGCCCCGTGCTTAGCACGAGTCTGTTGCTAGCATTAACAAAACCACTGTAATCCCTTCAGCACAAGATGTGCCAAAAAGACTACTAAAAATACAAGTTGTCCAAAGAGTAACAAGAGAACAGTGCTAGCCAATACCCAAACACTTAAGGGGATTCGACCACCACATTTGGGTACCGAAAACAAAAGTAACCTGCGAATAATACTTAACTTTTTCTAGTAGCTGATAACTAGTACATTCCTGATTTTTAAACAACTTATTATTGTTGGTCTATATGGCTAGATAGTTACTAAGCTAGAGGACGGGGTGAATAGCGTTTTGAAAAATATATCGGAGATTTGATAAAATTGACTATTGGAATTTGCTTGAACAATCGCAATCACTAAATCAACAAAAAACAAATATATGTGAAATAAGATTTTATCTTAGAATTGAGAGATTCATGATACAAATCTTTTTACATAATCAATTATTAATAATCATTGAACAATGTACAAAGCAATACACAATTTCAAACCAAACCTATGTGAACACAAATATTATGCTACCAAATTTATGCGTCAAAGAAACGATTTTTAATATATTATTTGTTTTTTGAAACAATTTTTGTGTTTTCATACTCTTTCAAAAAATATATTATTTGCTTTTGACCTCTTAAGAAAAAAGTTAAATATAGCTACTATATTTCCAAAGAAACGACCTCTTGGTAAAATCTAGTGCAAGGTTTCAACAAACAAACCTTGTGATGAAGGGCCAAAAGAAATTTGGCATAGATACCGGAGGGAAATATGTGCACCTAACGAAATCATCTACACTTTATCAGGAAAAAACAAAAACAAAGAAAACATATGCAATTGAAACATGTAAAAGTTAATATGATTATAGATGTAACCAAAAAACATAAACCATATCATATGATTGTAATTTTTTGTCAAAGGTTACTACTTCTAAGCCTTACCTACCTCCAAACCAAACTCTAGATTACTAACTAACAAAAAAAAAAAAAAAAAAAACTTAAACCATATAATATTTCATTATCAACCTAAACAAACTACTTACTCCTCCACAAGATATGGCTCATTCAAATCAAAATTCAATATATTTTGTTCAGCAGCGGCATCATTACTTTTCTCTTCATCACTGTTGTCACTCTCATCACCATTACCACCATTTGATGATGACTCGTCAACAGAACAATATCTTTTCTTTATAGGAAGTGGAAATTCAGAACTCTTTTGCTCATCAATCGACAAAGTACAAAAGTACTTATCAGACCTAAGAAGTAAAAGATTTGTTGCAGCCTCAACAGCACCAATACATTTTCTCCCTCTTTTACCTCTATTTTGCCATTTTGGTAAAGAAATATTATCTTCTTTATTCTGTTGAGTAGAATATTTAGAACGGTTGGATGAAGAAGATTTTTGAATATCATGATTTGAAGGATGACTAATTCCTTTAGAAACTCTATCAGGATGAGATCTGATCATGTGACCATACAAAGCATTCTTGGTTGGAAACTTCTTCTCACAAATATAACAAGTTTGTGCAATTTCTTTATCATCATAACTATCATCATTGATATTATTAGCCCTACCTTGTGATTGATGATGATTAGGCTTCTTCTTGAGAAAGTGAGATCTCCGGTGACCACCCAATGCTTTTCCGTTGCCGAAAGTCTTACCACAAGTATTGCATCTGTATGTTGATTCTTGAACAAGAACTTCATTGTTCATCATCATCTTAGTATCATCTTCATTGCTAGACAACAGGGAACGAGATCTTCTCATCTCTTCCGACCCTTCATAAGATTTCTCATAGTAATGCCTACGATCTTTACTCATCTACAAGAAAAAATAAAAATTAATTAGAGAAAAAAAAAAACAATGAAAGAAAGAAAGAAGGGCTGTGCATAATTGAATAAGTTAAAAAGAATAACCTTGGAACAGACGATTAAGAAATAAAATAAAATACAATGATAAAAAAAAAAAACTTACGATTAAAAATAAAGTGTGATTTCGGGAAGAATTAAAGGATGGAATTGAGATATTCTTTCCAAAAAATATATTGGCAATTAATTCATTCCTGTTTTATTTATTTTTTTGGAAGATATTTTATATTTTTATTATGAACGATGATATGAAAATTATATATAGCTCTTTTCTTAAAACATATACAAAAATATCGAGTGAAAATTATATATCCCTCAATTCAATTATCATATATATATATATATATATATATATATATATATATATATATATATATATATATATATATATATATATATATATTCTAGTTCTAAATATTTAGAAAATTTGATGTATTGATTATTTATTTAATTTTTTGAAATGTTTGGTGTTAACGTGTGTCATGCACAGCCGACAAGCTACTCTTTTTAAATCTATAAAAAAAAATTGTTTTATTTTATATTTCTCAAATATGTGTCTCATGTTTTTTTCCCTAATTATCACTTGTAACTATTTATCACTGTTAACTATATGTATTTATGTCCTTCAAAAAAAAAACTATATGTATTTATGTATCAATGAAAAATATATTTCTTTTTATTTTTTATATTTATGAAAGAAAAATATTTGTCTATTTATTTTTATGCATCAATCACAAATATGTGTCCCTTGTTTTTATTTTAATTAGTTTTACCAATGGAAAAATATCTCCCAAGTTTTTTTTATATTTATCATTGGTAAATATTTGAATCATAATTTTCTTACTTATCAATGATAAATATTTATCCTGGTTTTTTTTTTAATTTATTTATCATGACAAACATATATGTTGTGTTTATTATTGACAAATATTTGTCTTATTTTTTATATATTTATTATGATAAAACTTTGTAAAAATACTAAGATAAATACTTATTCCGTACTTTAAAGTGCATCAATTGAAAATATTTGCCTCGTGTTTTTTGATATTTATTATTGATAAATATTTTTCTAGTGTTTTCTATTTATTTTTTTTTACATAAACAAACTTAACTCATTTCATTAATAATTTTTTTAAGAAACCAAAATGAATTATATAATTACCACCAAACTAATCCATCCTAGCACAAGCAGTTTCAGAAGGAATTAAAAAAAGATGACATATAATCATGAACTTGGAAAGTAGCATAAGGCAATGGTGCCATAACATAAGATACAGAGAGTTTGGGGATGAGAAGAAAATGAAGAGTACTCCCTATGCAAGTGGGGTTGGAAGCATCATGCATGGAGTGGTTTGTAGTAGACATGACATAGCTTATGCGGTTATTATTGTGAGTTGGTTTATGGCAAATTCGGGTAATGTGCATTGACAAGCTTTGAAGTGGGTGTTGAGGTATTAGAATGGGTCTTTGAAAGGTTGTTTGTAGTACACAGGAGCAGCTCAAGAAGAAGATACTTTTGAGGGGTATGTAGATGCAGACTATGCGAGCAATGTGGACACAAGAAAATATTTATCAGGTTTTGTGTTTACTCTATATGGCATGACTATTAGTTGAAAGGAAAATCAACAATCTGTGGTGGCTCTATCTACAACTCAAGCGAAGTAATTTCCCTTGTTGAATGGGTGAAGGAAGCCTTATGGTTGAAAGGAATTATTGATGAGTTAGGAATTACTCAATCATGTTTAAAGATACATTAGCCAAAGTGCCATCCATTTGGCGAATCATCAAGAGTATCATGAAAGGACAAATGTAACGCCCTCCTTAATTATTAATTATTTTATTAGGTGATATAGTATATAGTTATATATTATATGCTTTTGATGATTATGTGACGTGTGACGTGTTATTATTTTATTGTTTAATAAAATAATATAAGTGATGTTATATGAATATTTATTTGGAAATAAAGAGATTTGTTGGAAATATAGAGATTTGTTATGAAAATATATTATTTTGAGAAGTGGGGCTAATTTATTAAATAGGAAGAGTTGTGAGGGTTGAATTAGAATTAGAAAGATTAAGAGGAGTATATAAGAGAGGTAGGTTAAGAGAAAACACTTTTTAGAAAACGCGTACAGACAATTGGGAAAAGAGAGAAAACGGTTCAAGAGGAAGAGGAAGAGCTAGGCTGCAAATTCTGCAATTTTTCCAGGTAAGGGTGAGCCTAACTCCAGTAATATTAATAGTATTTCATCTGTTTATGATTGGCTTAAGAATTGGGAAGAATTGGGATGAGTTTCATAAGTTAGGGTTTGATGAATTTAATGAATTGGGTGTGAGATTGTGTTGCATTGGTGTAGAAACGTGTTACAGAACCTAGATTAATCCCTATAACAACATTGCTGATGAATTAGAAGCCTAACTTGAGAGAATTGAGATGTTTTGGTGAGAATTGGAGTGAACCCGTAGTGGTTCTGAGATCGCTCGCCTGTGGCGAGTGACTACTCGCCGTGGCGAGTACAGCCCTATCGCTCGCGAGGCGAGCAGTATAGCTCGCCGTGGCGAGCTTGACCCTTAAACTTAGGATTTTTGCCAAACTTTAGATGGTTTTGAGTGCCCTTATATTTATAGAGATGACCTGTGAAGTTGGTTTGGTCAAATTGGATTTAGAGAGCTTAAAAATGAGGATTTTTGGTGAAAATGTCAAAAAGGCCGAAGGACCCAGGATTTCTCGCCTCCAGCTCGCCCCCAACTCGCCTTTGGCGAGTGAGCTGATGTGAGTACTCGCCTGTGGCGAGCAGATGTACTCGCCGTGGCGAGTTAGTGCTTTCCTGAACCGTTTGTTGTTTTGCGATCTGTTTCGCATGGGACTTTGAGAGGAGCCCTTTGGGTAGTGTTAGTGAGGTTTTATACCCTTAAATGTATTCTGTAAAGATGATTGCTGATGATTTACTCGAGCTGTTGGTAAATGATAAACGGTTGAATATAAGTGATGATTAAATATGATGATATGTGATTATGATGAAGATACGTGTTGCGATGTATATGTTAATGAGATGATTTTCTGCCATGTATTATTCACAGCTGCATGTGTCAGTCTAATTTGTTAATGACGTTTGAGAAGTTGTGTCAACTTGTTTAAGTTATTAAGAGTCGAGTTCATGCATTTGCATAATTATGAGACGGTGGAGCTTTATGCTCAAAGCGACGGTGGAGCATTTGCTCAAAGCGACGGTGAAGCATATTAATGCTTATATATATGGTACCACATGCATGATGTCAAGATGTTAAGAGTTGCATTAGTTGAGTCAATTTGTTGACACTTTATGAGACGATTGTTTTGAGACGTTGATGTGTTTGTTTAAGATGTTTATTATGATGTTAACCTTGTATGTTAATATGTGAAGTATGTGATAAGTTATGATGTTGCTCATAAATATTTGATTTATGTATTAATATTTCTGTTGTGAATCTCACCCCTTCTGCTGGAATTGCCGCCTTGTGGGCAAGTGCAGGTACCCAGTCTTAGATGCGCAGATGTGAGGAGTCTTGTGCGACGTAGGATTGCTCTGATACGTAACGGGATGGGGTCTTAATTAGAGTCTATTCCTTTATGTATCATGCTTGAACTATTCAATGACTTTTAGTATTTTGATGAATTTATGAGACGTTTATGAGACCTTTTGAAGGATATTTAATTATGATTCCGCTGCTATACATTTAATTATTTATGCGAAGGACAAACTAATATTTATTTGTTTTAAAGATTTTGTTGTTGAGAAATGTGACACTCCTTTGTGATGTTACTCTGATATATGTTTTATTTTAATGAAATTTTTAAGTCGGGGAATTGGGGTGTTACAACAAATCACATAAACATTCTCCTACACTTTCTTAGAGACATGATTGAATCAAAAAAGTGCGGTGGAGAAAGTTGCATCGGAAGAAAATCCGACAGATGTGTTTACCAAGTCGTTTCCTAGATCAATGTTCAAAAATTGCTTAGACTTGATCAAGTTTGTTGAAGAATAATTCCTTATTGGAGAGATCAGCAAGGTGGTTGATGGTTGAATTGACATCATCACCAATTTAAAGTCAAGGTGGGAAAATGTTGTATTTTTTACTTCAAATTGTGAACTTTTGGAAAAGTGGAATCATGACGCGATTTTTTGGCTGAATGCAAGGTATCTTCTGGAAGAAAAATTGTGACGTGATGGTAAAAATCATAACATGGCTCGATTATGGACAATCGTGACGCGAATTTGAGGGTATTTGAGCACTATATAAGCATTCATTGTTCATTTGTTGTGGAGAGCTTCAAGAGAGAGAAACTTAGGAAATCAAATGAGGTAACTTTACGGTTAAGTGTCTTTGTTGAGATGTTATGTTGAATTGGAAAACAATTGTAAACACCTCGGGTAGTGAGATTTCATTATTGGAAGGATCAAAAAGCTTACTTTAGTGTTTTGTTCTTTGTGAGCTTTTAAGCTAATTTCTTGTAACCTCTTTGTATCACTCTTATCATAGTGGATCCAAGAGCTACTCTCTCCTCCATAGTAGAACATATTTGGACCGAACTGGGTAAATAATATTGATGTATTTGTTTTCTTCTCTTATTTCTTTTCTTTGTTGCTTTGAGTATGCTTGTGGTGTTGCTTCACACTTAGAACTAGGTCTATTTGTTATTTTGTCGTTGTTGCTTAAGACTACTTTACTCATTGATTACTGCTTCCTTTACTCCACATATCTAAGTTTTATTGGTGTGATTATTTGTTGGAATTCACAACAACTACAAAATGGTGGATCAAACATGAGTATTCCTACTTTATTGGATGTGGTTAGGAATATGTTAAGTAATTAATCTCTATCAAAATCATTGTGGATGTATGCCTTAAAAGACGCTTTTTGAATTTTTGAAAGGAAGAAAACCTAGTCTAAGACACCTCCATGTTTGGGGTTTTTAGAGAGAAATAAGGATATACAACTCACGTGAAATGAAATTGGATGCAAAAACATTCCGTGAATATTTCACTGGTTATCCATAAAAGTCTAAGAGGTCACCTAAAAAAAAAAGTCCAAGAGGTATAGAATTTACTGCCCTACCCAAGTCCAAGAATTGTTAAAAATGGAAATACTTGGTTCATTGAAAATGGTGCAAATAATGCGAGCAAATATCGATAATATGTGGAAATTAAGGAAGTTACAGTACACGTTCCTTTCACCAGGGATTCAACTACAATTATTGTTCCTTGTGCTCAAATGCATAATGCATGATCAAGTTGAACAACAAATACTGCTGCTGACCCATGATTCCTTTCACCTTGTTCTTGTTCTCATAGAAACATTTGATCCTAAACCTGTTAAACGACGGCGGTGATGATTTCAAACACTGAACAACGACGACTGCACCAACTCCGTTGTAATGAACCTGGATAGTAAACTGCCACATCACATATGAAGGCTTAGGTGTAAGGGGTTATAAGAATGAGAATGGAAATTGAAAGGGGGTATGAAACATGTGAAGATCTCATTTCTCCTCTAATCTCTGTCTTTCACTTTCGTGTACCTCACAACTACTGTACCTTTATAATTTTCTGCAATTACTTGTTATTGAACAATCCATTAAACACTGTACTAAATTCCCCATTAATTAAGTTCAGTTCCTTAAATATTTGTACTATCATTACATCCGTCATAATGTCCATCCAATCCAAACAAACCATTACGAAGAAATTCACGATTTTCTCCTACTTAATTTAAAACAGGTACCCCTTAACAAATCTCAACCATGCATGGATTTAGGTGCATTAATTGGCCTATGGTAGATAAATTTTAGAAGAAATTTCACTCATCTCCCCGGAGATATATTCCTAAAAACCACATGCATGCACCTCTTCTATTTTTTAATAAACATTTACTTTCCCTATTGATCTTTGGAAAATTGCACACACCACTCTTCAATGTTGTTTAAATTACATATTCTTTCTAACCAGTCCTTCTCCTACTAAATGAGATGGGTGGCTACATGGATTAAATGACGCCATCATAGTGTTCATAGAGATTCGACTAAGTTTTACATTGGCTAGATGTTAACTGCCTAACACAACTCTCTTCATTATCCGGGCTTACGACTATGTATGCATAGGACATACACATGATTTACATAATACCTGTTTAAATTACATATACCTTTTTTTACATAATAGAAGATAGATATGCAATTAAGAGGAGATAGATGTCTGGTACAAATATGAGTTATTCAAACATACCTCAGGAGATGTGAGTGTAATTTCTTCGCAAATCCTTCCAGAGTAAATTAATTTACATCAGAACCACATCCTGAGAAATGGCGATTTAATTTTCTATATATGGCTCCACTTGTGTGTGTTTTGATTCATTCAAATCTTTTACATTTCATGGATTGTGACAAAACAAATGTATATATAGTACATGAATGTGAAATTTTGAAATGAAATACTCAAATTGAATAACACAAGCTAAAAAATTCTCCACATGCTATATATTCTTGAGCACCGTCTAGAAAAAAGTCTCTAGCTCCACCATATGATTCACACCTTTCCCCATCTTTAAATACTATTGTACTTGTGCTTTCTTGTGCTTGTGTTTCCATAAAGTTTTTGCCACTAGTTGTGTACCAATCACTCTCTTCACCAATCTCTATGCCTAAATCTTCTTCTTCTCGTACTTCCTCCTGAACTTGTGAGATTTTTACATCTGAAAAACCGCATACTTCATCGGACATTTCCGATGAAGAGTCTTCCATTGTGTAAAAGACATCAAAGTTGCTATCAACTACACATGGCATTAAGGAGACAACCTGCAATGTATAAAGCTCATAATATTAGTCAAATTATATGATCTCAGTGTTTTTAGCTGTTTTATGATGTCTTCATGAGTTTGATTTTTGATGTATTGCTTCAAGACTCAAACACACACACGCGCGCACGCATGCAATAACTTATCTGTTACTTATCTTACCATATTCATTGTAAATCTTTCCTTCGGATTCTTTCTGAGACATTTTTCCGTTACTAGGACTAATGAAGCAAGTTGTTCTTCATCATACGAGCTGCCGATTTCCGGATCCATCAACTGAAGGTACTCCCTTCCTCCAAGAAGTGGCCTTGCCTAAAAAAAATTGCGCAAAACACATAATCAATGAATATAGTACGATATAACTGCCAGGTTTTGTAAGTTATAATAGAAACCCTTGTATTTAGGTTCGGGTGGCCTTGTAATCATTTTAATATTCTTTGGTTTTAAGAAAAAAGTGAATGTGATCTTGGCTGAAAATATGATGAACAATTCAGGCCTTTGTTGTTACTACAGATAAAAAAAGGCTCACTCGCACTCGCATAGGATGTCATTTTTATGCGAGTTTAAAAAGAATTATGAAGTGAGATTTATAAAATGAAGTATCTAGTATAGTATCTAATGATTTGCTACTAGTAGATTCTCAAGAATATAGTATTTTCAGATATATTGCAAACTGTAGACAGTAAGAACCGTAGCACCAAAATTGTTCTTAAATATGGTTAGACTGTTTTATGCATAAAAGTGAAACATATTTTCTACTTCTCTGTAGCATAATGAAATAAAGTCTCATGGTTCTTACCCGTTCGATGAGACATTTCTGTCCTGGTATTTTATCCGAAACCATACAGCCTGTGATTAACTCTAAAAGAACTGCACCAAAAGAGTACACATCTGCCTTTGTTGATAGTTTTCCACTCTCTTGATACTCCGGTGCAGTGTATCCACAATTCCTAAAACTCTTATCCTTGCAGCTATTCTTCAACTCATGTCTTTCTTTTCTAAACACAAAATCTCCGAGCTAAACGATATTTGCATTGCAATAAAAAAAAAAAAAAGTTAGTTTCTTAAGATGTCAAATAGCTTCTCATATTTAAAGTTAGCAAAGTATAAAATAACTTAATTATTTTAAGGTTCAAGAAAGTACCAATGGTGTAAAGTCATGATTTAGAAGAATGTTACTTGGTTTTACTCCTCCATGTATTATGTTATTCTCATGTAGATACTTCAGACCACTGGATATACCTATTGCAATTTTCATCCTTTCTCTCCAAGTCAATAATCTACCACTTTTCCCTGCATGATTCAGATATTTCGTTTGGTATTAACTTGCATTTTTTAACTTAAAAGTCGATGAACTTGGAGTTCAAACCTCATTTATATATAATGACAATTTCTAAGTTTAACATTCACATATTTAACCTTACTTGATAAGTACTGATCAAGCGAACCATTGCATGCGTACTCATAAACGATCAGCAATTTATTTTCTCGTAAACATGAACCCAGAAGCATGATCATGTTTTCATGTCTAGTGTTTGTGAGCAACTGGACTTCTGACATAAACACCTTCTCTTCCTGCAAGCTTGTGACTTGAATTTTCTTAATAGCTATTTTCAGCTTATTATCTAACTGACCTTTGAAGGCAGGTCCATATTCACCTTCAGATAGAGAATACATAATTGAAAATCCTTCTGTAGCAGCTTCAAGCTCTTCATAAGTAAATTTCCTTTGACATTCATTATTTGGGCGTCTACTTTTGCAGATTGAACATACAGAAGACTTTGAAAATTTCTCGAAAATGCTTTTGTCTTGATTCTCATTCAATAAACCCTCATCATCGGAGTTGTAATCCATTTGTTTTTTTTCCTGTAAAATCTTTTGTTGTTTATCTTCTGCCTTGGTCTCTATCTCATTCCCTTCAACACGGAAGCTTTCTTCATTATGTTGATTTTTCTGGATCTGTTGATCCTTGTTTATCTGTTCAATCATGTCATTAGATGTAATTGTTGTTCTGAAGCTTCTTTCTTCCTTGAATGTGTTTCTGTCAATTTGGTCTGCTTCCCGGCTTACCAGATCAGTCATCATTTGACCTATCATTTGGTTATGGTTAATTCCTCCCTAACTCCTTAGAGAAACAGTTAAATAAAGAAGCAAATATAGAAGAAATTGAACCGAACAAGTGTTTAATTTAGTAAATATTTATCTACCAACAAGTCCCTCATACCTTCTGAAAAAATTGTTTTGTACTGGTAAAAGTTCTAACATTTTAAGGTCCAAAAGAAGTTTCTTATCCCTTTTTATGTAGTTTTCCTAAAATACCTTGTGCACTAGTCATGGGCGTGGTCGGCTCATCATTTGGTAAATCCGAGTAAGAAGAAGAAGAATCTTCAATGACACAACTCTCTTCTGATTCTTCTATACCTTGTAATGCTGATATAACCTGAAATAACCCAAATAGCCATCATATGTAACTTTTAAATGATATGTAACCTATAAAATTTTACATCCTTTTTGTTTTTTTTTGTGAAAAGTTAAATGCTAGCGTTGTTTGTATTATGCTGCGGGTGGGGATCGAACCCTCGACTTCCTTGTCAGACCACTGTATAACTCCCTCACCCCAACCATCGAGTCATCCTTAAATCCCTTCTTAAGACTGTTTTTTTTTCTATTACTTTTTCATAATGAACTTGCAAACTAGGGTTTTAAATGTGTGCAACGACATCAGCCCTCAATTGTACTGTGAATATAAATCATCGAAAAATCTGCATCGCAATGCTGCATCGGGTTGCAATGCCCACATCAGGCTGCAACAGACCATATAGTTCTCATATCACGCAATGCAGGTATGTGACATGTATTTTTTTATTCTAGAGTGCCTTATTTATCTAGTAAACAAACTGACATGATTTCTTCATTTGGTTTGATGTAATTTTTTTATGACCATATTAAATATCATTTAGACTTACCATATTCATTGTGTATCTTTCCTTAGGGTTCTTTTTGAGACATTTGTCTGTTACTTGGACCAACCATTGAAGTTGTTCTTCTTCATAGGAGTTACTGATTTTTGGATCCACTAACAGTGCATACTTCTTTCCACCAAGTAGTGGCCTTGCCTAGGAGTGCAAACAATATTAAAAGAATGAATTAGGTATGATGCACATAAGCAAACAAATTATAATGTAAACACTGTGAAAACAGTACTACATTCATAGACAAAAAAGAATGTTACGTAACCCTAGTAAGTTAGTTGCAATAGTTAGTTAGTTAGATAGGAAGATAGCTTGAAGAGGAATTAAGAGTGGGAAAAAACCAGGTCTTTCAGAACCTGTAGCTATCAATAAATTCTATTTTTCGTTATATATTCTGAACCTGTACGTATCAATAGACAATATGACAATGTGAAATGTGTTTCTTGCTGATAACATTTTGTATGCACAGTAACGGAGATGAGAAGGAACATTTGTTTCAGAATTCAGATATATGAAATTATTAATACATGTCTCTTACCCATCCGACAAGGCTTTTTCCGCCTGGTAATTTGTCCGTTGCCCTTCGACCAGTGATAAGTTCTAACAGAACTACTCCAAAGGAGTACACATCTATCTTAGTTGATAGTTTCCCATTCTCCAAATACTCCGGTGCTGTATATCCAAAATCTCTTCCGCTTTTATCTTTGTAGGACTTCTTTGGTTCAAATTTCACTTTTCCAAAGCCAAAATCTCCAATCTAAAAAAAAAAAAACATAGATAAAAGTAGAAATTTACTTTTTGAAATATAGACATTGAGAAAAATGCATCAAATCCACAAAGGTTTAAGCAAGTACCAGTGGTTCAAAGTCATGTGTTAGAAGAATGTTACTTGCTTTTATACTTCCATGAGTTATACTATTCCCATGTAGGTACTTTAAACCTCTTGCAGTACCTATTGATATTTTCACTCTTTCCCTCCATGTCAATGACTGGAAATTTCCCCCTGCACAAATCAGAAAATTAATTGAAGTTTGAAGCATTAAATTCTTAAACTTCATTTTGCAGATAAAGAAGCGAGAGTAAATATATTAGTCCTTACGTGATAGGTAATGGTCAAGAGAACCATTGCATACATGTTCATACACAATCATCAATTGACTTTTATCTGTACATAAACCCAACAGCATGACCACATTTTTGTGTCTAACATTGGCGAACAACTGGATTTCTGACTTGAATATCTTCTCTTCCTGAGACTTAGTAATTTGATATTTCTTAACAACTATTTTCACCTTACTCGGCAGCAACCCTTTGAAAGTAGGCCCATCTTCACTTTCTGATAGAGAGTTCTCAACTGAAAATCCTTTAGTAGCTTCTAGGAGTTCATCATGAGTGAATTCTTTCATTCGTGAAACTTTTGGTCGTTTACTTTTGCAAATAGAGCATGCAGAGGATTTCGATTTCTCCAAAATGATGTCATCTTGATGTTCATCATGTGAATTCTCGATGAAGCTATTCTGAATTTGTGTTTGAACTATCATTCCACTAATAGGCACTGGTCTCAAACCTCTTTTCATTTGAACAAAGCTCTTCTCTTCGTCTTGATCTTGATCAATAATGTGGTTAATACCAATTTCTTGGCTTGAAATGCCATTCTCATTGTGGTTTCTCTTCATAATTTCTTTAAACATAATTTCTTTAAAATGACTCGGCTGATCCATCATGTGTTGACTTAGTATCATCTTTCCTGAGTCCAAACTTTGGGGCCTTCTCTGGATGTGTTCATCAATCTGGCTCAATTCATCCGAGTTTTTCTGGCCTATCATGTAAAAGTGATTGTTTTCAACTTTTATTCTTAACGTACTTTCTTCCTGAAAGGAGATGCTCTCTATCTGCTCCACTTTCTGGATTGGATAACTATTTTCTTCTTTTTTACCTTGTGAATCACTTATGCCTTCCACAAATGTTGAATTTAATTCAACTTGAGGAGGAAAGTCCTCTGTCATGTAACACTGTTTGCTGTCTACTATGCCTTGTAATGTAACTTGTGAACCATCGATATCAGACATAATTCTAGAACCTGATGTAGCTGAAGCTATGTCTTCTGTAATGTTGCATTGTTCGCTATCTGCTGTGCCTTGTAATGCAGAAACAACCTGAAATTTTTCCAAATGTACACTTGTGAAGTAAATGATATCATCTTTAGTGTATAACTAAAATTTTCTACCTGAATGTCTCACACAATTATAAGAACAATAACATTTTTATCTTGCAAAGAATCCAAATATGAGTCACTTCACTGTTCTAAAAAAATCATTAAAAGTCGAATCACGCCTACTCTATTATCATGAAAGAAGCCAAGTGTAAAACTATATAGCCAAATGTTGAATCACGCCTACTCTATTATCATCGATATCACTATTCAAGTTAAGTCTTCTTTTTGTCTGAATTAAAACTATATGTGTAGCCTTGACCAAAAAAAAACTATACGTGTAGCTGAAGTTAAGTCATGATCTACACATATAGTTTATGTTCAGACAAAAAGAAGCTTACCATGATATACACATATAGTTTATGTGTAGCTGAATGGGATATCACAACTCTTCTTTCTGAAGTTTTAACTTTTTGAATGACATATTGTACTAAATGGAGCTTACCATGTTCATGGAAAATCTTTCCTTAGGCTTCTTTTTGAGACATTGTGCTATTACTTTTACCAACCAGCGAAGTTGGTCTTCTTCATATGTTTTGCTTATTATAGGATCGACCAACTCTGAGTACTTCTTTCCTCCTAGAAGAGGCTTTGCCTGAAAAGGAAATATAAAGAAATAATGTCAATATGTCTGATTGATGTTCATAAGCAACAAAATCATGAGTATGTATCCATTGATCACAAAATAGATAAAACGTTCTGATAATCGATCTTTGAAAACTGGAAACATAAAGGGTGATGAGTTAAACTATTTTTCAAGAATATTAGCTTGTTGACATGTGTCGTGTGTTTCTTACCCATTCAACAAGTCTTTTATCTCCTGATATTTTTTCTGCGGCTTTGCGTCCTGTAATCAACTCTAAAACAACCACACCAAACGAGTATACATCTGTTTTAGTTGATAGTTTCCCCTTCTCCTGATACTCTGGTGCTACGTATTCAGAATTCCCTGTGCTTTTATTATCGAAGGACTTCTTTGGTTCAAGTTTTTTTCCAAGGTCAAAATCTCCAAGCTAAAAATATGTTTATCATTTACAATACGAGTTAGTTCCATAAAATGAGAAAATGTATATTCATATTGAAAATGTATATTCAACACAGCTGTCAAGATTATGTACCAGTGGTTTGAAATCATGTGTTAGAAGAATATTGCTTGGTTTTATATTGCCATGAATAATGTTATTGTCATGCAAATACTTTAGACCTCTGGAGAGGCCTATCGCCACTCTCATCCTTTCACTCCAAGCCAATGTTTTGCGTGTTTCTCCTGCATAATGCAACAAGTGACCATAGTATTAAATTTTTGTCTAACATTGACATATAAATAAAACTATTGAATGAGTCTTCTATTCACATGTATAAAATTCTTCATGTAGCATTGAACGATATATCTTACTCGATAGATACATGTCAAGTGAACCATTGCACGCATACTCATATACAATCAACATGAAGCGATCTTTTGTAGATGAACCTAATAGCATGACCACATTGCTATGTCTAGCTTTGAGGATGGTTTGAACTTCAGACTTCATTTTTTCCCTAACTTGCATGTTTGTTATTTCATGCTGCTTAACTACTATTTTAAGATCTCCCTCCAGCTTGCCTTTGAAAGTGGAGAATGGATTTCCACTTTCAGAGAGACAGTTCTTCAATGAAAATCCATCTGTGGCTGCTTCAATTTCTTCATAAGTAAATTCCTTCTGCCATTCAATGTTAGGTCTTCTAGTTTTGCAGACAGTGCACATAGAACACACCGAGGCATTTTTTGTTTGATTTTGGCTCATATGAAGATATTCTGCTAGATAATTGTTGGTCAAATGTGTTGTGCCCATATCATCCTCATGAGGCATGTTTTCAAAATGTTCTTGATCCTTGCACTGCTTATCTTCATCTATTTTGTCTATGATTTGGCTTCTGTTTATATCATCCATGCTAGGATGATCTGGACTTGTCTGACATGTTTTTCCATTACTGTGAGCAATGAATGTTGAGCACCCCTCATCGTTATCGGGCTTGCAGTGTATCTGGCTCACCCCTTCAACATTGATTGGACCTATCATTATATTGTTATCAGTAGTGTTATTGAATGCTCAAGTAGATATAAACTGAAACATGCAATGAAACAAATGAAGAAGGACTTTTGTCATAAATCAAACATTTAAATAAAGAGTTGTTATTTTGACAGTCAAATAAGACATCAAATTTCTACACAAGTTTTTATACCGACTGAAAGAGCTCAAAGTGTTCCGGCACTCACTCTTAGGGACATTATCAATGCCGGAAACATCTCCACACGGGCTTTCTGGTAAACTCTCAACATATGACTCATGGCTGTTACATTGTATTTCAACTGCGAGATCAATAGGTCCTCTTAGGCGTTCTATGTGATTTTTACCCAATATTCTAGATATACCACAAGAAAGCTTCTGCAGGAAAAACTCTTCATTTTTCTTCATTTGCCTGTAAACCACGTGCATTCATTCCTTAATTTGAGGTCTTCTTTACAGATATAATAAAACAACATAGTGAAATTAGATTATTAGTTGAGTCTGCCTAACCGGTCAAGTATCACCCAAGTGGCCTTTAGGTTTTTGGCTCCTTCTATAGCAAAATCTTTCGGTGATGCTCCTGCATACAATTGTATCTTAAATGCAACCTGAAAATATAATGCACAATTTTCATTAACTTCATATTAGTAAAACATAAAAGTTGCAACACCACAGATATCGATCTTTTTTCACTGATATATAGTAACATATTAATGATGCATAGGAAGCATCATTAAGTATGATCAACTTCCAACAAGCCATGCTTGATGATGGTTCTATATGATCTATATGTATATCCATGTTGTTCAAAATATAAAATTGATATTGATATTACCTCGTTTGCGTCATACAATTTAGCAATCTTTGCAAACTCTTCATGGTTCAGATACTCTTCCTTCTTCCTTGCAAGTTCTCCATCAATGACCCGTTGATTTACTCCAACCAGTGCATTGCTGTCTAATACGCTTTTGTAGCCCACTATAAAGAAATTGGTTGAACGGTAATAAGAGAAAGTGATTGATTAGTGAAATGAATATATTGCACAAAAGGTTTACAATGTTATTTATCCTGAATTACTCAACACAACACTAAGTGCGTGCATGCTTGAAATTACGATTGGCTTGCAGAAACTACAGTTAGCCATTGTGATTCTGACAAACTCACCACAAATCCAAACATCCATAAAAAGACTCAAGCTTTCTGTTTTTCAATTTTCATAATTAAATTCCAATTTTTCTTCCTAGAGGTGACAATATCAACAATTCATGACATAACAAGAATAAATGAAGCACAAACACGCACATTAGACATGACGTTGACACATTAAAATATGTAATAATTAGAGAAAATAAAATAATTGAATTAGAGAAAATAAAATAATTGAATGTAACCACATGCATCGGTGTTGTGTTAATATTAAACACTAACATGTGTCGAACAATGAACAACCTTTAATTTGAAGTATCAGTGCTACATAGAAAAAATTCTTAAAATTGTTAACTGTATAGAAGATTACTTACTAGGATTGTAAACCTCATACAGGATTGCAAATAGGGTGACCATATCTGTTGGCTTTAGGGATAAGCCATTTATAACCCAAGAAAAAACTTTGAAGTTTAGTTTAGATGCATCTTGTATCACCACTACATGCTTTTGTTCAATAGCCATGATTAATTCTGGTTCAACTTTAGTATCTGATCACTGGTAAAAAAAAAAAAGGTCCAGAGAATATAAACAAAATAAGAACCACTAGCTTTACATAACTTATTGCCAATGGGAAATTATGTTAAACACAAGAACCTCATTAATAACATAGTCTTGCATGTGAAAGCATTAGTCTCTAGTTATAAAAGAGACATGTAGGAGACAAGTATGAATATACAAAGTGTGATGTATTATTGCATTTTAACATATGTCAATGTAACATTTCTTGTCCATATCAAGTATCCTATGTAAATGTTCCTCTTAATGTCACAGCTGATACAAATGATGCTTTTTGGAAAAATCTAAGCTTGTTATTATTATCCTACAAAAACCATTGTCTTTTTTGTGGTTGTCATTATAGACATAGAACAAGGTATTTACTAAGCTGTCGATGAAAACAAAGCATTTCTTGGTTGTGTTATGAAACTACCTAGTTGCCTGAGATTTCAATGCCCTAATATTACAGCTACATATGCACTATGGTCAGTGGATGAAGCCTAAATATACCGGAAAAGGATTCTATTTTGTATTTATGTATTGAAGTGATAATGAATCTCATATAACTATTTTGGCAAAAGGTTGCATTGGCCATGTAAAACTCAAGAAGTAAAACCAAATAGCTTATTACATAAAAATAGACAACTTTGGTCGGTACAAAATTGTGTCTTTAGTTAACTGAGTACAAAAAACGACATGGCATCTTGTTTTTATTCCTAATAACTTCATCAACATCATGGTTCATGTCATCGCGATTTTCGGGTGTCAAGTCATTAATTAGGCTTGAACCTTTCGATCATTGATGTCTCTATTTTTTTGGGGAAGGGTAAAATTGAGAAAACCCTTAGAAATTCTAAGTTCGGGGCAATTTTCGCTACGGGAAGGTGTTAGGCACCCGCAACGACTATAGTACTCTATAGGAGCCGTTTTTCTAGATTTATCTTTTACGCTTTATTTTAAATGCTATTTTTGAAAAGGTTGTTTTTAAGAATGGAGGAAAGAAGTGTTTGGGATTTTATTTTTTATTGGACTTGGAGGGGTTTTGACCTTTTGCCTACATACCCTTTTAAGGGATCAAACTCCATGTAGTTCTCTCTCGAAAAGCTTTGTGGGTTTTGATTGATTTTAGCTTTTTGAAAAAAGAGTTTTGAAGAAGAGAACGAGGCCGTAAAGGCTTGAGAAAATAAAGCGGTGAGGTTGGTCAATTATTTACAAAAAGGTTTAAGTAGGAATTATTTTCATTTTTTGAATTTGATTAAGAAAAGAAAGGAAATACAATGGAGTTTTGGCTCCAAGGTTTATTAAAAAAGGTTTTCGAGTGATAGAATTGTTAACACTTTTTGGAAAATGATTTTTCTAAGTTTCGCGCTTCCTAAACGTACACCTAGCGTTAGATCATACAACGTGTGTGCGTGTCGGTGTACATCATTATAGTGTCCATTGTCCTTTACATTGGCCCTAGTTTACATTCTATGGTCTTGTGAGAAAATAAAATAGAGAAACTATCTAAGAATCGGAAAATTGAATGAAGCCTAAACTTAAAGAATGGAAATGAAACGGAGCTTTCAATATGCATGAAACACAAAATGGTTAGTGAAGTAATATGAAATGGGGGTAAAATATTAAGCAAAGAAAGATAATGATAAGGTATGAAAAGATGGGACAAAGAAATGCATGCAAACTAACATTATTTACAAAGCGAGAAACTAAGAAAGTAAACTTTGCAAAATTAGAAACTAGCATGCAAACTTGTAAGATAATAGCTAACCAATTAACAAGATTGAAAATATTGCAAAATTTGTAAACAAACATCAACTAATACAATTGAACATATTGCGAAAATTATATCCAAAAAATCAACTAACATAACTAAACATATTGCAAAGATTAGATACCAAAATCAACTAACACAATTGAATGAATTGGCACAAAATCAGAGGTAAACTCGTCATAAGATTAAGTGGCAAACATCAACATCACATGACAAGTTTCGGATCAAAAATTGCACAAGAAAATTCACGCGAAAACACACAAAATATACGAATCAAAAGTGAAATTAACACGTATTATTTTCATCAGTCCTGAACATGTAAAAATATCACCAAACAGTCAAAAAACATATCAAGAACACATAGTAATTTTTTTGGAATTTTTATGAAGAAATTAAATGCACAGGGGGTCCAAACAGCAAGAACAGGGGTGCACATAGCGAGAAAATCAAGAAACTGAAAAGAAAAGCAGAAAGCCTTGGGTACCCGGCCCAAACCCACGCAAATAGATGGATCCGGATCTCCAGAACGCATCAGGGGCGTTGGATTGATCCGGATCCAATAGGATCTAGATCTAAAGGCTAAGAATGTGGGGCGCTGGATCGGGTCAGAACCCACCCGGTCCAGCGCCTTATATAAAAGGTCTTTTACCCGGATTCCCTCATTTCTTTCAATCGCTTCTCTCTCTTCCTCCCTTCTTCTTCGTTCGGTTCTCTGAAACCCTAACCCTAGCTTTGTTCGGATCAACCCAGAATCACACAAATCATGGCTTAAAAGCTTCATCTTATCATTCTAAACATGAATCTGTTACTGGAATTCACATGTATTAACTGAATCACTGTAGATCCGGAATTCTTGTTCACGGGTTTCAATCGGTTCTTTGGTTCTTTTCTGGTTCAAATCTTCGTTCTGATGAAACTTCTCATGGATTCATGGGTTTACAACGGTTGATTCACGTTGTAAACCCTGAAATCCTTTACGGTTTTGAAAAAAAAGTTAGGGTTTCATTCTTTTTGAACCGGACCTTTTGAACTCTTACGGACCTACGTTGATTCGGACTCACTGATGTTCATGCGTATGAAAGAGGTAAGTTTTTTGATTTTTCACCTGGTTTTGTTCGGAGATTCGGTTTTGAACCTTCAGAATTCTTCGATCTTGATTCTGTTGTTGACTTTGAGACTGAAATCCGGAAATAAACCGTGATTCTTCTTTCTTCTTCTTAACCGGTTCAGAACCTTTGAATTCTTCACCTTTTCTTCTTCTTCTCCTCTGGTTCGGATCCTGCGATCACGCTTGCAGCGCGCTACCTCCGGTGGCGTGCTCGTGTTCGAATTGCAGGTACAAGGGTTCGATGATGAAGATTCACTCTGAATCTCTGAGAACCGTTTGAAATTCCATCAAATTTGTGTGCATTTCGCTTCTGTTTGTCTCTGTGAATTGGATTCAATGGTGAGTTCGAAGAATTTGTATGGATTTTGTATGAATTGATGCTGAAATTGTTCTGGATTGAGCTAGGGTTTCATGAAGGTTCTTGAGGTTTTGTGAATTTGTGGATTTTGATCTGTAACTGAAAGGAGAGAGAGTGTTGATTTTGTTTGTGTGATGTGGCACTGATTCTATGGACCTCTTCTGACTTGCACAGTGGCGTGGCCTTATATAGGCTGCCATGTGGCCTCTGGACCAATGAGATTCTGACACTTGGACTGAATTGCTTGCGTGGCATTCTTGGACTAAACTGCAATTTTAAAGAAATTGGGGACTAAACTGCAAAAAAGGAAAAGAAATTGGGACTGTTTTGAAAATAGAATTGCACTGTTTTGGAAAATAACAAAAACTGAAATTGGACTCACTTGCAATTAAAATAAAATTTGGACTTATTTGTAAAAAAACAAAATAAAATTGGTAAAAAAATGTAATTTGGAAAAAACGTAAAGTGAAACAGTTAAAAATGAAAAAACGGACTAAAACGGACAAACTACCAAAATGAGGTATTTCAAAATACCTCTCTGCCAAAAAATTGTTTGATGTGAAAAGACCAAAATGCCCCTAGGGACTAAAACGACTCAGACTGACTCAGATGCAAAACTAAGATGATTTTTGGACAAAATTTGATTAATGATTCATGCAGACAAGTTGAAAAGACTCAGGGACAAATTGTAGGGACTAAAATGGGTTCCTTTGTAGGAAATGACCAAAATACCCTTTTGTATGATTTTATGCAAAAAATTGGAATAAAATGCAGGAAAATATATGATGGTCTTAGAGACCCTTTTTACGGACTTGTAATGCAAGAAAACATTTTGGATGGTTTTAAATGCAAGAAAATTAGAGACGGAAGCAGTAAGATGTGCGGTTGAAACACAGTAGACAACTGTAAAATAGACATAGTGAATTTGAAATAATCAGAACCAAAAAGAAGTTTGAACGAGTATTTTTAGGTCCAAAATGAGGGTGTAACAGTTCCTATCCACTAAGACCACTTCAGGTCGACCTTGAACTATTGGTTCGACAGGTTGTGGCCTCTTAACCATTAGTTCGATCAACCGCAACGGTTGTTGATTTAGGACTTGTGGAATCTGTTGGTAAACAGGTTGTGGAGGAGCAAAGAAATTTGTTATCCTCCCCATTTGTGTGGTTAGGGCTTGGTAACTCCGGTTTATGTCCCGTATCAAAGGATTAAACATGATACCAATTTGTTGTGTCAACAAATTAACCATTTCATGATTACTCTCATTCATTTGTCGTCTTAACAAACTCATTGAGTCAGTTGTTAAGGTTGGTAGAGTATTTTGATAAAAAATGCTAGAACTTGATGATTATGTGTGTTGTGAATTGTGAACGGATTTGCTTGGTCTGCAAATGCGGACGCACTATCATGTACATTTGCTATCATCGACGTTGGCATACCATACGGTTGTTCCCTAGGATGGTTTTGAATATTTGTATTTCGATCATCAAGCCTAGGCCTGATTAAAGGAGAACTTGGGATACTAGTAGTCGAAGGAACACCAGCACTGAATAAGGGCACAAAGGTTCCCATTTCTGGTCCTGTCATTGGAGAGGACGTCGAAACAGTTGAAGGAGCGGTTACTCTGGTTTCCGTCGAAACTGGCATAGCCATGGTTGCCCCCACGGCGGTCGACACGTTTAAATCTACCAAAGGAGTGCTCGCTTGTAAAGGTTGTGCTTGAGAAGATGATTGTGAAGAGGTTGAACTAGCACGAGCCATATATTTACCACTTATCAAATGCATACACAGACAACTTGGTGTTTTTAGTAATAAAGTTACCCGGAAATAGTATCAAAATCCTAAAAACATATCTCTCAAGGAGATGAGTTTTGAAAAACCGTTTTTCATTAAGAAAAAAAATTGAAAATCAATTGCACAAATAGAGTCCCATTGGGCGTGCCAATTTGTTTACCGGTGTTTTTGGTAAACTACGGACTAGTTCTGATTATTACAAGCGAGACCGGACTACAAATCTCAGGACATGTTGTGTAAAGGTTTTGATCGAAAACGGTTTGAAATAGGTCATGAAATGCACTCAGGTTGCTTAGAGAGAATGACGGGTTTTAGAGTAGAAAAGGCATTGTCTCTCGACAGGTTTGAGTTTGCAATTAAAAGCAAAGCAGAATTAAAGATAAAGGGTAAAAGATTAAACCCATAAACTTAAAGGAAATGTAAAATGTGTTGCATTAAAAGTAAAATGGTCTACAAATTAGTTTACATACATTTTGTATAACTTGTTTCCCTACGCGCCGGTAAATTGATTGTTGTAGAATTTCTATAAATGATTTGCGACCCATTTTCCGCCTAGGAAACATTTATTTATACATAAGGAAAATAATTGGAAAAGGATTAATCCCATGATCAGCACTTCCTCCATCTTGGACAACTGCTTGTCCCCACGTTCCCACTAAGGAAACCGCCTTTGAGCTTGAAATTGTATCTTTCCCGCCTTGATTGCTTGCCTTCGACGCAATTGTGCTTTTAGCCTTATTCTGTCGAACTCTTGCCACGGGTACCAGGCTCGCTATCTTGTCGAGATCCTTAAGTTTAAATGAGAAAGCCTTTGACTCCTGCAAAGTTAAAGGTCAACTCCATGTTAATCATATTAAATGAGCTTGTCAAAATTACAGGCTAACACCACCAGTCATCAGTTATCCGCTATTTTTATCAAACTGAGCCAAAGTCTATTTTCTTTTTATCAAATAGTTTCTTGACCGCCATAAGTGTTTTTAGAAGGAGTAAGGAATCTCATATTTGAACCTCAATTCATCCATATGAATGTCAGGTTCAAATCCTCTTCATTTATCAAATCAAGTGAAGGATTTCTTATAAAGACACAAAATATAGATAATGGGTCCTACCATTAATTATTTTACATTATTTTCAAACTTCTCATTATCTTTTTCTTTCTAAATAGTAAAAAAAAAAATGTGCGTTGGAATTTCTCTGTTGGTCTATATGACCAATTAGTTTGTAAGTTAGAGGGGGTGAATAGCTTTTTAAAAACTTTTTCCGGAGTTTAATAAAAAGTGAGTTTAACTAAATCGACTATTGGAATCGTGCGCGAACAATCACAACAATATACAAAAAGATAAATCTATGGAAAATAAGATTTAATCTAGAATTAACCCACTTGGGTTGGCCTAGTGGTATCGGCATGAGATTTGGGAGTGTGATCCTCCTTGAGGTCTCATGTTTGATTCTCTCTAGTGTCAATTTAGGTGGGCTAATTTAGCTTCTTCAAAAAAAAAAAAAGATTTAATCTAGAATTAAGAGATTCACGATATAAATCTTATATACAATCAAACTTTAATAAACGTTGAACAATATACAAAACTTTTAGGCAATTTCAAACCAAACCTATATGAACAAAATTACTAGGCTATCAATTGAAAAACAAAATGCATATAGAATTGAGTAATTTGATAGAATTTGCACTCAATTAATCTAAGCAAAATTATTTAATTAACCACATGCAATAATGAAAAGTAAAGAGGATAAGGACAGAGAGATAACACCTATATTTTTATAGTAGTTCGCTCCTTCTCGTCCTCACTAGAGCTACGTCTACTCTTCTAGATGAAGTACACATTCACCAAGGTCATCCACTATGTAACAAATGTTGAATACAATGTGTTTACAAGAGTTCCTTGAAATTAAAACAAATTCTTCAACCCCTATGCAAACACTCCCCAAACTTCAAATAACCTTTGAATTTGGTGCTCCTTGAATCTTCGAATTCTTGAATACCCGTGCACCCTTTCGAACTTTTCACTCGAGCCTTCGATGCTACGTTCGGTAAGCGAGTCCCTCTCGACTTCAAGAACGGTTAGAAAGACCCCTCAAGTCCTTTGGAGATGAAATGAGATTATTCACTTCACTCTATAACCTTGATTAAGCCTAATCAATTTCCTTGAAAGAACCAACTTACAATCCCTACTAGCACCCTAGCAAATCATTGTGACTCAATGTACAAAGTGATTATAAGAAAAAGTGTTTAATCTTGAAGAATTTATGTGCAAAGAGTTTTTGAGACCTAGAGAGAATAGTTGCAAATGATTCAATAATTTGAAGGTTATGAGGAGGAGACTATATATAGTAAGGGGTGATAAGAGCAAAATTTTGCCTAAAAACAACATGGTGAATCGATTCACTATATGAGTGAATCGATTCAGAGAGCAAAAGATAAACCAAGAATGCATGAAGGATGAAACGATTTAGTGCATAGATGAATCGATTCAAGTAAGCCCAGGATGAAGAATGATACGATTCAACCTTCAAATGGATCGATTCAGTTCAAGTCAGAGAGTTTTGTGAGACGATTTAAACTGAAAAGAGTCGATTCATATGTGATACGATTCAAGGAGTTGTGAATCGATTCATCTATAGTCAAAGACTTAGATGAATCGATTCAGTGTGTGATGAATCGATTCAATGTGCCAAAAGATGAACAAATGACAACTTTTCACAAGACACAAGTGAATCCTAAACCAAGACACATAGATGATGGGTGCTTTAACATGCTAACCATAAGGCAATTATTAAAACGATATACTAAACTAAAGAACATCATCAAAAACATATAAAGTAAACTATGAAGGGCTTCATTCTCTATTTCCCAAAACAAATGGAGATGTCAATTATTATACTTTTGATGTAAATAAAACAAATCTAACTTATTTAATGGTACACTTTTGTATTTATATTTTAAAAACTACAATAATAGTATAACCAAAAAAAACCTACACTAATAAGATAAATAGAGAGAATAAGAAATGGAGATATTCTAACCCAAAAAATGAAGATGATTGGTAATATAGAAGATTCTAACTCATCATTATACTTGTAGCTACCAAATGAGTCAAGGTCTATTATCTTGGAGTAATGATATTTGTAAAACCATTTTTTACAATTTTGTAACAATTTTCTTTTTCTCTTTTCATTAGTCGAAATCAACAGAGAGAAAAAGGAAGGGAGAGGGTACAAAGTAACATGAGTGATAACATGTTGTCATGGTGTTTTTCAGTTAGTTTTTATGTGTTTTAGTTTAGTTTTTAACAGTTTTGGACAGCTGTAAGCTGAAAAAGACAAAAACAAGGAGACCAGAAAAACCAAAACCCGGCCATAATTTTGGCCATATTTTGAGGAAATTTTGAGCTTTTTTATTCGACAAAAATCGGGCCACGATTTTTACGTTACAGAACCTGATTATATAAAATCCAAACGCATTTCTGAGCTAAGGGTTCGAAATTTTGAGGATAAAAAGGTGTTTTTGAATCTGCAGAACTCGAGAATCAATGGGAGACCATCAAACCTCATAGTTAGTCCTCCAATCTATGTAATGAATCCTTCATTTGAATTAGTTGTTTATAGTTTAGCCTTGAGTAACTAAATTCCTTGTGGTTAATCCTTAGATGAATCTTTTGTTAGCTATATGACCATGTAATTTGTATGAACTCACTTGATTATCAATGAAGATCTAGTCTTACTAAGTTTATCTTGAGTTTAATGCTTTTTATATGTTTCAGATTAACTATTAGGCTTGGCATCTTGAATGTATGAATTGATCATAGAATTTGAATGACTACTAGTGTAACACCCTAATTCTCAACGTTGATTTAATAAATAATGCGAATAAATTTAAACAAAAAGATGTTACACATACTCTTCAATCATTCATTCAAATAATAAATAATACGTCATATTTCAGAG
This sequence comes from Medicago lupulina, assembly GCA_958299785.1. Lineage (NCBI taxonomy): Eukaryota > Viridiplantae > Streptophyta > Magnoliopsida > Fabales > Fabaceae > Medicago > Medicago lupulina. The sequence goes on along the minus strand of OY283144.1, from coordinate 54,146,597 downwards.
TGCTAAGTGTAACACCCTCAAACTCCAAATACAATATTTAATAAAAACTCGACAAACAATCACAAAATTTCAAGGTGTTACTTCATCATTATATCCAAAAACAATAGTTATTAATATCTTAAACAATCACAACAGACATACATCGCATGACATCATAAGTCATAATCTCTGAATCACAGATACATCAAAATAGGTGAACTCAACATAAAATCCAGAGTAAATTAAAAAAATAGAGTCCTCACACCCTAATCGGAGCCCGGCTACTAAGAATCCAAATGCATAAGCAAGGAAAGAGGAGTAGGCTTCAAGCCGTCCTCGAGTACTCACGTCTACTCACGCGTCTTGAACCTGCACATCTACACCACGAATGATGTAGGTGACCAAACAGTCACTGGAGGGTAAGATACACGTTCAACATAAAGAAAATAAGAACGCGGGCATATCATTTCAGGATTCAAATATCATGTATAGAAACACATAATCATTTCCTAATATACTATCATCGTATATAATCTCTTTCAAATCAATTACATAAATGTAACAATTCTCAAATCAACATCATAAGAGATAGCAAGTATTCATATCGTCATCTTATCACCAAGTCATGTCCACATTATTCACATTTCATCACCATCATCTCAATTACATAATCGTCACCAAAACACACATAGCCAAGCACACACACTCACATATAATCACATAATCAAATACATGACTCTCACATAGACTCATATGCATGCTATGTTCTAGACACAACTTTATATGCACGTGCGTTTTGAATATCGGAGGTTTGTTACCGAGTGATCCCTCTGCATCGTGATTCTTTGGATAATCAGAGTTATGTTACCGGATTTATCCCTCTGCATCTTGACTCTCAGCATCGTGATTACAAGACTATAAATGCATGAACTTCAAGTATAGACTTAACAATGCACATCACCATAAACTCATCATTATATAATTCACATCATTATATAATATATCAGCACAACAAACACATCATTGCATTGTCAAATCAATACATTCTTACATCAACAATTCATCATCACCAAAGTAATCTTATATTCATGCTTAAACTTACTATTTATTTCATAGATGTTTTAGAGTCCACTCGAAGGGTTCTGCTGAAGTTTCATGAAAAATGCAACATGACCCCTGTGCATTATTTCAATAATAACTCAAATTATAGAAATCCTAATGGAGTCAAACCAAAGGAAAATGAGAGATAACATCCAAATCCACAACTTTCATGACTACACCTAAACCAAATTCAGAACAGAAAGGGGTGAAAATGGTTTGTTTTCTAAAGGCTGGGAGAGATGCACGATTGTGTTGATCTATGTGTAGTATTTTGATCATATCTCAAGTTGTGAATGTCAAAATGGATTAAAACCAAAGGCAAATGAAATATGACATCCTTATCTACAACTTTCTTGAGTACACCTAAACTCAATTCGAAACAGGAAAGGGGTGGAAAAGTGAGTTTTGCCTAAGCCTGGGGAGAGTGCACGACCGTGTTGGCCCATGTGTAGTATTTTTATTAGAATTCAAGTTGTGGATATCGAAAAGAGGTCAAACCACAACCAATGAAAAGCTAACATCTATATCTACAACTTTCATGAAGACACCTAAGCTTTATTTGGAACATAAAGTGGTCAAAAAAGTGGTTTTTCTAAGCTGGAAAGGGTGCACGACCACGCGCCCCCAAAACAAGAAATTGGGCCGTAAGTTGAGAACGGGTTGTTCTCCCAAGAAGCAGGACCGTGTGCGTGTATCAGACACCCGAAATCGCAGTTTTGTTGCGATTTCGCTTAAGGGGGCTTCCCGAACCCCGTTTTCGACCTTAAACTCACCAAACTCGTCCATAATCATTACCCTAAGGTTACTCTAACATTCAAACACTAATATTTTATTAACCTTCTGATTCACACACTCTCTTCATGGTCAATCCTCAATTCGAAAACCCTAAACTAGCTTCCCTTAATTTTAAGTCTTTCAACATCGTCTTTACCTTCGTTCATCATCATTTTCTCATCAAAGTTTTCAAAATAGCAACAACATCTTCTTAAGAATTAAACAACCTCCGTTATAAAATAAGATACCCTAAAGTGAAAGAATTCTCCTCCTTACCTCGAATTCTCCAAAAATGTGGCGCTTGTCTCTCTTCTCCTTACTTAGGGTTTCCTCTACTCATCTCTTGTCCTCTTTCCTTTTCTCTGGTACAGTAAGAGTGATTATTTTGATTTTCTATCTCTCTATTTGTACTAGGGAATTGGGCTATTCACCTATTATTAATTTTCCTCTCCTCAACTTACCATAATTTTACTTCTTCCTCCCCAACTTATTTTATTATTTATACTATGCACCTCTCACCTCTATTGTCTCTTCATATTAATCCTTATCACCTATCAACCACAATAATAAATAGAACTCATTCTATTTAACCTTATTAACTTAATAAAATATAAATTTAGGGTGTTACAACTAGCCCTAGCGTTTGAATGTGATCTAGGTAATCTGATTAACTTAATTAATAAAGCTAGAGATAAACAATTGTTAAGTTATGATTTAGAGATTAATGGTCTATGAAAACCTCTAACGGTTTCGAATCCACTTAAGAGATTAAGAGATTGCGACTTTAGGAGAAAGATCTAATTCGATAGATTGATTAGAACTATTTTGTTAATCTATCGTTAGACTAGCGAAATAGTGATAGGAAATAGGTGCAAATTATCATATAGCGAGTATTAAAGGACTCAATCGGGTTAATCATTCGTCTAATTAAATTTCTAAAACCAACTTTTATTGCACTTTTCTATTAGTTAATGTTATCAAACCAAAACCATTTACCTTGTGCAACCCCCAAATTTATACATCCTTTATAATGATGAAATTACCAAATAGAAATTAACAACATCGTGAATACGAATTTAATATTATTACTTCGATAGATTTTTGATACACTTGTCAAATAATATTTATGAAGTTTTTGGCGCCGTTGAATCATTTCAACTTAAATTTTTTGGTTATTACTTAGGATTTATGTCATTTACAAGAAAAGTTGTCCAAAAATTAGGATCAAATATTTCTCATGCATCAAAATGAAATCAAATGAAAGTATGACCCAAATGAATTTTTTGTCTCTCCGGTAAACTCAAAATTACACGCTACCTTGCTTTGAAATTTCTCATTCCGTGGACTTTTTTTCCTCTCTCTCTTTGGTATTCTCTCCCTTTTCTAGGTAACTTCACAATACATTCTATATCCTTAATATTTTTCCCTTTTCTTAAATTTCTCTATCTCTTATTAATTACTTTAGCTGCTGTTTTATCATTTATCTTCTGCGGATTATATACAGGTATGAACTTAGACTCTGAATAATTCAATTTTAGTTGAATAAAATTGAAACCCCATTTGGTGAATCTTTTCTCTGAGTTAGTTTTCCTGTGCCTTGTCTTTCTTCTGTTGTTGAAATTTAGTTGTAGTAAATTGACTTTTTTCCCTGATGGAGAAAAATTGATTATATTCATTTTGTGTGTCTCTTGGAGTTTATAGATTTTGTTTTTCCTTTCTGTTATTGTTGGACTTCACCTGTTATTTGTTGTGCCGAAATCGTATTGCCGGACACCGTGACCGGGGTTTCAAACCTAGGATCCCTCACTCTTTGTATGAACTTTTAGGTGGTTATTGTTATTCCGTCTATCTACCAAAAAAGAGATGATAGACTACATATTGAAGGTGTCTCCTATGTTGGTGTCCGACATGTGTTAGCACTCCGACACTGGCACATATAGTTACATTTAATTTCTTTAATTTTTTAGATTATTGAAAAAATATCCAATTCCAAAATTCATTTGAAGTTAGCATCTGTTTAAGCCGGTTAATTATATCATTTTGTGAGAAATGATATTCGTACATCCATTTTGTGACAACTTTTGTACAACTCTTTCTCACTTCCTTTTACTCTTTCTATTGTTTTGACCAATAGGATGAGAAAACACCAAATGGCTGTACAAATATCATTACTCTAATTTTATACGAAGAGATAACTAAATATGCTAGAAGTTCACGACCTCTGTGTTCAGTCTTATTAGACTTGTAATTTCATTTTTATGCAGTCATTTGCATGAAATCCAATTAAAGGCTTGTTTACTTCAATTTTATGGAGTCATTTGTATAAAATCTTAATGATTTTGACTAAGCTTTTTATTTTCATTTCTTGCTCATACTGTTTTCTTTCTGAGTTAACTTATATGTCATCCCTTAACGAAAAACCTTTTATTTTAGGGTGAAAACCTTTTAAAACAAAGTTTTGATTTTATTTTGGTCCTTTTGCTGGTTGTAGAGAATTTAAGGTCACACCATTCCTAGGTTTACTAGTTTACACCTGCTGAGTGTTTTGCATTGAATGTGATATGGGTATGAAAAAGTGTTCATAAATGAGTTTCTCACCCTACAAGTCGATTTTATAGGGTCGGTTGCTTCAGTGTTGTCAATTGTCCACCATGGCGTTATAGCATGGAGGATTTTGTGCCAGCCTCCATAGGCGACAACACCTAATATATCCGCTGTGTTTCTACCATAGGCGGCAACGCTGTGTTAATACTTAATATTGCAGATTTTTAACTGACCTTGATAATCCGCCATTGATAACAAGCATAGCCTACTTGATGTAGAAAATCTTAAGGACCTTGTGATGTATGCCTTATAACCCTTTTTTACTCCATCGGTGACTTCTATTTCCAACTCTATATTTTTAATGCAGAAAGAAACCGGTCTTTTCATGTATTTTCTGGATTTAAAGTTCTAGTGAAGGAGAAATGATATCAAGGAGAGCAACATTCTGGTGTCATGCATGCAGGCAGTCAATCATGCTTGCAGGGAGGGATGCACTTTGCCCTTACTGCGACGGAGGATTTGTGCAAGAAATTCATGAGAATCGAGAACTTGCATCATCATCACAGTTGGAAGAGTTTCAAGATGATCCTGATATTTTTGATGCTATACATGCTGTTGTAAGTCAAAGAGGTTCTGTACCAAGAATTGGGTTTAGAGATGCTATTGATAGTTACATGAGGCAGAGAATGGATGGAAGAACCACAAACTTTGATGTCAGAAGGAGATCTGTTTCTGGTTCTGTTCCTGAACAAACATGGGGTGTTTTTAGTTCTTCTGGTCGTTATTTAATATTTCAAGGTCAAACACCTAGCTCTAGAGGTGATTCTAGGCGCTCTGATTTTGGTGGCTACTTTATGGATCACGGGATAGATGATTTTATTGAACAACTCAATACAAACGGTCGTGGTCCAGCCCCGGCCTCACGATCATCAATTGAAGCAATGCCTACCATTAAGATCAAACAGGCACATCTTCACTCCGATTCACATTGTCCAATTTGTATAGAAAGGTTTGAACTCGGCTCTAAGGCAAGGGAAATGGCATGTAAGCATATTTACCACTCAGACTGCATTGTTCCTTGGTTAATTCAGCATAATTCATGTCCTGTTTGCCGTGTTCAGCTTCCGCCTCATGGGCGTGGTAGTCGAAACTGGGGAGGAAGGAATCACAATAGTACTGGTCAAAACAATAATGGTCGAGGAAGGAGAAATCCATTTTCGTTTTTGTGGCCATTTCGTTCTTCCAATTCAAATACTAATCATTGAGCTGAGACTCTTCCTGGCAAGAATACAGTGGATGGACCTCTTAATATTAAAAGATTAATTTCTTCTCCTGGACAAGTATAACTTGTGCTGTTAAACAATGGTTGTAATTTAAATGATGTGAATAGAGTTTCTGAAGATTTTACATTGAACATATTTTTATTGGATACTTGATAAAGCTTTGTAAGTCTCTGTAAATGGAATTTTCATTTTTCATTCAGTTTGTATCTTAGGACCTTAATTTCACCTGTGTGCATTTGTAATCCGTATGGTCAGTCAAAATATATTTGGTCAAAAATCATATTCTTTTGTATAAATCTTGAAATAGCAGTTCTCTTTCTAATTTTATGCTAGCTAGAGAATGTCATCTCGGTTGTGGCAACACAAGTTCAATTATGATCAAGTCAATCTCTACGACACTTGAACCAAAAAAAATTGGAGGTCCAATTTGTAATGTACTCCATATAATAAAGTTATTATTATTTGCAACATCAAAATATGTCTTGTCCTCTCTATGCAACATCAATCACACACACAAGAGGCACAAAATAGTAACCAAAAAGTTAATCTATTAGTATGAAGATTCATCAACAAGAAGTGCTGGAATTTAGAGAGAAAACAAAATGTAGAACATCATTTCACCAGCCGACCAGACATTTCCTAGTGTATATGTTTCACTTCCGTAATGTCTCAAATTCTTCTAACGTGGCCCTGATAAATAATTTTGCAGAAAACCATTTTCTACTCCTGAATGTTTAACGAGTACCAACCCATTTGAGGTAAGGTGCACAAAGGTGATTTTGAGTACAATGACTAAGAGAAGACAAATATTCAAAAGTAGCCTGGCATGAAAAACAATCAGAATCAAAATACACCACTAAAATATATTATTGAAGCATGTAATGTTCTGATTCATATTTAATGAAGTAGCCTACTATTTTGATTCTGATAATCATAAACCGAAAGTAAAAAGTATGACAATGAGAATCAGAATACACCATAGAAAACAAAGAACTTTTCCGGTGATGACTTCTAAAAACAACAAAAGCAGCACAACAGTCATGGTTGATCTTTCAAAACTTTTTTGTCCATCTCCATTCCCACACTTCTCCGGTGGTGAGTCATTGTTATTTTACGGAGTAATTTGAAATCCTTGAGGTTGTTGGAACTTGGAATCCTTAACACTCACTCTCCCATCTTGATTGGTAACATCCTTTCACTCCTCCATTGATCTACTAGCAGATTCTCACACTGATGAGGTCTTCTCTAATCGTATAACTATTCGAACATTGATGTGATGTTGGATGAAAAATTGGAAAATTAAACACCACGTAATTATACTTTATCAATTGAAAAAATAGACTGTGGGGGTCCCACATAAAATAGAACATCAGTGGTGTTTAAATTGCAGTAATTAATTTTATTTGTCTTCGATAATATCACTTCCCATAAATTTAGCTTATGTGGTTGCGATAAGAATAAGAATTTAATTAAATTTCTTATATTTCCTTCTTTTAAATCCAATAATTTGTTTCCTCCTTTTCGTGGATTTGTTTCATTTGATCCTATCCACAAGTGTTGTTGAAGTGATTAATGGGTAAACTTTATTTTAATCTTATCCATTAGAGTAATTGTTGTCGCAATTTTTGTTAAAATAGTTACAAAATCTCTATATAAATAGATGACTTCACTCACTCAGTTCAAAAAATACACCAAAGAGTTTCATTGAGTTATCGGGAACTCTTTCTCTATTATCTATTTCTTGACTTGTGCTGACGAGTCTTTCTTTTCTTCATCTCCTCTTTTCTGTCCCTTCAGAATAACAATGTTCTTAAGACCATAGTCCCTTTTCGGTTTAATGTCCCTTCGGAATTAAGAAATGGTCTTAAATTCATAGTCCGTTCGATATTTTTATATCCTTCGGAATAAATGATAATTTAAGATCATAGTCCCTTTTTCGGTATACTGTTCCTTCAAAATTATGAATGATCTTAAAATATATTCTTCTTCGATTCTTGAAGTTAGACGTTAGAATGGTGTAAAACCATATTTGAGTGATCATAGTTGGAGAAGTTAATAATTAGAATGGTGGTAACACCATATTTGAGTGGTCACAACACCATAATAGAGTGGCAACAGTACCATATTAAAGTGGTTTTAGTATTAAAAGAATGGTCTTGGTATCACATTGAAGGTGTAATTCTCAAACGGTTTTCTACAGTGCAGTAGTTAATCGAACAGTTGTAGCTGAGCTTGTTTTATCTGGAGGCGGCGTGGTTGATAGTCTGTCTTACACAATTTGGGCAGTGCCACGAAACGTCTTAAAGAGAGCGACCTGGTCGTGACTCAACCTAGTAGCAACTTCGGTAGATAATAGAATTTGGAAATCCAAATACAATAGTTTGGAAATCCAAAAACAACAATTTTAAGACGTTTCGATCTGCTATGTCTACCGAAGAAGTTACTTATTGAGATTCAGTTGTCCCTAAATACAATAACGATAAATCAAGCTATATAATTACATCTTCCAACTGAAATGATAAAGTAAGTGATTGTTGTTTCAAACAACAACACTAAAATTAACCGGAGAACAATATTGATCTTATTTGACATTAGAAGCCACATTCAAACCATTTCATATTGCACGGCTTGTTTACCTTTCAAATCAAGTAAGAATGTGACTTTCGTTGTTGAAGAACTTTCAGGGAATTACTAAAAGCACGACGTCACATTTGCTATTGAAAAGCCAACATATGTTACGAACTCTTACGGGTTATTATTAAAAATTTGATTGTTATGTGCTAATAATTTCTTGGGATGCAATTAGTGAATTGTTCTATACTATCATGGAATAACCATATGAAAAAATGTGCAAATTTAATATTCTTAAATCTGTGTCCTTTGGTTAATCGGTTAAAAGAATTAGCATGATTTTCGGTAGCAACTGCGAAAACCGAAAAGTTAGCTACTTTAGAATAAGAACGAATCTGAATTTCAGATTTATATTGAATAAGACTGAGTTAACTCAGACTTAAAAAGAGATTTGTGTATCATGCATACTTGTGGAAAAGACTGCGCATTTGATGGTATGCTCAAAATTAAATTCTCCTTCTATTTTATAAGTTGTGTGATTTTAATATTTGACATATCCAAATTTATTATGTGAACAAACGTTTAATTTTAAATTTGAGTAATTTGGATTTAATTCCAAAGTTATATAATTAGACAATTTTATCTTTTGCAGTCAAGATATATGAACTAAAAGTTCATATGAATAAGTGTTTAGAGAATTTGAATCTCTAAACTCAGTAAATTATGATATGTGCGAGTTTGATGACACATAAACTAGAAATGATAAAATGATATTTTATCATATTTATTTATGACTGTAAATTTTGAAAAATAAAATAAAATCGTTACGCTTGATATGTTCAATTTCTATAATGAAAATTGAAATTTATGTTGGATAGAGTACCAAAGTCTAAGAACAAAAATTCTTATTAAATTTTTGAAGAAAAGACAACCCAACTTATCTTATTTTTGAACTTGGGATTGTCTGGACCCCAAGAGAGTTGAACTCACTAGTAGAGTCAATGAATGTGTATTCATTGAGTATGCTATAAACAGCGAAACATATAAGTTTATGACCTAAATGCTAAAGTGATCATATAATTAAAAGATGTCGATTTCTATGAAAATATTTACCTCTTTAACTAAAGAATAGTAGGGCCACTAGTGGAGGCTCTAGTGGGAGCACGACATTAGTGGGGGTAAAATAAATTCCCTTTTAAAAATTAAGAACTAGTGGGGGCACTATATCTGATCACATTCTAGTAATTAGAAATAGTTATGAAAACATCGTACTCGATATTATAGAACCTCAAAGAGGTAAGAAAGCAAGAATTGATAAATACTATTTGCACGATCATATGTCTCTATGAAGACGAATTGCTCATATTTGATTTAAAGATTCTTGTTATGAATTATGTGAAATCAGTGTTTATCAACAACATTGATAAGAAAGACCTAGACAAAGGTGAAGTAATTATTGGTTTCAAGATTACTAGATCAGAAGGAAAAAAAAGGAACCCTTTTGATGAAACTCACAAAGTTGAGAAGATCTTAAAGGAAATGTTATTATTTGAGCGTAAACTTGCAAGCATATATTAAAACATTATTCGACACCATTAAACTTCAACAACAATAAAAGCTTCAGCAACATGTTTCAAAAATTGATACATAAAGGAATGAAAGAAAACATTGCAACAATTCCCCATCCCGTTACGTATCAGAGCCCTAAGACACTTGAGCCAGACGTCCTACTAGTCTTCATTACCTGCAAGTTACCCATACGAAGAGCAACATTTTCAAGCAGAAGGGGTGAGATTCTCAAACAATAATAATAAAATTATAATCCATCAATTGAATCTAACACCCTATATTCAACAATATACTTCAATATATAAATATATATCATGTATAACAACATATTCAATTCATCCAACAACAACAACACAACAACGTCCACCGACAACGACAACAACGACAACAATGACATATACAATGCCCACCGACATATGCAACAACCACCGACACCGACAACGACGACAACGACAATGTCCACCGACAAGACAACAACGACTCATGTACTATGTAACACCCCAATTTCCCGTCTTAAAAATTTCATTAATTAAATCATACATCAGAGTATTCGTCATAAAGGAGTGTCACGTTTCATCTATAAAAACAGCTTAGATAATAATTTATCAAATCACAAAACATCCATTTAAGCAGCGGAATTCAAAAAGGTTTCATCTCAAAAATGTCTCGGCTTAAAAGCCATCAACACGTCTCAAAATATTTAAGGTTTTACATCACAAAAGTCAACATCATTTATTCAACGCGATACATAAAAGAATAGACTCCACAAAAGACCCTATCCCGTTACATATCAGAGCAGCCCTAACTTCACACAATCCTCGCATCATCGCAACTAAGACTGGGTACCTGCACTTGCCCACAAGGCGGCAATTCCAGCAGAAGGGGTGAGATTCATGACAATAATATTAATATAAAAACATAAGTCAAGATTAACAAAACTTATATCCAACTCATCACATATGCATTATAGCACTTCATGGCATCATCATAAATATCATCATATCAACATCATAAACATCATCTAAAACAACATTACATCACATATCAACATCTCAATCATCATCTCATATATGTCACAAATGACTCGACTAAATGCAACACCTAACGTCTCAACATCGTGCATGTGGTACCGTATAATTATAGCATTAATATGCTTCACCGTCGCTTTGAGCAAATGCTCCACCGTCGCTTTGAGCATAAAGCTCCACCGTCTCAATAATTATGCAAATGCATGGACTCGTCATTTAACATCTTAATACACCGTCTCAACATCATTACATTTTCAAGAATGGCACATGCAGTTAATAATAATTACATGGTAGAACATCATCTCAATTATGCATACACTTTGCAACACATAGCATCATCTTATTCAATTAACATCATACTCATATAACACTTATATTCAACAACACATCATTTATCAAAGGTATAATAGAACCATCATCATTCATCTCTACATAACTCATCTAAGGGTATATAACGGCACGGTCTCTACCCCAAGGGTACCTCTAAACGTCCTATGCAAAACAGCTTACAAAAACAACAACACAATCCTGAACCATCTAACTCGCCACGGCGAGTACATCTGCTCGCCACAGGCGAGTACTCCCAGCAGCTCACTCGCCAAGGGCGAGTTGGGGGCGAGCTGGAGGCGAGAAAAACTGGGTGCTTCGGCCTTTTTGACATTTTTCAACAAAATTCTCATTTTTAAGCTCTCTAAATCAAATTTGACTAAACCAACTTCACAGGTCATTGTAACACCCCGTTTCCCAAATAACATAATAATATCCAAACATCAGAGTTAATCAACAATCAACGGAGTATTACATGCATATTTCAAAAATAATTTATTTAAATAGAAACATAAAACTATTTAAATAATTCTCCAAAACATCATTCTTTATAAAATAATCTGCAGCGGAATAATTATCATAAATTCTTCTCAGAAATTCTTATACATCAACATGTCTGGCACAAAGGCCTCACCATAACAGAAATGTTCTCCAACATATAACAAATAATTATTAAACAATTCTCCAAGTAAAAACGATACATAAAGGAATGAAATTATAAAACACAAATCCCATCCCGTTACGTATCAGAGCCTATGACACAATGAGCCGACTCCTATCTATCCATCGCTACCTGCACTTGCCCACATGGCGGCAATTCCAGCAGAAGGGGTGAGTTCACAAAACAAAAGCAATATATATATATATATATATATATATATATATATATATATATATATAATTCATAAAGTTGTATTGAAAAACAACAACAAGAATATTCATCATCACCTTAATCATAAGTAATCTTCATAAACAATTCAACAAATAATATTTAGATTCACCTTAAATAACAACACCGACAACAACACCACTTGTGGTGACACCTCACCAACAACAACTCACACCTTAAACTTCTAATGCAAGACCCATAAACGACCAATGCATTATGCAAATGTGGTACCAACTACGCGCGTTGAGTGCTAAACACTCCGGGGCATAAGCCCCCACCAAATGGATGGTTAAAGCATCCCAGGGCATAAGCCCTCACCAAAGTGAATGACTAGCATTCCAGGGCATAAGCCCTCACCAGTTGAATGTATAAACATTCCGGGGCATGAGCCCCCACCAATGCAAATGAGTTATGAGACTCAAGGTGTATATCTACATACAACCCTACAACAGAAAAGTGGTGCATTTTCACCATGCAACCAACAACAACACCAACTAGGACACCTCCCCAACTAGACTCAACCACACCACAACACCATGAACAATTGCAACTTAGCGTATTATAGTTCATTTCATTCCATATAAGATTCATTCAAAAATGCATCATAAACACCTCCATTCTATATTATTATCACTCCAAAAATTCTCTAAAAATCCAATAAACCATTTAGAAAGCTTAGGTTTGGTTTTAGAACACCTTAGAAAAATCTCATTTTGGGTCGCACAGGACCCAGCTCGCTTAAGCGAGCAGCATCTCGCTTAAGCGAGTCAAAACACGTAAGTTTGGTTTTGCTTCGCTCCTGGCTCGCTCCTAGTTCGCTTAAGCGAACAGGCCAAATACACTATCCTGGGCGTATCTCGCTTAAGCGACGGGAAACTCGCTTAAGCGACGCAAATGACGAAGGTTAGCATTTTGCTCGCTTGGGGTTCGCTCGTGGCTCGCTTAAGCGAGCGGCTAAAATTCAGACTGGGCGTGGCAAAAATGTTGCTCGCTTGAGCGAAGGGAATCTCGCTTAAGCGAGTGTTCGTCTGGGCAGAATTACAACCTACGATTCTAACTCCATTTTCATCCAAAAATCCCATTTTTGATTCCCCAATTACCCAAAATGGTTTAGAAGCATTGTTCACAGATTCATGGCTCAACAAAACAACGGAAACAACTTACATATGCATCATTATCATCATATAATTCATTATTCATGGCATTTTCATTTCTTTAACCCTAATCCAACAAACTACCATTTTCAATTCAATTCATGAACACATACATAAATATATCAACAATTGAATCATAAAACCCACCCTTACCTCAAATAAGCAAATTCTACAGCAATTCTAGCAATCCCCTTTGGTTCTTGGCTCTTCTCACTTCCTCCCAAAAAGTCTACTTTTCTCTTTTTCTTACTGATACGTTCAAATGCTAGTCTGACTCTTTCTTACTCTCTTACCAACCAAAGGGTAACTCTTTTTTACTCTTTACTCTCCCCCACTAAATTCTATTAATTTCTCCTTAATCCCTTCTTAATTTTAATAACTCTACTTAATCCCTTTTTATCAAATATTATTATTTTCTACTATTTTCATAAAATACAACAAATAAATATAACCACTAATATCACACCAAATATTTCATATATCATTTATAAATTCAAGCAAAATACACCAAGCACACTAAAATCAACTAAAAATCACCACAAACCACAAAATAAAATTTAGAGTGTTACAGTCATCTCTATAAATATGAGGGCACTCAAAACCATCTAAAGTTTGACAAAAATCCTAATTCTAAGGGTCAAGCTCGCCACGGCGAGCTACACTGCTCGCCTCGCGAGCAACCAAGGGTTACTCGCCACGGCGAGTGATCTGCTCGCCACAGGCGAGCGATCTCAGAACCACTACGGTTTCAGACCTATTCACACCAAAACTTGCCAATTCTCTTCACTTAGGCTTCTAATACATCAGCAATAGCATCCTAGGGAATAATCTAGGTTCTGTAACACATCTATACAGCAATGCAACACCATCTCACATCAAAATCATTAAAAATCACAATAACCCTAATTCTCAAAACTTCCCTCAATTCTTCCCAATCTCTAAGCTAATCAAGAACAGATGATCTTACATTAATACTATTGAAATTAGGCTCACCCTTACCTGGAAAAATTGCAGAATTTGCAGCCTAGCTTTCTCTTCTCTCTTGACCGTTCTTCTTCTTTTCCCAAATGTGTCTGTACGCGTTCTCAATATTTCCTTTCTTAACCTACCTCTCTTATATACTCCCTCACAACTTAATTAATTCCTTCTTAACCCACACAACTCTTCTTAATTATAATTATAACCCCATCTCTTAAAATTCTATCTTATTCCACCACATCTATTTAATTACTAAACAAATATTCGTATAAACATCACTAATATTATTTATTAAACAATAAAATAATAATACGTCACACGTCACAAATACGTCACATAATCATCACAAACACGTCACATAATCATCATAATCATATAATATATAAACATATACTATATCATCTAATAAAATAATTAATAAATAAGGAGGGCGTTACAACTCTTCCCCTCTTAAAGGATTTTCGTCCTCGAAAATTTACCTCGCTCAAACAACTCTGGATAGGATTCCAGCATCTTACTTTCTAGCTCCCAAGTCAAGCTTTCACCCGTCGCTCCGTCCCAAACAACTCTCACAAGAGGTATCTCCTTGCCTCTCAACGTCTTCGTCTTCCGATCATCAATCCTCACGGGTAAGGTCTCAACCGTAAGGTTGTCCCTAACTTGCACATCATCGCTTTGGATCACATGAGACGGATCCGGAACATACTTCCTCAGCTGAGATACATGAAAAACATCATGCAAATTCGACAAATGCGGTGGTAATCCAACACGATACGCCACCGGTCCAATCCTCTCTGAAATCTGATACGGTCCAATAAACCTCGGAGTTAACTTCTTCGATTTCAAAGCACGTCCAACACCCGTCAAAGGAGTCACTCTCAGGAACACATGATCCCCCTCTTGGAACTCAAGGTCCTTTCTACGCTTATCATGATAACTCTTTTGTCGACTCTGCGACGCTTTCATCTTTTCTTGGATCATTCTCACCTTCTCAGTAGTCTGTTGAACGATCTCTGGTCCTAAGACCACTCTTTCACCCGACTCAAACCAGCACAACGGAGTCCTGCATCTCCGACCATACAAGGCCTCAAACGGCGCCATTCCAATACTCGAATGGTAACTGTTGTTGTACGTGAACTCTATCAATGGAAGATGACTATCCCAAGCTCCTCCCTGTTCAAGTACACAAACCCTCAACAAGTCCTCCAACGACTGAATCGTCCTCTCCGACTGACCATCTGTTTGCGGATGATAAGCCGAACTCAACCTCAACTGAGACCCTAACGCCTCTTGCAAACTCTTCCAAAATCTAGAAGTAAATCTTGGATCTCTATCAGATACGATGCTCGAAGGAACACCATGCAGCTTAACTATCTCTCCAACATAAATCTCCGCCAACTGAGCCACAGGAAAAGTAATGTTGATTGGCAGAAAGTGAGCAGACTTCGTTAATCTATCAACAATTACCCAAATAGCATCGTTCCCTCTAGGAGTATTGGGCAAACTCGTCACAAAATCCATGGATATACTATCCCATTTCCACTCTGGCACATCTAAAGGTACCATCATACCAGTCGGCTTCTGATGCTCAATCTTCGACTTTTGACAAACCAAGCAAGAATACACAAATTGTGCCACATCGCGCTTCAAACCAGACCACCAAAACAGCCTCTTTAAGTCATGGTACATCTTCGTAGCTCCCGGATGAATACTCAAGCTACTTCTATGACTCTCTTCAAGAATCACCTTCTTAATCTCATCATTGTCAGGAATGCAAATCCTCCCTCGGAATCTCAACACTCCTTGATCATCGACCTTAAAGTCACTATCCACAGTCTCCTCATTACCAGCAATCAACAAGTCTACAAACTTGACATCTTCTTTTTGTGCCTCTTTGATATGCTTCAGGAAATCATTATCAATTCTTAGCATTCCTAGTTTTATGCTCTGAGGTGTTCTTTCACACACCAAGCTCAAGTCTCTAAATTGTTCTAACAACTCAAATTCTTTCACCATCAACGCGGACATATGCACCGTTTTCCTACTCAAAGCGTCTGCAACCACATTTGCTTTACCAGGATGGTAATTCAAACCAAAGTCATAATCCTTCAATAACTCAAGCCACCTTCTCTGCCTCATATTCAACTCCTTCTGATCAAATAAATATCTCAAACTCTTATGATCACTGAATACTTCAAACCTTGAACCATACAAATAATGTCTCCATATTTTGAATACAAAAACCACAGCTGCCAACTCCAAGTCATGCGTCGGATAATTCTTCTCATGAATCCTCAATTGTCTTGAAGCATATGCTACTACCTTACCATCTTGCATAAGCACACCTCCTAAACCCAACTTGGACGCATCACAATATACCACAAAAGGTTCATCAGACTTCGGCAAAATCAAAACCGGAGCCGTCGTCAGGCGCTTCTTCAATTCCTTGAAACTATTCTCACAGTGCACATCCCAAACAAACGACTTACCCTTACACGTCAACTGCGTTAACGGAAGAGCCAACTTAGAGAATCCTTCTATAAACCTTCTATAGTAACCGGCTAGTCCCAGAAAACTTCTAATCTCCGTAACCGACTTAGGCGTCTCCCATTGCGATACCGCTTCAACTTTGGACGGGTCAACCGCAATACCTTCACCAGAAATAACATGGCCAAGAAAACTTACTTCCTTTAGCCAGAACTCACACTTAGACAGTTTAGCATACAGCTTCTTCTCTTTCAGCACTTGCAATACAGTCTTCAAATGCTCTGCATGCTCAGCTTCGGTCTTAGAATATATTAGAATATCATCAATAAAAACCACCACAAATTGATCCAAGTACTCATGAAAGATTCCGTTCATATATTCCATAAACACACCAGGCGCATTGGTAACACCGAAAGGCATCACCTTGTACTCGTAGTGACCATAACGGGTCCTGAAAGCCGTCTTCTGCATATCTTCATCCTTCACCTTAATCTGATGGTAACCTGACCTCAAGTCAATCTTGCTAAATACCTTTGCACCCACTAACTGATCCATCAAGTCGTCAATTCTCGGAAGTGGATACCTATTCTTGATCGTCACTTTGTTCAACTGACGGTAATCAATGCACAACCGCATGCTACCATCCTTCTTCTTTACCAACAACACCGGGGCTCCCCATGGTGAAACGCTAGGTCTCACAAACTTCTTCTCAAGTAAGTCTTCCAACTGCTTCTTCAACTCCGCTAACTCAGAAGCAGACATACGATAAGGTGCCATCGACACCGGCTTCGTACCAGGCACAAGGTCTATCGAAAATTCAACCTCCCTCTCTGGTGGCACATCTGGAATCTCATCAGGGAAAACTTCAGGAAATTCCTTCACAACAGGCAGCCCATCAATAACAGCTTGGTTCTCCAAAGATAACGAAGCCATCAGCGAAAACATCAACATCCCGTCACGTTCTAGTTGCTTCAGCTGCTTCGTAGATAGAAACTCTGCGCCCCACTCTTCTTCGACAGAAGAAAAATGCACCGTCTTTCTAAAACAGTTGATAAGAACTCGGTTGTACTCTAGCCAGTTCATACCCAGAATCACATCCATACCACTTAAAGGTAGGCACACTAAATCCATCACAAAGTCACGGCCAAACATAGATAAAGGACAATTTACACAAACGTGAGAAGTAGTCACCGAACCCTTAGCTGGAGTCTCGACAACCATTTCTCCATTCATATCAGATACATCAAGACCCAAGGCAGAAACACAATCAAAAGCAACAAAACTGTGCGTAGCACCAGTATCAATAATAGCAACTAAAGGAGTATTATTAATATGGCAAGTACCTCTGATCAAGCGATCATCATTCTCAGTCTGAGTGCCGGTCAATGCAAACACTCTCCCAGTGGTCTTAGTCTTCTTGGGTTGCTTACACTGCGAACCAATGTGTCCTTGCTCATTGCAGTTGAAACACACAACATCATCAAACTTGCAATCACTAGTGATATGCCCTTTCTGACCACAACGGTAGCACCTCTTCACCTCAACAGTACATGCATTGCTCTTATGGCCTTTCTCGCCACAAGTGTAACAAGTAACCTCAGCAGGAGCAGCCTTCTTCTGGGGCCTCCTCTCATCATTCACTCTTTGCTTCCCTTTATCTCTAGGGGCATCATAAGGTTTAGGGCGACTCTGCTGGCCCTTAGCTTTCCGATCATTCACTACCTTGTAGTGAGCCTTAGTATCCTCCTCATAAATTCTGCAACTACTCACCAGCTCGGAGAAGTCACGAATCTTCTGGTAACCGATAGCCCTCTTGATATCAGCGCGCAACCCGTTCTCAAACTTAATGCATTTAGAAAACTCAGCCGTCTCGGGTGCATAATGCGGATAGAACTTAGCCAACTCCACAAATTTGGCCGCATACTCGGTCACCGACATGTTCCCTTGCTTAAGCTCCAGGAACTCTATCTCTTTCTTTCCACGAACATCTTCTGGAAAGTATCTATTAAGGAACTCCCTCGTGAAGATAGCCCACGTCACCACAGCTCCATCTTGCTCCAAAATAGGCAGGAGACTAACCCACCAATCATCAGCCTCCTCCGCTAGCATGTGCGTACCAAATCGCACCTTCTGAACGTCATCACATTGCATGACCCTGAAAATCCTCTCAACCTCCTTGAGCCACAACTGAGCTCCATCAGGATCATAACGCCCCTTAAAGGTAGGCGGGTGATTCCTCAGAAACGTCTCCAACATTCTAGTTCCATCGTTCCCACCAGCGTTGTTCTGATTACCCACAACTTGAGCCATTGCTTCCAAAGCAGCAGCAAGAGCAGCATCATTTCTACCAGCCATCTAGTTCTCTGGAAACAAACATGAGTCAGAATAATACAATAATACTATTCTACTCTAAGACAACGTCACTCGACTCTCTACTTGGCCGGACGGACCGACCTGCTCTGATACCAATTGTAACACCCCAATTTCCCGTCTTAAAAATTTCATTAATTAAATCATACATCAGAGTATTCGTCATAAAGGAGTGTCACGTTTCATCTATAAAAACAGCTTAGATAATAATTTATCAAATCACAAAACATCCATTTAAGCAGCGGAATTCAAAAAGGTTTCATCTCAAAAATGTCTCGGCTTAAAAGCCATCAACACGTCTCAAAATATTTAAGGTTTTACATCACAAAAGTCAACATCATTTATTCAACGCGATACATAAAAGAATAGACTCCACAAAAGACCCTATCCCGTTACATATCAGAGCAGCCCTAACTTCACACAATCCTCGCATCATCGCAACTAAGACTGGGTACCTGCACTTGCCCACAAGGCGGCAATTCCAGCAGAAGGGGTGAGATTCATGACAATAATATTAATATAAAAACATAAGTCAAGATTAACAAAACTTATATCCAACTCATCACATATGCATTATAGCACTTCATGGCATCATCATAAATATCATCATATCAACATCATAAACATCATCTAAAACAACATTACATCACATATCAACATCTCAATCATCATCTCATATATGTCACAAATGACTCGACTAAATGCAACACCTAACGTCTCAACATCGTGCATGTGGTACCGTATAATTATAGCATTAATATGCTTCACCGTCGCTTTGAGCAAATGCTCCACCGTCGCTTTGAGCATAAAGCTCCACCGTCTCAATAATTATGCAAATGCATGGACTCGTCATTTAACATCTTAATACACCGTCTCAACATCATTACATTTTCAAGAATGGCACATGCAGTTAATAATAATTACATGGTAGAACATCATCTCAATTATGCATACACTTTGCAACACATAGCATCATCTTATTCAATTAACATCATACTCATATAACACTTATATTCAACAACACATCATTTATCAAAGGTATAATAGAACCATCATCATTCATCTCTACATAACTCATCTAAGGGTATATAACGGCACGGTCTCTACCCCAAGGGTACCTCTAAACGTCCTATGCAAAACAGCTTACAAAAACAACAACACAATCCTGAACCATCTAACTCGCCACGGCGAGTACATCTGCTCGCCACAGGCGAGTACTCCCAGCAGCTCACTCGCCAAGGGCGAGTTGGGGGCAAGCTGGAGGCGAGAAAAACTGGGTGCTTCGGCCTTTTTGACATTTTTCAACAAAATTCTCATTTTTAAGCTCTCTAAATCAAATTTGACTAAACCAACTTCACAGGTCATCTCTATAAATATGAGGGCACTCAAAACCATCTAAAGTTTGACAAAAATCCTAATTCTAAGGGTCAAGCTCGCCACGGCGAGCTACACTGCTCGCCTCGCGAGCAACCAAGGGTTACTCGCCACGGCGAGTGATCTGCTCGCCACAGGCGAGCGATCTCAGAACCACTACGGTTTCAGACCTATTCACACCAAAACTTGCCAATTCTCTTCACTTAGGCTTCTAATACATCAGCAATAGCATCCTAGGGAATAATCTAGGTTCTGTAACACATCTATACAGCAATGCAACACCATCTCACATCAAAATCATTAAAAATCACAATAACCCTAATTCTCAAAACTTCCCTCAATTCTTCCCAATCTCTAAGCTAATCAAGAACAGATGATCTTACATTAATACTATTGAAATTAGGCTCACCCTTACCTGGAAAAATTGCAGAATTTGCAGCCTAGCTTTCTCTTCTCTCTTGACCGTTCTTCTTCTTTTCCCAAATGTGTCTGTACGCGTTCTCAATATTTCCTTTCTTAACCTACCTCTCTTATATACTCCCTCACAACTTAATTAATTCCTTCTTAACCCACACAACTCTTCTTAATTATAATTATAACCCCATCTCTTAAAATTCTATCTTATTCCACCACATCTATTTAATTACTAAACAAATATTCGTATAAACATCACTAATATTATTTATTAAACAATAAAATAATAATACGTCACACGTCACAAATACGTCACATAATCATCACAAACACGTCACATAATCATCATAATCATATAATATATAAACATATACTATATCATCTAATAAAATAATTAATAAATAAGGAGGGCGTTACATACTATGCATGTGGTACCATACTAACGCGTTTTGAATGCTAAACATTCCAGGACAATAGTCCTCACCGTTGTTGAACGTCAAGGCGTTCCAGAGCATAAGCTCTCACCGCTTTGAATGACAATGCATTCCAGGACCGAGGCCCTCACCGCTTTTGAATGACAAGCATTCCAGGACCGAAGTCCTCACCGCTTTTAGACTATGCAATGGACTTCAATTGTGTATATCAACATACAACTCGACTACACCGACAACAACATCTGTGCCTAAATTATTTATGACACACTCCTCAACTTGGACAACAACGACACATCGACAACAACAACTGAAATCAACAATATAGCATATATAATTATATTTATTTATATATACAAGTATTCACCTAGCTTCACTTCCATTTATAATATTTGATACATAAACAAGGTTACATGATCCAAGGAACATTTTTCACAAGGAAATCAAATTTGATTAAACAAGACATAAGTTAAATACTCATAAAACACCTCAATTTAACCTCTCATACTTAAGTTTGAAGTTTGGGAACTAACCATAGGTTTTGGACTAACTTGGAATAAGTTATGCTAAGTTTTCTTAAAGTTTTCCTCAAGACCCACATGGAGTATTTTCATCATAACTCAAAATCCATAAAACATTTTCTAGTCAAACCAAGGCCATTAGAAAGCTAACTCAATTATCTACAACTTTCATGTTTACACCAAAAGCCAATTTGAAACAGAAATGTGAGAAAAAGATGCAAGAACGCAAAACAGGGGATGCTGTACAGGACCAACACGCTTGAGCGTGCAAGTGGACGCTTGAGCGTGCAACAATGTCGAAAGTTGGGAAAGTGCACGCTTGGGGATCGCTTGAAGCTCGCTTGAGCGTGCAAACAATTTCAAAATCCGGGCACAAGTTTGAATGTTCGCTTAAGCGTGCAGGTGGACGCTTAAGTGTGCGATCATCTGGGTAGGAAAAAGCTCTACGGATTTTCTAACCCTATCTCAATCAAAACCCAATTTTCAACCCCTGATTACCCAAAACGTGTTCTAACAGATGTTTATGGGTTCAATATGCAACAATGCACAACAAAGTACACAAAACAACAACATCAAACAACAATTTAACTCATCTCAACAATTATTCATATTCTTCAATAACCTAACCTTCACTCTCTCAATTCTCACTAACATCATGCTAAATCCAAATCAGAATTATAATAACACTATTATTGAAAGATAGGCTCACCCTTACCTTAATTCAGATGATCAAAAGCTACAACAATCAAACTCTCCCTTGTCTCTTCTCCCTTGTTCTTGGTCTCTCTCCCTTTTCTCCCAAAAACTTCTGTTTTACTGATACGTGCAAAAAGTTTCTCTGACTCTCTCTCTTTTTCCTATTCTCACCAAAACATAACCTCCCACCTCTTTTCTTTTAACTCCCTTAAATTCTATTAATATCTCATTAACCCCCAAAACCTCAATAAATATTATTTTCTAACTTATTTCCACTAATTTTCATAAATCTCCAAAATTCTAAATAAATAATAAAAATAACCATATAATTAAAATACAACACACCACATAAATCACGTAAATCATATTAAATCACATAAAATACTCAAAACCAACTAAAATAAATAAAATAACAACTAGGGCGTTACATGTATGGACTTGATGATACTTGTTGTTGTGCTGTTGTTGTTTTTAATTCAAGTTGATGAATTATTTATATATATTATTTTTGATTGTGAAACTCACCCCTTCTGCTTGAAAATGTTGCCCTTCGTATGGGTAACTTGCAGGTAATGAAGGCTAGTAGGATGTTGGCTCTGATACGTAACGGGATGGGAAATTCGTTGTTTTATTTCTTTCATTCCTTATGTATCAAATGTTGAACCTAGTTGTTGGATTATTAATTGTTGAATAATATTTTAATTGTTGAGGCCTTTGTGCCAAGGATTTGTTGTAGTTGAATGATGATGGTTTTAAAATAATATTTCCGCTACAGAATTTTATAAGAATGATTTTGTTGGTATTTAAATAGTTTTATATTCTATTTAATAAATTTTGAAAAGCAGTGTGACATGCCCGCTTGTGGAATAACTCTGATTATTTTTCTTATTATTACGATGTTTTGGGATACGGGGTGTTACATTTGTGGTTTGATAGATGACGACTTCTGCCTGTGGTTTAATTGAGGGCGACTTCTGCTTGTGGTTTGATTGAGGGTGACTTCTGCTTGTGGTTTGATTGATGAGATTTATCCCAAGAAATGACGACTTCTGCCTGTGGTCGGACTAATGGCGACTTCTGCCTGTGGTTGATTGATGGGTTTTATCCCGAGAAATGGTGACTTCTGCCAGTGGTTTGATTGATGGCGACTTCTTCCAAAATATGGGTTGTTACCCCTTCAGTGGTTTAATTAATGGGTTGTTACCCCTTTAGTGGTTTAATTAATGGGTTGTTACCTTTTCAGTGGCTTGATTAAGTTGTTTTTACCTCAATAGTGGTTTGATTAATGGGCCTTACCCCGACGGTAATTAGATCCATCTCCAGTGATAATATCCTAATGAAGATTGTCGATTGTTTGTACTGCGATGTTGGTCCATCTCCCATCTTACCTGTCTTGTTTTGTCTCATCTAGCTCACCTGTCATATACAATTATACTGTCATATAAGTTTCATATATTCATTCATTCATTCATGCATTCATGCATACTCATCATATATACAACATCATTCATACATGATTGCATTAGCCACCCAAAGTCCTGTTTGGTTATATCCTTTCTGTTCGGACCTCACTTACTTGTGCGTCAAGTGAATAGGTTGCAACCATCTTTTGTTATCTGTGCGTCAAGCGAATAGCTTGCAAACATCTTTTGTTACCTGTGGGTCAAGCGAATAGCTTGCAAACCATCTTTTGTTACCTGTGAGTCAAGCAAATAGCTTGCAACCATCTTTTCTTACCTATACGTCAAGCGAATAGCTTGCAAACATCTTTTCTTACCTGTGTGTCAAGCGAATAGCTTGCAAATATCTTATGTTACTTTGGTGTCAAGCGAATAGCTTGCAAACCTGTTTTGTTATTTTGGGGTCAAGCGAATAGCTTGCAAACCTCTTTTGTTACCTTTGTGTCAAGCGAATAGCTTGCAAAAAACCTTTTGTACCTTTTGGATCAGGTTAATACCCTACCAATGCTTTTGAATCAGGTTAATACCCCACAAATGCCTTTGTGTCAAACCATCAATTTATCAATACTTTTCAACTTCCCTAGTGTTCGTTCAGATTTATTTTCAGCATTTTTGTCTTTACTATTTTAAAGGTAATAGACAGGTTTATTTCTTGCATATTCGTCTTTACCATTTTAAAGGTAATAGGCAGTCTTTCCTCGCAAGTGATACCCATCAGGTTGTTCCCCAGTGAACCAGTTTTTATCCCCCAGTCAGTTTATCTTCGTCGTCTTTACATTCATACTTGCATCGTAGGCATACATATCATTATATTCATAAGCATTGCATTCCAAGAATTTCAACTGGTCAAAATTGGTGTACTTGATATTTATGTCCCTTCCACTCGTTGATTTAAAAATTTCTTTTTTTAAATCCCCATGACGGAGAAACTTAAATAAGGGCATCTGTCATACCCCAAATTTTGACCAAGGTCCCCGCTTTTTGCTCATTTTATTCACATTTTTATTTGCATATATTATCCGCTAGGCGTTGAACCGGGTCGGTTCAAACTCGATCCAGCCTGCCTGTATCCTGAGCCTTTAGATCTAGGTCTTAGAGGATCCGGATCAATCCAACGCCTTTGAGGCATCCTGAAGATCCGGATCCACCAGGCTGCGTGGGTTTTGGGCTTCATAACCATGGGCCTTTGGTTTCTTGCATTTTTCTTTGTGTTTTTGCTATACACACCTCTGTTCTTGCTATCTGAACCCCTGTGCGCCTTATTTTTCTTGCAAAAATTCCTAAAAAATTCCTACTTGTTTCTTGATGCATTTTTGGCTGTTTTGTGATATTTTTACATGTTTGAAATTGATAAAAAATATATGTTAGGGTTTTCCATTGATTTGTGTATTTTGAGCATTTTTGTGAATTTTCTTGCATGATTTTTGACCTAATTTTAGCCACATGAAATTGATGCTTGATACTTGACTTTGTGATATGTTTACTTCTGAGTTCATGTTAATTCTTACAGTCCTTGCAAGTTTAGTTGTTAATCCCTTGTTTTGCAAGTAATGTGATTTTTTTTTTGTTTGAAAATAAAGTGTGAAGTATGCTTATGAATGTGAGTGTGAACATGTCTTGTAATTCTCACATTATATTTGAAACAAATTCCTTGAAAATTGCTTTGATGAGAGAATTATAGGTCATGTGCTTGCTTAAATTTTGTGATTAGTTCTTGTGCACTTTCTTTCCATCATTACATCTTGCTATTGTCTTTTTTTTCAATTTGCTTAACATTCTTTTCACTATTATTTCTTGCCATTTTTGCCTACTATTTCTTGCCTATCTTTTGCTATCATTTCATATCTTATCTCACTAACCATTTCATTTCATGTTTTGTACATATTGAGCATTCCACCATTTCATCTTTATCCTTTAGCCTAGGTTTTATTCAATTTCTATGCCAATTTCCATATCATTCTTAGGTAGTTATTTCCTCATTTTTAAATTTCTTGCAAGACCATAGAATGTAAACTAGGGCCAATGTAAAGGACAATGAACTCTATAATGATGTACACCGACACAAACACCGACACGCACACACGTTGTATGATTTACCGTTAGATGTATGTTTAGGAAACGCGAAACTTAGAAAAATCCATTTTCCAAAAAGTTGGCAATCCCATCACTTGAAAAACAATTTTTCCCAATAAACTTTGGAGTCAAAACTCCATTGTGTTTTTTCTTTTATTTTTTCTTAATCAAAATTCAAATACAAACTAATTCACAACTAGACTACTATTTTCTTTAATAATTGAACAAACCTCACCATTTTCTTGCTCAAGCCTTTACGGCCTATTTCTTTTCTTCAAAACCATTTTCAAAAATTAAAATCAACCTAAACTCACAAAAAACATTTTTTGAGAGAGAACTACATGGAGTTTGATCCCTTAAAAGGGTATGTAGGCAAGAGGTCAAAACCTCTCCAAGTCCAATAAAAATGAAACCCAAACATTTTCTTCCTCCCATTCTTAAAATAAACAATCTTTTTTCAATAAATAGCATTAAAAATAAAGCGTAGACGTAAATCTAGAAAAATGGTTCCTATAGAGTACTATAGTCGTTATGGGTTCCTAACACCTTCCCGTAGCGAAAATTGCCCCCGAACTTAGAATTTCTAAGTGTTTTCTCAATTTATCCCTTCCCCAGAAAAAAATAGAGATATCAATGATTGAAAGGTTCAAGCCTAATTAATGACTTGACACCCGAAAATCGCGATAACAGAAATGGCGACTTCACTAGGGATACCTTTTTGCGGGCTATAACTAGTTTTTCATGCTTTACGCTTTACGCTTTATTTTATTGCTATATGTAAATATTTTCATGCAATGTGTGGGGTGAGAATATCAAAAGTCCTACACCCGGGCTGAGTGAACTTAGGAATAGGTGGAGATATAATCGACAATCCAATCCGGGGGTTGCCTCGTGTATTGGGTTACGCGATCAATCTCACATAGCTGAGGCATTTTGGAAGTGATGTTGTCGGCGTGTGTTGTCATGCTTAGGCACTTTACTTTCAGTTGACCAGTGATGCTATGGACCGTAGTTACCAAACCCATCACTGGTTGTGGGGATTTCCTCAATGTACCTATTCTCGGTACCCGGGGAGGAATCAACTACAATCCTGAGCTAGCCATGAGACAGTTTGGTTTCCCGATGAGAGCGAAGCCCATCAATCTTGCTACATCTTAGGAGTTCTTCTACTATTCAAACGCCCCCACTTGGCAAAGGAAAGCTTTTCACTACTACAAAAATGGTCATAGCTAGCGCTTTTTTCATATGATATGTAGCGCTTTTAAAGCGCTATTGTAAATGGCGCTGGTAAAGGTTATATAGCGCTTTTTTTTTATATAAAGCGCTAGGAAAGGGTGCTCTTAGATAGCGCTTTATAACAAAAAGCGCTAGCAAAGGGTGACCTTAGATAGCGCTTAAAAGAATAAACGCCATCTAAAAGACGTTAAAAATAACGCTTACTTCTTTATTAGCTAATAAAAAATAGCGTTTTTGTTTAAAAGCGCTATGTAACAATAGGTTTAGATAGCGCTTTATAAATAAAAAAGCGCTAGGAAAAACCTTTAAATTTTAAAAAAAAATTATTCTAATATTTATTAAATTTATTAATTTTTTTTACAGACAACGTTTATAGAACTTAAACATATCATAAAAAATGTATGTATATATAGCATAAAAGTCATGTATAGCCATAACATGGATATATCTAAGTTACAACGAATTAGTTAAAATAAAGATCAAAATCTTCTATGGTAGAATGCATTCTTCATATATCTTTTTTCTTGGTCGTCTCAACATTTTTATCCAAAACAAAGCAGACAAATCATTACTCAATTCCAAATTTCGTTAACTCTCCTCCACCTGAATATATAGCAGAAAACACCATTAAGCAAGCAATAACACTATTATATTAAAGACAAATTCAAAGCACTACTGATCATGAGAACAAATTAAAGCAAGATTATAAATTAAAACCACTACCACTTCTAGCAAATATATTTAGAAACATGAAATTTACCTTATCATCAAAATATCATATAACACTTAGGCAGATCATGAACTGACACCATTCTTCCATCATTCCTCCATTCTTCCTGAATATATAGAAAAGACATTGGTAATACAAAGTCCATAATACACACCAATTCCAACGGAGGCACAAGCTAGCAAGCCTCTAATACACCAAACAAAGAAAAAAGAAATCAGTCTGCACCAAGAAATACAAAAACTGAAGTGACATGCCAAAACAACACATGATAAGCTATAACCAAAATTGAAGTGGCACACCAAAACAATCCTAAAGCTGCAACAAAAGCTATCTACCGAACCAAACTCAGCACTAGAAAATAATCGGTGACAACAACGCCAAAAAACGCAACAAAAAAAAGGAAAACTGATGAAAAAACAGTAGCAACGCCTCCAAAAAAGAACCCTCCAAAGTAGGAAAAAACAATTCCAAAGGCTACCTATTCAGACAATCCTCCGGGTTCTATTAATAAAAAAATTAAAACAATACTATAATGTGGTGTAAAACCACTATCACTACTAGCACATATATTTTGTAACATGAAACACACCTTATAATAAAAATATCGTACCATTTGTAGGTCGAGTATGAGCTGACATTAAAAATGTCTTGCCATTTGTAGGTCAAGCATGAACGGACATCATTATCATATTTCCCTTCGGACCCTGTCACCATATTAAACAAAATAACAACATAAGCACCACATACTAAAAGTGAAAATGGCTTGACAAAAAAAGAATTTCTAAATAGATACTTCATTATTCCAACACTAAATGAAGGAAGGGTATAAAACAACAACCTACAAAAGGAATACACTCCAAGAGTTGTTGAACCGAACCTTGATTACCCTACCAAAAGGAATAACTTGTCCTTCTCTGCAAGTAGCTACACAAATATATTAATTTACTAAGTTAATTATTCAAATTAAATGTTAGATATCACAAATGGTTTCATACATGGAGAATGGCACAACAAATATAAAAGACTAACATCAACACACCAGATTTTATTTTCTAGAGTGACAATGTATCAAGATTTCTTAAAATCCACTCACAAATGAACGAGAACAAATATCATCAACTCAAGGTCCAGTTAATTTGAAATATCTATATAAATTGGGTCTTGCTAATAAGTGTCTCCGGGATACTCTTTAAGGATTCAAAATTAAGAGATTATTACTTAAAAAGTCAAATACTTCAATTATATGACTATCAGTTTACTTTGCAAGATAAAAACAAAGAAAAAACTACTACTTAATAAGATAAGCTAACCACACAAGATTAAAACTATGAAGCTGAAAAGGTCAGGCATCCTCCAAACAAAATTTAATCTCTTGTATAAAATTTAATAGACCATATGATTATTAAACTTTAAACTATACCTATACATATACACACACACTCTCATCTAAAACCTCATTTTCTCAATATACCTATACATATATACTCCATGCAATCCTTTTTGGGTCATTGAATAGTGCTCACTGATTCACAACTTTCACATATACGTGTGAGTATATATACACAGACAACTCTTCAGCCATGGCAGAAAATAAATAAGGTGTCGTTAATATTATTAAGGTTTTTCATTTTCTTTCCCAAATTTTCTCAAAATATATATCTATATAAATAGAGAGAGTAAAGAAAAGATGTGGAAGTTGAAAATAGCAGAAGGATGAGAAGGGTTGATTTCTGTGTATAACTTCATAGACGTCAACACCGGGAATTCGATACAAATGCAGGAACACCAGAAGAACATGCTGAGATTGAAAGGCTACGCAATCAATTCACCAAAAATCGATTCTCCATCAAACAAAGTGCTGACCTCATATAAACGCATGATCTAATACAACTATAAATGATACTAATAATAAATATGAAGAATAATATAATTTCAACAATAGAATTAGCAAATACAAATCTGAACCTGTATTTCACCGATTCATCAGGATCACATGATTCCCTTGAGTGACCGCACCGAGCTGCGGAGTAACCGACTCAGATTGAGTTTTCTCGGAGAAGAATTGAGGAAGGGTTTTCTCGGAGAGTAATAATTGAGGGTTTAGGGAGAAGATGGAACTAATTTTTCAGATAAGAGGGTTTGAGTTCTTAGAGAGGAAGTAAAAGGGTTTGGGCTTGGGGGAAGAAGACAGGACAAAAAAATCTAAGAGAAAGGGATGTGGTTTTTGTTCTAATAACAATTTCACCACAAAAAATAAATATATTAATGACAATTTAATGGGAAAAAAGATTTTTCATTAAAAAACCGTAAAAAGTGGATTAAAGAAAAGAAAAAAAAAGGAAACCTTAAAAAAAACAGAAAAAAATAAAATACATATGCTGAGAGGTTCGAACACATAACCACCAAGTAAAATGGTTGCTTGCTTCCACCACTCGGCTGGATCAACATATACCTAATATAGCGTTTTTTAACATCAAATAAATGCTATACCTAATATAGCGTTTTTTAAGATCAAATAAACGCTATTTAAAGTTGAATCATAAATAGCGCTTTCCACATTAAGCGCCGCCTGTGATTAATTTGTTAATTTTTTTTATATTTAATATTTTTTAATGTACTTATGATAGCACTTTTAGAAGAAAACGCTATAACGAGTAAGTATCAGAGATAGCACTTTTTCCAAAAAGCGCTATGTAAGGCTTCTGTGTTTTCATTTATAGCGCTTTGATGGTAAAAGCGCTATTAAATGGGCGCTATTTTTTCCACATTTTGTAGTAGTGTTTGTAGATGCTTGGTCTAAGGTTCGAAATAAGGATGTAAAGCATTTGGGTGTGAGATCCGGTATCGCTCATGAAGCCTACACTCAGTGGGTGATAGATCGAGCCGAGGAGATTGGTATGCCTTACCCTGCTATGAGACATGTGTCTGCATCTGCGCCATCCAGGCCATTACCTTTGCTTCCCGCAACCCAGGAGATGTATCAAGAGCATCTAGCTATGGAGAGTCAGGAGAAGCAAACATGGAAGGCCCGATACAATGAAGCCGAGAACCTGATTGTGACTTTGGATGGTAAAGACGAACAGAAGACTCATGAGAACTTGATGTTGAAGAGGGAATTGACCAGGGTTAGAAAGGAACTTGAAGAAAAGGATGATTTGCTTATGAGGGACTCCAAGAGAGCCAGAGGTCGACGTGATTTCTATGCTAGATATTGCAGATCAGCTTCGGAGTCTGAGTCTGACGACTACCCTGCCACTCCTTAGGCCTAGATGTTTTGTATTGTTTGTATTGATTACGTCCCAGAGCCTACTTCCTTTGGCTTAGCACTTCAAAGGGATTTATCTTGCCAGCTTTCTAGTCGCTTCATGTTTCTAATAATGTTTGTGAGGTTTCTAATTTGTCTAAAAAACCTTTCGATAACCAAAAAGAGTCATTTTTGCATCTGCATTTGTACATATCATGCTTCATATGCATCATTCATCGGTCACAAAAAGCTTCCAAGTGCTCATTGCCTCCTGGTTCTTCTGCCGCAGTTTGAAAAGTGGCTCGTGCTCGAAAGATCTATCAACCTACCAGAGTGCATCAGACTAGACAATACAGAAGAAGGAATCAAGTAGCTATGGAAGAAGAAAATGCACAGCTCCGTACCGAATTAGCTTCTCTAAGGGAAGAATTGGCTAAGGCTCATGATGTTATGACTGCTCTGTTGGCTGCCCAGGAACAACCAGCCTCGTCTGTTCCGACAACCGCTGAGGCGATTCCAACAGCACCTCTTGATGACCGCTTTGTTATGCCGAGAGGACGCCCTTATGGACTCCCACCTTTCTTCGCTCCCAATACTGCAGCGGGTATTTCTAGTGCTATCAGTAGTGACCAGATCCCCATACCAGAGCATACCTCTCCCTACACTACTTTGCCTCAGACAACGATCTTCACTGAACCAATCGTACATTCTATGCCTCAGGACACCAACACCGATACTTACCGTGGGAAGGCTCCCATGATTGGAACTATGGAAGAGAGGATGGAGGAACTTGCTAAAGAACTCCGTCGTGAAATCAAAGCTAACCGAGGAAATGGTGATCTTGTCAAGACTCATGATCTCTGCTTGGTGCCAAGGGTGGATGTCCCTAGAAAATTCAAAGTCCCAGAGTTCGACCGATACAATGGGCTGACTTGTCCTCAGAACCACATTATCAAATATGTCCGGAAGATGGCTAATTACTCAGACAATGATTCGCTTATGATTCACTGCTTCCAAGACAGTTTAATGGAAGACGCTGCAGAATGGTATACTGGCTTGAGTAAGGATGACATTCGCACCTTCGATGATTTGGCTGCCGCTTTCAAGAGTCACTATGGGTTTAATACCAGGTTGAAGCCAAACAGGGAATTTCTTAGATCCCTCTTCCAGAAGAAATATGAAAGCTTCCGTGAGTATGCGCAAAGGTGGAGGGGGGCAGCTGCCCGTATTACCCCTGCTCTAGATGAAGAGGAAATGACTCAGACGTTTCTGAAAACTCTGAAAAAGGACTATGTTGAAAGGATGATCATTGCTGCTCCGAGTAACTTCTACGAGATGGTCACCATGGGAACCCGCTTAGAAGAAGCTGTCAGAGAAGGTATCATCGTGTTCGAGAAAGGTGAGTCTGCCACAAATGCACCGAAGAAATATGGCAATGGCCACCACAAGAAGAAGGAGACAGAAGTCGGGATGGTATCTGCCGAGA
Source organism: Medicago lupulina (assembly GCA_958299785.1). Lineage (NCBI taxonomy): Eukaryota > Viridiplantae > Streptophyta > Magnoliopsida > Fabales > Fabaceae > Medicago > Medicago lupulina. The sequence continues at coordinate 54,113,878 of OY283144.1, read as the reverse complement.
CCAATCAGTCCATGGCTACCGTTGCTCCTATCAATGCTACTCAACTACCTCTGCCATACCAATACATGCAATACGCCCAGCATCCGTTCTTTCCACCATTCTACCATCAGTATCCTCTACCACCGGGCCAGCCTCAGGTCCCTGTCAACGCTATTGCTCAGCAAGTACAACAGCAGCCACCGGCTCAACAGCAACCGCAACAACAACAAGGTCCTCAGGCCAGACCATCTTTCCCTCCGATACCAATGACATATGCCGAATTGCTTCCAACCCTGCTGCACAAAGGGTACTGCACAACGAGGCCCGGCAAGCCTCCGCCTAACCCATTACCTCCCAGGTTTCGTTCTGACCTCAGGTGCGATTTTCATCAAGGGGCTCTGGGCCACGATGTGGAAGGATGTTACGCTTTGAAGTACATTGTGAAGAAACTAATAGACCAAGGTAAGTTGTCTTTCAAGAATAATGTCCCGCATGTTCTCGATAATCCACTTCCAAATCATGTTGCTGTGAACATGATTGAAGCATATGAAGAAACTCCTAGCCTTAATGTTCGTAATGTTGCAACTCCTCTGGTACCACTACATGTCAAGATGTGCCAAGCTTCCTTGTTTCACGATGACCATGCTGCTTGTTACGAATGTCTCCAGAATCCTATGGGCTGTGACGTGGTTCAGAACGACATCCAGGGCCTGATGAATGATAACTATCTGATTGCCAGCGACGTTTGTGTGATTATGCCAGTCTTCCATGATACCCCCATTAAGAGCACGCCTCCGAAAGAGAATGTTGAACCTCTAGTGATAAGGCTACCTGGGCCAGTGCCTTATGTTTCCACAAAGGCTATTCCCTACAAGTACAATGCGACCATGATTGAGAATGGGATAGAAGTACCTCTGGTATCCCTAGGTGTAGTAAGCAACATCGCCGAAGAGACGACAACTCTGAGAAGCGGCAGAGTCCGTCCCCCTTTATTCCAAAAGAGGATCGCTGCGCCCACCACGGCTCCTGTTAACAAAACAACTCCACCTGCAGTTCCTCCTGTCGCTGAAGATGCTAGCCGGCCAGGCCAATCTATTGAGGATTCTAATTTGGATGAAATCTTGAGGTTAATCAAGAGAAGTGACTACAAGATCGTGGATCATTTGTTGCAAACTCCGTCAAAGATATCTATCTTATCCTTGCTCCTGAGCTCTGAAGCCCACAGGAATATCTTGCTAAAAGTATTGGAGCAGGCGTATGTCGATCATAAGGTCACGGTGGATCAGTTTGGTGGTATAGTTGGAAATATTACCGCTTGCAGTAATCTCTGGTTTAGCGAGGACGAACTCCCGGAAGCGGGGAAACACCACAATCTGGCCCTACATATCTCTATGAATTGCAAGACTGACATGCTGTCAAATGTATTAGTAGATACCGGCTCATCTTTGAACGTAATGCCCAAGTCAACTCTAGATCAGTTAAGCTATCGAGAGGTCCCTTTGAGGAGAAGCACTTTTTTGGTCAAAGCCTTTGACGGATCCCGCAAGAACGTTCTCGGAGAAGTGGATCTTCCAATGACCATCGGCCCTGAGACATTCCTGATCACATTCCAAGTCATGGACATCGATGCTTCCTATAGCTGTCTCCTTGGAAGGCCGTGGATACACGAGGCTGGCGCTGTGACCTCCACTCTCCACCAAAAGCTGAAATTTGTGAGGAATGGCAAACTTGTTACTGTACATGGAGAAGAAGCATACTTGGTTAGCCAATTGTCATCGTTCTCTTGCATTGAAGCAGGATCTGCCGAGGGAACTGCATTTCAGGGTTTGATTATTGAAGGTACGGAGCCCAGGAAGGTCGGTGTTGCTATGGCTTCCTTAAAGGATGCTCAGAAGGCTGTCCAGGAGGGACAGGCTGCCGGGTAGGGCTAGTTAATACAACTTCATGAGAATAAGCTCAAAGAAGGTCTTGGGTTTTCACCGACATCAGATGTATCTACCGGAACTTTCTACAGTGCTGGGTTCACCAATGCAATTACTGAGGGTGCTATTGGAAGTGGTTCTAGGCCCGTGTTTGTTATATCAGGAGGCATAGCAAAGAATTGGGATGTCGTCGACCTTCCTTTGATCATGCTTGGTTCCGAGTAATGTGTCTTGTTGCTTAAGTCTTTGTTTTTCAAAATAACAATCCTCTCGCTCTGCCCAAGGCGAAAGTGATATTTTTGTAAGGGCATGTTTGTTTCGGCGTTGCCATTATTAATAAAAATCGTCGTTTCTTTCACGGCTTTTGTTTCTCTTAATGCTTTTCCCTTGGAAATAATGGTAATGCCATAAAAAACCAAAACATCTTTGTTTTCTTATTAATTCCAAAGATCTGCATGAAAAAAATCTTTTCTAAAAAATCATCCAACCATACCATGCAGATTGAACCATATTAAACCCGTTGAACACAGTGACCCTACGTTTCCTCCGACTTTCGAATTCCCGGTATATAAAGCCGAAGATGAGGAGGATGATGATATACCATATGAGATCACTCGACTGCTTGAACAAGAGGAGAAAACCATTCAGCCCCACCAGGAAGAGATTGAGTTAATCAACCTGGGTACCGAGGATAATAAGCGGGAGATCAAGGTTGGTGCCGCACTGGAAGAGGGGATTAAGAAGAAGATCTTCCAACTTCTTCGAGAGTATCCAGATATTTTCGCATGGTCGTATGAAGATATGCCGGGTTTGGATCCCCAGATCGTAGAACACCGGATACCAACAAGGCCAGAATGTCCTCCTGTTAGGCAAAAGCTGAGAAGAACTTGTCCTGACATGGCTCTCAAGATCAAGGGTGAGGTACAGAAGCAGATTGATGCAGGTTTCCTCATGACGGCCGAGTATCCCGAATGGGTTGTTAATGTCGTACCTGTACCAAAGAAGGATGGGAAAGTCTGGATGTGTGTCGATTATAGAGATTTGAATAAAGCCAGTCTGAAAGACAATTTCCCGCTACCTCATATTGACGTGCTTGTTGATAATACGGCTCAGTGCAAGGTGTTCTCCTTCATGGATGGTTTCTCTGGATACAATCAAATCAAAATGTCACCCAAAGACAGGGAAAAGACATCGTTCATTACCCCATGGGGCACTTTCTGTTGCAAAGCGATGCCATTCGGCCTGATAAATGCTGGTGCCACCTATCAGAGGGGGATGACTACGTTGTTTCACGATATGATTCACAAAGAGGTCGAAGTATATGTGGACGAAATGATCGTAAAGTCAAGCGATGAAGAGCAACATGTTGGATATTTGGCAAAAATGTTTGAAAGATTGAGAAAATACAAGCTTCGGCTGAATCCCAACAAGTGTACGTTCGGTGTTAGATCCGGGAAGCTGCTAGGGTTCATTGTCAGCCAAAGAGGCATTGAAGTAGACCCTGACAAAGTCCGGGATATCCGTGAGATGCCGGCTCCGCAAACCGAGAAACAAGTCAGAGGTTTCCTCGGGCGTCTGAACTATATCTCCCGATTCATATCTCACATGACCGCGACTTGCGGGCCAATCTTCAAGTTGCTCAGGAAGAATCATCCTATTGTGTGGAACGATGAATGCCAGGAAGCTTTTGATAGCATCAAAGATTACTTGCTAGAGCCACCAATCCTTGTCCCGCCGGTGGAAGGAAGGTCGTTGATTATGTATCTGTCAGTGTTAGATGAATCCATGGGATGTGTGCTCGGTCAACAGGACAAGACTGGAAAGAAAGAATATGCTATCTACTATTTAAGCAAGAAGTTCACTGACTGTGAGACTCGATACACGATGCTCGAAAAGACTTGTTGCGCTCTGGCTTGGGCTGCCAAACGTCTACGTCACTATTTGATGAACCATACAACTTGGTTGATATCCAGGATGGACCCAATCAAGTACATCTTTGAGAAGCCTGCAGTCACCGGAAAGATTGCACGTTGGCAGATGCTTCTGTCCGAATATGATATTGTGTTCAAAGCTCAAAAAGCCATCAGAGGAAGTGTTCTAGCTGATCACCTCACTTATCAACCGCTTGATGACTATCAGCCCATTAAGTTTGATTTCCCCGACGAAGAAGTCATGTATTTGAAGTCAAGGGACTGTGAAGAACCGTTGATTGGTGAAGGTCCAGACCCTAATAGCAAGTGGGGATTGGTCTTTGATGGTGCTGTCAATGCTTACGGCAAAGGGATAGGGGCAATAATCGTATCTCCGCAGGGGCATCACATTCCCTTTACCGCCCGAATTCTATTCGAATGCACAAACAACATGGCTGAATACGAAGCATGCATCTTGGGGATTGAGGAAGAAATTGACATGAGAATCAAGCATCTTGACATTTATGGAGATTCTGCGCTTGTTATTAACCAATAAGAATATCAAGAAGATCGTACAGAAGATGGTGACTACATACAAAGACTGGCATGAGATGTTGCCCTTTGCTTTACACGGCTACCGCACTACAGTACGCAGTTTGACCGGGGCAACGCCTTTTTCCCTCGTATATGGCATGGAAGCAATCCTCCCTTTGGAAGTAGAGATCCCATCTCTCCGCGTGATCATGGAAGCAAAATTGTCTGAGGCTGAATGGTGCCAAAGCCGGTATGATCAGTTGAACCTGGTCGAAGAAAGGCGCCTGGATGCTTTGGCTCGTGGATGGCTGTATCAAACAAGAATGAAAACCACTTTTGACAAGAAAGTCCGTCCTCGAGAATTCAAGGAAGGTGAACTTGTATTGAAAAGAAGAGTGAGCCAACAACCTAACCCAAGGGGCAAGTGGACGTCTAACTATGAAGGACCTTATGTTGTCAAGAAGGCCTTCTCCGACGGTGCTTTGATTCTTACACACATGGATGGTGCAGAACTTCCGAACCCTGTGAACGCCGATATAGTCAAGAAATACTTTGTCTAGATATATGAAAAGAACAGCATGGTAGGTCGAAAACCCGAAAGGGCGGCCTAGGCAAAAATGCGCTTCCCGGTGGATCGAAAACCCGAAAGGGCGATCCAGGCAAAATAAGGGACAAAAAAAATGATTGTGAAAAAGCTCGCTGAGATTACACGTAACTCAGGCAAAAATGAGCATCTCGATGAGCCGAAAACCCGGAAGGGCGGTTCATGCAAAAGTGAGATTGAAATGAAAGACGATTGACTATATCTGGCAAACTACCATCCCCTTGGGGCACCTGCAACTGATAAATGGCTGTTCTCATCAAAGGCTTTTGTACTTGTGGATTCAAAATTTCTAAGGACCGTAGTGGTTACTGTGTTCAATGTACCACCAACCAATAAAATTACCATTTTCCAAGCTTTGTAAATCCATGGAGTCATGCCTTTGGCTGACTACCACCCTTATACATCGATTTGAGCCTATGCTTTTGTTTGAAACTCTTTTTTCTTCATCCTACTTTCAAAGCTTTATACAAAAACATTTTCTTTCTATTTTGATAATGACAATGTCTGAAACAAACATTTTGGAAATTAAAATTCTTTGTGTGTATTTTCAAAACAAACTTGAGCAACTAGGTGCATTCGACGAAACATGCATGAACGAATGTGTGTCGATGGCCATTTCAATACAAGCTACCAGCAGGCTCTCTCCCCAGTATGGTCTGTGGTCAATGGCAAGAATGAAAAAACAGAATGAAAAGCATGAGAAAATGAATAAGCTCGCTAAGCTGAAAACCCGAAAGGGCGGCTTAGGCAAAAATGAGCACCCCGCTGGATTGACAACCTACAAAGGCAATTCAGGCAAAAACAGGGGCAATGAAAAGAATTTATTCCCCGGTGGATCGAAAACCCAAAAGGGCGATCCAGGCAAAAATGGGATGATGATGAAAAAAAAACAAAACAAAACAAAAGCAAACATGCAAAAAGCATTGACCACAGATGCGATATCCAAGACGTGCTCAACATTAAAGCACCCAGCAATGACAGTGCCATCGGAAAGGTTCTTCTCTCTACGAGTTGATGAATAGGATACAGCTCCTTTCCCTCAGCCATGGTCTCGACGCGTCTTTCAGCGACGACACCGCCAAAGGGGATTCCCACAAGCATATGTTAAAGCACGAGCCATTACGTGCCCAATATTCCAATGTTCTGTCTTTCTCTGTGAAATTGTGTCTGCAAACTGCCAACCATCATGCGCTTCAAGCATTCATACATGCATAATCATGCATCCTATATGCTCATGCATCTGATAAATTTGTTATACAACCCATGCACATTGCATTTTCAATTCCTATGTTAATCTCTGTCAAAATCTCGTAAGACATTGTCAGTTTCTACAGTCAAGTCAATTTCAAACTCTTGCAGTCATACTTTACAAAGGGTGAGTGGGAGACCCATCATGCCAATCTGATCCCTTACCGTGATTATGCGAGACGTCTGCTGACATACTTTACAAAGGTTGAATTGCACCATATTCCCGTGAAGAAAATCAAATGGCCGATGCTCTTGCTACTTTATCCTCCATGTTTCAAGTAAACCATTGGAATCATGTACCAATAATCAAAGTGCAACGCCTAGACTGGCCTTCTCATGTGTTCGCCATCGGAGATGTGATTGTTCAGACATATGCGGATGTAGTTAACAACAGACCCTGGTATCATGATATCAAGCAGTTTTTGCAAAACCGTGAATACCCGCCAAGTGCTTCCAACAAAGACAAGAAGACCCTGCGAAGATTGGCTAGTAAGTTCCTGTTGGACGGAGACGTTTTGTACAAAAGGAATTACGATATGATATTGTTGAGATGTGTTGATGAACGCGAAGCAGAGCAACTGATGCACGATGTGCACGATGGCACTTTTGGAACCCACGCTTCGGGGCATACCATGTCTAGAAAATTGTTAAGGGCTGGCTACTATTGGATGACCATGGAGCACGATTGCTACCAATATGCCAGGAAATGTCACAAATGTCAAACCTATGCTGATAAAATCCATGTACCTCCGCATGCCCTCAATGTGATTTCCTCCCCGTGGCCTTTCTCTATGTGGGGCATCGACATGATTGGAAGAATTGAACCAAAGGCTTCGAACGGTCATCGTTTCATTTTGGTTGTGATCGATTACTTTACCAAATGGATCGAAGCTGCATCTTATGCCAATGTAACCAAACAAGTGGTGGTTAAGTTCATCAAGAACAACATCATCTGTCGATATGGTGTTCCCAGCAAGATTATTACTGACAATGGTACCAACTTGAACAATGACATGGTGCAAGATTGAACATCATAACTCTTCTCCTTATAGGCCTCAGATGAACGGTGCAGTTGAGGCCGCCAATAAGAATATCAAGAAGATCGTACAGAAGATGGTGACTACATACAAAGACTGGCATGAGATGTTGCCCTTTGCTTTACACGGCTACCGCACTACAGTACGCAGTTTGACCGGGGCAACGCCTTTTTCCCTCGTATATGGCATGGAAGCAATCCTCCCTTTGGAAGTAGAGATCCCATCTCTCCGCGTGATCATGGAAGCAAAATTGTCTGAGGCTGAATGGTGCCAAAGCCGGTATGATCAGTTGAACCTGGTCGAAGAAAGGCGCCTGGATGCTTTGGCTCGTGGATGGCTGTATCAAACAAGAATGAAAACCACTTTTGACAAGAAAGTCCGTCCTCGAGAATTCAAGGAAGGTGAACTTGTATTGAAAAGAAGAGTGAGCCAACAACCTGACCCAAGGGGCAAGTGGACGTCTAACTATGAAGGACCTTATGTTGTCAAGAAGGCCTTCTCCGACGGTGCTTTGATTCTTACACACATGGATGGTGCAGAACTTCCGAACCCTGTGAACGCCGATATAGTCAAGAAATACTTTGTCTAGATATATGAAAAGAACAGCATGGTAGGTCGAAAACCCGAAAGGGCGGCCTAGGCAAAAATGCGCTTCCCGGTGGATCGAAAACCCGAAAGGGCGATCCAGGCAAAATAAGGGACAAAAAAAATGATTGTGAAAAAGCTCGCTGAGATTACACGTAACTCAGGCAAAAATGAGCATCTCGATGAGCCGAAAACCCGGAAGGGCGGTTCATGCAAAAGTGAGATTGAAATGAAAGACGATTGACTATATCTGGCAAACTACCATCCCCTTGGGGCACCTGCAACTGATAAATGGCTGTTCTCATCAAAGGCTTTTGTACTTGTGGATTCAAAATTTCTAAGGACCGTAGTGGTTACTGTGTTCAATGTACCACCAACCAATAAAATTACCATTTTCCAAGCTTTGTAAATCCATGGAGTCATGCCTTTGGCTGACTACCACCCTTATACATCGATTTGAGCCTATGCTTTTGTTTGAAACTCTTTTTTCTTCATCCTACTTTCAAAGCTTTATACAAAAACATTTTCTTTCTATTTTGATAATGACAATGTCTGAAACAAACATTTTGGAAATTAAAATTCTTTGTGTGTATTTTCAAAACAAACTTGAGCAACTAGGTGCATTCGACGAAACATGCATGAACGAATGTGTGTCGATGGCCATTTCAATACAAGCTACCAGCAGGCTCTCTCCCCAGTATGGTCTGTGGTCAATGGCAAGAATGAAAAAACAGAATGAAAAGCATGAGAAAATGAATAAGCTCGCTAAGCTGAAAACCCGAAAGGGCGGCTTAGGCAAAAATGAGCACCCCGCTGGATTGACAACCTACAAAGGCAATTCAGGCAAAAACAGGGGCAATGAAAAGAATTTATTCCCCGATGGATCGAAAACCCGAAAGGGCGATCCAGGCAAAAATGGGATGATGATGAAAAAAAAACAAAACAAAACAAAAGCAAACATGCAAAAAGCATTGACCACAGATGCGATATCCAAGACGTGCTCAACATTAAAGCACCCAGCAATGACAGTGCCATCGGAAAGGTTCTTCTCTCTACGAGTTGATGAATAGGATACAGCTCCTTTCCCTCAGCCATGGTCTCGACGCGTCTTTCAGCGACGGCACCGCCAAAGGGGATTCCCACAAGCATATGTTAAAGCACGAGCCATTACGTGCCCAATATTCCAATGTTCTGTCTTTCTCTGTGAAATTGTGTCTGCAAACTGCCAACCATCATGCGCTTCAAGCATTCATACATGCATAATCATGCATCCTATATGCTCATGCATCTGATAAAGTTGTTATACAACCCATGCACATTGCATTTTCAATTCCTATGTTAATCTCTGTCAAAATCTCGTAAGACATTGTCAGTTTCTACAGTCAAGTCAATTTCAAACTCTTGCAGTCATACTTTACAAAGGGTGAGTGGGAGACCCATCATGCCAATCTGATCCCTTACCGTGATTATGCGAGACGTCTGCTGACATACTTTACAAAGGTTGAATTGCACCATATTCCCGTGAAGAAAATCAAATGGCCGATGCTCTTGCTACTTTATCCTCCATGTTTCAAGTAAACCATTGGAATCATGTACCAATAATCAAAGTGCAACGCCTAGACTGGCCTTCTCATGTGTTCGCCATCGGAGATGTGATTGTTCAGACATATGCGGATGTAGTTAACAACAGACCCTGGTATCATGATATCAAGCAGTTTTTGCAAAACCGTGAATACCCGCCAAGTGCTTCCAACAAAGACAAGAAGACCCTGCGAAGATTGGCTAGTAAGTTCCTGTTGGACGGAGACGTTTTGTACAAAAGGAATTACGATATGATATTGTTGAGATGTGTTGATGAACGCGAAGCAGAGCAACTGATGCACGATGTGCACGATGGCACTTTTGGAACCCACGCTTCGGGGCATACCATGTCTAGAAAATTGTTAAGGGCTGGCTACTATTGGATGACCATGGAGCACGATTGCTACCAATATGCCAGGAAATGTCACAAATGTCAAACCTATGCTGATAAAATCCATGTACCTCCGCATGCCCTCAATGTGATTTCCTCCCCGTGGCCTTTCTCTATGTGGGGCATCGACATGATTGGAAGAATTGAACCAAAGGCTTCGAACGGTCATCGTTTCATTTTGGTTGTGATCGATTACTTTACCAAATGGATCGAAGCTGCATCTTATGCCAATGTAACCAAACAAGTGGTGGTTAAGTTCATCAAGAACAACATCATCTGTCGATATGGTGTTCCCAGCAAGATTATTACTGACAATGGTACCAACTTGAACAATGACATGGTGCAAGATTGAACATCATAACTCTTCTCCTTATAGGCCTCAGATGAACGGTGCAGTTGAGGCCGCCAATAAGAATATCAAGAAGATCGTACAGAAGATGGTGACTACATACAAAGACTGGCATGAGATGTTGCCCTTTGCTTTACACGGCTACCGCACTACAGTACGCAGTTTGACCGGGGCAACGCCTTTTTCCCTCGTATATGGCATGGAAGCAATCCTCCCTTTGGAAGTAGAGATCCCATCTCTCCGCGTGATCATGGAAGCAAAATTGTCTGAGGCTGAATGGTGCCAAAGCCGGTATGATCAGTTGAACCTGGTCGAAGAAAGGCGCCTGGATGCTTTGGCTCGTGGATGGCTGTATCAAACAAGAATGAAAACCACTTTTGACAAGAAAGTCCGTCCTCGAGAATTCAAGGAAGGTGAACTTGTATTGAAAAGAAGAGTGAGCCAACAACCTAACCCAAGGGGCAAGTGGACGTCTAACTATGAAGGACCTTATGTTGTCAAGAAGGCCTTCTCCGACGGTGCTTTGATTCTTACACACATGGATGGTGCAGAACTTCCGAACCCTGTGAACGCCGATATAGTCAAGAAATACTTTGTCTAGATATATGAAAAGAACAGCATGGTAGGTCGAAAACCCGAAAGGGCGGCCTAGGCAAAAATGCGCTTCCCGGTGGATCGAAAACCCGAAAGGGCGATCCAGGCAAAATAAGGGACAAAAAAAATGATTGTGAAAAAGCTCGCTGAGATTACACGTAACTCAGGCAAAAATGAGCATCTCGATGAGCCGAAAACCCGGAAGGGCGGTTCATGCAAAAGTGAGATTGAAATGAAAGACGATTGACTATATCTGGCAAACTACCATCCCCTTGGGGCACCTGCAACTGATAAATGGCTGTTCTCATCAAAGGCTTTTGTACTTGTGGATTCAAAATTTCTAAGGACCGTAGTGGTTACTGTGTTCAATGTACCACCAACCAATAAAATTACCATTTTCCAAGCTTTGTAAATCCATGGAGTCATGCCTTTGGCTGACTACCACCCTTATACATCGATTTGAGCCTATGCTTTTGTTTGAAACTCTTTTTTCTTCATCCTACTTTCAAAGCTTTATACAAAAACATTTTCTTTCTATTTTGATAATGACAATGTCTGAAACAAACATTTTGGAAATTAAAATTCTTTGTGTGTATTTTCAAAACAAACTTGAGCAACTAGGTGCATTCGACGAAACATGCATGAACGAATGTGTGTCGATGGCCATTTCAATACAAGCTACCAGCAGGCTCTCTCCCCAGTATGGTCTGTGGTCAATGGCAAGAATGAAAAAACAGAATGAAAAGCATGAGAAAATGAATAAGCTCGCTAAGCTGAAAACCCGAAAGGGCGGCTTAGGCAAAAATGAGCACCCCGCTGGATTGACAACCTACAAAGGCAATTCAGGCAAAAACAGGGGCAATGAAAAGAATTTATTCCCCGGTGGATCGAAAACCCGAAAGGGCGATCCAGGCAAAAATGGGATGATGATGAAAAAAAAACAAAACAAAACAAAAGCAAACATGCAAAAAGCATTGACCACAGATGCGATATCCAAGACGTGCTCAACATTAAAGCACCCAGCAATGACAGTGCCATCGGAAAGGTTCTTCTCTCTACGAGTTGATGAATAGGATACAGCTCCTTTCCCTCAGCCATGGTCTCGACGCGTCTTTCAGCGACGGCACCGCCAAAGGGGATTCCCACAAGCATATGTTAAAGCACGAGCCATTACGTGCCCAATATTCCAATGTTCTGTCTTTCTCTGTGAAATTGTGTCTGCAAACTGCCAACCATCATGCGCTTCAAGCATTCATACATGCATAATCATGCATCCTATATGCTCATGCATCTGATAAAGTTGTTATACAACCCATGCACATTGCATTTTCAATTCCTATGTTAATCTCTGTCAAAATCTCGTAAGACATTGTCAGTTTCTACAGTCAAGTCAATTTCAAACTCTTGCAGTCATGTCAAGTCAATTTCAATCTATATTCACAATGCAGTTTGCTATATGTTCGGCCAAGTGGCTAGTTCGCATCCAAGAGCAGCTTGCGCCTTTCAATTCATTTCAGTTAACGGCAAAGTGGCTAGTTCGCATCCAAGAACAGCTTGTGCCTGTCAATTCATTTCTGTTATCAGCCAAGTGGCTAGTTCGCGTCCAAGAACAGCTTGTGCTTGTCAATTTGCTTCTGTTATCAGCCAAGCGGCTAGTTCAAAGCCAGGAACAGCTTGTGCCTATCTACCTGTCAGTATTCTCGGTCAAGTTCCCAGTTCGAGCCAGAAGAACAACTTGTTCCTGTCAATTTGCTGTTTGTTTCCCTAGTAAACCTTGTTATTTGCTATCTTGTTAATGTCTACCAATCCCGCCGTGGATACGACATACTCTGTTATTTGCCATCTTGTTAATGTCTACCAATCCCGCAGTGGATACGACATACCCTGTTATTTGCTATCTTGTTAATGTTTACCAATCCCGCAATGGATACGACATACTTTGTTAAACCCAACTCTCAGTTTGTCTTGCATTCATAATCCAAATGTTGCATGGCATACATGACATTCACAAATGTATTTTTACGCCCAAAATCAGCGTAAATGTCAATATTTAAGTATCTTTGTCCGGTCAAGCCAAAGACTCTGTCTCTTGACCCTCCAGACAAAGAAACTTAAATAGGGGCAGCTGTCATACCCTCATTTTGGACCTAAAAATACTCATTCAAATTTCTTTTCTACCTCTGATACTTTTCAATTCACTGTGCTTTCCTCTGCAATTTTCTACTGTGCTTCAGCTGCATATTTTACTATTTTTATCTTTTATTTTCTTGCATATAAGGTCATCCAAAGTGTTTTTCTTGCATTACAAGTCATTTGAAAGTTTCTAAAACCATTGCACATTTTCTTGCATTTTAATTCCAAACATTCGCATAAAAATCATACAAAAAGGGTATTTTGGTCATTTCCTGTACATATCATTGATCAAACTCTGTCTAAAAATCATTTCAGCATTGCATCTGAGTCAGTCTGAGTCGTTTTAGTCCTCAGGGGCATTTTAGTCTTTTCGCATCAAAATTTTGACAGAGAGGTATTTTAAAATACCTCATTTTGGTAGTTTGTTCGTTTTAGTCCATTTTGTCGTTTTTAACTGTTTCACTTTACGTTGTTTTCCAAATTACCAATTTTATTTTTTTTATTTTGCAAATCAGTCCAATTTTATTTTTTTTATTTTGCAAATCAGTCCAATTTTATTTTTTTATTTGCAAATCAGTCCAATTTTATTTTTTTTCTGATTTGCAAGTCAGTCCAATTTTACTTTTTTTCTTATTTGCAAGTTAGTCTTTTATAAGTTCTATTTTGCAGAAAGGTCCAAAAGTCAAATTTAGTCCAAATGCCACGCGGGCAGTCTAGGCCAGATGGCGCATCTCTATTGGTCCAAAGGCACACATGGCAGCCTATAAAAGACCGGCCACTGTAGAGTCAGAAAGAGGAGCCACAGAATTCATGCCACATCACAAACAGATTCAGATTTTCTCTCTCTATTCAGTTACGATCAAAATCCACAAAAAACTCAGAAAATCACAAGAACACGAAGAACAATTTCTACAAACCCTAACTTTTCCAGAATCAAATTCAAGCAAAATTTCATGGAATTCATGGTGGTTCTCAGAGATTCATCACTGAATCTTCATCATTGAACCATTTCCCCTACAATTCAAGCGCGAATTCACCACTGGAAGCGGCGAATTCAAGCGCGATCGCAGAGGAAGATTGAGAAGAAGAAGGAAAGAAAATTCGAAGGATTTGAACCGGTGAAGAAGAAGAAGAGGAAGAAATTACCGATTTATTTTCGGATTCAAGCCAAAAAATCAACAAAACAGAATCAATAAAACACAGGTAAACGCATAAACCTACCTTTTTCTTGCTCAAGAACATCAACGAATTCAAATCGATGTAGATCCGTAGAGGTTCAAAGAGTTTCGTTCAAAAACTGTGAAACCCTAAAAAAAAAGAAACTTTGAAAACCATAAAAAGCTTCACGATCTACAACGATTACCAACCGTTGTAGATCTATGAAGTCATAGGAAGCTTCGTTCAAAAAGATTTAAACAAAAACGAACAAAAACAGTTTGAGACCGTGAAGAACCTTTCAAGATCTATGTAACACCCCATTTTTATTTAATTATTTTTAGTTGATGTTTGAGTATTTTTATATGATTTTATATGACTATATTTGACATATATGATTTAGATATGATTTTATGTGAAATATATGACTTGGTATGAATTGTGTGATATTTGGTGTGATGATAATTTATTATATGATTTATGGTGTTGTGTTTTATTTAAATAAATGTTGTTTGATTATTTTATTTATTTAATAAAAAGGTAGAAAATAGTATTATTTGGTTTAAAGGGAATTAAGTATAATTATGAGGAATAAGTGGGAGTTAAGGAAATAAGAGGGGTTATAGTTTACAATAAAAAGAAAAGGAGAGTCAGAAAGAGTTTTACGTACAATTGAAAAAAAAGAGAGAAAGTGAGTTTTTGAGAGAAGAAGAGGAGAAAACCTAGAACCAAGAGAAGAGGCTAGAAGAAGAGAGAAGAACGCAGCTTAATTCAGGAGTCATAATCTAAGGTAAGGGTGGGATTCCTTCAATAATATGTATATATAATTTTGATTGTTGATGAAATTGTGTTCTAGGTTTAGGGTTTAGAAAGTTTATGATAATTGATATGATGTGATGAATTGTGTTGTTTAATGCATGTTTCTGTGTTGTTTTGATTGTTATGTTGTATATAGAACCTGTAAACATTGTTCTCTATCAAATTTGGGATTTGGGTAGATGAAATTTGGGTTTTTGAGTGAAAAATAGAGTTTTCCCGAGAGCTACCTTTGACAGCATACCCTGTTTCATGTTGTTGCGTCTTTTGCATCAGTTTCTGTTTCGAACTAGCTTTCGGTGTAAACACGAAAGTTGTAGGTATGAATGTTATCTTTCTAATGCCGTTGGTCTGACATCAAAATGATTTATAGAACTTGAGTTATGGTCAAATTACTGAACGTAGGTCATAGTGAATTTTTATGAATTTCAGCACAACTTTGTCCGAATTTGAAATGAAAACTGGTATTGATTGGTACATAATTGGTCTTAGATGTAAACATGAAAGTTGTAGATAATTGAGTTAGCTTTCTAATGGCACTGGTTTGACTCGAAAATGTTTTGTAAATCTCGAGTTATGATAAAAAATAGTCCAAGTAGGTCTTTAGAAAATTTTAAGAAAACTTAGCTTAACTAATCCCAAGTTAGTCCAAAACTTATGGTTGGTTTCCCAACTTCAAATTTAAGTATTAGGGATTTAGTCGGAGTGTTTTATGAGTATTTGGCTTATGTTTTATTGATCAACTTGCTTTATTTTTGAAGAATGTTTTGGTTTGATATGGATGTAGTTGATTAATGTATATGTGCTTTCCGGAGATGTGTGATTTAAATATGTGTTATATCAAGATGTGTTGTTTGTAGATGTGTGACTTAAATATGTGCTATATAAAGATGTCATATTTAAATATGTGATATTTGACTATGATGCTATTTAAAGATGTGTATTTGTCGAGTCATCTAAAGATGTGCATTGTTGAGTCTTTACTTGTGTCGTTGCATTTGAGTCGTGTCGTTGCATAGGATAGTCAGCGATGGGGGCTTAATGCCTGACAGGTCCTCTATGACCTTAGCGATGGGGGCTTAATGCCTGACAGGTCCTATTTGACCTTTAGCGATGGGGGCTTAATGCCCTGATGGTACCACATGCATGAGGTCTAAGTGTTGCATAGTCGTGTCGTGTCGTTTGTGAAGTGATGATGTAATTTGCAAAGTGATGATGTATTCGTGATGGTGTAATTGTGACTTGTTGATGTATTTATGACGTGTTGAAGTATTTGTGATGTTATGATGTACTTGTGAATGTTTGAGATGTTTTCGTTATATGTGATGATTTGTTGATGTTGTTGATATTGTTGTTGTTGATTGTTTATTGTTGTTGTATCTTGCTAAATGTCGTTGATGTTGATAACGTTGCTGTTGCTATATATATATATATATATATATATATATATATATATATATATATATATATATATGTATACATACATATATGAACTTGTTGATACTTGTGGTATAATTTGTTGTTGTTTCATCGATTTGATGAATTATATATTATTATTATTGAATGTGTTTCTCACCCCTTCTGTTGGAATTGCCGCCTTGTGGGCAAGTGCAGGTAATGGAGACTTGTAGGATGTCGGCTCAAGTGTCTTAGGGCTCTGATACGTAACGGGATGGGGAAAATGTTGTTTTGTTTTTTCATTCCTTTATGTATCAATTTTGGAACTATATTGTTGGAACATTTATTTATTATTAAGAGGATTATTGAAATGATTATTTATGTTGGGGCCTTTGTGCCAAGATTTTGTTGAAGTTGATTATATTTTAAAAAAAAGACTTTTCCGCTGCAAAATATTACGAGATTAATTTATGTTGTTGAATAAATAGTATATTTTCTATTTATGAATTTTTGAAAAGTAGTGTAACATTCCGTTTTGTGATGAAAACTCTGATTTTACGTATATATTTTTATGCTGGGAAAACAGGGTGTTACAATCTACATCGATTCACAGCTTGCATGTAAGTTTCAATGGTGGATTTGTGTTTAGGATGATAAGATGAATTGTTTGAACCATGTTTGAGTGAATTCTGGGTAGTTTAGAACGAATTAGGGTTAGGGTTTTATCGGAGAAGACGAGAGAAGATAAGAGAATAAGAGAGAACGAAGACGAAGAGAGAGAAACGGTGGGGAAAAAGTGAGGTGAACCGCGCCAATTCCTTTTATATAGGCGCTGAACCGGGTCGGTTCAAACCCGATCCAGCCTGCCTGTATCCTGAGGATTTAGATCTAGGTCTTAGAGGATCCGGATCAATCCAACGCCTCTGAGGCATCCTGAAGATCCGGATCCACCAGGCTGCGTGGGTTTTGGGCTTCATAACCGTGGGCCTTTGGTTTCTTGCATTTTTCTTTGTGTTTTTGCTATACACACCTCTGTTCTTGCTATCTGAACCCATGTGCGCCTTATTTTTCTTGCAAAAATTCCTAAAAAATTCCTACTTGTTTCTTGATGCATTTTTGGCTGTTTTGTGATATTTTTACATGTTTGAAATTGATAAAAAATATATGTTAGGGTTTTCCATTGATTTGTGTATTTTGAGCATTTTTGTGAATTTTCTTGCATGATTTTTGACCTAATTTTAGCCACATGATATTGATGCTTGATACTTGACTTTGTGATATGTTTACTTCTGAGTTCACGTTAATTCTTACAGTCCTTGCAAGTTTAGTTGTTAATCCCTTGTTTTGCAAGTAATGTGATTTTTTTTTTGTTTGAAAATAAAGTGTGAAGTATGCTTATGAATGTGAGTGTGAACATGTCTTGTAATTCTCACATTATATTTGAAACAAATTCCTTGAAAATTTCTTTGATGAGAGAATTATAGGTCATGTGCTTGCTTAAATTTTGTGATTAGTTCTTGTGCACTTTCTTTCCATCATTACATCTTGCTATTGCCTCTTTTTTCAGTTTGCTTAACATTCTTTTCACTATTATTTCTTGCCATTTTTGCCTACTATTTCTTGCCTATCTTTTGCTATCATTTCATATCTTATCTCACTAACCATTTCATTTCATGTTTTGTACATATTGAGCATTCCACCATTTCATCTTTATCCTTTAGCCTAGGTTTTATTCAATTTCTATGCCAATTTCCATATCATTCTTAGGTAGTTATTTCCTCATTTTTAAATTTCTTGCAAGACCATAGAATGTAAACTAGGGCCAATGTAAAGGACAATGAACTCTATAATGATGTACACCGACACAAACACCGACACGCACACACGTTGTATGATTTACCGTTAGATGTATGTTTAGGAAACGCGAAACTTAGAAAAATCCATTTTCCAAAAAGTTGGCAATCCCATCACTTGAAAAACAATTTTTCCCAATAAACTTTGGAGTCAAAACTCCATTGTGTTTTTTCTTTTATTTTTTCTTAATCAAAATTCAAATACAAACTAATTCACAACTAGACTACTATTTTCTTTAATAATTGAACCAACCTCACCATTTTCTTGCTCAAGCCTTTACGGCCTCTTTCTTTTCTTCAAAACCATTTTCAAAAATTAAAATCAACCTAAACTCACAAAAAACATGTTTTGAGAGAGAACTACATGGAGTTTGATCCCTTAAAAGGGTATGTAGGCAAGAGGTCAAAACCTCTCCAAGTCCAATAAAAATGAAACCCAAACATTTTCTTCCTCCCATTCTTAAAATAAACAATCTTTTTTCAATAAATAGCATTAAAAATAAAGCGTAGACGTAAATCTAGAAAAATGGTTCCTATAGAGTACTATAGTCGTTATGGGTGCCTAACACCTTCCCGTAGCGAAAATTGCCCCCGAACTTAGAATTTCTAAGGGTTTTCTCAATTTCTCCCTTCCCCAAAAAAAAATAGAGATATCAATGATTGAAAGGTTCAAGCCTAATTAATGACTTGACACCCGAAAATCGCGATAACAAACTTTTATTAAGAAAGACAATGGTCACTATTGAATTCCAAGAACAAAAGATGAATTGTTGTAATAGCTAGCTACTCTATTTATAGTTTACAATGACTTGAGCCCTAAGAAATACATCACTAGAATGTTCCACAAGAAACCACGGGCTTTTAGGTCAGAAATAAACTAATAGGTAGCTTGTCTATAAAGCAAAAACATCAAAAGAGCAATTCTGGGATGTGGCACGATCGTGTGAGATATGGCACGGGCCGTGCCAAGCTTCTGACTTGGGGGATTATATTTTTTTGCTGAATTTTGTATTTTTCCTGCCCGAATCAGCTTTGAATCCTCTTTCTTTTACTCCAAGACTGAATCTATCAAATATTCGTTCCTGAAATATAATAATATACAATTGAAGTAAAATAGCTATAAAAGGAAATAATATTTAAATAAAATAAACTTAAATCTAAATAAAACGAAAACAAATATTATATTAAAATAACTAATTAACGACTCATCAAACTCCCCCACACTTGAATCTTTGCTTGTCCTCAAGCAAAAGGCATAAGCATAACAACATAAACAAGATTTAACATATGACAATGCAATTAAAAACTTATGTCTCTTCCTAAGGTTTTATTTCAAGTGTACACTAATTACAACTTCAAGTATTCCTTGTGAACTGTAGAGTTCTTATGGAATAAGCTATCGAAAAGAAGATGCATCTTGTTGATATATGTAGTACCAAACAATGCTTATAAGCCTTCCTTCAACCATGTAGTCCCATACCTACATAACCGCAGGATCCCTCTCATTCTGATGTGATTCGGTTCCTCTAAAAGCTGTCGGGAGCCTTTCATTGTCATGCCTTGTGCATCGGCGACCACTCCCCATCCTCATCAGCCTTGGGTGTTAGATGCCCACCAGCTTCGGCTTGGTTCATCTCTGAACCACATCGTAGTGGGAGAGGTATGCTCTGAATCGCATAAGGACACATATTTCACAAATCACCGAGTCGCATAAGGACGAATATTTCACCACATCATGATAACAACATTTAATTCACCAATCAGACATTGATTCATTCTTAAGTCACCATGTTATCATGTTTACAAAACCGCTTACAAGTTATAAGATCATAAACATTCATTTCGACAAAATTCGCGTATTTTCACCAAGTATCCGTTTTCAAGTATTTCACCAAAATAAACCACTCATGTTCAAACACATCAACACGTCATGTTTGCACCTTAAAAAACGTCACGGTAGTGCAATCATGTTATCATCATTCCTCAATTCCGATTATTTCCAAAAATTCAACAAGTTCGTCTCATTTTCTTCATTCTTCAAAATTAAATAATTTTCAAGATAAAACATTATAAGCTCGCTTATGCCTTACATATCCTTTCTAAGTTCATTGCTACATAAATCAAGTCTTATCCTCAACATTTGATTCAATAAAAACAAGTTTTCGGAAAATAAATGTCCAAAATGTCCTCAACATTTTGGTCAATAGATCCAAAATGTCCTTAGTCTTAAAATGACTAAAATACCCTTCTTGGATAAAAATCCACTAATCCCAAGATAAGCACATAAGCAAACAATTAAACACATAAAAACACATATAAATAAATTATGAAATAATCCTAGCGAAAAACGGACGGTTACATTTTGAACGTTTGATAGATAATGAAAAACAATGAATTTCTTCCCTAAAAAAACTCCAATTTAAATTTTAGTTGCAATCAAAGTCTGATAAAAATTTAAACAACGAGTATAACATATTTAGCAAATTATAAAATCAACAAATAAAAAGTTCGAAAGCAAAGTACTAGTCATCGCTAAAGTTGGTTGACAGATTGGGTGATTTTGGTTTATGGTTGTTAGTAGAAATCATTCGGGTTTAAGGGACTAGACCAACTATCAGGTGTTGATGATGAACAAGTGTAAATCCACTGTGTTGATATTCTCTTTTCCTTGTCTCCTTTATATACTCCATCTATCCCAACATCTAAGAAAAAAAACTCATTATTTTTGTGCAAAATGTAAGCAAAAAAGATAAATTTTTATTCTAGTTAATCTTTTTTTTTATTTACTCATCTTTTTCAAGAAAAACTTTTGTTTATTCTCATGAAATTACATTCAAGTTTCTCTCTCTTCAATTTTCTCCATAATCAATAGCCAAAAAAAATTGTTTTTACATCATCCTATAAAATTTATTACAAAGAAAACACACAAAAACTATACTCCAAGCTCTTATATTTTAGTTTTCTTAATAATTGTGATTTGAATTTTTTTCTTATAATTTGAGACGAAAGGATTATATATTAATCTTGTTTTGAAAAGAGATTTTAGAATTTATATTATATTCCAAAGGATTTAGTAAACTACTATGTCCGTCTTAAAATATAAGCAAAAATTGGTAAAGAAAACTTAATGTATTTCGTTAAAAATTTGTATCAAAACGAACGGCTTACATTCTCTTATTTTTGTTTATATTTTGGGACGAAGGGAGTATGTGTTGACATTAATTGCTCGTTCTTCTTTTTCTCTTGAAAATTTCATTCAAAGGCATTTTATCTTAATTGAATTCTATGTAATGATCAATAAATTCAGTTTAATTCGATATTTATGCATATCCAAATTCTAGTAACAATTTAATTTATTCTAATCATGATTTGTTACACAGATTGTTTTTATGTTTCGTTATATTCCATATAAAAATGAAATTTAAACATTGTAAGAATTAAAACAGCAAACAAATTATAACGTGCAAAATTAAAAGAACGAGTAATGTACAAGTCAAAATCACCACACCCATGTATATGCATCATTAAAATCCAGAGGGATATCGAAGAAATCTAATTGATCAATTGGAAACAAAGGTTGTTTTATTTAAAGTAGATGCAGGATAACAATAACATGCATGGTTGGCTTTTCGTTTTTGAGACATATCATTCTTAAGTGGCAATTTCCAAAGCCATCTTTAAGTAGTCTTTTTCATTAGGGTTAGTAGTCATAGCAATAACCGCCTACGCCTCCAAGACGGGATACATAACAACGACATAAATTGTTGCCGCATGGATTCAACATGTGTGGTACATACCCCTGCTTCATCAACGTTCTTCGTCTGGACGATTACTGCAAATGGCAAAGGAAGTTAAAGTTTGGAACCAATACACATCTATGCATATAATTAACCTATATATTTAGGAAAGTTTGGTATGAAATTGAGGATGTAGTATAATAGTTTTTCATTGATGAAGAATATAGATTCTAATTATAATATTTTACGAGTTCCTAACATATAAAAATATATCGGTGAGAAAGATGAAGACAATATTAAAAAGTATACGTACAGAACGTGATAAGCATTAACACAGCCAAAGTAGCGAGCTTAACATAAGTCATTGTTTGATCAAAAGAAGAATAAGCTAAAATTATTTGTTATTAACTTAGCTTAGTGTTGCATTAGTTCATTGTTACATGCAACAATTTATAGAGAGGTGCATATACTAGCTGGCACTATAGCTCCCTACGTTAATTGTTAGGAAAAGTGAAATGGCTATATTTAATAATTTATAGAGAGTTCCATATACTAAATGACACTATAGCTCCCTTATGAAATTAAAATTGTTTCATTCCCTTCCATCAAAAATAAATATTCACTTCGGCGTTTATATAATCTCTTTTCGGCGTGTTTTCCTCTTATAACTGAAAAGGCAAGGCTCGTATCTTATAACTGAAAAGGCAAGGCTTGTGAATAATGACATTATTTTTACCTTGTCAAAAAAAAAAAACTCTAAAAACAACATTCAATCAAATACATCTAATTAATGACACAAATTCAAAATCATTAGAACCGAGCTCAAATATTGGTCAGATTTCACGTATCTCTCAATCGAACTCAGATTATAAGTGTCTCTTTTGCATGTGAATTGGAGGGTTGCACAAAAAAAAAATCAATAAAACTAAAAAAGATGAATTTACAAACTTATTCACAACATCCAGGTTAATAGAATATAGCAGTTACATGTTTACGAATGTGACAAAGACTACAAATATGACAATTAAAGTGTTTGAATATTCACGCATCAGGATCTTTAATGTTAGCAACGTCAAAGTCTTCAAATGAATAGATCAACGTTAATCTGACAACATGAGCTAAACTAACACTGTCACATGAAGAGAAAATAAAAGAACGTTGCACCAAGACAACAAAAAACTCAATGTAAATGTCACACTAAGACGATGGAATCAAGAAGAAGAAGAAGAAGAAGAAGAAGAAGAAGAAGAAGAAGAAGAAGAAGAGGAAACTAAATCTGCAAAGAACACTTATTTAATTAAAAAAGAAGGAACATAAATATTATTACAATAATTTCGAGTCAAAAATTAATCATAAACCATCTTCTGTGATGGTGGATGAAGAATTATAACTACAATAAGGGACAAATAAGGTGGGGGGAGGGAGGGGGAGAGAGAGAGAGAGAGAGAGATAGAGAGAGAGGTGAGAGAGAGAGAGATGAACGTTCACACAAGAATAAAACTCGTAAATAATGATATGGTTAGTTACACATAGTGTAATTCCACTCCTATACGATCCAATTATATCCATAGCGTAAAAATTTCTATTACCTTTTGGATAAGAAAATTGCTCACTCTCATCGAACTTCCCAAAATACCCCGCGACTTAAGTCACACAGGTGTTAAACTCATCGTGACTTAAGTCACGTTGGAATACAACCTACGTGGCGTTCGGTTCTCCTTTTCTTTTGTTCTTTCTTCCATCCACTGCACAGCCGCATAGTCACGTTTGGAGTATTGGAATATTCACGCATCACGATCTTTAATGTTAGCGACGTCAAAGTCATCAAATGAATAGATCAAAGTTAATCTGACAATATGAGCAAAACCAACACAGTCACAAGAAGAGAAAATAAAAGAACGTTGCACCAAGACAACAAAAAACTCAATGTAAATGTCACACTAAGACGATGGAATCAAGAAGAAGAAGAAGAAGAAAGTAAATCTGCAAAGAACACTTATTTAAATAAAAAAAAGAAGGAACATAAATATTAATACAATAATTTCGAGTCAAAAATTAACCATAAACCATCTTCTGTGATGGTGGATGAAGAATTATAACTACCATAAGGGACAAATAAGGGGGTGGGGAGGGAGAGAGGGAGAGAGAGAGAGATAGAGAGATGAACGTTCACACAAGAGTCAAACTCTTAAATAATGATATGGTTAGATACACATAGTGTAATTCCACTCCTATACGATCCTATTCTATACAGAGCGTGAAAATTTATATTACCTTTTGGATTAGAAAATTGCTCACTCTCATCGAACTTCCCAAAATACCCTGTGACTTAAGTCACACAGGTATTAAACTCAGAGTGACTTAAGTCACGTTGGAATACAACCTACGTGACGTTCGGTTCTCCTTTTTTGTCGTTCTTTCTTCCATCCACTGCACTACCGCAAAGTCACGTTTGGAGTATTGGAATATTTAGCATCAGGATCTTTAATGTTAGAGACGTCAAAGTCATCAGATGAATAGATCAAAGTTAATCTTACAATATGAGCCAAACTAACACTATCACAAGAAGAGAAAACAAAAGAACGTTGCACCAAGACAACAAAAAACTCAATGTAAATGTCACACTAAGACGATGGAATCAAGAAGAAGAAGAAGAAGAAGAAGAAACTAAATCTGCAAAGAACACTTATTTAAATAAAAAAGAAGGAACATAAATATTATTACAATAATTTCGAGTCAAAAATTGATCATAAACCATCTTCGGTGATGGTGGATGAAGAATTATAACTACAATAAGGGACAAATAAGGTGGGGGGAGGGAGGGGAGAGAGAGAGAGAGAGAGAGAGAGAGAGAGAGAGATAGAGAGATAGAGTGAGAGAGAGAGAGATGAACGTTCACACAAGAATAAAACTCGTAAATAATGATATGGTTAGTTACACATAGTGTAATTCCACTCCTATACGATCCTATTATATCCATAGCGTAAAAATTTCAATTACCTTTTGGATAAGAAAATTGCTCACTCTCATCGAACTTCCCAAAATACCCCGCGACTTAAGTCACACAGGTGTTAAACTCATCGTGACTTAAGTCACGTTGGAATACAACCTACGTGGCGTGCGGTTCTCCTTTTCTTTTGTTCTTTCTTCCATCCACTGCACAGCCGCATAGTCACGTTTGGAGTATTGGAATATTCATGCATCACAATCTTTAATGTTAGCGACGTCAAAGTCATCAAATGAATAGATCAAAGTTAATCTGACAATATGAGCCAAACCAACACAGTCACAAGAAGAGAAAATAAAAGAACGTTGCACCAAGACAACAAAAAACTCAATGTAAATGTCACACTAAGACGATGGAATCAAGAAGAAGAAGAAGAAAGTAAATATGCAAAGAACACTTATTTAAATAAAAAAAGAAGGAACATAAATATTAATACAATAATTTCGAGTCAAAAATTAACCATAAACCATCTTCTGTGATGGTGGATGAAGAATTATAACTACCATAAGGGACAAATAAGGGGGTGGGGAGAGAGAGAGAGAGAGAGAGAGAGAGAGAGAGAGAGAGAGAGAGAGAGAGAGATGAACGTTCACACAAGAGTCAAACTCTTAAATAATGATATGGTTAGATACACATAGTGTAATTCCACTCCTATACGATCCTATTCTATACAGAGCGTGAAAATTTATATTACCTTTTGGATTAGAAAATTGCTCACTCTCATCGAACTTCCCAAAATACCCCGTGACTTAAGTCACACAGGTATTAAACTCAGAGTGACTTAAGTCACGTTGGAATACAACCTACGTGACGTTCGGTTCTCCTTTTTTGTCGTTCTTTCTTCCATCCACTGCACTACCGCAAAGTTACGTTTGGAGTATTGGAATATTTAGCATCAGGATCTTTAATGTTAGCGACGTCAAAGTCATCAAATGAATAGATCAAAGTTAATCTTACAACATGAGCCAAGCTAACACTATCACAAGAAGAGAAAATAAAAGAACGTTGCACCAAGACAACAAAAAACTCAATGTAAATGTCACACTAAGATGATGGAATCAAGAAGAAGAAGAAGAAGAAACTAAATCTGCAAAGAACACTTATTTAAATAAAAAAGAAGGAACATAAATATTAGGCTTAAATATGCATTTCATCCCTGTAACTAGGGGTCGTTTGAAATTTCATCCCTGAGCTTACTAATCCACCCATTTTGCCCCTGCAATTATTAATCATTTGAAAAATGGTCCTAATTACATATGATTAGTTATTTCAGGGACGAAAATTCAAATGACATATATTTGCAGGGACGAAAGATCTATTTAAGCCAACCACCTCGCCCAATCATCACTTGCCACATGGGCACCACGTCGCTTATGACAGTCCACCTCAGCAAAAAAACTTAATTAGGACCAAAAGTCAAATGATTAATATTTGCAAGGGCAAAATGGGAGGATTAGTAAGCTCAGGGATGAAATTTCAAGTGACCCCTAATTACAGGGATGAAATGCATATTTAAGCCTAAATATTATTACAATAATTTCGAGTCAAAAATTAACCATAAACCATCTTCTGTGATGGTGGATGAAGAATTATAACTACAATAAGGGACAAATAAGGTGGGGGGGGGGGAGGGGAGAGAGAGAGAGAGAGAGAGAGAGAGAGAGAGAGATGAACGTTCACACAAGAATCAAACTCTTAAATAATGATATGGTTAGTTACACATAGTGTAATTCCACTCCTATACGATCGTATTCTATCTAGAGCGTGAAAATTTCTATTACCTTTTGGTTTAAAAAATTGCTCACTCTCAACCGAACTTCCCAAAATACCCCGTGACTTAAGTCACACAGGTGTTAAACTCAGCGTGACTTAAGTCATGTTGGACTCCAACCTACGTGACGTTCGATTCTCCTTTTCTTTCGTTCTTTCTTCCATCCACTGCACGGCTGTATAGTCACGTTTGGAGTATTGGAATATTCACGCATCAAGATCTTTAATGTTAGCGACGTCATAGTCATCAAATGATTAGATAAAGTTAATCTGACATTATGAGCCAAACTAACACTGTCACAAGAAGAGAAAATAAAAGAACGTTGCACCAAGACAACAAAAAACTCAATGTAAATGTCACACTAAGAAGAAGAAGAAGAAGAAGAAGAAGAAGAAACTAAATCTTTAAAGAACAGTTATTTAAATAAAAAAGAAGGAACATAAATATTAATACAATGGTTTCGAGTCAAAAACTAACCATAAACCAACTTTTGTGATGGTGGATGAAGAATTATAACTACAAAAAGGGACAAATAAGGGGGAGAGAGAGAGATAGAGAGAGAGAATCAAACTTGTAAATAATGATATGGTTCCACTCCTATACGGTCCTATTCTATCCAGAGCGTGAAAATTCCTAGTACCTTTTGGATTATAAAATTACTCTTCTCACAACAAAATTCGCTCACTCTCAACCGAACTTCCGAAAATACCCCCATGTTGGAATACAACCTACGTGAATTAAGTCACGTCCGGTTCTCCTTCTCATTCGTTCTTTTTTCCATCTAATGCATAACCTAGTTGGGTGTATTGGAAAGGCATATCTTTCTTTTTCATGGAGAGTAATATGCTAACTTGTGAAGTTCCTTAATCCATGGACTCATTTATCGATCTCATAGCACTGGATTTGCATTACAACATCTTGTCTGGTAATTTTTCATTTCACTATCAAATATAACAAATTTGCAATTAATTCATATCGGAGAAAACAATTTCTCTACAACCGTATCAGTGAAGATGTCACATAATATGGAGGTGATGATATTGAGATCTAACCAGTTTAAAGATAACATTCCACCAAAACTATGCAACATCTCATTGTTAATACAATTGGATTTTTCCCACAATAAACTTTCAGGGTTTATTCCCAAATGCATAAGTAACATCATTGGCATGGGTTGAGCAAAGAAAACGATTCATTTTCCATTTGAGTTCAAATTGTATACAAAAGGAAAGATTATGTGTCTGTCTAGTGGATGGAAGAAAGATAAGTGACGTTGAATATCACTGCAACATCCCAGACTGCCTCAAGTCAAGCACGCTTAACTGTAGAGTTCTTATGGAATAAGCTATCGAAAAGAAGATGCATCTTGTTGATATAGGTAGTACCAAACAATTCTTATAAGCCTTTCCTTCAACCATGTAGTCCCACACCTACATTGTAACGCCCTATTTTATTTATTTAATTATTTGATTGAGTTTAGAGTCTTTTTGAATAATTTATTTGATTTATGGTGATGTGTGTTATTTTTGTGTTATGTTTTAGTAGCATATTATATTATAATATATATGTTATTTGGTGTAAAAATATATGTGTTATTTGGTGTAGAAATATTATGTTATTTGGTGTAAAAATATGTGTTATTTGGTGTAAAAATATTATCTTATTTGGTGTAGAAATATTATGTTATTTGGTGTAGAAATATATATTTGTTATGTGGTGAAGAAATATATTTGTTATAGAAATGTATTTGTTATAGAAATATATTTGTTATTTAGTGTAAAGATATATTTGTTATTTAGTGTAGAAATATATATATTAAAATATAATATTGAGACTTTGGGGGCAGATTTGGAAATAAGAGAAAATAAATAGGTTAATGTTTATATAAAAAGGAGAGCTAGAGTTAGAAAATATATGAGGTGCAAAACTGTTTTGGAGAAAGGGGAGAAACCTAGAGAAAGAGGAGAAACGAAGAGAAGAGAAGAATCAGAGAAGGAGAAGTCTGTAGAACCTTGCTGTCAATTAATCCTAAGGTAAGGGTGGGACTAGCTTTCTCTAATAATGGGTTGTATCTGAAAAAGGGTTTAACCTTGTAGTTGTTGTTAGATTTGATGTGGACCGTCATAATATTCCTAAAGGCTTAAGAACCCTCCAGAAGGGCTCAGACGCCCTCAAGAAGGACTTGGGCGCCCTCCAGAAGGGCTCCAAGGCTTAGGCGCGCCCCTTCCACGGCACCTCCTTACTTAGCTTCTAGAACTATCTAGAAACCGCCTAAATACCACAAATACCCCTGTTACTTGGAGGTTAAGTAACCGTAACCCAAGCCCATAGAAGGCTATAAATACCTCACTTGAGAGCATTCTCAAGGCATCCAATAATCAGTCTAAACCTAGAATACGATACTTAACCTAGTATTTTACTGGTACTTTTTTGCAAGTACAGTTGGCGCCGTCTGTGGGAAGAGGTAAAAGTTTCCTCCGACCACCATCCCTAACCTAAAACCTTCTCGACGACCTCGAAAAGAATAGCCAGCGAAGACCAAACCGCCATCAGGCCTTCAAGATTTCTCGAGCATAGCAATCAGCCGTTCATGATGATACTACGGTACGCAATCAACACATCCAGAAGCCGCCATAGTCAGAAGACGGAGACCAAGAAATAGGAGACCTAAAGATCTACTGACGATCTCAAAAGAACCCTAAGGCCAATCATCATGTACAATACGTAACCGAAAAACATATCAGGTTATTCAAACGGTGTTATTTTCTTTTGTGATGGATCATATATAATTTCGACAACTGCTATGTTACTTACTGTTTTCATCGGATACTTACTTTACTATTTTCGTGGATAACTTTAATTATTTGTGAATCACCAATCCTGGTCATTATAATTTAATTTCGTCAACGATGCCTTGCTTGCTTAAGCATCCAATACAATATATATATATATATATATATATATATATATATATTTCTACGTTATTGGATTTTCAATGATTACTTTGTTCATGTGAAAAGCTTGTTTCTAATTATTGATGGCTAGTCTTTTGAGAAATTAATCGGTAGATATTCCTTTGTTTTTGTTGAACGATTATGTTAATTTCAAAACCAACTACTTATATGTTGGGAAGTGCATACATCGAGACAGATGAGGCCGCTTTCAAGATTATGAATGAGACTGTGAAACATTCTTAGAGACTGCATGCAACATCAAAGAATTTGGAGCTGCACAAAGCGCCCTGGACCTAGTGGCGATCTCGAAAAGATGATGACCTAGGAAGATCAAACCAACATCAAGTCTCAAAATCTAGTCGACAACATACTATTTCTTGAAGCAATTCTCCTAGCAATTCTCTTTCAAAGGAATATCAGGTTCTATATTTTTTCGGAAAATATATTCTTTGATTTGAAGAAAATTTATCACCCAACATATTTTGAGAAAAATATATTGTTTGATTTGAAAAATTGAATAAATTTATCGCTAAATATATTTATACTTTTTGATTTGAAGAAAATATTGTTTGATTTGAAGATAAATTTATTGTTGTATATATTTTGAGAAAATATACTTTTAGATTTGAAGAAAATAAATTTATTGTCATATATATTTTGAGAAGATATATTGTTGGATTTAAAGAGAAGATAAAGAAAGATGATGTGTAGAACATAAGAGATAGGACCAAGATAATAAGACTACTTTAGGTACCCAACGGCACAAGTGAAGTGTAGTATTGATAAAAGGTCACATAGAAGGGATTCTGTCAAGGAAAGCCTTGGTATTTAAGTGGTCCATGCGACCCACCTCTCTTTCCTGGGAACCCCTTTTATGCACCATTTACTTTGCAAACTTAACTAACTGCTTAGTAAAAATATAGATAGTGGAGAATAACATCAGGTTAGATAGATCAACCCATGAAGAAGAATAAAATTGAGCAAAAGACTTAGTCCCGACTTCATAGGAGGAAATAAATACATAGAAGATGACGGAGTGAGAGAATTAGTGTGGATTTAATACGAGCATGACGGGTTAGTGAGTGAAGACAATGCCGAGTTAAAGAGATCAAATACTGTATTCAATTTTGTCTCATTATTTGTAGAAAGACGGAAGAGTAAAGGATAAGAGGAAGGGAAAAGGATAAGAGGAAGAGGAGTACAAAATATAGGCAAGCTAATTAGGAGGAAGACGTTAAAGAGTAATTAGTTCTCATGAAATAGGATCGAATATGATTAAGACTCCTTTATTTTGGAAATTCGGAAGTAACGTTATATTTTAGATGAAGAAAGTTGGGAAACAGACAAACCCGCCAATGGTGAGATTACAAGGAAGAACTCGCATGCCAGAATGAAGTGTAGAAGCAATGGTCTCGCCATTAAAAGTTAGAAAATAAAACATTGAGTTATTCTAACCTTTTCTCGACCTCTGAGATTTGTTTTGCAGATTCCACAAAAAGCACCCAGAAACGATCGAGGACGCCCAAACGGGGTCAACCTTACCTACCTAAAAAGGCTCTGACTCGGCGTCATTAAATAAAAGCGTAACAATTAACCTTCTAATAAGGCTCTAATTAAACGCAAGTCGCCCAAACAGGGTTAACCTTATCAAAGGCTCTAACTCGGCGAGAACGTCCAAACAGGGCAAACCTCACTAAAGGCTCTAACTCGGCGTCGTGAAAAACGAACGCCCAAACTGGGTTAACCTTACTAGAGGCTCTAGCTCGGCGTCGTTAAATAAAATAAAGGGTTAACCTTATCGAAGGCTCTAACTCGCCAATAGACCGCCCAAACTGGGTCAACCTTCTTAAAGGCTCTGACTTGGCGGCTTGAAGACAATAGACCGCCCAAACTGGGTCAACCTCCTTAAAGGCTCTGACTCGGCGGCTTGAAGACAATAGACCGCCCAAACTGGGTCAACCTTCTTAAAGGCTCTGACTCGGCGGCTTGAAGACAATAGACCGCCCAAACTGGGTCAACCTCCTTAAAGGCTCTGACTCGGCGGCTTGAAGACAATAGACCGCCCAAACTGGGTCAACCTTCTTAAAGGCTCTGATTCGACGGCTTGAAGACAATAGACCGCCCAAACTGGGTCAACCTTCTTAAAGGCTCTGACTCGGCGGCTTGAAGACAATAGACCGCCTAAACAAGGTCAACCTTCTTAAAGGCTCTGACTCGACGGCTTGAAGACAATAGACCGCCTAAACAAGGTCAACCTTCTTAAAGGCTCTGACTCGACGGCTTGAAGACAATAGATCGCCTAAAACGGGGTTAACCTTCTTCGAGGCTCTAACTCGGCGAAATACGAAGACAAACATAATCGAAGATAGAGATTAAACAAAGTGCGCCACATCAAAATAAACACGGTTGAGATTCCTAAATATACAAGACTTCCAACGTTTGAAGGATCAGCAAGGTTGAAATTCCTAAAACATCTGAAGATCCCCCAAAGAGAGCACCTCGGATAAACAAATTATGAAGACTTCCCAAAAGAAGACGACTACCTATTTTTGATCAAGCTTTGAAACAAAAATAAACAAGGAACCAATGTACTAAAAGATTTCTCCCATCCGAAAGACATCGCCTATAGAAGAGAAAACAACTCGATGAAACTGATAAAAGTAGGAGCTCGCCCCATCAACGATTCAATGATTATAGATAAACATAACCACTTCGCCTTGATTCCAAGCCTCGTGCTTGGGGGGCTGTGGACCATCATCCCTGAGCAAACAAACTTACGCCCCTTGGGGGCTCCGAAGACAGAATAGAGCGTCCCAGGCGGGACCTCTCAAGGATAGGACATACTATTCAAAAAATTAAACAAAGCGGTGATTCAAGCAGTCACAAAATTTCAAAGCAAAGCAGCAGAATATCAACCACTTCGCCATGATTCCAAGCCTCGTGCTTGGGGGGCTGTGGACCGTCATAATATTCCTAAAGGCTTAAGAACCCTCCAGAAGGGCTCAAACGCCCTCAAGAAGGACTTGGGCGCCCTCCAGAAGGGCTCCAAGGCCTAGGCGCGCCCCTTCCAGGGCGCCGCCTTACTTAGCTTCTAGAACTATCTAGAAACCGCCTAAATACCACAAATACCCCTGTTACTTGGAGGTTAAGTAACCGTAACCCAAGACCATAGAAGGCTATAAATACCTCACTTGAGAGCATTCTCAAGGCATCCAAGAATCAGTCTAAACCTAGAATACGATACTTAACCTAGTATTTTATGACCTTTAGCGATGGGGGCTCAATGCCTGACAGGTCCTATTTGACCTTTAGCGATGGGGGCTTATGCCCTGATGGTACCACATGCATATTGCATTGTCAAGTCGATGTGATGTTAAGATGAGTTGTTGTTGTCGTTGCATTGTAGGGTCGTCATTGCATAATATAATTGATGATCATTTGAGAAGTTGTTGCTGTTATTGATGATGATTTGTTGGTGTTTATGTTGTTTATGTGAAGCATTGTTGATGATGATTTGTTGGTGTTTATGTTGTTTATGTGAAGCATTGTTGATGATGATTTGTTGTTGTTTATGTTGATAAATTCTCTTACTTGAATTATTGTTTATTAGTCTTACTAATGATGAATAGATGTTGTTATGTGTTGTTAAATTCTTTTAAAGAATTATATGCTTATTATTATTGAATGTGAAATCTCACCCCCTTCTGCTTGAAAATGTTGCTCTTCGTATGGGTAACTTGCAGGTGATCAAGATTAGATGTTGATTGCTGTTGTGAGTGACTACCTCTCACTGTGTCCTTAGGTGCTCTGATACGTAACAGGATGGGGAACTTTGTTATTGTTTTCTATTCTTTACGTATTATTTTTATGAGATTCTATAAACATGATGTTGAAACATTTTGATGAGATTTTACGTTGAGGCCTTTGTGCCAAAGTTGTTTAAGGTTCTCGAATTAAATTCCGCTGCGAAGTATTTGAGATTTTATTTTGAGATGTTTTGAAGAATAAATTATTATTTATTCCATTTATGATTTCTAAGAAATGTAGCATTCCATTTAAGTTGTGAATACTCTGATTATTTTTAAGAAATTTTTATGTTGGGAAAACGGGGTGTTACATACATAGCCTCAGGATCCCTCTCATTCTGATGTGATTCGGTTCCTCTAGAAGCTGTCGGGAGCCTTTCATTGTCATGCCTTGTGCACCGGCGACCACTCCCCGTCCTCATTAGCCTTGGGTGTTACATGCCCACCAGCTTCTGCTTGGTTCATCTCTGAACCACATCGTAGTGGGAGAGGTCTGCTCTGAATCACATAAGGATGCATATTTCACAAATCACTGAATCGCATAAGGACGAATATTTCACCACATCATGATAACAACATTTAATTCACCAATCAGACATTGATT
Organism: Medicago lupulina; assembly: GCA_958299785.1. Lineage (NCBI taxonomy): Eukaryota > Viridiplantae > Streptophyta > Magnoliopsida > Fabales > Fabaceae > Medicago > Medicago lupulina. The sequence goes on along the minus strand of OY283144.1, from coordinate 54,079,910 downwards.
CATTCTTAAGTCACCATGTTGTCATGTTTACAAAACCGCTTACAAGTTATAAGATCATAAACATTCATTTCGACAAAGTTCACATATTTTCACAAATTATCCGTTTTCAAGTATTTCACCAAAATAAAGCACTCATATTCAAACACATCAACATGTCATGTTTACACCTTAAATAACGTCACGGTAATGCAATCATGTTATCATCATTCCTCAATTCCGATTATTTCCAAAAATTCAACAAGTTCATCTCATTTTCTTTATTCTTCAAAATTAAATCATTTTCAAGATAAAACATGTTATAAGCTCGCCTATGCCTTACATATCCTTTCTAAGTTCATTGTTACATAAATCAAGTTTTATCCTCAACATTTGATTCAATAAAAACAAGTTTTCGAAAAATAAATGTTCAAAATGTCCTAAACATTTTGGTCAATAAATAACCAAAATGTCCTTAGTCTTAAAATGACTAAAATACCCTTGTAGGATAAAAATCCACTAATCCCAAGATAAGCACACAAGCAAACAATTAAACACATAAAAATGAAGATGAGAAAAACACAAGAAGGGGGGGGGGGGGGTTCAATTGTGTTAGCTTTTTCTTCGTTTTCTCCTACTAAAGTCACTGATCAGAAGCAGTTAGATTACAACTTCTGAAGTGATGTTCAGATTCTAATTGCAGCGGATAAAAACACACACACACACACACAGAGAGAGAGAGAAAGACACAAAGCAATTATACAGGTTCCTTCCACAAACCGGAAGTAGTCATGTCCCCCTTGCACTTCCAAGGAAAGTTCACTAAAATGTAATATCTGATTACAAATGCTCACTGCTAAAACTAGCAAGAGACTTCAAACTACTCAAGCACAACTGCAAGAGATTTCCTATGCTCCTGAACACAATCAAGAGACTATTTTGCTCAAGCACAACTGCAAGAGACTTCTATTCAAACAGAATTACAAAGAAAAATGTTTGTGGTTGAACACTTGATATACAATCAGTGGTGTTCACAATACAAGTCAGATACAGACTCTTAAGACTCTAGAATTTCTAAGATATGAACTTTGATAAGAAATTCTAAGTGAACTTTTGATGTAGAACAATTTCAGCAGAGGTTTGACGCTTTTAAATTATTGTTGAGTCTTTACAATTCTCTAACTCTTCAGTCCTTTATATAGAGTTGTGAAAGAGACGTTGTGAATTTTCAGCACATCAAAAAGAGTCGTTTGAAGCTTTGATCAATCACCAATGATCTTTTGCCTTATATGGTTATTGTCCTATGAAGGATCGATTCCAAATCCATTCCAAGTATGAAGGAACATTGTTGTAGGCATAACTGTTATTCTTGTCCTGTAGTAGAGACACAAACTGAGTAGTGGAGGTAGTGGTTGTACACTTCGTACAATTGTACTTTGTCAACGCTCTTCAAAGAACTAGCATCCAATGCCTTCAAATTCATTTGAATTAGCCGTTGCTTTACTCTTCTGGCCTTGTGCAATGCTAGGCGTGATTAAAATCTTTGAACAACCTTTGAAGCTTTGATTCTTCCATCTTCTGATGATCTTCAGCTTCTGGTGATTTTTCTTTTGATGAAGTGCTTCTGATGACGTCATCGCTTTAGGAGCACTTGACTTCAGAAGCACTTTCTTCAGATGCTTCAAGCTTCCTTTACTTCGTTGATTCCATTGCTCTCATTCATTCTTTCAGAACCTATACTTCTGTTCTGGACCGGCCGAAAGGATCCTTGGCCCATTTACTTAGGCCCAACATAATCTAAAGCCCAAACGCTACGTTTGGTAATATTACTTGTGGTACCTCTCTTCCCCGCTAAGGGGGTGTACAGAGCAAACGAGACCAGTTCAAACGAACCCCAACATCTCTTTGCACATTCCCGAAATAAACTCTCTGGCGGTTACACTTCCCACAATTTCCTAACCACCAGAGCTGGGTGTGCCATTACAATGACTCTGTAGTTCTCCACCTCTATAAATAGGGGACTCAATGCAGTCCCCGAGGTAGAACGCTTCTTACTTTCTAAACCCTCACACTCTGATCTATACTGACTTGAGTGTCGGAGCAACTGCAGGTACACACCCCCCTCTGTTCCCAGGAGCATTCTAAAGCTTTTCACCACCTCAGTATCACATCATTCAAAGCACTGACAGTCACCTTCTGATCAAATACGATCAGTGGCGCCGTCTGTTGGAAAATAAAAGCTCTCCCCATTTTTACCTTCTAAAAACCAAAGCTTACAAAAAATATTAACCATGGCTGCCAACGACGCTAGTCCACGAGTACGAAGTGAAGTCCGCATACCTCAACGCGACGGTATGACTTCTTTACCATCACCTGTGGATACCAAGGAGGAACCAGTGCAAGCCATTGCTCTCCAGTTAAGGCCTCTACAAGGTCCCCCACGACCTACAGAGACGCCTGAAGACACTACTCCAAATGGAGCCTTCGTCACCGACTTGCTCCGCACGGTTCAACGACAGACGTTGTTAATCGAGGAACAAAATCGACGTTTCGCAGATCTGGAACGGGCTCGCTCATCAGTTCGACCAAGGCGGTCTCCCTCTCCAACCCCTAACAGAATAGGAGGGAGCCCATGTCCTTCCCGTTCCAGATCCCCTCGACACTCCGTCAGTGTCAAATCTCCCAGCTACTGTAGGAGATAGCCCAGAAGGAGATCACCAAGAGGATCCCCTCCTAGAAGATCCCCACCACAGAGATCTCCGCCAACACACAACAAACGCTCTTGGTCCCCCTCCAGCTCCGAGGACACCCGAGATGTCCGGCATAACCGTGATGCGTATGACCAATTCACACGACGCGTACGAGACGCTCCTATTCCCCGCGAGGTGGAGAAGTTTCCCCAAATGGACTCGTACGACGGGACAACTGATTCAGACGAGCACATAGAGAACATAGAGGTTGTTCTCATGTATCGATCGGTGCAAGGCGCCGTGAAATGCAAACTCTACGTCACAACTCTACGACGAGGAGCGGTTACCTGGTTCAAGAACTTAAGGAGAAACTATATAGACTCTTCGAGCGACATCTGCCACGAGTTCACAACATACTTCACTGCGTCTAGGACGCAACCAAAAACGGTGGCCTCCCTCGAGGCCATCGTCCAAGGAAAGAGCGAACCTCTTCGTGACTACATCGAAAGGTTCAACAAAGAAGCTGTCCAGGTAAAAGGTGCTGAAGACTCCATGAAACAGTACCTCGTTACCAAAGGTCTGTGCGAAGGCACATACGTTATAAAGGTTGTCCGACTGGATCGTCCAAGGACTCTTAACGAGTTCCTGGCGATCGCAAAAATCTACGTCACTTATGAAGAGGAGCTGTACGCGGATAACCTCAACAAACCCAAGAAGGAGGAACCCACTGTTGAATCCTCTAGAAAGCCTTTCCAGGAGAAAAAGAAGGAAGGCAAGGTAGTCTGTGAAGGCAAAGCACCCAGTGGTCGCTTCGCGGAATATACACCCACTGTTTCATGTATCAATTTTGAAGCATGTTGTTGGAGTTTGTTTTTGAATTAAAATGTTAAATGTTACTTATGTTGAGGCCTTTGTGCAAGATTTATATGATGTGGTTATAACGTTTAAAAATATTTTTCCGCTGCAATATTTTATGTTGTTGACGTTGTTGAATAAATAGTATTTTAAATCTATTTATGAAATTTTGAAAAGCAGTGTGACATTCTCGTTTGTTGTTGAACTCTGATTTACTTATTTATTTATATAATAATTAGTTGTTGGGATAACGGGGTGTTACAATTGGTATCAGAGCAGGTTGGTCCGTCCGACTAAGTAGTAGAGTCATGTCGAGCCACGTAGTTGCTCAAGTTGTTATTGCTGCTGCACTCGAAGCTGTTGCTCAAGATGTAGGACAACAGACAAATGTTGGTGCTAGTAACGATGGAGTGAGAATGCTGGAAACCTTTCTGAGGAACCATCCACCAACATTCAAAGGAAGGTATGATCCAGATGGAGCTCAGAAGTGGCTCAAAGAGGTTGAGAGGATCTTCAGGGTCATGCAGTGCAGTGAGGTACATAAGGTGCGTTTTGGTACGCACATGTCAACTGAAGAGGCAGATGACTGGTGGGTGAGTCTTCTACCTATCTTAGAACAGGATGGTGTTGTTGTAACATGGGCTGTGTTCAGGGGAGAGTTTCTGGACAGGTATTTTCCGGAGGATGTCCGAGGCAAGAAAGAGATTAAATTTTTGGAGTTGAAGCAAGGAGACATGTCTGTAACTAGGTATGCTGCGAAATTTGTGGAGCTGGCTAAGTTTTATCCACACTACACTCTTGATGTAACGCCCACTTTAGATTATTTGAATTATTTGATTATTTGAATTATTTGAGGAGTCTAGATATATTTATATATATTTTAAGAGATGTGGAGATTAAGATTTATGTGGGGTAGTTTTGAGATTTTAGAGATTTATGTGGGAGAAAGAGTAAATAACATAAGATTTGATGGGAGTATAAAAAGGGAAAATTAGGTCAAGAGTTGTCAGTACGTACGATTTGGAGAAAAAGGGAGAAAAACCAGAGAAAGGGAGAAGAGGCAAGGGAGCTGCGATTTCTGCAAACCTTAAGGTAAGGGTGAGCCTAGCATTACAATTCTATTAAGTCTGTAATTCATGTGATTATAATTAACAAGTGTAGGAATGATTTTTGAGGAATTAGGTTAAGAGTGGAGAATTAATGATCTGATGATGTAAAACTGTAGAATTGGTGTAGAAATTGTGTACAGAACCTAGAATAATCATAGTGCAGATGTTTCAGAGAGTTTTGAGGATTAACATGTTGAAATTTTGGACTTTTGGTGAAGAATTCGCAGAACCTGTAGCATGTATGTTCATCGCTCGCCTAGGCAAGCTAAGCAACTCGCCGCGGCGAGTAGACCTTCATCGCTCGCGAGGCGAGCAACCCAACTCGCCACACCGAGTAGAACATTGATCACTCGCGAGGCGAGCAATCCCACTCGCCATAGCGAGTTGACCGGTGAGAATCATGATTTTTTAGAATGTTGTTTTAAGACGTGTTTTAGATGGTTTTGAGTGCCTTGATGTATATAAGAATGATTAGGTAAGTTTTTAGGATCAAATTGGACCTAGAGAACTTATAACTAACGTTTTTGGATGAAAAATGTGAAAAAGGCTGAGAGCACCCAGTATTGCTCGCCCTCAGTTGGATGAAAAGGATGAAAAATGTGAAAAAGGCGAGTAAACCCTAGTTGAGCTCGCGAGGCGAGCAGATCAACTCGCCACGGCGAGTAGTGCGGTTTCAGACTGCCATAACTTTGTATTTTGGGATCTGTTTCGTGTAGGACTTTAAGAGTTGACCCTTGGGTAGTAATGGAAGATAACTATGATATAATTGATGATCTGTAAAGATGTTATGTGAGGTTTTAATGTTGCTATTGGATTATGATTCATATGTGCATTACGTGAGATATATGTGAAGTTCATGTGATGTTTGAGATAATGTCTGCAATGATATCGTTATATCCTGTGATTGCTTGCTGCCATGTTGCTGTTACATTTAATAGAGCTGCATACGTCAGTCCAAGATGTTTATGATGTTGAGACGTTTAAGATGTTTAACTTGTTTAAGTTATAAGATGTTGAGTCCATGCATACTCATTAAGATATGAGGGCTTATGCCCTGGAGTTGTTACTCACCAGCGACGAGGGCTTACGCCCTGGAGCTTTTGCTCACTAGCGACAAGGGCTTATACCCTTGGAGTATATTTATGCTCAAAAGCGACGAGGGCTCATGCCCTGGATTGGTACCACATGCATTTAAGATGTTAGAGTTGCATAGTCAAGTGAAGTTGCATTGTCGAGTCAAGTTGTTTAAGATGTTTATGATGATGCTTTATGATGTTGCTTGTGATGCTAAATGATGTTTGTTGCGACGTGTTTATGTGATGATTTGTTGTTAACTATAATTATTGAATTATATGTTTAATATTATTGTTTTGTGAATCTCACCCCTTCTGCTTGAAAATGTTTCTCTTCGTATGGGTAACTTGCAGGTAACCAAGATTAGGTGCAGGCGTGTGAGGACTTTCCTCGGTTGAGTCTTAGGTGCTCTCATATGTAATGGGATGGGGAAACTTGTTAAATGTTTTTCTATTCCTTGCATGTCATTTATGATTTCATAAGACTGTTTTTAGACGAACTTTCTGAGACGTTTGATGAGGCCTACGTGCCAAGACTTTTTATGATTCCGCTGCTATGTTTAAGACGTTTTAATAAAGAATAAATTGTTATTTATTCATGTATGACATTTATGTGACATGTGACACTCCGTTATGTGATTAAATCTGATTTATTCGAGAAATTTTTATGTCGGGAAAACGGGGAGTTACACCTGAGACTGCTGAGTTTTCGAAGTGTATCAAGTTTGAGAATGGTCTGCGTGCTGATATAAAGCGGGCCATTGGTTATCAGAAGATAAGGAATTTTTCCAAATTGGTAAGCAATTGTAGGATTTATGAAGAGGATACGAAAGTTCATTATAAGGTGATGAGTGAGCGTAGAGGTAAGGGACAACAGAGTCGTCCGAAACTGTATAGTGCCCTAGCTGACAAGGGTAAACAGAGGATGAATGATGAGAGGAGGCCTAAGAGAAGAGATGCTCCTACGGAGATTGTTTGTTTCAAGTGTGGTGAAAAGGGCCACAAGAGTAATGTTTGTGATCGTGATGAGAAGAAGTGTTTCCGATGTGGGAAGAAAGGTCACACGATAGCTGAGTGCAAGCGTGGTGACATTGTCTGTTTCAACTGTGATGAGGAGGGTCATCTTAGTTCGCAGTGTAAGAAGCCTAGGAAGACTCAGACTAGTGGCAAGGTGTTTGCATTGACCGGTATGCAAAGTGTTAATGAGGACCGACTTATCAGAGGTACTTGTTTCTTTAACAGTATTCCTTTAATTGCTATTATTGATACTGGTGCTACACATTGATTGTGCACGTAAATTGGGTCTGGTTATATCTGATATGAATGGAGAAATGGTTGTTGAAACTCCAGCTAAGGGTTCACTAACTACTTCTCTTGTTTGTTTGAGTTGTCCTTTGACTATGTTTGGTAGATACTTTGAAGTTGATCTTGTATGTTTGTCGTTGAAGGGTATGGATGTAATCTTTAGGATGAACTGGTTAGAATATAACCGTGTTCATATCAATTGTTTTAGTAAGACGGTACACATTTTTCTTCTGCTGAAGAAGAGAGTGGAGCAGAATTCTTAACTACTAAGCAGCTGAAGCAATTGAAGCGAGATGGGATCTTAATGTTTTCTTTGATCGCATCTTTGTCGGTAGAGAATCAGGCTGTGATTGATAGATTGCCAGTTGTGAATGAATTTCCAGAAGTATTTCCTGATGAGATTCCTGATGTGCCACCAAAAAGGGAGGTTGAATTTTCAATTGACCTTGTTCTAGGAACGAAGCCGGTGTCGATGGCACCTTATCGTATGTCGGCGTCCGAGTTAGCTGAGTTGAAGAAACAATTGGAGGATTTACTTGATAAGAAGTTTGTAAGGCCGAGTGTTTCACCTTGGGGAGCGCCGATGTTGTTGGTTAAGAAGAAAGATGGTAGCATGAGGTTGTGTATTGATTACCGTCAGTTGAATAAAGTGACGATAAAGAACAAATATCTGCTTCCGAGAATTGATGATTTGATGGATCAAGTGGTGGGTGCTCGTGTGTTTACTAAAATCGATTTGAGGTCAGGTTACCATCAAATTAAAGTGAAGGATGAGGATATGAGAAGACGGCCTTTAGGACACGATATGGACATTATGAGTATAAAGTGATGCCTTTCGGTGTTACAAATGCACCAGGTGTGTTTATGGAGTACATGAATAGAATTTTCCGTGCCTATTTGGATCAGTTTGTAGTTGTGTTTATTGATGACATCTTGATTTATTCTAAGACTGAAGAAGAGCATGCAGAACATTTAAAGATTGTGTTGCAAGTGTTGAAAGAAAAGAAGTTGTATGCCAAGTTATCTAAATGTGAGTTCTGGTTAAGTGAAGTCAGTTTTCTTTGCCATATTATTTCTGGTAGTAGTATTGCAGTAGACCCCTCAAAAGTTGATGCAGTATCAAAATAGGAGACTCTGAAGTCGGTTACTGAGATTAGAAGTTTTCTGGGTTTGGCGGGTTATTACCGCAGGTTCATAAAAGGATTTTCGAAGTTGGCAATTCCATTGACTCAGTTGACCTGTAAAGGTAAACCTTTTGTGTGGAATGCTCAGTGTGAGAATAGTTTCAATGAATTGAAGCGCAGGTTGACGACTGCTCCAATTTTAATTTTACCAAAGCCAGAGGAACCTTTTGTTGTATATTGTGATGCGTCCAAGTTGGGCTTAGGAGGTGTACTTATGCAGGATGGCAAAGTGGTAGCTTATGCTTTGAGACAGTTGAGAATTCATGAACGGAATTATCCTACGCATGATTTGGAACTAGCTGTTGTAGTTTTTGTATTAAAAATTTGGAGGCATTATTTGTACGGCTCTAGATTTGAGGTGGTGTTTAGCGATCATAAGAGTTTGAAATATTTATTTGACCAAAAGGAATTGAATATGAGGCAGAGAAGGTGGCTTGAGTTGTTAAAAGATTATGATTTTAGTGTGAATTACCACCCCGGTAAAGCTAATGTGGTTGCAGATGCTTTAAGCAGGAAGACGTTGCGCATGTCCTCTATGATGGTAAAGGAGTTCGAGTTGCTTGAGCAGTTTAGAGATTTGAGCCTAGTTTGTGAGAGGTCACCCCAGAGTGTGCAGTTGGGTATGTTGAAGATCAATAGTGATTTCTTGAACAGTTGGGAAGCGCAGAAAATTGATGTCAAGTTTGTGGATTTAATGGTTGCTAGTAATCAAACTACAGATAGTGATTTCCAGGTTGATGATCAAGGTGTGTTGAGATTCAGAGAAAGAATTTGTATTCCTGATGATGATGAGTTGAAAAAGTTGATTTTGGAAGAAAGTCACAGAAGTAGCTTGAGTATTCATCCGGGAGCTACAAAGATGTATCATGACTTGAAGAAATTGTTTTGGTGGTCCGGGTTGAAACGTGATGTTGCACAATTTGTTTATGCATGTTTGACTTGTCAGAAGTCTAAGGTTGAACATCAAAAGCCTGCAGGGTTGTTGACACCGTTAGATGTGCCTGAATGGAAGTGGGACAGCATGTCCATGGATTTTGTGACTAGTTTACCGAATACTCCGAGAGGGCATGATGCCATTTGGGTTGTTATTGATAGATTGACGAAGTCGGCACATTTCATTCCGATTAATATCACCTTTCCTGTAGCTCAGTTGGCAGAGATTTATATTCGAGATATTGTGAAATTGCATGGGGTTCCATCGAGCATTGTGTCGGAAAGAGATCCGAGGTTCACTTCAAGGTTTTGGACGAGTTTGCAAGAGGCCTTGGGTTCAAAGTTGAGGTTGAGTTCGGCTTATCATCCGCAAACAGATGGTCAGTCGAAGAGAACGATTCAGTCATTAGAGGATTTGCTGAGAGTGTGCGTAGTTGAGCAAGGTGGAGCTTGAGATAGTCATCTACCGTTGATAGAGTTCACGTACAACAATAGTTACCATTCGAGTATTGGTATGACACCGTTCGAAGCTTTGTATGGTCGGAGGTGCAGAACTCCATTGAGTTGGTTTGAGTCGGGAGAAAGTGTAGTGTTGGGACCAGAATTAGTTCATCAGACTACGGAGAAGGTCAAGTTGATAACAGAAAATATGAAAGCGTCGCAGAGTCGACAGAAGAGTTACCATGACAAACGTCGAATTTGCATGACGTGTTTCATGTGTCGCAACTTCGGAAGTATGTAGCGGACCCTTCGCATGTGATTCCGAGAGATGATGTGTAGGTTAGAGACAACCTTACGGTTGAGACCTTACCATTGAGAATCGAAGGCAAGAGTCTTATCCGGAGTTGTTTGCTTGTGGTAATATTTTGAGGACGAAATTCTCTAAGTTGGGGAGAGTTGTAACGCCCTAGTTGTTATTTAATTATTTTTGAATTATTTAGAGTCTTTTATATGATTTTAAATGATTATTGTTGATGTTGTGGTGTGGTGTATTTTTATTAAATGGTTTATTTTTAATATTTATTAGAATAATGTGAGAAATAGAATTATTTGGAGTTTGGGGGTTACTTTTTAATTAAAGGAATTAAGGGGAGTTAATTAGAATTAAGGGGGAGTTAAGTAAGAGTTGGAGAAGTCAGAAAAACAAAAAACACGTACAGTGAGTTTTTGGGAGAAAAAGCAAGGGAGAGCCAAGTGAGGAGGAACTGTTTCTGTAGAGCTTTGTTCATCGAATTAAGGTAAGGGTGAGACTATCTCTCAAGAATAACAGTGGTATAATTCTCATTTTTGATTTAACATGATGTTAGTTGGAATTTAGGGATTGGGGGTTAGGTTTTGGAGAATTTGCAATTGATGAAAATGAGTTGAATTGTTGTTTGATGTTGTTTTTGTGTTCCTTGTTATGCATTGTTGTATGTTGAACCTGTAAACATCTGTTAGAACACATTTTGGGTAATTAGGGGTTAAAAATTGGGTTTTGAATGAGATAGGTTTAGAAAATCCGAGAGCTTTTTCACTACCCAGATGAATGGTCGCTTAAGCGAACGACCCGTCGCTTAAGCGACCATTCAAGCTAGTTGCCCAAATTTTTCTAGAGTCAGGTCGCTTGAGCGAGCCACAAGCGAGCTCTAAGCTAACATTTTCTAACTTTCGACATTTAGGTCGCTTGAGCAAGCCACAAGCGAACCATGAGCGAGCTGAACCCAACCATTCCGCTGCAATATTTTATGTTGTTGACGTTGTTGAATAAATAGTATTTTAAATCTATTTATGAAATTTTGAAAAGTAGTGTGACATTCCCGTTTGTTGTTGAACTCTGATTTACTTATTTATTTATACAATCATTAGTTGTTGGGATAACTGAGTGTTACAAAGACGACGGTTCCGTCGTCTTCCGTCACTCAAGTAAATCACGCTAATTAAATGGTAACGAGAGAATTAAAATATCTTGTAGAAATTTATCGCACAAGAGACAAAGTTTGCTTTCGCAACAAGTTGTCGCAATATTTAGACTTGTAACCACCTACTTTCGTAGCGTATAATTACAGGCCTAAAAATTCCTTTTTCTAAATACAATAAACTTTTAATTAAAAGAAGAGAAATGCTTTCGCTTTAACCTCTTCATTAAAAATTTGAAATTTTTCTAAATCGGATATCGTTTTCGTTCTTTCGATGCGTAAACGATATCTCGGTATCTCTACTTTCGTAGTAGATTTTTAACAATTGCAAAACAAAATTTTTCATAACTATTTATTTAAATTCTCGTTACACTAAACGAAGCGCGTAATTTACATGAGTTCCGTCGGTACAACGGAACCTCGTTTTGGACTCAAACGAGACTACTCGCGCATAATTATATTAAACATACAAACTGTTAATTGATTCATGCTAAACGAAAATGAATTACCTGTAAAAAATCTGAAAACTTTAATTGAGTATAAATTCCCTCGAACAATTCGATGCAAACTGCTAATCAAAAAACCGGACTGCAAAACACAAATGACTAGACAAATAACAATATGCAACAAGCACGTGAGTGTGTGTGCTTGTAGCTGCAGTAGCTAAACAAAAAGAAAACAATATTAAGAATAAAAGAAACAGCAACAGTGGCGCATAAAATTACTTTCAATTAAGGGAATAAGTGCACATCAACAATGAAAGGCATTGTAATTGAATTGGTGCAGCCCTTTGTTAATCACGGAACCAGGAAAATAACATGCCGCAATAATAATATATGAGAACAGCAAATTGAAAGAAGTTGCGTGAATAAATAAATAAGAATAAGAAATAAAGAACAACCGAAGCTTCAAAATTGCATGGAATTAAGGTTTCTCAAATTTATATAATCATTATAGCGGCTGCAAATTGAAATCGAATGGTTTGAAACCTAAAACAGCAGCGACACAAATAAGATAAAAGCAACAATGTTGAACGTGAAGTTGAAAATAAATTGAAAAGAAAATATTATGCAGAACTGTTATCAAAACACGGCAGCCAAAAGGTTTCTAAATTGCAAAACTAAAGCTGAAGACTATAGCTAAAACTACGTCCCCCCTTTTCTGATCAGCTGCAGCTCCTTTTATAGCCTTTGAACTTGCAACCGAATCATCTTTGCTTGAGCCTAAAGTTGTGGAGAGAGGATTGGGATTGAATTTGATAATTCTGCAGAGAGACTCGGAAGCGTTGTTGTTGAACGCGTTCTTTCTTGGCTTGATCTGAATTGGGTGTGACATCAACATGACGTCATTAGCCATGGTGATTGGCTGACTGTACGAGTTTAAGTTGCTCTTTTCACCCCCTTCTTGATTCTTTACTTTTGACACCCTCGTTACCTCAAACATAACAAAATACTAGCCAGAAGACATGCAAAACACATGAAAACGACCCTAGAATAAATGAAAATAAATAAACTATTTAAATAGTGTGTTTTACGTGTCTAAACAGAAAAATAATTTGGGCAACCCACTACCCAACCCAAACCACAAATTAGTGGGTTTGTCTAAACCATTCCAATAATGTAACAGGTGGTTATTTTATCTCGCCCAAACCGAAGTATCATATATAGTTCGGGTCTTGGGTTGGCCGAATCCAACCCAAACCGACCCACGTACACCCCTAGGGTTAGCCCCTAATAAGAGCGGATACGCTCTCCAGTTTGGTAGAAGTAGTGAGGACCAACAATATTTTGATACCACTCTCGGTCCAGTAACATTCGTAGGAAAGTCTCGTTTGGGTGTAGTATCGCGTATCAACCAATTCAAGACTACTCTTGATTAGCCAGCGCACTACGTCCTAAAAAGACAGAGTGGGTTAAAGGTAACTAAAGGTCCTCAACTTCTTAGGCACTCAAAAGTAATAATGCCAATCATGAGTACTTATGTCGACATAACATTACTTTCGAGGAACCTCCGTTGAGTGGAGTTATATCACGTGTACCAAAACTGAAGAGTACTCTTGGCATGGGACTATGAAATTCTGGCATGTTAAACTTACGATATTCTACGTGATGTTCCAACACCGGTAACACACAAGCAGATGTTGAATAATAAGATTAGAACATTAAGCTAACAAAAAACAAATAAAAGGAAACTACACACGTAATGGATATTTATTTTAGCAACAATGCAGCCAATACAAATACCCAACAGACTATGATTATACCACCATCCTATCTTATATTTCCCTCAAGTCCGGGTTAGGACTTATCTCTCCACTCACGTTAAGAAAGAAAAGAGAAGAAGGGAGAACATATATACTCGTATTTCCATCTTTTATTTTTTGCTTTTGTTTTAAGCAAGTTAAAGCACAAAAATTTAAACAAAGCCAAGTTAGGCTCAAACCTCGAAACATTTCCCCAGTGAAGTCGCCATTTCTGTCGCGTCATTTTTTGGAGATCATAGCTATTTAATTAGCATTGACTCACTGATTTTTCACGACCGAACTTTTTACTTTTTTTAAGGAAAATGAGAAAAAGTTCAAAGAAACCATTTTTAAAGAGATTAGGGTTCGGGGGTTAGTTATATTTAGGGAAGGTATTAGCACCCTAAATATTCATAGTATTCTATGAGAACCTTTTGAGTTTACTTACTTTCTTGTAGTATAACTTGCTTATTTTTTAAAGAAGGAATAATGGTGATTGGAAGAAGAAGGAGATTGATTTTATTTATATTTTTATTGTTTGGAAGACAAGATGCTTTCCCTATGTACCCGTGAGGGATCAAAACCTTGTAGTTCAGGGTAGAAATTTCGTTTGGTTTGTTTTGTATTTTTTATTAGTTTTTGTAAAGGTTTTAAAGTGAAAAGCCAAGTGGCAAATGAGAATTGATTTGTATTTTTTAATATTAAAAAAATTACTCAAAGTATGATTAAGTTGATTTTAAATTTGATTAAGAAAATAAAATAAAAAAGGGATCACTTGATTTTTGAACCAAGGTTTATTGTGGAAATATTTTTGTGATTTTGGTTATTTGCATGTTTTGGGTATGGAATTGTTTGTGTATGAGACTGTAATTTGCAGGTTGTATACGTTTGTCTTTTGAGCGATTTTGTGTTATGTTTCTTTTGCAGGTTTATTGTGCGGCTTAGTTTTGATGGTGATTGCTGCGTGTGTTGGCCATGACCGTTTTTGTGTTATGCGGGCTTGTTTTTTATAGTGTTAGAATTAGGGTTTGTTAGAGGGATGCATAAAACTTGTGCCTTGGCTTGGGGAAAAACGTGCAGATACGCATGACAGGATTTAGATTGGATTTTTTTGGACTTATCTCAATAAAATAAAATAAAATGATAAATACTAAAAATAAAGGGAAAAATTAAATAAAAAATGAAAATAATGAATAAAAGATAATAGATGGAAATGGATTAAAAATATGAATTAAAAAAATACTAAAAATAATAAAAAGTGAGAAGAGGGCCTGAATCGGAACCAAAAAATGATGTATTTTAAAATACCTCTGCCGAAAATTCGTTTGAAAAGTCCGAGACTATTCAGGGTCAAAGGACATGTGTCAGTGGTGTCTTAGGTCAAAAAATAGGGTATGACAGATGCCCCTATTTAAGTTTCTTTGTCCGGAGACTTGAAGATGATATCTTTGATTTGACGGGTCAAAGAGACTTAAATACAAAGTACACCATTTTTGACCTAAGATGCTATGAATGCTTGTGATGCAATTATGAATGCAGGACGTCAAAGACGGTTTGACTGGGACAAGAAACAACAACGGGATACCCAAATTCGTTGAAGAAAAAAGGATCCGACTCCACTTGCGGATAGTGTAGTTTCACTGGGGAAAATGATTGTTTGCTATCTGTATGATAGATGTATGAGGACAATAGTTTGATAGGTTTTACCTACTATCGGGATTGATAGACGTATGAAGGTAAAACGAAAGAGACATCGCCTACTATTTGTAAGATAGCTGTATGAAGACAAATGACATGTATTACCTACTACCTGTATGATAGCCGTATGAAGGTAAGGTGAAAGAAGACATCGTCTACTATCTGTAAGATAGCTGTATGAAGATAGATGACATAGATTACCTACTACCTATATGATAGTCGTATGAAGGTAAGATGAAAGAAGACATCGTCTACTATCTGTAAGATAGTTGTATGAAGACAGATGACATAGATTACCTAGTACCTGTATGATAGCCGTATGAAGGTAAGATGAAAGAAGACATCGTCTACTATTTGTAAGATAGTTGTATGAAGACAGATGACATGTATTACCTACTACCCGTATGATAGCCGTATGAAGGTAAGATGAAAGAAGACATCGTCTACTATTTGTAAGATAGCTGTATGAAGACATATGACATGTATGTTGTCTACTACCTGTATGATAGTTGTATGAAGACAAATGAATGAGACACAGTGTGGATGACACTTTTTGAGAAAATTGAATATGTATTTGAAAGTTGTTTGTTGGTTGGAACTGACCACTTGAAACATGATAAAAGGTAAACTCAAGTTGTCCATTGTGTAGGACTGACCACTTGAAACATGATAAAAAGGTAAACTCAAGATGTCCATTGTTTGGGAATGACCACTTGAAACATGATAAAAAAAGGTAGACTCAAGTTGTCCATTGTTTAGGACTGACCACTTTAAACATGATAAAAAAGGTATACTCAAGTTGTCCATTGTTTAGGACTGACCACTTGAAACAATGATAAAAGGTAAACTCAAGATGTCCGTTGTTTAGGATTGACCACTTGAAACATGATAAAAAAGGTAGACTCAAGTTGTCCGTTGTTTAGGACTGACCACTTGAAACAATGATAAAAGGTAAAGTCAAGTTGTCTGTTGTTTAGGACTGACCACTTGAAATATGATAAAAGGTAAACTCAAGTCATCCATTGTTTAAGACTGACCACTTGAAATATGATAAAAGGTAAACTCAAGCCATCCATTGTTTAGGACTGACCACTTGAAACAATGATGAGTAAGAACTGAAACGGGTGAATGCGACCAGTGACTAATGCGGTGTATATGGTGTATGAATATGTGAGTATTAATGTATGAATGTTGTAACGCCCTAATTTATTATTTATTCATTTTATCGAGTTTTAGTGTCTTTTTGCATATTTTATTTGAATAATTTTGGTGTGTGAGGTTTGGTGTTATGTGTTAGTATATATTAGTAGTTTATTATGACATTATTGGTGAATGAATATAATTAAATTAGATTAATGAGGCAGTAAGGGCAGTTTTGGAATAAGGAGAATTTATTAGGTTAAGAATAGGAGAAGTGTAGTTAATGAAATGAGTAGTGTTTAATGATTTAAGAAGGGGGGTGCATATAGCAAGGCTGTTGAGGACAAAATCCTTATTTGATGTTTTAAAGATTACAAACATTTAATACTTGTTTTTTAACTTGTTATCTACTAATGAATTTTGTGAGAAATGTTTCATAAGAATGTTCTTAACATAAGAAAGAAGGTTCTTTGCTCACAAGACAAGTTAAAAACGTCCTTATCAAAGCAATTAAGCAAAAGGACATAATTGGATTTTTTGGAACAAATTCAAGAAGCAAAATGTTCTCTATGTCTCACCAAAAGAAGATACTTTGGATATATGACATAAATGGAAAGAATATCAAATGATTACATAAAGGCCATTGCATTTGAAAAGGAATTGGAAAAGCACGTGCCTTAAAGAAAGAAGAACAAAATTGTTTTACAAAGAAAAAATGTTCTTGAGAACATTCTGGTGAAACTACAAATATGGATAAGGATGATGTCATTCAATCACAGCCAATTACAGCTTATACATAGCTGTACTACAACCTCACGTGGGCTGTCTCAAATGGCTAGAAAGAAGAGAATGTTCTTCAGAACATTCTTCACTTGGAATAACACATTTTTTTGCAACACTTGTGCATCAAGCAAAAAAAGCAAGAGCACATGAGCTGTTTTTCGTACAAGCTTAACAGTTGTATGTTCATGTATAATTTCAAGTGAGCTTCACCACTTCAGCCTCTATAAATACAACAAGATAGCAAGGCAATTCTTAAGAGCTAACACACAAGAATTCTATTCTTTCTCTCACGTGAATACTCAAAGAAATATTCATCAAAGCTCTTCAAAAAACAACAACAAAGCAAGTTTCAAATATCTTTCTTCTCTTATAGCTAAGATATCTCTAAAAGTTTGTATTGAAAATATCTCCAAAGTTGGGATATTATTTAAAATATCTCTTTGAGATATTATTTTGAAATCTCTACGTGAGATACTTTAGAAATCTCCAAGTGAGATACCATATTCTACAAACACCCACCACCATACAAATTGTAACTAGATCTCAAGTCTATTGGGCTTAATAGTTTGAAATAGAACTTTTCTTGTGTGATCAAGAATCGTAGAAGTCTGCTGAGGTTGATAATACAGAGTGTAACGGACTGATCTGGTGTGATCAACATATTATACTGCTATTCAGAAGTTTCTGATAGCAGGATACTATAGTGGATAATCTCACACGTAGTGTGGGGACTGGATGTAGCCGGTTAGGCGAACCATGATAAAACTCTTGTGTTCTCTCTCTTCTCTCATCTCTTAATTCTTGCCGTCACATATAACAAATAACTAACTATATTAATTTTCCAGAGTACTCTGGTCCCTAAACTAAAATTAAATAATTAACCTACTTAATAATTATCCAGAACCTTCTGGTCCTACTCATTAACTAACTATTTCCAGAGTTCTCTGGTCCTTTATTGCTTTATTTATTTCAGTTATATATCCAGAGTTTTCTGGTCCTTTACTGCTTTATTTATTTCAGTTATATGTTCATAATTTTCTGGTCCTTTACAGTTTTATTTATTTCAGTCTTTTATTCCAGAACTTTCTGGTCCTTTTATTTATTTTATTATCCAGAGTTCTCTGGTCCTAATATTATAATATTTTATTATTACTAACTTAACACTAACCAAGAATTTTCTTGAGCATATATATTTTATTTAACTTACAGGAATAATTTTTAAAAGGGTCACAATTCAAACCCCCCCTTTCTTGTGACGTTTATTGATACTTCAATTGGTATTAGAGCCCTGTCTCTGAAAAAGATAAAGCACTTAACCCGTGCTAGAGGAAAAGATCCAGAAAGAAGCAATGTCTTACATACCATAACGACTTTCTTGTACTAGACCTCCATTATTTAATGGAAAGAACTATTACTTCTGGAAAGGGAAAATGGAACCATTCCTAAAATCTCAAGATATAAACATGTGGAAAGTTGTCACTAACAGTAACTTTGTACCACAAACCACTGATGCAGTCACGGCTGCAGTGACTATCAAATCTGAGGCATCATGGACTGATGACGAGAAAAAGAGAGTTCTCTTAAACTCTAAAGCTCAACTCTTTTTACAATGTGCATTAACCATGGAAGAAGGTGAAAGAATATATGAATGCAATACTGCAAAAAAAAAATGGGACACTTTAAAAATTCACCATGAAGGAACAAACCATGTAAAAGAAACAAGAATAGATATTGGCGTAAGAAAATTTGAAATTTTCGAAATGAATGAAGAGGAAAACATTGATGAAATGTATTCCAGATTCACTGCCATAGTTAATGAATTAAGGTCATTAGGGAAAATATATTCCCCTCATGACAGAATAAGAAAAATACTAAGATATCTCCCAAGTACATGGAGACCCATGGTTACTGCAATCACTCAAGCCAAAGATTTAAATACCTTGGCTTTGGAAGATCTCATTGGAACACTGAGAGCTCATGAAGTCTTACTTCAAGAAGACAAACCAATGAGGAAAGGAAAAATGATTGCCCTTAAAGCATCTCAAGCTACTCAAGACAATCTAGATGAAATATCCTCACAAATTGAGGAAACAGAAGAAGAACAGATTGTTCAAGAAGAAGTAGAAGACGAACTAGCCTTGATTTCAAAGAAAATCCAAAGAATGATGAAAAGAAGGAACCAAATCAAAAGATACTTCCCAACCAGAAGAGACAACTCAAAGAAGGAAGTTGATAAAAGCCAAGTAACCTGCTTTGGATTCAACAAGCAAGGTCACTACAAAAATGAATGTCCACAAAACAAAAAGAACCAAAAATCTCCTTTCAAGAGAACTGCATTAATGACGTGGGACGATCTCGAAGAATCACAAGAAGAAGAAGAAGAAGAAGAAGAAGAAGAAGAAGAAGAAGCAAACATATGCTTGATGGCAAACTAAGACAACGAAGAGGTAATTCTATTCGAAAAATCTTCTTTAAACAAAGAATTAGAAAATACAATTGACAGTCTTTTATTTGACTCAAACTTTCTAACAAATAAATGTTATTCTTTACAAAAAGAAATAAATGAAATAAAAGAAAAAAGAGAAAAACATCAAACTATGAACGATGATCAAAAGAAAATCATTCAAAGTTTGCAAGACTCATATTTTCAAGCAACTGAAAAAATAAAAGATCTTAGCAAAACTCAAAATCCTATTAGCACTAAAAATGAAAATACTTTATTAAAAAATGAAGTAAACAGTTTGAGAAACGATCTAACTTTTTTCATTAAATCTACTAAAACTTTTCAAAAAATTATAGGATCTCAAGTAGAAATGAGTAATCATACTGGTTTAGGTTTTGATGCTTCTAAACATAAAAAATTATATAAAAACGTTTTCATACCAGAAAAATGTTCATTCTGTGACAAAAAAAGGACATAGTGAATCTTTGTGTTTCCATAAGAAAAGAATAATAAAAGAACATTCTCTTCAACACAAAGAAAGAACTTTTATTAAAAAATGTGCCTTTTGTAAAAGAAGTGGTCACTTAGATGTTGATTGTTTTCTCAAGATTAAAAATCTTGAGTCATTGAAAACTAACACAAAAGGACCCACGGACTTTAGGGTACCTAAGAAACCACTAACTCAAAATGCAGGAATCCTCTCAAAATTCAAGGAGAAAGCCATGGTACTTAGACAGTGGCTGTTCTAGACACATGACAGGGGACAAACACTGCTTTATCTCCTTCATATAAAGAGAAGGAGGAAAGGTAACCTTTGGTAACAATGACAAAGGACAAATTAAAGGAAAATGTATTATTGATAAATGGATTTGGCATAAAAGAGTTGGACATGTAAGTATGAAAACTATTTCAAAAATATCCCAACTCGACTTGGTAAGGGGTCTTCCAAAAATCAATTTTGAGAAAGATAAAATATGTGAAGCTTGTACTAGAGGAAAACAAGTCAAAAGTAGTTTTAAACCAAAAAATATTGTCTCCACTCAAAAACCTCTTGAGCTTCTTCACATAGATTTGTTTGGACCCGTTAGAACTGCAAGTCTTGCTGGAAAACAATATGGTTTTGTTATAGTTGATGGCTACTCCAGATATACATGGGTTTTATTTTTAAAACATAAAGACGAAGCTTTTAATGTTTTTGAAATTTTTTGTAATCTTGTTCAAAATGAAAAAGGATCAAACATCATCTCGGTTAGAAGTGATCATGGAGGTGAATTTGAAAATTTATTATTCAAAACATTTTTTGATAAAAAGGGTATCTCACATAATTTCTCTTGTGCAAGAACTCCCCAACAAAATGGAGTTGTTGAAAGGAAAAATTGAACCCTACAAGAAATGGCAAGAACAATGATTAATGAATCAAATGTCGAAAAATATTTTTGGGCTGAAACCATTAAAACATCTTGCTATATTTTAAATCGTGTTTCAATTAGAAAAATTCTAAACAAAACCCCTTATGAACTCTGGAGAAACAGAAAACCAAACATTTCTTATTTTCATATCTTCGACTGTTTTTGTTATATTTTAAATGATAAAGAAAACCTAGGAAAATTTGATTCTAAATCAGATAAAGGAATCTTTTTAGGATATGCAACAAATTCTAAAAGATACATAATATTTAATTTAAAAAATCAAACTATGGAAATAAGCATGCATGTTGTGTTTGATGAGTTTGATGATTTAGTTACTAACAAAGATGATGAGGAAATTTTGAAAAATCAAGAAACTATAAGCAATATAGATCAAGCATCTTCATCTCAACCTCCTCCAAAAAGTTGGAAACTTGTTGGTGATCATCCTCCAGAACAAATTATTGGAAATACATCTGATGGAATTAGAACAAGACTATCCTTCAAGGATAATGACAACAACATGGCAATGATCTCACATATTGAACCAAGAAATGTTCATGAAGCTATATGTGAAGAATCATGGGTAAAAACCATGAAAGAAGAACTTTCTCAATTTGAGAAAAACGAAGTATGGAATCTTGTTTTTAAACCTCAAGGTCATTCCATAATTGGAACAAGATGGGTATTTAGAAATAAACTTGATGAAGAAGGAAAAGTCATCAGAAACAAAGCCAGATTAGTAGCACAAGGCTACAATCAACAAGTATGTATTGACTACGATGAAACATTCGCTCCAGTAGCCAAGTTAGAAGCAATACGAATTCTTCTTGCATATGCATCTCATAAAAATATTAAACTATTTCAAATGGATGTAAAAAGTGTCTTTTTAAATGGATTCTTAAACGAAGAAGTTTATGTGCACCAACCACCTGGTTTTGAAAACAATAACAAACCTAATCATGTGTTTAAACTAACAAAGGCATTATATGGTCTTAAACAAGCGCCACGAGCTTGGTATGAAAGGTTAAGTACATTCTTAATAAAGAATAATTTTTCTAGAGGAAAAATTGACACAACACTTTTTAGAAAAGACGATGAGTCAAATTTTCTAATTGTCCAAATCTATGTTGATGATATCATATTTGGATCAACAAATGAAAAAATGTGTGAAGAATTTTCCAGTCTCATGCAAAGTGAATTTGAAATGAGTATGATGGGAGAATTAAGATTTTTTCTTGGTTTACAAATTAAACAAGAAAATGATGGAATTTTTATTTGTCAAGAAAACTATATTAAAGATCTTCTTAAAAAATATAAAATGAATGAAGCCAAAATTATGGCTACTCCCATGCATCCATCTTCAAGTTTAGATAAGGATGAAAACGGGAAAAATATTTCTGACAAAGAATACAGAGGAATGATTGGTTCCCTGTTATACTTAACTGCTAGTAGACTAGATATTGTCTTTGCAGTTGGTTTGTGTGCACGTTTTCAAACTGCTCCAAAAGAATCTCATTTAACGGCATTAAAAAGAATTTTCAAGTATTTCGTAGGTACTACTGATCTTGGCCTTTGGTATAGAAAAGGTTCTTCCTTTGATCTTGTAGCCTACTGTGATGCTGATTACGCTGGAGACAAAATTAAAAGAAAAAGTACAAGTGGAGCATGTCAGTTCCTCGGGAATGCACTTATCAGTTGGTCATGCAGAAAACAAAACACAGTCGCTCTGTCAACGACTGAAGCAGAATATATGTCAGCAGCAAATTGTTGCTCCCAGATATTGTGGATTAGATATCAACTCGAAGATTTCTCAAAAAGGTACACAAATATTCATGTCTTTTGTGATAATACAAGTTCTATAAATTTATCAAAAAATCCCATTCAACATTCAAGATCAAAGCATATTGAAATAAAACTCCATTTTATTAGAGATCATGTGAATAAAAGTGAAATCGAATTAATTTTTGTAGACACTGAAAATCAGTTAGTTGATATATTCACTAAACCTCTTGTTGAGGACAGATTTAATTTTATCAAAGATAAATTAAATATAATTCAAAATCCTCATAAAAAATAGGATGTTAACTCTTAGAATGTCTTTAGAACATTCTTTTTGTGTGCTTTTTACTTCAATGGTATCTTGGTATCTTGGTATATTGACACTGCCCAACACAAGTTTGATGATAATCACATCACTAAGTGGGCCCACTTGAACTCTCTAATGTTTCCAATACCACTCTCAATCAAATCACTTTCACTTCCCTCTCTCTTCCCTAAACCGAACCTCTTTCTCTCTTCTTCTGCAAAACCACCAAGAACACAACTCTTCATCTTCTATAAAACTCGAAACACTAACCCTTCTTCAAACCCTATTGAAGAACCTTCTTCACTTCCTGAACCCACTCCAACCGAACCTTCTCTTCCAAAAAGAGTTATGCCTTTAAACTTCATGCTTCCCCCTTTTTTTCAAGCCACTATTCCAAACTTGAATCAAACCCCTCCTCATCTCAAATCCAAACCAAAGAAGGCTAAATCCACTCCATTTATTGTACCTAGGAAATCTCCCTCTCCAATCAAAATTCCTAAGGAAGCTTTTCCACCATAGTGTGTTAAAGACAAGGAGAAAACTCAAGAAGATTCTCCTTGCAAGGAGGAAAGGAAAAAGAAAAGTTTCTGAAAGGTCAGAATGTTCTCAAGAACATTCTTCTGTCAAAGAAGTAGGTCCAAAAAAAAGGGTAAAGTCTCGAAACTTATCTATGTCTAAGTCTAAGTTTCCCTTGCTGATTGATTCTTCCCTGAACAAAACCTTCTATGAAAAATGGTCAAGTAGACCAATTGGGGTAGGTAGATTCTATGACTTTGATAAGTTAGAAAGGGATAAAATCTTTGTCAAACAATACCCTGATAACCTAGGATGGGTTCCATTTCTTCAAATTAGGGAAAGACATTATCCTACTGCCATTCAAGCTTTCTATCTAATGGCTAAATGCTATCCTGAGAAAGACTTAATTGTTTCCAATATTAAGGGAGTCGAAATTTACATCTCTTTAGGAGAAATCTCAACAATTCTTAACATTCCTATTTCTAGACCAATTGTTTTTGGTGATGATTGGTACGATGCTTTAGGTCTAGATTATGACACTGTGTGTAAAGCCATCTTTAAACCAGATACACCAGACCACACATACTCTAGTTTGCTTCCCACCACAAAAATTCTAGCAAACATGTGTCATTATAGCTTCCTCCCTAAAAATGGCAGCTATGATCAAATCTCTCACAATGACATTTTGCTCATTTATCACATGTTTCAAGGTGAGCCACTAAATTTACCTCACATAATCATTCAAAACATGATACTTGCTGCCAAAAATCCCAGCAAAAAGGGCACTCTCCCTTATGGAATGGCCTTGTCAAAAATCTTCAAGAAACTCAATGTTCCACTTGATGATGAACTCTCTAACTTTAAGTTCTCAACCTTTGGACCTAAGAATGTTCATCAAATGAAGGATGAACCTGAGATGCACATCCCCCCTACTGAAAATGTGTCACAATCTCAAAGTATCAAAAGAAAAAGGGAAAATCCTATTTCTATGGAATATCTCTTTCAATGTCTTCAACCTGAGTTAGAACCTCCTAGAGAAAGTTCTCCGGTGTCTAAAGACCATGCTAGGTTGTTAGAAAACTTTGCTAAAAATCCTATCTTTCCAAGATTTCAAAACTTGATTGAGATGCAAAGTTTCTTTGGTGAAGCAGCTCCTTCAAACAAGGTGTTTGTTGCTGCTCCTCTCTATGTTTCTCCTCCACATCAAAATTATTCAGCTTTGTTTAGAACTGAATCAATTGATAAGTTTTTCATGGATCCACATTTTTATGAGTCTCCTACACCTCATCATAAATTGCAATCCACTTCTCCTTCTTTCAATGAGCTAACTGGCGCATCTCTTCCTCCTTCCATGGATGAACCTCCTCCTAAGAAGACAAAAGTTGAGAGGGAAATAAGAAAGATTAGGAAGGATGTCTTGAAATTGTTTGAAGCATTTCATGGAATCATGATTCTATGGAAAATACATGCTTGAGGAAATGGTACAATTCTCTAAGTGCCAAATGGGGTGTTGAACCACCTATGACCAATCCTTTTCCTCCACCACCTGGTATTCCTATGCTGGTTCCATCTAATTCATCATCTTCTGATGGATCTTCTCCTTCCAGTTGAAGACTTGGTGCTTTATCTCCTTTTTTATGTGACAAAGGGGGAGTTAATTAGAAGTACAACTTTTGTTTTTAGAATGGTGTTGCTGCGCACATGATGCATACAAGGATATATTTTAGGTTGCTAGCTTGCTGCTTTGAATATAATTGCTGCCTTGTATTAAAACATTCTTGTACTTCTGTATTATGCACTTTTTATATTTTGTTTCTATGTCATTTTTCTACTTTATGCTATTTTGATATATGAACCATGTATGAACTTGAAGTATGTATCATTATCTTTATATATGAAATGATATTTTCGGTTCATTATTTACTTTGGTGCATTATTGCATATATTCTCAATTTATTCAAAAAGGATCTTGGACGCTAAAATTGAGGGGGAGTTATTGATAAAATTATTTCACAAATAAACTATCAAATCTCAAAATTTAATATCAAAATCAAAAACAAATTATAAATGTTTGTCATCATCAAAAAGGGGGAGATTGTTGAGGACAAAATCCTTATTTGATGTTTTAAAGATTACAAACATTTAATACTTGTTTTTTAACTTGTTATCTACTACTGAATTTTGTAAGAAATGTTTCATAAGAATGTTCTTAACATAAGAAAGAAGGTTCTTTGCTCACAAGACAAGTTAAAAACGTCCTTATCAAAGCAATTAAGCAAAAGGACATAATTGAACTTTTTGGAACAAATTCAAGAAGCAAAATATTCTCTATGTCTCACCAAAAGAAGATACTTTGGATATATGACATAAATGGAAAGAATATCAAATGATTACATAAAGGCCATTGCATTTGAAAAGGAATTGGAAAAGCACGTGCCTTAAAGAAAGAAAAACAAAATTGTTTTACAAAGAAAGAATGTTCTTGAGAACATTTTGGTGAAACTACAAATATGGATAAGGATGACGTCATTTAATCACAGCCAATTACAGCTTATACACAGCAGTACTACAACCGCACGTGGGCTGTCTCAAATGGCTAGAAAGAAGAGAATGTTCTTCAGAACATTCTTCACTTGAAATAACACATTTTTTTGCAACACTAGTGCATCAAGCAACAAAAGCAAGATCACATGGGCTGTTTTTCATACAAGCTTAACAGTTGTATGTTCATGTATAATTTCAAGTGAGCTTCACCACTTCAGCCTATATAAATACAACAAGATAGCAAGGCAATTCTTAAGAGCTACCACACAAGAATTCTATTCTGAAGGGGAGAAAAACACAAGAAGGGGGGGTTGAATTGTGTTAGACTAAACTTCGTTTTCTCTTTAAAACTCAGAACACTAATGATCAGAAGCAAATAAGACAGCTTCTGAAGATGATGTTCAGGAGCGTATGCAGCGGAATGATAAACAGAGAGAAAAGAGAAGAAGCAGGACACAAGCAATTTATACAGGTTCCTTCCACAAACCGGAAGTAGTCCTGTCCCCCTTGCACTTCCAAGGAGAGTTCACTAAAGTAATATCTGATTACAAATGCTCAAGCACACAAGCAAGAGACTTCAAATGCTCAAGAACACAATCAAGAGACTTCTAATGCTCAAGCACACAAGCAAGAGACTTCTATCAAACAAAATTACACAGAAAATGTTTGAGGTTGAACACTTGATATACAATCAGTGGTGTTCACAATACAAATCAGATACAGACTCTTAAGACTTAAGAATTTCAAAGATAAGAACTTGAAAACTGAAATTCTAAGTGAACTTTGGATGCTTAAATAATTTGACAGAGTTTTGGCGCTTTCAAAAAGTTGTAGAGTCTTGTTGTTCTTCAAGTCTTCACTCCTTTAAATAGAGGTGTGAAATGAACGTTGTAAGTGCCAACACATCCAAAAAGAGTCGTTGTTGAAGCTTGATCTTTCACCAATGATTCTTTGCCTGATTAAGTTATTGTCCTATAAAGGATCAATTTCAAATCCATTCCGGTTGAGAGGGAACAAGGATGCAGGCTTGGTTGTACATGAGAGCTGTTATTCTTGTCTGTTAGCTGAGACAAAGAACAGAGTAGAGGAGAAGGTGGTTGTACAGTTCCTACAGAGTACAATGTCAACGCTTCTTGTTTCTTTGCAGCCAAAAAGACTTCAAATCCTTTTGAAATGACCGTTGCATTATTCCACTAGTCTTCTGTCAATTCTATATAACTTTCGCTCCAAAATACAACACTTAAAACATAAATTCTTGAATCAAATAGCTTATGGTGAAATTCTGTTGCTTCTGAAGAATCAGCTTCTAAGGACCTTCAGCTTCTGATGACGTCATACTCTTCAGGAGCGCTTTTCTTCAAGAGCGCTTTAAGCTTCAAATAAATACTTCCTTTGCTCTTTATTTGTTCTTTTAGAACCTTGTTAAGATATATCACTTTGTTTATGGTCCTGTACACTTGAACAAATGTTAGCAATACCAATTGTCAATTTTTAATACCTTGTTATCATCAAAAGTCTTTAGGATTTATTGTTAAACACATTTTGTTCCAACAATCTCCCCCTTTTTGATGATGACAAACAATAGTATTTAAAAAGTTGATCAATTGTTGTTAATCTAATTAACAAGTTGACTTATAGGGTATGAGGTTTGTAAGCTCCCCCTGAGTCTAATAGTACTTTAAGGTGAGGTTTGTAAGCTCCCCCTGAGTTCTATCTTGTTAATTAAATTCATTTAACGTTAAATAATATTATCAAAAAGAATAGAAGTGATAGAGAGAGATAATGGTTTAGTTAAGTTATTTTGAAATATTATTACTCTCCCTAATTAAAAGGATTGAGAAACATTTAATTTTCAAAAAAAACTTAATGGGGCTCAGAGCCTTTAAATACTATCACACTTACTCCCCCTTTTGTCATTAACAAAAAGAAAGAGAACAACATAGTGAATAAAAGGTTCAGAGCATAGTCATATCACAAAAAAATATGCGTTAAAAACAGAAATTCAGAAGCAGTATATTCAGAAGCATAAAAGTTCAGAAGCAATGTATTAATCAGAAGCATACAAGATAAACAATGATAAAGATAAAGAAAACACAACAACAATCAACAATAGGTGTGCAACTAAGGGTTGGTCTGTTTGCTGGTGTTTTCAAGAATCTTCCTGAGCAGCTCATTTGTTTCTTCTTGCTTCTTCTGCATTTCTGCTTTGAATTGCTCATAGCTTCTGGCCATATTCTCTTCTCTGATTCTGGTTTCTTCCAACTTAGCATCAGTTTCAGCTTTGTGTTCCAGTAGAAGTAGCCTTTGCTCAAACAAATCTTTCTCCAACTTCTGATTCTTCTCTTCCAAAATCGTGTTCCTCTGAACTAGAGCTAGATCAGGAGTTGTTGCCTTCAGATTTACCTTTGTCAGAAAAGATAAATCCAGGTCCTTTGGGTGAATATATTGAGGGAGAAAATCAGTTGGTTCTCTTCCTCTAATACTCAAAGATGATCTCGCCCAAGTTCCCAGAATCTTAACTTCCTCAAGCTCTTCATCAATACCGTTTAACCAGTCCTGCAGCTTCTGCTTTGCTTGCTCCTGAGCTTCAACACAGGTGGAGGATAATGCATTCATAACATTTTCAACTCTCTCCTTGAGCCTTCTCCACTGTTTTTCATAGCTCTCTCTGTGACTCAAGTCATTTCTGGATGAAATGAGCTTGATCATTTTATCAGCTATATCTTCACACACACCTTTTAATACATTTGAATCTAAGAATCTGGTGGGTGGTGAAGGTTGTTTTCTAGGTTTAGGAGCAGCAATTGGTTCAATTTGTAGGTTGTTAGAGGTAGAAGGTTGAGAATTGCTAGAAGATTGAGATTGAGATTGATCAAAAGCAGACTGGTCAACCTCCATAGATGAGGTTTGATCAGCTTCTGCATCAAGATCTATGATTAAGTCATCAATCTCCATCGCTTCTTCAGAATGAATGGGTTCAGGAGTATGGTCAGAAGTAGATTATTCAGGAACAGTGTGTTCAGGAACAGATGGGGGCATTTGTAGTTCAGGTGAATGTTAATGCTGTGGGCTTTCTAAAGCAACTTCGGAAGTTGTTACTTCAGAGGCTTTATGTGGATTAGGGTCAACATTTGGTAATTCACCATGTAACGCCCTAGTTTATATTTTACTATTTTTAGGTGCTTAGAATATTTTATTTGAATTTATAAATAATATATGTTGATCTATGTGAATAATTGTGGTGCTGATATTTGATATATATATTATTATATAATTATTTGTAGTATTTTATAAAAATAGGAGAAATAATATTTATGTGGTTGAAAAAGGGATTTATTAGAGTTAATGAAATTAAGGAGAAATTAATAGGATTTAGTGGGAGAGTAAAAGAGTAAAAAGAGGTTATACTTTGGTTGGTAAGAGTAGGAAAAGAAAGAGTCAGACAAAATAGCACGTATCAGTAAAAGAAGCTTTTGGAGAGAAAACCAGGAAGAGGGCTAGGGAGAAGAACCAAGGGGAATAGCTTAGAAGATTGTTGCTGTAGCTTTTTATTCATCTAATCAGGTAAGGGTGGGTTTATGATTCAAATGCTATATATACATATGTGATTTCATGAAAATAGATTGGAATTGGTGATAGTTGTTCTAGGTTTTATGAAATGTGAAGAATGCTAATTTTGGAGAATTATTGTGTTGATGATGATGTTGTGTGAATTGTTTCTGTTGTTTAATTGTATCTTGAACCCATAAACCTTATTCTAAATCATTTTGGGTGATTGGGGGATTAAAATTGGGTTTTTGGATGAAAATGGGGTTAGAAAATCGTAGGTTTATTTCTGCCCAGACGAATTCTCGCTCAAGCGAGATAGCCGTCGCTCAAGCGAGCGGCACTTTTCCCTGCCCAGAGTCGTTTCGCGCCCGTTCGCTCAAGCGAGAGCTAAGAGAACTCTAAGCGAGCGAAATCCCAACTTTCGTCATTTGCGTCGCTCAAGCGAAATTCCCGTCGCTCAAGCGAAATCTGCCCAGAACCTGTAGTTTGTAAGCGTCGCTCAAGCGAACGCCAAGCGAGCCTCAAGCGAGGAACATCCTGACTTTCGTCATTTGACTCGCTCAAGCGAGATTAGCTTCGCTTAAGCGAGATTGGTCATGTGCGACCATTTTGTGTAATTTTCTGAAGTGCTCCTAACCCAAACCTAAGCTTCCTAACTTGTTTATTGGATTTATTAAGAATTATTGGGGTGATAAAACCATAAAATGAAGATGTTTATGATGGATATATGTATGGTTATATGAAATGAAATATACTTTGCTAATTTTGAAGTCGTTACTGAGGTGGTGAGTGGTTGTGTCTAGTTGGGGAGGATGTCCTAGTTGATGTTGGTGTTGGTTGCATGTCGATATGCACCATTAGATGTTGTAGGGTTATATGCAGATATACACCACAGAGTCTTCATAACTCATTTTCATTGGTGGGGGCTCATGCCCTGGAGTGTTTATACATTCAATTGGTGAGGGCTCATGCCCTGGAATGCTAGTCATTCATCTGGTGAGGGCTTATGCCCTGGGATGCTTTAACCATCCAAATTGGTGGGGGCTTATGCTCCGGAATGCTTAGCATTCAACGCGCGTAGTTGGTACCACATTTGCATAATGCATTCATTGTTGAGGTCTTGCATTAGTTGTCGTAGGTGTGAGTTGACAGTTGTGAGTTGTTGTTGGTGAGGTGTCGCCACAAGTGTTGTCGTTGTTGTTAATTAAAGATGAATCTAATTGCTGAGATAATATTGATGAAGTTGTTGAATCATGCTGATGATGGTTATTATTGTTGTTGTTTTCCAATGCAATTTGATGATTCATATATTTATATATTACTTTTGTTTTGTGAACTCACCCCTTCTGCTGAAATTGCCGCCTTGTGGGCAAGTGCAGGTAATGAAGGCTAGTTAGAAGTCGGCTCATGTGTCATAGGCTCTGATACGTAACGGGATGGGATTTGATGTTTATGATTTCATTCCTTTATGTATCATTTTTATTTGAAGAATATGTTGATGAACATTTGAATAATGTTGAAGAACATTTTATTTATGTTGAGGCCTATGTGCCAAGGATGTTGAATTTTGTTGTTGGTTAATTATCAAATGAATATTCCGCTGCAGATATTTTATAAAAGATGATATTATTGAGGATATTTAAATAGTTTTATTTTTCTATTTAAATAATTTTTGAAATGTGTATGTAATGCTCCGTTGTTGATGGTTAACTCTGACGTTTAGATATTATTATATCATTTTGGGAAACGGGGCGTTACACACTGTTATACCCTCATTTTGGACCTAAAAAATACTCATTCAATTTCCTTTACTATTTTCTAAAACTTTCAGGTTCACCGTATTTTCTATTGTGCTTCAGCTGCATCCATTACTGCTTCAGTCTTTTAAATTTTTGCATAAAATCATACAAAAGGGTATTTTGGTCATTTCCTACAAAGGAACCCATTTTCAGTCCCTACAATTTGTCCCTGAGTCTTTTCAACTGGTCTGCATAAATCTTTAATCAAATTTTGTACAAAGTCATCTTAGTTCGCATCTGAGTCAATTTGAGTCGTTTTTGCCCCAGGGGCATTTTAGTCTTTTCACATTATTTGAATTTTGGGCAGAGAGGTATTTTAAAATACCTCATTTTGGCAGTTTGTTCGTTTTAGTCCATTTTGTCAATTTTAAACGTTTCACTTTACGTTATTTTCAAAATTACATTTTTTTTCCAATTTTATTACTTTTTGCATTTTAGTCCAATACTTTCAAAAATTGCATTACAGTCCAAATTTTACATTTATTTGCAAAAATGCCCAATTCCAATTTTCAAAATAGTCCAATTTTAGTTTGTTGTTTTCAAAGGCAGTCCCATTTCCTTTAATTGTCAAATAGGTCCAATTCTTGTCAATTGCAATACAGTCCCATTTATTTTTCAAAATTGCAGATCAGTCCAAGGCGCCACGCAAGCAATTCAGTCCAGGTGTCACAATGCAATTGGCCCAGATGCACACATGGCAGCCTATAAAAGGCCAGTTACTGTGCAAAGTGTGAGAGATCGATTCATTACGTGCCAAGTCACAAACAACAACTCAATTTTCTCTCTCTGATCAGTTAGATCAAAACCCTAACAAACTCAGAAAACCAGATGAATATGAAGAACAAATTCCACAAATCATAACCGTTTCAGAAGCAATTTCAAGCAAATCCAATGGAGTTTTTCACACAGCTCTCAGAGATTCAACTGAATCTTCATCACTGAGCTGGAATTTCTGCAATTCGAGCATTGAATCCATAGCCAAAAGCCATGAATCCAATGCGATCACAGAAACCCTAAAAAGTTGAAAAGAAGAAGAAGAAAACGAAGAACTCAAGGATTCCGAACCGGTTACAAAGAAGAAGAAGGAATTACCAGCTCATTCCAGAATCCGAACCAAGAACCAAGAGAACAGAATCAGAAATTCCGAATCCTTGAAGGTTCTAGCTCAAACCTCCGATTGAAACTCAGGTAAACACGAAAACTTCATCCTTATACGTTCAAAAACAACCGTGAATCTCAGAACAATGTAAACCAATGCGGATTCAAAGAGTTTTGGTTCGAAATTGAAGAAACCCTAAAAATTTCCAGAAAATTTTCAAAGATTCAAAGGTTCACAACGTGTATCAATCGTTGTAAACCAACGAATCAATGTACAGAAGCGTTTAAGAAAAGATTTGAATCAAAAAACGCAAGAACCAAAACTGTTCGGAATCCGCAAGCGAATCCAAGATTTACATCACCTCAGCTAGGATTCGTGAGTTTCAACGCCAAATCCGTGTTTAGAACAATGAAAAAAAGCGATTGAACCATGTTTTGTGAGATTCTGGGTTGGAAAGAGGAATTTAGGGTTAGGGTTTCCCAAAGAACCAAACGGCGGAGAAGAGCAAGAAAGAGAAAGAATGAAGAAAGTGATAAGAACCGGGTTGAAATCCTTTTATGTAGCAAGCAAACCGGGTCGAATCAGACCCGGTCCACCCTCTTCTCATTCTCCATCGTTTGATTTAGATCCTGATGGATCTGGATCAATCCAACGCTCCTGGAGCATTAGCTTGATCCGGATCCATCAGATCCATGGATTTTGGGCCTATTACCCGTGGGTTGAGGGTTTCTTTCAGATTCTTTGAATTTCCTTACTATTTACACCTTATTTCTTGCTACTTGAACCCATGTGCATATTAATTTTCTTGCAAAAAAATCCTGAAAAATTACCATATGTTTCTTGATGAATTTTCAACTGTTTTGTGATAATTTCATACTTTGAAGTGGATAAAAAAGCATGCGCGCTAATTTTTGTTTGATTTACGTGTTTTTGATGCTTTTACAAATTTTATTGCGCTATTTCGGATCCAATTTTTGCTCTATGGCATTGATATTTGATATGTGATTTTGTGATGTGTTCACCCCTGAATTCATGCTGTTTCTACATTCTTGCATGTCTAATTGTTAATTCCTTGGTTTTCAAATTCAATGGATCCTTTCTTATTTCGCAATCTAACTCCTAGTCCACTAGTTCGAATGCTCAATAATTTTACAAGTTGCTTGCTATCTACGATGCCACAATTTTGTTTGTTAATTTCTCTTTGCAAGATTAATTGAGAGCTTCACTTTGGGCAAGTTTAATTGCTAATTTTGCGATATATTTTGTTGTTGCGATGTGTTGATTTTAGGGTTTAGTGTGACCTATAATTTTTCTTTGATTCTTGAAATGTTTTCTTTGAAAAAAGGGTGCTGTTTTGGTAAAGGTTTTGGGTCATGAGACTTGGTGTAAATTTTAGGTTCTAGTTTGGTGTCATTTGCTTTATTTTGGGTGTTTGATCTCTTGCATTTTGCTTAATGTTTTAGCTATGTTTATTTCATCCTTTTTAATTGGTTTGGTGCATTGTTAATAAATTTCATATCCCATGCATTGCTATTCATGCTATCATTCCTCATTTCATTACTAACCATTTTGTCCTATGTCTCATGCACATTGCAAGCATTGCCTCACTCTCATTTGTTTTTCTTCCCTTAGTTACCCTTATGCAATTTCCATTTAATTCATGTAATACTTTAGGTTTAGTTTATTTTCTTTAGTTTCATGCAAGACTTTAGAATGTAAAATAGGACCCGATGTAAAAACTATGGACTATGATGATGTACACCGACACATGCACCGACACACGCACACACGTTGTATGTTCATCGCTAGGTGTATGTTTAGGATACGCGGTACTTAGAGAAAACTAATCTTTTCAAAAAAAAAAGCAAATAACTTCCATCACTTCAAATATTTTTCAAACAAACCTTGGAGTCAAAACTCCAAAGGGTTTTTTCCTTTTGTTTTCTTAATCAAAAATCAAAATGAACATTAATTTCCAACTTTAAACCCTTTTGTAAATAATTAACCAACCTCATTCGTTTCCTAACCTCAAGCCTTTACGGCCTCTTATCTATTTCTTCAAAACCATTTTCAAAACTAAAAATTGAACCAAACTCACAAAAATATTTTGGAAGAGAACTACATGGAATTTTGATCCCTTAAAAGGGTATGTAGGCAAGAGATTCAAAATCTCTCCAAGTCCAATAAAATAAAAACCCCATCTTCTCCCTCTCATTCTTAAAATCAATTGTTTTTTTACAAGTAGTAATAAAAGCAAGGTATAAGCATAAAGCGTAGAAAACGGTTCCTATAGGATACTATAGCCATTGCGGGTGCCTAACACCTTCCCGTAATGGAATCAGCCCCGAACTTAGGATTTCTAAGGTTTTCTCAATTTTACCTTCCCCAAAAAAAAATAGAGACATCAATGATCGAAAGGTTCAAATCCGATTAATGATTTGACACCCGAAAATCGCGATGACACACACCAGACAGATGACTGCTGAGATTATTCAAAACAGAGTCATCTTTTGGCTTTTCAAGAAGAATCATGTTGATTGGTTGAATGGTTGGTGGTTGAAGTGGATGATTAGGAGGTAATTTGCTGCTTTTCAATTCAAGCAAATTACCAATCCTAACTCCAATATGAGGTTCCATGGGTTTGAGAGGAGAAACAGACTTGGAAGGCTTTTATGGAGTTTGGAAGATGGTGATTGGCCTTTTCGAAGAATGCTAATTGGAATATCATCCAAATCAGTAGATGGGGATGATGAGGTTTTGGATTAGGAGGAAGATGAGGAGGAGGAGTCAAATTCTATATGTATTAATGGTTGTGTAGAAGAGATACCTGATATAGATTCTGATCCAGGAGCTAACAGTAGGTTTGCAGCTTCAGCAGTCACCTCAGCCTGAAGTTCTACAGTGCTCTTCAAAGCTTGCTCAGCTACTTCAGCAGCAGCATCCTTGAGTAACACTGAAGTAGGCACCTCAATGTCTTTAGCTAGGTCCAGGACCTTCTGAAGAGCTTCAGCATCAGCTTTCTTCTTCTTCCTTACCTCCCTGGTAACCAGTTCAGTAGCAGCATCTTCAGAAGCCTTCAAAGCTTCTTCATCAACCTTCTTCGAAATCTCTTGGACTTCAGCAATCTTCTCCAAGTAGAATTTGTCACAGTCCTCCAGACCCATTTCCTTGAGCTTCTCATCTCTTTGTAGCTTGTAAAGAGCCATCTTTCTTTTCTTTTCAGCCAATAATTTGTTTGTATGCTCCTTACTCCTCTTAGCCATTTCAGGAGTCATGACAAACATTGGACTGACTCTTTCAACTTGAATGTTTCTTGGTCTTTCTTCCTGTGCTTCTACAGCTGCACTTTCTTCAGAAGTGTACACAGATTCTCTCAGTTTTCTCGGTTTAGGAATTCTCTTCTTCTTTTGAGGAATCTTTTTAGCAGTTGTTGAGGATGCATGAGCACCAGGTTTGCCACTTCTGGTCTTCTGTTGAATGATGGCTTCTGGGTTCAGATCCTGAACCTCTTCCTGAATTGAAGAGCCTTCAGAAGCACCAGCTTTGGATTTTCAGGAGCCTTTTCCTTCTTAGCCTTCTTAGAAGGATTTTCACCTTCCAAATACTCCTCCTGAGTGAGTTCTTTCCTCTTGGCTTTCCTGCCTTTCTCTACTGGCAGTTTGCCTCCTGGCATATCCTCAGGAACTTCATTCAGCCCAATTCTTTCACCAGTATTAGCAAAATGGTCACTCAGAAGTGCCATCTGTACAGCTAAAGTATCTTTCTTGCAAATTTGTGGGAAGTTTGCCATCAAATCAGACACCACAGTAGATTCACTCAAGTCTGAGCTGAGATGAGTGAATCTCTTTATCAGCTGCATATTCTTTAAGGTCTTTCCATTGATTACCTTTCTAACCACTGTATCCAGCATCTGATCAGTGTAGAACCTTGTTTGGCTGAGGGCTTCAATGATCCCTCCTTGGTGAAAGATCTCCGACAACAGTCTTCCATAGGGAACCCAGACTCTGTCTTCGTTCTGACTTTTCCAAAGTTCCTTGACCATGTACTTGAAGATGTACCTTGGCAAGTTAACCTTTTCATCATTGAAGATGTGATGAATGAAGACTTTGTAGGCTAGGGAGGGTTGATCACTACCACCTCCCTTTGGTAGAAGATTTTCAAACTGAATCTTCAGAAGCATCTTCTTCTGCATATCCAGATCACTGTACTTTCCACCCTTTTTGGAGTTGAACAGGGTCATATTAACGGTTTCTTTCCAGGTGCTGGTATGAGAGTTGGGAATCTCAATCCCATAATAGATTCCTTCAGCTTTTATGCCCAGAACAGAAGCTATGATCTGTTCAGTGATCTTTACAGGGACACCCATCACACTGGATCTAATCTTAGTGCCAGTGAAGGGTTCTAGGAGCATCTCTTCCCTTGATTTTCCAGCAAGCTCTGGATACAGGAGAACCAAATTCCTCTCTTCTTCTTCAGCAGCCTTTTTGTCTTAGATGCTTGCTCTAACCCAAAAGTGCCTTACTAAAGCTTTATAAGTAGGACCATTCAACATCTTGAAATACTGTAGCCATCCTTGAGTAGCGTAGAAGTCTTTGATAGCGCATCCATGAAACGTAAGAGATGCGAAATCAACCGGGTTTTCTACTTGAATCTTCAGTTGATGTTCTCGAAGTTTCATGGTAGATCCACTGAGTAGGTAAGCAGCCCTTTCTGGTTGCTGTTGAGAAGCTTGTTGATTCAAACTACCAGATTCTTGAACGAAACTAGATGATGCCATTGATTGATTGAAGATGATGAAATTTTAGGGTTCTAGGTTGAGAGTGTTTTCTTAGCAGTTACGAAAGTAAAAAGAGAAAGTGTAGGTTGTGAAGTGAGTAGTGTGTGTTTTGTTTAAGTGTTTTTAGTAAAAACGTTTGAATAACAGGGGACAAACAAACACAGCATTAATGACAGTTTGGGGGCGCGAGATAGTACTACGAAAGCATAAAGATCATCATTGCCCTTTGAGTTATACACCAATACATTTATGCTACGCTATCAGATTTCAGATGAGCTGTATAAGTTAGTGGGACAGATGTCGCCAGAAGCAACTCCAGAAATTCCACTAACTCCTACTATTCAGGAGCACAAAGATTCTCTTCTGAAGTTTGAAATTTTGATGACTCATCAGGAGCACATTTTCCTCAGAACCTTACTTAAGAGCTTCTGATGGACTATGGCTTCTGAAGTGACTTCAGAACCTAAACTACTTATTCAGGAGCAAGCAATTTTAATCAGACACATAATGCATGTTCAAATTTTTCTTTATAAAATCAAATCTTTCAACTGTTAAAGGCTTAGTAAATATATCAGCCCATTGATTTTCAGTGTCAATGAATTGTATATCTAAAATTCCTTTTTGAACATAATCTTTGATAAAATGGTGTTTGATCTCAATATGCTTGGCTCTTGAATGCAGAATTGGATTCTTTGACAAACAAATAGCAGCAGTATTATCACAAAAGATGGGAATACTGTTAGCATGTATCTGATAATCTTCCAGCTGATGTTTCATCCAGAGTAGTTGTGTGCAACAACTTGCAGTTGAAATGTATTCTGCTTCTGCTGTAGACATAGCAATAGTTGCTTGTCTTTTGCTAGCCCAGGATATCAGATTATCACCCAGAAATTGACAATTGCCACTGGTTGACTTTCTTTCAATCCTATCATAAGCATAATCAGCATCACAGAATCCAATTAGCTTGTAATCTGAGGATTTTCTATAAAGGAGTCCCATGAAGGTGGGAAAAACACAAGAAGGGGGGGGGGGGGGGGGGGGTTGAATTGTGTTTTCAAAAACTTTTCTCTCTCTCGAAACAACAACTGTTCTCAGGATTCAGAGTCTGATAGAGTTCAGAGTCTTAGGCAGCGGATAAATGAACAAATGCAAGAAAGAAAGAAAGACACAAGCAATTTATACAGGTTCCTTCCACAAACCGGAAGTAGTCCTTGTTGGAACAAAATGTGTTTAACAATAAACCCTAAAGAGTTTTGATGATAACAAAGTATTAAAAATTGACAATTGGTATTGCTAACATTTGTTCGAGTGTACAGGACCATAAACAAAGTGATATATCTTAACAAGGTTCTAAAAGAACAAATAAAGAGCAAAGGAAGTATTTATTTGAAGCTTAAAGCGCTCCTAAAGACTAGCGCTCCTGAAGAGTATGACGTCATCAGAAGCTGAAGGTCCTCAGAAGTTGTTTCTTCAGAAGCAACAGAATTTCACCAGAAGCCCTATGATTCAAGATTTCAAGATTTAAGTGTTGTATTTTGGAGCGAAAATCATGTAGCTTTGGCAAAAGACTAGTGGATTGATGCAACGGTCATTTCAAAAGGATTTGAAGTCATTTTGCTACAAAGAAACAAGAAGCGTTGACATTGTACTCTGTACGAACTGTACAACCACCTTCTCCACTACTCTGTTCTTTGTCTCAGCTAACAGACAAGAATAACAGCTCTCATGTACAACCAAGCCTGCATCCTTGTTCCCTCTCAATTGGAATGGATTTGAAATTGATCCTTTATAGGACATTAACTAAATCAGGCAAATAATCATTGGTGAAAGATCAAGCTTCAACAACGACTCTTTTTGGATGTGTTGGCACTTACAACGTTCACTTCACACCTCTATATAAAGGAGTGAAGACTTGAAGAACAACAAGACTCTACAACATTTTGAAAGCGCCAAAACTCTGTCAAATTGTCTAAGCATCCAAAAGTTCACTTAGAATTTCAGTTTTCAAGTTCATATCTTTGAAATTCTTAAGTCTTAAGAGTCTGTATCTGATTTGTATTGTGAACACCACTTGTAACGCCCTAATTCCTAATTTGTTATTTTTAGTTGTTTTGCATAATTTATTTGAATTTATAAATAATTATGTGATATGTGGTGTGTTATTTGATTTATATTCATTTATGTGAAAATTGGCGATTATTTGCATTGTTTTATGAAAATAGAAGAAATAATATTTATTTTAGAAAAAGGGGATTTGTTTAGAGTTAATAGAGTTAAGGAGGGGTTAAGGAGAAATTAATAGAAATTAGTGAGGGAGTTAAGAGTAAAGAGAGAGGTTATGTTTTGGTTGGTAAGGAAATAGGAAGAAGTCAGACAAAAAGAAACATTTTTGTATGTATCAGTAAAACAAGAAAAGTAAGCTTTTTGGGAGAAAGAGAGAAGAAGCCAAGGGAAGAACTAGGAAGAGGGAATCCATCCAATTGCTGTAGGAATTTGCTGAATTAAGGTAAGGGTGAGTTTATTTTTCAATTGCTAATGTATATGTATATGATTTCATGAAATGAATTGAAAAATGGTGGTTTGTTGGATTAGGTTTAAGACTTATAAAAATGCCATTGTTGATGAATTATGTATGATTGATGATGTTCTATGAGATGTTTCTGTTGTTTTGATGTGTAGTGAACCCATAAACATTGTTCTAATCCATTTTGGGTGATTGGGGGATCAAAATTGGGTTTTTGGATGATTTAGGGCTTAGAAAATCGTAGTTGTAATTCTGCCCAGATGAACTCTCGCTCAAGCGAGTCAGCCGTCGCTCAAGCGAGCGACACCTTTTTGTGCCCAGTTCAGAATTTTGCCCGCTCGCTCAAGCGAACCCCAAGCGAACCCCAAGCGAACGCCAAGCGAACAAGAATCTAACTTTCGTCATTTGGTTCGCTCAAGCGAAATTCCTGTCGCTCAAGCGAAATCTGCCCTGAACCTGTAGTATGTGAGCGTCGCTCAAGCGAACGCCAAGCGAGCCTCAAGCGAGGAACATCCTGACTTTCGTCATTTGACTCGCTCAAGCGAGAAGCTGCTCTCTTAAGCGAGTTGGGTCCTGTGCGACCATTTTGTGTAATTTTTCTAAGTGCTCCTAACCCAAACCTAAGCTTCCTATTATGTTTGTTGGATTTATTTAGAATTGTTTAGATGATAAAACTAGTATATGAAGATGGTTAAGATGGATTAATGTATGTTTACATGAAATAATTATACTTTGCTAAACTTGAGTTGCTTTTGATGATGTTGAGTGGTGTTATCCAGTTGGGGAGGGTGTCTTAGTTGTTAGACACAGTAGTTGATGTCCTAAGTAGTTGTTGTTGGTTGCATGCTGATATGCACCATTAGATGTTGTTGGGTTGTATGCAGATATACACCATAGAGTCATTCATACTCATTTGCATCGTTGGGGGCTTATGCCCTGGAATGTTTATACATTCAACCGTTGAGGGCTTATGCCCTGGAATGCTAGTCATTCACCTGGTGGGGGCTTATGCCCTGGGATGCTTTAACCATCCAAATTGTTGGGGGCTTATGCCCTGGAATGCTTAGCATTCAACGCGCGTAGTATGGTACCACATGCACATTGCATTAGTAGTTGAGGTCTTGCATAGTTGTTGTAGGTGTGAGATGTCTTGTTGGAGTTGTAGTTGGTGAGATGTCGCCATAAGGGTTGCTGTTGTTGATGTTAATCAAAGATGAATCAAAATTATAATGTTGAGATGGTATTGTTGATAATGTTGCTGTTGGTTGTTATTATTTGTTGTTGTTTTCAATTTACTTTGATGATTCATATATCTATATATTACTTTTGATTTGTGAACTCACCCCTTCTGCTGGAATTGCCGCCTCGTGGGCAAGTGCAGGTAACGAAGGCTAGTTAGATTATTGGCTCTTGTGTCCTAGGCTTTGATACGTAACGGGATGGGGATTCTGCTGTTTACATTCTTCATTTCCTTATGTATCATTGATGAACTATGTTGTTGGAGATTTATCTATATTTAAATAAATTTTAGTATGATGAGGCCTTTGTGCCAAGGACGTTGATGTAGCTGTTGATTATGATTTCCAAATAAATATTCCGCTGCAAATTTCATAAGAATGATATGTTGGATTAAATAGTTTATTTTCTATTTGAGAAAGATTTTGAAAAGTAGATGTAATACTCCGTTGTTGTTGAAAACTCTGATAATTATACATGTTTATGTTGTATTGGGAAACGGGGTGTTACACCACTGATTGTATATCAAGTGTTCAACCTCAAACATTTTCTGTGTAATTTTGTTTGATAGAAGTCTCTTGATTGTGTTCTTGAGCATTAGAAGTCTCTTGCTTGTGTGCTTGAGCATTAGAAGTCTCTTGATTGTGTTCTTGAGCATTTGAAGTCTCTTGCTTGTGTGCTTCAGCATTTGTAATCAGATATTACTTTAGTGAACTCTCCTTGGAAGTGCAAGGGGGACAGGACTACTTCCGGTTTGTGGAAGGAACCTGTATAAATTGCTTGTGTCCTGCTTCTTCTCTTTTCTCTCTGTTTATCATTCTGCTGCATACGCTCCTGAACAGTATCTTCAGAAGCTGTCTAATCTGCTTTTGATCATTCGTGTTCTGAGTTTCGAAGAGAAAATGATAATTTGTCAACACAATTCAACCCCCCTTCTTGTGTTTTTCTCCCCTTCAATTGGTATCTAGAGCCTTGGTTCTGTTGTCAACACCTTACAGTGTAACAGTCCAAGATCTGAGAAAAACATGTCTGCTGAATCATCTGTTTCTGGTTCTGCTGGCTCTGGTGGTAATCATCATGCTGTATCCTATGATTATAGTGAGAAGAAAACTGACTCAGGGAAGGTTCCAAAGTTTAATGGAGATCCTGAAGAGTTTTCTTGGTGGAAAACCAACTTCTACAGTTATATCATGGGCTTAGATGAAGAACTATGGGATATTCTGGAAGATGGAGTTGGTGACTTAATCCTTGATGAAGAAGGAGCTGCTGTTGATAGAAAGATACATACTCCTGCTCAGAAGAAGATGTACAAGAAACATCACAAGATCAGAGGCTCTCTGGTTTCTGCTATACCACGAGCAGAGTACATGAAGATGAGTGATAAATCAACTGCTAAAGCTATGTTTGCATCTTTATGTGCTAACTATGAAGGAAGCAAGAAAGTTAGAGAAGCCAAAGCACTGATGCTTGTTCATCAGTATGAGCTGTTCAAGATGAAGGATGATGAAAGTATTGAGGAGATGTACTCAAGATTTCAAACCCTAGTCTCTGGACTCCAAATACTGAAGAAAAGCTATGTTGCTTCTGATCACGTGAGCAAGATTCTCAGAAGCCTGCCTGCCAGATGGAGACCAAAGGTGACTGCCATTGAGGAAGCTAAAGATTTAAACATTTTAAGTGTTGAAGATCTTGTTAGTTCTCTCAAAGTTCATGAGTTAAGTCTTAATGAACATGAGTCTACTAAAAAGAGTAAATCAATAGTTCTTCCATCCAAAGGCAAGTCATCCAAAGCTCTTAAAGTGGCTGAGTCTGATGAAGAAGATTCACCAACCGGAGATTCTGATGAAGAGGTTACTGAGATGATGGCTATGCTCTCAAACAGACTTCAGTATCTAGCCAAAAAGAACAAGAAGTTTGTGTCCAGAAGAGGTAGCTTCAGAAGCTCAAAGAAGGAAGATCAGAAGGGATGCTTCAATTGCAATAAGCCTGGTCATTTCATTGCTGATTGCTCTGATCTTCAGAAGGAGAAAGCAAAGGAAAAGTCAAAGAAACCAACATTCAAGTCAAGCAAGTTCAAGAAACAGTTAAAGCAGAGTTTGATGGCCACATGGGATAACTTGGATAGTGAATCTGAGTCTGACAAAGAAGAATCTGATGAAGGTGCAAAGGTAGTTGTTGGGTTAGTAGCTACAGCAACTTCAGAAGCTGAAACTGAATCAGATTCAGAAGATGAAAACGAGGTATATCCCAAAATCCCTAGAGAAGAACTGATAGAGTCACTTAAAGAACTCCTCACTCATTTTGAATTGAGAACCAATGAGTTGAAAGTTTTGAAAGAAAAATATGTTTCTTTGATGAAGCAACAAGAATCAACTCTATTGGATCTAAAAGCTTCTGAAGAAGGACTCAGAGGTTTTGACTTCATATGCAAGACATATGAAGACAAACTTAAGTTCTTGTGTCAGAAGCTGCAAGAAAATTGTGATGGAAAGTCTTTAAGTAACCATTAGATTGCTCTTGAAGATTTCATTATTTCTGGTATTGATAGAAGCAGAATTGCTTCTATGATTTACAGCATTTACAAAAACAATGGTAAAGGGATTGGATTTTCAGAAGCTAAGTCTAATGAAACCAACCTCAAAGCATATTGTGAATGCATAAAGGAAGGATTGAAAACCTTCTTTGTTCCTGAAGGTGCCAAAATGGGAACTGCTGCTCAGTCAGAACCTGAAGCTTCCAGTTCTAAGGCTAAGATTACATCAAAGCCAAAGAACTTCAAGCCTAAGGATATGATAAATTCTGAATCTAAGACCACAAAGATTAAGATTCTGAAGAGATCAGAACCTGTTCCTCAGAGTCTGATAAAATCAGAATCTGATGTCCTAAAGTCTAAGGTTCAGAAGGGCAAAGCAGTTGTTGCTTCTGAAGTATCAAAACCAAAAGTTGAAAAACCTAAGGTAATGATCAATCAGAAGCTACCCAAAAAGCATCTAAAGGATCAAGAATTGGTAAGTAAATTCTCCAGCTCTAACCCTAAAGGACCCATAAAACAATGGGTACCTAAATATGAAATTGTCAATAATGCAGATTTGTCTAAAAGCAAGAACAAAGCAAAAATCATGGTACCTGGACAGCGGTTGCTCAAGGCACATGACAGGAGAGAAGTCAATGTTCCTATCCCTCACAATGAAAGAAGGAGGAAATGTAAAGTTTGGAGGCAACCAGTCTGGGAAGATTATTGGTACGGGGACTATTGGTAACTCCTCTACCTCTATTAATAATGTGTGGTTGGTAGATGGGCTTGAACATAACCTATTGAGCATCAGTCAATTCTGTGACAATGGTTATGATGTATTATTTGAAAAAGCCAACTGCAAAGTAATCAACAAGAATGATAAGTGTAACGCCCTAGTTTATATTTTATTACTTTTTAGGTGCTTAGAATATTTTATTTGAATTTATAAATGATTATGTGAATATGTGGTGTGTTTATGTGTTTATAATTATTTATGTGATTTTATGTTATTTAAGAAAATGGAAGAAATATTATTAT
This sequence comes from Medicago lupulina, assembly GCA_958299785.1. Lineage (NCBI taxonomy): Eukaryota > Viridiplantae > Streptophyta > Magnoliopsida > Fabales > Fabaceae > Medicago > Medicago lupulina. The sequence continues at coordinate 54,035,489 of OY283144.1, read as the reverse complement.
TTTGGGGAATTATGAAAATAGGAGGAATTATTAATTATTTAGAATTAGTAGAGTTAGGAGGGGGTTAATGAAAATTAAAAGGAATTTAGTGAGGAGTTAAGAGTAATAGGAGAGGTTACACTTTGTAAGGAAATAGGAAAGTCAGTAAGGAAAGAAAATTTGTACGTACAGTAAAGAACAAACAAGAGTTTTGGGAGAGAAGAGAAGAACCAAGAGGGAAGAGCTAGGAAGAGAGAACCTGATCATTTTGCTGTAGAAATTTGCTGAATTAAGGTAAGGGTGGGTTTACTCTTCAATTGTTAATATATATGTATGTGTTTTCATGAAATTAGATTGAATTTGGTGATTGTTGTTCTAGGTTTAAGAAACATGATAAATTGCTCATTGTTGTTGAATTATGTTGTTAATGATGTTGTTATGATATGTTCTGATGTTTTGTTGTGCCTTAAACCCATAAACATTGCTTCTAAACCATTTTGGGTGATTGGGGGATTAAAATTGGGTTTTTGGATGAAAATGGGGTTAGAAATCGTAGGATATAATTCTGCCCAGATGAACACTCGCTCAAGCGAGATACCCTTCGCTCAAGCGAGAAGCTCTTTGCAACGACCAGTCTGAAATTTTAGCCGCTCGCTTAAGCGAGCCACGAGCGAACCAGGAGCGAGTGAAAACCAAACTTTCGTCATTTGCGTCGCTTAAGCGAGATTCCCGTCGCTTAAGCGAGAGACGCTAATTTTTGCCCAGGATTGTGTATTTAGCCTGTTCGCTTAAGGGAACCAGGAGCGAGCCGTAAGCGAGGAAAAACCCAACTTACGTGATTTGACTCGCTCAAGCGAGAAGCTGCTCGCTTAAGCGAGCTGGGTCCTGTGCGACCCAAAATGTGATTTTTCTAAGGTGTTCTAAACCCAAACCTAAGCTTCCTAACTTGTTTATTAGATTTATTAAGAATTGTTTGGATGGTAAAAACTATATTATGAAGATGATTAAGATGGAATTATGTATGCTTATGTGCAAATAATTATACTTGCTAAGTTGAGTTGCCTTGTTGCTGTTGAGTGGTATTGTCCAGTTGGGGAGGGTATCTTAAGTCGTTGTTGTTGTTGGTTGCATGCTGATATGCTCCATTAAGATGTTGGGTTGTATGCAGATATACACCATAGAGTCATTCATACTCATTTGCATTTGTTGGGGGCTTATTGCCCTGGAATGTTTATCATTCACCTGTTGGGGGCTTATTGCCCTGGAACGCTTTATCGTTCACCTGTTGGGGGCTTATTGCCCTGGGATGCTTTAACCATCCAACTGTTGGGGGCTTATTGCCCTGGAATGCTTAGCATTCAACGCGCGTAGTATGGTACCACATGCATAATGCATTAGATGTTGATGGAGTCTTGCATTAGTTGTAGATGTGAGTTGTCCTGTTGGATTTGTTGTTGGTGAGGTGTCGCCACAAGTGTTGTTGTTGTTGATGTTAATCAAAGATGAATGAAAATTATAAAGTGGATATGATATTGATGATGCTGTTGCTGATAGATGTTATGAATTGTTGTTGTTTCAATTTACTTTGATGATTCATATATTTGTATATTACTTTTGATTTGTGAACTCACCCCTTCTGCTGGAATTGCCGCCTCGTGGGCAAGTGCAGGTAGCGAAGACTAGTGATGTTGGCTCTTGCGTCTAGGGCTCTGATACATAGTAGGGATGGGGAAACGTTATCTTTCTTGTATTCCTTTGTGTATCATTTCTTTGAAGAAGATGTTGTTGATATTTAATTGTTGAATAATATTGTGATGTTGAAGCCTCGTGCCAATGGATTTTTGTTGTAGTTGAATAATGTTGATGATTTAAATTGAAGATTTTCCGCTGCAGAATTTATAAGGATGAATTATTGATATTTGAATAGTTTTATATTCTATTTAAATAATTTTGAAAAAGTAGTGTAATACTCCGTTGTTTGTTGAATAACTCTGATTACGATTATTAGTAATATTATTATTACGTCGTTTTGGGAAACGGGGTGTTACAATAAGTCCATTGTGTTCAAGGGAAAGAGAGTGGAAAATGTCTACCAAATCAATTTCTCTCAACTGGCTGATCAGAAGGTAATTTGTCTTCTGTCAATGAATGATAAGAAATGGATGTGGCATAGAAGGCTGGGACATGCTAACTGGAGATTAATCTCTAAGCTTAGCAAGTCACAGCTTGTCAAAGGCCTTCCTGACATTGATTATCATTCAGATGCACTCTGTGGTGCATGCCAGAAAGGAAAAATTGTTAAATCATCTTTCAAAGCAAAAGACAATGTTTCCACCTCAAGACCCTTAGAACTGCTTCATATTGACCTATTTGGACCAGTTAGCACTGCATCCTTATATGGAAGTAAGTATGGATTAGTCATTGTTAATGATTACAGCAGATGGACTTGGGTGAAATTCCTGAAAAGCAAAGATCATGCATACGATGTATTTAGTAACTTCTGCAACCTTATTCAATCTGAAAAAGAAGCCAAAATTTTGAAAATCAGAAGTGATCATGGTGGTGAATTTGAAAATGAGCCATTTGAAGCTTTTTGTGAAAAACATGGAATCTTCCATGAATTCTCTTCTCCTAGAACTCCACAACAGAATGGGGTTGTAGAAAGAAAGAATAGAACTTTACAAGAAATGGCCAGAACCATGATCCACGAAAACAATTTGGCAAAACATTTTTGGGCAGAAGCTGTGAATACAGCGTGTTATGTCCAGAATAGGATCTACATCAGACCTATCTTGGAGAAAACAGCATATGAACTATTTAAAGGAAGAAAACCCAATATCTCTTACTTTCATCAACTTGGATGTACATGTTACATTCTGAATAACAAGCTCTACCTAAAGAAATTTGATGCCAAGGCCCAAAGAGGAATCTTTTTAGGTTACTCTGAAAGGTCAAAGGCATACAGAGTGTATAATTCAGAGACACTCTGTGTTGAAGAATCTATGCACGTTAAATTTGATGACAAAGAGATTGAAGATAAAACTTTAAAGCAAGATGAAGGTTTTGCAGAGATACAGGTTCCTGAAGACATTCCAGAACCTGGTCAGTCAGTTGAATATGAAGATAGTCCAGAAGCTGCACCCACATCAGTTGCTCCTGATGAAGTTGCTCCTGATGAAGTAGCTCCTGATGAAGTTGCTTTTGATGAAGCACAAAATGGCTCACAGCAAGCAGATTCATCCAACAATACTTTCAAATACAAGTCTTCTCACCCTCAGGATCAAATCATTGGAAGTAAAGAAAGTCCCAGAAGAACAAGATCACACTTCAGACAAGAAGAATCTATGATAGGACTAATTTCAATGATTGAGCCTACAACAGTTGAAGAAGCACTTTCAGATGATGGATGGATCATAGCTATGCAAGAAGAGCTTAATCAATTTCAACGGAATGATGTGTGGGATCTGGTATCCAAACCTTCTCAGAAGAACATTATTGGAACAAAATGGGTATTCAGAAACAAGCTGAATGAAAAAGGTGAAGTAACCAGAAACAAAGCCAGACTTGTTGCTCAGGGGTATAGTCAACAAGAAGGCATTGATTACACCAAAACATTTGCTCCAGTTGCAAGATTGGAAGCAATCAGGTTACTTTTATCTTATGCAATTAATCATGGAATAATATTATATCAAATGGATGTCAAGAGTGTATTTCTTAATGGTGTCATAGAAGAAGAAGTGTATGTCAAACAACCTCCTGGTTTTGAGGATCTGAAGCATCATGACCATGTTTACAAACTTAAGAAATCACTATATGGCTTGAAACAAGCTCCCAGAGCTTGGTATGATAGACTAAGTAATTTCTTGATTAAAAACGATTTTAAACGAGGTCAGGTTGACACAACACTCTTCAGAAGGACTCTTGAGAAAGACATTCTTGTTGTGTAGATATATGTTGATGATATAATATTTGGTTCTACTAATTCATCTCTTTGCAAGGAATTTTCTAAGTTAATGCAGGATGAATTTGAAATGAGCATGATGGGAGAGCTGAAGTTCTTCCTGGGCATTCAAATTAATCAAAGCAAAGATGGAGTATATGTTCATCAGACAAAATATACGAAGGAGCTTCTGAAGAAGTTCAAGCTTGAAGATTGCAAACGTATGAACACTCCAATGCATCCTACATGCACCTTAAGCAAAGAAGATGAAGGATCAAAAGTGGACCAGAAGCTATACAGAGGTATGATTGGTTCTCTGTTATACCTCACTACATCTAGGCCAGATATTTTATTCAGTGTGCTTATGTGCAAGGTTTCAGTCAGATCCTAGAGAATCTCATTTAACTGCAGTTAAAAGAATCTTCAGGTATCTGAAAGGAACAACTAACCTGGGACTCCTTTATAGAAAATCCTCAGATTACAAGCTAATTGGATTCTGTGATGCTGATTATGCTGGTGATAGGATTGAAAGAAAGTCAACTAGTGGCAATTGTCAATTTCTGGGTGATAATCTGATATCCTAGGCTAGCAAAAGACAAGCAACTATTGTTATGTCTACAGCAGAAGCAGAATACATTTCAGCTGCAAGTTGTTGCACACAACTACTCTAGATGAAACATCAGCTGGAAGATTATCAGATACATGCTAACAGTATTCCCATCTTTTGTGATAATACTGCTGCTATTTGTTTGTCAAAGAATCCAATTCTGCATTCAAGAGCCAAGCATATTGAGATCAAACACCATTTTATCAGAGATTATGTTCAAAAAGGAATTTTAGATATACAATTCATTGATACTGAAAATCAATGGGCTGATATATTTACTAAGCCTTTAACAGTTGAAAGATTTGATTTTATAAAGAAAAATTTGAACATGCATTACGTGTCTGATTAAAATTGCTTGCTCCTGAATAAAAAGTTTAGGTTCTGAAGTCACTTCAGAAGCCATAGTTCTTCAGAAGCTCTTAAGTAAGGTTCTGAGGAAAATGTGCTTCTGATGAGTCATCAAAATTTCAAACTTCATAAGAGAATCTTTGTGCTCCTGAATAGTATGAGTTAGTGGAATTTCTGGAGTTGCTCCTGGCGACATCTATCCCACTAACTTATACAGCTCATCTGAAATCTGATAGCGTGGCATAAATGTATTGGTGTATAACTCAAAGGGCAATGATGATCATTATGCTCTTCGTAGTACTATCTCGTTCCCCCAACTGTCATTAATGATGTGTTTGTTTGTCCCCTGTCATTCAAACGTTTTTACTAAAAGCACTTAAACAAAAACACACACTACTCACTTCACAACCTACACTTTCTGTTTTTGCTTTCGTATCTGCTAAGTAAAAAGCTCTCTTTCTCTCTCTCAAAACCCTAAGAACCCTAAATCATCATCTTCCTAAATCATCAATGGCTTCCTCAAGCTCCGCTCAAGAATCAAACGCTCAAGTTACTGTTCAACAAGCTGAAGGTCAGCAAGAACGCGCTGCTTATGAATTGAAAGGTGTAACCATGAGTCTGAAGGAATGGCAACTGAAGATTCAAACTGAGAACCCAGTTGATTTTGAATCTCTAGCATTCCATGGATGTGATATCAAAAGATATTATGAAGCTCAAGGACTGATGAACTACTTCAACATGCTTAATGGCCCTACATACAAGACGCTCGTCAGACATTTCTGGGTCAGAGCTTCAGTGTATGATAAAGAAGCATCTGAACTAGAAGAGAAAGAAAAAGTTCTGATTGATCCCTCTCTCGCTGGGAAAACTAGAGAAGAAATGGGTTTAGAACCTTTCAAGGAAATTCAGATTAGGTCAAGTTTGATGGGGATTCCTGTATATATCTCTGAGGATATCATTGCTTTTGTCATTGGAGCAGAAGCATCTGGAAAATTTTCTGGTATTGATATACCAAACTCACGGTCAAGCTCTTGGAATGATCTTGTTAACAAGTCTCTGTTCAACTCAACAACACCTGGAAAGTATTGCTATCTAAGCATGAAGAACAAAATGCTTCTGAAGATTCTAAACGAGAACCTTTTGCCTAAAGGAGGTTGTAACGCCCCAGTTGCTATTTTACTATTTTTGGTTGATTTTATTATGTTTGGTGTATTTTATATGAAAATGTTGAATTATGTGAATATTAGTGTGTTGTTATTTGATATATATTTTATTATATAATTATTTGTAGAATTTTATGGAAATAGGAGAAATAATATTTATTTTAGATAAAGAGGGATTTATTTGGAGTTAATAGAATTAAGGAGGGTTAATGAGAAATTTAATAAGATTTAGTGAGGGAGTAAATAGAAAAAAAAGGAGTTACTTTTGAGGAGGGAGAGAATTAGTCAGTAAAGGAAAAAAAAAAGAAAAGGAATACGTATCAGTAAGAAAACAAGAACAGACCTTTGGAGAGAAAACCAGGAAGAGAGCTAGGGAGAAGAACCAAGAGGAGAATTGCTAGGAATTGCTTTGTTTAATTCATCTAATCAGGTAAGGGTGGGTTTACCTTTCAATTGTTAATATATATGTATATGATTTCATGAAAATAGATTGAAAATTGGTGATTGTTGTTCTAGGTTTAAGAATATGAAAAATTGCTCATGTTGTCGAATTATGTTGTTGATGATGTTGCTATGAGTTGTTTCTGATGCTTTGTTGTGTATTGAACCCATAAACATGTTTGTAACTCATTTTGGGTAATCAAGGGATCAAAATTGGGTTTTTGAGGTGAAAAATGGTGAAAAAATCGTAACAGCCTGTGCCAGATCGTGCTCCGATTTTGTCAAATCGTGCTCCGATTTTTCCAGAATGAAAATGCAATTTTTGACCCAGAAAATCGTACTCCGATTTTCCAAATCGTACTCCGATTTGACAGCACCCCTGTTTCGCGTTCTTGCGTCTTTTCAACCATTTCTGTTCCGAACTGGCTTTTGGTATAAACATTAAAGTTGTAGATAATTGAGTTAGCTTTCTAATGGCTTTGGTTTGACTTGAAAATGATTTTTAAAGAATTATTGGTGTGATAAAAATATAGAATGAAGGTGTTTATGATGCATGAATGTAATTGATTAATGTATATGTTGCTATTGTTGTTGATACGATGGATTAATGTATGTTTATATGAAAATATTATATTTTGCTAAACTTGAGTTGCTTTGGATGAGGTTAAGTGATGTTTAAATATGATGATTATGTGATTGTGATGATGTTACGTGTTGTGATGTATATGATTGATGAGATGATATTCTGCCATGTAACTATTATACTTGCATGTGTCAGTTTTGCATTATGAATGATGTTTTGAGACGGTGTATTAAGTTGTTAAATGACGAGTCCATGCATTTGCATATTTATGAGACGGTGGAGCTTTATGCTCAAAGCGACGGTGGAGCTTTATGCTCAAAGCGACGGTGGAGCTTTATGCTCAAAGCGACGGTGGAGCATTTGCTCAAAGCGACGGTGAAGCATATTAATGCTAAAAATATATGGTACCACATGCATGATGTCAAGATGTTAGAGTTGCATTTAGTTGAGTCAAATTGTAACATATATGAGATGATGTTTTGAGACGATGATGCTTATGATGTTGAGACGATGATGCTTATGATGTTGTTATGATGATGCTTATGATGTTGTTATGATGATGCTTATGATGTTGTTATGATGATGCTTATGATGTTGTTATGATGATGCTTATGATGTTGTTATGATGATGCTTATGATGTTGTTACGTTGATGCTTATGATGTTGTTATGATGATGCTTATGATGTTGAGACGATGATGCTTATGATGTTGTTATGATGATGCTTATGATGTTGTAACGTTGATGCTTATGATGTTGTTATGATGATGCTTATGATGTTGTTAAGATGATGCTTATGATGATGCTATGATTTGCTATATTGTATATGTGATGAGTTGGATTTATGATTTGTTAATCTTGACGTTTGATTCATATATTTGTATATTACTTTTGATTTGTGAACTCGCCCCTTCTGCTGGAATTGCCGCCTCGTGGGCAAGTGCAGGTAGCGAAGGATAGATAGGAGTTGGCTCTCGTGTCGTAGGCTCTGATACGTAACGGGATGGGGATTTTGATGTTTAATTCTTTCATTCCTTATGTATCATTTTATTTGAAGGACATGTCGTTGGAGATTTTATCTTTATGCAATAAATTGTAGTATGATGAGGCTTTTGTGCCAAGGATATGATGTGGTTATTGAATATGATTTTCAATTAAAGATTTTCCGCTGCAGATTTTTAATATGATGAAATGTGTTGATGTTTTTAAATAGTTTTTATATTCTATTTAAAAGAAATTTGAAATAGTAGTGTAATACTCCGTTGTTTGTTGAATAACTCTGATTATTATTTTATGATTATTACTATTACGTTATTTTGGGAAACGGGGTGTTACAGAGGTGGTGGTGATCAACCATCTTTGGCTCACAAGGTATTTCTTCATCACATCATCAATGGAGAAAAGATAAATCTGCCTAAATACATCTTCAGGCACATGATCAAAGAGCTAAGGGATAGCCAGAATAAGTGCAGAGTCTGGGTTCCCTATGGAAGACTGATCTCAGAAATCTTCCATCAAGGAGGCATTATTCAAGCTCTGAATGAAGTCAACTACTTCACTGATGAGAAGCTGGAAACTGAGACTGGCAAGGTGATTAATGCAAGCACTCTGAAGCATATGAAACTGATTCCTGAAGTAACTAAGCTGAAGACAGACATCTATGAATCAAGGGTTGTATCAAATCTGATGGAGGTCTTCCCTCCTATCTGCAAGAAAGACACCCTGGTTGTTCAAATGGCTCTCATTGCAGATCACTATGAGACCCATGGCAAGCTAATCAGTCTGGACGAAGTTCCAGAAGAAATGTATGGACAAGAACTTCCTGTAGCTAAAGGCAGAAAAGCTAAAAGGAAGGTACTTGATGACATGCTGTCATTACGTAATTTCTATGTATATTTTATCATTTTATGGAGTCACAAAGCAACTTAAGCAGCAAGAAACGCATGAAAAGCAAGAAAAAGCAAGAAAACTGAAGAATGGTGCAAGTCACAAAAACGTGTCACGCTTGCTAAAAAACGTGACACGTTTTCACAAGTCAGAGAGCATGTTTTGAGAAGAAAGAAGAACGTGTCACGTTGGCAAAAACGTGACACGTTTTGTGAAACCCTAATTTGGTTACTTGCTACTGAAGGAGAAAACGTGACACGTTTTACTTAAAACGTGACACGTTTTGGGCGAATTTCTGGGCCTATTTAAGCTGAAGTCTTTTCCAAAAACAAGGGTTACGAATCTTGGAGAGCAAAGTGCGATTTTGACATCAAGGCGACTGCAAGGAGGACGATTTCTTCATCCTTTTACCAGTTACATGTATGTTTTAATGATTCAATTGATTATGCTATTTGTAAACATTGTTATGAGTAGCTAAATCTCTTAGAGATTGGATCCGAGATGATTCTGTGTAAACCCTAGTTGATCTTATGTTGCTGTGATGAAACTCTATTCCATATTAATGATTATTTAAGTCTTTATTCAATTCAATTGTTCTTAATGCTTTTTATATCCTGATCAAATATAAATATGTTTTCGTGAGAATGGATGACTACTGACCCTAGCTTTCAACTTAGACTTAATTGAATTGTTCTAATAAACATGGTTAGTCTAGGAATGGATAATCGTTTATTAGTGATATTAGGTTAACGTGTTTAATCCTTCAAGAATTATTAGACCACCTAAGGAATTAGGGGCTGTAGTTCAAGAAGAGGGTCCTAACTCAAGGGATTGATTAGGGCTATTTTGTTAACTATCGTGGGACTTAAAGAACCATTAATAGGAATAGAGTACAGTAACCAATTAGGGGAAACATAGAGGATTCGACGATCCGATCTCATCTCTCTCCATATTTTCTTAAACAACTTCTATCCTTTTGTTATTTTTGTTATTAAAACAAACAAATCTACCGCCTAGTGGCAAAACTATAATAACCTTTAAACATCCTATTGCATAACGAAATTAACTTATTGCGATTAAAAACAATCCTCGTGGGATCGATATTTTTACTACTTCGATAGTATTTGGTGCACTTGCCAAACTTCTATCAAGTTTTTGGCGCCGTTGCCGGGGATTGTTGATTTATTTCAATAAGGCAATTTAGTTATAATTTAGGATTTCTGCATTTTATTTTCTGTTTTTAAATTTTTTGTTACTTTTATTGGTGCAGTGCTACTAAGGTATTTTGCTGTTTATGCGAGGTCGACAAAGCAAGGACGATTTACAGTTCGATCCGGAGATAGAAAGGACTGAACGAGCCAATCGGAGAGCTGCCCGGTTGTCAAAGTCAGTCCCACCCATCGCTAAAGGGCGGTCACCTAGTCCGCCACCGTCTGAATCCTTGAAGTCTATCTCTCCTACACCAAGTATCATGGGAGACGCTGAACCGAGACCTAAGTTGGGAGACTACGGGCTAGCTACTCACCGTGGTCAGCTGACACACACCTTCCGTCCTGCCAACCCTGCTGCTTTTGACATCAAGAGCACCGTTCTGAATGGGTTGAGAGACAAGCAATTCGATGGCACTGAAGCCATGAGCCCACATGAGCACTTGAGTCGGTTTGTAGAGACTTGTGAATTCTGCGTACCTCCAACTACGGTTACTGATAGCCAGAAGAAGCTGCGGTTATTTCCGTTTACATTGACGGGAAGAGCTAGAGATTGGTTGCTAACCATTCCGGGTGGTACCATTCAAACATGGGAGGAGCTCGAGCTGAGGTTCCTAGAGAAGTACTTTCCTATGTCCAAATATTGGGAAAAGAAGATGGAGATTCAAAATTTCAAGCAAGGGGAGACTGAATCTTTATATGATGCATGGGAGAGATTTACATTGATGCTGAAAAGGTGCCCCAACCATGAACTGTCTGAGAAACAATACCTCCAAATCTTCACCGAAGGCTTGATACATAACATTAGAATGTTTCTAGATGCCTCAGCTAGAGGCAGCCTTAAAAACAAGACCGATCATGAAGCCGAAGCCTTAATTGAAAGCATGGCTCAAAACGAGTACCGTGATAATGTGGAGAAGAAGAAAAGAGGAGTATATGGGGTCAGCGACACTACATCTATTCTAGCTAACCAAGCAGCCATGAACAAGCAAATTGAAGCTCTAACTAAGGAGTTCCAAGGGTTCACTTTGGCTAACAAGCAACAAGTGGCAGCTGTTAAGTGTGATCTATGTGGAGAAGGACATGCAAATGGTGAGTGTGTACCGGAAGGATTTAGTGAGGAATTTGTGAACTATGTGAACTTTCAAAGACAAAATCCTTACTACAATCCCGGGTTTAACAAGCATCCTAACTTGAGTTATTCTAACAACAACACTCTAAACCCTCTACTTCCAAATCCTCAGCAACAACAACAACAACCGAGGAAGCCTTCAGCTCTTGAAGAAACAATGGTGAATTTCATGAAGATGACTCAAAGTAACTTTGAAGAGATGAAGAAGAGCCAAGAAGCTGAGAGAAAAAACAATGAAGCTTCGAGGAAGTTGCTTGAGACTCAAATTGGGCAAATGGCTAAACAGTTGGCTGAACAAAGCAAGGGAGGATTCTCAGGTAATACTAAGGATAACCCGAAAAATGAAACTTGCAATGTTATTGAACTTAGGAGCAAAAAGGTGCTCACACCTTTAGTTCCAAGAGTTAAGAAAACAGTTGAAAATGTTGTGACGGAGGAGGTAGAAATAGATAGTGAAGTTGAAAAAGAATTAGAGGGAGTAGTTGAAAAAGAAAGTGATCAAGGAGAAGTTGAAAAAGAAAAGAAGGAAAAATCAGAGGGAGAAAAAAGTGAGAGATTAGTAGATGAAGACTCTATCTTGAGGAAGTCTAGGAGCCAAATTTTGAAAGATGGTGATAAACCACAAGTTGTACCGTCTTATGTAAAGCTTCCATACCCTCATCTAGCTAAGAAGAAAAAGAAAGAGGAAGGCCAATTTAAAAAGTTCATGGAACTTTTCTCACAACTCCAGGTGAATATTCCTTTTAGTGAAGCCCTTGATCAAATGCCCGTTTATGCAAAGTTTATGAAGGAGTTATTAACTGGAAGAAGAAAGCCAAAAGATGACGAGAATATAGCTCTTTCAGAAAACTGTAGTGCTATCATCCAAAACAAACTTCCACCGAAGATGAAAGATCCAGGTGCTTTTACCATTCCTTGTTCTATTGGATCGGTGAAGGTGGGTAGAGCTTTATGTGACTTAGGGGCAAGTATCAACTTGATGCCTCTATCTATGATGAAGAAGCTTGGATGTGGCCAACCAAAACCAACAAGAATGACCCTCACTTTAGCTGATCGGTCCATCTCTTATCCTTTCGGTGTTTTGGAAGATGTGCTCGTAAAGGTAAATGAGTTAGTATTTCCTGCTGACTTTGTTATCATGGATATGGCTGAAGATGATGAGACACCGCTCATCCTAGGAAGACCTTTCCTTGCAACTGGTCGTGCGTTAATTGACGTCGAATTGGGCCAACTTATGTTAAGGTTCCATAATGAACAAGTGGTGTTTAACATTTTTGAAGCCATGAAACATAGAGCTGAAAATCCCAAGTGCTATCGGATTGACGTTGTTGATGAAATCGTTGAAGACAATTCTCGTGAACCTCAACCAACACAACCTATGGAGAAAGCAATTGTAAATTCTATAGAGAGTTGTGACAATGATGAAGATCTTGAGGTGAAGGAATGTGTCAAGCAATTGGAGGCAAGCAAACAAGAGGTGGCATCGGAAAAAATAGAAAAGTTACTTCTTGACAAGAATGAGGGGGCGCTTACTTTGGGTGTGGAAGAGGAAAAAAATCCTGAATTAAAAGAACTTCCTTCTCACTTAAAGTATGTCTTCTTAAGCAAAGATGCTTCTAAACCGGCAATCATCAGCAACACCTTAACACCTTTAGAAGAAGAAAAATTGATGAGGGTGTTAAGGGAGAACGAAGGAGCGTTGGGATGGAAAATTTCTGATTTGAAGGGTATTAGTCCAGCTTATTGCATGCATAAAATTCATATGGAGGCTGAATACAAACCAGTTGTTCAACCTCAACGGAGACTGAACCCCACAATGAAGGAAGTTGTAAAGAAAGAAGTGCTGAAACTTCTAGATGCAGGTATGATTTACCCTATCTCTGATAGCTCGTGGGTAAGTCCTGTCCATGTGGTGCCTAAGAAAGGTGGAATGACGGTGGTGGCTAATGAGAAAAATGAATTAATTCCCACCCGTACCGTCACTGGTTGGAGGATGTGCATCGATTATCGGAGGTTAAATACCGCAACAAGGAAGGATCACTTCCCGTTACCATTTATGGATCAAATGATAGAGAGGTTGGCTGGCCAAGCCTTTTATTGCTTTCTGGATGGGTATTCGGGGTATAATCAAATTGCGGTGGCTCCGGAAGATCAAGAGAAGACTGCCTTCACTTGTCCGTTTGGTATCTTTGCGTATAGGAGAATGCCCTTTGGGCTGTGTAATGCGCCGGCGACCTTTCAAAGGTGTATGCTCTCCATCTTCTCTGACATGATAGAGAAGAACATCGAGGTATTTATGGACGACTTTTCTGTTTTCGGTAAGTCTTTTGATCAATGTTTAGTCCACCTGGATGCCGTCCTTAAAAGATGCACCGAAACTAACCTCATTTTAAATTGGGAAAAATGCCATTTCATGGTAAACGAGGGTATAGTTTTGGGGCATAAGATAAGTGCTAAAGGCATAGAGGTGGACCAAGCGAAAATAGAGGTTATAGAGAAACTTCCCCCTCCTATAAATGTTAAAGGAGTGAGGAGTTTCCTGGGGCATGCTGGATTTTATCGGCGTTTCATAAAAGATTTTTCAAAAATTTCAAAGCCCCTTTGTAACCTCTTAGTCAAAGAAAATGATTTCAATTTTGATGATGAATGCTTAAATGCTTTTTCTTTGATTAAAACCAAGTTGGTTACTGCACCAATAATCATTGCACCCGATTGGGATCTACCTTTTGAATTAATGTGTGATGCAAGTGATTACACTGTTGGTGCAGTTTTAGGCCAACGCAAGAACAAATTTTTCCATGCAATTTATTACGCAAGCAAAGTTTTGAATGAAAATCAAGTAAATTATGCTACCACTGAGAAAGAATTGCTTGCGGTAATTTTTGCCTTGGAAAAATTTCGTTCTTATCTAATCGGCTCCAAAGTCATTGTGTTTACAGATCATGCAGCCCTGAAGTACCTACTGACGAAAGGAGATTCCAAGCCTCGGCTGTTGAGGTGGATCCTTTTGTTACAAGAGTTTGATCTTGAAATTCGTGATAAAAAGGGAGTTGAGAATGTGGTGGCTGATCACCTCTCCCGGTTGGAAAATAAGGAGGTGACGAAGAAGGAAAAGGCCATCATGGCCGAGTCCCGGATGAGCAGATGTTCGCTGTTGAAGGGAGGCCGTGGTTCGCCGACATGGCAAACTACAAGGCTGGTAACATAATGCCAGATGACTTGAACTCAGCCCAAAAGAAGAAGTTCTTCAAGGATTCAAACCACTATCTGTGGGATGATCCTTATCTGTTTAAGGTAAGCACTGACGGGTTGATTAGACGTTGTGTTGCAGGTGAAGAAGCAAATAGTATCATGTGGCACTGCCATAGCTCAGCTTATGGGGGCCACCATTGTAACACCCCAAATTCCCTTCTTAAAAATTTCATTAAATAAATCATATATCAGAGTAATCATCACAAAGGAGTGTCACATTTCTTCTTTAAAAACAGCTTAGATAATAATTTATCAAATTACAAAAACATTCAGTTAAGCAGCGGAATTCAAATAGTCTCATCTTATAAATGTCTTGGCTTAAAAGCCAGCAAAAACGTCCCAAAATATTTAAGGTTCAACATCACAAATGTCAACATTTATTCAAACATGATACATAAAGGAATAGACTCCACAAAAGACCCCATCCCGTTACATATCAGAGCAACCCTAACTTCACACATCCTCGCATCAACGCATCTAAGACTGGGTACCTGCACTTGCCCACAAGGCGGCAATTCCAGCAGAAGGGGTGAGATTCACAACAATAATATTAATATATAAATCATACGTCAAGATTAACAGTCATAAATCCAAATCATCACGTATACAATATAGCACATCACAACATCATCATAAGCATCATCATAACAACATCATAAACATCATCATAAACAACATTACATCACACATCAACGTCTCAAACATCATCTCATATATGTCACAATTGACTCGACTAAATGCAACACCTAACGTCTCAACATCATGCATGTGGTACCATATGATTATAGCATTAATATGCTTCACCGTCGCTTTGAGCAAATGCTCCACCGTCGCTTTGAGCATAAAGCTCCACCGTCTCATAATTATGCAAATGCATGGACTCATCGTTTAACAACTTAATACACCGTCTCAAACATCATTACATTTTCAAGACTGACACATGCAGTTAATAATAATTACATGGCAGAACATCATCTCATTATACATACACATTGCAACTCATAACATCACTTATATTCAACAACACATCATTTATCAATGGCCTAATAGAACCATCATCATTCATCTTTACATAACTCATCTAAGGGTATAGAACAGCACTAACTCCACCCAAAGGGGTACTCTAAACGTCCTATGCAAAACAGCTTGCAAAACAACAAAACAGTCCTGAACCATCTAACTCGCCACGGCGAGTACATTTGCTCGCCACAGGCGAGCACTCACATCAGCTCACTCGCCAAAGGCGAGTTGGGGGCGAGCTGGAGGCGAGAAATACTGGGTGCTTCGGCCTTTTTGACATTTTTCACCAAAATCCTCATTTTTAAGCTCCCTAAATCCAATTTGACCAAACCAACTTCACAGGTCATCTCTATAAATATGAGGGCACTCAAAACCATCTAAAGTTTGGCAAAAATCCTAAATTTAAGGGTCAAGCTCGCCACGGCGAGCTATACTGCTCGCCTCGCGAGCAACCAAGGGTTACTCGCCACGGCGAGTGATCTGCTCGCCACAGGCGAGTGATCTGCTCGCCACAGGCGAGCGATCTCAGAACCACTACGGGTTCAGTCCAATTCACACCAAAACCTGCCAATTCTCTCCAATTAAGCTTCTAATTCATCAGCAATATCATCCTAGGGGATAATCTAGGTTCTGTAACAAGTTCCTACAGCAATGCAACACATTCTCACATCAAATCCATCAAATTCATCAAACCCTAATTCTCAAAACTTCTCTCAATTCTTCCCAATCTCTAAGCTAATCAAGAACAGATGATTTAACATTAAGATTACTGAAGTTAGGCTCACCCTTACCTGGAAAAAATTGCAGAATTGGAACCTAGCTTTCTCTTCTCTCTTGACCGTTCTTCTTCTTTTTCCCAAATGCCTGAACGCGTTCTCAAAAATATTTCCTCTCTTAACCTACTTCTCTTATATACTCCCTCCCAACTTAATTAATTCTCCTTTAACCCACACAACTCTTCTTAATTATAAATATAACCCCATCTCTTAAAATTCTATCTTTTTCCACCAAATCTATTTATTTACCAAATAAATATTCATATAAACATCACTAATATTATTTTATTAAACAATAAAATAATAATACGTCACACGTCACAAATACGTCACATATACGTCACAAATACGTCACATAATCATCAAAATCCATATAATATATAAACATATACCATATCATCTAATAAAATAATTAAATAATTAAAGAGGGCGTTACAACTCTCCCCCTCTTAAAGGATTTTCGTCCTCGAAAATTTACCTCGCTCAAACAACTCTGGATAGAATTCCAGCATCTTACTTTCTAGCTCCCAAGTCAAGCTTTCACCCGTCGCTCCGTCCCAAACAACTCTCACAAGAGGTATCTCCTTGCCTCTCAACGTCTTTGTCTTACGATCATCAATCCTCACGGGTAAGGTCTCAACCGTAAGGTTGTCCCTAACTTGCACATCATCGCTTTGGATCACATGAGACGGATCCGGAACATATTTCCTCAGCTGAGATACATGAAAAACATCATGCAAATTCGACAAGTGCGGTGGTAATCCAACACGATACGCCACCGGTCCAATCCTCTCTAAAATCTGATACGGTCCAATAAACCTCGGAGTCAACTTCTTCGATTTCAAAGCACGTCCAACACCCGTCATAGGAGTCACTCTCAGGAACACATGATCCCCCTCTTGGAACTCAAGGTCCTTTCTACGCTTATCATGATAACTCTTTTGTCGACTCTGCGACGCTTTCATCTTTTCTTGGATCATTCTCACCTTCTCAGTAGTCTGTTGAACGATCTCTGGTCCTAAGACCACTCTTTCACCCGACTCAAACCAGCACAACGGAGTCCTGCATCTCCGACCATACAAAGCCTCAAACGGCGCCATTCCAATACTTGAATGGTAACTGTTGTTGTACGTGAACTCTATCAATGGAAGATGACTATCCCAAGTCCCTCCCTGCTCAAGTACACAAACCCTCAACAAGTCCTCCAACGACTGAATCGTCCTCTCCGACTGACCATCTGTTTGCGGATGATAAGCCGAACTCAACCTCAACTGAGATCCTAACGCCTCTTGCAAACTCTTCCAAAATCTAGAAGTAAATCTTGGATCTCTATCAGATACGATGCTCGAAGGAACACCATGCAGCTTAACTATCTCTTTAACATAAATCTCCGCCAACTGAGCCACAGGAAAAGTAATGTTAATTGGTAGAAAGTGAGCAGACTTCGTCAATCTATCAACAATTACCCAAATAGCATCATTCCCTTTAGGAGTATTGGGCAAACTCGTCACAAAATCCATGGATATACTATCCCATTTCCACTCTGGCACATCTAAAGGTACCATCATACCAGTCGGCTTCTGATGCTCAATCTTCGACTTTTGACAAACCAAGCAAGAATACACAAATTGTGCCACATCGCGTTTCAAACCAGACCACCAAAACAGCCTCTTTAAGTCATGATACATCTTCGTAGCTCCCGGGTGAATACTCAAGCTACTTCTATGACTCTCTTCAAGAATCATCTTCTTAATCTCTTCATTGTCAGGAATGCAAATCCTACCTCGGAATCTCAACACTCCTTGATCATCGTCCTTAAAGTCACCATCCACAGTCTCATTATCAGCAATCAACAAGTCTACAAACTTGACATCTTCTTTTTGTGCCTCTTTGATATGCTTCAGGAAATCATTATCAATTCTCAACATTCCCAGTTTTATGCTCTGAGGTGTTCTTTCACACACCAAACTCAAGTCTCTAAACTGTTCCAACAATTCAAATTCTTTCACCATCAACGCGGACATATGCACAGTTTTCCTACTCAGGGCGTCTGCAACCACATTTGCTTTACCAGGATGGTAATTCAAACCAAAATCATAATCTTTAAGTAACTCAAGCCACCTTCTCTGCCTCATATTCAACTCCTTCTGATCAAATAAATATCTCAAACTCTTATGATCACTGAATACTTCAAACCTCGAACCATACAAGTAATGTCTCCATATTTTCAATACGAAGACCACTGCTGCCAACTCTAAGTCATGCGTCGGGTAATTCTTCTCATGAATTCTCAATTGTCTTGAAGCATAGGCCACTACCTTACCGTCTTGCATAAGCACACCTCCTAAACCCAACTTGGACGCATCACAATATACCACAAAAGGTTCATCGGGCTTCGGCAAAATCAAAACTGGAGCCGTCGTCAGGCGCTTCTTCAATTCATTGAAACTATTCTCACAATGCACATCCCACACGAAAGACTTACCCTTACACGTCAACTGCGTTAACGGAAGAGCCAATTTAGAAAATCCTTCTATAAACCTCCTGTAATAACCAGCTAGTCCCAAAAAGCTTCTAATCTCCGTAACCGACTTAGGAGTCTCCCATTGCGATACCGCTTCAACTTTAGACGGGTCAACCGCAATACCTTCACCAGAAATAACATGGCCAAGAAAACTTACTTCGTTTAGCCAGAACTCACACTTAGACAATTTAGCATACAGCTTCTTTTCCTTCAACACTTGCAATACAATCTTCAAATGCTCTGCATGCTCAGCTTCAGTCTTAGAATAGATCAGAATATCATCAGTAAAAACCACAACAAATTGATCCAAGTACTCATGAAAGATTCTGTTCATATATTCCATAAACACACCAGGCGCATTAGTAACACCGAAGGGCATCACCTTATATTCATAGTGACCATAACGCGTCCTAAAGGCCGTCTTCTGCATGTCTTCATCCTTCACCTTAATCTGATGGTAACCTGACCTCAAGTCAATCTTGCTGAATACCTTTGCACCCACTAACTGATCCATCAAGTCGTCAATCCTCGGAAGTGGATACCTATTCTTGATCGTCACTTTGTTCAGCTGTCTGTAATCAATACACAGCCTCATACTGCCGTCCTTCTTCTTCACAAGTAACACTGGAGCTCCCCATGGTGAAACACTAGGTCTCACAAACTTCTTCTCAAGCAAGTCTTCCAACTGCTTCTTCAATTCTGCTAACTCAGAAGCAGACATACGATAAGGTGCCATCGACACCGGCTTCGTTCCAGGAACAAGGTCAATAGAGAACTCAACTTCTCTCTCCGGAGGCACATCTGGAATCTCATCAGGGAAAACTTCAGGAAATTCCTTCACAACAGGCAGCCCATCAATTACAGCTTGGTTCTCCAAAGATAACGAAGCCATCAGCGAAAACATCAACATCCCATCACGTTCTAGTTGCTTCAGCTGCTTAGTAGATAGAAACTCTGCGCCCCACTCTTCTTCGACAGAAGAAAAATGCACCGTCTTTCTAAAACAGTTGATAAGGACTCGGTTGTATTCTAGCCAGTTCATACCCAGAATCACATCCATACCACTTAAAGGTAGGCACACTAAATCCATCACAAAGTCACGGCCAAACATAGATAAAGGACAATTCAAGCATATGAGAGAAGTAGTCACCGAACCCTTAGCTGGAGTCTCGACAACCATCTCTCCATTCATATCAGAAACTTCAAGACCCAAAGCAGAAACACAATCTAAAGCAACAAAACTGTGTGTAGCACCAGTATCAATAATAGCAACTAAAGGAGTATTATTAATATAGCAAGTACCTCTGATCAAACGATCATCATTCTCAGTCTGAGTGCCGGTCAATGCAAACACTCTCCCAGTAGTCTTAGTCTTCTTGGGTTGCTTACACTGCGAACCAATGTGTCCTTGCTCATTGCAGTTGAAACACACAACATCATCAAACTTGCAGTCACTAGTAATATGCCCTTTTTGGCCACAACGGTAACACCTCTTCACCTCAACAGTACATGCATTGCTCTTATGGCCTTTCTCGCCACAAGTGTAACAAGTAATCTCAGCAGGAGCAGTCTTCTTCTGGGGCCTCCTCTCATCATTTACTCTTTGCTTCCCTTTATCTCTAGGGGCATCATAAGGTTTAGGGCGACTCTGCTGGCCCTTAGCTTTCCGATCATTCACTACCTTGTAGTGAGCCTTAGTATCCTCTTCATATATCCGACAGCTACTCACCAACTCAGAAAAGTCACGAATCTTCTGATAACCGATAGCCCTCTTGATATCAGCGCGCAACCCGTTCTCAAACTTGATGCATTTTGAAAACTCAGCCGTCTCGGGTGCATAATGCGGATAGAACTTAGCCAACTCCACAAATTTGGCCGCATACTCGGTCACTGACATGTTCCCTTGCTTAAGCTCCAGGAACTCTATCTCTTTCTTCCCACGAACATCCTCTGGGAAGTATCTGTTAAGGAACTCCCTCGTGAAAACAGCCCACGTCACCACGGCTCCATCTTGCTCCAAAATAGGTAGGAGACTAACCCACCAATCGTCGGCCTCCTCCGCTAGCATGTGCGTACCAAACCGCACCTTCTGAACATCGTCACACTGCATGACTCTAAAGATCCTCTCAACTTCCTTGAGCCACGTCTGAGCTCCATCAGGATCATAACGCCCCTTGAAGGTAGGCGGGTGATTCCTCAGAAAGGTCTCCAACATTCTAGTTCCGTCATTACCACCAGCGTTGTTCTGATTACCCATAGCATTAGCCATTGCTTCCAAAGCAGCAGCAAGAGCAGCATCGTTTCTACCAGCCATCTAGTCCTCTGGAAACAAACATAAGTCAGAATAATACAATAATACTATTCTACTCTAAGACAACGTCACTCGACTCTCTACTTGGCCGGACGGACCAACCTGCTCTGATACCAATTGTAACACCCCAAATTCCCTTCTTAAAAATTTCATTAAATAAATCATATATCAGAGTAATCATCACAAAGGAGTGTCACATTTCTTCTTTAAAAACCGCTTAGATAATAATTTATCAAATTACAAAAACATTCAGTTAAGCAGCGGAATTCAAATAGTCTCATCTTATAAATGTCTTGGCTTAAAAGCCAGCAAAAACGTCCCAAAATATTTAAGGTTCAACATCACAAAAGTCAACATTTATTCAAACATGATACATAAAGGAATAGACTCCACAAAAGACCCCATCCCGTTACATATCAGAGCAACCCTAACTTCACACATCCTCGCATCAACGCATCTAAGACTGGGTACCTGCACTTGCCCACAAGGCGGCAATTCCAGCAGAAGGGGTGAGATTCACAACAATAATATTAATATATAAATCATACGTCAAGATTAACAGTCATAAATCCAAATCATCACGTATACAATATAGCACATCACAACATCATCATAAGCATCATCATAACAACATCATAAACATCATCATAACAACATCATAAACATCATCATAACAACATCATAAACATCATCATAAACAACATTACATCACACATCAACGTCTCAAACATCATCTCATATATGTCACAATTGACTCGACTAAATGCAACACCTAACGTCTCAACATCATGCATGTGGTACCATATGATTATAGCATTAATATGCTTCACCGTCGCTTTGAGCAAATGCTCCACCGTCGCTTTGAGCATAAAGCTCCACCGTCTCATAATTATGCAAATGCATGGACTCATCGTTTAACAACTTAATACACCGTCTCAAACATCATTACATTTTCAAGACTGACACATGCAGTTAATAATAATTACATGGCAGAACATCATCTCATTATACATACACATTGCAACTCATAACATCACTTATATTCAACAACACATCATTTATCAATGGCCTAATAGAACCATCATCATTCATCTTTACATAACTCATCTAAGGGTATAGAACAGCACTAACTCCACCCAAAGGGGTACTCTAAACGTCCTATGCAAAACAGCTTGCAAAACAACAAAACAGTCCTGAACCATCTAACTCGCCACGGCGAGTACATTTGCTCGCCACAGGCGAGCACTCACATCAGCTCACTCGCCAAAGGCGAGTTGGGGGCGAGCTGGAGGCGAGAAATACTGGGTGCTTCGGCCTTTTTGACATTTTTCACCAAAATCCTCATTTTTAAGCTCCCTAAATCCAATTTGACCAAACCAACTTCACAGGTCATCTCTATAAATATGAGGGCACTCAAAACCATCTAAAGTTTGGCAAAAATCCTAAATTTAAGGGTCAAGCTCGCCACGGCGAGCTATACTGCTCGCCTCGCGAGCAACCAAGGGTTACTCGCCACGGCGAGTGATCTGCTCGCCACAGGCGAGCGATCTCAGAACCACTACGGGTTCAGTCCAATTCACACCAAAACCTGCCAATTCTCTCCAATTAAGCTTCTAATTCATCAGCAATATCATCCTAGGGGATAATCTAGGTTCTGTAACAAGTTCCTACAGCAATGCAACACATTCTCACATCAAATCCATCAAATTCATCAAACCCTAATTCTCAAAACTTCTCTCAATTCTTCCCAATCTCTAAGCTAATCAAGAACAGATGATTTAACATTAAGATTACTGAAGTTAGGCTCACCCTTACCTGGAAAAAATTGCAGAATTGGAACCTAGCTTTCTCTTCTCTCTTGACCGTTCTTCTTCTTTTTCCCAAATGCCTGAACGCGTTCTCAAAAATATTTCCTCTCTTAACCTACTTCTCTTATATACTCCCTCCCAACTTAATTAATTCTCCTTTAACCCACACAACTCTTCTTAATTATAAATATAACCCCATCTCTTAAAATTCTATCTTTTTCCACCAAATCTATTTATTTACCAAATAAATATTCATATAAACATCACTAATATTATTTTATTAAACAATAAAATAATAATACGTCACACGTCACAAATACGTCACATATACGTCACAAATACGTCACATAATCATCAAAATCCATATAATATATAAACATATACCATATCATCTAATAAAATAATTAAATAATTAAAGAGGGCGTTACAACTCTCCCCCTCTTAAAGGATTTTCGTCCTCGAAAATTTACCTCGCTCAAACAACTCTGGATAGAATTCCAGCATCTTACTTTCTAGCTCCCAAGTCAAGCTTTCACCCGTCGCTCCGTCCCAAACAACTCTCACAAGAGGTATCTCCTTGCCTCTCAACGTCTTTGTCTTACGATCATCAATCCTCACGGGTAAGGTCTCAACCGTAAGGTTGTCCCTAACTTGCACATCATCGCTTTGGATCACATGAGACGGATCCGGAACATATTTCCTCAGCTGAGATACATGAAAAACATCATGCAAATTCGACAAGTGCGGTGGTAATCCAACACGATACGCCACCGGTCCAATCCTCTCTAAAATCTGATACGGTCCAATAAACCTCGGAGTCAACTTCTTCGATTTCAAAGCACGTCCAACACCCGTCATAGGAGTCACTCTCAGGAACACATGATCCCCCTCTTGGAACTCAAGGTCCTTTCTACGCTTATCATGATAACTCTTTTGTCGACTCTGCGACGCTTTCATCTTTTCTTGGATCATTCTCACCTTCTCAGTAGTCTGTTGAACGATCTCTGGTCCTAAGACCACTCTTTCACCCGACTCAAACCAGCACAACGGAGTCCTGCATCTCCGACCATACAAAGCCTCAAACGGCGCCATTCCAATACTTGAATGGTAACTGTTGTTGTACGTGAACTCTATCAATGGAAGATGACTATCCCAAGTCCCTCCCTGCTCAAGTACACAAACCCTCAACAAGTCCTCCAACGACTGAATCGTCCTCTCCGACTGACCATCTGTTTGCGGATGATAAGCCGAACTCAACCTCAACTGAGATCCTAACGCCTCTTGCAAACTCTTCCAAAATCTAGAAGTAAATCTTGGATCTCTATCAGATACGATGCTCGAAGGAACACCATGCAGCTTAACTATCTCTTTAACATAAATCTCCGCCAACTGAGCCACAGGAAAAGTAATGTTAATTGGTAGAAAGTGAGCAGACTTCGTCAATCTATCAACAATTACCCAAATAGCATCATTCCCTTTAGGAGTATTGGGCAAACTCGTCACAAAATCCATGGATATACTATCCCATTTCCACTCTGGCACATCTAAAGGTACCATCATACCAGTCGGCTTCTGATGCTCAATCTTCGACTTTTGACAAACCAAGCAAGAATACACAAATTGTGCATCATAAGGTTTAGGGCGACTCTGCTGGCCCTTAGCTTTCCGATCATTCACTACCTTGTAGTGAGCCTTAGTATCCTCTTCATATATCCGACAGCTACTCACCAACTCAGAAAAGTCACGAATCTTCTGATAATTGATAGCCCTCTTGATATCAGCGCGCAACCCGTTCTCAAACTTGATGCATTTTGAAAACTCAGCCGTCTCGGGTGCATAATGCGGATAGAACTTAGCCAACTCCACAAATTTGGCCGCATACTCGGTCACCGACATGTTCCCTTGCTTAAGCTCCAGGAACTCTATCTCTTTCTTCCCACGAACATCCTCTGGGAAGTATCTGTTAAGGAACTCCCTCGTGAAAACAGCCCACGTCACCACGGCTCCATCTTGCTCCAAAATAGGTAGGAGACTAACCCACCAATCGTCGGCCTCCTCCGCTAGCATGTGCGTACCAAACCGCACCTTCTGAACATCGTCACACTGCATGACTCTAAAGATCCTCTCAACTTCCTTGAGCCACGTCTGAGCTCCATCAGGATCATAACGCCCCTTGAAGGTAGGCGGGTGATTCCTCAGAAAGGTCTCCAACATTCTAGTTCCGTCATTACCACCAGCGTTGTTCTGATTACCCATAGCATTAGCCATTGCTTCCAAAGCAGCAGCAAGAGCAGCATCGTTTCTACCAGCCATCTAGTCCTCTGGAAACAAACATAAGTCAGAATAATACAATAATACTATTCTACTCTAAGACAACGTCACTCGACTCTCTACTTGGCCGGACGGACCAACCTGCTCTGATACCAATTGTAACACCCCAAATTCCCTTCTTAAAAATTTCATTAAATAAATCATATATCAGAGTAATCATCACAAAGGAGTGTCACATTTCTTCTTTAAAAACCGCTTAGATAATAATTTATCAAATTACAAAAACATTCAGTTAAGCAGCGGAATTCAAATAGTCTCATCTTATAAATGTCTTGGCTTAAAAGCCAGCAAAAACGTCCCAAAATATTTAAGGTTCAACATCACAAAAGTCAACATTTATTCAAACATGATACATAAAGGAATAGACTCCACAAAAGACCCCATCCCGTTACATATCAGAGCAACCCTAACTTCACACATCCTCGCATCAACGCATCTAAGACTGGGTACCTGCACTTGCCCACAAGGCGGCAATTCCAGCAGAAGGGGTGAGATTCACAACAATAATATTAATATATAAATCATACGTCAAGATTAACAGTCATAAATCCAAATCATCACGTATACAATATAGCACATCACAACATCATCATAAGCATCATCATAACAACATCATAAACATCATCATAACAACATCATAAACATCATCATAACAACATCATAAACATCATCATAAACAACATTACATCACACATCAACGTCTCAAACATCATCTCATATATGTCACAATTGACTCGACTAAATGCAACACCTAACGTCTCAACATCATGCATGTGGTACCATATGATTATAGCATTAATATGCTTCACCGTCGCTTTGAGCAAATGCTCCACCGTCGCTTTGAGCATAAAGCTCCACCGTCTCATAATTATGCAAATGCATGGACTCATCGTTTAACAACTTAATACACCGTCTCAAACATCATTACATTTTCAAGACTGACACATGCAGTTAATAATAATTACATGGCAGAACATCATCTCATTATACATACACATTGCAACTCATAACATCACTTATATTCAACAACACATCATTTATCAATGGCCTAATAGAACCATCATCATTCATCTTTACATAACTCATCTAAGGGTATAGAACAGCACTAACTCCACCCAAAGGGGTACTCTAAACGTCCTATGCAAAACAGCTTGCAAAACAACAAAACAGTCCTGAACCATCTAACTCGCCACGGCGAGTACATTTGCTCGCCACAGGCGAGCACTCACATCAGCTCACTCGCCAAAGGCGAGTTGGGGGCGAGCTGGAGGCGAGAAATACTGGGTGCTTCGGCCTTTTTGACATTTTTCACCAAAATCCTCATTTTTAAGCTCCCTAAATCCAATTTGACCAAACCAACTTCACAGGTCATCTCTATAAATATGAGGGCACTCAAAACCATCTAAAGTTTGGCAAAAATCCTAAATTTAAGGGTCAAGCTCGCCACGGCGAGCTATACTGCTCGCCTCGCGAGCAACCAAGGGTTACTCGCCACGGCGAGTGATCTGCTCGCCACAGGCGAGCGATCTCAGAACCACTACGGGTTCAGTCCAATTCACACCAAAACCTGCCAATTCTCTCCAATTAAGCTTCTAATTCATCAGCAATATCATCCTAGGGGATAATCTAGGTTCTGTAACAAGTTCCTACAGCAATGCAACACATTCTCACATCAAATCCATCAAATTCATCAAACCCTAATTCTCAAAACTTCTCTCAATTCTTCCCAATCTCTAAGCTAATCAAGAACAGATGATTTAACATTAAGATTACTGAAGTTAGGCTCACCCTTACCTGGAAAAAATTGCAGAATTGGAACCTAGCTTTCTCTTCTCTCTTGACCGTTCTTCTTCTTTTTCCCAAATGCCTGAACGCGTTCTCAAAAATATTTCCTCTCTTAACCTACTTCTCTTATATACTCCCTCCCAACTTAATTAATTCTCCTTTAACCCACACAACTCTTCTTAATTATAAATATAACCACATCTCTTAAAATTCTATCTTTTTCCACCAAATCTATTTATTTACCAAATAAATATTCATATAAACATCACTAATATTATTTTATTAAACAATAAAATAATAATACGTCACACGTCACAAATACGTCACATATACGTCACAAATACGTCACATAATCATCAAAATCCATATAATATATAAACATATACCATATCATCTAATAAAATAATTAAATAATTAAAGAGGGCGTTACAACCATAGTGGAGAAAGAACCGCTGCAAAAATCTTGCAAAGTGGCTTCTGGTGGCCCACCTTGTTCAAGGACTGCCAAGACTTTGTGCGGCGGTGTGACAAATGCCAAAGGACAGGTAACATTTCTAAGAGGAATGAGATGCCCCTAACAGGAATACTTGAAATAGAACCATTTGATTGTTGGGGCATTGATTTTATGGGGCCTTTCCCTCCCTCTTACTCTCATCTTCATATTCTAGTTTGTGTCGATTATGTTACTAAGTGGGTTGAAGCGATACCATGTGTTGCTAATGATGCCAGAACTGTCGTCAATTTTCTCCAAAAGAATATTTTCACTAGGTTTGGAACACCTAGAGTCTTGATCAGTGATGGGGGGAAGCACTTTTGCAACAACCTACTTGAAAATGTGCTAAAAAAGTATAACATCAGGCACAAAGTTGCAACTCCCTATCACCCACAAACTAGTGGTCAAGTAGAGGTTTCAAACCGTCAGTTGAAACAGATTCTAGAGAAGACAGTTGCGTCTAATAGGAAGGATTGGTCCAAAAAGTTAGATGACGCACTGTGGGCATATAGGACAGCCTTTAAGACTCACATTGGGTTTTCACCCTATCAACTAGTCTATGGTAAGGCTTGTCATCTTCCAGTCGAGTTAGAGCATAAAGCTTACTGGGCCATCAAGGCCTTAAATTTTGATCAAGTAGCTGCTGGTAAGAAAAGACTTTTGAAACTTAATGAACTTGAGGAGATGAGGCTTAGAGCGTATGAAAATGCGCTCATCTATAAAGCCAGGACTAAAAGGTATCATGACAAAAACTTAGTATCTAGGGAAATTAACTCTGGACAACTAGTTCTGTTATATAATTCCAGGTTGAAGCGGTTTCCTGGAAAGCTCAAGTCGAAGTGGTCTGGACCTTTCTTGGTCAAGACCGTGTCACCATACGGAGCTGTTGAACTAATCACGCCGGAGGGTGACAGGAGTTTCAAAGTGAATGGACAAAGAGTTAAGCCATATCTGGGTGGCGACCTACCAAAAGAAAGGGTAGGGTTGATGCTGAAGGACCTGTAAAGGTCCGTAGTAGTCAAGCTAGTGACGGTAAAGAAGCGCTTTGTGGGAGGCAACCCACCTTTAGTTTTTTGCAGGTAATAGTTCTTTTATATTTTTTTCGCATTTTATTGCTTTCAAAAAATCAAAAATACAAAAATATTTTCGCTGAAACGATCAGAGGAAGAAAATTTTCAAGTCCAATACTGGGTAAAAACGCGACACGTTTTGGGCAAAACGTGCCACGTTTTTGCCACCTCTGAAGCATCCCAAAAATTTTTCTAAGTTACAAATGACAAGCATTCTGTTTAGCAAAAACGTGTCACGCTGGCCAAAACGTGACACGTTTTCTGGGAACCAAAATTTTTTCAAAGAGTGGAGCGTGTCACATTTTTCCCAAACGTGACACGTTTTTGGGTGGTTTCAAAAAAAAATTTGACCGTTACAAAACGAAAAACGTGACGCGTTTTTGGCCAAACGTGACACGTTTTTCTCCCCTATATATACCCTTCACACGAAATTCTTCCCATTCACTTCCAAAAGTAGCCAAACTCTGCCAAAATTTCCCCAGAACCCTAACCTACGAACTTCTCAACTTTCTACACCAAAAACCTTCAACTTTCCATCCCCAAATCACCAAGACCACCACAAAAACTACCATCAACATCATCAACCTCTCAAAATTCACCATCCTCACCTAACCTCAAAACCCTAATCTCAAACTTTCACTTTTCCTTTAACTTAACCCTAAACCTTCACCATGGTTGATACTAGAAAGAAAGGAAAAGCCCCACAAGCCAAAAAAAACCCAAAACCACCGCCAAACGCAAACAACCGGTTAAACCCACAGCCCCGCCAGCCGTACCACCCACTCTAGCTTACCGTTTCCATGACATCCCGGCCCGTGACCGCTTCAAAGAAATCAGAAGTTATCGGGTGATACCAGAGAGGGGGTTCCTACTCCCTAAATTGTTAGGCAACCCTGAGTTTGAACAAATTATCACGGCTCGAGGGTGGGATGGGCTGAATAATATGGTTTTCCAAGAGGCCAACAAGACCATGGCGCTTGAGTTTTATGCCAATGCTCGGTTCTCCGGGCGGCGGTATGAATCTTATGTGAGGGGAAAGACCATTGATTTCTCCCCTGAGGCTATCAATACCATGCTGAAGATTGTTCCTCCGGAACAATGTGATGTCAAGAGGAGGAGGGAGACATGTGCTAACTGGGACGAGGAAACATGGGAAGAGGTGAAATCCTTACTGTGTGTGGAGGGCGCTCAATGGCAGAAGAGCAGGAAGATGTTGCTG
Organism: Medicago lupulina; assembly: GCA_958299785.1. Lineage (NCBI taxonomy): Eukaryota > Viridiplantae > Streptophyta > Magnoliopsida > Fabales > Fabaceae > Medicago > Medicago lupulina. The sequence goes on along the minus strand of OY283144.1, from coordinate 54,005,613 downwards.
AAAGCTGATTTCAAGCCGGTTGCTAAGGCTTGGGCATCATTTGTGGTGCAAACATTGGAGGGTACTTCCTGTTCGTCCGAGATTCCCTTATCTCGAGTGCATACTGTTGCTGCCATCATGGAGGGTAGCCCTATAAATGTTGGTGAGTTGATTGCCAACAACATTGCTGAGTTTGTCCAAGGGAACAAGAAGGCCATCCCTCACATGAGCCTCATCAATTGGCTTTGTGAGGAAGCTGACTGCGAGTGCTACATCAATGACCTCGAGACAAAGATGATGAAGCCAATCACTGATAACTATATGGAGGTCTTTCTGAAGGATTATCTGGAGCGCATGCAGCAGTTGGGAGCTGAGGAGGAAGCAGGCCCTCAGCCTCAGCCACAACCACAACAGCCCCCGCTTCAGCCAGAGTTGGTGTCGGGAGAAGGAAGCAGCCAACAAGGTGCCCATGCACCTCTTCATCCCATGATGCTGGATTACATGTTCGGCCACTGCAACTGGATGAATGAGGTGTCAGACCAAGAGTATTGGAACCGTCCTAGGTTCGGGCCAGAGCTTACTGAGGCAGTCTGCCTCAACAGGAGAGCGATTACTGGGTCTTTTGACCGTTTTGATGGGTCCGAGGAGGCGATGGACCAATACTTTGATGTCACCAGAGGTCGTGCCCAAGCAAGAGAGCAGGAGATTAGGGCAGACTTTGCTGCTGGTGGTGCGAGGTCGAGGTCGCATTTTGGCGAAGACACCTATGAGGAGCAGAACCCGAGCACATGGATTGACCCGAACTTGATGCAGGATTGATGGGCTACTGATGGCTCATCTAGTATTATTATTTTTTCTGTTTGTTTCAGCAGTTTGCCTTTCATTTTGATGTACTTTTTAATTTTATTTTCGAACAATTTGAAGTTTAATCAGTTGTATCCCCCTGTGATGTAATTGAGCCTGAACTTGTTTATTACTGATGAATTTATGTGTTTTATTGACCTTTTACAGTCTCGTAACAAATGTGTGCTCAAGTGATTTTTCCAAAAGTTCATAAGGAGGAGTGACTTGAGTAAAAGGCGAAGTGTACGGCAGTGCTAGGTAGTCACAACTCCCAGATATCATAACTATAAGGTTCATGGCCAAATTTTATTTTTCAATTTACTTATATAGAGTGTTCCATGCATCTACATTTCTAGAACTTGCATTGTTTCTTTTCTGTCGGTTGGTTTATGTCAAATACACACTGAGGCAAAAGTGCTTGGTCCTGTGAGCCTTTTGAAGCCTACCCTGATTATATTGCATTCATCCTTTTCTTAAACAAGTTGAGCCGGTAGGATAGAACTTTTTGTTCGCTGACAAACTACATTACAAACTTAGAGACTTGTAGGATTTATCCCATAATGTTTTTCTGAGTTAGGCATGATAGAATGTTGCTAAGGATTAAGTTTGGGGTTGCTTTTGGAATTTGCAACCAATTAAGTTTGGGGTGGGGGAACTAGAGAACAATACAAAAGAAAAAAAAAAAATAATATACATACACTCTAAAAATGGTGTATCAAAAAAAAAGAGAATGAAAAAGGGACAAAGACATTTAAAATCCGAGTAACTTCAAACTCGAGTGTCCCTATGTTGAATAATGTTCTCTAGCCCCATTTTCTGACTAAGAATTGTGTTACATAGGTGAAAGATGATTGAATTATGTTCCAACTGACGTAGGAGTGCCTAACTCGCATTTTGTGTAGCCTACTTATCCAAATATCATCCCACCTTCACCTAAGCCCCGTTATAACCCTTAAAGACCTCAAAGTGTGTATTGATATTGACTTTAATTGACGTTTAGAAACTTTTCAAGCGTATGGTAATATGTAGCTTTGCATGTGATTGAGTGTGAACCCTATTCATTTTGTGCGTGGAGTTGTGAATTGGTGGATGCATTCAAGTCAAACTAGCTCACCTTTAGCTAGTAAGGAGATGAACTTTTTGGATTACCATCACTTGAGCAGGTACTTGTTATTTTACTGTCAACTGTCAATTTTGCATGTAAATTCCTTGGGGACAAGGAATGGTTTAAGTTTGGGGTTGTGATGACATGCTGTCATTACGTAATTTCTATGTATATTTTATCATTTTATGGAGTCACAAAGCAACTTAAGCAGCAAGAAACGCATGAAAAGCAAGAAAAAGCAAGAAAACTGAAGAATGGTGCAAGTCACAAAAACGTGTCACGCTTGCTAAAAAACGTGACACGTTTTCACAAGTCAGAGAGCATGTTTTGAGAAGAAAGAAGAACGTGTCACGTTGGCAAAAACGTGACACGTTTTGTGAAACCCTAATTTGGTTACTTGCTACTGAAGGAGAAAACGTGACACGTTTTACTTAAAACGTGACACGTTTTGGGCGAATTTCTGGGCCTATTTAAGCTGAAGTCTTTTCCAAAAACAAGGGTTACGAATCTTGGAGAGCAAAGTGCGATTTTGACATCAAGGCGACTGCAAGGAGGACGATTTCTTCATCCTTTTACCAGTTACATGTATGTTTTAATGATTCAATTGATTATGCTATTTGTAAACATTGTTATGAGTAGCTAAATCTCTTAGAGATTGGATCCGAGATGATTCTGTGTAAACCCTAGTTGATCTTATGTTGCTGTGATGAAACTCTATTCCATATTAATGATTATTTAAGTCTTTATTCAATTCAATTGTTCTTAATGCTTTTTATATCCTGATCAAATATAAATATGTTTTCGTGAGAATGGATGACTACTGACCCTAGCTTTCAACTTAGACTTAATTGAATTGTTCTAATAAACATGGTTAGTCTAGGAATGGATAATCGTTTATTAGTGATATTAGGTTAACGTGTTTAATCCTTCAAGAATTATTAGACCACCTAAGGAATTAGGGGCTGTAGTTCAAGAAGAGGGTCCTAACTCAAGGGATTGATTAGGGCTATTTTGTTAACTATCGTGGGACTTAAAGAACCATTAATAGGAATAGAGTACAGTAACCAATTAGGGGAAACATAGAGGATTCGACGATCCGATCTCATCTCTCTCCATATTTTCTTAAACAACTTCTATCCTTTTGTTATTTTTGTTATTAAAACAAACAAATCTACCGCCTAGTGGCAAAACTATAATAACCTTTAAACATCCTATTGCATAACGAAATTAACTTATTGCGATTAAAAACAATCCTCGTGGGATCGATATTTTTACTACTTCGATAGTATTTGGTGCACTTGCCAAACTTCTATCAGTACTCACTCAGGAAGAGTACTTAGAAGGTGAAAATCCTTCTAAGAAGGCAAAGAAGGAAAAGGCTCCTGAAAAGTCTAAATCTGGTGCTCCTGAAGTATCATCTATTCAGGAAGAGGTTCAGGATCTGAACCCAGGAGCTATTATTCCACAAAAGACCAGAAGTGGCAAACAATTGGCTTCAGCATCTACAACAACAACAACAACAACTGTCAAAAAGATTCCTCAAAAGAAGAAAAGAACTCAAAGGCTAAGGAAACTGAAGGAATCTGTGTACACTGCTGAAGAAAGTGCAGCTGTAGAGGCACAGTAAGAAGAAGAGGCTACCGAGCTGGTTACCAGGGAGGTAAGGAAGAAGAAGAAGGCTGAGACTGAAGCTTTACAGAAGGCTCTGGACCTTGCTAAGGAGATTGAGGTGCCTACTTCAGCTTTGCTCAAGGAAGATGCTGCTGAAGTTGCTGAGCAAGCTCTGAAGAGCACTGTAGAACTGCAAGCTGAAGTAACTGCTGAAGTTGCAAGCATTCTGTCAGCTCCTGGATCAGAAACTATGTCAGGTATATCTTCTACACAACCATTAATACATATAGAATCTGACTCCTCTCCCTCATCTTCCTCTCAATCCAAAACCTCATCATCCTCATCTATTGATTTGGATGATATTCCAATAAGCATACTCAGAAAAGGCCAATCACCATCTTCTAAACTCCACAAAAATCCTTCCAAACCTGATTCTCCCTTCAAACCCTTGGAACCTTCTATTCAAGCTAGGGTCAGTAATTTGCTTGAATTAAAATGCAGCAAATTACCCCCTAATCATCCACTTCAACCACAAACTATTCAACCAATCAACATGATCATGCCTGATAAGCCAGAAGATGATTCTGTTATAAACAATCTCAGCAGTCATCTATCCGGTGAACTTCCAAACACTGATCTAACACCACAAAAAGCCTCTGAAGTAACAACTTCAGAAGTTGCTTCAGAAAGCCCACAACAACAACAATCACCTGAACCACAAATGCCCTCATTCGTTCCTGAACAATCTGTTCCTGAACAAGATGTTCCTGAACAAGCTGTTCCTGAACAATCTGTTCCTGAACAAGATGTTCCTGAACAAACTGTTCCTGAACTAGATGTTCCTGAACCAACTATTTCTGACCATACTCCTGAATTCCTTTATTCTGAAAATGCGATGGAGATTGATGATTCTGTCATAGATCTTGATGCAGAAGCTGATCAATCCTCACCTATGGAGGTTGACCAGTCTGCTTCTGATCAATCACAATCACAATCTGCTAGCAATCCTTAATCTTCTACTTCTAACAACCTTCAAATACAACCTATTGCTGCTCCTAAACCTAGAAAACAACCTTCACCACCCACCAAATTCTTAGATTCTAATGTGTTAAAAGGTGTGTGTGAGGATATAGCTGATAAAATGATCAAGCTCATTTCATCCAGAAATGACTTGAGTCACAGAGAGAGCTATGAAAAACAGAGGAGTAGGCTCAAGGAAAGAGTTGAAAACGTAATGAATGCCTTATCTTCCACCTGTGTTGAAGCTCATGAGCAAGCAAAGCAGAAGCTTCAGGACTGGCTAAACGGCATAAACGAAGACCTTGAAGAAGTTAAGATAACAGGAACTTGGGCTAGATCTTCTTTGAGTATCAGAGGAAGAGAACCAACTGATTTTCTACCTCAGTATATTCACCCTAAGGACCTGGACTTATCTTTCCTGACAAAGGTAAAACTAAAGGCATCAGCTCCTGATCTGGCTCTAGTTCAGAAGAACAAGGTTTTAGAAGAGAAGAACCAGAAGCTAGAAAAAGATCTTTTTGAACAAAGGCTACTCCTTCTGGAACACAAAGCTGAAACTGATGCTAAGTTGGAAGAAGCCAGGATCAGAGAAGAGAATATGGCCAGAAGCTTAGCTGAAATGCAGAAGAAGCAAGAGGAAACAGATGAATTGCTCAAGAAGATTCTTGAAAACACCATCAAACAGACCAACCCTTAGTTGCACACCTATTGTTGTTGTTTGTTGTGTTTTCTTTATCCTTAACCTTGTTTATCTTGTATGCTTCTGAACTTAATTGCTTCTGAACCTTCTCTGCTTCTGAATATTTCTTTGATTCTGAATATTTCTTTGCTTCTGAATTTTATATACTGCGTCTGATTGTCTGCTTTTAATGCACTTTATTTGTGATATGATTATGCTCCGAACCTTTTTACTATGTTTTTCTCTTTCTTTTGTTGATTTCTTTTTGTTAATGAAAAAAGGGGGAGTAAGTGTGATAGTATTTAAAGGCCCTGAGCCCCATTTCGTTCAAGTTTTTTTTTGAAAATTAATGTCACTCAATCCTTTTAGTTAGGGGGAGTAATTTTATTTCAAAATAACTTAACTGAACCATTATCTCTCTCTATCACTTCTATTCTTTTTGATAATTTTGTTGAGCGTTAAATGAATTTAATTAACAAGATAGAACTCAGGGGGAGCTTACAAACCTCACCTTAAAGTACTATTAGACTCAGGGGGAGCTTACAAACCTCATACCCTATAAGTCAACTTGTTAATTAGATTAACAACAATTGATCAACTTTTTAAATACTATTGTTTGTCATCATCAAAAAGGGGGAGATTTTTGGAACAAAATGTGTTTAACAATAAACCCTAAAGAGTTTTGATGATAACAAAGTATTAAAAATTGACAATTGGTATTGCTAACATTTGTTCGAGTGTACAGGACCATAAACAAAGTGATATATCTTAACAAGGTTCTAAAAGAACAAATAAAGAGCAAAGGAAGTATTTATTTGAAGCTTAAAGCGCTCCTGAAGACTAGCGCTCCTGAAGACTAGCGCTCCTGAAGAGTATGACGTCATCAGAAGCTGAAGGTCCTCGGAAGCTGTTTCTTCAGAAGCAACAGAATTTCACCAGAAGCCCTATGATTCAAGATTTCAAGATTTAAGTGTTGTATTTTGGAGCGAAAATCATGTAGCTTTGGCAGAAGACTAGTGGATTGATGCAACGGTCATTTCAAAAGGATTTGAAGTCATTTTGCTACAAAGAGACAAGAAGCGTTGACATTGTACTTTGTACGAACTGTACAACCACCTTCTCCACTACTCTGTTCTTTGTCTCAGCTAACAGACAAGAATAACAGCTCTCATGTACAACCAAGCCTGCATCCTTGTTCCCTCTCAACTGGAATGGATTTGAAATTGATCCTTTATAGGACATTAACTAAATCAGGCAAAGAATCATTGGTGAAACATCAAGCTTCAACAACGACTCTTTTTGGATGTGTTGGCACTTACAACGTTCACTTCACACCTCTATATAAAGGAGTGAAGACTTGAAGAACAACAAGACTCTACAACATTTTGAAAGCGCCAAAACTCTGTCAAATTGTCTAAGCATCCAAAAGTTCACTTAGAATTTCAGTTTTCAAGTTCATATCTTTGAAATTCTTAAGTCTTAAGAGTCTGTATCTGATTTGTATTGTGAACACCACTGATTGTATATCAAGTGTTCAACCTCAAACATTTTCTGTGTAATTTTGTTTGATAGAAGTCTCTTGATTGTGTTCTTGAGAATTAGAAGTCTCTTGCTTGTGTGCTTGAGCATTAGAAGTCTCTTGATTGTGTTCTTGAGCATTTGAAGTCTCTTGCTTGTGTGCTTGAGCATTTGTAATCAGATATTACTTTAGTGAACTCTCCTTGGAAGTGCAAGGGGGACAGGACTACTTCCGGTTTGTGGAAGGAACCTGTATAAATTGCTTGTGTCCTACTTCTTCTCTTTTCTCTCTGTTTATCATTCCGCTGCATACGCTCCTGAACAGTATCTTCAGAAGCTGTCTAATCTGCTTCTGACCATTCGTGTTCTGAGTTTCGAAGAGAAAACGATAATTTGTCAACACAATTCAACCCCCCCTTCTTGTGTTTTTCTCCCCTTCAGTCCTGTCCCCCTTGCACTTCCAAGGAGAGTTTCACTAAAATGTAATATCAAATTACAAGTTGCTCAAACACACAAGTAAGAGACTTCCTTTGCTCAATCATACAAGAAAGAGACTTCCTTTGCTCAATCTGTAACGCCCTATTTTATATTTTACTAATTTTGATTGATTTTAATATGATTGGTGTATTTTATATGAAAATGTTGATTTATGTGAATATTGGTGTGTTGTTATTTGATATATATTTATTATATAATTATTTGTAGAATTTTATGAAAATAGGAGAAATAATGTTTATTTAGATTAAAGGGATTTATTTGATATAATTGGAATTAAGGTAGTGGGGGTTACACTTTAATTAGGAAGTTAAGAGGGAGTTAAGAGAAAGAAATATTTTGGTTGGTAAGGAATAGAGTAAACCAGTAAGGAAAGAAAAGGGAAGGCACGTATCAGAGAAAACAAAAACAAGAACATAGCTTTTTGAGAGAAACCAAGGGGAAGAACTAGGAAGGGAGAAGCTGCCATTTTTGCTGTAGAATTTGCTCATTTGAGGTAAGGGTGGGTTTATGATTCAAATGCTATATATATACATATGTGATTTCATGAGATTAGATTGGAATTGGTGATAGTTGTTCTAGGTTTTATGAAATGTGAAAATGCCATGATTGGTGAATTATTGTGTTGATGATGATGTTATGTGAATTGTTTCTGTTGTTTAATTGTATCATGAACCCATAAACCTTATTCTAAATCATTTTGGGTGATTGGGGGATCAAAATTGGGTTTTTGGATGATTTAGGGCTTAGAAAATCGTAGTTTGAAATTCTGCCCAGATGAATTTTCGCTCAAGCGAGCCAGCCGTCGCTCAAGCGAACGACACCCCTTCCGTGCCCAGTTCAGAATTTTGCCCGTTCGCTCAAGCGAGTGCCAAGCGAACGCCAAGCGAATGCCAAGCGAGCGCTAAGCGAGCGCCAAGCGAACAAGAATCTAACTTTCGTCATTTGGTTCGCTCAAGCGAAATTCCCGTCGCTCAAGCGAAGTCCGCCCAGAACCTGTAATATGTGAGCGTCGCTCAAGCGAACGCCAAGCGATCCCCAAGCGATGAACACCCAGACTTTCGTCATTTGACTCGCTCAAGCGAACCGTGCTTCGCTTAAGCGAGATTGGTCCTGAACGACCATTTTTTGTAATTTTTCAAAGTGTTCCAAACCCCAACCTAAGCTTCCTAAGTTGTTTATTGGATTTATTAAGAATTATTGGGGTGATAAAACTATAAAATAAAGATGTTTATGATGGATTTATGCATGATTATATGAAATGAAATATACTTTGTTATTTTTGAAGTTGTCATTGAGGTGGTGAGTGGTTGTGTCTAGTTGGGGAGGGTGTCCTAGTTGTTGTTGGTGTTGGTTGCATGTTGATATGCACTATTAGGTGTTGTAGGGTTGTATGCAGATATACACCACAGAGTCTTCATAACTCATTTTCACTGGTGGGGGCTCATGCCCTGGAATGTTTATACATTCAATTGGTGAGGGCTCATGCCCTGGAATGCTAGTCATTCATCTGGTGAGGGCCTATGCCCTGGGATGCTTTAACCATCCAAATTGGTGGGGGCTTATGCCCCGGAATGCTTAGCATTCAACGCGCGTAGTTGGTACCACATTTGCATAATGCATTAGTAGTTGATGGAGTCTTGCATTAGTTGTTGTAGGTGTGAGTTGTTAGTGGTGAGTTGTTGTTGGTGAGGTGTCGCCACAAGTGTTGTTGCTGTTGTTGACCGAAGGTGAATCTAAATTATATTGATGATGTTGTTGCTTATATTGATGATGTTGCTGCCTATGTTGATGATGGTTGTTGTTATTGTTGTTGTTTTCCAATGCAATTTGTTGATTCATATATATATATATATATATATATATAACTTTTGTTTTGTGAACTCACCCCTTCTGCTGGAATTGCCGCCTTGTGGGCAAGTGCAGGTAACGAAGGCTAGTAGATATTGGCTCTTGTGTCCTAGGCTCTGATACGTAACGGGATGGGGATTTTGATGTTTAATTCTTTCATTCCTTATGTATCATTTTATTTGAAGGACATGTTGTTGGAGGTTTTATTATTATGAAATAAATTGTAGTATGATGAGGCCTTTGTGCCAAGGATGTTGAATTTTGTTGTTGGTTAATTATCAAATGAATATTCCGCTGCAGACATTTTATAAAGATGATATGGTTGAGAATATTTAAATAGTTTTATTTTTTCTATTTAAATAATTTTTGAGATATGCATGTAATGCTCCGTTGTATGACGTTTAACTCTGATGTTTATATATTATTTTATCATTTTGGGAAACGGGGTGTTACACAATCACACAAGAAAGAGACTTCTAAACAATTACAGAGAATTGAAAAGAGTTTTGAATACTTGATATACAATCAGAGGTATTCACAAAACAAAACGAACAGAACATACTCTGTTTTTCTTAGATACTTAGAAATTCTAAAATATGACTTTTGTAAGAATTATCTAAGTTGTTGATGAGCAATGTTTGCGACTATGAATATGAGAAATAGCCTTGTTCGCGTATGTATGTTGTAGTGCTGTTCTTCAAGTCTTCATCTCTATTTATAGAGGATTTGAGAGACGTTGGGAACAAGCCAGCTCATCACTTGTCTTGATCAAAGCTTTGAATTAATCACCATTGATCTTTTGCCCGATTTGAGGTTTGTCCTTATGAAAACAAATTCAAATCCATTCCAATAACAAAAGAAACAATGTCTGCAATTGTTGTTGTTATTCTTGTCTTGTATAGGAGACACAATGCAGAGATGGTGGTTGCAGAGACATAGTGGTTGTACAATTCGTACATTGTACTTTGTCAACGCTCTTTAGCCTCTGAAGAACTTGGCTTCTGATGAACTTGCTTCTGGAGAATTGGCTTCTGATGACGTCATCTTCAAACGCATTATGCTTCTGTCTTTCTAGGAGCGCTTTCATTCAGATGTTCTTCAAGCTTCGATCTAGAATTCCTTTGCTCTTTAATTCATTGAGTCAGAACCTCTTGTAACTAATTCTTTGTTAATGGTCTTGTACACTTGAATAAACTTTTAGCATATCCAATTGATAATTTTTAATACCTTGTTATCTTCAAAACTTAAGTGGTATAATTGTGAAACACCCTTTGTTCCAACAATCTCCCCCTTTTTGATGATGACAAACATAAGTATTTAAAAAGATCAATTGTTGTTAACTTAATTAACAAGTTGACTTTTAGGGGTTCTGAGGTTTGTAAGCTCTGACTCCCCATGAGTCTGATATTCTTTAAGGTGAGGTTTATAAGCTCCCCCTAAGTCCTATCCAAGTTAATTAAATTCTCTTTAAAGATCAACAATAATTTCGAAAATAAATCAGAAGAGATAAAGATAAGATTCTCAAATAAAAATTTGTTAGATTTTTATTTTTACTTGGGCTCAGATTCTTGTTAAATACTCTCTATTACTCCCCCTTTTGTCAGCAATCAAAAAGAACAAAAATAAGAAGTAAAGACAAGAAAATAAACAAAATGCAGCTGATAAAACTTTATATATGAAGGATAATCAAAGATACACAGACAATTTCAGAAACAAGACTTCAAAACATATAACAAAAAGTAGAAAATAGGTGTGCAATCTAAGGGTTGGGTTGAGGTTGTTGTTGTTGAATAAGAGCCATCAGACGCTGAATGTCTTTAGACTGCTTCTTAACAGTTTCTTCCAGAGTCAACTGCCTCTGAAGAGGATATTCTTCCCTAGCCTTGGATTCCTCTTGTTGCTTCAGCACCTTCTGCTTTAGCATCTTGAACACCTTGGAATCTCTTGTTATATAATCTGACTCAGCATAGAAAGGAGTATTGGTCAGATACAGAGGCTTGCTTGGAAGTTGCTTGGTAGAGTGGTGTTCCTGCATACGAAGCTTCATAGCATGAGCTTGTATGCGACAACACTTCTTAGCAACATCATTGATCAAGTTAAAAGCTCTGTCTTTGACTGCAGACCACTTGTCCTGATATGCCAAAGGTAGAAAAAGAGTTTTCCTGAGGTGAAGCAGAGTCTGCATTTCCTCATTAATTTCTACCAGCTGATCTTCAAGGTAGTCAGAATCCAATATGTTTAAGGGTGGTTCATCAAGGATCTGAACTTGTGAAGAAGAAGATGAGGGTTGGTCAGAAGCACAAGGTTTGAGGTTTTGTGTTGGTTCAGAATTTGAAACAGACACAGTGAGTTCAGACTCTATCACTTGGATAGACTCTTTAGCCACTGTCTCCATAACAGATTATGGAATGGCCTTTTCTTGAGTCTTGGTTGATTTTGGTGGGTTTTCAGCAGCTGTTTGTTTTTGGTATTCAGGAAGTTCTCCCGAAAAGTGACATTCAAGATTGGAAATGACATGCTGTTCAGAGGATTAGTTGAGTGGTGAAGAGGTTGTTTGTTGTTGTTTGTTGGTAGGAGAGTCTGAGTGAGATAGTTCAGCAGCTGTTGTAACGCCCTACTTTTAATATTTAATATTTTATTAATTTATTGTATTTTTAGTGTATTATAATTTGATTTATAATATATATTTTGATGAAATATGCTAATATGTGTTATTTGGTGTAAAAATATATTTGTTATAGAAATAGGTTTGTTATGTAGAGATATATTTGTTATAGAAATATGTTTGTTATGTAAAGATATATTTGTTATAGAAATATATTTGTTATTTGGTTTGAAAATATATTTGTTATTTTATGTAGAAATATATATGTTATTTTGTGTGGATATATATATGTTATCTAGTATAGAAATATATTTGTTATTTGGTGTATTATTATTATTATTAAGTTATTAGGGAAGAGAGTAGTTTTTGGTGATAAGAGTAAATAAGATAGAGGAGAAGAGATATATAAATAGGAGAAGCTAGGTTAGAATAGTTTTAAGGTAAAAACAGTTTTTGTGAGAAAAGTAGCCACCAAAGAGAAGAGAGAAAGCAATTCCCGTTTTTCTGAAATCTGCCTCAGTAAAACAGCGATTTCTCACTCGTTAACCGTTGGATCGTGACGAATTTTGGACACAAGGTTCACAACACCTGGGTCTACCTTTTCACCGTTCGGATCGTCGAAACAAGGTCGGAGTTAAGAGAAAACTGTCGCGCACTGAAGCAGTATATTTGGGTGTTTTCATCACTTTTGTTCTCTTTCGTAAGCTTTGTTCATCTGAATTAAGGTAAGGGTGAGACTAACTCTCATTAAAATTAAGTGTATGATCTCTGAAATTACATCTAACATGTTAGGGATTAGTTTTGAGAGTTTTTGAGAATTAGGGTTATGAGAGAATTTAATGGTTTAATGATGTTTAACGGTTTAAGTGATGCAAAATTGATGCACATACCTTAGGTAATTCATAAGATGATAATCGGAATTAGTTTTAAGGTTAGAACCATGAGATTAGGCTGTTCCAGATTTTCTAAGTTGTTTACTTGTGCTGTTTTGAATTGTTTTGATTATGATTTGAGTTTTGATATGAATATGTGATTTGCTGGTAATTGAATTATCATTTGAGTACTTGTAATTTGATATGCAATTCTTTCTTTAATTGATTGTGCATGAGTTATATGATGAAGTTGTTTATGATTAATGAATCTTTTATGGTTGATTTAATATTGAATTATGAAGTTGTTGTTGTGGTATTGAGATGATGTCGTTGTATTTGAGTCGTGTCGTTGCATTGAGTCGTGTCGTTGCATTGAGTCATGTTGTTGCATAGCATAGTCAGCGATGGGGGCTTGATGCCTGACAGGTCCTTTTACGACCTTAGCGATGGGGGCTTGATGCCTGACAGGTCCTTTTACGACCTTAGCGATGGGGGCTTGATGCCTGACAGGTCCTATTTGACCTTTAGCGATGGGGGCTTATGCCCTGGATGGTACCACATGCATATAAGTTGTTAAGATGTCAAGATGTTAAGAAGTTGCATAGTCGTGTCGAGTTGTCTAAGTTGTCTAAGATGTTGAGTTGTTGAAGAAGAGTCTTGATGAAATAATTATGAATGCATTTGTTGTTTAACATGATGAACTTGATGATGCGATGATGCTTCCTATATGATGAATTTTGATGATGTTTTCTATATGATGAATTTTGATGATGTTTTCTATATGATGAATTTTGATGATGTTTCTATACATGATTATGATGAGTTGTTTGAGATTATATCTGTTGATGAATATGATGGACTATGATGAGTTGCTTTATGATTGTACTTGTTGAAGATTATGTGATTAATTGATGTTTTAAGTTGTTAGTTGTAAATTGATGAATTATATGCTTAAGTTTAATGTTTGTGAAATCTCACCCCTTCTGTTGGAATTGCCGCCTTGTGGGCAAGTGCAGATTTCCAGGACTAGCTGTTGATGTGAGTGGACTCCTCACGTGTCTAGGTGCTCTGATACGTAACGGGATGGGGAACTTTGCTTATGTTTTCTATTCTTTACGTATTAAACTATGAGATTTTATGAACATGATATTAAAGAATTTGATGAGATTTTACGTTGAGGCCTTCGTGCCAAAGTTGTTTTTAAGATTTTTGAAATAGATTCCGCTGCGAAGTGATTTAAGATTTTATTGAAATATTTTGAAGGATAAATTATTATTTATTCCATTGTGATTTTTAAGAAATGTAGCATTCCGTTTAAGTTGTGAAACTCTGATTATTATTTTGAGAAATTTTTATGTTGGGAAAACGGGGTGTTACAGCTGTTGGTTCTTCAGTAACTACATGCTCTTCAACAGTAGCTGTTAAATCAATAACTATTGGACTATCTTGGTTTGTTGATTGATTTGATTGAGAGGAGGATGGAATGGGTACATCTGCGGGTAACATAGAAATTGGCTTAATGATAGGGGGTTGAAAAGGATGGTCAGCAAGTAGTTTGTTACAAATACCTATTCTCTTTTAAGATAACTCCCCTATGGTCTTAAGAACATCAGAGTGTACCGGGTTGAAAGGTTTGGCTTTGGGAGAGAGTTTTGGTTTTAATGTTGTTTTAGATTTTGGGGTTTGTTTGGATTAGGTCAAGTTAAATTTCTGACTTAGAGGAACGTTATCTAAGTCAGAGTCGGTTGAAGATGAAGGTGAAAGAGTGGTTTGGGAAACTGGAATCTGGACTACCTTTTCAGATTTAGTGGTCTCCCATTGCGATACCGCTTCAACTTTTGACGGGTCGACTGCAATACCATCGCCAGAAATAACATGGCCAAGAAAACTCACTTCCTTTAGCCAGAACTCGCACTTAGACAACTTAGCATACAGTTTCTTTTCTTTCAACACTTGCAAGACAATCTTCAAATGATCAGCATGCTCTTCCTCAGACTTGGAGTAAATCAAAATATCATCAATAAACACAACTACGAACCGATCCAAAAATGCATGGAAGATGCGATTCATATACTCCATAAACACTTCAGGTGCATTAGTAACTCCAAAAGGCATAACCTTGTACTCATAATGGCCATAACGCGTTCTGAAAGCTGTCTTCTGCATATCTTCGTCTTTTACCTTAATCTGGTGATAACCTGACCTCAAATCAATCTTGCTGAAAACACGTGCACCCACTAACTGATCCATCAAATCGTCAATTCTCGGTAGTGGATACCTATTCTTGATGGTTACCTTGTTCAACTGCCGATAATCAATACATAGCCTCATACTACCATCCTTCTTCTTTGCTAGCAACACTGGCGCTCCCCAAGGTGAAACACTTGGTCTAACAAATTTCTTCTCGAGCAAATCTTCCAACTGTTTCTTCAACTCAGCTAATTCGGAAGCAGACATACGATAGGGTGCCATCGACACCGGCTTCGTTCCAGGAACAAGATCAATAGAAAACTCGACTTCCCTCTCTGGAGGCACATCAGGAATTTCATCTGGGAAAACTTCAGGAAAGTCGCATACCACTTGTAATTTATCGATCACCGCTTGATTCTCTAAAGATAAAGAAGCCATCAACGAAAACATCAACATACCATCACGTTCTAGTTGCTTCATCTGCTTAGTAGATAAGAACTCAGCACCACTCTCCTCTTCAGCGGACGAGAAATGCACCGTCTTGCGAAAACAATTAATAAGAACGTGGTTGTACTCTAACCAATTCATACCCAGAATTACATCCATACCGCTTAAAGGTAGACAAACTAAATCCATCTCAAAATCGCGACCAAACATAGACAAAGGACAATTCAAACATACGAGAGAAGTAGTCACCGAACCCTTAGCTGGAGTTTCGACAACCATCTCTCCATTCATATCAGACACAACAAGACTCAAAGCGGAAACACAGTCTAAAGCAATAAAGCAATGCGTAGCACCAGTATCAATAATAGCAACTAAAGGAGTATTATTAATAGCAAGTACCTCTGATCAAACGATCATCACTGTCTGTCTGAGTACCAGTCAGGGCAAAAACTCGACCCGTAGTAGGCGCCCTCTTTGGCTGCTTGCACTGGGAACCAATATGACCTTCTTCATTACAATTGAAGCACACAATATCATTACGCTTGCAATCAGCTACAATGTGACCTTTCTTGCCACACCGGACACACTTCTTAATCTCTTTAGGACAAACATTGCTCTTGTGGCCTTTCACGCCACAGTTGAAACACACAATCTCTGTAGGAGTACTCTTCTTTGCAGGCTGCCTATCAACAACCATCCTCTGTTTCCCTTTATCAGTGGGAGCACTGTATGGCTTAGGACAACTCTGCTGGCCCTTAGCTTTCCTCTCATTCACTACCTTGTAGTGAGCTTTTGTATCCTCCTCATAAATCCTGCAGCTGTTAACCAAATCTGGAAAAACTCTAATCTGTTGGTACCCAATCGCCCTCTTAATGTCGGGCCTCAAACCGTTCTCGAACTTGATGCACTTCGAAAACTCAGCAGTCTCGGCAGCATAATGCGGATAGAACTTTGCCAACTCCACAAACTTGGCAGCATACTCGGTCACTGACATATTTCCTTGCTTCAGCTCAAGGAACTCAATCTCTTTCTTCCCGCGAACATCTTCCGGAAAGTATCTCCTCAGGAACTCTCTCCTGAACACAGCCCAAGTCACAACAGCCCCATCTTGCTCGAGGCTAGGTAACAAGCTAATCCACCAATCATCAGCTTCCTCTGACAGTTGATGTGTACCAAAGCGCACTTGTTGAACTTCAGTACACTGCATCACTCTGAAGATCCTCTTTATCTCCTTAAGCCACGCCTGGGCTCCATCGGGGTCATACCTTCCCTTGAAAGTTGGAGGATGATTCCTCATGAACGTCTCCAACATCCTCGTCTCAGCATTCACGCCAGCATTCGCATTAGGTTGTTGTCCCACAGCTTGGGCAACAGCTTGCAGAGCAGCAGCTAACACGGTATCGTTCCTCCCAGCCATTCTGATATTCTACAACAAGCAGTAGCAGCAACATAAGATTAGTAATACAAATATTACTAAGACTCAACAAGACTCTCTAATTGGCCTGACAGACCGACTTGCTCTGATACCAATTGTAACACCCCGTTTTCCCAACATAAAAATTCCTTAAAACATTTATCAGAGTACACAAACATAACAACGGGATATCACATGCAACGTTATTCAAAACAGTTAAATTATAATTTAACTAAATAACCTCAAACATAGCAGCGGAAATTACTCATAATCCATAAAACATTTGGCACGCAGGCCCCATAAAATATCTCAATAAGTTAGTTCCATTATTAGCAAAAGAACATAAAGATACACGTAAAGAATGAAGCATGCATAAGACAACCCCATCCCGTTACATATCAGAGCGACCTAGACGACACAGTGAGGTAAGGCCACTCACGAAGCACCTGCACACTAAGCACGATCACCTGCACTTGCCCACAAGGCGGCAATTCCAGCAGAAGGGGTGAGATTTCATAACAAAATAATATTAATCAACATAATTTAGAATAATAATTAACATCAAACATTCTTAACATTTTTGCATAATTAAATAACAATTAGCACGTAGTCACATAATCAATCTTCATCAATAATGCATCATTTAGACACAACAATGCAACAATGCTCTTAGACTCCTTATATGCATGTGGTACCAAACTTCATCATAAGTATTAATATACTTTAAAACGTGTGGAGGACAAAGCTCCTATAAGTCGTGCGGAGGACAAAGCTCCTAACATGGTGAGGACTAATCTCAATGTATGCTAATGCATGGACTCAAATCAACAAAACATCTTAATCACATTATCAACTTGCATCCAAGAAATTGGAGCTAAACATTATCTTATTCATCATATTTATATATATCATGCGACACAGTTTAATAACAACAGCAGCATAATTCAATCATCGAAAACAGAATGATATCATCATATCAATTGCAATTCAAATCAACATAAACTTTGTCATATTTGCATAAGGTATAATACATTAATCCTTACTCAATTATCATGAATATATCTTAATCAGCTATATAGATTACCCTCAACATTGCTATTAGGTCTCAGTAACCCTTAGGAGTCTACTCTTAAACAAGCTTACAACACAGATCACATAACACTCAAACACTCCATTCTGGTAGTGCTCGCGAGGCGAGAGCAAATGCTCGCCATGGCGAGTAAGGTTAAATCCTAACCTCTACTGTCCTGGGTCCAATCCTGTCCTACATCCATTCCTATTCATTACTAGGTATGTGCAGGCATCCCAAGCACTCAAGGTCCAACTAAAAGGTCAAAAAGCAAAAGCTAACCAGCCCTCTGCCCTAACTCGCTATGGCGAGTAAAACTTGCTCGATGTGGCGAGCTGCCAAAACAACTCGCGAGGCGAGGGAAAGTGCTCGCCTGTGGCGAGCGATGAAGATCATCACTCGCGAGGCGAGGATCACTGCTCGCCGTGGCGAGCGATGAACGTCGCCGCGGGCAGACTTGCTAAATCCTCTAAAAACTCACAAATTTCATGGTTCCAAGCCTAGTACTGATTCCTGGGTTCATCCTAAACATAATCTAAGGTCTAGGAACACTTTCTACATCAATTAAACCATTTCTAACCGTTCAATTTGCCAATTCTAGGATTTGACCTAATTTCTCATTCTCCCAATTCAATCCTAATTCTTGCTAATCAATCATCAGAATTATGCTAATTAATATTACAGAATTATTAGTCTCACCCTTACCTGGTTTAGAAGACAAAATCGCAGCACTCTTCCTTCTCTTCTCTGTCACGCGCGTTTCTTTTTTTTTTTCTCCCAAAAGTCTGAAGCGTTACTGCCTTTCTAAACCTAGTTCCTTATTTATACTCCCAACAAATCTCATCTTATTTACTCTTTCTCTCACATAACTCTCTAAAATCCAAAACTAACCCACAACTAAATATTTTATTTTATTTTCAAATCTTATTTTATTTAACAATAAAATAAGTCCCTTAATCTTATCCATAAAATTATAACTTATCACAAAATCATCAAAACATATCAAAACGCATGTATATTATATAAATATAATATAATTACCTAAACTCGATTTAAATAAATAATAAAACGAAAGTGGGCGTTACAACTCTCCCCCACTTAAAAGATTTTCGTCCTCGAAAATTACCTCAAGCAAACAATTCTGGATAAGACTCCAGCATCTTACTCTCAAGCTCCCAAGTCAAGCTTTCACCAGTCGCTCCCGACCAAACGACTCTAACGAGAGGTATATCCTTGCCTCTCAACGTCTTCACTTTTCGATCATCAATCCTTACCGGTAAAGTCTCCACCGTAAGGTTGTCTCTAACTTGTACCTCATCATTCTGGATCACATGAGATGGATCCGGAACATACTTCCGAAGTTGCGACACATGGAAAAAATCATGCAAGTTCGAAAGATGCGGTGGTAACCCAACTCGGTACGCCACCGTTCCAACCCTTTCCGATATCTGATACGGACCAATAAATCTCGGAGTCAACTTCTTCGACTTCAAAGCACGTCCAACACCAGTCACAGGGGTGACTCTCAAAAACACGTGGTCTCCTTCCTGAAACTCAAGATCTTTCCTCCGCTTATCATGGTAACTCTTTTGTCGACTCTGCGACGCTTTCATTTTCTCTTGAATCATCTTAACTTTCTCAGTAGTTTGCTGAACAATCTCCGGCCCTAAGACCACTCTTTCACCTGACTCAAACCAACACAACGGAGTTCTGCACCTCCGACCATACAAAGCCTCAAAAGGTGCCATCCCAATACTAGAATGATAACTATTATTGTACGTGAACTCGATTAACGGAAGATGACTATCCCAAGTTCCTCCTTGCTCAAGAACACAAACCCTCAACAAGTCCTCTAGCGACTGAATTGTCCTCTCCGACTGACCATCTGTCTGCGGATGATACGCCGAACTCAACCTCAACTTAGAACCCAAGGCCTCTTGTAAACTTTTCCAAAATCTAGAAGTAAATCTTGGATCTCTATCTGAGATGGTGCTATAGATTCCTTCAGGTCCTTTACATCAGTGATGATCATATTGATGACCTTCATATTGAAAAGGGTCTTGCCACTTATCATCCTTCTGTCAGACACCAGATTGAACCTGTCCAGAGTCTTCAGCACACCTCCTTGACAGAAGATTTCAGAGAGAAGTCTTCCATAAGGAACTTGTTTCCTTTTTCCTTTAGCTCCTTCCTTGATAGCCCAGCACATGTGATGCATGATATATCTTGGAAGATTGATAGCTTGATACGCAGCCAAGAAATACAACGCCAGTTTATGATCCAGACTGGGTTGATCAGCACCTCCACCCTTCTAAAAGAAGCATTCATTCACTATCTTCAGAAGCATCATGTGCTTGATATCCATATTCACCAACTTTGTTGCTGGATTTCCATTCAGCAACAGATTGGTGTAGCTTTCCAGTAGAGCATCCTTTCTACTGACATTCCATAAGAAACGTCCTTCAGGAGCCATCCTGCAGGCTTTAGCAATCACCCCTTCAATGATAGATACTGGAATACCCATCACAGCAGACTTGATTTCTAAACCGTTGAACGGTTCCAGACCCATCTCCGATCTTGATTTCCCTTTCAGATTAGGGTTTCTTGATACAGCTTGATTTTCTTGTGACTTAGCAGATTCTATGTCACAGACTTCAGCACGAACCCAGAATTCCTTTACTAGATTCACATAAGTTGGGTCGTTCAGCATCTGAAAATACTCGAACATCTTCTGAGCAGAAATCAGAGCATCCATATCCACTTCGTTTCTTTTCAAAGAACCAAAATCCACCGGAGATTCACTCTGAACATCCAATGAATCGATTGGAATCGACATAGTTAGAGGCTTAATGGAGTAGTCTGATCTTGTGCCTTGTTGCATGCTTGAACCGCTTGTAGAAGTAGCCATAGAAAAAGTTGAAGGTTGAGAGTAAAGGGTTTCTAATGTGAGAGAAGATAAAAACTGATTTTCTATTGTAACTGCTTAAAGATTTGAAAGTGTAGGAAAGTGAGTGAGTAGTGTGTGTTTGGTATTTATAGTGATTTCTGAAAAAACAACTTTTCACATATCAGAAGCGACAAACAGACACAAACATTAATGACATACAGGGGCGCGAGAATATTTGTTAAAGAGAATAACCATCATTGCCCAAAAAGAGTTGTTTCCCAATGCAGATAGACCATGTCAGAAGTCTACAAAAGTAACTTTAACCTCTTCCACTTCTGAGTACTATCAGAGTCAAAAAGATTCCTTCCTAGAGTCTGAAGATTTTTCAGAGGCTGAGTCTCTTCAAATTCTCCAGGGAGAGTCTGATAAACCATCAGCTTCTGATAATTTTCAGAGTCTAGTTTTTCTTATTCAGAGTCAAGCATTACTCAGAGACAAAATGCATGTTCAAATTTTTCTTAATAAAATTAAATCTTTCAACAGTTAAAGGTTTTGTGAAGATATCAGCCCATTGATGATCAGTATCAATGAATTGAATATCTAACACTCCCTTTTGAACATAGTCTCTGATAAAATGATGTTTAATTTCAATGTGCTTGGCTCTTGAATGCAGAATAGGATTTTTAGACAAACAAATAGCAGCTGTGTTATCACAAAAAATTGGAATACAGTTTTCAGTTATTTGGTAGTCTTCTAACTGATATTTCATCCAAAGCAGTTGTGTACAGCAACTAGCAGCTGAGATGTATTCTGCTTCTGCTGTTGACAAAGCAATAGTTGCTTGTCTCTTACTGGCCCAGGATATCAGATTCTCACCAAGAAATTGACAATTTCCACTTGTTGATTTTCTTTCAATCCTATCACCAGCATAGTCAGCATCGCAGAATCCAACTAGCTTATAATCTAAAGATTTCTTATATAGAAGTCCCAGATTAGTAGTTCCTTTCAGATATCTAAAGATTCTTTTAACAGCAGTTAAGTGAGATTCTCTACAATATGATTGAAACCTTGCACACAAGCATACACTGAACAAAATATCAGGTCTGGATGCAGTGAGATACAACAGAGAACCAATCATACCTCGATACAGCTTCTGATCAACTTTAGATCCTTGATCTTCTTTGTTCAGAGTACATGTAGGATGCATTGGAGTGTTCATCTCTTTACAGTCTTCAAGCTTAAACATTTTCAGAAGCTCCTTTGTATATTTGGACTGATGAACATACACTCCTTCTTTGCATTGGTTGATCTGAATTCCTAAAAAGAACTTCAGTTCTCCCATCATCTTAGAAAATTCCTCCTGCATCATCTTAGAAAATTCCTTGCAAAGAGATCTGATTGCTTCCAATCTTGCAACTGGAGCAAAAGTTTCAGTGTAATCAATGTGTTCTTGTTGGCTGTATCTTGAGCAACAAGTCTGGCTTTGTTTCTGATTACTTCTCCCTGTTCATCCAGCTTGTTCCTAAACACCCATTTGGTTCCAATAATGTTCTTGTGTTCAGGCTTAAGTACAAGATCCCATACTTCATTCCTTTTGAATTGATTTAGTTCATCTTTCATTGCTAAGATCCATCCATCATCAGCTAGTGCTTCATCAACTATTGTAGGTTCTATCATGGACAGCAATCCCAGAGCAGACTCTTCAGGTCTGAAATGAGATCTAGTTCTTCTGGGACTTTCTTTGTTGCCAATGATCTGATCCTCAGGATGAGAAGACTTGTATTTGAATGAGTGCTTGGACTGGATAACTTGCTGAGAATCATCTTGAGCTTCTTCAGAAGCTTTAACATTTGGAACATCAGAGGCTGACACAGCTTCTGATGTATTATTCAACTCTGAAGTCTGATCAGGTTCTGAATAATCATCAGACTCTTCTGAACCTGCAAAACTTTCAATCTGCTCTGGAATTTTACTTCCAGGCTCTTTGTCATCAAATTTGACATGCATAGACTCTTCAACACAAAGTGTTTCCAAGTTATACAGTCTGTATTCCTTAGACCTCTCAGAGTAACCTAGAAAGATTCCCTTTTGTGCCTTTGCATCAAATTTCTTCAGATAGACTTTATTGTTTAAGATGTAACATGTACATCCAAACTGATGAAAATAAGAAATGTTAGGTTTCCTGCCTTTAAAGAGTTCATATGCTGTTTTATTCAGTATGGGTCTGATATAGATCCCGTTCTGAACATAGCATGTTGTGTTTACTGCTTCTGCCCAAAAATGTTTTGCCAGATTGTTTTCGTGAATCATGGTTCTTGCCATTTCTTGTAGAGTCCTATTCTTTCTCTCTACAACCCCATTTTGCTGTGGAGTTCTAGGAGAAGAGAATTCATGGATAATTCCAAATTTTTCACAAAATATTTCAAATGGCTCATTTTCAAATTCTCCCCCATGATCACTTCTGACTTTTAAGATTTTCAGTTCTTTTTCAGATTGGACTTGAGTGCAGAATTTTGTAAACACATCATATGAATCATCTTTAGATTTGAGAAACTTAACCCAACTCCATCTACTGTAATCATCAACGATAACCAATCCATATTTACTTCCATATAAGGATGCAGTATTCACTTGTCCAAATAAATCAATATGGAGTAGTTCCAAGGGTCTGGAGGTAGAAACAATGTCTTTAGATTTGAAAGATGTTTTAACAATTTTTCCCTTCTGACATGCACCACACAGTGCATCTGAATGATAATCAATGTCTGGTAAGCCTCTGACAAGTTGTAACTTGCTAAGTTTAGAGATTAATCTCCGGTTAGCATGTCCCAACCTTCTGTGCCACAGCCATTTCTTATCACTCACTGACAGAAGACAAAATACCTTCTGATCAGTCAGTTCTGAAAAATTGATCTTGTAAACATTGTTCTTTCTCTTTCCCTTAAAAACTACGGATTGATCATCTTTATTGATTACTGTGCAGTTGTTCTTATTAAACAAGACGTCATAACCATTATCACAAAATTGACTTATGCTAAGTAGGTTATGCCTTAGTCCATCTACAAACCACACATTATTGATTGAGACTGAGGAATTACCAATTGTTCCAGTACCAATGATTTTGCCAGTTTGGTTTCCTCCAAATCCCACAGTTCCTCCCTTTTTCATGGTCAGGGTTAGGAACATAGACTTTTCTCCCGTCATATGTCGCGAGCAGCCACTGTCCAGATACCAGGACTTCTGCTTTTCGTTTCCTTTTAGACATACCTGCAACATCAACAATTTATGTCTTAGGTACCCATATTCTCATGGGTCCTCTTGGGTTAGTCCTAGAAGTTGTGAGTCTCATTTGTGTTATCTGTCTGAAATTTTCTTGTTCTGTCTTTTTCCAGACTTTGGGTTCAGAACCTTTAGTCTTAGAATGTGACTTAGTAAAGACAGCTCACTTCCTCTGAAATCTAGGCTTTTTAGTTTCAGACTCTGTTTTCTTCAGAACCTGTTTGTTAGGTTCTGATCTCTTCAGAATCTGTAACGTTGGAGCTTTTGATTTAGAGTCATTCGTTACATTTTTCGTTTGATTCTCAGGTTTTGACTTAGTCAATTCCTTTGAATTTAAAGATTTAGATTCTGAATGAGAAGCTTTTCCAGATTCAGACACAAAATGAGTTTTCAGTCCCTCTTTGATGTTATCAGAACAAGGTTTCAGAATTACTTCACTAGAGTTTCCTCCTGTGAAACCAATTCCCTTTTTGTTGTTCTGATTTATGTTATAAATCATAGATGCAACTTTGGTTCTATCAATTCCTGTGTTAATAAACTCTTGAAGAGCAGCATCCTGCTCAGATAAGGATTTATTATCACCTTTCTTAGTCATTGTTTTTAAATCATTATTTTCTTGTTGTAAAACATCCATTTCCAACTTAGTTGATTCATGGAGTTTTAGCAGCTTAATGTATCGTTGCTTAACTCTCCTCAACTCAGTGGATTGGTTTTCATAATGACCAAGAAGTTCCTTGAGAGAATCAATCAATTCAGATCTAGTGAGTTTAGAATATACCTCAGTTTCAGTTTTAGAGTCTGTACTTGACTCAGCATCAGATGAATCTTTTTCATTCTCAGCAGTAGCTACCAAAGCCAGAGCTATTTTTGCTTCATCTTCAGCATCATCTTTGTCAGACTCAGACTCATTGTCCAGATCTTCCCAAGTTGCCATCAAGCTTTTCTTGAATTTCTTCTTGAATTTTTTGGATTTAAAGATTGCTTTCTTTGATTTTTCTTTGGATTTCTCTTTTTGCAGGTCTGGACATTCAGCAATGAAATGTCCAACCTTCTTGCAATTAAAGCAACCTTTCTGATCTTCTTTTCTAGAGTTTTTGTGACTACTGCCTCTGCTCATGAACTTCTTGTTCTTCTTAGCAAGATATTGTAGTCTATTAGTGAGCATAGCCATCTCCTGAACAATCTCAGGGTCTTCATCAGAATCTTCAGATGTAGATTCTTCTTCAGACTCTAATGCCTTCAGAGCCTTACTTGACTTGCCTCTATATTTTAGTGCAATGGACTTAGGCTTCTTGACAGGTTCATGCTCATTAAGACCTATCTCATGACATTTTAAAGAACTTATAAGATCTTCAACACTCAAGGTGTTTAAATCTTTAGCTTCTTCAATGGCTGTCACTTTCGGTCTCCACTTTGCAGGTAAACTTCTCAGAATCTTGTTCACATGATCAGACGCCACGTAGCTTTTCTTCATAATCTGAAGTCCAGAAACAAGAATCTGAAACCTTGAGTACATGGTCTCAATGTTTTCATCCTCCTTCATTCTGAACAACTCGTACTGATGAACAAGCATAGTAGCCTTAGCTTCTCTGACTTTCTTGTTACCCTCATAAAGTGAGCACAATGAGGTGAACATAGCCTTTGCTGTTGATTTGTCACTCATCTTTAAGTACTCTTTATGAGGCAAGGCAGCCACAAGAATGCCTCTGATCGTATGATGTTTCTTATAAAGCTTTTTCTGCTCAGCAGTGTGAGCTTTCCTATCAAGAGCAGCACCTTCTTCATCCAACTTCAGATCACCAACACCATCTTCAAGAACATCCCACAGCTCTTCAGAGTCTGATAGAGTTCAGAGTCTGATCAGAGTTCAGAGTCTTAGGCAGCGGATAAATGAACAAATGCAAGAAAGAAAGAAAGACACAAGCAATTTATACAGGTTCCTTCCACAAACCGGAAGTAGTCTTGTCCCCCTTGCACTTCCAAGGAGAATTTCACTAAAATGTAATATCAAATTACAAGTTTCTCAAACACACAAGTAAGAGACTTCCTTTGCTCAATCACACAAGAAAGAGACTTCCTTTGCTCAATCACACAAGAAAGAGACTTCTAAACAATTACAGAGAATTGAAAAGAGTTTTGAATACTTGATATACAATCAGAGGTATTCACAAAACAAAACGAACAGAACAGACTCTGTTTTTCTTAGATACTTAGAAATTCTAAAATATGACTTTTGTAAGAATTATCTAAGTTGTTGATGAGCAATGTTTGCGACTTTGAATATGAGAAATAGCATTGTTCGCGTATATATGTTGTAGTGTTGTTCTTCAAGTCTTCATCTCTATTTATAGAGGATTTGAGAGACGTTGGGAACAAGCCAGCTCATCACTTGTCTTGATCAAAGCTTTGAATTAATCACCATTGATCTTTTGCCCGATTTGAGGTTTGTCCTTATGAAAACAAATTCAAATCCATTCCAATAACAAAAGAAACAATGTCTGCAATTGTTGCTGTTATTCTTGTCTTGTATAGGAGACACAATGCAGAGATGGTGGTTGCAGAGACATAGTGGTTGTACAATTCGTACATTGTACTTTGTCAACGCTCTTTAGCCTTTGAAGAACTTGGCTTTTGATGAACTTGCTTCTGGAGAATTGGCTTCTGATGACGTCATCTTCAGACGCACTATGCTTATGTCTTTCCAGGAGCGCTTTCATTCAGATGTTCTTCAAGCTTCGATCTAGAATTCCTTTGCTCTTTAATTCATTCAGTCAGAACCTCTTGTAACTAATTCTTTGTTAATGGTCCTGTACACTTGAATAAACTTTTAGCATATCCAATTTAAGTGGTATAATTGTGAAACACCCTTTGTTCCAACATCCCAGATTAGTTGTTCCTTTCAAATACCTGAAGATTCTTTTAACTGCAGTTAAATGAGATTCTCTAGGATCTGACTGAAACCTTGCATATAAGCATACACTGAATAAAATATCTGGCCTAGATGCAGTGAGGTATAACAGAGAACCAATCATACATCTGTATAGCTTCTGGTCTACTTTTGATCCTTCATCTTTTTTGCTTAAGGTGCATGTAGGATGCATTGGAGTGTTCATCAGTTTACAATCTTCAAGCTTGAACTTCTTCAGAAGCTCCTTTGTATATTTTGTTTGATGAACATATACTCCATCTTTGCTTTGATTAATTTGAATGCCCAGGAAGAACTTCAGCTCTCCCATCATGCTCATTTCAAATTCATCCTGCATTAACTTAGAAAACTTCTTGCAAAGAGATGCATTAGTAGAACCAAATATTATATCATCAACATATATTTGCACAACAAGAATGTCTTTCTCAAGGGTCCTTCTGAAGAGTGTTGTATCAACTTGACCTCGTTTAAAATCATTTTTAATCAGGAAATTACTTAGTCTATCATACCAAGCTCTAGGAGCTTGTTTCAAGCCATATAGTGATTTCTTTAGTTTGTAAACATGGTCAGGATGCTTCAGATCCTCAAAACCAGGAGGTTGTTTGACATACACTTCTTCTTCTATGACACCATTAAGAAATTCACTCTTGACATTCATTTGATATAATATTATTCCATGATTAATTGCATAAGATAAAAGTAACCTGATTGCTTCCAATCTAGCAACTGGAGCAAATGTTTCAATGTAATCAATGCCTTCTTGTTGACTGTACCCTTGTGCAACAAGTTTGGCTTTGTTTCTGGTTACTTCACCTTGCTCATTCAGCTTGTTTCTGAATACCCATTTTGTTCCAATAATGTTCTTCTTAGAAGGTTTGGGTACCAGATCCCACACATCATTTCGTTGAAATTGATTCAGCTCTTCTTGCATAGCTATGATCCATTCATCATCTGAAAGTGCTTCATCAACTGTTGTAGGCTCAATCATTGATATTAGTCCTATCATGGATTCTTCTTGTCTGAAGTGTGATCTTGTTCTTCTGGGACTTTCTTTACTTCCAATGATTTGATCCTCAGGATGAGAAGACTTGTATTTGAAAGTGTTGTTGGATGAATCTGCTTGCTGTGAGCCATTTTGTGCTACATCAGAAGCAACTTCATCTTGAGCTTCTGGACTGTCTTCAGATTCAACTGTCTGATCAGGTTCTAGAATGTCTTCAGAAACCTGTATCTCTGCAGAACTTTCATCTTGCTTTGAAGTTTTATCCTCAAGCTCTTTGTCATCAACTTTAACGTGCATAGATTCTTCAACACAGAGTGTCTCTGAATTATACACTCTGTATGCCTTTGACCTTTCAGAGTAACCTAAAAAGATTCCTCTTTGGGCCTTGGCATCAAATTTCTTTAGGTAGAGCTTGTTGTTCAGAATGTAACATGTACATCCAAACTGATAAAAGTAAGAGATATTGGGTTTTCTTCCTTTAAAAAGTTCATATGCTGTTTTCTCCAAGATAGAACTGATGTAGATCCTATTCTGGACATAACACGCTGTATTCACAACTTCTGCCCAAAAACGTTTTGCCAAATTGTTTTCGTGGATCATGGTTCTGGCCATTTCTTGTAAAGTTCTATTCTTTCTTTCTACAACCCCATTTTGTTGTGGAGTTCTAGGATAAGAGAATTCATGGAAGATTCCATGTTTTTCACAAAAAGCTTCAAATGGCTCATTTTCAAATTCACCACCATGATCACTTCTAATTTTCAAAATTTTGGCTTCTTTTTCAGATTGAATAAGGGTGCAGAAGTTCCTGAATACATCGTATGCATGATCTTTGCTTTTCAGGAATTTCACCCAAGTCCATCTGTTGTAATCATCAACAATGACTAATCCATATTTACTCCCATATAAGGATGCAGTGCTAACTGGTCCAAATAGGTCAATATGAAGTAGTTATAAGGGTCTTGAGGTGGAAACACTGTCTTTAGCTTTGAAAAAGATTTAACAATTTTTCCTTTTTGGCATGCACCACAAAGTGCATCTGAATGATAATCAATGTCAGGAAGGCCTTTGACAAGCTGTAACTTGTTAAGCTTAGAAATTAATCTCCAGTTAGCATGTCCCAGCCTTATATGCCACATCCATTTCTTATCATTCATTGACAGAAGGCAAGTTACCTTCTGATCAGCCAGTTCAGAGAAATTAATTTTGTAGACATTTTCCACTCTCTTTCCCTTGAACACAATGGACTTATCATTCTTGTTGATTACTGTGCAGTTGGCTTTTTCAAATAATACATCATAATCATTGTCACAGAATTGACTGATGCTCAATAGGTTATGTTCAAGCCCATCTACCAACCACACATTATTAATAGAGGTAGAGGAGTTATCAATAGTCCCCGTACCAATAATCTTCCCAGACAGGTTGCCTCCAAACTTTACATTTCCTCCTTCTTTCATTGTGAGGGATAGGAACATTGAATTCTCTCCTGTCATGTGCCTTGAGCAACCGCTGTCCAGGTACCATGACTTTTGCTTTGTTCTTGCATTTAGACAAATCTGCAGTATTGACAATTTCATATTTAGGTACCCATTGTTTTATGGGTCCTTTGGGGTTAGAGCTGGAGAATTTACTTACCAATTCTTGATCCTTTAGATGCTTTTTGGGTAGCTTCTGATTGATCACTACCTTAGGTTTTTCAACTTTTGGTTTTGATACTTCAGAAGCAACAACTGCTTTGCCCTTCTGAACCTTAGACTTTAGGACACCAGATTCTGATTTCATTAGACTCTGAGGAACAGGTTCTGATCTCTTCAGAATATTAATCTTTCTGGTCTTAGATTCAGAATTTACCACACCCTTAGGCTTGAAGTTCTTTGGCTTTGATGTAATCTTAGCCTTAGAACTGGAAGCTTCAGGTTCTGACTGAGCAGCAGTTTCCATTTTGGCACCTTCAGGAACAAAGAAGGTTTTCAATCCTTCCTTTATGCATTCACAATATGCTTTGAGGTTGGTTTCATTAGACTTAGCTTCTGAAAATCCAATCCATTTGCCATTGTTTTTGTAAATGCTATAAATCATATAAGCAATCCTACTTCTGTCAATACCAGAAATAATGAAATCTTCAAGAGCAATCTCATGGTTACTTAAAGACTTTCCATCACAATTTTCTTGCAGCTTCTGACACAAGAACTTAAGTTTGTCTTCATATGTTTTGCATATGAAGTCAAAACCTCTGAGTCCTTCTTCAGAAGCTTTTAGATCCAATAAAGTTGATTCTTGTTGCTTCATCAAAGCAACATATTTTTCTTTCAAAACTTTCAACTCATTGGTTCTCAGTTCAAAATGAGTGAGGAGTTCTTTAAGTGACTCTATCAGTTCTTCTCTAGGGATTTTGGAATATACCTCATTTTCATCTTCTGAATCTGATTCAGTTTCAGCTTCTGAAGTTACTGTAGCTACTAACCCAACAGCTACCTTTGCACCTTCATCAGATTCTTCTTTATCAGACTCAGATTCACTATCCAAGTTATCCCATGTGGCCATCAAACTCTGCTTTAACTGTTTCTTGAACTTGCTTGACTTGAATGTTGGTTTCTTTGACTTTTCCTTTGCTTTTTCCTTCTGAAGATTTGGGCAATCAGCAATGAAATGACCAGGCTTCTTGCAATTGAAGCATCCCTTCTGATCTTCCTTCTTTGAGCTTCTGAAACTACCTCTTCTGGACACAAACTTCTTGTTCTTTTTGGCTAGATACTGAAGTCTGTTTGAGAGCATAGCCATCATCTCAGTAACCTCTTCATTAGAATCTCCAGTTGGTGAATCTTCTTCTTCAGACTCAACCACTTTAAGAGCTTTTGATGACTTACCTTTGGATGGAAGAGCTATTGATTTACTCTTTTTAGTAGACTCATGTTCATTAAGACTTAACTCATGAACTTTGAGAGAACTAACAAGATCTTCAACACTTAAAGTGTTTAAATCTTTAGCTTCCTCAATGGCAGTCACCTTTGGTCTCCATCTGGCAGGCAGGCTTCTAAGAATCTTGCTCACGTGATCAGAAGCAACATAGCTTTTCTTCAGTATTTGAAGTCCAGATACTAAGGTTTGAAATCTTGAGTACATCTCCTCAATACTTTCATCATCCTTCATCTTGAACAGCTCATATTGATGAACAAGCATCAGTGCTTTGGCTTCTCTGACTTTCTTGCTTCCTTCATAGTTAGCACATAAAGATGCAAACATAGCTTTAGCAGTTGATTTATCACTCATCTTCATGTACTCTGCTCGTGGTATAGAAGAAACCAGAGAGCCTCTGATCTTATGATGTTTCTTGTACATCTTCTTCTGAGCAGGAGTATGAATCTTTCTATCAACAGCAGCTCCTTCTTCATCAAGGACTAAGTCACCAACTCCATCTTCCAGAATATCCCATAGTTCTTCATCTAAGCCCATGATATAACTGTAGAAGTTGGTTTTCCACCAAGAAAACTCTTCAGGATCTCCATTAAACTTTGGAACCTTCCCTGAGTCAGTTTTCTTTTCTCTATACTCATAGGATACAGCATGATGATTACCACCAGAGCCAACAGAACCAGAAACAGATGATTCAGCAGACATGTTTTTCTCAGATCTTGGACTGTTACACTGTTAGGTGTTGACAACAGAACCAAGGCTCTAGATACCAATTAAAGGGGAGAAAAACACAAGAAGGGGGGGTTGAATTGTGTTAGACTAAACTTCGTTTTCTCTTTAAAACTCAGAACACTAATGATCAGAAGCAAATAAGACAGCTTCTGAAGATGATGTTCAGGAGCGTATGCAGCGGAATGATAAACAGAGAGAAAAGAGAAGAAGCAGGACACAAGCAATTTATACAGGTTCCTTCCACAAACTGGAAGTAGTCATGTCCCCCTTGCACTTCCAAGGAGAGTTCACTAAAGTAATATCTGATTACAAATGTTCAAGCACACAAGCAAGAGACTTCAAATGCTCAAGAACACAATCAAGAGACTTCTAATGCTCAAGCACACAAGCAAGAGACTTCTATCAAACAAAATTACACAGAAAATGTTTGAGGTTGAACACTTGATATACAATCAGTGGTGTTCACAATACAAATTAGATATAGACTCTTAAGACTTAAGAATTTCAAAGATAAGAACTTGAAAACTGAAATTCTAAGTGAACTTTGGATGCTTAAATAATTTGACAGAGTTTTGGCGCTTTCAAAAAGTTGTAGAGTCTTGTTGTTCTTCAAGTCTTCACTCCTTTAAATAGAGGTGTGAAATGAACGTTGTAAGTGCCAACACATCCAAAAAGAGTCGTTGTTGAAGCTTGATCTTTCACCAATGATTCTTTGCCTGATTAAGTTATTGTCCTATAAAGGATCAATTTCAAATCCATTCCGGTTGAGAGGGAACAAGGATGCAGGCTTGGTTGTACATGAGAGCTGTTATTCTTGTCTGTTAGCTGAGACAAAGAACAGAGTACAGGAGAAGGTGGTTGTACAGTTCGTACAGAGTATAATGTCAATGCTTCTTGTTTCTTTGCAGCCAAAAAGACTTCAAATCCTTTTGAAATGACCGTTGCATTATTCCACTAGTCTTCTGTCAATTCTATATAACTTTCGCTCCAAAATACAACACTTAAAACATAAATTCTTGAATCAAATAGCTTCTGGTGAAATTATGTTGCTTCTGAAGAATCAGCTTCTGATGACGTCATACTCTTCAGGAGCGCAAGTCTTCAGGAGCGCTTTAAGCTTCAAATAAATACTTCCTTTGCTCTTTATTTGTTCTTTTAGAACCTTGTTAAGATATATCACTTTGTTTATGGTCCTGTACACTTGAACAAATGTTAGCAATACCAATTGTCAATTTTTAATACCTTGTTATCATCAAAACTCTTTAGGATTTATTGTTAAACACATTTTATTCCAACATATTCTTTCTCTCACGTGAATACTTAAAGAAATATTCATCAAAGCTCGTCAAAAAACAACAACAAAGCAAGCTTCAAATATCTTTCTTCTCTTATAGCTAAGATATCTCTAAAAGTTTGTATTGAAAATATCTCCAAAGTTGGGATATTATTTAAAATATCTCTTTGAGATATTATTTTGAAATCTCTACGTGAGATACTTTAGAAATCTCCAAGTGAGATACCATATTCTACAAACACCCACCACCATACAAATTGTAACTAGATCTCAAATCTATTGGGCTTAATAGTTTGAGATAGAACTTTTCTTGTGTGATCAAGAATCGTAGAAGCCTGCTGAGGTTGATAATACATAGTGTAACAGACTGATCTGGTGTGATCAACATATTATAGTGCTATTCAGAAGTTTCTGATAGCAGGATACTATAGTGGATAATCTCACACGTAGTGTGGGGACTGGACGTAGCCGGTTAGGCGAACCAGGATAAAACTCTTGTGTTCTCTCTCTTCTCTCATCTCTTAATTCTTGCACATATAACAAATAACTAACTATATTAATTTTCCAGAGTACTCTGGTCCCTAAACTAAAATTAAATAATTAACCTACTTAATAATTATCCAGAACCTTCTGGTCCTACTCATTAACTAACTATTTCCAGAGTTCTCTGGTCCTTTATCGCTTTATTTATTTCAGTTATATATCCAGAATTTTCTGGTCCTTTACTGCTTTATTTATTTTAGTTATATATCCAGAGTTTTCTGGTCCTTTACAGTTTTATTTATTTCAGTCTTTTATTCCAAAACTTTCTGGTCCTTTTATTTATTTGATTATCCAGAGTTCTTTGGTCCTAATATTATAATATTTTATTATTACTAACTTAACACTAACCAAGAATTTTCTTGAGCATATATATTTTATTTAACTTGCAAGAATAATTTTTAAAAGGGTCACAATTCAACCCCCTTTCTTGTGACGTTTATTGCTACTTCAAAGGCGATATAGTTACATAAAATAATAGTAACAAATTCGAGAGGTGCGGGTAGTAATATGAAAATATTAGTAACAAACTCAATTAAAGTTCATAAATAGGGAAGAGAATTAGAGAAGGGTTACCGATAAAGAGAGCAACAAGTGGCAAAAGAAAAACTAGGGTTGTGGAGAAAAGAGGCAAGGAGGAATAGAGAGAAGGACCTATCGAGAGATTTCACCGTAGGAAATCAACAATTCCGCAAACTAGAGGTAAGGGTGAGACTAACCTTCCTTAATCATTAAGCATATAATTTTGAAAAGAGTTTAATCATGTTGTTTTGTTGAATTTTTGATGTTATAGAAATTAGGTTTAAATTCAATTAGATTGTTGAAAGTGTAGGTAATTCCATGAATTAATGTATGAGGGAGTCTCTATGTATGAAAATATGAGTAGTGAAGGGTTTTGTTTTCAATTGTTTTTTTTTATATTTTATTCATGATCTTATAATAAATTCATGTTAAATTCGTGTTCTAATTTATCGGTGTGATTTTGGGTATGCTCTTATACTTAAATGTATAACTTTGATGTGCTAAATTCGTGAATTCTGTATTCAATAAGTATAAGAGATGTTGTCGTCGTATTGTATGATTATTTTACAGATCGTAAGAGGCAAAACCGCTGCACTGTTTCATTGGCTTGTTTTCATCATATGATAATTTGAATTAGGTAGTTCATTTTCACTTGTTAATTATTCATGACATCGTACTTCTTGTTAATTGGTTAGGGTTTGTGTCCACATGTTTCCTGTGAGTTATGATTGACAATTGATTTACTTTAATTTCATATACCAGCCCTTATGTTACAGGAACAAATTATAGGACCTTCTTTTTGTTAGTTATAATTTCACTAGTGTTTACTATGTGCAGATTTTTATGTAACAAATTTTGGGTGTTTAAAATAGTAGTTTGCCTTTGTTTATCGTGATTTTTAAATGCTTATCATATCTAATAGGTGGTCTTTCAATAAAACAAGTAAAAATAAGATCCCAAACAAGTTTGGATATGATTCTAGTTCACCATCGAATTTAGATTTCAGGATATTTGATTTCATATTAATTTACAATGGTTCGAATAAGCTTGTTTGATGAAAATATTTGATGATGTATAATGATTAAATATTTGGTAATGTGTAATTGATGTGTTATTTAAAGATGTGTGAATTAAAGATGTGTTATTTAAAGATGTGTTATATAAAGACGTGTTATTTGAAGATGTGTGATTTAAAGATGTGTTATATAAAGATGTGATATTTGAAGATTGTTGCATTTTAAGTTGTGTCGTTGTATAAGCATTGTTGAGCGAAGGAAGCTGCAGCCTGTCAAGTCGAATTATGACTTTAGCGAAGGGAGTTGTAGCTCTGTGGTTTCTTAAGCGAAGGGAGTTGTAGCTCTGTGGTTTCTTAAGCGAAGGGGGTTGTAGTCTGTCAAGCCAAATTAAGGCATTAGCGAAGGGAGTTGTAGCTCTGTTGGTACCACATGCATAATTATGCTGCATTTGTTGAGTAATTGTTGTTGCATTATCAAGTCGTTGTTGTTGCTTTGTTGAGTCGTTGTCGTTGCATTATCGAATGAAGTTAAATGATGATAGTTGTTGGAATTATGTGAAGTATTATTGATGATGAATTGTTGTTGTTTTGTATTGATTAATTCTTTACATGAATTTTTGCTTATTATTATTGAATGTGAAATTACACCCATTCTGTTTGAATGTTGCCTCTATGTGGGTAACGTACAGATAACCATGAGTAACCGCTGATGTGAGTTGATTCCTCGTGTCGTCATAGGAGTCATGCTCTGATACGTAACGGGATGGGGATATTTATATGTTTTGTTTTACTTGTTACGTATTTTTTTATAAGTTGATATTGAACCACATTTTGAATTTGAATTTTACTACGTTGCTGATGTTGAGGCCTTAGTGCCGAGTTTTTAGTAAAACGTTGAATATTTTCCGCTGCGACATTATTTTGAATTATTGAAAGCAGATGTTTAAATAAATAGTGGATTTTAACTCTATTTATATTTAATGATATTTTGAAGAACGAAATGTGACATCCTGTTTTGCGATGAACTCTGATTTATTATATGTTAATTACATGTTGGGAAAACGGGGTGTTACAAATGTAACTTGTATGACTGTATATATTGTATGTGACAGATGAACTCGATGAGACGAGGCAAAGCAGGTAAGATGGGAAGTGGACTGACATCACAGTCCAAATACTCGGCAAACTTCCTTGTAGGTGATACTACTGTGAACAAATCGAGCGGTTGACAGGGGTGAAACCCGGCACAAGGTAGCAACTGATGCCTCCTGGTGATAAAGCCTATTGTTGACCAAAATTTTGGAAGAAGTTGCCATTTGTAGAAACGACACAAAGTATCCCTCCATTGATATGCCTCAAAAAGTCATGCTTTTTTGTTTTTGTTTTATTTCTTTTTTGAAAATCCCTAACTTTTGGTTGGGGCCTCCATTTCGAGCTTTCAGTCCACCGGGAGTAAATTCCTTTTTGGTGCCCCTAATTTTTGCCTAGACAGTCCTTTCGGGTTTTCAGTCCACCGGGACGCTCTCTATTGCCTAAGTCGCCTTTTTAGGTTTTCAGCTTAGCGAGCTCTTTTTTTTTGTATATTTTTTTGTATTTTTTGTATTTATGGACCGTGACAGCATCTTGCTCAAAGCAGATGTCCTCTCTATAGTGCTTAGCCATGTTTCTCATCCGGAGTGCAATCATTCTCGAGGCGGATGTTGTTGTACGCTTCACGTACTCACGAGTTCAAAGAGAGTGTGCTTGTTGTTCATACTTTTCAAAAGATGTAAAAAAAAATTGTATTTTGAAAATTTTTGCTTTAAGTATTGCCATCAAAAATAGAAGAAATTTTTCAAATAGAATAAATGGGAGTTCCAAATAAATGGGCACAGGCTCAAATTTGATGAATTGAGTGGTGGCCTGTCAATGGCATGGCTCCACAGATCTTTGAAATTTTTTGGAAAATGGTAAATATATTGGAAGGTACATTGAACACTGTAACCACCATTCTCCCTAACAACTTTGAATTGCCCATGTTCCGAGTCTTTGATTTGCAGATACTTCGAATCAGAGGCTCTTTAATAGCAGGTATGCCCCAAGTAGATTGTGCCTGACCGGATGCAGTTACGTTGTCATGATCTTTAACTTTAGCATAGATCTCCCTTTCAGGTTTTCAATCTATCAGGATAATCATTTTTGTTCATGTCTCTGATTTTTTCCTGGACCGCCCTTTCGGGTTTTCAGTCCACCAAGACGCTCATTTTTGTATATGCCGCCTTCTCAGGTTTGCAACTTATCGAGCTATTATATTTGACAGAGTATTTCTTGACTGCACCGGCTTGTGGGTTTGTCAACATCCGTAGTCACAAGGGTCATTGCACATGGGCCTTCAAAACTAGGCATCCACTTGCCCTTAGAGTCTGGTTGAATTTCACGGGGACGAACCTTCTTGTTGGAAGTTTGTCTCAACCTCTTTCGATATAGTTGTATAAGGCCGTTATGCATTTAAATTCAATGAACCTTGGATTTCAGCAGAACTCCTATTGACGGGACTTCGACCTCCATGTTGTATACTGAGGGAAGGAGGGAGGGTTGCCCCTGTTGAAATGTGTATTGAAGCACGATGCCCATGTGAGGCAACGGTAACATCTCATGCCAGTCTTTGTAAGTGAATTCCATCTTCTAGACAATCTTCTTGATTTTTGTTTGCAGCTTCAACGACTAAGATACCCTAGTATGCGAGACATCTTGTCAGGAGTCTCTTCATTCTCGTCTTCTTCAGCTTCGGATACAAAGAAACTCAAAGTTGGAAGAGCGTACATGGTTAATGTGTTCAACGGGCTTATTCATGTTTTAAATCTGCATTTATGTTTGATTTTAGAAAGTGATTGATTGTATGCAGACAATTGGAAATGATTAAAGAAAAAGAAAAAGAATTTTTTTGGTTTTTTGTGTTACCACTTTTCCAGAACAAGCACAAAATAAAGTCGGGATCAAAACGACCTTTTTATTAATGATGGAAAATACATGAAGCAAAAAGCACTACACAAGTTCACTTTTGTCTCGGGCGGGATGAAAGGATATTTTTTTAAAGACAAACAACAAACATATTAAATGAGCAGATGAGTAGTAGAAAGAACATTGACAGCGACCCAATTGCGGCTACACGCTCGAATTCAAATTTTTGAAAGGCAAGACATCGACTTCGATCAACTTTTGGACTTCAATCTTGAAGGAGAAACAATGTTCAACGTCATGACCTTATGCCCCTTGATGGAAGGCACAAAAGAGATCAGGTCTACAATGAGCTGGTAATTTCTTAGGTATCAGCGGAGGAGTTCTGGTCTGGACAAGGTTCCTTTCAAGCAAAGAGGGAATCAACTCCGCATATTTCATAAGAATCGGATCATACTGTTGTGCTTTCTGAGCCTGATGTTGTGGATTGAATTGCGGATGAGCCTGTTGTCGAGGCTGACCTTTTGCCATACTCCCTTCCTGGTCTTTCTTTTTTGAACTGTCAGTGGGAACACTTTCTTTGACCAATCGTCCTTATCGGACCCCTTCTTCCGGACGCATACCTATGTTCACCATCTCTGAGAAGTTCCTGGGTGCACTTCCGACCATCATCTCATAGTAGAATTGACTAAGAGTTTTTAAGAAGAGTTTAGTCATCTCCTTCTCTTTTATACGCGGGCTGACTTGGGCAGCGATATCCCTCCATCATTGGGCATACTCCTTTAATGTTTCTTTGTCTGTCTAAACACTATTAAGAACAAAGAACCATTAGATATGATAAATTGAAGTTAAATTGTTCCTTTACATATCATAAATTGAAACTACAACTGAAGCAAAATTGATCATTATCCAATTGCTACAACTGAAGCTAAATTGATCATAATATCAATGTAACACCCCGTTTTCCCAACATAAAAGTTTCTCAAAATAATAATCAGAGTTTCACAACTTAAACGGAATGCTACATTTCTTAAAAATCACAATGGAATAAATAATAATTTATCCTTCAAAATATTTTAATAAAATCTTAAAATCACTTCGCAGCGGAATGTATTTCAAAAATCTTAAAAACAACTTTGGCACGAAGGCCTCAACGTAAAATCTCATCAAATTCTTTAATATCATGTTCATAAAATCTCATAGTTAAATATGTAAAGAATAGAAAACATAAGCAAAGTTCCCCATCCCGTTACGTATCAGAGCACCTAGACACGTGAGGAGTCCACTCACATCAACAGCTAGTCCTGGAAATCTGCACTTGCCCACAAGGCGACAATTCCAACAGAAGGGGTGAGATTTCACAAACATTAAACTTAAGCATATAATTCATCAATTTACAACTAACAACTTAAAACATCAACTAATCACATAATCTTAAACAAGTACAATCATAAAGCAACTCATCATAGTTCATCATATTCATCAACATATATAATCTCAAACAACTCATCATAATCATGTATAGAAACATCATCAAAATTCATCATATAGGAAACATCATCGCATCATCAAGTTCATCATGTTAAACAACAAATGCATTCATAATTATTTCATCAAGACTCTTCTTCAATGACTCAACATCTTAGACAACTTAGACAACTCCACACGACTATGCAACTTCTTAACATCTTGACATCTTAACAACTTATATGCATGTGGTACCATCCGGGGCATAAGCCCCCATCGCTAAAGGTCAAATAGGACCTGTCAGGCATTAAGCCCCCATCGCTAAAGGTCAAATAGGACCTGTCAGGCATCAAGCCCCCATCGCTAAGGTCGTAAAAGGACCTGTCAGGCATCAAGCCCCCATCGCTGACTATGCTATGCAACAACACGACTCAATGCAACAACACAACTCAATGCAACGACACGACTCAAATACAACGACACCATCTCAATACCACAACAACAACTTCATAATTCAATATTAAATCAACCATAAAAGATTCATTAATCATAAACAACTTCATCATATAACTCATGCACAATCAATTAAAGAAAGAATTGCATATCAAATTACAAGTACTGAAATGATAATTCAATTACTAGCAAATCACATATTCATACCAAAACTCAAATCATAATCAAAACAATTCAAAACAGCACAAGTAAACAACTTAGAAAATCTGGAACAGCCTAATCTCATGGTCTAACCTTAAAACTAATTCCGATTATCATCTTATGAATTATCTAAGGTCTGTGCATCAATTTTGCATCACTTAAACCGTTAAACATCATTAAACCATTAAATTCTCTCATAACCCTAATTCTCAAAAACTCTCAAAACTAATCCCTAACATGTTAATTGCAATTTCAGAAATCATATACTTAATTTTAATGAGAGTTAGTCTCACCCTTACCTTAATTCAGATGAAAAAAGCTTACGAAAGAGAACAAAAGTGGTGAAAACACCCAAATATACTGCTGCAGTACGCGACAGTTTTCTCTTAAATCCGACCTTGTTTCGACGATCCGAACGGTGAAAAGGTAGACCCAGGTGTTGTGAATCTTGTGTCCAAAATTCGTCACGATCCAACGGTTAACGAGTGAGAAATCGCTGTTTTACTGAGGCAAATTTCAGAAAAACGGGAATTGCTTTCTCTCTTCTCTTTGGTGGCTACTTTTCTCACAAAAAACTGTTTTTACCTTAAAACTATTCTAACCTAGCTTCTCCTATTTATATATCTCTTCTCCTCTATCTTATTTACTCTTATCACCAAAAACTACTATCTTCCCTAATATCTTAATAATAATAATAATAATAATACACCAAATAACAAATATATTTCTATACTAGATAACATATATATATCCACACAAAATAACATATATATTTCTACATAAAATAACAAATATATTTTCAAACCAAATAACAAATATATTTTTATAACAAATATATCTCTACATAACAAACATATTTCTATAACAAATATATCTCTACATAACAAACCTATTTCTATAACAAATATATCATTACACCACATAACAAATATTAGCATATTTCATCAAAAATATATATTATAAATCAGATAATAATACACTAAAAATACAATAAATTAATAAAATATTAAATATTAAAAGTAGGGCGTTACAATCAACAATTGAATCACTAAATTGATCCTGAGAACAGAAAAAAATTTGAATCACTAAATTGATCCTAAGAACAGAAAACCATTAACAAATCTGAAATTTGAATCAAAACCTAAATACAACAGAAATCATATACATGATTACCTCTTCAAAATGCAGTACGAATGTCGCTGGAGAAATCACGTCGGAGTGCGAGCAAGGGTGAAATTCGTGCAACCTCGCCGGTGAAATCACGTCGCAATCACGTCGTGACCTAGCCGGATAAACCACGTTGGAGCGGCGACCAAGGGTCAGCACGTCGGAGCGGCGAGCAAAGGTCAGCACGTCGAAGCGGCGAGCAAGATTGAATCGTATGAGAGTGTGTGCGATCAGTTTGTGGGGTGTGAGCTGAGAACCGTAGGATAAGATTGTGGGGTGTGAGCTAAGAACCGTAGGATCATATTGTGAGGTGTGAGCTGAGAACCGTAGGATTATTACAAGTGTACACTAAATCTGATGGTTGTGAAGTCCTTATGCACGGTGCATAAGGATTTCCTTATGCACCATAACTTTTGCCTGTCTATTGTAGCATATATATATATATATATATATATATATATATATATATATATATAGGGGATGTATCAAATAAGAAGTGATTTTAAAATGAGAAGTAAGAAGGTTAAATAGCAGCCGTTAGATTAAAATACACAGTTTAGATTAAAAGTTGGTTTTAGTGAAAATCATGGGGTGGTTACATACAATTTAGGTTTTAGTGAAAATCATGGGGTGCTAGATCTACGAAAACTAAGAATATGAACAACCACCCCATGATTTCCACTAAAACCTAAATTGTATGTAACCACCCCATGATTTCCACTAAAACCAACTTTTAATCTAAACTGTGTATTTTAATCTAACGGCTGCTATTTAACCTTCTTACTTCTCATTTTAAAATCACTTCTTATTTGATACATCCCCGATATATATATATATATATATATATATATATATATATATATATATATATATATATATATATATATGGGTTTTGCTAGAAGCCACCCATGAAGGTGTCTTTTAGCAACCTACACCTTAAGGTGTGATTTTCACTTTTTAGTTATAACTATGCTAAAAGACACCTTCATAAAAATTAGTTGGTGTCTTCTAGCAAATGCCTATAGGATTTGCTAGAAGCCACCCATGAAAGTGTCTTTTAGCAACCCACACCTCAAGGTGTGATTTTCACTTTTTAGTTATAACTTTGCTAAAAGACACCTTCATAAAAATTAGTTGGTGTCTTCTAGTAAATGCATATAGGATTTGCTAGAAGCCACCCATGAAAGTGTCTTTTAGCAACCCATATATATATATATATATATATATATATATATATATATATATATATATATATATATATATATATATATATTTGACACCAGGTATCAACGAATTCATTGACACCAAATCTCGACCATCCATTTAAGTTTAATCAAAGGCTCATAATTACTAATTTAAGGCCCCAAGAAGTCTTCAATTCTTTTGGTGTAGGTGAATCTCTTTCTTTATTTATTTTATGGTAAACCAATCTTTTCTTTTTTTTTTTTGAGGAAATGGTAAACCAATCTTTGTTCTTTAATTGTAATATTTTTTGCTGAAAAAGATTGATTTCAAGGACAAACAAATTATCATGAGAATGAAGGTTCTTTATCGATTTCTAAATGGACGTGATGTTAGTAAACTCAATTATTCATGGTATTTTGTTGAAAAAGTGATGTTCTCCATAATGCTCTCAATTACACGGTCGATCATAGTTTTCACAACTTTCATCTGTAATTGCAATCCAAAACGTTGAATTAACGAGAGGAAATAGCTTATAGAGATGCAAACATTAAATAATATCAATGGGTGTGTCGCAGAGAATGATAATATGTAGAAGAGAACAAAGAGTATCAGGATACCGTTTTCAATTTCAGTTTCAGTTTCAGTTTTTCAATGATAGAAAACAATAATATTATGTGATTAAGAGAAACAGTACACACAAAATAGAAAATATAAGTCTTTGATCAAATAAATTGACGGTTGAGATTTGGTGTCAACCGATCTAACTATATATATATATATATATATATATATATATATATATATATATATATATATATATTTGGACATAAAAACATTACTTCTCAAACCGATCACCTAACATGATTATAAATGTAATTTGGTTGTCGAGGGATATATCATTTTGAAGCTATTATTTGCATTTGTAAAGTAATTTCTATAGGATTAATTAAAACTATGATTTTGTCATCTACAAAATATATATTTGATATATTATTAGACTTTTTGACCCGTGCGACGCACAGGTCTTCTCGATTATAATAGAGACCAATAAATAATTTTTAACCCGTAAGATCATGAGTCGATCAATAAACGCAAATTAGATTATTAGAGATACAATATTAAAATTAAATGATAATAAAAAAAATTATAAAGAAAAAAGATAAAAAGAATACAAAATTATATTATTGTACGGATCAATTTTATTTAATACTTTTATAGTTAAACATAAAAAATTAATGTAGTTCATGGTTCCTAACAAATTATTTAGGATAGCCGAGTTTGAATGGAAATTAGTGTATTCTGTTTGTAAACGTATTAAATAAGTGTACAACAACTTATCAAAAAAAAAATCTACCGAAACAATAGGTTAAGTTGTTGCGGACCTAATAAAATTAATAAATAATAAGGATAAGGATTTAGAATCTATTAAAGTTTTGCTTTGAAAAATATTCACGGTTATTAGAGAGAAATGAAAAACATATATGATGCAAATTTAGAGCAAAAATTTTAGGATAGAGCTGTTGCAAACCTAATAAGGGATTAGTGGAGGAAAAAAATTAGGTTAAAACTTAACATGATTAATAAATAAGGATAATATTTTAGATCTAGAAAACACGAAAGTTAACCTAACTTTAACCTATTATTGGGTTAGCTTGTGGTGTACATGGGTTGAGTCAACTCGAAAAACCTGTTTAAATCTAAAAGAAATTTTAAAAAGTGAGTTGAGTTGGGTTATTGGGTGAGTATAATTTTAAAAATGAAAAACCCATAAAAAATAACGGGTTTTATGTAAAATCAGACTCATATTATCCAATAAACTCATTTACCCAATAATGCGAATATTTTTATTTTTATTTTCATATTGAAGAAAAATACCAAAAACTTTGGTCATAAATCAATCTAATTTTCAAAATTGACACAAGACATCTCTATATTAAAAATCAAAACGGTTAGAGTTACAAGTTAGGATGTTGCACTTTTTTATTATTTTGATGCTAATGCAATTTTATATCATGCAATTTTATAATGAAATTTATTATTTGATTTATCA
Organism: Medicago lupulina; assembly: GCA_958299785.1. Classification (NCBI taxonomy): domain Eukaryota; kingdom Viridiplantae; phylum Streptophyta; class Magnoliopsida; order Fabales; family Fabaceae; genus Medicago; species Medicago lupulina. The sequence continues at coordinate 53,961,344 of OY283144.1, read as the reverse complement.
TTTATTATTTTATGATGTTAAAATATAGTGAAAATAAGTTACACAATTTTTTTATTTTTATGAAAAAATATGATGACTCGTCATTTATTAATTTAATATTATTAACAAAAAAAATCATTTAGGTAACCTACGATCCAATTCAACCCAAACAAAAAATTAGTGGGTTAATATAATATTGTTATTTTATCTCACCCAAACCAAAGTATGATTGAGTCTTGTGTTGATCAAACTCAACCCAAACTGATTCATGTAATCCTAAAGAACATGCATAATAATATGTATGGGTCGGATTCGAAACTCAAACCGATTCGAACCCTCGATTAAAAAGAATATAATAGAATTAGAATACAGCTGAAAACGTTAATAACACTAAACCACCAGCTGAGGGACCAGGACTGTGGCGGTATTCTCTTTTCCTTCTCTTTTTCCTTTCAAAAAAGCAAAACTATCATCTTTCTTCGCTTACACTCTCTCTCTCTCTCTCTCTCTCTCTCTCTCTCTCAGCTACCTTCTTGGTGTATAACTAAATTTGAACAACCACTTCTCATCATACAATCTCAACCTTAACTACCCATCATCTGTAAGCTTAATCTTAGTCTTTTCTTCTTTTATTTATTTATTTATTTATTAGTAACATTGTTAAATAAGCTTGATGGTTAGGTAGAATGGACAAATGATATCTCAATTTATTAGTTTCTGAATTTGATAAATATTTTCTTCTGTTTATACATAAATGTGTGACTGAGTGAGTGGATGTTTCTTTTTTCTTACGGTATGAATGTAAAATTCATTGTAATCTGCTTGCTCTATTATCAGTATTATTGCCTACGAATCAGATTTCATTTTTGTGTTTCGCAGAGGTAATACTTCGCGAAAAATGACAAGGGTGACCCGCAGTTTTGGTGACACTATGATGATGCATAAGGACGTGGTATCAGCCGATGTAATTTTTGCTTCTCTTCGATTTCCTACTTACACTATTGGATCTAATAATCAGATCATGGATGACCCTAAAGTGCTATCGATGAAGGAGGTTGTTGCACGTGAGACTGCACAGCTGTTGGAACAGCAGAAACGTCTCTCAGTTCGCGACCTTGCTAGTAAATTTGAGAAGGGTTTGGCAGCTGCTGCTAAGTTATCTGAAGAGGTCACACACATTTTCTATTTCAAACTTTACCTAAATTGAAATAATCAATGATCAATCTATGTCTTCTTAGCTACTCACATATATAGAGAAGGAAACAATTGTGCTGATGCTTTAGCTAACATAGGTTTAAATTTGGATCATTTAACTATATGGACACAACTGCCTGCTAGTATTAGTAGTCATTTTGCTCAAAATAGACTGGGTATGCCTAGCTATAGATTTTTAAACCATTAGGAGGTTTTGGTTTGGTCCCCCTCCGCGTCTTGTTTGTTTTCGTTTTTTTGTTTATCAATATATTTGGGTTAACCTAGTGCTTTGCTAGGTTGACTGGTTTGTTTAAAAAAAATAAAATAATAATAATCAATGATCATAATAATTTCCGAGAAAATTCATGTACTTATTGTTTGATTTTGGGATTTAGGCTAAACTTAGAGAAGCAGCTTCACTAGAGAAGAATGTTCTTTTAAAGAAGATCAGAGATGGGTTGGAATCCTTAAAAGGGCGAGTGGCGGGAAGAAATAAGGATGATGTACACGAAGCTATTTCTTTGGTTAGTTCTATTTCCTATGCTTCTTTGATAATCTCTCTTGCAGTGCCTTGTTTCTGCACAAATGTGAGTATTTGTTCCGCATTGTCATTGTTAAAGAGTCCCTGTCCCACATCGGACAAAAGATGGCCTGAACACGGGGGCAATCCTCACTTCACAAGCTGGTTTTGTGGGGTTGTGTTAGGCCCAACCATGATTTCTAAGAGTCATGATAGTCTTTCTTGATTGTGGTATATCTGGACAGTTGAGTGCCCTTTACAACCAATGCCATGTTGCAAGAGGCCTCTTATACGAGTCATGGCCTTCTGTGGAGCTGCTTGGTACATCAAATATTTATATTTCATTATGTGATGTTTTAGCAAAAAGCAAGTTATTCCATCATTTTTAGAGATTCTGATACATTTGGTGACTACAGAGCATTTTAGGTGTCATTATTCTTTTAGCATTCATGTGTTTCTTAATAACTTTGTTGTATCAATAAACATTTCCAGCCTGATTTCAAAGAACTTTTAATTAGGGGTGGGGTGGGGTGGGGGTTTGGGGGGACACTCACAGAGGGAGTAGATGGAGACAAAGTAGAATTATGGGAGAATGGATGAGGAGAGATTAATGAAAAGTCTTTGAGAATGAATACTGGGACAATTTTCTATAAAATATTTTTTCCATTAGTTTATTTATGCGTATGCAATCTTTTGCTGTAATCAACTGTAACATATACAGTAGTGTTCAATCTGCAGGTTGAAGCCCTTGCAGTTCAGTTAACTCATAGGGAAGGGGAGCTAGTACAACAGAAAGCTGAGGTGAAAAAGCTAACAAATTTTCTTAAGCAGGTGATGTTAACTTCTTCAATCTCTTCTTTGGGTGATAGAAACACAAATATGACTGCAGTAATTGAAAGCAGAACAAGATCAACAATGACACTAATGTCAAGTGGATTCCAACCCTCTCAATGTTTGCTAAAGAAATTCTCTAAAAGAGAACTGTGTAATGAACACCCCATAAAAAATTGAAGCATCTCATGATTTCCTTAACCTGCAAGCATTCAGCTTCAACCAAAGACATCACAAATTGCACATTGCCACAAATTGAGAAGCGTATTATTTTGAGTTGAAAGAAAGAGTTGGATAATCGGAAAGTATTTGCAATTTCATTGATCAATAGATAGCAAATTTGTAATTATTACATATAGAAGTGCATATACAATGAACAAAATGCTGTGTGCTGCTGTACTTTAATCTGTCTATTGACCTATTGGGCGGTCTAATTTGTCTGGGAATGAAACACTATTGGGCTGTCTAATTTTTGCTTCCTTTTTATTTGATCTTTACATGAAGATAACTTGAATATTTAGTTCCTATTTATGAAATGGATTCTTTTTCAACTCAAATCCTCTATACTTGGCTTTACAAAGAAATTTCCTTTTCCAAGGCTGAGTATCTAGATTCATTTGTAGGCTTCTGAAGATGCTAAGAAACTTGTATATGAGGAAAGAGCATTTGCTCGTTTTGAAATAGATAATGCCCGGGCAGCAGTTCAAAGAGTGGAGGAGGCTCTTCAAGAGCATGAGAAGATGTCTCGAACTTCAGGAAACCAGGTTCATTGTGTTACTTTGTCATTTATGTTTCCCAACTTTTACCTTCGAGGGATTAGGATCTTTCTTTTGACATAATGGCAAGTGTTTGTGAGTTATACTCACTTATTTTCTTTCAAATTCCAATACTTTATTTCAAAACTGATCAATTAATGGAATGAGAATTTGTGGACGAATAAAAATCTGTTCATGTTTATTTTTCTACTTATACTTCTGAATGGTTCATGGTGGATATTTCCATCTAACAATTCAGTTTTCTCTGTCTTGAAATATTTATGTTGGGAGCATGATTCTTTTCGAATACTTTTTCCTTTGGTTTGAAAGCTGTTGCATGCCAGATTTTTGCGTGTTTCTTTTGTGATTTTTGAATGCATTATCTTGCTTATATTATTTGTCTTACATCGCGCAACATAAAAATATATCTCTAGGAAGGGTCTGAATGATCGGGAGATAATGTGATTCAATCCCTTTTGCTTTTGCTCTGAAAATCATATTAGTTCCAATCATTGATTCTACCGGGGTTAATTTTTTTGAGTTCTATTCTAAGTTGCTTAAACATTCTCCTAACATAGAGAAGTATCTAGTTGACAACTCCATTTGGACTTCAAAACTCGTCTATGATCTAGTTTTGTTGGCTGGACAGTACTTACTCAATGGTGTTAAAACACAATCAGTGGTCTGTTTATAAAACTTACAAGCAATTTCTCTTGTTTCTGTTTAATGATTTCTTTAGGATAAAACAAGGATGTCAGAATTTGTGGTAGTATGCAGTTGGAAAAATTTGTTTCTTTTTACAGACCTTTTCTGTAAAATTTAAACATTTTATTGCTTCTCTGGTGCTTTAGTGCATAGGTGTTTAATCATTTGTGATGTGTGTTTTATCATTCTTGGCTCTCTTTCCTCTTTCATTATGTATATTCTCTGCAAGAAATATTTTTACAAGAAAATTAAACAAAAAAAAACTCTTCAATCAAAATATTTTTTGTTTGCATAGAAAGTGTAACTGTTATTAGTTGATATTTCAATGATGTATCGATTAATATTTTCGTGTTGTATTGATATCGACTGAGAAAAAATTATTTTAATAAAATTTAGTTCTGTGGGATCTATAGGACCTGGAACAATTAATGAAGGAGGTTCAAGAGGCTCGAAGAATCAAAATGCTGCATCAGCCAAGCAAGGTATTTCTCATCATTTATCGATCATTATTATTATTTGAAACACCCTCTTGTTCGTGCTTGTAGTTCCCTGACCCTACCTCTCTTTGGTTGTGAAGTCATTAGGAAAAATACTGTGTACATACATACGTAGTACATGAAGTACATTTGATTTAAATTTTCAGGCCTTTTTTTTCTTTCTGTTTTTTTGTTGAGGAAGTTTGATTTATCTCAACCCTCACGGCAATGCCATATTTGTTTATTGTTTATGAGTTTAAATGTTGATATGTTTGCGTTCCTTGCTTTCAATAATAGATACTTAGCAGGTCTAATGACGTGTGACCGCTGATATCTTTCAAAACTAAGTAACTAATTTGAATCAGTGCAAGTGCAAGATATTGCATCTATGAAGTTGTAGAATCGATTCAGAATCGGAGCATTTCAGGGGAAAATATTATGATTTTGGCTGCAGTATTTTTTGTGTGCATGATAGATATTCTTCTCCTTTGTTGAAATACCCTTCTTTCCACTACTTTCTTTGTCTCGTCATTTGTCTAGGATATTGACTTTTTTATCATTATTTTGAGGAAATTCAATAAATTGATTTCGGATTGACTTTTAGGTTATGGATATGGAACACGAGCTTCAAGCATTAAGGACTCAACTTGCAGACAAGTCCAGACATTATCTTCGACTCCAAAAAGAGGTATGCCTATCATGTTATGCCATTTTGAAGAGGTTGTGATTTTAATTATGAAATATTTACAACTTTGATGTACAATACAAGACTTTCGGCATTGTTATTTTCCTCAACATTATCCTTTAGTTAATCTTATATTGGTTAACATCGATGTGGTATTATATTTTGGTGTTCAGTTGGGTAGTTTGAGGAGCTATTTTTGTGATATTTTACTCCCACACTGTCTTGCACACATGTTTCATACTGTTTAAACCAACTCACTATCACTTTATTGACTATAATGAAAAAAATATTAAAATGCAAAAACATTTGAATCTTCCATATTCCTTCCACAAGGATGTATGTGAGATATGGAGTTGGGAGAATCTTCAAAGAAGCTCTTATATGGTTATGTCTTGGACTTTTAATCCTTTCTTTCATCTGAACTGAAGTGAATGATATGTTTGTTTGATTAAATTGAGGAATAATATAATTGTCTTCCATTCTAAGTTATCACTGATTTTCTTCCATTTCACTTTTCAGTTGGCAAGGGAAAAGAAAGGAGAGGAAAATGTTCCTCATTTATATGAATTAGAAGGCACTGAAACATTAGGGTCATATTTGCAAATTCAACCTTGCTCCAGTAATGCCCCCGAACTTTCAGAATGTTCAATTCAGTGGCATCGAGTATCACCTGAAAGTGCCAAAAAGGAACTTATTTCAGGTATATCTTCCAAAAACATAGCACTGTGCTTGGTGAATAGCTTTTGAAGGTATCTATTTTGCTTTTCAATGGTCTTCATGCGAGTCAGTTGGGTATCCATCATTGGACTCATGATTTCTACTTTTATCTACCTCTGGTATATTGTGGTTGGGTATCTGTCATTCATTTTACTTGTCCCAGAATGAGAAAATTAACATAATATCATTTTAGTCGAGGGTAAGTCGGGAAAAAGTAATTCGGCCCAAAGAACAGGCCATTCTAGTTTAAAAAAACAGAAAGAAACAAAGTATATAGGGGATATTAAGGGGAGGGGGACATGTATAATTGGTTGAAGGGGAGAGAGAGAAGAGAAAAAGAACAGGTGGCAATGGCATGAATGGAGAGGGAGAGAAGATACATGAATCACAGGACAAGTGAGAAGGACTAGATAAAGGGGTAGCTAAAGGAAGAGATATCAGAAAGTTTATAAGGGACTTCTTGGACTATGCTGAGAGAAGTTAGTTCTTCCTCTGGAAAGGGGTTTCTTAGTTCTATCTATTAATCTTTTTCCATTTGAATTCATCTAGTAACGAGCAAAGCTACATTACAATTTCTGTTTGTGAGGAATATTGAGAGTAGAGGAAAAGAGTCATGTTGGTTAGGATATACGCAGTTTGTTGACTAGACGTCACAAAAGGTAGACATAATTCCCGCATCTAATTTCTCCTTTACGAAATGAAGGTCAATCTCAATATGTTGGGTGTATCATGCTATGCTAATACGGCTTTACTATCAAATATAATTTCAGTGGAAGCTCAAATTTCATTCTTCCAGGACTCCTTCACTACTCCTTCAATGGAAGTTCAATTTTCATTCCTCCATAATCCTTCACGAATTCCCTGATTCATGGCCATAAACTCAGCTTCTGCACTACTTCTGCCACAACTCCTTATTTTTTGCTTCTCCATGTCACAAGATTTCCCTATACATTGGTACAATATCCAGAGGTTGATCTTCTGCCTGTAACTAAACCCGGACCTTCCCAGTCTACATCAGTAAAGATAGACAAATTTCTTTCACCATTCTTCTTAAAAAATAGACCATTTTGGGAGTGGCCTTCAAATATCTGAGTATTCTATCAACTGCCTCAAGATGTTCTTCACAAGGAGAGTGCGTAAATTATTAGTAAATAATTGCTACCAACCCAATGTATCATCATATGCAATATATAATTAGCTATACTACAACTAATACTATTAGTAAAAAATTAGTAGGACATAAAATATGTAGCTCCCAAATGTCTGCATTCATGAACACATCGTTTTGTGTCTATCAGGGTACCTCGTATAAACAACACTAATGTTGAAATTGAAAAAAGAAAAAATAAAAGGTAACCAAGCCAATACACCCTTTATGTCGAACAAAATATATAATTGCTCCAAAGAGGAGTTATACTTTCCGTCATATCGGCCAAATTCATTGAATTAGCCGAATGGAATATATACCTTGAAGCGTTTCTCTGTCTGGTTTGTACTATTAGATGCAACGAGTAGAAAACTACTGTTGGTTATTTGATGAAATATAGTGGTTATAACAAGAATGAACAAAGAGAAAATATGAATGCAAAAGGCTTGTATATTATTTAGCAGGAAAGACTGGTGTACTTATACAGCCATAAGGAAAGTAGAAAGGCAAATACGTTGCCACTAATTAGCATAACTGATGCCTTAATAAAAGGAAATCAACTCAGCCACTTAATCTTTATTGCCTAGAATGTATGAGAATTAAAACTGACTGAGAAGCTTCAAGGGTCATTCATTAAACACTCCTCCTTGACACTGGAGCTGCGGTGAACCAAGCTATTTGGATCAGAAAGCTCATGACAGACTTGCACATGATTCAAACAGAAACTACTAAGATATTTGTGGACAACCAAGCTGCAATTTCAATTGCTAATGATCCAGTGTTCCATGGTAGAGCCAAACACTTCAAGATCAAGTTTTTCTATCTAAGAGAAGTTCAGAAGGATGGAGAAGTTCAACTTGTCTATTGTAGAACAGAACATCAGAATGCAGACATCTTAACAAAGGCACTTCCTAAAGCTAGATTTGAGTTAATGAGAAAAAGGCTTGGAATATGCAGCTCTAGTGTCAAGGAGGAGTGTTTAATGAATGACCCTTGAAGCTTCTCAGTCAATTTTAATTCTCCTAAATTTTAGGCAATAAAGATTAAGTGGCTGATTTGATTTCCTTTTATTTAGGCATCAGTTATGCTAATTAGTAGCAATGTATTTGTCTTTCTACTTTCCTTATGGCTGTATAAGTACACCAGTCTTTCCTGCTAAATAATATACAAGCCTTTTGCATTCATATTTTCTCTTTGTTCATTCTTGTTATAACCACTATCAATAAGCCAGCTTTCTGTGGAATGATTTGACGCAGTAAACAATTGCTCATCCTGTGATTCATCCTCAGCAACCTGACCTCTTCTTGCTGCTGTTGAGATTTGCACATCCTTTCAGTGTGCCCTAACTGACGACACTTTACATCTGGTCTCCACCAACACCTTTTTTCTAGATGATTGTTTTTTTGCAATGAGGGCAGGGTGGATATGAGTGACTGCTAGTGCTTTGATTGCTGTTGTTGCTGCGGTTTTTCCCATTTTTGTTGATTTGAAGCTTGGCTTGAAATGCACCTTCCATAGACCGCTCTTGTCTCATAAGCCTTCTTTGCTCTTGTGCCTTTAGTGCATGTAACACTTCTGCAAGAGTGATGTTGCACAAATCTTTTGTGTTCTCCAAGGTGGCTATAGATGCTTCATATCTTTCAGGTAATATCACGAGAATTTTTTCTACAATTCTTGAGTCAGGAAACCTAGCACCAAGCAATTTAACCTTATTGGCAATGATGAGTAATTTATCGGAGTACTCTTTGATTGTCTCAGATTCTTTCATTCTTTGCACCTCAAATTCTCTTCTTAAGTTTATAACCTGCATGCTTCGTATCCTTTGGTCTCTTGCGTATTCTTCTTTCAGATAATCCCAAATTTCTTTCGCCGTTTTGAGAGTCATGACTCCGGTAAAGACGGTTTTTGAGACACCGGAAAATAGACATGCTTTTGCTTTTGACTTCTTGGTTTTTTCTCTTTGTGGTTTTTAATCTGAGTCATGGTGGGATTGTCTGGAAGCGGAGGAACATCATAATCTTCTTCCACAGCTTCCCAAAGATCTAAAGCATCTAGGTAGGCTTCCATCCTCACAGCCCATAGATCATAGCTTTCAGTTTCACCATCAAAAATAGGAAGAGCAACATGTGAAAAACTTGTTTCAGCATTCATCTCACAGATCCCGTAAGAAAAATGCTATGATTACCAATTTGTTGGTTATTTGATGAAATATAGTGGTTATAACAAATGAACAAAGAGAAAATATGAATGCAAAAGGCTTGTATATTATTTAGCAGGAAAGACTGGTGTACTTATACAGCCATAAGGTAAGTAGAAAGGCAAATACGTTGCCACTAATTAGCATAACTGATTCCTAAATAAAAGGAAATCAAATCAGCCACTTAATCTTTATTGCCTAGAATTTAGGAGAATTAAAACTGACTGAGAAGCTTCAAGGGTCATTCATTAAACAACTACCATTGACGAGCACAAACTGTGAGTCCCTTAGCAGGAAAGACTGGTGTACTTATACAGCCATAAGGTAAGTAGAAAGGCAAATACGTTGCCACTAATTAGCATAACTGATTCCTAAATAAAAGGAAATCAAATCAGCCACTTAATCTTTATTGCCTAGAATTTAGGAGAATTAAAACTGACTGAGAAGCTTCAAGGGTCATTCATTAAACAACTACCATTGACGAGCACAAACTGTGAGTCCCTTAAACAGAATCAATTATAATGCCATATGCTTTCCAGTATTCCAGGAGGTTGGAAACTCTGAATCTCACCTATTCATGAACTTACATGTTTGTTACTTTACATCATAATACGGTTTTCTCTATCTGCTTCAAATTTCCCTAGTAAGGATAGTAAATCAGATGAAGGATAGTCCAATCACTAGAGGTAGCAGAAGACCGAAAACACCTATAGGAGACATTATGACGTTGTTTGATTCATGTAGCCAATTCCGACTTGTGGGATAAGCCTTCTCTATTTATAAAGCATTATAAGAAAAACCACCTGCTGTGCCATTAACTTGCACAAATATGTAAAGGATATTTATTGATATTGATGTTATATCAGGTAGTTTCGTCTGTTTTTTTCCTTTCCTTTTATGTAACACAGCTTTTGTGTTCTCAGGAGCTACCAAATCAGTTTATGCACCAGAACCTTTTGACGTTGGACGCATATTGCAAGTTGGTATTATTTCAGAAGGCTTGGAGATCACACTGTCAACCACCGGTCCAATTGAACCAGGTTTGGCTACAATGCTGGATCATGCACTTTTGGTTAAGTAGTCAACAAGAATTGCTTCTATGTATTTTCTTCTATTTTAAACTATAAAGTATCTGTCTTATCAATTCAAAGAAATGGACCTGTTTTCTGTCCAATCAAGTTTGAGGTTAAACTGAATTTTTATTTGTTTTCAGCTGCTGGTTTGGGAAACTATGTAGAGGCCCTTGTTCGAAAACATGACACTGAATTCAATGTATGTAACTACAATCCTTTTAAATTTTTTGTTCTTTCCTTTTTCCCCTCTTATAATTCGCAAAAGCATCAATATAAGTTTATCATTTTAATTAATTGAGATGTTATGTAAGCTTTATCATTCATCACTTGTTCTTGTATATGGATCCATTCATGCTTATAATAAACCTTCAATTAGCGTCTAGTTTTGGTAAATTGTAGTTGTGTGTTGGTTGATTTGTCGATATTTCAATATATGAAATTTGGAAAGTCTGACCAGATTCAGTGACAATAGTAATATTAGTTATATTCAATACTTTGCAGGTGGTTGTAACCCAGACAAATGACTCACATCATCCAACTGAATCCATTCATATACTTAATGTGGGAAAGATGAGAATGAAGCTTTGTAAAGGGAAAACAACAATTGCCAAGGAATTCTATTCGAGTTCAATGCAGGTATTTCAACTGTGGTAACTGTCAATTCTGGATAACTCTTTATTTAGCCTGTTTAGTCTTCAATAAATAAGGAAAGCAACCATCTATTTACTATGTTATAAATACTGTTTTAACATTTTCGGTGGTCTACCATTTTGATAGTTTCCTCTCCCACTCTTGCTTCTTGTCATACACTTAGTTGTGATGTATCTTTTTATCTCTTTTTTTCTTCAGCTTTGTGGAGTTCGAGGAGGTGGGAATGCTGCGGCACAGGCACTATTTTGGCAACCAAAGCAAGGACTCTCTTTTGTATTAGCTTTTGAATCAGAGAGAGAAAGGAATGCAGCTATCATGCTTGCAAGGAGGTTTGCATTTGACTGTAATGTATGTCTTTCTAAACTATTTACAATATATACATGTTGAAACTACTGCAATATTTGTTAGGATTTTAGCATTCATGACTTTTTTTTTTCACCTCTTGGTCTCCATTGCTAAATTTCCAATACCTTAATTGCAGATTGTTCTAGCTGGTCCAGATCACAGAACTCCTTCAGAAACATGATGGGACTTGCTTGAATATTACGTTCTGGACTGTAATTATTTGAGTTTTCCTCTCTTGTTGTATTACAAGTGTGTAAAAGTGAAATATGCCTTTTATTGTGCTAAGGAATCAGACCACGTCTGAATTCCTTTATATAATTTTCTTTCACCAACACCAGGGCATTTTTTTTGTTAGCCTTATGAGTGATAGTTGATGAAAGTTTTAGAGCTTACAATTGTGGAATTGGTGCAAGCTAGGTTCAGTGTTTCAGTGTTTGAGTAGCTAGTTGATGGTTTTTTATTGATTGATTAATACAAATACTGTCAGAATTTTCTGCATTGTATTTTTTCCAATGGATTTACTTGTTATGAGTGATGGTGAATTTATTTTTGAAAACTGCTCTTTACCCAACATAAATTACTCGCTCTTAACTAAAAAGACAAAAATACCCCTACGCATGTTAACTCACGCTCGTGTAAATTTTGCGTGAGTTAAGACACGCTGCGTGAGTTAACTCACACTAATGTAAATTTTAAAAAAATTCAATGTGAGTTAACTCACGCTGAAAATTCACACTAAAAACTGGTTTCTTTCTCATTTTTCTATCCCCAGCTAACATTATTTCAACCAAAGTGGGACCCATGTTAATTATTTATGACAAAAGTGGGATCCAATTCCACATGACTTTGAATTGACAAAAATCAGCACCATATGACTTTGAATTGAATTCAGCACTGCAAAAATGACAAAAAGAAATCATGGTTTATTGTAACACAAGTACCACAAAACCATCATGTGCACACATAAAGTTTTTTTTTTGGTACAGTGTGAACACATAAAGTTAAAACTTGTATTTTGAACTAACATGAGTTAACTCACGTGAGGTATAACATTTGCGTGAGTTAACTCATGCAGGGGTAATTTTGTCTTTTCAGTTGGGAGCAAGCAATTTTTGTTGGGTAAAGAGCAGAATTCTTTATTTTTACTTAAAGGATTGGAATACCCTTAAAGGACATGCTCCAAGTGGTGTCGGTTGGATTATGTCCTTCGCATTGTACCAAAATTTCTTCGGTCACTCCTTTGTGAAGCATAGTGCGGCGAGTTTTTAAGATTCAGAGAGGGAGGACTTGGCAGTGATCGCATGTGGTGGAAGGGGGCTAAATTTGAACATCTGGTTGGCCATTACCTCACAAAGTTGCATTAGGACAATGAAACCACGAAAGAAAAAACTAAATATACGTGAAAATCACTTATTTCAATAAAACGGAAGGAGAACAACAGTTTAGAGGTGATTTTATTTTATTTTATTTTATTTTATCAAAAATTGATTCTAAATCACTATTTTTTATGGATGAAGGAGGAGCTTATAAATTGGGGTGGTGTCCCAAGATAGAGAGAGATAGAGATGTATAACTTAAATCTCATCAAAAAAAATTCCTTATATTTTTGGTACTCATAGTTTCACTCTTTTGCGGAATTGATCATCTATCTTAGAATTTAAAAGTTTTAGTTATTCTCTTAAAGAAATTTTCTATTAATTTTAATTTATCTTTTTCGATCGTCAGATTATATTTTGTGTAAAAGAACTCACATCACCAATTTTATAGCTCAAAAATATATTGATGATCAAAATGGTCAGATTTTAAAATAGAGGAACAAATCCATAAAAAGTTGAAAAATAAAAGGGCCAAAATTTCAATTAAACCAAAAAAAATAAAAGAACTCAAATGGACGGCTATCACTAGTCCTAGATACTTGTGGCAAAATCTGGGCCGTCAATGAACTGATGGCTCTCATAATCTTGATCTCCCACTGTTCTTTACTGTTTTAAGCACATCTCTGATCTCTCTCTCTCTCTCTCTGTTTCATTTCCATTTCTCAGGTACTTCTTTTTGCTATTTCCAATTCATTCAATGTTATTCTGCTTTATATTTTTTTCCCACCATGTTTGTTTTGGACTTTTGTGATCATTGATTAAGTTTTCCCACCATTTAGAGATTACTACTAGAAAACCACATAGGTAAAATTGTTTTTGTAGTGTTTTCTTAAACTGCTCATGTAAAATTTGTATTATGAATGATTGACCTGTTTGTATGAATGATCTAGATTCTCAATGGTTCTTCAACCTCTTGATGAATAAAGTTAACTTTGTTTTCATTTGGTTTATTGTGATTGGATTTTTGTCCAATCTCACCCTCCGTTGTTACAATTCAGTGGTTTGACTGTGATGACATTTTATGTGTAGACCTTGATTTGAACCCGTCCCCCATCCCCGTGTGTGTTTAACTGAGTATATGTTGGCCACTTATGAAGCAAGCACGGGTACGAACACCAGACAGAACACGGACACTGAGACGCTGACACCCCTAATAATTTAAGAAAACCACATAATTCAGTGTAATCATATGTGTCGGTGTCGTACACGACGCATGTCCAACACGGGACACGCCTAATCCGAGGAGTGTCCGTGCTTCATACCACGAGGCTAAGAAAGAAAAAAAATCTAATTTGATTTACTCCTTGCTATGTAGAGATGTCAACATCGGATAAACCAGAAGTAGTGAAAAGGGGTGAAGAACAAAAAGAAGATGATGGAAAGGGTGGATTTCTCAATACAGTGAAGGGTTTCATTCAAGACATTGGGGAGAAGATTGAGGAAACAGTTGGGTTTGGGAAACCAACTGCAGATGTTTCCGCAATACACATTCCTAAAATTAATCTTGACAAAGCAGATCTTGTTGTTGATATTCTCATAAAGAATCCGAATCCGGTGCCGATTCCTCTAATTGATATTAACTATTTGGTTGAGAGTGATGGGAGGAAGCTAGTTTCGGGTTTGATACCCGATTCTGGTACAATTCATGCACATGGCGAGGAGACGGTGAAAATTCCTGTTACTTTGATTTATGATGACATAAAGAATACATATGCCGATATTCAACCAGGAAGTATCATTCCTTATAAGGTGAAGGTTGATCTCATAGTTGATGTTCCTGTGATTGGAAGGATCTCTATACCTATGGAAAAAACTGGAGAAATCCCGATTCCATACAAGCCTGATATTGATCTTGAGAAAATTCAGTTTCAGAGTTTCTCTTTTGAAGAGACTGTTGCTATTCTTCATTTGAAGTTGGATAACAAGAATGATTTTGACTTGGGACTCAATGCCCTTGATTATGAGGTATGGCTTGGTGATGATAGGATTGGAGGTGCTGATCTTGCAAAGTCTGCTAAAATTGAAAAAAGTGGGATTAGTTCCATTGACATTCCAATTACCTTCAGACCTAAGGATTTCGGGTCTGCACTTTGGGACATGATGAGAGGAAAAGGTACAGGCTACACTATGAAAGGACATATTGATGTTGACACGCCCTTTGGAGCAATGAAATTGCCTATTAGCAAAGAAGGTGGTACTACCCGTCTCAAGAAGAGTAAGGAAGATGGTGGAGATGATGATGACGAGGTTTGCTAATTTCTTTACCCTATGTTTCTTATTTTGCTCTTATACCCTTATGTGTATGCATAATTGCATATGTATGTTTATGTTTCATTGTTGAGACTGAAATCTGTCTAGGATGTCATGAACAGGCACATGATAGTAATAAATTTAATCGACTCACTAGTATCTTGCATTTGCGCCTCAGAATGTTGTTTTTCAAATTCTGATGGTAGTATGTTCTTCTATATCTGAAGTATTCATTATAGTATCATTCAGTTGTTAAATGATGGCTATGGCGAAATAATGTGGCAGTTCTTTTGACAATTGTCATAGTCAAATTGTGAACGAATACCCGCCATGGCGGCCGTATAGGCCCCAATGGTGTGTTTATATGGTGGATTTTTTGCCGTCCACCATCGACAACACTGGTATAACTCTAATGCCACCCCTAACTTATAGGAATTTCATTGTTACTATATTCGTTATTTCAGAGGCTTACTTCGATTCTAGTTTTAAATTTTTGTCTAGTAGAGTTTCAATATAGACAATTTTAAGATGTTAAGGAACAAGTCAAACAAATTTGTATTTTTTCCAGCTTAATTTAAAACAGAAAATAGATTTGTTGAATAATTTGTAGTATGAGGTCTTCGATTAAAAGAACACGACTAATTTACAAAAGGAAAAACCAAAATTCAGGATGTCGAAACACATTTCTTTTACTTGATTGACTAAACTTATCATGTAAAAATTGTGTGCCTATCTCTCACTTCTTTAACATTCACAAGTTTCAATAGGAGCCTGTCTATTTAATATCTGTGAAGATGAATGCAAATTTTATACAAAATGTAGTCATGTGAAATGTTAACACTGATCTTTTTTGTTTGAAGTATTTCTTTTAATGGAAACTAACCGTTCCTTGTATCTTTAGTGTATTTAAGTATATTCCGATTAAATTGTCTTAAGCCATTGATTATTTTCTTTTGCAGGAATGAGGAATAAGTGGCAACAAGTTATCAATATCAGTACTTATATTTACTGCTTAGATCCATTAGAAAGTTAAGTCAAACGGACCTGAATTTAGAGGCATCACTTCTGAACCTGAAAACATCTTGAGAGATCAAGTTGTGACAATCGAAATAGATGATCTTGTCAGCGTTCATTGTGAATATCAGTTGCATTTTGGATTTCACTCTTCTTCAAGCATGGTTCATGTTTTGAGTACATGATTCATGTTCAAGTTCAAAACATCCTCGTAGCACTACCTTGTCACGGGTTTTAGATGAACATTGTGTGTTGGTTTGTGCCTCTTTTATTTCTTTTTCTGAGGGAGGGTTGTTGTTTGCTTTGTCTTGTGGAATTGATGTATTTGAGAAGTTAATAAGCTCTGATCGTAATACTCTATAGTGTATAATCTGTAGAAGTTATTCAAACTTTAATAATTATGTGTGTAACATTATAGTCCTTATTTATACCGACATTGCAAAAACATCCTTATGTGTGTCTTTCGTTACTAATTTTATGGATTAAAATGGCTAACGAAAAACACATTTAAAGACCAAACGAATTATAGAGAAGACACATCTAATGATGATTTTGTCATTTTAATATATTGATACCACTTGAAACATTCAAGCTTTACTCCTTTGCATGGTGTGTACAAAATTCAATTGTTATGATAGGGCTAATTATAAAACAACACAAACAAACAGTGTAAGAACAAACAATGCAGATGGATGTACCAGAAAAAGGAATACATACAAAGAGACAATATAGTGAGAGCGACAGTGAACGTTTTTTAAGTTTTCTTATGTCATGTTAAATAGTGCCTTTGTGACACTAATTAAGGAAACAAATAAAGTAAATCCTTTATCAAAAACATTAAAGTAAATTTTGTGTTGAAAATAACATTTTTAAAAATTTGACTACACAAATTTTAAAATATTTTTAATTACGTTGGTTAGCATTTTCCTTTATAAAACATATGTGTACGATTTATTTCGGTTGTCTTAAAATTCAAAAGTTTGAAAGAAAAAAAAGGCATTTAAATAGGTTATTAAAATAACATATTTATAAAGTATTTGAGGGGGTTAGTTTAGCTTCTTAAAAAAAAAAACATATTTATAAAGTAAATTGTAAGTAACTGATAAAAAGTAAGACATCGATTTGAGTTTTCATTTTATTGTAAAATGTCACTGCATCTATTTAAAAATTGGATTATTCCTACAACGCATACAAAAGATATATTTTAATCTTCATTTTCAATAGTTTTGCTATATAAATCATGAAATTACAGGAAAGAACGTCATAATGATCAACAAAAAAACAAGCATAGTTCCACTCATGAGGGAGATACTCATAGAAGTTTATATCTAAATGAATTAAATTGATAAAAAATAATCAAATGATACAATGATAACAAACTCCCTAACTAACTTTCTAACCTCTTAACATACTTGGTAACCTATCAACTAACTAACTATAGTTGATTTAATAGTTACTACCACCGTTTCATGGTGTCTTGACATTTAAGTTAAGCCATATAACTTTTATTTACTCGTATAACTTAAAATAATGTGGATTATGTACGATACATGAAAATAATATTTTCAAAAAAAAAAAATGAAAATAATATGATCTCTTAAAAATTCTATACTATAGGCGAATGACAAATACCTTGTAAAATAAAACTTGATGAAAAACCTTGGATATCTTGCTTAAGATGCTAAGCATTGAGAATGCATTTTTTTTTCTTCTTTCAACAAAGTAAAATGAGATATATTAACATCAACTCGTTCTTTCTTGCACAAACGTATTAGAAAATAACAACTAAGTTTAAATAATCTAGAATAAAGGTTAAAATCACACTCTTAACCTACAAAAGCAAAAGAATCTCTTAAACAAATTGTGAATAAGAAAACAGATAAAACCACCAATTATGGTAGCCAAAAACAATATTGACAAATTTTATCTTTAGCCACCAAAAAAATAACAATTTAATTTTGTCTAGATGTTGATGAACACACTTCTTGATTTCTAAAAATGATGTCATTCCTTTTTTTCCAAATAACACATGCACAAAAACCAAATAATCCACATGATAGAGCATCACATTCTGAATCTACCTGCTAAGTGACTAAACTGAACAAAATAATCCAACATATCCACGTAAGAAAAACCAATCCAATTATGGCCCAGATGCCAAATGAAATTAAAAAAATTACATTTAAAAAAAGTTGATTTGGTGGATTATTTTGACTTCTTCAAAAATGTTAAGCAAGCATGTTCAAAATGAAGACAAATTCAGTTGATACACTGTTGTTAGATCTGGAATTTGCTTTTTGAGAAGTCACATGGGGTCACAGCACAATGCAATGTTATTATCATCATTCATGTCATCATATTTCATTATCAAGTTCAGTCTTGATGTGAAACTTTCGACTATAGCTGGATCACAAGCAGGCTCCATCTTATAAAATTAATTAATACTCATCTATTTTTATTTTTTTTGTATCCTTTGATTATGATTAAACTCTTAATTACTTAATTTCTTAATAAAATATTGATTATGATTAAATTTGCATAATCACATAAAAGTAAAAGTTAATAATGCAATAAACAAGTTATCCAACATGAATCTAAAAAGAGGATTCTTGTTGTTGAAGGTTGATGCAGATGATATGAAGATAAAAAAAATGAGAAGAAGATGAAGAAAACTTAACGTTTTTGAATTAAAACTAACGGAAAGACCAAAATGTGTAACAAAGAGAAGTTAATGGACCAAAATAAATCGAATTTTAATTAAGGAACCAAAACGATACTACCTAAATAGTTAAGGGACCAAAAATGCAATTTAACCTTAATCACATCATGAGATAATGGGGCACCTTTCTTGAACAATCTTCTCCAACCATGCTCAACAATATATCAACAACTCTTTTCATTTTCATTCAACTCTTGTTCTTCCTATTCTATTTTAAGTTTCCACGCCAAATTGTCTTCAATATTAGTCATTTTGGATTAAGAAGGAGAAGGATAATTTTGATCACAATTAATCATTGCACTTCACTTCTATTAAAAAAAATTGCAGTTGATATGGACTAGAATGTGGAGAACTTTAAGAATGAGCTTTTAACACTAACCTAACCTAGTGCTAGTCACATTTGCACAAGAGTAGTAATATTTGTACAACTCTTTATGAACAACTTCTTTTACAACTTTGTTTTTTTCTATTTTGATTGGTCAAAATCAATAGAAAGAGAAAAAGATTGAGAGAAAATAAAAACATAACGTGAGTATGAGGGAGAAAGTTGTAAAAAAGTTATTACAATTTAATTGTATATCATTTCTCTTTGCACAACAAGCTCCATCAATTATCAATGAGTGTACTTTTTCTAAAATGTGACACCTAGTTTGAGAAATATTATTTCTTTCTGAGTATTACTAGGTGCTACAATAATTTCATCCAAATGTAGAAAAACGAGTTTTAGAAAAATACTTAAAAGTAAGTGTCTCTCTATTCTTAAAATGGACAATAAGTGAAAGACACTCCTTGAGTCATCAATAAGAAAGATATTAGAGTCCTTAGTCATCATTCTGATGCTGAGTCCGTCAAGCCTTGCAATTTTTGACCAACTAACCAAATTAAGATAAGTGTGATTATAATTCTTCCTAATGAAATTCCAATTCGGTTCATCAATGATGTTAAAAATATTTTGAACAAGCCAAGTAACATGCATGTAGTATGAAAGACATACTTGAGGTTGCAAGTTCCAACCTTCCAAGAAGGCAATCTAGTTTGCATATTCTCAATGATAAAGTTAAAATGACTTTTAGTTGCTTTACCTTTAAGGATAGGAAAACCAAGATAGTTATCAAGAAAAGTGGTGCTCAAGATTTGGATATAGCGGTCAGACGGTTGATCTTCATACGAGGAACACTTGTCTAGTAGAAATCCCTAAGACTTCGAAAGGTGGAAACCCCATAAAAAATAGGAAGAGGTTGTACAATGCATGATGAGCTTAATTGTTGATGAGGAAAAGTCAAAGTCATTAAGGCAGTCCTTGAGGAAGTCCCAATTGACATTGTCAAAAGCTTTCTTTAAATCATGTTTGAAAGCAACACCATCCTTCTTATCAGACTTTCTCATGTCATCAACAATTTACTACAAGATAATAACATTGTCATAAGTACTGCTACCTCGCACAAAACTTCTTTGGTACGGACCAATAATGGTGTCAAGGAAGGGAGAAGACAATTAACCAATACTTTGGTAATAATTTTGTATATCGTGTTGCTAAGAATTATAAGTCTCAGTTCCTTTAAGGTGTTGAGGAGGTCAACTTTCGGCAAGGGTTCTAAAGGTAACAACAAAAGGTGTTATGGACAAGGTTGAAGATGTCACCACCTAGACGTCCATCATGTGTCAATATTGTTTAAAAAAGATGCATCAGAAGTCATTAGGGTTAGGCTTTGAAAGGTTTCATGAAGTTAGGACTTCAATAACTTCTTTGATAAACAGATTGATAAGGGAGGATAGGTAGATAGAATCAACATAGGGATGAATGATCGTAGGGATGTAGATTCTTTTATGGTTCATGAAGTAGTTTTAAGCTTCATGTTGGCTAATAGAGATGTTAGAAGTCCAAAGACCATACAAAAAATAACTAAACATGGTAACAACATTAAAGAATGCAATTGAAATTAAAAAAAATATAAGAAAAGAAATTAAAAAGTTCATTTATCCTCCAAAACAAAGTTGATATTTTTTTTTTCTTACTTTTGAAAAATAAAAAAAGATACATCAACTTGATTTATTATCTTATATTCTAGTTTTCATTTCATTTTTTTTTTCTTTCTAAGGCTTTGTTTGGATTGATAAAATTTAATGAAATGGAATGAAATAGAATGAAATGAGGTGGTATTTAATTACATTTCATTGTTTGGGTTTTTAAAAAGTGAATGAAGTGGTATGGAATATGATGCAATCCATTCCATCCCGCATCATAAAATACCCAAACAATGAAATGAATTCTTCGTTCCATTCCGTTCTATTCCGCTGTATTCCATTCCGCTCCGCTCCATTATATTCCATCAATCTAAACCTAACCTAAATATTTATTGAATAAATAAAAACAAAATAAAGTGATAGCGAAATCAAATCTAAATATCTAATGCAAAGAAAGAACCACCATTTTTAGGAGTGGCAGCTTTCTCATTGGTTCACAATCTCTTTCTCTCTTGCTTCAACCAAATGAGGAGTCCCCACAGAGAAACCTGCAACTCTCGTCATTTCACATGGCTCATGAAATCTTGCTTCCCAAATACTCATGATACCACAACAACAACAACAATAAAACTCTCTTCTTCACTACCGCAACCCCACAATACTTCCAATACACACGCCACCACAATATCCTCCCTCCCAGACGACATCGTTTTAGATTTCCTCTCTCGTCTTCCACCCTCTTCCCTCCCTTCTCTCTCCCTCGTCTGCCGTCGCTGGTCTCGCCTCCTCCACTCCTCTGACTTCTCCGACCTCCGCCGCCGTCTCCAACTCCTCCACCACACAGTCATCGCCCTTGCAGCCACTGATTTTGGATTCTCTACCGCAACTCTCCTCAACGGCGTTTGGTGCCCAGCCGTATTCCTCCCTTGCTACGACGCCGTTTCTCTCTTATCTCAAGCGCGTGTTGCTTCAATTGATTCCAGGATATTCGTTGTCGGAAGAAATGCTACTGTGGTTTACGATACATGGACGGGAAAAATAACCCCACGCGCCGCCATGATTTTCCCGCGAAAGAAATTTGCAATGGCAGCTGTTTCTGGAAAAATCTACATCGCAGGGGGAGGTTCTAAGACCGCCGCGGTTGAGGAGTATGATCCTGTTCGAAATACTTGGAGCGTGGTAGCGCACGCGCCGAGGAAGAGGTACGGTTGCATTGGAGCTTCATGGGATGGAATATTTTACGTGATTGGCGGGTTAAGAATTGGCGCGTTGGAGCAAAATGAATTCTCACGCGCTAGCTTGGGAGCTGAGGCTCATGCGGCTGCGTATGCAAGCTCAATGGACTTGTTTGAAGTGGAGGGACGTACGTGGCTTAAGAGTCGGGCGGTGCCCGGTGGAGGTTGCGTGGTGGCCGCTTGTGCCGTGGCCGGGAAAATATACGTGTTGACTAGTCATACAGTGGAGCTTTCCTTTTGGAGTTTTAATGCAAAAAGGAAATGCAGTGGTGGTGGTGGCTGCGGTGGCGGGTTTGGTGAATGGTGTAGGATAAAGAGCCCGCCAATGCAGTCATCGATTAGAGTCGACACGAGAATGAGGTTTAGCTGCGTGGAAATGGGAGGTAAGGTGGTGTTGATCCAAGTTGGTGGGTGTGTTAAGTCAAGAGATGGGTTTGTTTTGGTGTATGATTGTGTGACCGGAGAGTGGGAGAGAGGAGCAAATTTGCCGGAGGTGTATCGACGCGCCGCCTATGTGGGTGTGGAATGTTGAAAGTGGACTAGCGTACATGTGTAGTGAGACCAGCAGACAATGGTGCGTGAAACAAAGCTCGTAGGATATAGGACTAGGAGGGTATCTAATCTAAGCCTGTGGTTGTGGTCCCTTCCTTTGCAAGAAAGTGATTGGTTAATTTATCTTTGGGAATAAGCATTCGCTGTGATTGGCTTGTTTTGTCTTGTTCCATGTAATTTATTTTAATTTTTTCTTTTTTTAACAATATGGTTAAAAAGATATTCACATTTATTTATTGTTAATGATTCTTTAAAAAGTTTGAGAGATGGTTTCGATTGATGTTTATAAGTAGCGACAATTTTCACATTATAAATTGGTTTTATGGAGTTGTGTTATTTCTCATCATAAATTTGTTTTGTGGAGTTGTGTTAGTATCAACGATGATTTTTAAGATGATATTAGTCTCTTTTAAGACCTTTTGGATTATTTGTTATCAGATTTTCGCTATTGCGTTACCCATCATTTGTTTCTACGCACTAAGTCAATAGTGTTGGATATAAGGGGGTGTTAAAGTGTTCCACATCAGTTTAAAGATAATTTAAATATGTGTTTGTAAATGATGACAATAATCACCTCATAAGTCGGTTTTGTGAATTTGTGTTACGCTGAAACACAAATTCGAAGAGATTCGATCTTTGTTTATTGATTAAGTTTGTTTGTCCACACTCCACACTTTTGGTTATTGTTATTGTTCATTGCATAGTTTAAAACCAAACTGGACCGGCCGGTCTGACCATAAATCCAAGGGCGGATCTCTGTAGAGACCCCAGGGGCCATGGCATCCCCCAATATTGGTATATATATATGATATTAGGCATAAATATATCACAATTTTCCCTTGGTTGCATTGGAAGGGTGCCATACTTTCACTGATATTGCGCAGGTTTGAGTCCTGCTTCGTCCAGTTTTTTATATTTCAACTGTAATTTTAATATTTTATTCAAAAAAACGTCCTTGTGAGGGAATTGAACCAACTCCCCAAGACCATAATCAAAATTGACCAACCACTAGACTGATGGTAACTCATTGATTTTTCATGAAACTGTTTAATTTATATTACATACAATTTTGGTACCCCCAACAAATTTACTCAAGATCTGCCACTGCATGAATCAATGGTGCAGTCGGTTCGAGCTGAATGATGGATCGGTCATGCATTTAAACCGGTGTGACTCGGCCAGTTTGGTGAACCGGACCGGGTCAATGCATGCAGTAGATCTGAAGAATGGAAAAAACAAACAGTTGTGTGAATTTGTTGGATAACATCAGAAATTGGAAGGAAAACAATACAAAATATTAGAGAGGAGGTGAGATGAGTTAGAAATTTAATGAGAGAAAACAAAAAAAAAAAAGAGAAATAAGCATATGAGATGGGAGGAAGAGAGGTACGATGGCGTTGTAACTGAAAAGGATTTCTCACTTGTTTTGCATTTTATACTTATCATATTATTCTTTCTTTTTTTCCTTTTCTTTAACGGTAGTTTGATCTTTTTTTAATGGCCTTTTTGTTTTATTTTTATGTATTTTAATTGGTATATTATTCATCAACGTATAATTATATTAAACATATATTAACTGTGTGTTGTCACGTTAATCGATGAATATGAAAACATATAAGCTGTTAAATTCATTAATTAAGGTGACAACACATTTAGTTCAGTCCGATTATATATATATATATATATATATATATATATATATATATATATATATATATATATATATAACGAGTTATCCGATTCAATCCGATTCAGTCATCCGGTTCAACCAGCGACTCAATGGTTCGACCAATGACTCAGTGATCCAATGACCTTACCGAGTTGATGACCGGTCCGGTTTTTAAAACTATGGTTTATTGATATGCAATTATTTAGTTTTGTGATGTGTTTTTACCGCAAATATACTAATTTAGTAAGTTTTCACTTGATCTTTATCTTGGTAAGTTTACTATTAATGTCATGAGTTTTGAAGTCTCCTGATGTGTCAATATTTTTCAAAGATCAACATAACTCATACTTGTAAAAACTTAAGGGAAATGTTAACGAGTGCCCCTGAGTATTCTTTAAACACCCAAAGTAGTAACATTTTATGAAAGTTTGTGCATTTATTGCATTGGAAATTGAAGTTTTTAATTTTTTCAAAGAATAATTTCTTCATTAGGAATGCTTAAAGAGTACTCCGAGGACACTCGTTAACAAGACCCAAAACTTAAAAATAGCAGGATGAATACCAGTCCTCATGTTTTTGGTAGCCTAAGATATTCCAAGTGAAAACCAGAAGATGGACTATGTATCCAATAATATTGTGTCTTCTTATACCAGTGGTCAAAATTCAAGCATTCACTTGCATAGAGGAACCATACAGAATAGGATATGAATTTTAATCAAATTTATAAGCAATTTCCCTTATGAAAATAGTTGTCTAAGATGCATCCTTTGTAGTTTTTTATTTTAAATGTTTCCGTCTGATTCTATGGTTGATGCTGTAAATAACTTGTTTGGTTCCCTAAAGTAATGCACCATAAAAGGAACAAGATGTATTTTTTTTTTTAAAACATCCAAGTAATGAGAAATACAAGAAATGGTCACATAATACAAAACGTTAACATGTTACTCACAATCCCCCTGCCGGAACCGTGACAAACAGCTGCTCCTGCAGGTCGAAACATAAGACAGGGAGTACCAGAAAAACTCTTCCGCCTCCCACAATTCGCCATCTCTGTCTAATTTAGTGAAATGTAAGGACAAGGACAGACAATATTAATAACAGGATGTTGTTATAGGTTCTAAACAATAGAGTTAAAGGTTTGTGCTACATATAAACTCCTTTGACACACCATATACCTAAAAGGGGTATGCAGAATTTCCTTTCATCATAGTAACTGTGGTCAACTTTTTCTTAAGAAAATAGTAATAAACCATGCATGTTAGTCAAAATTGTAAATAAGCCAAAGCTGATTTTTATAACTGATTATCTCTATATATAATCAAATACAAGTAGTTGCACACAATAACCAAAAGGAAAAGTACATGTATTCAAGCACATTTTCAAAGTTAGCACACTTCTTCAGCCCCCGCACGATTTTCATATTGATTGAAATTTAAATATATGTTCCACGAAATTGTGTATATCCAAATAAAATTTCGTCGGACCAATGTTGACTTCAACCAATATCCATGATGAGTGCAAATCATATTTTTGCAAATTCAATAGTTTTCTTCCCATCATGAGCTTTGCTGAAGAAATAGTTGAAATAGTCAGAGAACACTACTTGTTTATAATGTGGTTCATCTCCATTCTCCAACACTTCTGGCAAAGGACCAATGATAGCATCAGGTGCTGGGTTGACAAAGATTGGCATGGAGATCCTAGTTTTGTTTCTATTAGCAACCACTCTATGCTCTATACTTTTGTACCTTCCATTGCTCATTATCTGTAGCACATCGCCAATGTTGATCACCAACGCTCCAATAACAGGAGGTACATTTATCCAACTATCACCATCTTTGCCTCTTACATAAAGTCCGCTAATATCATCTTGTAGAAGGACAGTGATTGATGATATATCAGAATGAGGACCTACCCCTGATACTAATTCAGGTTCAGGACAAGCAGGGTAGTAATTGAAGCCTAATATCATTGCACCCATTAAGGCGTGTTCTCTTTCTTTGTCTAACTCCTTCACATTCAGTTTCTTAAGAAGCACTTTTAGCAATTTTCTAATAAAAGCTTCGGCATATTTCATATATTCTAGTGCTTGATTCCTGCAAAAAAGATAGTCAATGAAGACTGATATCAATATTTATCATCAAACTTTCAAAAAAGTTAGGTTCAAATCTAAAAATAAACTTATGTTAGTTAATGGATATGCTGGCTCTTGGATTTTTGAATAGGTCAAACCTATATATTTCTGCAAAGTCTACCTCGGTTCAACCTACCTCCTCCCTACTAGTACTCTTCTAAGAATTGTACCCTTGACTACACTAAGCTACATTCGAAATGCTCACATGACAAACAAAAGAGTAAATAGTACAAATTTCCACTCCATTATTACTCTTCATCTTGTAAATATGACTTTGGTCCTTTATATACTTGTTAATGCATGGCTCATACTTGGAATAAGCTTCGTGATGTTTTGTGTGTAGAAAGGTTTACTAATTATTTTCTATGCAATAAGCACAAAAGGGTACAATAAACAGTTTATGATTTATAAAGAAATTCAGATATCTTCTCTGTTCATAAACAATTGTACAAAAACTAAAATAAAATGGTGATTTCTCCATTCCTGTCTTCTATTCCTAAAAATCAATTCCATTCTTCACTACCATTTCATATTTAATCTCTTAATAACATATAGGCCAAATACCACGTTTGTCCTTTTAGTTTGACAGAATTCTCAAGTTAGTCTTTTAAGTTTCGAAAGTTTTAATTAGGTCCTTTTAGTTTGACAGAATTCCCAAGTTAGTCTTTTAAGTTTCAAAAGTTTCAAATAGGTCATTTTAGTTGATAAACTATTTCACCGTTACCCCTGTTGTCAGTTAATAATTAACTAATGATGACGTAGGCGTTAAGTTGTTGACTTTGATCAAAACGTTGCCTTTTAAAAGCTCTAGGGTATCAAAATGTTATGTTTAATCGTCACAAATGATCATTCTAGCACTATAAATGCCGTTTAATAGTGCTAGAGAGACATTTGTTGTTGTAAATAGCAGTTGTCTTTCTAGCACTATAAATGGTCATTTGTGACCATTAAACGTAGTGTTTTGTCCCTCAAACTTTTAAAAGACAACATATTGATCAAAGTCAACAACTTAACGGCTACATCAACATCAGTTAAACGGAGACTGACATCAGGGGTAACGGTGAAATAATTTATCAATTAAAAGGACCTATTTAAAACTTAAAAGACTAACTTGAAAATTCTTTCAAACTAAAAAAACATAATTGAAACTTTCGAAACTTAAAAACTAACTTGATAATTCTGTTAAACTAAAAGGACCAAAAATGGTATTTGGCCTAACATATGTAGTTAAAGTTCATGAGAAAAAATCACATAAATTTAATTTAATTAGTACAGTCTGTCCGTAAAATCATTTTACGCATGCGTCTAATGATGTCACGTCAATTAATGTTCAATTAATGAATATGAAAACAGATAAAAACAGATAAGTTATCATATTCATTGATTAACATGACAACACATCATTGGAAGAATGTGTATAATAATTGTACACATAGTATACTAATTAAGGTAATACATAAAGCATCATGTATAGATAAGGAGAACTATTACTTACTTGCATACAGCAGGCCAATATGCATGAATTTTCTCCTCTGAAGTATACACAAGCCGCAAGTAATCCTTCCACTCCAACACTGACTCAGCTTGAGGGCTAAAACTAGTGGCCAACCTCACAACTTCAGGTGGTGAATTCTCTTTCACAGATTTCTTCTCTTCAACTGGTAATTCAAAGAACTTGTGGACAGAAGCTTTCAAATCATCAAGGACATTAATAGGTATACCATGATTCACAATTTGTAAGAAACCCCACTTAGTTGCAGCACTAAAAATTGAATCTTGAAC
The DNA here is from genome assembly GCA_958299785.1 of Medicago lupulina. Lineage (NCBI taxonomy): Eukaryota > Viridiplantae > Streptophyta > Magnoliopsida > Fabales > Fabaceae > Medicago > Medicago lupulina. Next base: position 53,933,373 of record OY283144.1, on the reverse strand, counting down.
ATATGGGTCATCCCAGTTTGTGAAATCAATTATGGGTATTGATTGTTCTTCTGAGTCTTGGGGGATAATTTTGCATGAGTCTAATCTAGCATGGATAGGTTGGATATATTGGTGAGGAACACTAGGGAGATTTAGATCAGCAAGACCTTTTACACCATTGGCTTGGTTAACCAAAAAATCAATTAGATTTATGGGAGTGGACATGATTTAAATAAAGATAATGGTTGGGATTTATGAACTTGTAATAAGAGCAAGCACTGAACTGAAGCAAATAATAATAGTTTCTGAGTTTGTGAGTAACCAAATAAAAAAGATTCTGAGTTTGTGAAATTTAGCAAAAAAAACATAGAGTAAGAGTGTTTATAATAGCCATAAAGCCACCTTTGTTGAATTTTGAATGACATTGCAGTAAAGTTTGTGGAAAATTGTCAGGTTCCGTGTTTGATTCCGTGTTTGAATGATATTTTTTATTTTATTTTTTTATTATTTTGCTTACGGTATCAATATTTTTTATTTTATTTTATTGAAATTTATGTTGTTCAAAGATTGTCATAAATGATTTTTCAATAACACATCTATCTATCTATCTATCTATCTATCTATCTATCTATATATCTTTGTAAAAGAAACTTGAGTTAACTATATACAAGTATTATGTCTATGTGGCACTTCTAAAAGAGCTTATTCTCACTCTCTCTTATTCTAAAATTTATTATATATCTCCACTATATCAATTTAATGTGTGATGTTAATGATGAGATGTTTCTCATCTCTAAAAAAATAAATGGCATGCTTTTGTAGATAATTTTCCATAGTTTAGGTTAATGGATTTTTTTTTAATTAATAACACTAATTTTGCAGCATCTTACATATGAAATGATAGTGGTGAAAGTTACGTTTTTTTTCTTCTTCCGTAACAACTAATAACTTTTCAAAGAAACACCTTCTCTAATGAATTTCTATCATATAAATGTAGAGTTGAAAACCAAGAGTTGTTGTACTTTAATTTAAATTTTACTATAGAATATGTTTTCTACAAAAAGTTTTCTTCTTATCTTAAAACCCTACAAAACTCTCCACTATATCAATTAAATATCTAACCTCTCTTAAAAATTTTCAACTCTCCACTATCAATTTAATGCACCCTCTAAAAAAGTCTTACCGTCTCTCTTATCTAAACTTATAAAACACTCATCCCACTTTTCATTTTCTTTGTATATGCTTATAGTTATACGTTTAGAAAATTGCATAGTCATGGATTAATTGTATAAATGTATAATAATAATAAATTGTAAGTTAGTGGCATGTTTGTTTAGTTAAGGATTGCTATAAGTATAGTCAAATTCCATTGTTGTCACGGTACTATATGTTAATTTTTACTCATTGGTGCAACAATTCATTTTAGTTAAATAATATATAATTTAAAACAAGAAACCCACATGTAGTAAAATAATATATATGAGTTAATAAATTAATTAGTTACAACTTCCCTTAATTTGTATTGTCATGTTTATTATTTTTAAAACTATGTTTATCACCTCAACCTTTACACTACAATTTGATTCATATTCCTTAACTTCTATTCCTTAAATATGAACATTTATCATTCATTCATTGTATTATTAGTTAGTTATAATTTTTTTCTATTCATATTCATGATCATTGTGTGTATAAATATGTGGTGAGACTTTGGGTCTTTTTATCTTATTCTCCATCCCATCAAAAGGAGTATCATACAAAATTAGGAAGAATGGAGTAGAAAGAAAGGGCTGAATTGTGAAGTTTTAGATCATTGTCATCTTTTCCAAACAATTTTTGGGTAATACTATTCAATTTTGTATGTTAGTTTTTGTAGTTTTTTTCTACTCTTTACATATGTCTTAACTATTTACTTATTTTTGTGACAAGCCTTAGAAACTCAAGTTACTCCATTATATAGATCTGTCAAAATATTTCACCTTTCATTTTTTTATTGATATAATGTTTATTAGTCTATTTTTTTTATATCTTTCTTTCATTTTTTTTTATCATTTAATATGGATATGCCTGCTTTTCACGTCGATGGGGAGAAAAGGACAAAGCACACTTATATTTTTTCTTTCCTTTCATCATTGTTGCTTAGAGAGCCTATACTTTAAATATTTCGTATATTTTGGTTGTTATAAAAGCTTGGATGTTAATGTCATATATTTACTTTTACATTTTAACTATTTGGCCTAGATAGAAGGATTTTACTTTTAAAAGAAGTTAAGATTCAACATGTCATCTTATTCTTAAAATTATCTCACTTTTGCAATTTAAATTGTCAATCAAACATTGTGTCTTCTATATTATGTATTTAATTTATATTAACAATTACAGTATTTGATAAAATTATCATTGTGGAAATTATTGTTTTATTTCATCTTAATAATGGCATTATTATTTTAATGAATAAATAATTGTGAAAATTGTTTCTTTATGTATAGTTGATGACCGTATACATAAAAGTAATTTTATCTTTCAATTCTTTTAGATATAATACCATCCCTTAACAAAACATAAAATCATACTCCACAAAATTCATTTTTATTGAGTAAGTTAGCTATTTGTTTGTATACAAGATTGAATTTTAACTCATCAGTATATTTTTCAAAAATAAATTTTAAAATAAGATTTAAGTATACCTAATTAGTATTCAGAACCATAAATGTATAATTTTTTCCATGTATAAATGTATCGTTTATAATTTGTTCTTTTTTCTATTTCACAGGCACTATTTGCTGCACTTTTTTTCTTTTCTTAGTCTTATTTAAAGATATGATGATTCATTTACACTCCTATATAGACATATAATAGTTCCTTACACTCATGTAAACGCCTTTTTTATTCTATTAATATTTATATATGATTGAATAATACTAAAAGAAATCTAATCATAAGATAATAGTGTTATATTCTCACTATTTCTTTTGGTTACATCAAAAAAGGAAAAGAAAAAAAAATAAGAAAATGAAAAGAGAATTACATCTTTACAAAGGACACCCCAAAAGCATCAACTAGCAAAGCTTATGACAAATTAGATGAAAGGTAATAAAATAAATGATCTTATATGATTACACTATTAGGGTAAAATATGACATGTATTTAAACTTATAAAATATCATAGGACACACCAAAAACTACTCCTTTCGATCGCATTTATAAGGAAAAAACAATTTTTTATGTTGTGATATTTTTACTCATTGTCCTTAGAATATTTACACAAACCTACAATACAAATCAATACGAATTCTCATATTTTTAAACAACGCTCATATTATAATATAAATTAATACTAAGCGTAATCATAACACTACATTTCAAAAATAATATTATAAATCATTGAATTGTATATGACAATACTTATCACACTTTTTATTTCTTCATTTGTAAAAATATTGCAAGTAATATTTTAGTCGCATTTGAATTGTCTATGACTTTTTTGGGGATATTCTTGAAATTTTCTGACATTATTATATCACATGTCACATCATTTAACAATTTTATATCGCAGACTTAAATCCAATAATCTGAAGGTAACAATTCTATATCGCAGACTTAAATCCAGTAATCTTAAGGTGAGACCAAATTCAATGATTTTAAAACTAAGGGACTAAAACTAAGTACAAATAAGGGACTAAAACTACAATTAAACATAAATATTTTATCTGAAATTCGGTTGAGTACCTTATGTAAAGCCACTATTCAAATTCTAAAACTAACTTTATTGTATATTACAACTAAATTTCACAATAATTTTTTAAGAAAATGACGTCAACAATATTTTTTTAAATTAACCAAAATATAATAATACTCCCTTCGTCCCAAATTGTATGTAGCTTTAGGGGAAAAAATTTGTCCCAAATTGTATATCGCTTTACAATACCAATGTAACATTAATGTTACTTTTTCTATTATAACCTTAATTATTTATTACTCTCTCTTCTTTTAATTCTTTCATTTATCTTTCTCATATTATTTATTAAGGACAATTTTGTAAAACAACTCATAATATCTCTTTTCCACACAATATTAATTGCATTTCTTAATATGTGTGAAATGCCCAAAACGTCATACAATTTGGGACGGAGGGAGTAGTATGTTTGATTATACCAATCAGCTCTAAATATAATTCATTAAGAAAATGACTTCAACTATTTAGGGAACGTAAAAGAAAATCTATCGCCACAGAATTAAATTTTGAATGAATATGCGAGAAATTAAGTAAGATATAAGAGATTAAAAGTGACAAGTTGATGCATGTAAAGGTTAATTTTCTTCAATTTCATAAAGAAATAATATTTAAGATTTATCATTGTTTCTTTGACAAAATCAAACAATAAAAATATTGTAATAAAAAATAAATATATTTAATAGTATTTCAATGAAACCCGTGCAACGCACGGGTTGAATACCTAGTTTAACCAAAGAGAAGCATAACTATGTATAATTACTCTCCCTCTCTAACAAGTTGGTCCTAGTTTTCTCTCTTCAGGTTTTTTCTTTCAGATTTTTCATTAAGAGAGTGGTTTTGGGTCAATTTTTGACCTGAAATCACCACTCTTCATCTTTTTCTTTCCATTTCAATCTAAATAAGTGATTTTTCACAAAGATCTAGGTTTTTTTCTGTGATTTCATCACCTAAGTGTGGTGGTTTGTTGTTCGTCGTCTTGTGCAGCGTTGTTTGATTTCCCGTCTTTCTGTGGTGTTCATTTGATTCATATTGAAAGATCGATTATTCAATCAAAGATTTGGGCGTCAACGTTGCAGATCCGGAGGCCATGGATATTCTGGTGACTTTAATTTTATCATATATTTTTGTAGGCATTATGTCGTTATATGCTATTAACTTGGATGCTGTGAATTTGTTCGCAGATTCATCCTTTACGTTTTTAGCGGTGTTGAATGATGTAATCTCTCGATTTGAATGAATGAATATCATTTTTGTTATAAATATTATAAGTGGATGTCCATATAGCAATTGGGTTATTGGGTCATACTATTAGCTTATTGGGCCATATTGTGCTTGCTCCCCATGTCATTGTATTTCTCTATAAATAGAGCTCATCTGTAACCTAATTGGAGACTACAAGAGAATAATATATAATCATCTCTCTTCACTTTCTTTCTCCTTCTCTACTTCTCTCTCCTTTATTCTTGTTCCTATTTCTTTAGTTTCATAACACGTTATCAACACGATACTCTAACCAACTGAGATATGTAATTCTCTTTAATCTATTTTTGTAAAAATAAGTTTTAATTTTTGTATCGATGGTTATAGACTATACTTTTACAATTCCATAAATTGGAATCAGTTTCTTATAGATGCATTAAACCACTAATATGTGAATTGTATTATATTATTGTGTTTGTTTATTCCATATGCATTCCTGAAGTATTGCATAAGGATTGATCTTATATTATAAAATTAAAGAGATCTATTATGAAGTTCCTGAAGAACTCAATATTATTCTATATGAATTCCTGAAGAATTCAAAAGTGTAGTTCCTGAAGAACTCAATATTTTTTTGTGAATTCTGGATGAATTCATCAAAAAACATAAGGGAAATGTTAACGAGTGCCCCGTGGACACTCTTAAACACCCAAAGTAGTAACATTTTATGAAAGTTTGTGCATTTATTGCATTGGATATTGAAGTTTTTAATTTTTTAAAAGAATAATTTCTTCATTAGGAATGCTTAAAGAGTGCCCCAAGGACACTCGTTAACAAGACCCAAAACTTAAAATAGCACGATGAACACCGGTCCTCATATTTTTGGTAGCCTAAGATATTCCAAGTGAAAACCAGAAGATGGACTATGTATCCAATAATATTGTGTCTTCTTATACCAGTGGTCAAAATTCAAGCATTCACTTGCATAGAGGAACCATACAGAATAGGATATGAATTTTAATCAAATTTATAAGCAATTTCCCTTATGAAAATAGTTGTCTAAGATGCATCCTCTGTAGTTTTTATTTTGAATGTTTCCGTCTGATTCTATGGTTGATGCTGTAAATAACTTGTTTGGTTCCCTAAAGTAATGCACCATAAAAGGAACAAGATGTATTTTTTTTTTTAAAACATCCAAGTAATGAGAAATACAAGAAATGGCCACATAATACAAAACGCTAACATGTTACTCACAATCCCCCTGCCGGAACCGTGACAAACAGCTGCTCCTGCAGGTCGAAACATAAGACAGGGAGTACCAAAAAAACTCTTCCGCCTCCCACAATTCGCCATCTCTGTCTAATTTAGTGAAATGTAAGGACAAGGATAGACAATATTAATAACAGGATGTTGTTATAGGTTCTGAACAATAGAGTTAAAGGTCTGTGCTACATATAAACTCCTTTGTCACACCATATACCTAAAAGGGGTATGCAGAATTTCCTTTCATCATAGTAACTGTGGTCAACTTTTTCTTAAGAAAATAGTAATAAACCATGCATGTTAGTCAAAATTGTAAATAAGCCAAAGCTGATTTTTATAACTGATTATCTCTATATATAATCCAATACAAGTAGTTGCACACAATAACCAAAAGGAAAAGTACATGTATTCAAGCACATTTTCAAAGTTAGCACACTTCTTCAGCCCCCGCACGATTTTCATATTGATTGAAATTTAGATATATGTTCCACGAGATTGTGTAGATCCAAATAAAATTTCGTAGGACCAATGTTGACTTCAACCAATATCCATGATGAGTGCAAATCATATTTTTGCAAATTCAATAGTTTTCTTCCCATCATGAGCTTTGCTGAAGAAATAGTTGAAATAGTCAGAGAACACTACTTGTTTATAATGTGGTTCATCTCCATTTTCCAACACTTCTGGCAAAGGACCAACGATAGCATCAGGTACTGGGTTGACAAAGATTGGCATGGAGATCCTAGTTTTGTTTCTATTAGCAACCACTCTATGCTCTATACTTTTGTACCTTCCATTGCTCATTATCTGTAGCACATCGCCAATGTTGATCACCAACGCTCCAATAACAGGAGGAACATTTATCCAACTATCACCATCTTTGCCTCTTACATAAAGTCCGCCAATATCATCTTGTAGAAGGACAGTGATTGATGATATATCAGAATGAGGACCTACCCCTGATACTAATTCAGGTTCAGGACAAGCAGGGTAGTAATTGAAGCCTAATATCATTGCACCCATTAAGGCGTGTTCTCTTTCTTTGTCTAACTCCTTCACATTCAGTTTCTTAAGAAGCACTTTTAGCAATTTTCTAATTAAAGCTTCGGCATATTTCATATATTCTAGTGCTTGATTCCTGCAAAAAAGATAGTCAACGAAGACTGATATCAATATTTATCATCAAACTTTCAAAAAAGTTAGGTTAAAATCTAAAAATAAACTTATGTTAGTTAATGGATATGCTGGCTCTTGGATTTTTGAATAGGTCAAACCTATATATTTCTGCAAAGTCTACCTCGGTTCAACCTACCTCCTCCCTACTAGTACTCTTCTAAGAATTGTACCCTTGACTACACTAAGCTACATTCGAAATGCTCACATGACAAACAAAAGAGTAAATAGTTCAAATTTCCACTCCATTATTACTCCTCATCTTGTAAATATGACTTTGGTCCTTTATATACTTGTTAATGCATGGCTCATACTTGGAAAAAGCTTCCTGATGTTTTGTGTGTAGAAAGGTTTACTAATTATTTTCTATGCAATAAGCACAAAAGGGTACAATAAACAGTTTATGATTTATAAAGAAATTCAGATATCTTCTCAGTTCATAAACAATTGTACAAAAACTAAAATAAAATGGTGATTTCTCCATTCCTGTCATCTATTCCTAAAAGGGTTAATATGTCTTTACCCCCCTGTAATATAGGCGAGTTCCGGTTTTCCCCCCTGTAAAAAAAAAGTTTAGATTCCAACCCTGTAATTTAAGATTCTTTCGTTTTAGACCCTGAGGCCATCTGACTGGACAAAATGATGACGTGGCATGCTGAGTGGCGCGCTGACTGTGCATATTTGATTATGTGGCATGCTGACTGTATAATTAATTTTGTTTTTTATTTTTTAATGGCACATGTGGCATTTTGCCTATTTTTTTAAAATAAAAAATAATATAAATGAAATTATATTAATTTAAAAAATCTGAAAATTTATTTTTGAAAATAAAAAAATCTTAAAAAACAATATTTTTTGAAAAAAAAAACCGAATTTTCTAAAAAAAATAAAAATTCTGAAATTTAATTTTTAAAATAAAAAAACAACAAAATTTAGGGAAAAAAATCTGAAATTAAAAAAAAAAGGTTCAGATTTTTTCGAAAAAAAAAAGTTTTTAAAATTTTTTCTACCAAAAATAAAAATTCTGGAATTTAATTTTTAAAATTAAAAAAAGTTAGTATTTTTTTCGAATTTTTTTTTTCTACCAAAACTAAAAATTCTGGAATTAAATTTTTAAAATAAAAAAAACAAATTTGAAATTAAAAAAAAAGTACAGATTTTTTTCGAAAAAAAAGTTTTTTAAAATTTTTTCTACAAAAATAAAATATGGATTTTTTTTTAAATCTAAATATAATTTTTTTATAATTCAGGTTAAAATATGAAAATAAAATTTTGAAAATTATATAATCTGAAAAAAAAATTGAAATTTTAAAGAACTATTCCAGAAATAAATTTTTTCATTTTCTATTTTACTTTAATTTCTTTTATTGTCCTCTTTAGTTGTATTTTTCTTTCTTTCAGATTGAAAAAATTACAAAGTATACCTTTTTCGCAGATCGAGATAAGAAATTCTAAAAATTTATTTTATTTTAGTTTTCAAAATCTTAATTTCAGATTTTTTTTATTTTTTGAAAATAAATTTGAATTTGTTTACGATTTTTTGAATTTTGTAAATTTCAAAAAAAAAATATGATTTTTTTTTCTGATTTTTTCAATTTTGAAAAAAATAATCATAATTTTTTTCTATTTTTTATTTTTAAATTAATATAAATGAAAATAAAAAATTAAAAACAAAATTAATTATACAGTCAGCGCGCCACATCATCCAAAAACGCTGACTCAGCGTGCCACGTCATCAGGTTTGTACAGTCAGATGGCCTCAGGGTCTAAAACGAAAGAATCTTCAAATTACAGGGTCTATTTCGAAATAATTTTTAAATTATAGGGTTGAAATCTTAACTTTTTTTTTACAGGGGGGAAAACCGAAACTCGCCTATATTACAGGGGGGTAAAAACATATTAACCCTTCCTAAAAATCAATTCCATTCTTCACTACCATTTCATATTTAATCTCTTAATAACATATAAGCCAAATACCACGTTTGTCCTTTTAGTTTGACAGAATTCTCAAGTTAGTCCTTTAAGTTTCAAAAGTTTTAATTAGGTCCTTTTAGTTTGACAGAATTCACAAGTTAGTCTTTTAAGTTTCAAAAGTTTCAAATAGGTCATTTTAGTTGATAAACTATTTCACCGTTACCCCTGTTGTCAGTTAATAATTAACTAATGCTGACGTAGGCGTTAAGTTGTTGACTTTGATCAAAACGTTGCCTTTTAAAAGCTCCAGGGTGTCAAAATGTTACGTTTAATCGTCACAAATGATCATTCTAGAACTATAAATGCCATTTAATAGTGCTAGAGAGACATTTGTTGTTGTAAATAGCAGTTGTCTTTCTAGCACTATAAATGGTCATTTGTGACCATTAAACGTAGCGTTTTGACACCCTCAAACTTTTAAAAGACAACATATTGATCAAAGTCAACAATTTAATGGCTACATCAACATCAGTTAAACGGAGACTTACATCAGGGGTAACAGTGAAATAGTTTATCAATTAAAATGACCTATTTGAAACTTAAAAGACTAACTTGAAAATTCTTTCAAACTAAAAAAACCTAATTGAAACTTTCGAAACTTAAAGAACTAACTTGATAATTCTGTCAAACTAAAAGGACCAAAAGTGGTATTTGACCTAACATATGTAGTTAAAGTTCATGAGAAAAAATCACATAAATTACAAATTTAAGTAAAATTTAATTAGTACACTCTGTCCGTAAAATCATTTTACGCATGCGTCTAATGATGTCACGTCAATTAATGAATATGAAATCAGCTAAGTTATAATATTCATTGATTAACATGAAAACACATCATTGGAAGAATGTGTATAATAATTGTACACATAGTATGCTAATTAAGGTAATACATAAAGCATCATGTATAGATAAGGAGAACTATTACTTACTTGCATACAGCAGGCCAATATGCATGAATTTTCTCCTCTGAAGTATACACAAGCTGCAAGTAATCCTTCCACTCCAACACTGACTCAGCTTGAGGGCTAAAACTAGTGGCCAACCTCACAACTTCAGGTGGTGAATTCTCTTTCACAGATTTCTTCTCTTCAACTGGTAATTCAAAGAACTTGTGGACAGAAGCTTTCAAATCATCAAGGACATTAATAGGTATACCATGATTCACAATTTGTAAGAAACCCCACTTAGTTGCAGCACTAAAAATTGAATCTTGAACATATGGGTCATCCCAGTTTGTGAAATCAATTATGGGTATTGATTGTTCTTCTGAGTCTTGGGGGATAATTTTGCATGAGTCTAATCTAGCATGGATAGGTTGGATATATTGGTGAGGAACACTAGGGAGATTTAGATCAGCAAGACCTTTTACACCATTGGCTTGGTTAACCAAAAAATCAATTAGATTTATGGGAGTGGACATGATTTAAATAAAGATAATGGTTGGGATTTATGAACTTGTAATAAGAGCAAGCACTGAACTGAAGCAAATAATAATAGTTTCTGAGTTTGTGAGTAACCAAATAAAAAAGATTCTGAGTTTGTGAAATTTAGCAAAAAAAACAGAGTAAGAGTGTTTATAATAGCCATAAAGCCACCTTTGTTGAATTTTGAATGACATTGCAGTGAAGTTTGTGGAAAATTGTCAGGTTCCGTGTTTGATTGTGAACGCCATGATAGTGAGAAATGATATTTTGCGACGATTTTTCTGATTATACTCGCATTATATTTTTTATTTTATTTTTTTATTGCTTTGCTTTTGGTATCAATATTTTTTATTTTATTTTTTTGAAATTTATGTTGTTCAAAGATTGTCATAAATGATTTTTCAATAGTACATTTAACTAAAGAGAAGCCTAACTATGTATAATTACTCTCCATCTCTAACAAGTCCGTCCTAGTTTTCTCTCTTTAGGTTTTTTCTTTCAGATTTTTCATTGAGAGAGTGGTTTTGGGTCAATTTTTGACCTGAAATCACCCATCTTCATCTTTTTCTTTCCATTTCAATCTAAATAAGTGATTTTTCACATAGATCTAAGTTTTTTTCTTTGTGATTTCATCACCTAAGTGTGGTGGTTTGTTGTTCGTCGTCTTGTGCGGCGTTGTTTGATTTCCCGTCTTTCTGTGGTGTTCATTTGATTCATATTGAAAGATCGATTATTCAATCAAAGATTTGGGCGTCAACGTTGCAGATCCGGAGGCCATGGATATTCTGGTGACTTTAATTTTATCATATATTTTTGTAGGCATTATGTCGTTATATGCTATTAACTTGGATGCTGTGAATTTGTTCGCAGATTCATCCTTTACGTTTTTAGCGGTGTTGAATGATGTAATCTCTCGATTTGAATGAATGAATATCATTTTTGTTATGAATATTATAAGTGGATGTCCATATAGCAATTGGGTTATTGGGTCATACTATTAGCTTATTGGGCCATATTGTGCTTGCTCCCCATGTCATTGTATTTCTCTATAAATAGAGCTCATCTGTAACCTAATTGGAGACTACAAGAGAATAATATATAATCATCTCTCTTCACTTTCTTTCTCCTTCTCTACTTCTCTCTCCTTTATTCTTGTTCCTATTTCTTTAGTTTCATAACACGTTATCAACACGATACTCTAACCAACTGAGATATGTAATTCTCTTTAATCTATTTTTGTAAAAATAAGTTTTAATTTTTGTATCGATGGTTATAGACTATACTTTTACAATTCCATAAATTGGAATCAGTTTCTTATAGATGCATTAAACCACTAATATGTGAATTGTATTATATTATTGTGTTTGTTTATTCCATATGCATTCCTGAAGTATTGCATAAGGATTGATCTTATATTATAAAATTAAAGAGATCTATTATGGAGTTCATGAAGAACTCAATATTATTCTATATGAATTCCTGAAGAATTCAAAAGTGTAGTTCCTGAAGAACTCAATATTTTTTTGTGAATTCTGGATGAATTCATCAAAAGAGTTACATCCCTGAAGGATGATTTAGAAAATTAATCCTATTGTTTAAATTTGTTGTATAGTTTCTGAAGAACTTAAACAACTCGATTTTAATTTATTCTCCATGAATTCCTGAAGAATTTAGTAGCGATACCATGAAGGATCACACAAATAACAGATTAGATCTGCTATATAGTTCTTGAAAAGCTTAAAAACCAATCAATTTTATTCTCCATGAATTCCGGAAGAATTCAATAGTGATGCATGGATTGCACAAATAATTGATTTGATTGTGAGTAGTTCCTGAAGAACATAAAAAAGAAAAACTCATTTTTTTTGTGAATTGGTGTGTATTATTTTCACCAAATTTCCATGTTTTATTGATTTATGATTCAGTTAAAATTATCCTTTTATTTAATTATTTTTTTTACTTTTGATTTAATTTTAAAACAAATCTCTATTTGATTGAGATTGTTTCCTTTAATTGTGGATCGTTTCCAAAAAAAAGAGAGCAGTTTTGTAGGGTTGAAAATAAACCAACTTGTTTTTATTTAGATCTAAGTTAAAAATATATATATTATTAAAATTGATTTGAAACAAATTCTTAATTTTTGAGTTTGTTTCAAATATAATATTAAATTAAAGATCTAATTTTTCTTCATAAACTTAAGGATTCAAATTGTATCAATTATCTTTTATCAAGATTTGATCCAAAATTATTTATTAAATTCTAAATTTTTTTTCAAAAAAGAAAATGTAACTAATTCAGTTTTGTGAATCTCAATTGAGTTTTCCTGGTATGGTTTGAAATGCTATATATTTGGTTATGATATATTTTTGTCGAAGATTTGTTGTATTTTAATAATGAATCTCAACTTCTGTAATTCAATTTGGTAATACATTAAACAAAAGTTTGATCCTTTAATTTTGAGAAATATTGATTCTACAATAAATGGGTAAAGATTTATATTCACAAGTAGTGAATAAATATTGACATGATTTTTTTTCTCGTATATATAAGATTCAAGTTTATTTCATTTGAAATTGAATATTTGGTTTATAGCATGATAGTTGAATTTTATGGTTATTAAATTTTCTACAATAATGTGGTTTAAATCATGCATTTTGGGGAAGCCAAAAGTGTATTTCATAATTTATGATGCAATAAATCAATGTTAGCATTGCACTTCAAAATAAATAAATTATTGAAGGCTCCTAAAGAGCTAATTTATTGTTACATGGAGGAACAAAGTAACACATTGAGATTGCATTCTCGTGAAATTTTAATCTTAAATATCTGTATATTATGAGATATACTTTGGCGAAAATAAGTGTAGTGAAAAATTTATTTTGTCTTTTATTTATACTACCCTTATATCAGTGCAATGAAAGCACATATAATTGTAAACCAGAAGTTTACATATTATATTCAATTTATTGTTGGCAAGACCGGTTGGGTTATCCCGGATCTATTATGATGCATAAACTAGTTGAAAAAAAAATTATTATGGATATATATTGAAGAGCCAGGAGATTCTTCAATCTAGTGACTTTTGTGTTACTAGTTCCTAAGGGAAGTTGACATTTTAAAGGAATGAGTGTCTCACTTATATAAGGTGTCATTTAAATTAATACACTGATCATGTAAATCACTTGGATATTATATGATTTGAATCGATGCATCAACTAAATGATCACATGTATATTCACAACCAGAAGTTTGTGAGATTATTTTTCCAACAAATTTGACTAAGAGTTTATTTTCTGAAGTTTTTCAGAAATCATTTGATAAGTATCATTTTTTAATTGGAATTGATATTGAACAAGCATATGCTGATAAAATGGACTAAAAGATCCATTCTTTAGACGTCTAAAGTTAATTGTATAATTGATACTTATCGGACCATACCTTATAAACTCTATTTTGGTTATGAGATCATGCCTTATAAACTCAATTTTGGAAATCAATAATCTTGTATATTGAGATACTGATATGCATCAAGCCAACACATTACTATAGTAAAGTTCTCCCCTTAATTTATCATTGGTTTAGGGTTAACAACCTGATATTTCTCATCTAAGTAAATTTTTGGATGTGTTGTGTCTATCACAGTTGCTCCAATATAATGCACTTAGATATATCTTGATAGAATATTGGGAAAAACTAATTCATATGAATCTTCATCTATCATAAATTGTATTGAGCCAACTTGTTTACAGCCTAGTAGGCTGATTAGTTTTCCCAATATTAGGGGGAGAGGATAAGCGGCTGCAAATATGAACCTGAAGTTCAATTGAAGCATTTGAAAGGAAATATTACTGTCTCATCTTGATCCTCAAGAAATAACTCATTTGCAAAGTTAAAGCAAATAAAATAGTCGCTGCTAATGCTCCAAACGAAATAGATGTCCCTGTCGGATTATTGCAAATGAGTCCCAACCACGCATGAAGCGTGGTAGATCAATCGGTTCCACATATAAAAAATCCTCAAACAAGAAAGGAGCTAAAAGGAAAGATAACCCAAATGAGGATGTGTAAACTCTAAAAGAGTCACATTACATAATTGATTTTAAGTTTCAGAAGAACTGACCAAGTACCTGAGATGTATGAAAAATAAAGAGATCTCGATAAATTATGTCATGAATGAATGGAATGGAACCAAAATGAAAGTCAACGTTGATGATGTTTTTGAAAATAACATAGCGCTATATGTGATTGGTGGAAATGAGGATCATGAATTAAAAAGTTATAGAAAAAGAAAATATCTGCAGATTGAAAGAGACAATTCTGTGAAATCAAACTCGCTTTGTAAAGCTAAGCTTTTGGACTTAGTCCGCACACTTGAAGATGTGAAGTTAATTAGATATATACAAATTTTCGCGCGAAAGAGAATTATATTGATAAAATACATATGTATAGAGTTTGATATGTTCACCGAAAGTGAGATGATATATGTCTAATGTTTATGTTTAAGAGACATATTCACCTGAAGTGAATTTAAGAACTTTTTCCTGCTTGATTAAGTTTAGCATCACATGAAAGGCTCAATTTATATGAAAGATGTGTTGCAATATAGTTGTATGACCCACTTGATAGTGATAAGTATATGAAACTCTTTGAAAGAGTTTGAAGAAATGATATAACATGTCCATTTTAATGTATTTTGTTAATTATATGTATTGTGGTATTTTGTTTCTTTTGTCAATATTAG
This sequence comes from Medicago lupulina, assembly GCA_958299785.1. NCBI lineage: Eukaryota > Viridiplantae > Streptophyta > Magnoliopsida > Fabales > Fabaceae > Medicago > Medicago lupulina. Next base: position 53,917,884 of record OY283144.1, on the reverse strand, counting down.
TAAATACAGATATCGGAACAAAGTGAAACATACATTTTGTACCTTAGAGAAACAACATAATTAAGGAATTGGAGAATATTATTTCAACAACTTAATATGAAGATAATATCCCAAGCACTGCTAATTTGGAGAAGGGCATGGAGATAAATCAGACTTCTCTTCAAAATCACCGCCAATAAAGCTTTTGAGTAACTAGAATAGAAGACTAATTGACTTTCTTTGTCTCATATATGATTGTCTTTATGAGGGGGAGACATAAATGTGTTATGCACTCTTTTTTCCTTAACCAAGGTTTTATCCCATTGGGTTTTCCTGGTAAGGTTTTTAACGAGGCAGATTATCACACAAAAGGATGTTGTACTCTTTTTCCTTCACTGGAATTTTTTTCTAACGGGTTTTTCTCTAGTAAGGTTTTAATGAGGCATATCCTCGATGGACATCCAAGGGGGAGTATTATGAATATTATAAGTGGATGTTCATATAGCAATTGGGTTATTGGGTCATACTATTAGCTTATTGGGCCATATTGTGCTTGCTCCCCAAGTCATTGTATTTCTCTATAAATAGAGCTCATATGTAACCTAATTGGAGACTACAAGAGAATAATATATAATCATCTCTCTTCACTTTCTTTCTCCTTCTCTACTTCTCTCTCCTTTATTCTTGTTCCTATTTCTTTAATTTCATAACAATTTTGTTTTTGTCAAAAAAATAACACATTTAACCATTAGGCAAACCTTGCTGGAATTTTGAATGACATTTTTGTGGCAATATAGTGTTGGAAAGATTTATCCAAGACCTAGTATATGTAGATATTTTATGTATACTATTATAAATACGTAGATGCATAAATTTGTTGCAGAATTCGATCTAAAAGCCAATGAAAGACTTTAGAAGAATCGCCTCAGATAGAATTGAATGATTAAATACAAAGATTGAAGAAAAACGAACTAGAACAATATTACCTCCTCCTAAAGTTAAAATAGACTTAAGCTTGGAACAATACAGATTGGGATTTGCTGCTGTAAAAGGAATGTCACTGTTACACACAACAACAGCAACCAAGTCTTATCCCATTAAATGAGGTCGGCTACATGGATCAAATGACGCAACAGTTTTCTATCAAAAATCATATTTAGATCCAACTCATTGACCTCTGTTCACGTATGTAAACACAAGTTAATTACAACAGGTGAGCTGCTCAGTGAAACGTCCTAGGTGGAGTCTCGAGAGTACTCTTAAGAAGTATATGAATAATACACTGTTTTCACTACTCGAATCCCCCCTCCTCAACCATCTATATGTCCCCTTTTATAGTCATCAAAATGTTGGTCTAATGGGCCTTTCTCTTATCATTCAAAGCCCATTAAATTTTGATCCAGAGCCTCTCATTGGTTGCCTGCTTTCTGTACGGCCACGCGTGGATTAGGGTTCAACTCATCCGTACCAGGCGCGTGGAGTCGTGACGCATTGATCGTCTGTACAAGACACATGGTATTAAGCGAAGACGCGCTGAGCTGGCTGGCTTGACTTGAACAACCAAACCAGTGTTAACTGAAGACGTGTTGAGCTGAGCTGAGCATGCTGAGGGGTAGAGCTGAGTTGAGTTGAGCATGCTGGAGGGTAGAGCTGAGCTGAGCATGCTAGAAGGGTAGAGCTGAGTTAAGCATGCTGGAGGGGTAGAGCTGAGCTGAACATGCTGAAAGGGTAGAGCTGAGTTGAGCATGCTGGACGGGTAGAGCTGAGTTGAGCATGCTGGAGGGTTAGAGCTGAGTTGAACATGCTGGAAGGGTAGAGCTGAGTTGAGCATGCTAGACGGGTAGAGCTGAGTTGAGCATGCTGGAGGGGTAGAGCTGAGTTGAGCATGCTGGACGGGTAGAGCTGAGTTGAGCATGCTGGAAGGGTAGAGCTGAGTTGAGCATGCTAGAAGGGTAGAGCTGAGTGGACCATGCTGGACGGGTAGAGCTGAGTTGAGCATGCTGGACGGGTATAGCTGAACTGAACATGCTGGAGGGGTAGAGCTGAGCTGTACATGTTGAAGGGTATAGTTTATGCGACCTGAACAATCAAGTTGAGCTAGGAATGATAAGGTCGAGCTCATGTGACATGGATGATCAAGCCGAGCTAAGCACGTTGAAGGTTGAGCTCATGTGACCTAGACGATCTGGTTGAGTTGGACATGTTGAATAGTCAATGTAAAGTAGAGTCTATATGGTATGGTCATCCATACTAGTCCACAGTCCACCAAGCGTTAAGCCTGTCAAGGCGTAGACGTTTGTTCTTCACAAGGTCGACCCGCACCAGTCCACAGTCCACCAAGAGTCAAGCCTGTCAAGGTGTAGACGTTTGTTCTTAACATGGTCGACATATACTAGTCCACAGTCCACCAAGTGTTAAGCCTGTCAAGGCGTAGACGTTTGTTCTTCACAAGGTCGACCCGCACCAGTCCACAGTCCACCAAGCGTCAAGCTTGTCAAGGTGTAGACGTTTGTTCTGAACATGGTCGACCTATACCAGTCCATAGTGCACCAAGCGTCAAGCCTGTCAAGGTGTAGACGCTTGTTCTTAACAGGGTCGTCCTATGCCAGTCCACATGGCTGGTAGGCTCCTTCCCCTCTCTTAGTTTTCGATCTGCAGCGAATTCCAAACTTTAGCTAAGATTTTCTCTCCTTAAAATTGAGTTATTACAAGTTAGAGTTTCAATTGGAATCACTTTAGCTAAATTGTGATCAAAAGAAAAAGAAGATTGAGAACATGAATGACTCTTTTCTCTAGGAGTTTGAAGATATTTGCACGCGTTCTTTTAGCTGGTTGAGGTGCTACACCATATCACTAACCTTACAAGAGTGAACCTAAACATGTTGTCATAGCTTCATTTGTTGTAATGAGTTGTTCCCTAATTCATTTAGACGGAAGTAATCTTTTGAGGAGAGCTCAACATAACACTTTGATATGTTAAGTTCTACATCACTACTATTTTGCTTTGTATTATTTATGACTCTTATTAATATGCTTAAGAAAGTTGAGCACACTTAAGAAGATTGAAGGCGTAGCTCTGCTCGGCCACCCTTATTTGGACGTCAAGGAAAACCTCTAACGGATTCATCCTTATAATCATAAATTTTTTCGTGGGTCGGGTCTACACCGCTACTCGTCCAAGTTGAGGTGTAGCTCCACTCGACCACCCTTATTAGGACGTCAAGGAGAGTCTCTAACAGATCTCTCCCTATAACGTAGATTTGCCTAAGGATCGGGTCTATACCGATACTCGCTTAGGTCTTGAAGGCGTAGCTCTGCTCGGCTATGTAACACCCCGTTTCCCAAAACAACGTAATATTAAATAAAACATCAGAGTTCAACTTACAACGGAGTATTACATCTACTTTTCAAAATTCAGTTTTAATAGATTATAAAAGCAGCGGAATATTTATTTAAAAATCAATCAACAACTATGTCATCATCCTTGGCACAAAGGCCTCATCATACTACAATTTATTGCATAAAGATAAAATCTCCAACGACATGTCCTTCAATTAAAATGATACATAAGGAATGAAAGAATTAAACATCAAATCCCCATCCCGTTACGTATCAGAGCCTACGACACGAGAGCCAACTCCTATCTATTCCTTCGCTACCTGCACTTGCCCACGAGGCGGCAATTCCAGCAGAAGGGGTGAGATTCACAACAAAAATATTAATATATAAATCAAACGTCAAGATTAACAATCATAAATCCAACTCATACATATACATCATAGCACATAATAACATCATCATAACAACATCATAAGCATCATCATAACAACATCATAAGCATCATCATAAACACATCATAAGCATCATCATAAACACATCATAAGCATCATCATAAACACATCATAAGCATCATCATAAACACATCATAAGCATCCACGTCTCAAACATCATCTCATATATGTCACAATTTGACTCAACTAAATGCAACTCTAACATCTTGACATCATGCATGTGGTACCATCTATTTATAGCATTAATATGCTTCACCGTCGCTTTGAGCAAATGCTCCACCGTCGCTTTGAGCATAAAGCTCCACCGTCGCTTTGAGCATAAAGCTCCACCGTCGCTTTGAGCATAAAGCTCCACCGTCTCATAATTATGCAAATGCATGGACTCGTCATTTAACAACTTAATACACCGTCTCAAACATCATTCATAATGCAGAACTGACACATGCAAGTATAATAGTTACATGGCAGAATATCATCTCATCAATCATATACATCACAACACGTAACATCATCACAATCACATAATCATCATATTTAAACATCACTTACTATCAACAATACATCAATTATTCACAACATAAAAGAACCATCAGCAATCATCTTTACAGAATACATTAAAGGGTATAAAACCTCACTAACACTACCCAAAGGGCTCCCCTCAAAGTCCCATGCGAAACAGATCGCAAAACAACAAACAGTCCAAACAACTAACTAACTCGCCACGGCGAGTACCTGCTCGCCACAGGCGAGTACTCACATCAGCTCACTCGCCAAAGGCGAGTTGGGGGCGAGCTGGAGGCGAGAAATACTGGGTGCTTCGGCCTTTTTGACATTTTTCACCAAAAATCTTCATTTCTAAGCTCTCTAAATCCAATTTGGCTAAACCAACTTCACAGGTCATCTCTATAAATATAAGGGCACTCAAAACCATCATCACTTGGGCCAAAGTCCTAAAATTAAGGGACAAGCTCGCCACGGCGAGCTATGCTGCTCGCCTCGCGAGCAACAAAGGGGTACTCGCCACGGCGAGTGGTCACTCGCCACAGGCGAGCGATCTCAGAACCCACACGGGTTCAGACCTAATCTCACCAAAACATGCCAATTCTCTCAAATCAAACCCCTACATCATCTGCAATGTCATCCTAGGGGATAATCTAGGTTCTGTAACACGTTCTACAGCCTTACAACATCAAACCCTCTTCAAATCATCACAACTTCATCTTAACCCTAGTTCTCAAAACCCATCTCAATCCTCTCAAACCCTATGCCAATCAAGAACAAATGATTCACAATTAACATTATTGAAGTTAGGCTCACCCTTACCTGATTAGATGAACAAAAGCAAGCTGCAGCAATCAATCTTCTAGGCTAATCCCCTTGTTCTTGGTTCTTCTCCCTTCTACCCAAAAAGCTTATGTTTTTGTTTTCTCTGATACGTATATTTGTTTTCTGACCTTTCTATTTCCTTTTACCAACCAAAGTATAACTCCCCTTTTTTTCCATTAACTCCTTCCTTAATCTCCTTTAATTCACATTAACCCCATAATTCTAATAATTAATAATTATTCCACCTATTTTCATAATTCTCCAAAATAATAATATTTCTTCTATTTTCTCAAAACAAAGCAAATATTATATCCCACTACTAATTAATTAAATAACAAATAACATGCATTTAGATAATACATCAATAAATCATATAACTCAATTATTTCACACAAATTATTATAAACAAATAAACACACCAGATATTCACATAATCATTTATAAATTCAAATAAAACATGCCCAACAACTAAAAATAACAAATTAGCGACTAGGGCGTTACAACTCTCCCCAACTTAGAGAATTTTCGTCCTCGAAAATGTACCTCTGATCGGACGATCCTCACTCACGTCTGAGTACCAGCCAAAGCAAACACTCTACCAGTAGTCTTAGTCTTCTTGGGTTGCTTACACTGCGAACCAATGTGTCCTTGCTCATTGCAGTTGAAACACACAACATCATCGAACTTGCAGTCACTAGTGATATGCCCTTTTTGACCACAACGGTAGCACCTCTTCACCTCAACAGTACATGCATTGCTCTTATGGCCTTTCTCGCCACAAGTGTAACAAGTAATCTCAGCAGGAGCAGCCTTCTTCTGGGGCCTCCTCTCATCATTCACTTCCTTCTTACTCTTATCGGTCGGAGCACTATAAGGCTTCCCACGATCTTGTTGCTTACCTTTCCTCTCCTTCATAACCTTATAATGAGCTTTGGTATCCTCCTCATAAATCCTGCAGCTACTCACCAATTCGGAGAAGTTACGGATCTTTTGATAACCGATGGCCCGCTTAATCTCAGCACGCAGACCATTCTCAAACTTGATGCACTTGGAGAACTCAGCAGTCTCAGCAGCATAGTGCGGATAAAACTTTGCCAACTCGACAAACTTAGCGGCATATTCAGTTACTGACATATCACCTTGCTTCAGCTCAAGGAATTCTATCTCCTTCTTACCTCGGACATCTTCCGGAAAATACCTCCTCAAGAACTCTCTTCTGAACACAGCCCATGTAATCTCAGCTCCTTCAGCCTGGAGAATGGGTTGAGTGCTTACCCACCAGTCGTCAGCCTCCTCAGCCAACATGTGCGTGCCAAACCGCACCATCTGCACATCACTGCACTGCATTACTCGGAAAATCCTCTCGACCTCCTTCAGCCACAACTGAGCTCCGTCAGGGTCGTATCTTCCTTTGAAGGTTGGTGGATGATTCCTCAAGAATGTCTCCAACATCCTCACTCCCTCATTAGCACCACCAGCATTATTTTGTTGACCCACAACTTGAGCCATCGCTTGCAAAGCAGCAGCAAGAGCAACATCATTCCTTCCAGCCATCTCAAAGTCCTTCATCGCAAACAACAATCAGAACAACAAAACGGAACAGCAAATCAGAACAACAAAAGACAGTGTAAAACTGTCACACAACTCTACTAGGCTCGACACGACTCTACTACTTGGCCGGACGGACCAACCTGCTCTGATACCAATTGTAACACCCCGTTTCCCAAAACAACGTAATATTAAATAAAACATCAGAGTTCAACTTACAACGGAGTATTACATCTACTTTTCAAAATTCAGTTTTAATAGATTATAAAAGCAGCGGAATATTTATTTAAAAATCAATCAACAACTATGTCATCATCCTTGGCACAAAGGCCTCATCATACTACAATTTATTGCATAAAGATAAAATCTCCAACGACATGTCCTTCAATTAAAATGATACATAAGGAATGAAAGAATTAAACATCAAATCCCCATCCCGTTACGTATCAGAGCCTACGACACGAGAGCCAACTCCTATCTATTCCTTCGCTACCTGCACTTGCCCACGAGGCGGCAATTCCAGCAGAAGGGGTGAGATTCACAACAAAAATATTAATATATAAATCAAACGTCAAGATTAACAATCATAAATCCAACTCATACATATACATCATAGCACATAATAACATCATCATAACAACATCATAAGCATCATCATAACAACATCATAAGCATCATCATAAACACATCATAAGCATCATCATAAACACATCATAAGCATCATCATAAACACATCATAAGCATCATCATAAACACATCATAAGCATCATCATAAACACATCATAAGCATCCACGTCTCAAACATCATCTCATATATGTCACAATTTGACTCAACTAAATGCAACTCTAACATCTTGACATCATGCATGTGGTACCATCTATTTATAGCATTAATATGCTTCACCGTCGCTTTGAGCAAATGCTCCACCGTCGCTTTGAGCATAAAGCTCCACCGTCGCTTTGAGCATAAAGCTCCACCGTCGCTTTGAGCATAAAGCTCCACCGTCTCATAATTATGCAAATGCATGGACTCGTCATTTAACAACTTAATACACCGTCTCAAACATCATTCATAATGCAGAACTGACACATACAAGTATAATAGTTACATGGCAGAATATCATCTCATCAATCATATACATCACAACACGTAACATCATCACAATCACATAATCATCATATTTAAACATCACTTACTATCAACAATACATCAATTATTCACAACATAAAAGAACCATCAGCAATCATCTTTACAGAATACATTAAAGGGTATAAAACCTCACTAACACTACCCAAAGGGCTCCCCTCAAAGTCCCATGCGAAACAGATCGCAAAACAACAAACAGTCCAAACAACTAACTAACTCGCCACGGCGAGTACCTGCTCGCCACAGGCGAGTACTCACATCAGCTCACTCGCCAAAGGCGAGTTGGGGGCGAGCTGGAGGCGAGAAATACTGGGTGCTTCGGCCTTTTTGACATTTTTCACCAAAAATCTTCATTTCTAAGCTCTCTAAATCCAATTTGGCTAAACCAACTTCACAGGTCATCTATATAAATATAAGGGCACTCAAAACCATCATCACTTGGGCCAAAGTCCTAAAATTAAGGGACAAGCTCGCCACGGCGAGCTATGCTGCTCGCCTCGCGAGCAACAAAGGGGTACTCGCCACGGCGAGTGGTCACTCGCCACAGGCGAGCGATCTCAGAACCCACACGGGTTCAGACCTAATCTCACCAAAACATGCCAATTCTCTCAAATCAAACCCCTACATCATCTGCAATGTCATCCTAGGGGATAATCTAGGTTCTGTAACACGTTCTACAGCCTTACAACATCAAACCCTCTTCAAATCATCACAACTTCATCTTAACCCTAGTTCTCAAAACCCATCTCAATCCTCTCAAACCCTATGCCAATCAAGAACAAATGATTCACAATTAACATTATTGAAGTTAGGCTCACCCTTACCTGATTAGATGAACAAAAGCAAGCTGCAGCAATCAATCTTCTAGGCTAATCCCCTTGTTCTTGGTTCTTCTCCCTTCTACCCAAAAAGCTTATGTTTTTGTTTTCTCTGATACATATATTTGTTTTCTGACCTTTCTATTTCCTTTTACCAACCAAAGTATAACTCCCCTTTTTTTCCATTAACTCCTTCCTTAATCTCCTTTAATTCACATTAACCCCATAATTCTAATAATTAATAATTATTCCACCTATTTTCATAATTCTCCAAAATAATAATATTTCTTCTATTTTCTCAAAACAAAGCAAATATTATATCCCACTACTAATTAATTAAATAACAAATAACATGCATTTAGATAATACATCAATAAATCATATAACTCAATTATTTCACACAAATTATTATAAACAAATAAACACACCAGATATTCACATAATCATTTATAAATTCAAATAAAACATGCCCAACAACTAAAAATAACAAATTAGCGACTAGGGCGTTACAGGCTACCCTTATTAAGACGTCAAGGATTTTCTCTAACGGATCAATCCCTATAACGTAGATTTGCCTAAGGGTCGGGTCTATATCGATACTCGCTTAGGTCTTGAAGGCGTAGCTCTGCTCGGCTACCCTTATTAAGACGTCAAGGAAAGTCTCTAACGGATCTCTCCCTATAACGTAGATTTGCCTAAGGGTCGGATCTATACCGATACTCGCTTAGGTCTTGAAGGCGTAGCTCTGCTCGGCTACCCTTATTAAGACGTCAAGGAAAGTCTCTAACGGATCTCTCCCTATAACGTAGATTTGCCTAAGGGTCGGGTCTATACCGATACTCGCTTAGGTCTTTAAGGCGTAGCTCTGCTCGGCTACCCTTATTAAGACGTCAAGGAGAGTCTCTAACGGATTTATCCCTATAACATAAGTTCTTCTGAGGGTCGGGTCTATACCGATACTCGCTCAGGTCTTGAAAGAGTGGCTCTACTCGGCCACCCTTATTAAGACGTCAAGGAGAGTCTCTAACGGATCTCCCCCTATAACATATGCTTGAATGTATCCTGCAGAAAATGGCCCTAATTCAAAATTATAAAAATTAGAAGAAAATTACAATGATCCATATAACTGTAGTGTTCAAAGGAGTGGAGTTTTCTTCCCATGGATTTCTTTTCATCGGGACCTCAAGCTCTGGTCGGCTTCCTCGATCTGGTTGGACATTTCTTAGCAACCCTTCTCCGCCTAGCCTTTTCAGCACCCTTTCTCGGCGATCTTCATTTGTTTGTTACTTGCTTCATGTCTCCCTAGATCCCTACTCTTGAAAAATCTCCTCGGCTTCAATATGCTTCTTCGCCCTCATCTGAATCTTGTCCATGGAGATTGACTTGCGCAAAGTTAAAGCTTCGGTGAAAGTTCCAGAGCTCGTACCCTTCTCAACGGCCATGCCAAAAATATCTTTGTTAGGCCATGTCATCTTGAGAGTGGCGGTGTTGAAACGAGCGAGATAACTCTTCAAAGATTTCGCTAAACACTTTTAGGCAGCCCTGCAATCCACTTATGTGCTACACCATTTAAAGTTCTTGCAAATTTTTTGCAGTTCAATGTATCATCTACTCCACTTATGAACATCTGAGTTTGGAAGGTTGAGACGCGACTGTGCAGATCACTAGTCCCATCATAAGAATCTATGGCGGGCACCCGAAAGTGAAGAGGGATAACCACCTCTTGAAAGTGAAGGTGCGATCATACCAGCACTAATGCACCGGATCCCATCAGAACTCCGCAGTTAAGCGTGTTTGGGCGAGAGTAGTACTAGGATGGGTGACCTCCTAGGAAGTCCTTGTGTTAATAATGGTTGGAAAACCTTAGATATTAGTCAGATAGTTTCAGCTCCGGTGACATTGCTTCTTAAGAGCTCAAGCTGCTCCCTCAACTCCCTATCTCTAGTCTCCATCTAATATTTGAGCTCGCACTCTCGATCTTCTAGTTGTCGTTTCAGCTCGACCTCCCGAGCTCGGGCTTCAACTTGAAGGCGATGATGTTTGTCATTTTGTTTTTGTTGTTCTACATTCTGCTCTTGAAGTTCACGCACTGCCTCGAGCGGCTGAGCTACTTGGGGATTGGCGTCGCCTTCCAGCTCGGATCCGGACGAGCTCCGGGTTGGTCTGCGTCCTACATGATGATAGGTTTGTTGAAAATGGAGCTAGGTCGTTGGAAAGTTTTACCGTAGCCCCACGGTGGGCGCCAATGTTCAGGTATGTAAACACAAGTTAATTACAACAGGTGAGCTGCTCAGTGAAACGTCCTAGGTGGAGTCTCGAGAGTACTCTTAAGAAGTATATGAATAATACACTGTTTTCACTACTCGAATCCCCCCTCCTCAATCATCTATATGTCCCCTTTTATAGTCATCAAAATGTTGGTCTAATGGGCCTTTCTCTTATCATTCAAAGCCCATTAAATTGTGATCTAGAGCCTCCCATTGGTTGCCTGCTTTCTGTACGGCCGCGCGTGGACTAGGGTACAAATCATCCGTACCAGGCGCGTGGAGTCATGACGCATTGATCGTCCGTACAAGACACATGGTATTAAGCGAAGACGCGCTGAGCTGGCTGGCTTGACTTGAACAGCCAAACTAGTGTTAACTGAAGACGTGTTGAGCTGAGCTGAGCATGCTGGAGGGTAGAGCTGAGTTAAGTTGAGCATGCTGGAGGGTAGAGCTGAGTTGAGCATGCTAGAAGGGTATAGCTGAGTCGAGCATGCTGGAGGGGTAGAGCTGAGCTGAACATGATGGAAGGGTAAAGCTGAGTTGAGCATGTTGGACGGGTAGAGCTGAGTGGAGCATGCTGGACGGGTAGAGCTGAGTGGATCATGCTGGACGGGTAGAGCTGAGTTGAGCATGCTGGACGGGTAGAGCTGAGTGGAGCATGCTGGAGGGGTAGAGCTAAGCTGAACATGTTGGAAGGGTAGAGCTGAGTTGAGCATATTGGACGGGTAGAGCTGAGTTGAGCATGCTGGACGGGTAGAGCTGAGTGGAGCATGCTGGACGGGTAGAGCTGAGTTAAGCATGCTGGAGGGGTAGAGCTGAGTTGAGCTTGCTGGAGGGGTAGAGCTGAGTGGAGCATGCTGGAGGGGTAGAGCTGAGTGGAGCATGCTGGACGGGTAGAGCTGAGTTGAGCATGCTGGACGGGTAGAGCTGAGTGGAGCATGCTGGAGGGGTAGAGCTGAGCTGAACATGTTGGAAGGGTAGAGCTGAGTTGAGCATATTGGACGGGTAGAGCTGAGTTGAGCATGCTGGACGGGTAGAGCTGAGTGGAGCATGCTGGACGGGTAGAGCTGAGTTGAGCATGCTGGAGGGGTAGAGCTGAGTTGAGCATGCTGGAGGGGTAGAGCTGAGTGGAGCATGCTGGAGGGGTAGAGCTGAGTTGAGCATGCTAGAAGGGTAGAGCTGAGTTGACCATGCTGGACGGGTAGAGCTGAGTTGAGCATGCTGGACGGGTAGAGCTGAACTGAACATGCTGGAGGTGTAGAGCTGAGTTGTACATGTTGAAGGGTATAGTTCATGCGACCTGAACAATCAAGTTGGGCTAGGCATGATAAGGTCGAGCTCATGTGACATGGATGATCAAGCCGAGCTAAGCACGTTGAAGGTTGAGTTCATGTGACCGGGACGATCCGGTTGAGTTGGACATGTTGAATAGTCAATGTAAAGTAGAGTCTATATGGTATGGTCATCCATACTAGTCCACAGTCCACCAAGCGTTAAGCCTGTCAAGGCGTAGACGTTTGTTCTTCACAAGGTCGACCCGCACCAGTCCACAGTCCACCAAGAGTCAAGCCTGTCAAGGTGTAGACGTTTGTTCTTAACATGGTCGACCTATATCAGTCCAACCTCTAATGATTTTTTTAGGTCTTCTTCTACCTCTTTTAATCTGACTCTCTTCCATTTGATATATTTTTCTTACAACGACAATTACGAGTCTTCTCTCTACATGTGCAAACCATCTAAGCATATTTTCTACTAACTTTTATATTATAGGTGCTACCCCCACTCTCTCTCTCTCTCTCTAATGGTGTCATTCCTAATCCTAGTCTTACCACTCATCCAGCGCAACATCCTCATCTCCACTATACTTACTTGACTCTCGTGTCGGCTCTTAACTGCCCAACACTCCGTGCCATACAACATTGCTGGTCTGACTGCTGTCCGATATAACTTTCCTTTCAACTTAAGTGGTACTTATGAAAATATTAAAGACTAATTCAAAAGTGACTTATAAATATAGCCAAATTTAGTATTTACTCTATTTTCATCACTCTAAAAACATAAAGGAAACTCCTTGTCCAATCACCCATGGGATTCTTCTCCATTTTCCTGATATCTCACTTCATACTATTAAAAAACATCTTGACATTTCGTTTTATATTAATAAAAAAATATTCGTTAAATTACACTTGTGGTCTTCAAGTTATTTAATTATATTAAGTTGGTCATTTTAATTATTTTTATTCCACTTTTGTCCTTTAAGTTATTTAACTGTAATTAGTTAGTCATTTTCAAGTGTTTTTTTGTACCATATAAGTTTGTAACTTTTAAACGTCAAATAACTTACATTTATAATATCTAAAATTCTTTAAATTATTACAGTTAAATAAAAATAGAGCCTAAGTGGTACAAAAAACTTTAAAAGGATTAATTTGTTACAACTAAATAATTTAAATGACCTAAATGATATAAATAAGGTTCTGCTAACCGGTGCTCCAGGGCACTGTTAAACATATCGTAGAAGAGAATTATTAATATAAAAGGAAGTTGTTTTTGATATTATTATAAATTAATTACACAATTTAAAACATTAACTATTATATAATTTTCTTTTTCATATTCTTAACCAGTGCCACGGGGCACCGATTAGCATTTTCCTATAAATAAAATTTAAAGGATCAATTTGTTATTTTGTTATAATTAAATAACTTAAAAACGTTTATGTAATTTTGGAAAAAAGATTTGTGAAAAAAAAAAAAGTAAAAATAGAAAACGAAGAAACGGTATAAAAGGAGGCACATGCTACTCTCTTTCCATAACGGAACATATCCAATATTGAAGGAAGTTAGAAAGAAAAGGAAAAGGAGAAGAAGAATGGCAACGGTTGGTGGAGTTCGCGATGTTTCAGGAAACCAGAACAGTCTTGCGATCGATGGTCTCGCTCGCTTTGCTGTTGAAGAACACAACAAAAAACAGGTTTCTTTTATGTTAATTTCTTATTGCATCATACCGATGATCGCTTTTGTCCCAAATAAGTATGATTTTGTATTAGATCCTTCATCTTGTAATATTTTTTTAGTAAATATTCGATTTGGTTCCTCACAATTTTCCTCAAAAACCCAGATTTTTTGTTATTTATCAAAGTAACCTAGTAGCTAAAAATTCACCAATTCACCATTGGATAATTGGAGAATTCATGTTCGTACTCCGATGCTTGCATACGGCAATATCGAGCTATGCTCAGGGGAACACTAACAAAGCCCAGTTTAATCTCTACAAAAAATAACACTAGACGTTTTCTTATCAGAGAAAAAAAAAATATTAGCATGGTGCCAAAGACTAATTTGGTATTAATTTTTGGCGTACTTTTCGCCCCTAATTTTCAAGAAGTTGCGATTTTGGTCCTAAGAAAAAAAACTACAAAACCGCCGCTAAGTTAGTTTTGCAACTGTACATTTTTGGCCTCCTAAGGCCAAAAACAAAAATAATAACACGTGGCACCTCACTTAGGGTGCCACGTCAGCGTAGACGAGTCAAAATTGGCCTTGGGGGCTAAAACTGATACAGGTGCAAAACTTTGTAGTTTTTTTTTTAGGGGGCCAAAATTGCAACTTTGGGAAAGTTAGGGGGCTAAAACTGCTTTTAAGCCTTACTCTTTTGTCTGACAAAATTATGACGACCAATTGGGTCTTTACTCATTTTTTAATTTTTGATTTTTTTAGGGAGTAGTTTTTCTCTTGGTAAAAATTGAGTTAACCGTCCATTGAGCTTAACTCAGTTGGTAGGGATAGGGATAATGCATAATATATACAGGGGGCGTGGTTTGAACTTCAATATTCACCTTGAAAAATGTGAATTTCTAGCCACCAGGTTCCTTGACAAAAACAAAATTTAGTTAACCACTGAAGTAGGTCCTTCAGATTATGAGTGGTATGTCAAAACGGTCCGGCCTCTATTAAGGTGTCAAGTTGGTCTATATATTTAACCACTTATTACTCCTATCAGTTAAGCCTCTATATTCTAACAACTTACTCTTAATTAGGTCCTTAAGTTTATCCATTTTCTATCACTTAAGTCTTATATCATATTCTTTAAAATGACTAGAATGTGTAAACTTTGAGAGTCAGAGACCTTTTTGAAATATTCATGAAGTCAAGGACCTATTTAAGAGTGTCTTGCAATGTCAAGACTAATTTGGTTGTTTACTCGGTAAAAATCTGGTCGCTCGACAAGCAGTTGTTGAATCTATCGATCGTTCTGGAGGACCTTCAGTGAGATCTCTCAAATTTTTTTATTAGAAAGGTTTGAACCCGTGATCTTGTTTAAGGAACATGAGTCTAGTTCCATTGGAACACAATGCAGTGTTGGTTGGTCTAGTTGTATTTTATTTTAAGAAATACTAAAATTGGTTGTTGAGGTTCTTAAATATTCAATTCTGCTTTCAAATTAATCCTCAAATTGTAAACTTTATACACAAAATACATCAAATTTGACTGCTAGATTCATACTAAGAGGCCTTGAATGTAACTTCACTCTTTCAGTACTAAATGACTTGGACTGTCTCTTACCAAAAGCCATTTATTTATTTATTTTTTGTAGTGTATAGATTTCAATTGCAATTTTCTTTAGTATTTTGGTGTGTTTTTTTTTTTTTTATCATTTTTATTTAGTTGGTGATGGTTATGCAGAATGCACTTCTGGAATTTTCTAGGGTGATAAGTGCTAAAGAGCAAGTGGTTGCTGGTACCATACACCACATCACTTTAGAGGTAAAAGATGGGGTGAATAAAAAGGTTTATGAAGCCAAGGTTTGGGAAAAGTCTTGGTTGAACTTCAAGGAGGTGCAAGAGTTCAAGCTCGTCGAAGATGCACCTGCGCAGTAAAGCGCTTAACTAGGTATTTTATTACACTGCATAACTGCTCTTGCCTGTTGTTTTAAATATGAAGGGTTTATGAAGTTATAATGAATGCAAATCTTCAATGTTACTTAGTAGTTTTTGTGGGAAGAAATGGGTTTTAACGGAAATAGAACTTGAGTTTGATGGGTTTTGAGATCAGTTTCAGGTTTAGTAATGGGCTTATTTATCAATTAATGTGCTTTTGAGTTTGATGAATGATAATGTTCTTTCATTTTGTCGTTCCTCGGTGAAACCAGAACAAAATGGGGTTTTGATGGTGTGTAATTAGTTACTATTTGGTGATTAGGCTATATATTTGTAACACAAGAATGTGTTTGATCATGGTTGCTACAAAATATACGGGAAATTAGAAAATTTTGAAATTCATTCTTTGATCAGACTCGCTGTTTTTTCCCCTATTAAGAAAGATAAATTTTATCTTTGCATGAACTTTATAGCATTTGGAAGTAGAAAAGAAAACATGAAATTTGTGTAGGTATTTGTAGCATTAAAATAGGGGAGAGTGGTCTTATATAAATACATTTTCTCCTGCACCTGTTCGGAACTGAGGTATTGTATAACCAAATTAGGACTTGTCTATTCTTTTGCTAATGCAGCAGAGAGATATCTTTAAATAGAAATGAATCTTCTCATGTTAGATTATGACATCATCTATATATTTCTCTAATAGACTAGACATTCAGAAATCATTGTTGGGTTTTACGTATTTGGTGTCTATGAAGAGAGTGATTATACAAATTTTTCAGATTAAATTGAAGTCATGTGAAAATCTTATATTAGAGGATCAATTCATGTTAAAAAAGAAAGAGATCTGCAATGTTTTCCTCTTCTCGGATGCTCTTGGTTTCTTTACTTGTTCTTTATCAGGATCTATGTATCCTGTATTCATGCTAGTATCAAGGTTTTGCTGCCAATAAGGAGTGCTGTTTTTATAATTATTGTTTGCTTTTGTTTTTTAACCATTAACATAACAGCAAAACAATACTCACTTTATGCTTTAGGATACATTATCCTTCCCAAATGAGCTTATATTTGTAAAAAAGGCCGTATTTTATGGAGAGGAAAAAATGTGAAAAAGAGAGTGAGAATAACTTTTTGTTTTTGCAAATGAGTGTTGTTCGTCCAAAGAGTATAATATATAGTGGAGAGAAAAAAAGTGAAAAAGAGAATATGTTTTTTTACGAATAAACAAACATATGTTCCTGCAAAAGGTAGGTATTATTATTGGTGGGGAGAAAAAAAGAGTAAAGGAGATAGATAGAATAATAGTGTTTTTGGCGCAAGAGATATGAAATGCTTTTAGCACCAATCAACATTATCTTTTCAGATTTATTCCATTCTGTTAATTTATCCAACTTGATATGCATCATATGTCCCTGATTTTATTGGTATTATTAATGATTAGTGAATACTTCTGCATTGATTTTTCAGGTGACTAAAGAATAAAAATTATGTGCCCAGCATGGCTCGAAGGTGAAAAGCCTAATGATCATGTTATGTATGGAATAAATCTAAACCATTGTTTTTACTTGTCACGAGTGTTGGAATTTTAGTTTCATCACAAATCATATATGAATCAAATTAGTTTCATAACTAATTTTAGTTTCAATGGGTAAAACATGACTGTGACTGGCCATAACGGGGTCTAAGTGTATCATATAACACTTCCTTGTGTACGTGTATGAGCATTATGCGAGAATTGCGTTGGTTGAACAATCATTTTAGTGACCATTCATGAGACAACCATAATTTATGGTGAAAGTGAGGTATTGACACAAAAACTAAAACCAAAGAGAGAGAGAAAATAAAAAAATAGTGTGAGTATGAAAGATATAGTTGTCACAAAAATTGTCAAAAAATAATTATACAAATATCATTTCTTTATTTACAACCCAATAAAACATTCAACTTCGAAGTTGTGCTGATTAACTATGAAAAATAATATTTATACAATTTTTATGACTATTTTCTCTTTATTCTTTATTGTATTTTTACCAATAAAAAGATAGAAAAAGAAGATTATCATTAAAGTTGTCATACAATGATGGTATAAATGTTCATTACTCATTCACATATACCCAATAATATTGATCATTTTATTTGAGATATTATTATTCATCTAAAGTGAGCATCTTGCTTTGGGAAGTATAGTTAGGCCATCACTATCATTCAATTATTTAACGTTCAAGATTGGTTCATTTTTAAAAATCTTTCTCACAACAATGGCACTTTCGTCATTCTTTTGTCACGCCTTATCACAAACATCATCTTCTTTCTCATTTGTCGGCAACACGATTGTAAAAATGAAAAGGAACAATGACATTATGACTCGTGGCTCAGGCCAAAACGTGACGTATAAGCTCATTGTGATCTAAGTAATATCATCACTTAGATCAAGACAAAAGGCAACATTCTCTAAAAAAAATGTCACCAACGAATTTGAAAATGTAGGACAAGCATGGATGTTGAAATCTTATGTGACGCCACCTACTTTGCATAGTCAAGTCTCTTGTTCAATGATGATAAATTAATTTACGATAAACTTACTTTTAATTGAAAAAATTATTTTTACAAAATGGATTCTATCAAACTGAATTCTCACCACCGCATAATCAAATACACATTATATAGATTCATGAAAGTATTTGATCATTTGAGCATTACTACAAATCGACTTCAATTTTTTCTTTTTTACAATCGATCGAAGATATGCAGATTATTCTTATTTTCTCTAATCTACATTACAAATTTCTCTTTAAAGATAGACACAAATTAACTAGTTTTATCATATTTAGTGCTGCTATTTTTTTAATTACCTTTTGTAATTTGTTCACAATGTGAGTGAATCTCAATTGTATGGAGGAAATGGTTTCACCATCTTCCATGTAAAATAACACATATTGTTGGATAAGGGTATTGAGTTTTGATTGCTTGATGTCATCGGTTGCCCTCATGGAGGGTTTCTAAGGCGTCACACATTGCTTTAGAGGTCTTAAAATGTGAAACCAAGTGGTACTCGTTTACACCTAGGGTGAAAATGAGTATATTTCTCGCTTTCAAATCATATTGAACCTTTTTCTTATCATCATCCGTCCAAGTTGGGCTTAGGCTTGTTTTGCATGAAACCGTTAACATTTACTTGCAGTTCAAACCGCTTGTTGACAACGACATCCCAAACATCTATATCGACTGATTGAATGTGAACAATCATACATTCTTTCTACTAGTCATAATTTTCACTGTGAAAATAGGAGCTTTATTATAAGCCTCTTTAGGCTCTTTGTTCGTCATATCGACTCTTCCGTTGATTAACCGTTAGTGATACCAAGGATGTGCTAGAGGGGGGTAAATATCGTTTTTCGATTTTAAAAGAATTTGCGAAAGCTTGAGTTAAAATACGATTATGATTATCGGATTGTGCTTGATTATGATGATATGAATAAAACAAGGTAAAGAAATAAAGATTCAAATAAGAATGAGAAGTTAATTATTGAATCTTATTATACAATTCAACAAACAATACACACATTCAAATCACTAAACTAAACAATCTCAAACCAAACTAAGATTTATGAAGGTTCCCCCTTTTCGTCCTCACTAAGGATACATCCTCGTAATTGAAAACGCCGCTATCACAGTCTTTCACTATGATAAAAAAGTTTACAAGTCTATGATTACAAAGATTCCTTTTATTCTCTAATATTATATGATAAGCAATCACACAAGATTCAATCTTCAAAACCTCTTGATATTGGACATCCACAAGGTCTTTGAACCTCAAACTTCCATGCAATCCTTTGAACTGTTACTCTAAGAATTCGTCTTTGATATGTTGAACCTTTGATTCCCTTGAACCTTAAGTAGTTGAGAAACAACTCCTAAAACCCTTTTGAAGTGAAAAGTGCCTTCTTTTCTTTAGGTGCTTGATCCACCACCAAGTCAAATTAAATACACATATTAACAAAGAACAATTTAGTAAAATTCATACACAATCTTGACACAATAACTACACTATCAACTTTCTTTTAATATGTGTGAAATTTTTTTGGTGAAATTTAATATGTGTGAAATTAGTTAAAGAGATTTATAATAAAGGAAAAATAGAGTAGTATATAAGGGCATGTTAGTATTTCCCATTTGACAATTCTAGATGAGGCACCCGAGTGCGGCTCTTAGTTAACCAACTTACAAAATTTACATTTGTCTTAATTTTTTTTTGGTAATTTTTTTTATTTCAAAATTTAATTTAATTCTTAAAAATATAATAGGAGATTGTATAATTGAATGATGAGTACATATATACTTCAAATACATACTCAAGCAATTTAACATTGCGTTCATTTTGTTTTTTCTTTTAGAAAACTAAAATTGGTTTTAGAGTGACGGCTCGTTTTGATTCATAACAAAATATGCAGAGGTGAAATTAGTCCTCAACAAAAAAAATAAACATATGTCCCTTGCAAAATCAAACCGAGACAATTTAGTCCATCCGTTAATATTTTTCTCCAATCGAATTTTTCTTTCTATAATAAACTGTGACAATATATATATATATATATATATATATATATATATATATATATATATATATATATATATATATATATATGGTTTTTTTTAGGGAAAGATATATATGGTACTCCCTCCGTTTTTTAATATAAGCAAATTTTGACTTTTAAGTTCATTCAATTAATGATGTATGTGGTCAACCACATACAATTAATTTTGACTTTTAGGTTCATTCAATTAATTGAATGAACCTAAAAGTCAAAATTTGCTTATACTCCCTCCGGTCCTTTATACAAGATACAAAAGTGAGAATTATTTTGGTCCTTTTTATAAAAAACATTGACCAATTTTAAAGGGTGTTTGAAGCTAAATTTTATTTGTGCCCTTATTTATCATGAGAGAGAATATTAAAAGTAAGTAAGTTGGTGGAATCAAGAGTAATTATTTAGGGGTATCCATGGAAAAAATTTAAATGTATAGGTATATTAAATAAAGATAACTATTTTCAATGTATTTCCTTGGTCTTGATGATTTGTGTCTTTTGTTTCTTGTATAAAAGACCGGAGGGAGTATTAAAAAACGGAGGGAGTATTCAAATTGTCTTATTGACTTCCATGTGTATTATTATTTTTATTTTTTTTAAAAAGCGGACATTTAGATCCCTACTTAAAAGTTTAGGACACTTTGGTCCGCATAAAAATGTGAAATTAGCTATTATTTTTCGATTTCTTCATGACAATTTTTTTTTGCAGTTTATTAGATTTTAAGGGACCGAATTGATACTTTTATTTTTTGTTGTTCGTCTTCTCAAGTGGAAACTGTTGTCATCGTCGATACTCACTCGAAACCGAAGGATGTTAGGGAAAATGGAAGCACGAAACTAAACCAAATGGGTATGTGTTTTGGGATTTCAATTTCTCAATTCATTTTATGTTTACGGGTTAAAAAGTTCATTCATTCTCTTTATGCGTTAAACATTTCCTTCATTCTCATATTGTGAAAATCACACATTTTTGTTTTATTTTGCTTTTTTTTTTTTTTTTTGTAAATGAGGGACTAATTTGTTCCCTTAAAAATTCTTTTAATTCTACGCTGGCGTTTAATTCACACGGATAACACCGCATAGTCAAATTAACGGTACACATCATAGATTTAATAATATAAATTGATTGAGAGGCTAAATTGTGTGAGTTTAATTTTTTAAGAGCTAAAAAGTCTTTATTTGTCGAGAATTAATATGACCTATAGGCCTGTGCAAAATAACTGGTTTGAATAGTAAATCCATAACCATACCCGTAACCATTCTAAAATAACCACAAATTTTTAAACCAAATATCAACCAAACCATTTAAAATGGATCGGTTATAAACCATTGTTAACCGGTTATTCCTAAAAAGAAAAAGACGAAAAAACCAGGACCAATTTTTCTGCTTCCAATAATACACCAGAGGAGAAAACGCTTTCAACTCACTCCGACAAGGTGTGCACGACGGTTCTATGGACGGAGATGAAAACGCAAGAGGAGGAAGGGAAAATCTAGATGTAGATCTAGCCAATACAAATTATCTTGTTCTATATTCACACGTCGACGGCATCAGAAGCTTTGCTCACAGAGATGACTCCGACGAGGTGTGCACGACAGCGACAATGATAGAAGCTTCACACACAGATACGACCTTAAAAGCTTCGTTGCAGCGACGTTGACAGAAACTTTGCTCACGGCGGCGACAGAAGCTTTGCGCATGGTGGCAATATAACCTATTTGCACGACGGCGGCAAAGTATGTGGATCGTGCTATCGACGACGGCGGCTATTGAAGCATCAATTTCTTTTTTTTTTTTTACGAGGTTCAGTTGTTCTGTGACTTTTCTTTATGGCTGTTTTTTTTTTTGAAGGATTTATGGCTGATGTTAATAACCGGTTTTAAACTGGTTTAATTGTTTTGTAACCGGTTTTTATAATTTAGTTTTAGATCCAATCCATTTTATTGGTTTTTATGTGGTTACAGATTGGATATCAATAAATCCAAACCATGAACACCCCTAATGACCTATACTCCCTCCAGTCTCATAAGTATATGTTCGTTAGATCATGGTATATTTTTTCAAAACTTAAAATGGGGCACGAATCCTCTCCAGGTCACCAGAGAGTCTAGTGGAATTCCAACCATTGATTTGACTGACCTGAGTTCATTAAAAAGCATAAAAGACCAATCGAATGGTCATGATTGAAACTGGACCTCCTTCTATGTAGGGGTGTGCATTGGTATGAACCAAACCAAACTGGGACCACATTTATGGTTTGGTTCGGTTCATAGAACCACTTATGTCAATCTAGTTCAGTCCGGTTCAAAACTGGTTCAAAACCGGTGAACCAGTTTACTATGTGAACCCAAATTATTAAAGAGTTAACAAGAGAAGAGACTAGAAAGCCATATGTTAAACTGAAGCACCAACAAGAAACTGGTCGGTGATAAACAACGGAATCCTCGATCGTTCAGGAAAATCATGCCGCCGGCCGTCGTCGCACGGCGGCTCCAACGGTTCCAACGACAGAGAGTGATGTAATGGAAAACAATGGAGATTGCGTGTATAATTAATTGAATAATAATTTGAAAATAGGAAAAGGGGAAAAAGAAGAAGAAGAAGGAAGCATACAAGAGCGTGGCATTCACCAGCTTGAAAGGTGAGTTTTTGTTGATTCATGGTGTGGGTATAAAGATGAGAGAGGGAATTAGCTGTGGTGCAGAAGGTGGTGGAGTACACTTCCTTCTTCGAAAGTTGTATTTTACGATCCAATTCCAACAATTTCTAACCAAATCATGTTGTACGGCGGTCCAAGGGTTCTAACGGCAATGCCGGTGATTCCCACCGGTGTGATAATCGGAAAACATGTGAATGAAAGTTACGACGGTGGTTATAATAAGGATTGGTTGAGAATAACAGCGGGTCACACAGAGAACCAGTTTTTAAAAATGGATACAGTTTTTTTTTGGATTTAATGATAATGGACTGGATCAGTTATTAGACATATTGGATTGGGCTTTTCAGTTAGGTTCACTGGATTTTTCAAACCAGTTCAGGAGAACCAGTTTTTTTGCACACCTCTACTCCTATGTAGTATTAACCAGAGAGAATCCTAGTCCCTTAAAATGTGTCTTTAGTCTTGCTTCTAATACATTAGACTTAAACGTAGCCAAAGTAGTAATTAGGCTACTCTACTCCGGTCTAATTTGTGAATCCATTTTACTTGGCTTCTTCAACTTCCAAGATTTTTCACATTGCCTCACAAAATGTTCGTTAACGGTGGCAATCTCATAACTTCAAGATGTCAAGGTGAATTGTATCAACCACAACCATTACTCATGCGCTGTTTTTGTTCTTGGAATTCCATCAGATTTTCACCCATTAATTATCCTGTCACACCTGCTATAGGTTGTATGAATCCGCGTCCTGAGCTGATTACGCGATATTGGCAAATAACACGAATGCCATATGATCGGATGAAAGAGCTAATGCAGCAAAACACTCCTGCTGCTACTGTTTGTGCTGAAATTGCAACATTTGACTCTACACCTGGGACAGCTCGGTTTGCTGACTGAGGTATAGGTCCTGCACTTGGGGTGGCTGATCCAAAGAGTGTTGTTGATAATGTTTACATGTTTGTTAGTAAACTTTGATGTACGTGATATGGGCATTTTGAATGCTGATAACATGTCTGTCACTGATGTTGCTTGGAAGAATCTTAACGATGTCACTAGTAATCGGTTGAATTTGAAGATAAATGAATACAGTATGCAACAACTTGCTGCGCTGAATCTTGTTCCATGCGCCGACTCAAAATTGGCAGCATGGACAAGAGCTTATGGGGTAGGTTGTGGTATTATGCCTCATCCAACTTCAAGAACGTTGAAAGAGTATTTCTGGACTGATTCTTTTGCAAAGCAAGAGAATGTTAGGGCTTGTTTAGCTTGGGAGAAAGAGACATGTTCTGGAAAGCCAATGAATGTGATTTGCTTGAATGTTATCGGTCTGTTTGGGCTACTTCACCTCAATAAGGATCGAACATTCCGTAATAATGATCCGAATATGAACCGTATTTGTACTTCATGGCTTAATACTTTGGATTCTATTACAACAAAGACAATGCAGAACGAGATTCTTAATCAGAAAGAAGCACTTTGCAGGATTGCTGTACATCCATTTGGACTAGCACAAACATACTGGCTTGCACAAGTACTTGGGAGGACTAATATGTTGGCATCAAAGCTAGCTCTGAGGGTCGACGCGTCCCCGCCACCGGTGCAAAGATTTATGATATGTGATGCCACATTTAGTGATTGGGGGAAGCTTGCAACAGGTCAATAAGTTAATAGTATCTATCAAATGAAGATTGAGTTGATTCTAGAGGGTGTTGGATTAGTAAGAAAGTGTCCTCCTGCTTATTCGGAGCTGTATAAATTATATGGTCTAGATGAAAAAAATGATCTAAGCAAAGAAATAAGTGAAGCTGTAGGGACATTGATGCCAGCAGTATTTGGTTATGCTATGTCAAAACATGGTGATAAACGTATAGCTATGGCTAAGAGTTTTAATAGTGTGAAGAGGGAATGTGGAGAAGTAATAATTAATTGGTGGACCAAGAAGTGGAATATGGACAAAGAAGGGAAGAAAGCATATCCAACATCTACTAGTTCATCCACTGATAGCTTCTTGGGTTAACTTAAATATTGTTTTGAAGTGGAAGACCTTGGGAACTAATTTTATAGTATTCTAGTCAAATTAAATTTTATAATGAATATTCACTTGAAAATAGCCCTTAATTCTCTATTGATGAAATTTTGATGAATGTTATGTTATTGATTGATGAAGAAAGTAGAGAACCATTTTGCTTAACTTAAATTATATTAAATTGTTAATAATATAAAGTTTATTCAGATTTAACGAAGAAAAAAGGGGCAGCGATCTTGTGTATTCACACGGGTAACATGTTTGGAAATTTTATATTTATATATTTCATATTTAAATGTAAAAAATATCATTAAATTAAATATATATTTACAAAATATATCTAGTTTTTTACAATATGGAAGGATTATTTGAATTTAACACAATTGCTTTCTAAAAAAAGGAGATGTGATCATGTAAAAAGATAACTAAATATATTTTTACAAAATATATGAAGTTTTTAATAATTTAGAAAAATTATTTAAATTTAATACAGTTGCGATCTACTTTTTTTTGAAAAAAGTTAAACTATCTCATCCAAATTGGCACCAGGGTGAATCGAATCAGAGACGGATGAACACTGTCCCATGCCAACATCATGAGGCCAATCCAAGTGGATCACGACCTGCTCCATAATGAAACCATAAACTCCAACATCCTAAGCACCATTAGATCTTCAAATGAGACCACCAATGCCAGTTTAAGAAGGATTACAAGAGCAGCTTTCATCAACGTTAATGATTAGCCAGAGAGATTCAATGAGTTCAACTTAATGTTCCTTCCTTCAAGATTGTCGGTTTGAGGCGTGCGAAAACAAGAGAAGAGTCTATCTTACATGGATCGAGCTGAGACAAAAATTTAGCATGATATCTTGACCGTGGCACAAAATTAGGGGTGGAGAATCCAAGATTTAACTACATGTTTTTAGAGTGGGCACATTCTCGAACACAGTGGAGAAAGGACTTGTCTTCCAAACTATAGTGGATGCACAAAGCAGATGTCCTCATAGTATGAGAGGAATGATGAAATCCAATATTTATATTAAATATTATATTAAAAGTGTGAAGAAAAAAAATATATTTCACACTTGAGAATTGAGACATTAGCTTAGTAGTAAGAGTTTAACCTTATATTGCTAAGGTACAAAGTTCAAATTCCCATAGACGGTTGTAAAATGATCGCTATTACTACTTTAATTAATAAAGTTTCCTCTTCCTATTTTTTTGAACACAAATAAAAAAAAAAACCCTTCAAAATACATATGCACATCATCCAAATAAATAACATGATCTATATTTAAATAGACTAATGACCAAATAGACAATTGGAATTAAACTTCACTAGTATGTGGACCCGTGTAACCAAAAGTTGCAACATTATGATAATTTATTTTATTAGTTTTTGGGAATCATTAGTTTAAGGGGATATTGGATTGATGTGATGCTGAGACGTCGGAAAGCACACGAACAGGACGATCGAGGATGGGACAGACTGAATCAGGGTTTGCAGCAGGGAGGAAGGTTTGATCAGTAGCAACGGAAGGTTAGGGTTTCAGCGGTTTCAACAAAGGTGCAACAACAGGGTTCAGTCAGGGTTCAGGCAGATTATCGAGATGTTTATGGTGATCATGGGAAGCGTGCAGGTTCTAGAAAGGACAACGACAATGACATTGTTACAGATGGCGATCATACTGATATTGGCACTAAAAGGTTTGTAACTTTCTACTTCACAAACTTTCTTGAACGTGCGCATAATTGGTTTCTGCGTAAGGGTTTCGAGGTCTGTGGTATTTTGGATGATGTTTACGTTGCTCCGAGGTGCAATGTGTAACGCCCTATTTATTTATTTAATTATTTTATTGGGTTTAGAGTCTAATTATATGATTTACTTGATTATGTGGTATGTTGTTATTTTGTTAAGTGGCTTTATTTTATTATTTAGTAGAATATGACTAAAAATAGAATAATTAGAGTTAAGGGGCTGAATTAAAATTTAGAGGAGTTTAGTGGAATTATGTAGAAATAAGAGAATTGGTTAAGGAAATAAGAATAGGAAAACCTAGAGTCAGAGAGTTTTCACGTAAAAACAGTTTTTGGGAGAAACCAAGAGAAGAGAAGAGTCAGAGAGGAGAAAGCGGTAGAACCTTGCGATCAATCAATCTAAGGTAAGGGTGTGACTAACTTTCTCTAATTCTAAGTTGTATAATTCTGAAATCGAGTTTAGCATGTTGTAGGTTGTGAATTTGGAAATTAGGTTAAAATTCAATAAAAATTGTAGAAAGTGTATGAATTTCATAAGTTAATGTAGGAAAGTGATGTCTAGGTCGTAGATTATCAGTGGGTAATGATTCCTAACAATTTTGGGATGTCAAATTTTGGGTTTTGGAGTGAGAACAGAAGTCTGTTCGCAGACCCTTCTGTCATCGCTCGCCTCAGCGAGTGATTATTCTCGCCTAGCGAGTTGATGTTATCGCTCGCCTAGCGAGCAAGTCTAGTCGTCCAGCGAGTAGTCCCAACTCGCCACAGCGAGTGATTTTCCTCGCCTAGCGAGTTGTTCAGTTGAAAATAGTGATTTTTGTAGAAATGATGTTTTGGGTCAAGTTTTATATGATTTTGAGTGCCTTTTTAGGTTTAGAAATTATTGGATAATTTTCAAAATCAAATTTGGGCATTGGAAAGTTAAAATTGGGATATTTGGGTGAAAAAGGTCTAAATGTCGTAGCTACCCAGTTTTGCTCGCCTTAGGCAAGTAGCCTTCCTCGCCTCGCGAGTTGTTCTTGAAGTGCACTCGCCTTCGCAAGTAGATGCTCTCGCCTCACGAGCTGTGCAGTAACAGACTGCTCGTTTATGTTCTTGTGTCTTTTCACATGTTTCCGTTTTGATTTGGACTTGATACGAGCATGAAATTTGTTGATAGCTGATATATCTTTTATGTGGCTTTGAGTTGATGTGCAAATTTGTTATAGTTGTTTTAATATGAATTTATGATATTGATGTCGTTGTGTTGTTGTCGTTAATGTCGTTAAGTTGTAAGTTGTTGTCTAAGTTGTTGAAGTTGTTGGTTGTTGCTGCATTGGTTGCTGAGTCCATGCAGAATCATTTAAGTTGAGGGCTTGATGCTCCGTTGAATGTATAATCATTCATATATAAGTTGGGGGCTTGATGCCCTGAGAGCCTATGCTCTATAAGTTGGGGGCTTGATGCCCTGATTGGTACCACATGCATGTTGATGTCGTTGTTGATGCATTGTCGTTGTTGTCAAGTTGTCAAATAATTTAATGAGTTGTTATTGAAAAATTATGTGAAGTATTAACATTGCTAAATTGTTGTTATTTATGTTGTTAAATTTTATTGATGAATTATATACTTATTATTATTGAATGTGAATCTCACCCCTTCTGTTTGAATGTTGCCTCTACGTGGGTAACATGCAGATAACCAAGATTAGCTGTAGATGTGAGTTGACTCTCTCACGCGTCATCTTAGGGTCGCTCTGATACATAACAGGATGGAGATATTGCATCGTTTTCCATGTGTTACATATTATTATGAATTATGTTGATGGACCATTGAAAATGGAATTTTAATAAGTTGTTTATGTTGAGGTCGTAGTGCCATTTGTTGAATAAATAAAATGTTTTTCCGCTGCAATGTAATTTGAATTGTTGACAAGAGATGTTTGAATAAATAGAAATTTTACTCTATTTTCCTTTTAAAGTTGTGTGACATCCTGTTTAAGTTGAATACTCTGATTATTATGTACTATTTTACATGTTGGGAAAACGGGTTGTTACAATTGGTATCAGAGCAGGTCGGTCCGTCTAGCCAAGTAATTGAGTCGCGTAGTGTCGTGTGTCAGTTGATTACTGCCGAATTCTCCAAGTGTATTAAGTTTGAGAATGGCTTGCGTGCTGAGATCAAGCGGGCCATTGGATATCAGAAGATCCATCAATTTTCTGAATTGGTGAGCAGTTGCAGGATCTATAAGGAAGATACCAAAGCTCATTACAAGGTTATGAATGAGCGGAAGGGTAAGAGTCAGCAGAGTCGTCCAAAGCCTTACAGCGCTTGTAACGCCCTAGTTGATATTTTACTATTTTTTTGTTGATTTAATATGTTTTATGTATTTTATATAATTTATGAGATTTATGTGAATAATTTGATGTGTTGTTATTTACCATATAATTATTTGTGTGATTTTTATTATTTAAGTGAAATAGTAGAAATAATAGTTATTTAGATTAATTAGTAGAGTTAGGAGGGGGTTAATGGAATTAAAAGAAAATTAAGTGAGGGAGTAAAGAAAGAAAAAGGAGTTATACTTTGTTAGAAAGAAAAGAGAAAAGTCAGTAAAGGAAAGAAACATTTTTGTACGTGCATTAGAACAAACAGAGTTTTGGGAGAAAAGAGCCAAGAACAAGGGGAGAGCTAGGAAGAGGGAAATTCATCCATTTGCTGTAGATTTTGCTAAATTAAGGTAAGGGTGGGTTTACTCCTCAATTGTCAATATATATGTATATGATTTCATGAATTTGGATTGAAAATTGGTAGTTTTGAAACTAGGTTTATGAATATGTTGAATTGCTCATTTCTTGATGATTTGTGTTGCAATGATGTTGTTATGATATGTTCTGCTGTTTTGTTGTGCCCTTGACCCATAAACATTGTTTCTAAACCATTTTGGGTGATTGGGGGATTAAAAATGGGATTTTTGGATGAAAATGGAGTTAGAATCGTAGGTTAGAATTCTGCCCAGACGAACACTCGCTTAAGCGAGATGCCCTTCGCTCAAGCGAGCAACCCTTTGCTACGCCCAGTTTGGATTTTTAGCCGCTCGCTTAAGCGAGCCACGAGCGAACCCCAAGCGAGCAAAATGCCAACCTTCGTCATTTGCGTCGCTTAAGCGAGATTCCCGTCGCTTAAGCGAGAGACGCCCAGGATAGTGTATTTTACCTGTTCGCTTAAGCGAACCAGAAGCGAGCTTCAAGCGAACTAAAACCCAACCTTCGTCATTTGACTCGCTCAAGCGAGATGTTGCTCGCTCAAGCGAGCTGGGTCCTGTGCGACCCAAAATGTGATTTTTCTAAAGTGTTCCAAACCCAAACCTAAGCTTTCTAAGATGTTTATTGGAATTTTTAAGAATTGTTTAGATGATAAAAACTATATTATGAAGCTGATTATGATGGGTTTATGTATGTTATGTGCAAATAAATGTATTTTTGCTAAACTTGAGTTGCCTTGTTGATGTTGAGTGGTCTTGTCCAGTTGGGGAGGGTATCCTAAGTTGTTGTTGTTGGTTGCATGCTGATATGCTCCATTAAGATGTTGGGTTGTATGCATATATACACCATAGAGTCATTTCATACTCATTTGCATTTGTTGGGGGCTTATTGCCCTGGAATGTTTATCATTCACTGTTGGGGGCTTATTGCCCTGGAACGCTTTATCGTTCACCTGTTGGGGGCTTATTGCCCTGGGATGCTTTAACCATCCAAATTGTTGGGGGCTTATTGCCCTGGAATGCTTAGCATTCAACGCGCGTAGTTGGTACCACATGCATAATGCATTAGATGTTATGGAGTCTTGCATTAGTTGTAGGTGTGAGTTGTCCTTTGGGAATGTTGTTGGTGAGATGTCGCCACAAGTGTTGTTGTTGTTGTTGATATGAATCAAAGATGAATCAATATGATAATGTTGAGTTGATGATGTTGATGATGATGCCGCTGATTGTTAATATTGTTGTTGTTTTCAATGCATTTTAGTGAATTCATATATTTATATATTGCTTTGTTTTGTGAACTCACCCCTTCTGCAGGAATTGCCGCCTTGTGGGCAAGTGCAGGTAGCGAAGACTAGCGGTGTTGGCTCTTGAGTCTAGGGCTCTGATACATAGTAGGGATGGGGAAACGTTGTCTTTCTTGTATTCCTTATGTATCATTTCTTTGAAGAAGATGTTGTTGAGATTCTATTGTTGAATAATTTTATTATATTGATGGCCTCTGTGCCAAGATTATGATGTAGTTGTTGAAATTGATTTCTAATTAAAGACTTTCCGCTGCATAATTTTAATATGTTGAATTGTTGATGGTTTTAAATAGTTGCTATATTCTATTTAAATAATTTTGAAAAAGTAGTGTAATACTCCGTTGTTTGCTGAACAACTCTGATTATTTATTAGTATTATTACGTTATTTCGGGAACGGGGTGTTACAATTGGTATCAGAGCAGGTCGGTCTGTCAGACCATTAGAAGAGTCGTGTCGAGCCATGTAGAGTAGTGTGACAGGTTTAAACTGTCTTTGTTGTTCTAATTTTTGTTGTTATGTAGAATTATCGAGATGGCCGGAAGAAATGATGCTGCTCTTGCTGCTGCCTTGCAAGCAATGGCTCAAGTTGTTGGACAACAGCAAGGTGCTGGTGGAGCTGGTGAAGGTGTAAGGATGCTTGAGACTTTCTTGAGGAATCATCCACCAACCTTTAAGGGAAGGTACGACCCCGATGGAGCACAGACCTGGCTGAAGGAGGTCGAGAGGATCTTCCGTGTAATGCAGTGTACGGATGTTCAGATGGTGCGGTTTGGCACCCATATGTTAGCAGAGGAGGCTGACGACTGGTGGGTAAGCACTCAACCCATACTCCAAGCTGAAGGAGCTGAGATTACATGGGCTGTGTTCCGAAGAGAGTTTCTGAGGAGGTATTTTCCGGAGGATGTCCGAGGTAAGAAGGAGATAGAATTCCTTGAGCTGAAGCAAGGAGATATGTCTATCACGGAATATGCTGCTAAGTTCGTGGAGCTTGCAAAGTTTTATCCCCATTATGCTGCGGAGACTGCTGAGTTCTCCAAATGTATCAAATTTGAGAATGGTCTGCGAGCTGATATCAAGCGGGCCATTGGTTATCAGAAGATCAGAGACTTCTCTGAGTTGGTGAGCAGCTGCCGTATTTACGAAGAGGACACCAAAGCTCACTATAAGATAATGAATGACCGCAAAGGAAAGGGGCAGCAGAGTCGCCCGAAGCCTTATAGTGCTCCAGCTGATAAAGGTAAACAAAGGATGCATGATGAGAGGAGGCCAGCACGTAGGGATGCTCCTGCTGAGGTGGTTTGTTATAAGTGTGGTGTGAAAGGCCACAAGAGTAATGCTTGTAACCGTGATGAGAAGAAATGTTTTCGTTGTGGTAAGAAGGGCCATACTGTCACTGAATGCAAGCGCGGAGACATTGTTTGCTTCAACTGTAATGAAGAAGGTCACATTGGTTCTCAGTGCACTCAGCCTAAGAAGGCGCAGACCAGTGGTAGAGTTTTTGCCTTGACCGGTACTCAGACTGATCAGGAGGATCGACTTATCAGAGGTACTTGTTTCTTTAGTGGTACTCCTTTAATTGCTATAATAGATACTGGTGCAACGCATTGTTTCATTGCTATTGACTGTGCACAAAGATTGGGTTTGATTATGTCTGATATGAATGGGGAGATGGTTGTTGAAACTCCAGCTAAGGGTTCAGTAACTACTTCCCTTGTTTGTTTAAGTTGTCCGTTGTCTGTATTTGGTAGAGATTTTGAGGTGGACCTTGTCTGTTTGCCGTTAGTGGGAATGGATGTAATATTGGGAATGAATTGGTTGGAATACAATCATGTCCTGATCAATTGTTTTACGAAGACGGTGCGGTTTTCTTCTGCTGAAGAAGAGAGTGGAACATAATTTTTATCCACCAAGGAGATGAAGCGGTTAGAGCAAGACGGTGTGTTGATGTTTTCTTTGTTGGCATACTTGTCGGTGGAGAACCAAGCTGTAATTGATAGGCTGCCCGTTGTGAAGGAATTTCCTGAAGTTTTCCCTGATGAGATTCCAGATGTGCCACCGGAGAGAGAAGTGGAATTTTCGATAGACCTTGTGCCGGGTACGAAGCCTGTGTCGATGGCTCCTTACCGTATGTCAGCTTCGGAGTTAGCTGAGCTGAAGAAGCAGTTAGAAGACTTGCTTGACAAGAAGTTTGTGAGACCGAGTGTTTCACCGTGGGGAGCGCCGGTGTTGTTGGTAAAGAAGAAGGATGGTAGCATGCGGTTGTGTATTGATTATCGTCAATTGAATAAAGTGACGATTAAGAACAGGTATCCACTACCGAGGATTGATGATTTGATGGATCAATTGGTGGGTGCCCGCGTTTTTAGCAAGATTGATTTGAGGTCAGGTTACCATCAGATAAAGGTGAAGGATGAGGATATGCAAAAGACAGCGTTTAGGACGCGGTATGGTCATTATGAATATAAGGTGATACCTTTCGATGTGACGAATGCACCTGGTGTGTTTATGGAATACATGAACAGAATTTTTCATGAGTATCTGGATCAGTTTGTAGTAGTCTTTATTGATGACATATTGATCTATTCTAAGACTGAAGCTGAGCATGCAGAGCATTTGAAGATTGTACTGCAAGTGCTGAAAGAGAAGAAGTTGTATGCCAAGTTATCCAAGTGCGAATTCTGGTTGCATGAAGTGAGTTTTCTTGGCCACATTATTTCTGGTAATGGTATTGCTGTAGATCCTTCGAAGGTTGAAGCTGTGTCGCAGTGGGAGACACCAAAGTCAGTTACTGAGGTAAGAAGTTTTCTTGGGTTGGCTGGTTATTACCGCAGATTTATTGAAGGATTTTCGAAGTTGGCACTTCCTTTGACGCAGTTGACTTGTAAAGGTAAAGTATTTGTGTGGGATGCTCAATGTGAGAGTAGTTTCAATGAGTTAAAGCAAAGATTGACGACTGCTCCTATTTTGATTTTGCCAAAGCCAGAAGAGCCTTTTGTTGTTTATTGTGATGCATCTAAGCTGGGATTAGGTGGTGTTTTGATGCAAGATGGCAAGGTGGTCGCGTATGCTTCTAGGCAGCTGAGAGTGCATGAGAAGAATTATCCTACGCACAATCTAGAATTGGCAGCCGTGGTATTTGTTTTGAAAATTTGGAGGCATTATTTGTATGGTTCCAGATTTGAAGTGTTTAGTGACCATAAGAGTTTAAAGTACCTGTTTGATCAGAAGGAGTTAAACATGAGGCAGAGGAGGTGGCTTGAGTTACTTAAGGATTACGATTTTGGCTTGAATTACCATCCTGGTAAAGCTAATGTTGTGGCTGATGCGTTGAGTAGAAAGACATTGCATATGTCTGCTTTGATGGTGAAAGAGTTCGAGTTACTTGAACAATTTAGAGACTTGAGTCTTGTTTGTGAAAGATCACCTCAGAGCGTGAAGTTGGGCATGTTGAAGATTAATAGTGGTTTCTTGAATGACATCAGAGAGGCGCAGAAGCTTGATGTTAAGTTTGTGGATTTGATGGCTGCTAGTGATCCGAATGTAGATGGTGATTTCAAGGTTGACGACCAAGGTGTGTTGAGGTTTAGAGGAAGGATTTGTATACCTGAGGATGAGGGCTTGAAGAAGTTGATTTTAGAAGAGAGTCACAAGAGTAGTTTGAGTATTCATCCTGGAGCTACTAAAATGTATCGTGATTTGAAGAAATTGTTTTGGTGGTCCGGTTTGAAGAGGGATGTTGCTCAATTTGTGTATGCATGTTTGACTTGTCAGAAGTCTAAAGTTGAACATCAGAAACCTGCAGGGTTGTTGGTTCCGTTAGATGTACCTGAATGGAAGTGGGATAGCATTTCTATGGATTTTGTGACGAGTTTACCGAATACTCCAAGAGGGCATGATGCCATTTGGGTCGTGGTCGACAGGTTGACTAAGTCGGCGCACTTTATTCCGATCAATATCAGTTATCCGGTAGCTCAGTTGGCGGAGATTTATATTCGTGACATTGTGAAGTTGCATGGTGTCCCATCTAGTATTGTGTCGGATAGAGATCCGAGGTTTACATCAAGGTTTTGGAAGAGTTTGCAAGATGCATTGGGTTCGAGATTGAGGCTGAGTTCGGCTTATCATCCGCAAACAGATGGTCAGTCGGAGAGAACTATCCAATCCTTGGAGGATTTGTTGAGGGTGTGTGTACTCGAGCAAGGTGGAGCTTGGGACAGCCACTTGCCGTTGATAGAGTTCACCTATAACAATAGTTACCATTCGAGTATTGGTATGGCACCGTTCGAAGCTTTGTATGGTCGAAGGTGTAGAACTCCTCTGTGTTGGTTTGAGTCGGGGGAAAACATTGTGTTAGGACCTGAGTTAGTGCAGCAGACTACGGAAAAGGTCAAGATGATAAGAGAAAAGATGAAAGCATCTCAAGATCGTCAGAAGAGTTATCATGACAAGAGGAGAAAAACCCTTGAATTTCAGGAGGGTGATCATGTGTTCTTGAGGGTTACTCCGATGACGGGTGTGGGACGTGCATTGAAGTCGAAGAAGTTGACTCCAAAGTTCATTGGTCCTTATCAGATTTCCGAAAGAGTTGGAACCGTGGCATATCGGATTGGGTTGCCGCCACATCTATCGAACTTGCATGATGTGTTTCATGTCTCACAGTTGAGGAAGTATGTAGCAGATCCTTCGCATGTTATTCCTAGGGACGATGTGCAGGTTAGAGATAATCTTACTGTTGAGACTTTGCCTTTGAGGATTGATGATCGTAAGGTGAAGCAGCTGAGAGGCAAGGAAATACCTCTGGTTAGAGTTGTTTGGGGCGATGTAACCGGTGAGAGTTTGACTTGGGAATTGGAGAGCAAGATGCAAGAGTCCTATCCTGAGTTGTTTGTTGCTTAAGGTATTATTTCGAGGACGAAATTCTCTAAGTTGGGGAGAGTTGTAACGCCCTAGTTGATATTTTACTATTTTTTGGTTGATTTAATATGTTTTATGTATCTTATATAATTTATGAGATTTATGTGAATAATTTGATGTGTTGTTATTTACCATATAATTATTTGTGTGATTTTTATTATTTAAGTGAAATAGTAGAAATAATAGTTATTTAGATTAATTAGTAGAGTTAGGAGGGGGTTAATGGAATTAAAAGAAAATTAAGTGAGGGAGTAAAGAAAGAAAAAGGAGTTATACTTTGTTAGAAAGAAAAGAGAAAAGTCAGTAAAGGAAAGAAACATTTTTGTACGTGCATTAGAACAAACAGAGTTTTGGGAGAAAAGAGCCAAGAACAAGGGGAGAGCTAGGAAGAGGGAAATTCATCCATTTGCTGTAGATTTTGCTAAATTAAGGTAAGGGTGGGTTTACTCCTCAATTGTCAATATATATGTATATGATTTCATGAATTTGGATTGAAAATTGGTAGTTTTGAAACTAGGTTTATGAATATGTTGAATTGCTCATTTCTTGATGATTTGTGTTGCAATGATGTTGTTATGATATGTTCTGCTGTTTTGTTGTGCCCTTGACCCATAAACATTGTTTCTAAACCATTTTGGGTGATTGGGGGATTAAAAATGGGATTTTTGGATGAAAATGGAGTTAGAATCGTAGGTTAGAATTCTGCCCAGACGAACACTCGCTTAAGCGAGATGCCCTTCGCTCAAGCGAGCAACCCTTTGCTACGCCCAGTTTGGATTTTTAGCCGCTCGCTTAAGCGAGCCACGAGCGAACCCCAAGCGAGCAAAATGCCAACCTTCGTCATTTGCGTCGCTTAAGCGAGATTCCCGTCGCTTAAGCGAGAGACGCCCAGGATAGTGTATTTTACCTGTTCGCTTAAGCGAACCAGAAGCGAGCTTCAAGCGAACTAAAACCCAACCTTCGTCATTTGACTCGCTCAAGCGAGATGTTGCTCGCTCAAGCGAGCTGGGTCCTGTGCGACCCAAAATGTGATTTTTCTAAAGTGTTCCAAACCCAAACCTAAGCTTTCTAAGATGTTTATTGGAATTTTTAAGAATTGTTTAGATGATAAAAACTATATTATGAAGCTGATTATGATGGGTTTATGTATGTTATGTGCAAATAAATGTATTTTTGCTAAACTTGAGTTGCCTTGTTGATGTTGAGTGGTCTTGTCCAGTTGGGGAGGGTATCCTAAGTTGTTGTTGTTGGTTGCATGCTGATATGCTCCATTAAGATGTTGGGTTGTATGCATATATACACCATAGAGTCATTTCATACTCATTTGCATTTGTTGGGGGCTTATTGCCCTGGAATGTTTATCATTCACTGTTGGGGGCTTATTGCCCTGGAACGCTTTATCGTTCACCTGTTGGGGGCTTATTGCCCTGGGATGCTTTAACCATCCAAATTGTTGGGGGCTTATTGCCCTGGAATGCTTAGCATTCAACGCGCGTAGTTGGTACCACATGCATAATGCATTAGATGTTATGGAGTCTTGCATTAGTTGTAGGTGTGAGTTGTCCTTTGGGAATGTTGTTGGTGAGATGTCGCCACAAGTGTTGTTGTTGTTGTTGATATGAATCAAAGATGAATCAATATGATAATGTTGAGTTGATGATGTTGATGATGATGCCGCTGATTGTTAATATTGTTGTTGTTTTCAATGCATTTTAGTGAATTCATATATTTATATATTGCTTTGTTTTGTGAACTCACCCCTTCTGCTGGAATTGCCGCCTTGTGGGCAAGTGCAGGTAGCGAAGACTAGCGGTGTTGGCTCTTGAGTCTAGGGCTCTGATACATAGTAGGGATGGGGAAACGTTGTCTTTCTTGTATTCCTTATGTATCATTTCTTTGAAGAAGATGTTGTTGAGATTCTATTGTTGAATAATTTTATTATATTGATGGCCTCTGTGCCAAGATTATGATATAGTTGTTGAAATTGATTTCTAATTAAAGACTTTCCGCTGCATAATTTTAATATGTTGAATTGTTGATGGTTTTAAATAGTTGCTATATTCTATTTAAATAATTTTGAAAAAGTAGTGTAATACTCCGTTGTTTGCTGAACAACTCTGATTATTTATTAGTATTATTACATTATTTCGGGAACGGGGTGTTACAACGCTCCTGCTGATAAAGGTAAGCATAGGGTGAATGATGAGAGGAGGCCTAGAAAGAAAGATACTCCTGCTAAGGTTGTTTGCTACAACTGTGGTGAGAAGGGCCACAAGAGTAATGTTTGTACTGGTGATGTAAAACGGTGTTTCCGTTGTGGTAAGAAGGGGCATACTATTACAGAATGCAAACATGATGATATGGTGTGTTTCAACTGTAATGAAGAAGGTCATATTGGTTAGCAGTGCAAGAAGCCTAAGAAGGCTCAGGCTAGTGGGAAAGTGTTTGCTTTGACTGGTACACAAACAGTGAATGAGGACCGACTGATTAGGGGTACATGTTTCTTTGATAATACTCCTTTAATTGTTATTATTGATACTTGTGCTACGCATTGTTTTATTGCTAGTGATTGTGCTTCTAAGTTGGGTCTTGTTATGTCATGTATGAATGGAGAAATGGTTGTCGAAACTCCAGCTAAGGGTTCGATGACTACTTCTCTAGTGTGTCTGAAGTGTCCGTTGTCGATGTTTGGTCGAGACTTTGAAGTTGATTTAGTCTGTTTGCCTTTGAGTGGAATGGATGTAATATTTGGTATGAATTGGTTGGAGTATAACCATGTTCATATTAATTGTTTTAGTAAGACGGTGCATTTTTCTTCTGCTGAAGAGGAGAGTGAAGCTGAGTTCTTGAGCAGCTGAGGCAGTTAGCGCGTGATGGAATTCCAATGTTTTCCTTGATGGCGTCTTTGTCTGTTGAGAATCAAGCGGTAATTGATAAGTTGAAAGTTGTGTGTGAATTTCCAGAAGTTTTTCCTGATGAGATTCCTGATGTGCCGTCGGAGAGGGAAGTTGAATTTTCGATTGATCTTGTTTCGGGTACGAAGCCTGTGTCTATGGCGCTTTACTGTATGTCGGCTTCTGAGTTGGCTGAGTTGAAGAAACAGTTAGAGGATTTTCTTGATAAGAAGTTTGTAAGAGCGAGTGTTTCACCTTGGGGAGCGCCGGTGTTGCTAGTCAAGAAGAAAGATGGTAGCATGAGGTTGTATATAGATTATCGGCAGTTGAATAAAGTGACGATAAAGAATATGTATTCACTTCCAAGAATCGATGATTTGATGGATCAGTTAGTGGGTGCACGTGTGTTTAGCAAGATTGATTTGAGATTGGGCTATCATCAGATTAAGATGAAGGATGAGGACATGCAGAAGACGACATTTATGACACGTTACAGACATTACGAATATTCAGTGATGCCTTTCGGTGTTACTAATGCACCGGGTGTATTTATGGACTGTTTTATTAGTTTTTGGATGTCATTTACTTTATTTGTTTTGGTGAATATAATTTTTTAGGTGTAGGTCGCTTCATGAATTTTTTTTAGCCAACCACTACTATTTTAAACACCATCACTTTTTGTCTTTGCTGGGATCTAACAATGAAAAAGTGCATATGTTATGATGATACATGCTTATTAGACATTTAAAAATAATGTGGTATTTTTTTAATTGATTAAAATAATTATTGATAAATCTCCAACTAACCCATAAAATTACCAATAACTCACTCTATTTGTGATACTTTCACGGATAAAACACACACGACTTCTTTTCTTATCATTTGTCGTGTGTTCAATTTTTTTTTCTCTTGATATCAAATTTCGTTTTTATCTTTTTTATTTTTCTAAATGTCTTTGTCTTTTACCTTGAAAGTGGAACATGAATCTCCCTCCATTAAACTACCACAAACCTACCTATTTGGCCAAGTTGTACCTCCCTCTGTTTTACCTTATATGGTTATGTCACATTATGTGTCAAATATGAGTTGAGTTTTATAATAGATGGAATAGTATATTGAATAACATATAAGTAAGATGAACTATATACATGTGCCTAAATTTTTTGAATGAAGATGTGGTGTCAATATCATTTATATGGTTTCTCTTAACCTCATGCGATGATACAATCCAATGTATGCTCGAATATAAGTCGCAACATTATGATGATTTGTTTTGTTAATTTTTGGGTGTCGTTTGTTTAATTTTTTATCTTAACTTTTAGATTTTGGATGTCACTCACTTTCACGCAATTTTTTTTGTCAAGGCATATTTTTTTATTCAACCTCTATTAGTTTAAATTTCTTCACTTTTAGTCTTTAATGTGATCTTACAAAAGAAAAATGTAAATGTGTTATGTTGAGTTGACAAACTACATTAACATTTTAAATTGATGTGACATTTTTTTAATGAGTCTAATATTTTAGTAGCATGATAACAAACCCATTCACTTACCAACAACTCACACTTTTCCCTAATCATTTCTCACATGTTCAAATTCCTTTGTCATCTTATTTCTTTTTCTAATTTACTTTTTTCTCTTCTCAAGAAATAAAGGAACAAAACATCCCTCTATGAAACTACCACGAACCCACCTTTTATTTTACCATGTTGTACCTTTGATCTTATTAGGTTATTTCACCATATCTCAAACACAAAGTCTCACACTTAATGAAGATATGTTAATGTGTTATGTGTGA
This sequence comes from Medicago lupulina, assembly GCA_958299785.1. Classification (NCBI taxonomy): domain Eukaryota; kingdom Viridiplantae; phylum Streptophyta; class Magnoliopsida; order Fabales; family Fabaceae; genus Medicago; species Medicago lupulina. Next base: position 53,877,446 of record OY283144.1, on the reverse strand, counting down.
GTTAAACTTTTATATTGGATATAAGAGTAGACATTGAACAACAAATAAGTGAGATGACTAATATACCTAATGTCTTAAGGTTTTATATGAAGATATGGTGTTAATTGTAACGCCCCATTTATATTTAATTATTTTTAGTTGATGTTTGAGTATTTTTATTTGATATATATGATTTATATGAATTATATGACCTTTTGGTGTGGTGTGTGTATTTAAATAATTATTTGTGCTTTATTTAAATGAATGTTATTTGTTTTATTTAATAAAATTAGGAGGAAAATAGTATTTATTTGGTTAAAGGGGAGTTATTATAATTAATTAGAAATTAAAGGGAGTTAAGGAAAATAGAAGGGGAGGTTATGTTTTACTGAGAAAAAGGGGAATAGAGAAAAAGTCAGTAACATTTTTGTACGTACAAGAGAAAAACCAGAGTTTTGGGAAAAAGAGAGAAGAACCAAGAGCAAAGAGGGATTAGCCAAGATGAGAGAATTTCTGTAGCAATTGTTCATCTAATCAGGTAAGGGTGGGCTAACATTTCAATTGTTAATATATATGTATGTATGTTTTCATGAAATTGGATGGAAAATGGTGAATGTTGATTTAGGGTTAAGAACATGAAAATGCCATTGTTGATGAATTATGTATGATTGATGATGTTGCTATGAGTTGTTTCTGATGCTTGTTGTGTATTGAACCCATAAACATGTTTGTAACTCATTTTGGGTAATCAGGGGATCAAAATTGGGTTTTTGAGGTGAAAAATGGTGAAAAAATCGTAACAGCCTGTGCCAGATCGTGCTCTGATTTTGTCAAATCGTGCTCCGATTATTCCAGAATGAAAATGCAATTTTTGACCCAGAAAATCGTACTCCGATTTTTCAAATCGTACTCCGATTTGACAGTACCCCTGTTTCGCGTTCTTGCATCTTTTTCACCCATTTCTGTTTCGAACTGGCTTTTGGTATAAATAGTAAAGTTGTAGATAATTGAGCTAGCTTTCTAATGGCTTTGGTTTGACTTGAAAATGATTTTTAGAATTTGAGTTATGATGGAAATAGTACAGGTGGGTATTGAGAAAACTTTAAGAAAACTTAGCATAACTTATTCCAAGTTAGTCCAAAAACTTATGGTTGATTTCCCAATTTCAAACTTAAGTATTAGAGGTTTAATTAAGGTGTTTTATGAGTAGTTGGCTTAGGTCTTATTGATCGAACTTGATTTGCTTTTCAAGAATGTCTTGGCCTTTGATATGAATGTAATTGATTAATGTATATGTTTCTATTGTTGTTCATATGTTGGAATATATATGTTTATATATGTACAATTATATACGGTCTATCGTTGTTCCCGTTGTTGATGTTGTTGAGTCGCGTTGTCCAAGTTGGGGAGTGTGTCATAAGTATTAGGCACAGATGTTGATGTCGTAGTAGGTGTTGTTGTTGTTGTTTGGTTGTATGCTGATATACACCATTGAGTTGTTGATGTTGTATGTTGATATACACAAGTGGAGTTCATTGCATAATGCATAAAAGCAGGAGGGCTTTTGCCCTGGAACACCTTGTTGTTCAAAGCGGTGAGGGCTTTTGCCCTGGAACGCCTTGTCGTTCAAAGCGGGAGGACTTATGTCCTGGAACACCTTGTTGTTCAAAGCGGTGAGGGCTCTGCCCTGTATTTTTGGTACCACATGCATATTGCATTAGTTGTTGTTGTTGTCGTTGCATCGTTGTAGTCGTTGAGTTGGTCGAGTTGATGTTGTCATTGGTTGAATAGTTGTTGATGTTGATGAGTCGTTGAGGTTGAGGTGGTTGTTGAGTTGTTGTCGATGATGTGGTTGATTGCTTAATATAAATTAAAGGTTGCAAATCTAATGTGAAATGAAGTAGTTGTTGATGATAATGTTGATGCGTTTGGTGTTGTTGTTGTAAATCAATTATAATTGATGTAGTTGCTGTTGATGAATGTTAATGCCATGTATATATGGATTTAATAATGTTTGTTGCTATGATTGTTGTTGTTTTAATTCAAGTTGATGAATTATATATATATATATATATATATATATATATATTATTTTTTATTGTGAATTTCACCCCTTCTGCTGGAATTGCCGCCTCGTGGGCAAGTGCAGGTAGCGAAGGCTAGTAGGATGTTGGCTCTTGTGTCTTAGGGCTCTGATACGTAACGGGATGGGGAATCGTTGCAATGTTTTCTTACATTCCTTTATGTATCAACTTTTGAAGAACATGTTGTTAAAGCTTTTATTGTTGTTGGAGATTTAACTATTATTAAATAAATTTTATTATGTTGAGGCCTTGTGCCAAGGATGTTGATGTAGTTGTTGATTTTGATTTTAAATAAAGATTTCCGCTGCAGAATTTTATAAAGACGATTTGTTGGTATTTGAATAGTTCTATGTTCTATTTAAATAAATTTTGAGAAGTAGATGTAATACTCCGTTGTTGTTGAAACTCTGATATTTATATTAGCATTATTACGTTGTTTTGGGAAACGGGGTGTTACATTAATCTCATTTATGGCGTTTCTCTTAGTTAAATGTGATGGTTCAACCCATTATAAGCTTCCTCGAAACTCCGACCATTATGAGAACCCATTATTTAGTTTTTGGATATAATAATCCCACTCCAACACATACCATTGATAAAGTTCAAAGGCATTGTGCGTAAAATAACTTTGTAGTATTTTTTTAAAAATATTTTACAATTACTTTTATTTTTTTATGAAGTTTTTTATAAAATAAAAAGTGTGAAATAATTAAAAAAAATGTAAACAATCGATATTAAAAAAAAGAATAATGCATTTAATTTTTGTGAACCCACAATTAAAACATTTGAGGGAGAAGAGGAGATCAGAGGAGGTGGAACATATTAATAGAAATTTATGCCCAATAGATAGTTCATTTTCTAATCCACAATTATTGGTTAATTAGTTTAGTACCAAAAAGGTTGGCTCATTATGTGTTAACGTGGATCGTGATTATGCAATAGTCAATAAGCAACTTATATTTAGATGATGAGGCATACATCTATATTAGTGTTTTATGATGTTTAACACCAAAGGATGTCTAGTGTACTTTTACAATTTTGCATGCCAAATATTTATAATATTTTTTTTGCTAAGCAGGGAGAAAGACATACATCAGGAGGCCACACCGAAATCCCAACTAGGTTGCCACCTCGGGAAGCCTCCATCCTATGGCCGACAAACTCTAAAATTTTATTAAAAAAAGGGGGGGAAATATACAAGGAAAGGGGGGACTAGGTCAAAACCCTCAAAGAAAAAACAAAAGAAAACATAAAAAAACGACTACTAAAATCTATAATTGGGCAAGCCAATTCTGTCTCGAAAGAAATCTATATGCAACTCCGCTGGAAGCCTGTCTAACCAAAAATAACCTTGAATTCAGACATTCCAATATTCATTGGGCAGTAGCACGAGTTTTTCTCCCTATATTATCATCATAGATGTTGAATCTATGATGCAAGTTTCATCTGACTTTTGAGCATCTCTGATATTTGTTTTTGCGCACTTTGGTATGCTCTCTTAAGTGTTTCTTTGGCTTTTCTCCTCAAATGAGACTCTTTGAAATTATTGTCAAAATAATTGTCTTGCAAATATTTGGTAACTCAATCTCCAACGAAAGTATCAAAGATTTCTAAGTACCACAATTTTGTATCACTAATTTTCTCTCTTTGTAACACAACTCGTATATTCCAATATAAGATATTCATGAGGAAGGAGGAGTTGGACCCTTTGCACGGGTGTTGTATGCAGCCTTGCCGAACACTTTCTTTTTAACTGCCTGCTACTGCTTCTTGGTGAGGACTTGTGTGAAACCCTTTTCCGCCATCCGTTTGTCATATTCTCTAATACGTGCCCATAAATCTATATCACTCTGGACATTTTTTGAAACAGGAATTTCCTGGTGCTGAACATGATTAACACGCACAGGAGGAGTGACATTAAGATCAACATTTGTTTCATCATTTTCTGTTGTAGCATCATTTGTTTCAACAATTGGGATTCCTTGATTGTATGTCGACTGTTCTAACTCCATAACATCTTGAAATGGAGATTGTGTTGTTGCTGCATTTGCGACCTCAACAGGTTCCTCTTGAGTTTTGGTGATTTCCTAAGTACATGAACTGAAGTGATAGGTAACTTTCTAGCTGAATTTCTTGTGCAACATATTGTAAAGTGAAAGCTATGTCTGCAGGTTCTGATTCAACTTGATGAACCTGGTGCAAGTTTGTTTGAATAACCGGGATGGGGACCGCATCTGATTGTGCATTATCTGCGGCTGCGGTATCAGTTTGAGCATGTAAAGGAATAGCATCTTCTTGCGGTGTGCTACTGTCAACAACAACGTTGTCAACGACCGGAGCTTTGAAGGCCTTAGATGACCCTATGCCGTCAGGGTTGTCCTTGGGCTGCCACTTATGGACCTGCTGCTTCTGTGACACTATACTTTTCTTCTGTTTGTCTACCACGTGAGTATCCTTCACCGGGTGCGGGTGCGGGTGCAGCCACCGACAACTTGTAATATCATGGCCAATGTTCTTACAGTGAGTGCAAAATGACGACAGATGTTCATAAGTTACTTCAATTGGAAACGAATAACCCTCCCTCTCAATCAATACCTCATTGAATATTTGTTTCGACAAATCCATATCCACCAAAATACGCGCATAGTGTCCGAAGACACGGTTTTTCGTGGCTGAATCAATAAGCAGCGGGGTTCCAATTGCGCTCGCAATCTCTCTTAAAGTACGGTCCATCCAATATTCTTGGGGTAACTCAAGTAACCGAATCCAAACCTGTGCATGTGTTTGTCGTTGCGTGCGGGCACTAAATTCCTTGGACCATTCAAACAGCCGAAGTAATCCCGGTTTAAGGTTCAATGTTCCCTTGGCCCAAACGGTACGTAAATCATCATAGGAGACAAAGTAGAACTCGAAATAACCTTTGCCCATAGGCGTCATCTTCCACGGTCCAATGTTTGTCCATAGTTGTTGAAGCTTTGTCAGGACTTCCCTCCATCCATAAGGCTTGTCTCCCTTATTTAGAATGAGTATGCCACGGAGGTTTCTCTTGCAAACATCAACTCCCCGTGCATAGGTCGTCTCGGATATCTGAATGCATAGTGTATCACCACGGATAAATATACATTATCTTGATAAAGATAAAGACATTTAATCTTATGAATTTGCATTATATAACATAATATGAATAAAAGTTGCAAAAAAATGTTGAAAAATATTTTTCTCACTTATTTTTCTCTGTTAACCCTCCGATTCATAAGATAAACGAACCTAAGTAATATCAAATTTTCCCAAGAGATAAATAAAATCTAATAAAAATTGATTCCTCCTAGAGACTAAATTAGGGTTCTACCAAACATTTTATACATTTCTCTATTTTATTGAATGTGTATGATATATTTTGAATAAATATGTCTACAAAATTTCTACACATTTTTACATCTATTATTCTAATATAGTATTCCACTCTCTACTTTGATCATGTGAAAATTCAATATGAATACAATCATATGTCTATTTCTTATTGTATTACATACACAAACTCCATATTCATTCATTGGGTTATGCTTGAGATACAAAAATCAAAATTCTAAATCTTAATAGCGTAAAGGGGGGGGGGGGGGAGGGAGGGAGGGAGAGAGAGAGAGAGAGAGAGAGAGAGAGAGAGAGAGAGAGTTGATGGATAAATTCTCCATAATTCTTTGACTCAATTGACCTCAAAGATGTTATTAGATTTGGTGTCATGTCAATTCTTTTAATTTAATAACACTTGTGTGATGGAATACGTAGATGAAAATGATGTTAAGACAAAACAACTATACACAGATGAAAATGATTGATAATGATATGATGATGAAAAATGACATATGTTAGAATTTGATTAGCTTGCACGTAAAAGTATGGCATGCGTTATAAATTGATTGGTTTATATATTAAAAGGTGATTAATTGGTTGAAGTTATTAAGAAATTATGATAGCATGATTGATGCAAAAAAATTGATGACTTCAAATTAAAATTAATGACATAATAATTATTCTCATTAATTATTATGTGATTATCTGCCCTTTGTATGTTTTTTCTTTAAAAAGTTATAACTAACCTCATTAATTACACGCCTTTTATATGTCTATTATAAAAGCAAAGAGATATAAAGAGAAACAAATTCAAAATGAGTAACTTATTTTATTTTTTTGGGAACTAATCTTTTAGGAGCAATGTAATATGATGTTTTGCATAAAAAATTATTTCACTAATAGATCAAACTTAGGTTCTACCGATTTTATTTTATTTTTGACAAAAGGTTCTACAGAATGGTTGATATTATTCTCTATATTATTGAATGTTCATGATATATTTTAAATCACTATATTTACAAAATTTGTAAGGATTTTTCTTCAAAAAAATTGAAAGGATTTTTGTATCCACTTTTTTTAATATGATCACACTCGTTATTTTGATCTTGCAAATAACAAATATGAATGATATCATATATCTATTGCTTATTGAATATCATGTACAAACTCCGTATTCATTCATTGGGTTGTGATAGCAATAAAAAAAATCAAGATGAATTGTAATACATTAAAAATAAAGAGAGACTTGATTTTTAGAACATCGTTATTTTTTTAGGGTTTGTCTAACATGTGCAATATTGCACATGTTAAGATATCTAAAAGTAGTAATTTTTCATTGAAAACAATAATTATTTATTAAAAAACTACATATTTAATATAAAATGTACAAGTTCCTAGTCAAAGTTACCACATCAAAATAAATAGCATCAATTATTCTAAGAAAACATGGTTTTTCGTAATTTAGATATGGATGCATCCATCATAACGATATCTAGTAAGAATATATGCAGGAGCCACAATTTACATCATGAACGAAAATTGTTGAATATGTACAACCCACACGACAATGCTCCATGATTCTTTGACTGGATCGATCTTAGCGATGCTATCGAATTTTAATGTGATTTTTGAATTTAGTGAGAATGTGTGAATGACATAAACAAATGAAAATAATGATGTAAGACAAAATAACTATATATAGAAAAAAAAGAAGCTATCAAATTACGTTTGAACCTCTCTAACTCTAATACAATGATTTGATGATGAAAATATTACACATGTTATAATTTGATTAACTTACAAATTAAACTATGACGCATGTTATAATTTGATTGATTTACAATTTAAAGAGTGACTCGCGATATAATTTTATTGATTGAATTTAAGTAAGAAATTAAAATCTCATGATGGAAAAAGTTGATGAGATATAATTGACATGATTACACGATATGTTGAAATAATTTATTTCCTTTTAATATTAATTTCTTTTTTAGAGTTCCTTTTAATATTAATTAGTCACTTGTAGTCTTGTGAATTGATAACAACGTGATATCATCTAAAAAAATTCAAGGATTAAATTTCAATATAAACTAATAGCTTAAATAAAACAATGTTAAAATATTTGTGTATATTAATTCATTTATATTAATATGTCGTATTGTATATAAGTAAATATTAATCCTTTAAAAGAACATTAATATAAAATTATATAGATAATAATAATAAGATGATAGCTAAAATTTATGATATATATTATTTGTCAAAAAAAATGTTATATACTATTTATTTTTATTGTATTTGAACTCTTCTATTTATTTCAATTTATATTGTAAATCATATTAAGATACATGAGAAAAATCATATTATTTGTGACTATTTATCTATAATATTTTAAAAAAGAAAATCAATAACATGTATAAAAGGTTATCATTCATAATATAAATTTTAAAAAATAAATTTAATTTATAAATTATTGTATTTTGTAAAATCTAAAGTACAACCAAATATTTGTGCCCCTCGTTTTAGGTCTGTATTATTGTCAATATTTTCATAAAAGGAATCACCTTTTTTTTACAAATAAAAGGAACACCTATAAGAGTATATTTTTTTTCACTTATTATGAATTTAAATTTGAATAATACTATGTAAATTAATTCTTAAAAATTTCATTTATATTCTATTTATTCAATTAAAATATTTATGAAATATTTCATTGATTCCTTTGTTGTATGACTATTATTACCTCATTCAAAAATTGTAATAAATGTTGCCTTTGAATTATAGGATTAATAGCTAGTAATTAATACTTGTCAAAGACCCAAAAGCGCTTAGATGAGATGGAACGAGTCTCTTCTAGCTTAACCAAGTTCCTGGGTTCGAATCCAGCCTTGAGCATGCAGCGGTGTTAAAACTCTTAGGGAGAGTCTGTCGCCCATTTGGGTCCCACAATGCTCGAGGGATTAATCTTCGTAGTTGCGTGCGGAGGATGCCCGGTTTTACAACAAAAAAAAAAAGTTGTCACGTGTACTATTGCTCATAGAAGTAAGCTTTTATATTATATAAAGATTTTGATATTTAATGTTATTTTAGAGAATCTAGCTTTCAATAATATCACATTTCAATTTTAGGCTAACTATCTTAAATTATTGAAAAGGTTAACACATATTTAATTTATTGTAAAGTACAAATAATAATAATAATAATAATAACAACAACAACAACAACAACAACAATAATAATAATAATTATTATTATTATTAAGTTTTTCGTCCCTGTAAATATCTTCAGCTTTGTTTTTAGTCCCTATAAAAACAAATTACACTTTTTAGTCCCTAGAAAAATTTCCGTTAGAATTTTTAGTTCTTAACGTTAAATGAGACTAACAGACACTGATGTGGTAATGACAAGTCATTATTATTATTATTAAAAAAACATGTCAGAATTTTATATTTAATAGTTTTTTCCTAAAAATTAATGGTAAATTATGATTCAAATCTTCTTCTTTGTTTTGCTGAGAATACTGGTTCTTGTAATGCTTTTTATGCAGAGTTATTAGGAGCTATGAGAGCTATAGAATTAGCCAAGCTATATAATTGAAAAAATCTCTGGCTAGAATGTGACTCATCTTTGGTTATTAATGCTATTCATAATCATTCTCTGGTGCCTTTGCCTGTGAGGAACAGATGGGAAAATTGTTTAGATGTCACAAGAACAATGAATTTCATGGCTACTCGTGTTTATAGGGAGGGTAACACATGTGTTGATGCTCTTGCAAATGTTGGTTTATCTTTGAATCACTTAACTATTTGGTTACATGTTCCTGAGTGTATTAGGGAGTTTTTTTGGTAAAAACAAATTGGGAATGTTTAATTATAGGTTTGTACATGTTTAAGGAGGTCCTGGTTTATGTCCCCCTCCTTCCTTTTCTTGTTTGTACTTTGTGCTTCGGTAATACAGTTTGGTAGTCTAGCTCTTTGCTAGCTACTTCTTTTGGTTTTGAAAAAAAGGTAAATTGTGAAATTACTAAAGTACCCTTAATGTTTAATTAAAAAAACAATTAGTTCTCCTTCCTTTCTTCACCGGTGAGACCTTCTTCTTCTTCCACATTTACTCTTCATCTTCAACTTCTTCTTCTTTCCATTAAACCAAAATCCAAATTCATTCATTATTTTCTTTTACTCTAATTTAATTACTCTTGGTTCCATCATACAACAAATTTGGGGATTCTTATTGTGTGAACACCTGTACCGACCACTATGGAATCAAAAGTACCCAAACCTTAAATCGAAAACAAAAACTGAAATTGAAATGAAAACAAAATTGAATCAAAAAGAAATCGAAAGTTACTAAACGAAGAAGTTGAAATCAAAAGCTGAAACTGAACTTGAACGAAATCGAAACTGAAATCAAAGACGAACCACTACCTGAGCACGAAGATGAAGAAGGTTGGGGAATGCAGAAGTTAAAGGTGAAGAATAAATCTGGAAGAGGAAGAAGGTCTCGCTGGGGAAGATAGTAAGAGATAAATAATTGGGTTTTTTAATTAAACATTAGGTGCATTTTAGTAATTTCACAATTTACCATTAATTTTTTGGTAAAAAGCTATTAAATAGAAAATTCTAACATGTTTTAATAATAATAATAATAATAATAATAATAATAATAATAATAATAATAATAACTTGTCATTGCCACATCAGCGTCTGTTAGTCTCATTTAACGGTAAGGATTAAAAACTCTATATGACATGTTTTAATAATAATAATAATAATAATAATAATAATAATAATAATAATAATAATAATAATAATAATAATAAAAACAACTTGTCATTGCCACATCAGCGTCCGTTAGTCTCATTTAACTGTAAGGACCAAAAACTCTATATGACATGTATTGTACATCAACGTCCGTTATTATTATTATTATTATTATTATTATTATTATTATTATTATTATTATTATTATTATTATTATTAAAATAACAAAAAATATTGTTATTTGCTTAAGTAGACCCATATGATAGGCTCAACAACACTATTATATGACATGTATTTTGACATTTTTAGCTAAATAGAATTCTAAAAAAAAATCTTTGTCTCGTCTATTTAAAAAAAATTGTTGTGATTTACTTGATGTAGGCTAGATCGTAGACTTCTGTTAGTTGATTTGACTTTTCTTTTAAGGAAGAAATTCATTGCATTTCATTAGCTAAAATGTGCCAAATACATGGGGGTATATCCTCCATAGTATGGGGGATAGGATTAGATAGGGTTGTACGAGCTAACTCATGAGCTACCCTATTCGCTTGTCTACTATTGAACTCGACATGAGAGTTCTGAAATCAATCCACTAAAAATTGTTTACAAGCAGAAATGATACAACCAAATTCGCTACTATCATCTATACTTGAATTGACACAATCAACAACTCTTTTACAATCAAGTGTAAAGTCGACATTGTCAAACTGTTGATCAGAGACTCAATCCAAAGTTGTGTGCAACTCAACAACCTCCCTTCCGTCTATATCACAAAGAGGGGAAAACCAATCCGTTTTTGCAAGGACAAAGACACCAACATCATCTAGAAGACACATGCCCAAACCAACCATGTTAAGAGAAGTGGAAAAAGATGCATCAATGTTGCATTTATACCTGCTAGGTGTTGGTTTCTTCCAGTATTCCTCTTCTTGCCTTGTAGATCGCGCCTGAGATGTGGTGGATTGAGCGCTGCTACAAGACCTGATAGCTTGGGCTGCTCTCAGCTCATCTATTAGGTTGGTTGCACGTTGAAGCACCTGCGAATTGAGTTCATTATGTTGCTGTCAAAGTTTCATGTTCCGACACTTCCAAAGACTCCGCATAATTGTGGCCATAAGCTTGCACTGCCCTGATGAAAGTTGCTGCAAAAGAGTGAAAATTAAAGCATGTATATTTTAATCTTGATGAATCACCATGTCTATTGTCTCCCATAAATTCACATCACGCCACATTTGGACTGCTTTAGGACAACGAGAATATGGATATTATCTTCATAATTGTTGTTACATTGAACACAATCAAGTGGGCAAGAGACTCCTCTGCTGCTTAGACGAGCGCGTGTTGGAAAACAACCACGACACACACGCCAAAGAAAATTCTTAATTTTAGGAGACACTTTTAACTTCCAAATGAGGTTCCACTGCCCAGGAACATGCATATGAGAACTATCTGCAATTTAGACACACATATTCTATATGCACTTCAAACACAATACTTACCACTCTTCTCCCCTTTCCAAATCATTTTGTCTTCCGTGACTAAAGGTTGCAGCGGTGTATTAAGGATTAATTATTCGAACGTAACCATTGAAAAAGACTAATTATTTAAAATAAGCATAATCAATGAATGAGAGATATCCTATTCCAACATACATTATTTTATGAGCATTGATAACTTGACACAAAAAATCCAACACAATTCATACACCTTATCCTAATACAGTATTTTTATTTTATTTTCTTTTATTTCAGCCTTTGCTATGTCATCTCTCACTCCCTTTACTGTTTCTGTTTATTTATCTCGTCAATCACCACCACCAGCACTGTTACACACACACACACTCTCTCTCTCTCTCTCTCTCTCTCTCTCTCTCTCTCTCTCTCTCTCTCCAAATCTTCGGCCACCGGCAACGACTGTCTACTGTAGTCGTTCTCCTTTCTAATCTATTTCTCTGCAAAAACAAATTCAAAATAGACATCGAGGATGGTGGTAGTGATGGGTAACGAAGACGGTGGTGAGAAAGGTGTGTTCAAATCTGAAGGGGTTGGAGGTTTATGACGACGATGGTGAGGACGGTAGAATGGTGTGGTGGTGAGGATGATGGTAGTGACGAGGATGAAGGACGCGGTGGTGAAATGCAAGCGAGAAGAAGAGGTCGGGAAGAGAAAGACATAGAAAATGGGATGAATGGAATGGAATTACCAAATTACCCATATGGTTCACACCAAAATTACTAATTTGTCCATGTTGTTATATTTGTGTCAAAAGTAATTTGTCCATGTTGTTATATTTGTGTCAAATATTGTGTGTCCATTTTTCATTTCTCTTATTTTATACACATCGACCAAAAATAAAATATTTTTAAAAAATGATTAGGGACTCAAACATCTACTCACTCCTGTCTTATTTATAAGCAAATTTTGACTTTTTAGGTTCATTGAATAAATGATGTATGTGGTCAATATCATAGACTACATACATCATTTATTCAATGAACCTAAACAGTCAAAATTTGTTTATAAATGAGACCGGAGGAAGTATCTTGTATAAATTTTCTTTTAACACATACCTTACAACTTAGGTGGCATTTACCATGGAAAAGGTTAATCCTTTCCCACCATGAAAAAGATGACATTTTACCAACAGCTGACTGTAAAACCGGTTTGTTGGAGTTTTTTTGGAATAATAGTTTGAACAAACAGAATTTTATGCAATATTAAATTATCATTTGGACTACATCTCCCCTGTTTACATTCTCATACCACACTCATGTGGATATATATATATATATATATATATATATATATATATATATATATATATATATATATATATATATATGAGATAATATACTATTCTAAAAACTTATTAATATTTGTAGATTTTATAGGACATTGAAAATTTTGAGTGTACTCATACACCAAATCATTAAATTAATAATTAAATGAGTTTTTTCTTTTTGTAGAAAATAATTATTTTCTATCAATGACAATTATAATAATTAAATCTTATTTATCAAAATCTTATTCTATAGGACATTTTGTTATTTTATTTTTATTTTTAGTACTCATAACAAAGAATATTGATTATTTTTTATGAGAAAATGTTCAAAATTTAATATGATTCTTATAAATAATGAAATGATGTTTTTTCTTATGAAATGGTGTTTTCTAAAATATAAATATTGACAAAAAACTATCTATTTATTAAAATAAAGGTTAATTTATAAATTTATGAAACAAGAGTACTAATACACATCAATTTGCTCTGACGATCAAAACGGATCAAACCGACTAACAATATCAAATATAATCAATCGGACCGTTAAATCCGTCTGTATGATATGACATAATCGAATTGTGATTATTTGTCGGGGGTGAGTCAATTTGGTTGACGAGTAAAAACGGGGGAATAAACAATTGAATTTCAAGTAATATTTTTGTAACTTTCAACACTAAATGATATTTTTTATTCATGTTTACCACATTGTAAATTTTCTAAAGCAAGAGTTTTTAATTTTTTTAATCGTTTATCAACGTTAAAAATTCCATAACAATATTTTAGAATATTCCATCAATGCCCATTGCTTACATAGGCCTAAAATTGTATAGAGAGTTCAATAAATAAAATAACATTTCCCTATATTATGAGAGGTCCAAATTTTTGTAAAATATCAAAAAATAAAAAGTTAAGAAAATGTTAAAGGTGAACAATCTCAACCATTCAATTTTTTTAGTAGGATTTTTCTATCATGTATAAGTTTGCACATATTAAGAAGTTTAAAGTAGTAATTTTGTCTTGAAAATTGTGTTTTTTATATCAAATATGTAACTTTCAATTAATAATTGTTGGTTTTCAATGAAAATTTACTACTTTTAGTTACTTTAACATGTGCAATATTGCACATGTTAGACAAAACTTTTTAATTATATATCTATGATCAAAATCTTTTTTCCATGGTAAGAAAGGATTAGACCTTCACATAGTAAATGCCACCGACAACTTACGGTATGAAAAAGATATTCCATTTTATTTCATTTTACCATACCCTAAAAATGTTACTCTCTCTAGTCTTTATTATAAGAGATAATTAATTTTTAAGTTCATTAAATAATTAATGTATCTCGTTATAAATAAAGACTAGAAATACGTTTGTTGAATGTATCACGTTGTAGCAAGGACCGGAGCTATTACAATACTCTAAAAAGTGTTTCCACCGTAGTTTCTAGTTTCCGTGGAACCAACCGAACAATACGTTAGGGCAAAAGGCAAAAACTTGCGGCCCAAGTCGATGACACGCATCATGTAATAAAAGCATAAATAAATACACAATAAATAATAAAAATAATAATAAAAAATAAAAAAAAAAGGAGAGATAGAGTGTGTGTGCGTGTGCAAGTGAGGGTTAGCTGATGATATATTGTGTTTGTTTTGTTTATGTCCCAAAACATTTGGAAAAAGTCTCATCGCCCCCTTTGACACAACACTCTTAACACAGCCGCCACCTCTTTCCCCGATCATCCCTTCTTCTATGAACCATGCAGGTTTGTTTCTACCTTTCTTCACTTCACTATCCACATTATTATCATTCGTTTAATCGTTCATTCATTCATTTTTAGGTTTTTCTTTTTCATTTTTCTTATACTAATAAAGCCCTTGTGTTGTTTTGCACTCTTGTTTTTATAAAGATTATTCATTTATTGAAAGAAAAAAAAAAGGGTTTTTTATTTTTATTTTTTAATCATTTTATTTGTGATTAGAATTCTGATCCTTTTGAATATAACCCTGTTCTGTTAGTAGTCTGTATTTTATTGATGATGGGAGTTGAAAAAGTTTGATTTTTTATTTATTTATTTATTAGAAAAAAAGGGTTTTTGATTTTGAATCTGTGTTTTTTAATTGTTTAAAAATAATTTCAACTAGATTGATTACTGTTGGTGATTATGGATGGAGAGATTAAATGTGATTGATTGCACTAACATTTATTTTATTTGATTTAATCGTCTGTTTTCAGTTGTAGCAGATTAGGTATTGGTAAAATAGTTTATTGTTGATCTTGTTAGAGTTTCTCTTAGGTCCTTAGTGTTTTATAGCCGATGATAGTGTCGAAAGATGTTAGTTAGCTTTAACATTGTTCATACCTTTATGTTGTCGTTATAAATGAAGCACAAACTGGAGATGGATGACTCTGACACATCAAATCCGATAATAATTTGAGAAAATAACATTATTAAATGTAATCACACCTGTCAGTGTCGTGTCAATGTCTGCTAGTGGATACATTTTGGACATTGAACACACCTTCGATCAGTGCTATAGGAGGTTGATATGCTGTTTTTGATGTCGAGAAAGTTCCTCAAAAAATTGACATCTTTTAGCAAATGCTGCCTATTTCGTTTGATTTTTCTCTAATTTAATTCTAATGTAATGTTGAACTTTATTTGCAGAATATGTTACGGTCAAAGCCGATCAGTACCTTTTCTAGCAGTGCTAGGAGCTTCTTCCTTGGTGGTACGCGATGTAATGCACCAGATGCTAATTCCTGCACGTGCAACGAGGACGAAACATGTGTGTCAATAAGACAACAGAGGAAAAGGGATCAAGATTTACCTGCGCAGAAGCCAACCTCTATAGTAGCCAACACACTTGCACAGAAGCCAACCTCTATAGTAGCAAACTCACTTGCCCAGAAGCCAACCTCTATAGTAGCCAACAGACTTGCACAGAAGCCAAGCTCTATAGTAGCCAACGCTACATCTCGAGTAGAAGGAGCCTCGGTTTCAAAAAATCAGGCAAGTGGAACAAGTTCTCACAAGGTCGAGGGTGTTGATCAATCTGGCAGTGTACAACAAGTCAGGTCTACTTCACTTCCTTCAAGTAAATCAAACTCTGTAGCATATGCTTATGTGGCTGAAGATAGTCAGAATCATGTTACACAGTCTTCACCTCTCGATGGTGAGCAGTTTTATAGAGCCGGTATTGCAGCCGTCAATTTCATTTCTGATTTAGTTAATAGTAAGCTTCCTTTATCAGATGGGATGGGAATACTAAGTTACTCTACAAAATGTATGGTTGAACCTGCCTCTGCCATAGCCAACATTAGATCTTCCAATGTAAAAAAAATTAGAAAGGAAGACTTTATTAGTGTTCATCCCAGACCACCTGTTTCTACTGAGCCAGGTCCATCAAACAATACAAGTAGTTATCATGGTTCAAAGGGGAGAGGTGATAGGTCAAAGATAGGTAAAGGCTTTCAGCATGTTGCTTCTTCAGGGACGGGAAAGTCAGAGGTGGCTCCCAATATTCCTTTCAATAATCATGACAGCAGACCCTTGCCACAGAGGACAAGAACTCATTCAAATCGATTTGTCACTAAATTTGATAGCAACATGCAAGCTTCAAACTCACAGATGTTGGGGTCGTTCAAGGAAAGCTTCAATAGATACCCCAGGGATCTGAAAACGTCAGCAGCTACTTCATCAAAATCACATTATGCGAAGACAAGTCGCCGCGGTGTGGAAGTTGTTAAAGATATACTGCAACAGTTAAAGTGGGGTCCTGCTACAGAAGAGGCTCTTTATAATCTGAATTTTTTTATAGATGCCTATCAAGGCAACCAAGTCCTAAAGCAACTTGAAGACCACTCAGTTGCTCTAAGCTTCTTTTACTGGTTAAAGCGACAACCGAGCTTCAGGCATGATGGCCATACTTACACCACCATGGTTGGTATCTTGGGGCGTGCAAGGGAGTTTGGTGCCATAAACAATTTGTTGGAACAGATGGTCAAGGATGGATGTCAGCCTAATGTTGTAACATATAATCGCCTAATTCACAGCTATGGCCGTGCAAACTACCTAAAGGAAGCACTGAATGTCTTCAATCAAATGCAGGAGAAGCGATGTGAGCCTGATCGTGTCACTTACTGCACACTCATCGATATCCATGCAAAAGCTGGATATCTTGATGTGGCCATGTCCATGTATGAAAGAATGCAACAAGTTGGCCTATCTCCTGACACGTTTACTTACAGTGTGATGATCAACTGTTTGGGAAAAGCTGGTAATTTAGCTGCTGCTGACAGACTATTTTGTGAAATGGTTGATCAGGGTTGCGTTCCTAATATTGTCACCTACAATATCATGATTGCTTTGCAAGCTAAAGCAAGGAATTACGAGGCAGCATTGAAACTATATCGAGACATGCAGAATGCTGGATTTAGACCTGACAAAGTTACATATAGCATTGTAATGGAGGTGCTTGGTCACTGTGGGTATCTTGAGGAAGCAGAAGCAGTCTTTGTTGAAATGAAGCAGAGGAATTGGGTTCCAGATGAACCTGTTTACGGTCTTCTGGTAGACCTATGGGGAAAGGCTGGTAATGTTGAGAAGGCTTGGGAATGGTATGGGGCAATGCTCAGTGCAGGTTTGCTTCCAAATGTACCAACTTGCAATTCTCTCCTGAGTGCATTTCTTAGGGTGCATCGATTGCCAGATGCGTATAATCTTCTCCAAAGCATGATAGCACTTGGCCTAAGTCCTTCTTTGCAGACTTACACTTTGCTTCTCAGCTGTTGTACAGACGCACAATCACAGTATGATATGGGATTTTGTTGTGAGCTGATGAAAGTCAGTGGCCATCCTGCTCATGTATTTTTACAGTCAATGCCGGCAGCAGGGCCCGACGGTCAGAATGTGAGGGATCACGCAAGCAAATTTTTGGACCTGATGCATTCAGAGGATAGAGAGGGAAAACGAGGACTTGTAGATGCAGTGGTGGATTTTCTTCACAAGTCCGGGCTCAAAGAGGAAGCTGGTTCGGTTTGGGAGGTGGCCGCACAAAGAAATGTATATCCAGATGCTGTGAAGGAGAAAAGCCGCTGTTACTGGCTTATAAATCTTCATGTCATGTCTGATGGAACCGCCGTAACTGCATTGTCTAGGACCCTTGCTTGGTTTCGCAAAGAGATGCTGGTATCTGGTGTTAGCCCTAACCGGATAGATATTGTGACTGGATGGGGCAGAAGGAGCAGGGTCACTGGTTCTTCTCTTGTGAGACAGTCGGTACATGAACTGTTGCGTCTATTCAGTTTCCCTTTTTTCACAGAAAATGGGAATTCAGGTTGTTTCGTGGGTTGTGGGGAGCCTCTTAGTCAATGGTTGCACCACTCTTACGTGGAGCGAATGCATTTACTCTAGTTGCTTTCTTTCTTATTACACCCCAATTTTGCTGTGTTGGATTGACATTCTAGCATTTTACTCTTTAATATGTCACAGTGCGCAGTTATTTATATTACTCTGCCAAGTTTATGGATTTTTGGACTGGTAATATTATTGATTCATGTTAATGTTCACTCGCATTTGTTTAATGTTTCTCTTGTTTCATTTTTCAACATATTGGTGCTTTGTTCTGTTGCCAGAATGTAAAAAAATGTGATTTGGGACATATCAATTAGATTGCAGCTACTATTGTATATTGCTAATATGATTATATCATTACGTGAATCTGCATTGACTGTAGAAAATGATTATTATTTTATAAACATACAATGACTGCGTTTCATTTCAAGTATGGTATATAGAGTTTATTCAATTTCATGCGATGTAACTGAATGTTAAAGAAGGGTCACAGGATTTTTTATTTATTTTATATAAAGGACAAAAACTGATATTACATTATTTTGTAACTTTTTTATTATATTTACGAGTCTTCTATAGTTGAAGCTTTTGTTATTTTTGCTTACAAAGCTAGAGAAAAAGGAAAACAAAGCTTTTGAGTGGTGTTGCAAACCCCTAATTATTTTATTTTACACCTATTTTTTTATTGATTTAGCACATGGGTTGTTATCTTGTGTTGCCACTCCTATTGTTGACTAGGCACATTTGTACTCTAATAATAACCTGTTGCATGTTCCTATTAAATTGTTTTGGTATTGCTGGAACTAGAATAGTGATGAAGTCTGTGATTTTGATGACAACAAAGTAACTGTGATGGAAAATTTATCATTATATACTCCTATTTAGCAACGTTTATTGTTGTCTGCAAATGAATAGACTTGAAGGTATTGAAAAAAATATTTCATAAGACAATGAAATTCGAGCCAAAGTAAGTTGCGTGGGTCTTTGCCGATAATTGATGATTTGATGGATCGATTGTTAAAGGGAGCGTCGATCTTTTCAAAGATCAATATGAAGTATGATATTCTCAGATAAAAGTAAAACCTTCCAAAATTGAGAAGGGATGGAAAGAGGTCACTTATGAACAAATTCAAGAATGAATTTTTTTTTAACGAGAAGCATTATTAAAACACACATGATATACATGGTTAAAGGATTAAGAACTTGGAACATAAGCTAGCAAATGAAGCTTGATCGTTAAATACTGTCATTGGCAACTGGTGAAATGATACTCTACCTTATTGGAAAAATATTAGGAAATTTTGAACTGATTAGTAATTGGATGGTTCCTCCAAAAGTTCGGGAAAGCTTAGAAACATCTCATTTTCTTGATCGAGTATGGCCTCGACAAATGAAACGTCTGAGGATGATGAGACTTGGTGTGACATGAACTCTTTCTTTGATAAAAATCCACCTATAATTTGTTCTTCTTGCAGATTATTAGTAGGTGGTGCAAAAGCATCTTGTAGAAGAAAGTCATTCCAACTAAATGGTGCAGAAAAGTTTGTTTCTTGTGTTGAAGTGGAGGAACAAGGAGATGAGGTAGGTAATGGTGATGACAAGAATGCTTCCATAAACATTGATGTTGGATTATTATTACTGGTTTCATTCTCTATTTTTGTTATTGGGATGGTTTGGAACTGTGAAAGATCCATAAATGTTTCCATTTTGGGTGGCAATTGATTTGATTGGTCATTTGTGTTTCTGATCAATCTTTGATTCCTAAAGTCTTGATTAATATGACAATTAGCACCACCTATATTTCCATAATCAGCAATGAGTTTAGAGAAAGGCTTGTGTGTAACAGGGTCTATCCCCATTTGAGAGAGCTTCTTTTTCAGCTTTGTGTTCCAATTGTTCTTTACATCATTGTCTGTTCTCCCAGGAAGTTGTTGAGCTATGATAGACCACCTACTACCGATGGCTGCGTGAAGCTTAACGATTAGATCTTCTTCTTGGGATGTGAATTTATCATCATGCTTAGGATCAGGTATGGAGTTACTCCACCTAAGCCTGCAACTTTTTCCATACCTCTTAACACCTGTTAAAAACGTATTCTTATCAAATTCAATCCATGTGTGTGATTTTGAATAAACTTCAATTTTGTAAAATTGATTATCAATGAAGAACAAACACTTTTCAGATTAGTTGTGTCTCAGTGTCGGATACGCATCGGTGTTTATGTTTATGACATTAGCAGTGTCAACGTGTCCATGTCTATGTCATGTCCGTGCTTCATAGTTGATTATGTTAAAATTGAATCAAAAGTCTTAATGTAAACTTTTTCAAGCTAATGCAATCAAAATCAATTTGCCTTGAAAGTAACCAAACATCTATATTTGTACTAAATTTGGTTGTACAGAAAGGTAAAATCAACTGACATTCTCTCCTTTAGAATCAAACATACATTCAAGAATCAGATGAAACTTATCTGTGAGAAAAAATTTACTAAAAAAGAAATCATAAGATGGAAAAGATAACAATTTCTCATTTTAACATAGTAAATATTTGATTGAAAAAGAAACAAGTCTCTAACCTGTTTTTTTAGGGACAGAAGTCAAATTAACAGATCCATGCTCTGAGGCAAATGAAGGTGTCTTTGCATCTTCTTCTGCAATCCATACACTTCTTTTGATGACACTATTTTTTTCACAATTTGCAGACCTCACCATGTTATCTGCCAATACAAAAGATCAAATGGAAATAAGGGATTTTGAAAATGCATAAGAAAAATAAAATGGACAGAGAGAGATGTCATACATAATTTCAAAAAACTTGCTCTACAAATGCTCTTTGCAAGGTAAGAGAAGATGAGTTTAAAGGTATCACAAGTATGGAAGCAAGAAAAGCATGTGATGTTGTTACAAATTCAACATAATTTGCATGATGATTCTCACCATTCACAACAAATGTTGTCATAAGAGATATATAAATAAATGTAACACACTTTCTAACCCAACAATACTCACTTTGTTCCATAATAAATTTGATATCAGGTTTGAATCCGGTAAAATATTTGGTTAAAATTAGATTCAATTTAAGTGAATATCTTATTGTTCACACCATTGCGAAATATCATGACCACTTTCTATATTAATTAAACTATAAAGTCTATAACTAATATAGTGACATCATTGAAAATATGAGATATATCTGTAGTACCTTGATTTTTATTTTTTTTAAGATTCTATCCATAATTCAAGATTCTTATTGTTTTGGTCTCTAATATCATCTTTTCATCCAAGGTAGATGACATGGCACACAGTATGAGATTTTGGTGTCATGTGACTGACGTTGATGTCATGGCAAATCAGTGTCACATGGAAGCAAAAGCACATGTCGGATATCATCTCAGCATGCCACATCATCTACTTCAGATCGAAAGATGACTAAGACTAAAACAATGAGATCCTTGCATTAAGGAACGTAATTAAATTAAAATACATATCCGAGAGTACTTAAGGAAAAATTGTTGACTTCTCCCGTCAGTTTCAGCAAATGAAAAATACTAGTTTGTAATCTAATTAGATTAACAAAGAACGACAAACAACCCTAATATGGTAACAACGCTTCAATATCCAGTCCAAGGAAGTAACTAAAGGAGTTGATAAGCGAAAAGTCACATCTGTTTAAACTTTAAAGTTACAAGTTATTGTACATGGATTGGATGCGATAAATAACACCGAACAAACTCGTTCATTTTCGTAGACCCTTTGATTATAGAAATAATAATTGGCAACTACTACTCTATACCTCAATCTACAAGACGAAGTATCATGCTGCTTGGGGTGGAAAATCAGGCAGCAAGGACCGCTTAAATTGCCAAAAGAAGATATCCGGTCGTTAACTTCCTGCGAGGCATCATGTTTCGTTGCTGTGTTGGGACCATCGTCAAAACCAGAGATACATTCAAGCTCATTCAAATCAAGACAACGTCAATTGGTCAAACCTTCAACTTCTACCTGACCCGGACTACTTGACTTTGGAGGCCACTACTTCTGGTTTTTGTTCATTCTCTCCCGCAGCAGGATATATTGAATCTCTTGCTGCATTGTAAGAAACAAGATATGTTCTATCTTGATCTCCAGCATTTTTTCCATCGAATTCTTCACTTTAAGTCATATATTCTCCGTTCTCACTGGGATCTGTGTGATCATAGGCTGCACTGGACTTCTCCGGTTTAATAAACTTGGTTTCTGACTCAGACATCTCATATTGTTGGTAATTTGTATGAGTTCTAGTTCCTCTATTACTATGTCTTAGACCGATGAAGTGTTGTCTATAGATCTGAGTGTAGTTTCCCTCATAGTACGGCCTGGAAATTTCTTGAGTTTACGGGGCTTGTCACTGTCCTCACTGATACCCCGAGGAATCTTCAAGTTCAGCATTATCTTCGTCCCAATGATATTCTATATCTCCTTCAGAGGTAGAGCTACTGGAAACCTTCGTTCTCTGCCAACGTTTTTGGAGATATTCATCATCATATACGGCTTCTCCAACAGTAGAATCATCGCTGTCAATGTGAGTTCTGTTAAGTGATGTTAAACAGATAAGCCAAATATAAAGTTGCATCATGCAATCATAATGAAACCATTAGGTGATTCATTTCCAGATTAGCTCACCGCAATTCACTATTGTCAATGCAAGATGATTTTAAGCAAAGCCTGCAGACGAACTTGTATTTAAAAACTAATAATTATAATAAAAGAAAACGCTGGTGATGAGCCCAGCCAGTCTTGAAACAAATTAATTGAAGTTTGTGAAATATTCATAATTAAATGAAGTCACAATTTGATCAAAAGGACAACATTAATTTTAGCTTTTCTACTATATTATAGTTTCCTACTCAAATAAGTTCAAATATAACTTCTTAAGAGTGTGTTTGGATGGGGTAATGTTTTAAGAGAATTCAAATACTTTGAGGTGAATTCCATTGTTTGGATAATAATTTGAAGAATTTTCAAAATGATGGAAATTTATGAAGTATTTTGTTCAAGTTAAATTTAGAGAATTTCAAATGACACCTAAAAGTTAAGAATTTCAAAAAATTTCATTGTTATAAATTTTCATTTTGGTCCTCAAATTTTCCAAAAATTTCAATTTGACCCTAATAAATTTTTAAAAAATTACAAATTGACCCCTCAAGTTTTTCAAAAATTATAATTTGACCCCACAATTTTTTGAAAATTTCAAATTGACCCCTAATTTCATTTTTCAAATTTGGCCCTTTTTTTTTATTTTTTTTTTATAAAAGTTGCCCAAAAATGATGACAATAATTTCTTTTTATTACTTCATCCAAACAATAACATTTAACAATGAAAGCAATTGAATTGAATCATTTGAATTCCCTAAAATTTTAAATTCTTCAAAATTTCTCAATTACCCCATCCAAACACACTCTAAGGTTTTCTAAACCTATAATACAAATTCCCTATTTTCAGCAAAACATTCCACAGTAACAATTATTAAAACATGCCAACTGAACATAGATAGACAGAAACATCTTGAACACCATGTTTGAGCGAGTTGTCAGTGTAACTTGGGATATCTTCTTGCTGCAAAATGTACTCATTATTATAAACACTGATAAAACAGGTGGTTAAGGGAAATGTCAGAGGCAAAGAATGATTTTGATCCCACTCTGCTTACATAGATAAACTCAGCATATTTCGATATCGGGATCAATCCTTCCTGCCCTGTCCTTTTCAAACACCCAAAATATATAGGAGAATAAGGAGGCCTAATTAGACACAACACAAGCCATTCACCAACTATAAACATAATATGCACTTACGTGTAAGCTATTTTTATAGCAAAAATTGCAAATAAAGTTAACTTGTTTTTCGTATATCTGTTTTTATAAGTTATTTCGGAGAACATAAGTTGTTTCCAAAAATTCTATCAAAGTCTCTCACAAAAGTTATTTTGGTGATAGAGTGTCTTCCTCACGGATGGAGGCGGCGCGGGACAAGTGGCGGTTGGCAGATTGGGAGAAGATCGTTGTAACATGGTATGTGTGTCCGAGATATCAAAAGGGTTTTAGGTTAGTTACGGTCTATGAAGCATGGTCACTCTTTGGGTTAGATGTGTCCCGTGTCAGACACGCGTGTGTCCAACACCTTCTCAAATTATTATTTGTATCCACCTGTCAGTGTGTATATCATGTCTAGTGTTCGTGTTTGTGTCAGTGTTTCATAGGTTACGGTAGGATTACATGTAGAGGATCATATTCATGTCATGGGTTAGCATTGAGGAAGGAAAATCAATGTGTTGTTGCAGGGAGAGAATGAATATGCAAGCGAATGAATGAATCAATGCTTTGAAGGAAAAAAGAACAGTGTTTTACTTTTTTGTTCAAGAAGACCATCACATGACGTGAAATACAAAGGTGAATGTAAACCAGAGAAATAAACAAAGGATTAAATATGTTTTTTGTCGTTATAAATATGTCAATTTTTCGTTTTAGTTATTCTAATTTTTTTTTTCAACTTTTAGTCCTTTAAAAATTTGTAATTTTCATCTTTGATCCCTTCTTTAAAGTAAAATCATATGTAGAATTCATATTTTTGAATAAAATTTTGCAGAAAAATTTATAATATTACAAGGATCTCTCCCAAAAAAATTAGAATTTTTTTTTATCAAAACATGAATTTAATATGAATTTTTATATTTTTGATGGTAAAAAATTCATATTTAATTTATGTTTTGCTAAAAAGTTCTAAATTTTTTTAGGATTGTTTTTTACAATATTCTATACATTTTTGCACAATATCATTAAAAAATACAAAAATTTACTTAAAAATAGGGATCAAAAGTGTTGGTTGAAAATTTTATAGGACTAAAAGTTGAAGGAAAATTTTAGAGGAACTAAAACGAAAAGTTGATATATTTATAGGGACTAAAAACATATTTAACCCATAAATAAATAAATATAGGTAAATTCATGGATTGGAATTTAAAAATAAAATAAATAAATAAGTAATAGAAAGATAAAGACAAATGTTAACAATTAGCTTTTAATACTTACTCATACATCGGAATTTGAATCAAAGACCTCTAACTCCTTATCACTTAGTGCAAATGAGCTATCTAATCCCCCTACTATTTGTCTATATATTGTAAAATCAACTGAATGCAAAGAAACGAGTTCATTCCCCTTCGATAAAACTACAACTACTAGAAACACATTCGTTCTCACAAAATGCACTCTTACCGGAAATGTTGAAAAACCGATGTATGAATCTCACTTAATATTTCTTTTCGTATACTCGTGCCCTTTGTTTTTCTTTATCTTTTTTATTCTTTATTTTATTCAAAAACTCGTATATTTCTTCGATTTACGACTACATGTTTATTGTTTTAAACCTATCAACTAAAAACTCTCTTAATAATCAAACTCGTATCATAGATTGATCCAACGAGCTTATTTGTTGGGTTGAAATATTTTCAAATCAATAGTAAAACTAGAACTTCACACTGTACCATTGATTTTTCATAGACTATAACATAATACCATCAAATACATTTCCATATATAGAGATAGATTTATTACACATTATTTTTGTTTTGTCCAATCACACATACTCGAGAATTGAACTTAACTCTTACAAAATAGAAGATAAATTTAGATAACAAACCCGACTTATTTAAACAGAAAAAAATGTTAACTAGTGCTCCTCGATCACCACTAATCAAGACTAACCCACAATACCCTTCAGCACCTCAACCAACCTCAGGTGTGCAGTTAACTGAGGGAAATGGCCAGTCATGTCTATAAACTGCAAAGTAGACACCCCTTTAATGTTCTCATCCAAGTAATGCCCTATGCTTATTGGAACTGCCACATCATTACTTGACTGAATGATTGTGCACGGAATCACTACCTTTTCAACCATGTCTCTATAGTCACTGAAAAACACAGTTTTGGCCAAGGTAATTGCAACTTCACCACCCATTCTTTTCAAGCATTTTTGAAATTTGTCAACAGAGTCAGCATCATTTGGATCCACTGCAATAGGACCGTATGCTGAAATCCAGCTTTCGTAGTGAGACTCTATGGTTGATATTAAGTTCTCAATATCTGATTTCTCAAAGCCTCCTTTATAGTCATCTGTATTTATATACCTATGTATGAATAATTATAGGATGTTAATACAAGACTATTTGACTTTCGACCCATATTGTGCCATCAAATGTTTGAGTTTGGCCTAGGCTAGGGAAAAAAAATTGAGCTCAAATATGGTTTTTCTTTCAAGAGCTAAAATTTGGTTAGTGCAATCCAAATTTTACATCACACTAATTGGAAGTGGTTTATCGAGTTGGACCCATTTTAGCATATAAAATAGGTGCACTTCTTTATGTGTTGAGGATAGAAAAACATAGTTGTGAATTATGTTGGAAGACCGCATTAAAGATGGTTAGTGACTTTTTTAGATAGACATTAGTTATTGACAAAAATCGACAGAAACTTCGCATCAATAACGTAATTAAAAATTACTTTAATAAAACATTTATTCAAATCTTTGTAGCACCGACACTTCTGATGGAAAGCGTGTCTGGTGTCCGACATGTGTCAGTAACACATGTGATTACGTTCAATTAATTAATTTTTTTTTCCAAATTTGTACTAGTGTCCATGTCTTATCTGATATTCGTGTTTGTGACGATACTTCATAGATCCAAATACACAATATGAGATTTCACCAAATAATCAAGTGTTTTAACAGCAGAAAGTCAAATATTGTGTTACCGTTACCGTTAGTATTTTCATAAAAAGAGAAGAAAAAAAAAGACAACATTAGAGAGAGTATATATAGGTAAAGATGAGAGTACCTTGGGGAAGCACAAAGTAGAACAATTCTCTTAAAGAGCTCAGGCTTTTTAATGGAGGCAATGCAACCTATCATAGCAGACATAGAGTGTCCAACAAAAGTGATACATTTGAGGTCCAACTCATCCATAAGAGTGATTAACTCATCAGCATAAGGTTCATAGGAATTATATTTTGCATGATTATAAAGGCTTTTATCTGTAATAGCTCCAGAAAATGGCCAATCAAACAGAACTAGACTGTAATTTTCAGCTAAAAGAGGAACAATTTTATTCCATATAGACTGGTCTGTTCCAAACCCATGACCTAAAACTATTGTTTCTGGTCCTGAGCCTATGGTTCTTGCATTTAAAGATGTTGAGAGGCTCTTTTGTGGTGTCACCATTTTTGTAAATGGTTCAAGGGGAGTAAGAAAATTTAACTTCAGGGATAATGGGAGATTACTACATAGTGTGGTTTTGTTTATGCTACTTGGTTTCTATTTATAGCCCTTGGGATAAGATTATAAATGAGAGTTAGAATAGCACCGATAGTATAAAAGATGGTGAAAAATCGGCTTAAGTGATTTGAATATGTAGAGAGAAGACTTTTAAATTACGTAGTAAGTAGAGTAGATCATATGAAAGATTAGTCAAATCACTAAAGGTAGATGAAGACCTAGAAAAACTATCAGGAAAACTATTCAAAAATATTTTGTGATTAATGAGTTGGACCAAAATATAGTTTATGATAGAACGTTATAACGTAATTTGATTCATATAGCCGACACCACTTAGTAAAAAAATGTTTAGTTATTGTCGTTGATTTCTATTTATAGTTCAAAAGTGGCTTATTGTTTGTAATATTAAGATATGAAGCGTTCTTAAGAATGATTCAATTGATAGGAAAATGACCCATATACTAATACTATAATGACAATTATAGTGTAAGTGGTCCATATTTTTTGTTGAAAGTATATTCACCTAATTTATTTTATATCGTAAAAAGGGGATTGAAATTGTTAGAATGTCATCTGTCAAATGCAGTTTTATTAGTTATTGTGTAGCCTTCATGAAACTCAAAAATAAATAATGATACTTTGACTATTGATTTTTATATACTTCCTTCGTTGTCAATTATAAATAAATTTTGATTTTTTAGATTCATTCAATTAATGATGTATATGATTTATATTATGTACCACATACATCATTAATTAAATAAACCGAAAAAGTCAAAATTTGCTTATGATTGACAACGGAGAAAGTACACATTAGAACATAACTATTTCTTTCAACAAAAGAAAAATGAAAACTTAGTATATTCTGCATTTTCTTTCTTCACAACATGAATCATTGAGTGGAATATTGTTTGTTAATTTGTTCTAGAAGCAATTTAATAAGAAACTATGTGTCTAAAAAATCAAATTCGTACTTTTGATGAGATAAGGAAGTTAGACAAATTCAAGAACCATGATGATATATCAATTTGTGCCGGCCTTCTTTGAGCAATTAAATATTATGTTTCTTGGAGTTGTTATTTTTATTTTTTTAAATGCTGGGAGTTGTTAATTTAAATTGGGGAATTTAACTCTACTGTTTTTTTTTTTAAGCAATTTAACTCTACTGTTAGTACCTAAAAGTCTAAAACATAAATTGGGTTAATTAACTTAACTTTTGTTTCACGATGTTGAGGGTGTGTCTTAGTGATAATAAAAGTCATAGAGGTATATGTCACTTCTATTTCTTCCCCACTAAAGGCTAATAAATAAAATTAAAAGGAAACCGCACCCTTCAAAAAATCTAATTACAGCTCACAACACTCTAACAAAAGAGACAAGAAGAAAAAGTCTGATACAAGCTTAAAGTGTTTTCGACTGAAACAAGCCTAAACAATGCGGGATTTCTTCAACGTGTATATTTTCAACCAACACCAATAAACGAATCAGTCACTGATGTTGGATGTCAACTATAAAACATAAGTATCAACTTCTGAAGTTAAACTAGAAGTAATTACAATTTACAAACATAAAAATGATTCAAAGATGGGTGAGATAAAGGGAATACAGAAATTAAAATAGGAAGAGAAAACCATAACATAAGTGGAAGAGGATAGAGAAACTCATAGATAGAAAGAGAATTATCTACTTGTATCATAACAGATTGATAAATGTGATATACACAAATTTTCAAAAAATCAACAATTACATATCCCAAGGAATGTAATCAAAATCCAGTATCTAAGCTCTCTATTTTCTCACCAACTAGAAAAGCATGCACTTGGTCTCCAATTTGAACCCAACTACAACCAGGATTTTTCTTAGCTCCCCTTGATTTCATCAATTCCCTTACCCTATTTGCCTCATCCCATCTTCCAGCCTCAGCATACATATTTGAAAGCAGTATATAGTATCCACAATGGTCAGGTTTCAATTTAAACAAATGCTCAGCAGCCCAATGACCCAATTCCACATTCCCATATATCCTGCAAGCTCCAAGTAGTGCACCCCATATATTAGCATCAGGTTCAAAAGATAACCCTCTAATAAGGTTTGCAGCTTCATCAATTTGGCCTGCTCTTCCAAGAAGATCAACCATACAAGCATAGTGTGTATGTGTTGGCTCAATATTATAATCTTGCATTTGCTTAAAATATTTATTCCCTTTCTCAATCAGTCCTCCATGACTACATGCCGATAAAACCGCAATAAATGAAACTGAATCGTATTCCACACCGTCATCTTCCTTCATTGCTTCAAAGATGTTGATTGCAGTTTCAAATTCACCACGCATACCATATCCTAAAATCATAGTATTCCATGAGGCTACATCTTTGTGTTGAATATGGTCGAAGACTTTAGTTGCAAGATCTATTCGACCACACTTGGTATACAAATCCAAAAGGGAATTTGCTGCAAAAAGATGAGTATGGAAAAGCTTTCTTACCAGATGTCCATGAATCTCCTTACCTTGTTTTATGGAAGACAGATGTGCACAAGCGGATATGATACCGATGAAAGAAACAATGTCGGGTGTCATGCCGGAAAGTCTCATTTCTGTAAACAAATTTAGAGACGCTGAGCTGTTAGTTGTTTGAGAATAGCCTATAATTAGTATATTGTACGAAACTTTATCCTTGACAGAAATATTGAAAACATTTCGAGCAAGGGTTAAATGTCCACATTTTGAATACATGTCTGTCAGAGCATTGGACAGAAACAAATCAGAGGTGCATCCAGTTCGAATTATCCTGGCGTGAATTTCTTTTCCAACATTCAGGAAACCTAATCTTGCGCATGCCGGAAGAACATTTGTGAAAGTCACATTGTTGGGGTTTTCTCCATGAGCTTGCATTTGTCTCAATAATTCTACCGCTGCAAAATGGCATCTGTTCTGAGCAAAATTTGCAACCATAGAATTCCATGACACAATGTTTCTTTCTCCCATTTTGTTAAATATAGTATACGCTGCACGTGACGATCCCGATTTCGCATACATATCTATCAATGAGTTGCCAATAAAAATATCAGACTCAATACCCATCCTTAAACTATATCCATGTACTTCCATTCCTAACTTAAAAAGTCCTAACTCTCCTAATACAGGTAGCATACTAGAAATTGTGACCGGGTTTGGTCTCATTCCTGCATCAATCATCGACCTAAACGCATCCAAAGCATCCATATAGAGCCCTCTAAAAGAAAAACTAGTAATAACAGCATTCCAAGAAACCTCATTTCTCTCATCCATTTCATCAAAAACTTTCTTGCAAGCCTCCTCACTCCCACATTTCCCATAAACATCAACCAACGCATTTCCAACCTTTACATAACCCGACAAACCAACTTTGAAAACATAACCATGCACAATTCTCGCCATGACCACATTCTCACTATCCGCACACACCGGCAACACACTAACAACAGTAACCAAATCCGGTCTAATAACCGGCGCAGCCACAACCATCTCCTTAAAAAAACAAAGCGACTCCTCGTAAAAACCCCGATCAGAACACAAACCAATAACAGTATTCCACGACACCTTATCCCTCTCAAACATTTCATCAAACACCTTCATCGCATCAACAAAAAAACCACAATTACCATAAAACATCAAAAGTGTATTTCCAACAAAAACATCCTTATCAAAACCAACCTTAAACACAACCCCATGAACCTCCCTACCCTTATCAAACTTCAAATAATCAGAACAAGCCTTTAAAACAAAAGGGTAAGTATGATCATCAGGCTTAACACCAGAACGAACCATGGTGTTATAAACATCAAACCCATCAAAAAAACCAGCAATGGAGTAAGCACGAATAAGCGTGTTCCACAAGAAAGCTGTTGTGGAAAATGGAAGAGTGTTTTGGAAGAGAAGGAGTGAAGTTTGAGGGTGTCGAAAGGCGGCGTATTTAAGAATGAGAGAGGCGGAGATGGAGACACTTTGAGGGAGGAAAGCATTGAGAATGGAGAAAGCGTGAAGTTGGTTTGTTTGTGAAAGGGTTTGGGAATGTGTGCAGAGATGAAGAAGATTTGGGTGAGTGTGAGTGTTTGAAGAGAATGAAAAAGAGAAGTGTTTTTTGTTTTTGGTTGGTTTGAATTTGAGTTTATTAAGAAGATGATGGGAATGAAATATCATGGAACAACAATGTCTGTCCTCAACTTTGTTGTTTGTTTACTTCTGTCTCCCGATGTAGCATCGTCTGTTTCTCGAGAAATTGTTCTTGGAGGGTTTTTAAAGGCTAAAATATCATTTTATTCATGCAAATATACCTCTATTTTGGTTTTAGTCTTGTAAAAAAAATTGTATAAAAAAATCTTTGCAAAATATTTTGTTTTTTAAAAATAGTCGGACTAAAACCTTTTTTTACAAGAACTAAAATCAAAACGAAACATATCATTACATTTGATTTTTTTTTTTAAATCAATGAACATGAAAAATAATAATCATATAATAGTTCATTCATACTTAATTGATATAAACAAAATATTATAATGCCTGTAATTTAATTGAGAAAAGTAAGCCCCTCTCTCCCTCTAAAATCCTTCGTTCAAACTACTTTAAGAGAGCACGGTGATTATTCTTTAAATGTGATTTTTGTTAAAAAACATGACATCCATTAAAATAAAAGAGAAAAACTTAGAAACTTATGATAGTAGAATGATATACAATTTGAAAATGATAATTGGAAATGAGACAGTCTTATCGCTTATATTTTTTTTTGTCAAGTAGTCTAGTGGTTAGAATTCACCTTTTTCAAGATGAATAGATGAGGTGTTCGAGGTTCAAACTTCGGCCCCTGCATATAATAATACATGTCACTGTCAACTAAGCTATGCTCACGGGGACCCATGTCCCATGTCCTTGTTAACTGAGCTATGTTCACGGGGATAATTAGTTTCAATTTTACACTTCAATTCAACTTTATTTTACCATTTTATCCTTCTTTACCAATAAAAATATAAAATAACCTAACCTATTTTTTAAACAATCAGGTAAAATTATACAACTACTATTTTTATTAATAAAAGCAAAAAGACAAACACCAACGCACCCATCTAGAGGGCCAACACTCTAGTTAAAATTCTGCACATAAAATAAACTTGAACATTTGCCTTTTTTATTGAGGGGAACATTTGCCATTTTTTAAAAAATGCAAACTTTGTGCGCATTTTATGTCAAACGAACACGTAGTGTTATGTTGGAGAATAAACTTTTTCGCTTCAAATTTTGAAATGATATATATTTCTTCCTTCACCCTAAAACAAGCTTTCAGAGTCACTTTAAAAGCTGCAAAATATACACATTTACCTACGATACAAAGATACAAGGAATCAGGTGCTGAAACAGCTTGTCTTTACACAAATGTTTCCCCTTTCCAAGCAGTTTTGGTTTCTATATAGAATGAAACAGACTAAACGGGGATGCTACAAATGCCAAGATGAAATAATACAATGACCTGTTTATAACTACATTAACCACGCAAACATTTCAACAACCACTTTTTTCTCAATGTCTCCTTAAATTTCAAAAACATCAATCCTCTCTTCTCATCGAAACATAAATATTCACAAGCTTCAATAATGAGATCATCATCAAAGTCAGGAATATTCTGCACCTTTTCAACCACTTCCTCCAACCACGCAGTTTTGTTACTTTCGGTCAATGCATCGGCTATCCGACCGATATCAGCAGCCATAACATTCATCATCTGTAGCATCACATCATCGGTGCGTCTCCGCTTTGATGGCTGCTTTGAATGTGATGATGAAGGCCTTGCCCCTGTTTGCTCAGATGAACCCTGCACTTCATCACTTGCATTATGGCTCATCTCCTCTGCATTTGCTGACATCGGTGTTGGAGATTCAGCATGCTCTTCACAGTGAGGAGTGATATTTACAATAGCGTGCTCTTCAAAGGTAGGAGTAAGATTTACATCCGCATTCTCTACAAAGTTAGGAGCAAGGTTTACATCAAACATCTCAGTGTCTTCCGACCAATTTCCACTAGCTTCCTCATTGCCAACAATCAAACCTAACTCGTTGTAGTTCTCTATTCGCTTGTCTCGCAGACTCCTAGCATCTCGATGTTTCTGAATATACACAGGCCAATAATCAATCAGGATTATCTAGGAACACATACATATATACTTGCGATTAGTCGGGAATATATAGCAAGACATATATACCAACATATGGTGCACCGTGCAGGAGCAACTGAGTGTCTACACTATTGAGCACTCATTGGGACAAAGGTGCCCAGTACGGCTGTGGCTGTGGCTGCAGTTTGAAGCAACTGAACCAAACCAAAATGCACAAACAAAAAATAAGTGAAAGATGACGCCTTCAAATACAATCTTTGGTATACTTTGGTAGCTACTATAATAATGGGTCTTTGATTAAATTACATAGAGAAGATAACAAATGGTTAAAAATTACGACAAGATCACCAGACTTAATGACCTAATCTTGACATTCAATGAGCACTAGTTAAAGTACTACAATAGGTCCTCGTGAGCTTAGCTCAGTTGGTAGGGACAATGCATAATATATGCAAGGTCTCGGGGTTCAAACCCCGGCCACCACCAAAAAAAGTACTACAGTAGCAAATAAATGTAACCATAATTACTTCTGAAACTAAAATAAAAACTATACCTTAATATATTCATTCCATGTTGAATCAGTTGCAACAACCATCTTATGTCCTTCATCCCACTCAAATCCCCCACGAGAAAGCATTTCCTTCATAAGGACATACTGCTTCTTCCATGTTCTTAACCGACTTTTAATGTTTTCTATTGTTAAATTCAGGTCAAATCTCTCATTTAGAACTGCTAGAGTAGCTATGTAAGCTGAGGTCTTGAAATTTTTCTCAAGCTTATTTCCCAACATCACTTGCTTGACAAGCAGCTCTGTCAAGCAAAGATCCATTTCATCTGTCCATGTCACACTCTTTCCTTTTTCCGTTGTATTCTCAGTTCCATGGTAATTTGTCTCTTGAGCTTCCACAACATTATCATCTGTAATCATACCCATCTTAGCACGAGCAGTGATCATGCCTGGTGGATCAATGTGACCAATGATTATGCACAGCTCTTCATAGTTTCTGATGACTCGTCCTTTAAGGATTCGAACATCAGGATTTATCTGCTCCAGAAAAATGTAATAAGCTTAACAGTAATATTGTGTTATGCTACAACAAATGCCAAATAGAAATTTAAAGTAGTCTATAACATGCACCTTAATATATTCATTCCATACAGAGTCATCTGCAATGACCATTTTTCGGTTCTCATCCCATTCAAAGCCGCTCTTGCCCAGAAGTTCTTTCAGGATATCATATTGCTTCTTCCATGTTTTAAGACGGTTTTTAATATGATCTTTCGACATATAAAGCTTAAACTTTTCATTAATAGCCAGCACAGCAGCTTCCAATGCAGCAGGTCTTAGTTTGTGGTCAAATCTGCTTCTGTTACCAAGTTTAAT
Source organism: Medicago lupulina (assembly GCA_958299785.1). Taxonomy (NCBI): domain Eukaryota; kingdom Viridiplantae; phylum Streptophyta; class Magnoliopsida; order Fabales; family Fabaceae; genus Medicago; species Medicago lupulina. The sequence continues at coordinate 53,842,301 of OY283144.1, read as the reverse complement.
TTGCTGCACAAGAATTTCACTTAAACAGCTGTCCATATCACTTGTCCACCTCATATGCTTCATTACATCTTTAAGATTGCTATCATAGTTAACTGGACAGACACTTTCAAATTCGAAAGGCTCGTCACAGGGCACAGAGTCATTACGATGCAAAGGCTCATTGAAATGGCCAAAAATAGTGCAGAACTGTTCATAGTTCTCCAGGACCCTAGCACGGTAAGTCCTTGCATCTGGATGTGTCTGACATGATAGAAAAAATGAGGAACAATAATTTATGCTGGTAGGAACCGACATTTAGTAAGACAAATACAAGAGAGCCACTAAGAGCAATCTGCAAACAGGGTACCAACGAAAAATACAGAAATAATAAAACACGACTTTAAATTACGGCAAAACAAGAATTTTTCTCTACCCTACGGCTTCAGCAACCCGCTCATTACCTCAACAGATATGATAACCCCATCTCATCCTCTCCAATGTCTTACTGCAAACTGTTCATTCTATTACATAGCTTCTCCAAACAACTATAATTTTGCCCCTTCCCTTATTTTCCAAACATGAGTGCCTAATATGCAAAATCTACAACCAAATTTGAATTGTCAAATAGTGTAATCCAACCTTTTTGCATAATTAATGGTCTTTCAGAATAAACGAATTGATAAGTTGACTATCTGGAGAAAAAAATTAATCAAAACTAAATAAAAAATGAACCAAAATTACAGAGATTAAATACGACACTTGAACACACACAAAATGAACTCTGAATGCTGTGCTACTTTTTTTTTTTTTTTGAATGGCAATGCTGTGCTACTATTATTGATGGTGGGAGATTTATGTCCCAAACCTAGGGCCGTATCTGAGGCAGGGCGAAGAAGGCGACCGCCCTAGACCCCAGAAAATAAGTACGAAATTTGGGCCCCCAATTTTTTTTAGGGGTCTATTAGGCCTTTAAAAAAGTTGCTTAGTTTTTTGTATCAAGTTTGATGTTTGATAATTGCTTTTTTCCCATTTGTTTTTCCTCATTCCAGTGCTACTTGAGTTAACTCACGCTGAAAAAATGTCTAACTCACGTTGAAAATACATCCAAGTGCTTAGTTTTTTGTATCAAGTTTGATGTTTGATAATTGCTTTTTTCCCATTTGTTTTTCCTCATTCCAGTGCTACTTGAGTTAACTCACGCTGAAAAAATGTCTAACTCACGTTGAAAATACATCCAAGTGAGTTAACTCACATTTGGCTTTTTTATGGGAATGTGTAATTCTAAATGGGAGAAGAGCAATTTTCATGATGTTTATATATATTTATTAGTTAGGTTAGGACCCAAATTGTAGATTCGCCCTAGGCCACCAAAATCTCAGAAACGGCCCCCTAATTGGATCACCTACAATAACAGTTAAGGTCAACCTTAAGTGCTCTTTTGGCTGTGAGGAAGGAAGTGTGCAAGAATACATAAAGTTTGAAATCATTGCAAATTAGAGAGCAATATCATCTCATCGGAATCCTTTTTAACTTAAATGTTGCCTCCCCAATTTATTAGCAGAAGTTTGGAGAAGGGAAACAATAGTAGGTAGGCAGTGCAGAGGAGTAGAATCTGGAATTTGGGTGACTGATGACACATGTAAAGCAATAATTAGATCATCAATATTTTGGGTATTTAATTTGTGGTTTGAAGGAGGGAATCAAAGGAAGGTTGCATGTACATCTATTGCCATCAGTGTTGCCATCGCCAACAAGAAGTGCCATTTTGCTCAAATTGTTGGAGAAAATTTGGGGCATATCGTCTCTAAAGAAGGTGTGGCGAGATCCCAGCAAAATTAGTGTGCTGCAATGGCCAATGCTAAAAACTGTAACAGACGAATAGGCTTTTTGGGTCTAATCGGTTATTACAAAAAAATAACTAAATGGCAAAATTGCAAAGCAATTAATAGAACTCGCCAAAAGGGGGGATTCAAATGGAATTCACAGGCACAAGCTTTTGACTTACTTAAGAAGATTACCACTGCTACACGACTCTGTAGCTTTAACAAAATAGTAGCATGAAAATTAACTATCAGCTGAACAAGTCTACATATCCCTGAAAATCTTTGGATTTAAAAGTCATTATTATGTTTCCAAAAAAAATGCCGATTGTGGATCACATAAAAAAAGTTTGTCCAAATTATGCTACTCTATAGTGCTATTTGCGCCGCCATCGCTGCAATTTGACAACACTTTTTCTAATAAACTGTGTATCGCATAACAATGGCAGTTTGTCCATATTTCATTTTCTAAAGCGCAGCTATAGCCACTATTTGACAAATAATGCACAAAAATTTATGATATAAAAAGTAATTAAATATAATTGTCATTTTGGTGGGATCTTACGATCCATGTTACGATTCCACGATCTACAATTTTTCAATACCCAAATGATCTTATGTAGGATCACGAGTTTGACAACCATGTTCATGACTCTATTATCTAACAAAAAACTTTCTAATTTAAATGTTTAGTGTTTACACCTACCCTTCATTGACGGCCAAGGCCGGAACACATTAATCTTGAATTTGAAGGCCTAATAATTTAAAATCAACAAAGAGCTAGGTAGCTGTAAATTATTGACATTTGCTACTACAGTTCACTTTGATTATTTGCTACATATCATTTTCTTCGGGCAATAATAAACGGTTGTAATAAATGATAATCTAATGCAGACAGGATGTCTAACAAAAGGTGGGATTCTAATTACAAAATTAAAGCAATACGAAAACAACCAGCTATCCACCCCCCAACAAACTTGTTATGATGTTATCCATTAAATAAAAACTAGGATGTTTTGCAACATGAAAACATAATGGTATCCATCTTGACAGAGACCCAATTTTACTGTATAACTTCATCTAAATAGCACTGATTTTGAAAATATCATAACTCAATTGCCTTAAAGGCAGTAGAAAAAAAGGTTACAAATGCGTGTGCAAATATTTGATGCTGTAAAGATGCCCTTTTAGCATTACACAGCAAGTGAATTCAAAAAATTTGTCCTTCATACCTTACCTTATTTCATTCCGAATTAATTTCATTTATGAGAACAATGGACTATGACTTTTGCAAAGAATATAAAGAAAAATTCATTTTGCTACTGCATAAAGGTTTCTCTTCCAAAACAAAAGAAAAGGGAACCATGTACATGACTTTTTGTTTGCGTCAGAAGATAAATACTTTGTAAACCATTGGTACTTGACAGTTTATAAAGGTCGAATAGGTGAAAACATACCCGGATGTAGTCAATCCATGTTGAATCATTTGCAATGATCATTTTCTTTGTTTCGTCCCATTTAAATCCAGCATGAGACAGAATTTCCTTTGCTATTTCATACTGTTTCTTCCATGTTTTAAGACGATTTTTAATGTGAAATTTTGTTAGATGATGCCCAAATTTTGCATTCATGGCGGAAACAGCTTTGTCATATGCTTCTGTCTGAAAGACATTATCTATTTTAAGCCCTTTCCTCACTTGATCTACAAGAATCTTTCCAAGCCAGTGATCCATTTCCTCTGTCCATCTGAGGTGCTTAGTCAGGTTTCCATCAGTTTGTGTTTCAGATAAAATGACAAGATCTGGCTCCTCGTCATCAACTAAGTTTACATCAATTTCTGTAACATTGTCAGAAAATTTTGCAATTGATTGATCACTTTCAAGAATAACACATAATTTATCATAGTTTTCAATGGACTTTGCTCGGAAAATCTTGGCATCAGGGTGCTCCTGCAGGTTACGTAAGAATTTTACTTATTACTTAGACAACGAACATAAAACTAAAAATTTTTGGGGTAAATATTGTATTGCAGGTAACTATATTACCTTGATGTAGTCATTCCAAACAGAATCATTGGCCACAACCATCTTTTGGGTCTTATTCCAAACAAATCCCCTATGGGAAATGAGTTCCTTCAAAACCCCAAACTGCTTCCTCCAAGTCTTCAGCCGATTTTTTATGTGCCCTTTTGTCATATGCATACCAAACTTTTCATTTAATGCTTTCAGTGCAGCAGCAAATGCTGCCGGCTTCAAGATGTTATCCACTTTATTCCCCTTTTCCACCTGATCCACAAGCACATCAGTCAGGCAATTGTCCATTTCGCTTGTCCAAACTATGTATTTTCCTCGGTCTGTAGCTCCTCGGTCTATAGCAGTAGAGCTACGAGTCTGGTATACTTTTGGATGCATCCCTGAAAATCCAGGTAATACACTATGATACTTCTTGTGTACCAAGATGAACAAACATAAAAGAGTCGCAGGATTTTGAGTAAGGAAAAAGAAGGACGTTACAAAAGGGATTTAAAAATATATATTTGCTTATGCATGGAATTCTCCATTTTCATATATTCAGAATATATTTAAATTAACGTTCATTATTGACTCATATCCCAAGAACAAAGATATGCTTGGAAAACATCATAACATTTGCAATCATCATCATTAGATTCATACATTATATCTTAACACTATTAGCTGCAAAAGCACAATACACTGCCATAATTAGAATGGCATGAATGTCGAATTTGAATCACAATTCTGAATGTCGACATTGGCAACTCCTCATTAGTTTCACTAGGAATACTCTACATTGAGCCTGATTTAGTATGGTAAACATTCAGAATAGTTCTATTGTCCAGTCACACACCAGACTATCGCAAAGGTCTCCATGACCAAAACATCCCTAATCTTCTAAAAAGGTGGTCTTCTCCGAATGACAACAATTTATGATTTGATTGGAATTGTTGTAAGAAGAAACACAATCAAGAAAAATACTTTCCGAACTGCGAGTATAAATTTAAAAAGAAAAGCCATTGTTCAAAACTTGGGTTGATGTGCTGATCTTAAAATTAACTATATGCCAGTTGCGATGATCTTAAATATGAAAACTTAATAATGCTGCTTATCCAACTGCCAAATTACAAATCAGATTAAATTAATAAAGGAATAATCCTTATATTACAAATTTCTTGAATAAAACGCGAGAAGTTAAATGATGGCGACTTTAAAATCTCATTCCAACTCTTCCAAAACTAAGTTCGAAAAGAAATGCATGTTAACAAAAAAAGCATCTGACGACTTAGATTACTTTAACTCAGGCTATATTTGAAGCCTATCTACATCTACATCAGAAACAAACCCAAGGACGTGGCATCCAAAGATCACACATACGTAAGGCTCTTGTGTGATCAAACCCAAGAGCCTATTTGTTGTTAATCTTGGATAGTGGAGCAACGCGCCAGACAATGAAACCATTGTAGCGGTATAGCAGATAGCAGCTATTGCAAAGACTAAAAATCAGTATACAAACTAAACAAACATAAATACAACAGGATACATAAATACTAAAAAAAAATCAAAAATCAAAAATCAAAAGGGTATAACAAATAATTATAATTAACTTTGATCATTTGTAAATCATAATAAATATATAATATTAAAAGTAATCAAATGACAACCCATTAAAAAACAAGTTCTAAAAGTAATCAAAACAGAGGCAGAAGTGAAACTAAAAAGAGGTTGGTGATTTAGATTTAGATGATGCTATTGTTGAATGCAAGCGAAGTTGAAACTGAAAACAGAGGTTGGTGATTTAGATTTAGATGATGCTTTTGTTGAATGCAAGCAGCGTTGAAACTGAAAACAGAGGTAGTGGTAAAAGCTGAGGATTTATGAGAAGAACAGAGTCCTGAGTTGCAGCCCTCTGCCTCCGTCTCTGTAGCCTTTACCAAAAATACAAGTGTTTGCCATTGGAAACGGAAAAGAAGAAGGCTTCATGATTACCATAGAAAGAAAAGTTGACTTCTTTGTGAAGAAGATGAAGCAAAGACTTTGGAGGAATCTTCACAAAGAAGAATTAGATCACGTAAAATAAAACAAAATGACCAAAATACTCTTAAAAAAAAGAGCTGAAAGATTAAATTAGGAGGGTAATTTAGATTTTTAGCTTCAACGCGAGAAGACTACGATTTGGCAATGATACGCAGCCACAAACAACATGACTGCTGAATGTGGCTTGCCAGCAGAATGTGGACACGAGTTTGCTATGCAAAGCTTCTAACGTGCACGATCGCAAACAATTAACTGGTTTGCATAGTGAACAAGTTAATACTCGCTCAGAATGTACTTGTGCGAGTCCTCTACAAACCGGTACTCACAAACAATTAACACACGGACAGAACAGCAATACTTGCTCCTCCAAAAGTACACAAGGTCACATCACGACTTATAAAGCCCGGATACTCTAGAAATGGAAAATATACACATCGTATTTGTATCTCCGATACTTTCCGTTAAGTATCATAAGAGTATGTTAGAGTATAGTATTAGGCTTGTAATAAGTAAATAAGCTTTAGCCTATTAGAGAGTGACATGTGTCACTTATCTCTAGTCTTTACTTTCAGCTATATATACTTGTACTCTCTCAGATTCAATCAATACAGAATATATCTTTTCTCCCTTTTCTCTTTCTCTCATCCTTTCTCTCTCTTCTAACAAACTCTGTAACTAACTTCTCCAAGCTTCAACAATGGTGATCACAATTTCTAATATGGTATCATAGAGCTTTTTTTTCCGATCCTAAGCCATGGTTTCTGCTTCGTCTTCTTCGTCTTCTCCGATTCCTACGCACAACACTGAAGCTAACATGAACGGCGGTGGAGTTCAACGCGTCACTCCCGCTGCTTCAAAAACGTTCAAACAGATCGTATCGGTCAAGCTCGACGATACGAACTATCTCCAATGGAAGCAGCAGGTTGAAGGAGTTCTACGTGGCACGAAAATGGTGCGCTACGTAGTTTCGCCGCAAATTCCACCGGTTTTCCTCTCCGATGCTGCGCGCGAGGCCGGTGATGAAAATCCGGCGTTCACCGATTGGGAAGAACAAGACTCTTTGCTGTGTACGTGGATTCTTTCCACTATCTCTTCCTCCCTGCTTGCGCGCTTTGTTCGCCTGCGTCATTCACATGAGGTATGGGATGCGATTCATGCTTATTGTTACACACAAATGCGCACTCGTTCGAGACAACTTCGTTCTGAATTGCGTACTATTACTAAGGGTGCGCGTTCCATTACTGAGTTCATAGCTCGTGTTCGTACTCTTTCTGAATCCTTAATGTCAATTGGAGATCCGGTGTCTCATCGCGATCTCATTGAACTTGTTCTTGAGGCTTTACCAGAGGAATACAATGCCATAGTTGCTAATGTAAACAGTCAAGCTGATCTCATCTCTTTGGATGAACTTGAATCTCAGCTTTTGACACAAGAATCACGCAATGAAAAATTCAAGAAAGCTTTGATTGGAGATACTGCCTCTGTTAATGTGACTCAGTCCTCCACTCCTGATGGACAAAGTGGTGGTAACAATCAGGCTTCGTACTTTGATCAGCAAAACAACTTTCCCTCCCATCCCACTGGAAATGATACCTCTCAGTATCCTAACCCTAATTTTGGTAATAAAGGTGGCTTTAGAGGGAGAGGATCTCGTGGTGGCCGTTTCAGAGGCAGGGGAGGACGCAATTCTGGTAGAGGAGGCTCTGTTCAGTGTCAGATATGCTATAAGGTTGGGCATGATGCTAGTATTTGCTACTACAGGCTGTCTGTTCCATCTCAGTATGAAGGATATGGATCCTATGGTGGACCCTTTGCTGGCTATGGAGGTTCTGGAAGTGGTTATGGAAACTATGGTCCTCCTTCTAATGTTTGGCAGCAAGGTGTAAATCCTAGAGCTCCATCTGGACCTACCTCCAGGCCATCCTTTCCTCCTCAATATGGTAATCTCAGGCCTACACCACCACAAGCTTATTTGACTGGTACTGAGTCCATTAACTCTAACTGTCTTCAGAACAATTGGTACCCTGATTCTGGTGCAACTCACCATGTCACACCAGATGCAACAAACCTTATGGATGCTGTATCCCTATCAGGTTCTGACCAAGTACATGTTGGTAATGGTCAAGGTCTGTGTATCAACTCTGTTGGCTCTTTAAGTTTCACCTCACCTTTTTCTCCCCATACTACTCTTAAACTTCACAACTTGCTTCATGTGCCTTCTATTACTAAGAATCTTGTCAGTGTCAGTCAATTCACAAAAGATAATAATGTATTTTTTGAGTTTCATCCTAACACTTGCTATGTTAAATCCCAGGGTTCTTCTAAGGTTCTTCTTAAAGGTCACATTGGTGCTGATGGCTTGTACCAGTTTGACAGTCCCTCTGTGTCTTACCCTGCATCTCAGCTATCCACTTCAAGATCAAGTTTCAACTCCAAATGTCAAGCTAATGAGTGCTCCTTTTACTCTGGCTTCCCTATATCTAGGATTCAATGTAATAATCTTGGAAGTACCTTTACTCCAATTGATAGTAGTAGTAACACTAGTAAAGCTACCAATTCTTCTTTGTCTATGTACAAAGTCTGGCACAATAGGCTTGGCCACCCTAGTCATGAAGTCCTTAGAAATGTAATGCAATTGTGTAAACAAAAATTTCCTAATAAAAGTGTCACAGACTTTTGTTCTGCTTGCTGTTTGGGAAAATCTCATAGATTACCCTCTGTTAACTCTAATACTGTCTATAATGCACCTCTTGAGCTTCTATTTTGTGATTTATGGGGTCCTGCATCTGTTGAGTCTCATGGTGGTTTCTCATATTTTTTAACCTGTGTTGATGCATATTCAAGATACACCTGGATATTTCCACTCAAGCTTAAGTCTCAAACCTTCACTGTGTTCAAGAACTTTAAAAGTATGGTGGAATTACAGTACAATCATCCCATCAAGTCTGTGCAAACTGATGGGGGTGGAGAATTTAAACCCTTCACTAGTTTTCTTACCACATTAGGTATCACTCACAGATTGACATGTCCCCACACACATCATCAGAATGGTTCAGTAGAGAGGAAGCACAGGCACATAGTTGAAACTGGCCTTACACTGCTAGCCACTGCTCAATTACCTCTACAGTACTGGGATCATGCCTTTTTAACAGCAACATACCTCATCAACAGGCTTCCATCTGCTGCACTTGACAACAGATCCCCTTTTTTCTTGCTCCACCTTCAGTTCCCTGATTACAAGTTTTTCAAAAGCTTTGGCTGCTCTTGCTTTCCCTTCACCAGACCTTACAACAGCAGCAAACTTGAGTTCAGATCAAAGGAGTGTATATTTCTTGGATACTCTCCCTCCCATAAGGGGTATAAGTGCCTTGACTCTGAAGGAAGACTCTATGTGTCTAAAGATGTTGTCTTCAATGAACACAGATTTCCTTATAAGGAATTATTCTCAAGCAATCAGCCTTCCACCACTGCTGACAGCTGTTCTACCTTTTCTACTTTTCCTATTTTACAGCCTTCCCACAATATCACACCTACAAATGACACCACTGCCAGTCATTCCACCCATCACAATGCCTCCCCCACAAGCACTAATTCACTCTCCATCACTACTCCTCCTATACATATCAACAGTGAACATGCATCACCTCATCACACTCAATCTGAAACTCCTCCCACTTCATCTCCTAGCCATCAACATCTACCACCAGGACCCATCCTAAATCCAACACCAGTTACTATTATTTCCCCTTCACAATCCCCCATACATAGCCAGCCTAGTAATGCAAGTTCTCCTGTTTCAAATGAGTCTGCAGCTGGCCCCTTTTCACCTCCTGCTCCCCCACACCGTATTCATCCCAATAACACTCATGCCATGGCCACTAGAGGCAAGCATGGTATTGTTCAGAAAAGACTTCAACCCACTTTGCTTCTAACTCACCTTGAGCCAACCACTTACAAGCTGGCTATGAAGAACTCAGATTGGCTTCAAGCTATGCAACTTGAGTATGATGCCCTATTGAAAAACAATACATGGACCCTTGTATCTCTTCCACACAATAGGAAAGCTGTAGGATGCAAATGGGTGTTTAGAGTGAAACAGAATCCTGATGGGAGCATAAACAAATATAAAGCAAGACTGGTGGCCAAAGGGTTTCATCAACTACCTGGTTTTGACTACAAAGAGACATTCTCACCAGTTGTCAAACCAGTCACTGTCAGAACAGTTCTGACTTTAGCAGTATCAAACAAGTGGTGTATTCAACAGCTGGATGTCAACAACGCCTTTTTGAATGGCTATTTAGAAGAGGAAGTATATATGATACAACCCCCTGGCTTTGAAGTGACTGATTCTTCTTTGGTTTGTAAGCTGAACAAGGCACTATATGGGCTCAAGCAAGCTCCCAGAGCATGGTTTGAGAGACTGACATCTACCCTCCTTAAGTTTGGATTTTGTGCTAGTAAGTGTGATCCCTCCTTATTCACTTTACATGACAATCACCACAGCACGTTTATCTTAGTCTATGTGGATGATATTATCATCACTGGAAGTTCTAAGCCATTACTTCAGCAACTTGTTCAGAAGTTAAACTCAGAATTTTCACTAAAAGACTTGGGACAGCTTGACTACTTTTTGGGAATTGAGGTGCACCATTCTGATACTGGCTCTCTGCTCTTATCTCAAACTAAGTACATACGTGACCTACTTGTTAAGGCAAATATGTCTACAGCCAATGGTATTGCATCTCCTATGGCCTCCAGCACAAAGTTGTCCAAATATGGGTCTAATCATGTCTCAGACCCTACTTTCTTTAGATCAATAGTAGGAGGACTTCAGTATGCTACTATAACTAGACCTGAGATCTCCTATTCAGTAAATAAAGTTTGTCAGTTCATGTCTGCACCTTTAGAGGACCACTGGAAAGCAGTAAAAAGGATCCTCAGGTACTTGCAAGGCACTATCAATCATGGTCTCCTAATCAGCCCTGCATCCTTGCATGAACCTCTGTCTCTCACAGGATTCTGTGATGCTGACTGGGCCTCTGACCCAGATGACAGAAGAAGCACCTCAGGTGCCTGCATTTTCTTAGGTCCCAATCTCATCTCTTGGTGGGCTAAGAAACAAACTCTTGTTGCCAGATCCAGTGCAGAGGCAGAGTACAGGAGTCTAGCACAAGCCTCTGCTGAAATCCTGTGGCTACAATCTCTCCTACAGGAATTAAAAGTACCTATTCAGGTGCCTCACATATATTGTGACAACTTGAGCACTGTGTCACTGGCTCACAACCCTGTACTTCACTCCAAAACAAAGCACATGGAGCTTGACATCTTCTTTGTCAGGGAAAAAGTTATCAGCAAGGATCTGGTTGTTTCTCATGTACCTGCACAATACCAGTGGGCAGATATCCTCACCAAGCCTCTCTCTACCTCTAAATTTTTGGAACTCAGAGACAAACTGAGGGTCACTGACCCCATCAGTTTGAGGGGGGAATGTTAGAGTATAGTATTAGGCTTGTAATAAGTAAATAAGCTTTAGCCTATTAGAGAGTGACATGTGTCACTTATCTCTAGTCTTTACTTTCAGCTATATATACTTGTACTCTCTCAGATTCAATTAATACAGAATATCTTTTCTCCCTTTTCTCTTTCTCTCATCCTTTCTCTCTCTTCTAACAAACTCTGTAACTAACTTCTCCAAGCTTCAACAATGGTGATCACAATTTGTAATAAATGAATCAAGACTGTGGACCCATGAGATATCGGTACTAGAAGAAGTCAATACTTACGAGAAAATAGTTAATATGCTTGCAAAAAGAACTAAACAGTGCAAAATTTTCAAAATATTACAAACAGGCTGGGATGAGAACAAGAGTTGTTGCTTAGAGGGAGAATTGAAGAATCACAAAAGTGGTTGATGACTATACATACTTCTAATAGTTAGTGGAGGGAAGTGGGGAAATGTGTTTGTTTGTAACCAGCATATGTAACCTATTGTAAGCAAGTTACCTTGCCTTTTCCTACCACCATTGTAGATGGGATGATGACACAAGAAAAAGTGACATAGTGAAATGAGAGATCAAGAGTGAGCATGACCAAGAACATGTGCTCTTGAGA